>OY992853.1:8544852-9998902 GCA_963921415.1 Pyrausta despicata
ACATCTGTTAGGATGTAGTGGCGGCTATTTTCTATCGAATGACCTAGTAGCCATTAGTTAAATAGGTATCACATATAAAATATTCCAACTCGTGTTTATTATCATTGCTTGAGTTAGTTGTTGGCATACTACCAGATTAATTGATCGATGACATCTAAACTCAATCCCTGACGGTTGGGAGTCGTGGCGATAGTATGCCACAGGTGTAGCCTGAGCTTAGATATCAAGAAATCGAAAAAATCTCGAAAAAAATAATAATTAAAGAGCCTACCAAAAAACTAAAACATTTATTTTTTCTTTGCAGATCGGGCAGAGCAGCAGCCTACGCGTGTTCAGAGGCTGACGGTGGCGCCCCCAAGTCGTGCTGCGGCCGCCCCCCTCTAAGGCTATGTGTGCTCTTCCTGGGGGTCGTCGGAGCCTGCCTAGTCGCCGCTGGGGCGGTGCTAGGTGCCTTGAGGCCCCATCCGAGGGCCCCACTCACATTACTCTTACTAATGATAGGTAAGAAACAATTCTGTATCAAAGACATGAGCAGGTGTCGAAGGCACCTCCGATTCAGTAGTATAAGGTTGTCGAATATTATACAGTATATATATTCATATCACTAAGTTATTATTGTCTGTAGCGTTATTCTACGCTTAGCTACGTTGTTCCGATTTTCTAGGTAAGTTTAGTTTTAAAGTACCTTTACGTATGCCGCGCCAATAGAACCTCTTCGTCGACCGTTTGGAAGGACCGTGCTGGGAGCTAACTCTCCAGTCTGCAGGTTAAGCAAGCTGTATATCAAGTGCAGGCGATACATCGGTGTTGAAGTCTTTTGCTTGATGAATTGTAACTGTCGTCGTTAATAAATAAAATAAATTAAAAATAAAATTCTACTAAAGAATTGCTGAACCTAATCTCAGCCAGAGTGCAACTGTACACCTGGAAGTTGTCAAACTAGGAGTAGCAGGTCCTTAATAAATATTACTAAAGCTATAATGCATGATGATTTTTATGATAGGATTCAGTTAACAATTGACAAAAAAATGATACGCAAATAAGCGCTCGATAAAGCTTTCAGAGTCAAAACCTTTGATCAGTTTGCAACTCATTTCATCAAAGTTATCCGGCCTGATGAACAGTTCAACAAAACGAAAGTAGGCGAGCTATTCCGCCCAATCCCGTGGCTATGCATAAAATTTAACATCCACATTCTAATATTCATAAATCCGACCAAAACGGCATGCGGGCGATAACAAATGACCGTAATTAACCGTGAAACAATCTTGGGGCGCTCATTCGGTATTCGCCACGCATATGACAATAACAAGTCTGTCCAAAATTTCATTACATCATTCACAAAGTCGCGTCCGCCCTCCAAGTTTTCAATTAAACTTCGAATGAGTTTCGGAGCAGAATTAATTGGATTTTCATTAGCGTTAGGGACAAATGATGTTGTTGTTACCGCCAAGCGATCTATTGTTGCGGCGGAAGGGCAATTTGTACACGTCACTCAGTCTGCGAGGCTCACCAATCGCCATGCAATGCTGCCGAATATTTTACGATTACACAGGGGGCTTACTGCGTGTCCTGCTATCCGCATTTTCCATATCGCTTTCTATGGTCCATAGAAGAAGCATGGATCTTAACAAAATCTTCGACCACTATCTGAATTAACTGCGTTTTTACCTGGCCTTAAAGTGATGCCGAATATCCGTTTTCAACCGAATACACAACTACAAATTAATTATGACAGGTAATTTGGAACTTTCAATCAATAGTGTTCAATAATTATTGAAATTAGCACGAATGTTTCAATGTTTATTATTCCTGGCTGTAACAGTTGACTAAATACCCGCAGCCACCTTCAAACAGCTTTTGCATAACAACTGGTCATAAGTGAAATAAAATTGACAAACCTAAATATGGCCATTGGCTTCCAGAGTAGGGTCTCATGCTGCTACCGTAGCGAGCGCTGAACACCGAGCAACATATTGTCCGTGATCACGGGCACGAAAACAATATAACAACTGTTGCCAAACTGTATGCAGCTATTACACCCCGTAACAAATTTGTTAACGCTTTATTATTGCATTCTTTTGTGACTTAACGATGGGCTTTTTAATTGAAAAACATAAAGTTGCGGTATTCATTTGTTACTTTATTAAGTAACAGCACATGACACACATTTAATTTGAATTTAGGGCAAATTATTTCTTGAACTATAACATATAATTTATCTTTTTAGTAAGCAAACACATGGAAAACTTGCACGATCTTATTTAGTCACCTCATATAAACCTTATTTTATTTCAGGTATCGGCGTGGTGCTAGTAACAGCGGCCGGCCTAGCATGGCGACTAGGCGCTCGCGACGCACCCTGCGCCCTCCTCGGTCTTCGGCGAGCGTCGTGTCGCCGGCTGGTACCTCGTCTGCCACCTAGCTACGCGCGGCCGCACCACCCGTATGCGGCTATGCTGTACCCTGAGTTCCACTACCGGCCGCCTCCGCCAACGTACCAGGCGTCCATGCAAGAGTATAGGCTCAGGTTTGTTCCCTTCTTTCTTAGTTATAAGTTAGAAAACCCATTAGCTAGTAAGGCGAGATGCACCCTGCGCCCTTCTTAGTCTTCGACAAGCGTGACGGCGGCTGGTTCCTCGCCTCCTGCCAAGTTACGCGCGGCCGCAGCACCCTTACGCGGTCATGCTGTATCCATAGTTTCACTACAGGCCTTCTCCACCGACGTACCAGTCGTCCATGCAAGAGTATAGGCTCAGGTTTTTCCCTTTTTTCTTAGTTATAAGTTTGTAAACCCATTAACTAGTAAGCCAAGAAGCACCCTGCGCCCTCCTTGGTCTTCGACGAGTGTCGTGTCGTCGGCTGGTTCCTCGCCTCCCGCCAACGCGCGGCCGCACCACCCTTACGCGGCCATGCTGTATCCATAGTTTCACTACCTGCCTTCTCCGCCGACGTACCAGGCGTCGATGCAAGAGTATAGGATTAAGTTCGTTCCCTTCTTTCTCAGTCATCAGCTAGTAGGCCAAGACACGCCCTGCGCCCTCCTCGGTCTTCGGCAATCATCTTGTCGGCGGCAGGTCCCTCGCTTGCCGCCAAGCTACGCGCAGCCACACCGCCCGTTCGCGGCCATGCTGTTTTTCATTACAAACCGCCGGCACCGACGTACCTACTCTGATAGTAGAGTATAGGGTCCATGATAACACCTACCTGGAGGATAATTGCCTTACGTTGATAATGACGTTGATACGTCATTCAATTTAAGGCAATTATCCCATTCATTATATAATAATGCTAATTTTTAAAATTTCCTTCTTCAGGTTACTTCTCCTCGACAGAAGTGCGCCCGCGGTGTCCCCACCTCCAACGTACAGATCGAATTCTGCTAGTCTAGTCAGGTAAACACAACACCTTTATATAAATCACAAAAAAATACCTGTCATCATATTGATAAAATAACGTTTTTCTATTACTTACAGAGGATCGACAGGCGCAGCATGGTGTGGCTCCGAATACAGTGGGCCGCCATCGTACCGGGCACCGCGGAATGACCCGCCTGTCACTGTGACAGATAACCTGCCCACTCTCGCCCCCCTCGACCTTAAGTACGCGGAGGACCCACTGGAATCACTCCCCAAGCCCACAGAGCAAGAGAAAGACCCTGACGAACATCTAGTAACCATAGTCCAAACTGACGCACAGCCAGTCATAGTAACAGTGTCGGGTTCTGTCAACGAAACGCACCAACCGCCGACAGAGATAGACATACTAGCGCACTTATAACGAACTCAGACTTTTAGATAGTGAATAAGGCTTGTGAAAGCAACGATTCGAACGATACTGTGTAGTGGACAAAGCGAAAAGTGATGTAGTAATACCAGATAGTTATTCTCATAAGTAGTGAGATGGGTATACTGGGGTGGCATTCAAATGGTATATGTATTTTATTTTACAGAATGAATGTATGTTCCGATAGATTTATTGTTTAGAAACCCATTGAAAGCTCGTGCGGACGTAGAAATTTTAGTGCGTCATTAATTTGAATATCCACTTCTGTAAACCAAATTCTACTGCTTTAATCGTTTCAAGTACCTTATTTTATTGCGTATAAGTTTTGTGTAAATATAAAAAAAGCACTGACGTATATAATTTTGTTTGATTAGTTGATAAATATAAACAAAATATGTGCCGTGTATATATACGAATGTTACAAATCGTTAGTTATAAATATACGTGCGATTTATTATTTAAAGCCAAATCTTTCACCATAATTGTACAACGTACGAACTTGTTTCATAGTGCCAATGGTTTAATTATTCTGTACATAATGTGCCCCGGAAATTATCCATGGTGGAATTAATGTGTTTTCCATGTTTTCATTTAAACCTCGCGTTTCCCGTTTATTTACTCTGCCTATATTTCCATAGTTATGCAAACACCTACCAAATTCAATTTTCAGTATTGTTAAGGGCTCTTGCTCAGTACAGGTTGTAGGGTAAATTTAGAGGTTTTTTTTATCAAAAGTTATTTATTCCTATCTCTATGTAGTGTTGTCATATCGGTGTCAAACGTACACTTCGTAAAAGCACACCATTGTTACTTAAATATTTAACACAAGGAAAGTTTACCACAATTACCACAGGACTAAATAAAAAGGTGACAAAGCTTAACATATTCACTTTAGTAAAACTTATCAGTATTTCTGTCTGAAGCAAGTTGCCCATAGTAGTTGTGTCATAAATGTTTACATTTAGTTCGGTTTTTTACACTTTAAATGTAGCATATTCTTCTTATTTAAAAGGATTGTAAATACCGATGTGGCACAATTTGATTTGATGTTTGATACGAAAATACTTTCTAATTTCTCTAATGTTGAAGTTGTTCGAAAGTGATTTAATATCAAGCTGAATGGTTTGATGATAAAAGCTTGCATTCGAATCAACGCGATCGCGGGACAGCGGCTTGTGACATCACGTCACGTTGAAGGCTACCTGCAAAAGTGAGTCCCGTGACGTCACGTCACGTTGAGGGCTACCTACAAAAGTGAGTCCCGTGACGTCACGTTGACGGCTACCTGCAAAAGTGAGTCCCGTGACGTCACGTCACGTTGAAGGTTACCTTCAAAAGTGAGTCCCGTGACGTCACGAGTAGCGGTCTCGCTGTCACGTTGTTCCGAATGCTAGCTTATCAAGTAAAACCACGGTCGTCAGTGATAAATTGGTTAGCAGTACGGTATTATAAGGTTTTGTAACATATAACTGTCACTGTTAATATAGAATAGTAATTGTAATTAATATGATGTACATAACGTTATTTGTAATATAAGATAATAAATAAAGAAGATAGTGAAACCATTCTTAATGTTTAATTATACTTCCTTAGTAGGTATATACCACCCAAGAATAAGAGCGGATACAGATTGGGCGCTCTTCGCTCTTACGCTTGACCAGAAGCGCGCGCTTGCGTGTGTGTACACTTCAATAGGTCTTCAGGTTCTTGAAACGCGCGTTAACAAAGCGCCCAATGTGTACCCGCTCTAAGAAACCTTTTAATTACATCCCACACCCTATTCTTTTGCAAATTTTTAACTCTGATCCGAACTCTCGGATGTTTGGCCAAGTAAAATTCAATAAAACCAGACGGATTTTTGTGTAACAATTTAATTTGTCCGCTGACTATACCTAATAACTAAGTTAGCCAGCGTTTGTATTGGAAATTTAAACTTTTCCGATACACCCAGTACTAATTATTCAGCTCTGTAAATTGGATCATTGAAAAGTTTACGTTTACAAATAATTTTATTTGCATTTTTATTTTTTATTTAAAAACTTTATTGCACAAAAAAGTGTAAGTACGAAAGATGGCTAAAAAGGATATTCTTCCAGTCAAACCTTTAGGTCTTGCAGAAAGATAATAATGGGTACAGTGAGAAAGAAAAAAGTGAAATATTTTACTATGCATTAATATAAAATAAACACAAAAAAATACTATAACAATAATCATTATCTATATAATTTCGCACTAGTAGCTAGCTTACCACAGATACTCGTAAATGAAAAATGATATGCTACCAATTTGAAATATACTTATGTATTTCGCAAGTTTTAATATGAGTGTTGTCATTCACTTCAATTGGCCGTCTTATATTTAGACCAGCGTTCAACACTGACACAGTTATTAGCAGTGAGCAAGAAAATTAAAGAACTTATATGCAATTCTGACCCACCCGGAAAAGGTCAACTCATAAATTGATGAAAAGTTAAACCCATGAATTATTGTTTATAGCACGATCATCATATCACATAAACTGTTGTCGTTTTCCATTTTTACGTACTTTACCTGACTATGTATGAAGGTATCTCTAGGTGCAAGTACAGTAAAAATTTAATCATCCCTCGGTCAAGTTCCATCGCAACTTTATTCGAAAGTAAATCGAAACGCGCTTATGCTGGCACAATGGTTCTCTGTAATTATATTGTAAAGCAATTTTGCCGACCCAGCTCGCCCGTAGTCGTTGCCAAAATGAAAATCGTACTGCATTAATAAAACGCCTGCCGAAATGCCCAAGAGCACGGCGGATGTAATAAAGTAAAAATTATTAAAATGAATTAAATTCCACAATAAATTAGCCACTTGACACATATTATGATCACATTTTTGGGAATTAAGCTTTCTTTTGTAGTTGGTTCGCTGAGGTGATTTTAGAAAATAACTTTTTTTTTAAAATACCTGAAAAGCTGTAAAAAGGTATCACGTAGGAAGGTTAACATGACTGCCTCCTTGTTATAATGTTAACAAAGAATTGTGTGGGTGTTTACATTAGTTTGGAGGTGTTTTAAAGAGTCAGCACTATGTTGTTGACATTAGATCTACGTATTTGTATGTATCTGTGGTCCTGCGCCAAATTTCCCTCTTTATAAGTGAAGGTAAATTAACAGAGAATACACTAAGTAGTGTAAAAAGGTACCTATTGCATTTATAGTAATATTACGTAACGTCGGATTACAGACATTGGATGTTTGTTATCTTCGTTTGATATGGGATTTCATCTATCACTATGCACAGACGACACAGTGTTAAAGTGCATAGAAAATTAAGATTGAAACTGAGACCATTTGACCTGAGATCGTTCGGCTGTATCCTTTTAGATTCATTTTGTCAATTTACCAACGCTTGGTAAAAATTACATAGCATGCAATACCTTTACATTAGGTAGGTCGTATAAATCAGTAACCACGGCCAGGAAAACTTCGCAGTACACTCGGAGCAATACTTTTTGATTTAAAGGCCGCAACGCCGTCGTAAATTCGGTTCATAAAATGACTTTGACCTCTAGGAGGGCACTCTTGCCAAATTAAATGGTACGAATGTTTACACTTCGAAGTTAAATAACACCATGGAGCGTTTTAGTTACAAATTAAATTAAGTGATCAACTTACTTGACCAAGGCACAACTAAGGCAATACTAAGGTTATAGCACAAATCCGTGTTGTGCTTAGAATCAGTGCAAAAGAAACTTGTAATCATAGATAGTACTTATTCGTACTTTATCATACGGTAATCTATCTTAATTGTAAAATAATAAATAAAATGCATTTATTTCAGTTCATAATAACCCATAATTTGAAAGATTATTACATACAATTATTACAATTAAATCTAAATTCATTCATACACTAATACATTTATTACATTCATAAAATAAAAAAATAATAATAATAAATATTTCACAACAATCACACCAATTCTCTAGTCCCAAATTAAGCTACGAGGCTTGTGTTATGGGTACTAGACAACGGATAAACATACTTAAATACTTTTTTTTGTAAATAAATACATATTACGAGTATACATAGAAAACACCCAGACCAATACAAACACATATGTTCATGCACACCTATGCTTGTACTGTGCGGGGATCGAACCCGCGACCCTAGGTTTAGAAGTCCGACCTGTGGACCACTGCACCAAGCGGTCGTCAAAATAGAAATATAATAATGAGAACAACATTCTCATTTAAGTTAACGCGTTATTAGTTTATTGACGGTAGGTAATAAGTAGTAGCTTATCAATATATCAACTATACGGCATACTTTCATACTTATACTATTATTAGGTTCGTAGACAAGTTCCTACAAGAATACTAACAACATAGTAATTAAGATTACAAGCGGTTTTCTCAAGCACATTAGTTATCTATTGCCGACTCATAGATATTTGAGGTATGATCGCGGCTGAAGATCTTTTACACTATGCGTTAGTTTTGTCTTACTAATGTCTGTTTGTAAACTTGAAATAAATGATTATGTCAACTCAGATGCCAATTTAGTACAAAATCCAAAACAATGTTCCACGCCCGGTCTATGAATAACTGCTGAAATCAGTCGGCCACATAAATGCTAGGTTTACTTTATCATTTGTTAGGTCTTACCGCAATACCATTGATGAATCATAGCTGGCTGCAGCCTAAGGAGCACATGCAGAAAAACGGAACGACAAGTAAGTGTCAAGGTAGCTCAATAAGTAGAGCGATTGCCCGGCTTGCAAGAGGTGCATGTTCGAGTCCCGCCTGTGGCAGTCCGTTTTATCTTTAAGTGTGTTTTAATTTCACAATGTAAAGTTTGCACCGTTAATGCTAAAAATATGGAAACTTAAGCATTCCGATTACATAACAAGTTAAGTTATTCTCAATAAAGCATATCAAATAATAAGTCAAAAGCTCAGAACGCGTATACCATTGTCCCAGGGGTACAACACGGAGACAGAATCGTCCAGTGTAAACAGAAGCAAAATACTGTTGAATGGAATCGTCGGAGAAACCGAGTCATGATTTATCGAGTCCGCCTGCGCTAATGGCCGCCGAATAAGCACCAATGCAGATCCTTGCGCAGGGTTGACACTTTACCAAAAATATGTGTACATAGGTACTTTTTTAATAAGTAATTTCTAAATCTGTAGGCTTTTTGTAATAAGTAATTTCTGAATCTGTAGGCTTTTTGTAATAAACCTGAGACAACTAGGAAATGAGTCCTACTTATATTTTTTTTTCTTAAGCCATTGCTCACAGCCAAAGAAGTAGCTGCGGTGATCTCGCACATGTCAAGGGGAAAGTCCCCTAGACATGACGGGCTTAGTGTGGAGCACTTCAAAAATGCTGGGGTTCACTTGCCTCGCGTTCTGGCACTGCTTTACAATCTCTGCTTGCGACACTCGTACCTGCCCTCTGACTTCATGAAAATGATCGTTGTACCTGTTATCAAGAACAAGTCGGGAGACGCGTCTGACAAAAGCAACTACAGGCCCATTTCGTTAGCAACCATCACAGCTTAGGTGTTTGGTGGTGTTCTTGATAAGCTGTTGGATAAGTATATTAACCTGCACGATGCTCGATTCGGTTTCCGCGCTGGCTTATCTACTGAGAGTGCTATCCTGGCCCTCAAGCGCACCGTCAGATACTACACGTGCTTCTTAGATCTTTCAAAAGCCTTCGACTTGGTGTCCTACCCATTGCTGTGGAAAAAAATGAAAGGCATTGGGCTTCCGCCGGAGGTCATAGAGATTTTTAGGCACTGGTACGGCAACCAGGTTAATTACGTGCGATGGGCGGATGGGCACTCGGACGAGTACACGTTGGAATGCGGCATGAGACAGGGGGGGTTGACGTCTCCTAAGCTCTTCAACCTGTACATCGACCAGCTGATTCGCGGGCTAAGCAGCATGCATGCGGGGTGTTCTATAGATAGTGTAAACATCAACAACATCAGTTACGCCGATGATATGGTGCTGCTGGTCCCGTCGGTCGGCGCGCTCAGGAAGCTGGTGCAAACATGTGAAGCCTATGCTGTAACTCACGGGTTGAGATACAACACAAAAAAGAGTGAGCTCCTGGTCTTCACTGCTTGCAACAGCACTCCACAAGTCGTTCCGCCTGTCGCATTGTGTGGAACTGCCTTGACGAGAGTCAAACAGTTCAAATACCTTGGACACGTCGTAACAGAGGACCTGAAGGATGATCTCGATATAGAGAGGGAACGCAGGGCGCTGGCGGTCAGAAGCAATATGCTTGCCCGTAGGTTTGCTCGTTGTTCGAAAGAAGTAAAAATAACACTGTTTAAGGCGTACTGTCAATCATTTTATACGAGCAGCTTATGGGTGAAATATTCGCAGAAGGCCTACAGCGCCCTGCGGGTCCAATACAACAACGCCTTCCGGATGTTGTTGGGGCTGCCGCGTTTCTGCAGCGCGTCGGGTATGTTCGCCGAGGAACGCACTGATGGATTTTACGCGATCATTCGCAAGAAAGTGGCCTCGCTGATGAGCAGAGTGTGCGGTAGCTCCAATGCCATCTTGAGGGTGGTGGGGGGCAGGCCCGAGTGTCCTATTGCTGATCATTGGACGGCCCTTTTGATCGGCTTAAAGAAGTAAACCATCAATAAATTGAAATTAAATTATATTTTTATTTTATTTTGACATTTCTTATTTTATTTGACATTAGATAATTAACATTTGGATTTTTATTATAATTATTAAATTGATTTGTATTAAATTATTATCGCATTAAAAAATTACAATTATATGTACTAACCTAAGCTAAGGATTACTAACAATTTATTTGGAATCTTATTCTGAAATAAAATATTTGAATTGAATTGAATTGCTCACAGGGCCGCTTATGACTTCTCTAAGTAAAAAGTCTATGAGTATAAAAACATATTTTTGTAAGATTTTTCAGCCTCATGTATCGTTATCGTATTGTATGCCAAAAACACAACAACAATTTAGAATCTCTTGTAAAGTATTGATAAAAACTGCTTCTGTCGGAAACTTTCGAGAATGGTAGATACTGCTAACTTTCTAAACACCTTCCTACTTAAAGGCAGTAATATCTTTTCTATTTTGTAAGTAAGATCGACGTAGTTTCCAGCCCTTGACAGTTGTTATTTTTAATCCCATAGACACCTTAAATGGAGGAAAAATGCAAGAAGTTGAAAACAGCGGGGATGAAGTTAATCTTGAGAACTTTTGCTCTCCTCACGAAATGGGTCAAGCTCCAAGAATATTCTGAATTTGAATGCAATATGCGAGCTTCTGGTTCAGTGGTTACCTACCTAAGTAGTTTCATCTGCAGGAATTGATGGATACTTTTTATTGAATCAATATCCATCCTTCATGTACAAAATTATCATTTTTATATCAAATCATTCTTACGTAAGTATTTACTTATAATGTTCTCGTAATTGATTTAAAAAAACAGCTTTTGACTATGAGTTATATTAACATTTTGTTATTATGTTTTGTTGTTTATCTAATCGTTGTCTGAAATGGACACTAAAGACTCGTCTGAATAGCTTTGAAAGACTTTTGAATACCTGTACTTCAGTTTTTCATCATTCATGCATATATCACAAACCTATCGCTTCACTAAGTAATACCTAGCAGGCCTACTTACAAAAGAGATGAGATTTATTTGCTTGAAAGCAGTTAAACTTTAACGAAAGATTATATCGCCATTATATCTACATGAAATCGTAATAATCTAAAAGGCGGGCGGCGTTTCTAGAATTTCCACGCGGGTTCTACAAAAGGCACAACTTTTCCCATTTCCATAAGTGACTGAACCTTCACTTTATATTCAAACCTTTCAGATTATGCTGGAATTGCTCTATCCACTTAAATATATGCCCATCCTGGCACTGTTTTCGTCAAACACACTGGTTTCTTACACCAAATTGCGTTTTCTCACGCGAAATCATGAAAATATTTCTCGCTGTGAGTCATTTTACTATTGCAAAATGTAATGTTTGAGCTAAATAAGGAGAATTAGGTACCTTAGAATCATCTTTCTAGGGTAGCACATCATGAATAAGATAGCAAAAGCCTCAAAAAAGAACTTAAATCCGATAACCTGCGCAGGCGGGTTCCCTACGTAAAATCGAAACACAAATCATCGATTTTCATTTGAACGAAAACCATTGATCGGTTGCTCCATTGATCGACGCTTTATTCGTACCAAGCATTAAATTCTCGATGTAACAATTCACCGAAAACCAACTTACTGATGATTATTTCAACTACACTATACTTAATCGACTAATTGTTTTATCGAATGTAACATTTCACCGATAAATCTAGAAGATCTGTACTGTACCGACTTTCAGATATTTTATTATTATAGAACATTATATTAGATACTACGTAAATTAAATATCTTTAGAATTAGAGATTCTAATTAGAGATTAGATCTTAGAATTAGAGATCCATCACACACAAAACGATGGAATCGAGTGTACTCGGATATTAACAATTAGTCGATTAAGTATAGTGTAGTTCAAATAATCATCGGTAAGTTGGTTTTCGGTGAATTGTTACATCGAGAATTTAATGCTTGGTACTAATAAAGCATCGATCAATGGAGCAATCGATCAATGGTTTTCGTTCAAATGAAAATCGATGATTTGTATTTCGATTTTACGTAGGGAACCCTGCGCAGGCTGCCATTGCTTCTAATATTGTGGCACAATCTGTGTAAGTAGATATACTTCTAATATTGTTGCAGCCTGTTCAGGCCATCGGATCCAAGTTTTTTTTTACTAATAATAGTGCTAGTCGAGTATTAGCAATGTCGAGATCTTATGTAGAAAACAATAATAAAATTAAGGTTCTATAACACACTAATTATTACCCAGCCCCAAACTAAGCGTACCTAAGCTTGTGCTATGGTGGGTGACTAAGACAACGGAAAGCCAAATAGTTAAATAAGTATAGGAACTTATTATAAACACTTATTAGTCAGGTAAAACAATTTTAACCGTGCTTACCACGATCACGCAAACACTTGCCCATAGCAGGATTTGAACCCGCAACAGCGGGATTTGTAATCAGTGGGGTGAGCACGAACAACTATCGTTACGTATTCGTAGCGTTTACTTGAAGCTAACTTGTCAATTTGTATGGGGGAACTTTCAGTGTTTGACGTTTGGACGACACGAATAGGTACGTTACGATAATGTTCATGCTCACCCCGCAGTATCTCGAACCGATCGTTACTAAACCAAAGCTGTTATCGAGTTGCACTTGACTGAAAGACAATATTCATTTCTCATATAATAATACTTACACGAGTATGTTCTTGTATCTAATGGAGCCCAACAAAAGGCAGATTAGTGATCTCGTTTGCTTTCGGCTAAAGCTAGCGAGCGATTACTGTTACGAGCGCACCTCACCGTGCATGTATGAAATTGAATGAGCACGCCGCCTCATCCGAATTCGATTCAACCGCAATTCCACGTAGAAACTTAGTAGGTAGTGATGTGGTAGCAATTTTTTCGAGATCTCTACAAAAACGTAAATTAAAAAAAATATAAATATGTAAAACTCAAAGGTGAGACTGACATAGTGATCTATCAAAGTACAGCGCAAACTACTGGACGGATCAAACACGCAGGTATATGTTATGACGTAAGCTTTCGCTAAGAAAGGATTTTGATAAATTCAAGCTCTTGATAGTTATGCATATCCATCAAATTTACTTTTTAAAGAAATTTAATATATTGAAAATATTGCCTGTGTTGTTCTGTCTTAAAATCTGTGATTCGGATTGACTCTATGGCAACAACACAAGCACATCTCTACTTGCGTCCAATTTAATTCCAACGTAATTTCGTAGCATTTCACTTCATTTGGCGGCACTTAAACTGTCTTATAGAAGTCACCCCGCCTCCAAATGTACACAAAGCCTGTTTGTTCCCAACAAACTATGCGAGCTAACTAATTGAACTTGAGTTTGACTTCCGTTCTTACTGTTGGCGTTTTGAATCGGCGAATAATGCTTCATTAATTTGTGTACTCCGTAAAGATCAAGTGAACAGTATACTTGTGTCTAAGTTCGCCGAAATGACTGGTAGAAGATTTAATTTTGTGTTTTTACATGAAGTGTGAATGAATGGGGACCGTAATACCTACTTGTGTGATTGAGGTCGCTACTGTCTTTCAGGCTGTTTCTAATCTAAAAATCGGTGCGCTAGTGAGATTTGTCTCTGGCCGGCTATTCGCAATTATTTTTTTTACAGAATTGTAGATAGCTTACGTACGTAAGCATGCACATCCTAGATTAATTCTAATGGTCATATGTTGAAGCTTTTCACAAATGGCTACGTTTCACAAGCTAGACCAAGAACGACCCGCATGAATAAATTACCAATTTTTAGCTAAATATTTTTCCAAATTGGTCGCCGTAATGTTAATGATTAGCATAGTACGAGTATTAGTCAAAGTCGAAACTAACTTAAACAAGCTTCAAAACTTTATTATTCGCGAAGCAGTTAGACATTGGTCAAAGTCAAAGTTGGTAATGAGAAACTGGCATTCGTTAACAAACTTTGAAAAATTACTGTTTCAGTAAAATTACGTTAAGCCGTAATTCGGACACTTTCAGCGAATATCAAGTCATTTTAGTTTGCAAGGTTAACGAAATTCTAAAATGTCGTGCAAAATGCTACTATGTATTTTGTCGGGTAAACATTCCAAAATACGCCCATTTTCATTAAAACAGAGTTGAGATAGTAAAATCGCATCCCGGAAAGAGTAAGCGAATATTTCGTGGGAAAGCTCTATCCTGTGGGGTAACCAAATGTTAATAAGCTTGAGAACAGTTCCCTTACTGATTTAGCATTCGTTTATCGGTTTTTTACTAAGTCATACATAACTTCAGTACTCCTGTACAGTACAGAGGTTACAGTTCGGTGATGTTACAATTCTATTGAATTTAGGCTTTTCCAAGTATTTCGATTGTTAAATTAACTTAAAATATTTTTTAATGTTACTTCAGTTACCCCTTATCGCCTTGAGGGCCTAGAGGACAATGTGATATTCGATACGTATTTTACGTTAGCATTGCTCATCGCATTAACTAGAAGTGAGTATGTACCGACGTAGGTACTTATTATTTTTGTTAGTTAATTTTATTAAGAACATTCATTCATTCATTTATGTTTACTTAACAATAAGAAAGGACCAAAAAAAATATTAACCGGATTGTATTTTACAAAAAGAAATCGCTTCGAAGAATAGTTAATTAATTGAAATGTAAAAATATCCTGAAAAAATTACACACAGCCTACATACCCTGGTCCCCGGACGGTGCGTGAAATATAAATCAGGTAGGTCTGATTTAGGTGAAACCTCCCGGAAAGTTTTAATTCTGTTTGGCCCGCGCGAGCCATTTAATTTATATATTATTTATTGTACGGCGGGTAGCTTAGACACTTGTGCTATTCAATTAAGGGATTATCCGTCTCGTGGAGTTACCTTGAAGAATTAGGCTTGAAGATAACGGCCTCATTCGATTAATGTATCGGACGTTACGTTTAGTTGTTAGGTATTCCACTCTGCGGCAAATCTGAAATATGAGGGTTTGATGTGTAAAAGATTATGACGGAACATTAAGAAGATCCTCACCGTCAGACGAAACTATCAATTCCAACATACACTCAACAAAAATATGACAGAAGCTTTAATGTTAAGTAAAAAGAAGTAAGAATAGCCTTAGTAATAAACCAACGAACACGCTAATTTTGCTATTGAACTAGCCTCAGTGACCAGGACTAGTACTAAAGTCTCGCCCAATTCGATGTTAGCGTTGTCTGTGAAACTCCATACTACCATTCATACCTTTACTTACATACAAGTAAATTAGCATAGTTTGACGGTCCGGGCTGCAGAGGGGTCTCTAATGAGACTTTACGGCTTTTCCGGATGCTTCCGGCATTCGGATATTTGAGCACGTTTTACCTAAATTCAAGGTGGGTGCAAGAATACGTTAGAATTTATTACCTATTAAAATACGTCGTTTGCAAATTTTGCAATTAGCATCGTGTGCGGTGCACAGTTTATACCTACTAACTTTTAGTGCTTAAATATGTATAGGGTTTACTTTGATACTGGACAAATGGTTAATGAAAATATATTTTATGCTGTCACTAGGTATCACTTATAAGGTAGGTAATCGAGAATAATTTTATAAAAGGTTACAATTTTAATCATACCTACTAGTTTTCAGTAAGGTGTACTGAAAACTAGTAGGTACTACCCAAATTGGTACCGAGGTACAAATTGCATCAACAGGTACCTACCTACACTTAACCGTAACAAATCAATATTTTTTATAATAATATAAGAACTCTAAATCTTGCAAGTATCCTTTAAACGAAAAAACGCTATGATGGTAAACACTGTTTTAGCAGGAAATATGTATTTGTTCAAATATTATTGTTTATTCAGCAAACTACGCTACATTTAATAATAACTAGCGACCGCCCACGACTTCGTCTACGCGGACTTTAGTTTTTTTGCCACCGAGTTAAATACAAATTTGCAATTCCATTTTTTCCCCTTGGGGGTTGAATTTATCAAAATCCTTTCTAAGCAGATGCTTACGTTATATTAACATCCACCTGCATGCTAAATTTTAGCCAGTGGTCTAAACCACTTTTTGTTGATAAATCACTATGTCAGTCGGATATATTTACTAGGGCGGTTTGATAAGTCCATGACTTTGAAAAGAAAAACATATATTTTGTGTACAAAAACATTTTATTTTTCTACATACTCTCCTTTCAACTCTACACTCTTTTTCCAGCGATGCTCCAATCTCTTCAACCCATCCAAAAAATACTTTTTGTCAAAGCCTGCAAAATAGGCCTCGGTTGCAGCTATCACCTCTTCATTGGATGAAAATCTTTGCCCAGCAAACCATTTCTTCATGTTTGGGAAGAGAAAGAAGTCACAGGGGGCTAAATCTGGTGAATATGGAGGGTGCGGCAATAATTCGTATCCTAATTCGACAAGTTTTGAAGTCGCGACTGCAGTCGAGTGGGCCGGAGCATTATCCTGATGAAATAGAACTTTTTTCTTTGCTAGATGCGGTCGTTTCTTCATCAACTCTTCATTAATTCTTTCCAGCAATGCAGCATAGTAAGCACCGGTTATTGTCTTGCCTTTCTCCAAGAAATCGATGAAAATAACCCCTTGACTGTCCCAAAATACTGTTGCCATCACTTTACCAGCCGAACATACCGTTTTTGCCTTCTTTGGTGCACGTTCGCCGGTAGAAGTCCACTGCTTTGACTGTTGTTTAGTCTCTGGCGTATAATGGTGGACCCACGTTTCATCCACGGTTACGTACCGACGCAAAAATTCACTTGGATTGCGATTATACATAGCCAGACATGCCTCAAAAGTAGTCACGCGTTTTCGCTTTTGGTCGACTGTCAGTAAGCGCGGCACCCATCTTGCAGAAAGTTTTTTCATTCCCAAAATATCGTGCAAAATATGAAAAACTCGTTCAGTTGAGATGTGCACAGCCTCAGCTAACTCGTGTATCTTTACTCGACGGTCAGCCAAAACAATATCGTGGATTTTGTTAACAATGTCCTCAGTGGTTACCTCAATCGGCCTTCCTGGGCGCTCGGCATCATTGGTTGTAATACGTCCACAACGAAACTCAGTAAACCATTTTTGTACCATTCCATGAGACGGCGCTGAATCCCCGTAATATTTTTTCAACTTGTCTTCGGTCTGCTTAATGGTTTTCCCGCGTAAAAAATAGTGTTTAATCATGACTCGAAACTCGGATTTCTCCATTTTCGAAGAACACCTTCACAGCCGCCAAACTTCTTTTATTATTAAATATTGTTTTCGCGCCATATTTGAAAATAGAATTATTTTAGGTTCGCAAAAATATTACTTTTAAGAAAATATCATTAAAAATAAAAAAAGTTTCTATTCAGCCTGAAAGTCATGGAGTTATCAAAACGCCCTCGTAGATGACTGAAAGTGTTGTTATAAACGTAGAAGTAGACAAATATAATCAGAAAGCTTCGAACTGCTAAGCTATCGGGAGTTACACGTGTTTTTGTGAGTCAACCATAAACGATAAACAAATGCTATAGTGGGATATTTTTTCTATAATTTATAGGAGAACATTTCTGTCATCATACATGATTTCTGTGTAGATTAAACCATTAAGGTTGCACACGGAATGGAAATTTAAAATTGGAGTAACTTCTTCCGTTTTCCCAATATTTCCCTTCACTGTTCTGCGCGTGATAAAAAGTATATTTATAACGATATCGGGAGTATGAAAAATAATTGAACCAAGTTTCGTTAAATTCCTTCGAGTAGTTTTTAATTCTGTAACAATTATACAGACAGCCAGGCAAAAATTATACTGATTGCATTTTTGGCGTCAGTATTAATTCCTAATCAATCACACCCTGAAATTTATTTTGGAAATATATTTCATGTACAGAATTGACCTCTCTACAGATTTATTATAAGATAGATAATCATGAATTTGCCTTCCTAGCGCTCGTACACGTAGCTTCTATTACTAATAATTAGAAAATAAAGATGATACTACCTACTCTAGTTAGCTGGTGCTAAGTAATTACCTAAACGTGTATCCTAATTAGTAAATTTGCTACACAGAGAACGCTAAATGGGTAGTTAATAAAGTCTCGTATGTCAAAACCTACACGTTTACAGAAATCGTTATAAATAATAACCCACTTAGCCTAAGGTAAAATAAAATATGCATGATATTCACAGTTTATACTTTAGATTAGTAAAGTACCTAATACCAACTGGATAGAAGCAACATCCAACAAAGCACAAACGTGGCACTATCTAAATCTGTTGGAATGAGTCTGAGAGATAGCTAAATTGCCGGTTTAGCGTGACCTGACCGTCTGAATATGAAATTCGGACGCGAAGTTTTAAACATAATTCAAAATGCGACCGGGCGCTCGAGCGCTCTGAAAACGATGATTTCATCCGAAAATGTTCTAACCTTCATTCTGAATAAGTACTTAATAGAGATTCTGTAATAGCGATCCTATTATTTCAAGGCTCGCAATACTTGTATTCAACCTGTGATTTTTAAGTGCGTTTCAGGACGAATTAAAGTTAAGTTTAAACATTCTGGCGACAGCATTTCTTTCTCAGATATGTAGTAAGTATGTAGGGTAGAGTCACCTTGTATCAGCCATCTTCTAATAGGTATATATTTTAAATATTTATTCAAAAAAGTGCTGCAATAAATTTTTATGTATACCCTTACATTAACCCCTTTAGTGGTGTAGGTGTCACAACAGTAGGCAAAAACACGTACAAAAGTTACTTCTCTTGGTCTCCCTTACCCAACACCGTTTTAAAAAGGGGGGTTAACATGACATCGCAGCAACCCACGCGCCCTTACGTAATACACTGGGTCCGATTAACGGTGCAGGAGGGGGTAAGACGAAAAGCACAAAGACTACCGGTGCCAACCAAACTGCCCGCTGCTTCTTTTTAAGATAGGTACCTATGTCGAAGAATAGCTATCGCAGTCGGCAGCGGCTACCGCAGCATGCTCTTTACGGTCGCCTTCGCGCTCGTTTGTGGTCACCATACTAACCTAACCTAACCCAGTGTCTGTCACGAAAGATGTTTATCATAGTGCAAAATGGCGCTTGGCGCCCCTATACAATGTTATCAAAGATGGTGTTATATAGGGTCGAAATTTCAATAAAAAAATTCGTTGAGTACCCTCCAACCTAAAAGTTGAAGTGGTCGATGGTGCCTCTAGCCTCTACCTTACCTACGTATAATTTTTAACAAATAATGACTCCTGTATCTTTAAAAAAGTTCGTTAAGGTCACCGGACATCACTACAACGCTAAAGCTTACCTTAGGTGTTTGTGCTCCGTATTTCAGCATTGTTGATGATAAGCTTAGGATCACTAGTACTTATACCTACTACCGGCGTCAACCACCTTGCTACACACACCCTAATCATGGGCACTTGCTCCCACAAAAATTTAACGCCAATGTTTCTGCTTATCTCCAAACACTTTTGGGACAATGTTTCTGGCTATTTGTACCTTTGCTTAAGCCTTGAAACGCACGTACGGACTTTAAAATATTGCGTAGAACTTTCCAGCAGGCGTTTTAAATGAAAAAGCGTATTATGATCTAAGACTGTGGGCAAACATCGGTTTTCAGCCTTCGCACCGCAAAAGCTGGCTGGCTTTCTAATAACACGAACGTTGTTCACATTTCTGTGTAAGCCGTAATAACGTAAGCAATTTTAATTAAATGCATTTTCATAACAAATGCTCTTATTTAATAATAAATTTTCATAACCTAGACACCACAGCTGCACAATACTTGGTTTGCAGAGCTAAACAAATTTTGCAATAAATTAATCGGGTAAGAAACACAGCCTCTAACTTTTTGGTTTCTTTAGCGCAATACAGATTTTATTTCATCTTTCTAAAAGAACTTTACCTAAGAATTTCCGAATTAATAAACTATGAATAGGTATGATGTGTACCATACACTTTGTTTTAAGCATTCTCTGGACTTCCACAAATATTTCAAAAACAAAATTAGCAAAATCGGTTCACCCGTTTTCGAGTTTTAGTGAGACTAACGAACAGAAATTCATTTTATTTATAAGAGAAGACTAGCGGACTTGCAGACGTTGTCCTGCCTGTTGCTTTTTTTAAATCTTACCTTTAAAACCTTTCCTGGGCTTACACAAATATTTTAAGACTAAAATTATTCAAATCTATTCGAGACTAACGAACAGCAATTAATTTAATTATATTTGAGACTCTCAGCTTAACGTCTAATATCTATCGACATTAACCAGGACCAACAGCTAATCGTGCCTTCCGAAGCACGAAAATGCTTGTAAATAGACGTCACAGACAGAGTTGGTGTTAAAATAATTATTTTTTGACCAATAAGAATAATAATATATTTTTCATCCCACCATCTCGGAAAGAGTCATTTTGCTCTTCAATATCTGAGTAGAAAAGCCGTTTTTATTCACTAGAGGTTAAAGTAAATTTGAATTTAGAACATCGTGTGCACCAAGTTTGTGAATTAAAAAAATCATTAAACCTATTTATTGCTACCTCTATGGTGCCAAATATATCATAAAACTTTTTTTTAATTTGTTAAAAACTCAAACTTGGAACCTTCTTGGTGCTCTTTTTTTAATTTGCTTTGTTGGCGGTTCTTTACGCGGCAACATTTCACGTCATTGTTAAACCTTATATTAAAAACAAGAAACTTGAAAACAAGTGAAAAAACTAAAATGAGTGATTCTAGCGACGAGGAAGTTTGTTTGACGCCAACCAGAATTGACTGAAACTGTTAATAATGCGCAAATGATCTTTCTCCCTCAACAATCACGCGAGAAGTATTTAAAACAGTACGTTATGTTCAACACGTGGCGACTAGCAAAAGGAGCCAAAACTTTCTCAGAAAACGTTTTGCTGGCATATTTTATAGAATTATCCGAGAACAAGAAAGCAAGCACTCGAAAAATAGTACACAAGTGACTAACACCAATAGTACCCAACAAAAATATTACACTCAATTTAAATAACTGTAGCAACTTTACTTTCAATTTTTATTAATTATACCTAAATATTATTTTGTTATAATTTAAAGATTATTCTTTAATACTTACCTGTCATAATGCAGTAGTTAATACCTAAACTGAAATAAAAGTAGCTATCTTGTGATTGTCAACGGTTTTATTTGCATTTAGTCATTTCCTCGCTGAGGTGGAATGAAAATTTACGTGTTGCACTCGAGTGCAAAGATTTTTCACCTCGTGCTCTTTTGATTCCCTCGCTAACGCTCAGGCTAAATCCTTCGCTTGCTCGGTCATCAAAATTGAACACGCGGTTTAAAAGCAACTTTGCACTCTTGTATAACAAATAACTATTTATGATTTGTATAATTTTATATTTTACTTTTATAATTATATTGTAAAAATCAACCCTAAGATAAGGTTTAAATAAAGTGTAATAATAATAAATCTTTATTTTCTCATCACAAACATACATTTACAGTTGGACAACAATTGAGATACAAATTAATGAAATATTTTTGAGACTGGTGCCTATGCTAGGTATAAAATACCTGTGTTACAAATGTCATTATTATTTTTTGGGGTCCGTAATAAATAGGAACCCTTATCGTTTCGCAATGTCTGTCCGTCCGCGGTTTTAAAGCTGTAATTTGGTATTTTATCATTGGAGCTGGGTAGTCAATAAATACAAATAAGTTATAGGCGACCAACTTATAAATTGAACACGGGAAATGTGTGAGCTCATTTTTAGATTTTTTTGAGTGTGAACGTTGAAAGCTGGCACTCGCAACTTCGGAACCCTACAATGCACTTGACCGGTTTTCATAACGGAAATTCATTATGTCAAAATAAAACATTGCATCCAGTTAAGCTTCGATTTGTAGTTAAGAAAATGAAATAATAAAAAGAGAGCATCATTTTTCAATATTTATTATTTTATATCTTTACAAGTATTTTACAAGGAAAATGTTAAAATAGACAATATTTTATTGCTACCTTAATTTACATAAAAGTGGCCTGTGATAATGGCATTTGTGTGACAAAGTAAGGTGGACTGTTAGTAGAACTAACATATAAAAAAAACTATGAGGAATTAAATTGTCCAATTGAGAAATCCGTCTAGAATAGTCGCAAAACATTTTTGTTTTTGTTTGTCAAATCATTTTATTATCAGTCCTTATTTCTTAAACATGGCGATCATATCGGTAGGTAGAAATACATGCTTGTGTAGTAGACAATCAATGAAATACCAATCGATAACATATGACATGCAAAACTATTTAATATTTAATTTGTCTCTTATCTCATTAACCTCTAACACACATGCATGTTACGTTGTTTTGGAAAGTTTTACAATTGCTTAAGAAATTGCAGAAATGAACAGAGATCTTAGTTGCAAGTACAGTCAAGCACATAAATGACTTAACAGGTACAGAAATATGTTTGCCTTGTCACGATTAGATAATGTGCAATAGCGTAACACAATATTAATTACCTACACACAAATACATCACAACAGTATTAAAATAATTTATGCTTGCTCATATTTGAGGAGTCAGGAGGAGTTCAAAAGTTGAGTTGATATCAAAAAGACTACAGAATCCAATATTATTTTTTGAGAGTGCCAAGTGAAATGAGCAATTTGTTTATGCTTTGGCTGTACAAAAGGTATTTCTTTTTAAATATATCATATTTAATATCAAGATAAATATCAAAAACAGTACATATTGTACCCACAACGAAACAAGTCAGTTTGAAATAGTGGTTAATCAAATAATATTGAATGCTGCATAAGATTTTTTGTTGTTTTCTTCGAGTCACTTGTATGAATATGTTTTGTTTATGAACACATACCTCTCAACTTTACAACTGATTTGGGACAAACAGATTCCTAATCGTCCACTGTGGATAGCGTTTGGGCCAAAATTATAGCATAGCTCATGTCAATACTTATACCGCAAGGTAAAATTTGCCCTCTCATAGACTCAATACATACGAACAGTCCATATTATTCAGACATCACAAAATGTAATGCATCAAATTCATTTAACTATGTATAAACTAAAATTATTTTCGCAAGAGGTCAAACCAACATAAATTCTTTTACATCAATGCTAGGAAAGCTTTGTAAATTCGAAATGTTAGGCGAAC
Source organism: Pyrausta despicata (assembly GCA_963921415.1). Classification (NCBI taxonomy): domain Eukaryota; kingdom Metazoa; phylum Arthropoda; class Insecta; order Lepidoptera; family Crambidae; genus Pyrausta; species Pyrausta despicata. The sequence goes on from OY992853.1 coordinate 8,568,428, forward strand.
AATTTTATTATGCATATGAATTTATTGAACAGTATGGAAGGTATATTACATTGGGACAGGTGAATACATTTGGTTATGTTTATTATAATAATGGGAGGTGACCACGATTTTGATAGCTTGACCTAGCCGAGATTACAGGCATAAACAGCGAGCGGTGAAACAGTTCCGGTGGAGTTTATAATTATCTACCTGCAATAAAAATAAATAAGTATATAAGTACACAAAGGCTTAAGTTTTGTAAAAAAAGTTTTATTCAAATTCGATTTTATGCGAGGAATTTAAAAACCTATTGTTTCTGCAAGATAGTAAATAAATAGTACTTTGTTATTGTTTAAAAAAATGTTTTAATTCTAACAAATCGTACGATACTTTGTGCTTCGTACGCGACACTGATGTGCCTCAGGCACACACACACGCACACATTGCTACGGCAATGAAACACGTAAGCTTCTTCTCCAACGTACCAGGGACGAATATTGATCGATATTATATCCTATTGTCTTTATAAAGAATTGTACTTGTCAATCGACAATAACTCGTTAGACCTCTTGATGAAATTTCACTTAGTGCTTACCTCTTCTTAGGCGCCTCCTCCTTAGCCTTCTTCTCGGCCTCCCTACGCTTGGCGGCCTCCTCTCGCTGCTGGCGGATGATCGCAAGTCGAGCCAGGTCCGCGCGCGCCTGGTCCGTCTTGCCTTCAGCGTGCGCCTTTTGATACGCTGCGGCCGCGCGCTGCCTTTCGATCTCTTCTCGTTCACGTCTGAAATGAACGGGGCAAAGTTCAAATCATAGAACAGACAAATTCTTGAGTCTAGCATAAAAAATAATGGATGATGATCATCTGAGTCCATAACCATTGACACAGAAAGAAGAATGCAGCACATAATTTACTTAATACTAAGACTCTACTACACTACTCAATACTTTAAGGGACTAATAATTTACTTAAAAGGATCCCTTTTAAGTAAATTATTAGTCCCTTGGTTCAACAAAATTAATTACCAAAACCTTTACACTGTATTGCACTTGACTTTTTCCTTTTAACCTGATAGTCGTCACAAAGAACAAAATAGTTTACTGCGTTGAAACCGGCTAGTTTGGACAACTTGGTACGGAAAATAGCCCAAAATACCGTCAATTTTTTTAAAAGCCTTTTTACTCATATTACAGCCATGTGATCTGATTAGTCTCTAAAATCTTTAAATTCTAATATGACAAGGTTGATTTTCCACTAATAGTCGCAGCCGAAACTCACACCATCATCACAGTATTAATTATTTTGTCAACAACAATGGCGTCAGCAAAGACCAAGATTAAGAGTGAGTTATATTGTATTAAAAATGGTTTATTTCCTTTTTGAAATAAACTATTTTTAAATACAAAATTGAAGAAATATAAATCAATATTCAACGGAAAATCTGAGACCTTTTTTGGGTTTTTCTAAGTAATGATGTTTTATTGCCAGTGACTACCATATAAACATAGAAATGAAATAATAAGATGCTTATACGTCTAACGACCTATTAAACCTCATAATAATCGGTTCAATCGTTCAGGCGTGAAAGAGTAAGAAACATGCATACAAACTTTCTGTTCACAACAATGACTGTTTTTTTTCACAGTTTGCCTGTTCTGTCATGAATATTAGTTAAAAATTTTAATACTAAGATATCATAATAATATTATCGGACATACTGTTACTTCGGCCGAAAGTACCTTATAAAGAACAAAAAATAAGGAAGTAAAAATTTGATTTTTGTATTGCTTTGACTTTAGCAATAGCTGTTAGTTTTAACGAAAATACCATATTTGCTATGTCAACAACACTATTCTCGAAAGAAAGTCTCGGTCGCAACCATAATATATACACTTTTGTGATTTTTAAAGTATGTCTGGCTGCAGTCACAACTTATCAAAACGAGTACTACGGCCTCAACACATTAGGACAATAGTGTTATAGTAGTTATTAGGTGAAATAAACACAGAAATGAAAAAAATATAATAAAATTAAATCAGCACACATTTATCATCTCATCAGCCTATATACGCCCTTCTGCTAGGCACAGGCCTCACCTCAACTATGAGGTGGTACGAGCCATACTCCACCATGCGGGCTCAGTGTGGATTGGGTGTTTTGTAAAGTAAGTGACCAACCCTACTACCAGATTTTATTAAGCCAATCGAGAGCCTCCAGGCTTATTGACTAATATCTATTGATATAAACCAGGACCAACAAACAGCTTAATGTGATTTCTGAAGCACGGAGATGCTTGTAAATACATGTCACATATATGGTCAGACTGGTTACCCATTCCAAAAATGACCACACCTTAGGCTGCTTACCTTTTGGTATCACTACTAAAGTGCTGCCACCACTGCACCACTAGCACCTAATTTGTATACTCATTAAATTCATGGGATTGAGAAAGATCTCTACACAGGCCAAGTTAATTGTCACTTAATGCTATTTACATTACCTTGATAATGGAGCTTTCTCTCCTTCCCCTAAACTAGTATTCAAATTAGATAATTTCTTGTTTTTCTTCACTACTCGGTTAGGATTTTCTACTTCAATAAGACCAGATACTCCTTTTGCCTTAGAAGGGTGCTGCAACAGAGAATAATACTCTTTTAGGATATTTTATTTACACACCGTAAAAACAACAATGAATGACAGTGATAAAAAATCAAAATCATCAATCATCTGTAGATATGAGGTTGTAACTAAATGGTAAATGCTAACCATAGTCTGGTCTAGTTGGTCTAAAACAACTACATAAACCTAATGAAGGAAATGCAAAAAGTTAAAACCTTTATGCATGTTCTAGCATTAATGCAAAGATTATTAAAACATCTATGCTTACTAAAGTATCTTGCATCATTGGAACAACATGGGGTAGTATGGCCATTGAAAGACCAAAATTAACAAGAACTTAACATTTTATGATAAGCAATGAAATATTGTCATGTCCAAATCAGGTCTAAATTAATAAATAACAAATTCATACATCTTCATCAGAATCACTTTCATCACTGCTCCCAGACCCTGATTTGTCACCAGATTCTTCTTCTTCACTGGAGCTTTCGGCATGCTCTTTTCTCCATCTGTAAATCATTATCCAGGCTTTTTAAATCCATACAACTATAATATGGTTTAATTCTACAGCATTTTAATTGAATGATGTTAAACCAGTTTTCTACAAAAAAAAGGTATAATTATGTTTTGATTGAATGACTGTTAGTAAGCCAGAGTAAGTCCAGTCCAGGATGACGAAATTCTGTTTTTATACACTTGTTTTCTTTGTCCTGGAGGTATAACTTACTTTTGTTTCAGCTCTTCTTGTTTCCTCTGCTCTTCGAGCTCTTCAGGGCTGGTGAATTTACGATTGCGACCTTTATGGTTGGTATATTTACCTGAAAACAACGAAACAACAATTTTTTTGTAGGTTAGAGCCAAAAATAGACTGCTTCGTAGGACGAATAAAAAACTTTGTAACAATATCAAATAGTCTCAAAACATACATTCACAGAATCATATAAAAGAAAAAGCATTCATTTATTGACTAAAACATTAATTACAATTTACCACATTCGCATAACATTGGGCGACATTGAAAAAACTAGAATTTAACTGAGACACACTTACCACGCGGCATGATGTATACGAATGTAAACGAAAATACTAATAGCTCTCAAAATGTGCTAAGAATCTTATCAGATTTAGCCACGTTGTTAGGAATAGAAACCGAAATTATCAAATTACCAAAATATTAGAAAAATACGGATAGTTGCTAGGTATTGGCGACGTTGACGTTTTGCAGGAAGCGGAAGTACAACTGACAGCCAAATTGTCAATAAATGTTGCAAACGTAAAAAATGGTTCTGTCACAACAATACAAATCCTGAGCATGTCGGAATGACCGAAGGCTAAATCAGAACGACCTTGAAATTTCCTAAATTACTATTTTCATAATTTCATAAATTTTCGCGTTCTATGAGTAACCGTGATCGATCACTAGTCAATTTGGAATCTAGAACTGTTTGTGCCATCTAGTAGCACCGGATCCACACATTGGGCGATAGGCGAATAATTGGCTGAAAAACCTATCACCCAATGGGTGGACCTTAAGAAAAAATCTTTGGCCTACTGGCCGTTGTTTTTATTTTATTTAAATTAAAAAGTAATACAAATAATCTACTGAAAAGGCTGGAACAAGATACAAAATTCAATGACTAAGTAACATCACACGTATCGTATACAGTGGGAGGCATATAAGTACGAGTACAAAGACGACCACTTTTGAGGACCACTTTGGTGTAATGGTCAAGAAGTTGACTATTAACCAAGAGGTCGCGGGTTCGATCCCCGTACTGTACAAACATTTGTGTGCATGACATGTCTGTTTGTACTGGTCTGGGTGGTATATGTACTTATTTTAAATTATTTGTAATACCACTGTTGATTCTGATATTTGTTATAGAAGTGCTTACGCTACTTATCACGGAGTCATATCAATATATGTGATGTTGTTCTATATTTATTTATTTTATTTAAAAAAAAAACAGAATGTTTTCACTTAAAATCCAAGTTCTTGCCTCCGTCTTACAATCTAGGAACGGACCGCAGCAGTACAGAAATCGCACTGCAGCGCCTGCAACTGTAACTTTCTGTTAGTTTTTGAAAAGGTTCTGAGGGGTAATTGCCCTGAACACTGACACATATCACAAATTTCAGAGTGTACACCTTAAGAATGTACTAGGTCGGATTAACATTTCAGATACTTACGTTTTTTTTTAAATCCTGTTGAATAAACGAGAGTCATGTCAATAACCTCTCGATATTGGCCGCTAAAAATTGCAGGACTCTATCATAAAGGTTGAGTAATACCATTTAGAATTCCAGTTTTCTGTTTTCGTCGTAACTCATTACGTGAAAGATAAGGGCCATCGAATTTTATTGCAAAAATGCTTCCGAGACGTTTTTGTTTTTAGGGCACCGTACCTACAAGTTCACAAATGTATTTCTGTTGCCGCTATAAAAACAAATACTGAAAACCGAATAAAATAGGCGTACATCGAACGTGTTTTTTTTATACACACGTAAGTAGTTTTCGTTCGCGCAACTAGAGTGCGCTGTATCTAGTTGTCTTTCTGTGAAATCTTTTTTTTGTCTGAAAATACATAACTGGATCGGGCGGAACTTCGTAAAACGTTTGCTCTGTTTCATTTAAAATGGTTAAGTAGGAACGGAACTCTTCGCGCGCGATTCCGAGTCTTGCTTGGCCAGTTTTTATTTATTAAATGTTTGTGTGCACTTCGATTAATGAAGTACGGCAGAGTACGGAGATACGAGTAGTTTTTAGGGTTCCGTACCTCAAAAGGAAAAAACGTAACCCTTATAATATCACTTTGTTGTCCGTCCGTCCGTCCGTCTGTCAAGACCGTTTTTCTCAGGAACGCGTGGAGGTATCAAACTGAAGTTTCTTTATGATACTTAAGTCTACTGTCCCTGGAAGCTGTAGAAAAATCAACCTTCTAAGCCAACGCAATCAAAAGATACAGCTATTCAGGCCGCAAATTTCCGCAAATTTTCGAAACTCGCACGGGAATCAAAACCTACAGGGTACTTCCCGTAAACTTAGAATCTTGAAATTTAGTACGAAGTCACGTCTTATAGTACAGATATAGGAAAAATTACGAAAACCGTAAATTTTCAGTTTCATCATATAAAAAAAATATATTTGAAAAATATTTTTGACAATTTTGAAAATTTCAAAGTTACTACTCCTTATCTACAGGTTTGTACGGAACCCTCGGTGCGCGAGTCCAACTCGCACTTGACCGGTTTTTTAATTATTGTCTGGTTTGGTGCCTAATTATTCGTTTGGTCAATTAACGAGTAACTCTGAGCAGCGTTGAGTCCGCCGGGCTTACAAACAAGCAAGCCTGCACTTCACCTTTAGAGCTACCGATCCTTCGGCACCTAGGTAACTACTATAACGCGTAATAGTAGTTACTGCGGTTACTTCTAGATAATTGATTAGCATAACTAACCACGTCAATTTTTGAGGTCAGTAAAAAATGTCTAATCCCGAGGTCTCTGGGAATACTGTGTAACGTTACTGTAATGTAGGTAGGTACATACTGGTACCTTAAGTAATGTTGGTTTTTTTACGACTTACCAAATGCTAATTTGCACTTTAATAAACTAACTACAAACTTTCCAGTTAAAAGAACCCCTGAATGAACCAGAAAAACCGTTGGTTAGCTTCAACGGCTGGACGGATTTAGACCGGACATCGACGCACACAGATACACACACACACACACACACATATTGGTCCAACTTATAACACCCCTATTTTTCGTCGGGGGTTAAAAGGGTCGGGTATATAAGTCTAAGTCGCTCAAGTTTCCGTAGCAACAAGTAGGTAATTTATATTTGAGTTCAATAATTAAAAACATATCCGATCCAACAAAGGAGCGTGATTGTTAACAATTTCATATTCTTTTAAGTTCGACACAATATAAATACTATCTACTTGGTCTTGCTTGGTTCTAGTGAATACTTCCAAGCCGTCCTCTTATTGTATGGAACTAAAAAAGAATACAAAAGTATCTTTTACCGTTCATTGCACTTAATCGACGTAATATTTTCTTACGGGAACCGAAGATGCACGTACGAGATTGCGTAATACAATGTTCAAGTGAAAAATTGCACTCAATTATATTACCGAACGAGTATGTTAAATTGGTGCATTATAATGATACCAAAACAACAGAGCAGTGCATTGAAACCACAGTGAATGAATGGTCAGTAGACCTACGCCGAGCAAATTAAAAAAAAAGTAATGTCTTTGTGATTGTCTTTTAGTGGGATTCCTAGCGTCCTGAAAAGGATGCGGCTCCGCTCCGGGGTAAATGCAGAGCGGGGACTACCCCGTACCCACCAAAAACCTAAATAAAAAATATGGATGCCGGCATAATCACTCGCGTCCATGAGAACCTCCGGCCAGCGGACCCTACGGGGGGACAGTGGGAATGGCCGCGGTACGACACTATTCCCTCTCGACGGCAGTGGCGTGTGCAGGCCAGTGGGGTGAACCTTATCGTAACGTAATTGTCAAAAATAGACAGTTTTCCCATACAAATTGACAAGTTGACAAATAGAAGGTAATCGCTATCAATACGTTATGAAAGTTGTTCGTGCTCACCCTACTCGGCACCACCGTGCCAACAACCTTCACGCCACCTTGAGGGTCAAGGGTGCGGTCATACAACCACCTTCCGGTCCACATGATTTCGAGCCTACTGAACGTAAACGTTTTGTATTTTAACGGTTTGTATAACAAGCTGTAATCACTTTTGGGTAGTAAGTGATTTTTAATCTTGTGACGAGACGAATCGTGCACGTTACCGATACCATGTTAAAAGCGTCACTCAAAAATTGATAATACAAAACATCCTACGTAACTAAGATATTCGCCTAACTGTTCTTACACGACGTGTGAATAAAATGCTCGAACAATTTAATAAAGTGACCGACTGAGTATTACTATGACTAGTACTCCAGAATGGTAATATTAGAAAGGTAGGTATAAAAGAAAATTAGCACCTAGCCTGAGTAATTTTAAAAGATTTAACGTTTTTCTTTATAAAAACATGTTAGGATTTAACGTTTTTCTTCATAAAAACACGTGTTATCTAATCTAAAAGTTTGCCCTTTAGCCTTGGAATGGTTTTCGTCATACCTGCGTGGGCGTCAGCAGTCAATCAAGACCCCAACGTCTACTTCTGACTGGCGTAATCTGACTTCTGGTGTCCCGCAGGGTAGCATTCTCTCCCCTCTTCTATTCTCAGTTTTCATAAACCTCATTACTCTTAGTCTTGGCTGCTCATACCATCTTTACGCTGATGACTTGCAACTGTACGTACAATCGAATGTTGCTGAAATCTCTACAGCTGTCAACGTTATTAACGAAAGTTTAAATTATATCTCGTCTTGGTCGCATAGCTTTGGAGTTTCAGTCAATCCCTCCAAGTGCCAGGCCATTATTGTGGGTAGTCCGGGACTGACTGTACAACGATTCCCTACTGCACTAGCGTGAAGAACCTGAGGCTACTAATTGACTCGTCTCTTAGTTGGAATGTCCACGTAGCTGAGGTCAGTCGAAAGGTGATCGCTTGTCTGAGGGGTCTTTATCGTTTAAAACATTTTCTTCCTTTCAAGACTAAGCTTCTTCTAATTCAATCACTTGTTATCCCTATCATTGACTACGCTGACTCTTGTTGTACCAACCTCACTGAAGCACTGACTGATAAACTTGATCGTCTCCTCAACAGTTGTATTCGGTTTATCTTCGGCCTTCGTAAATACGATCATGTTTCCAGTTACAGAACACAACTCAATTGGCTCCCTATTCGTCAGCGTAGAGACACCAGAATTCTGTGCATTTTATATACCATTCTGAATAACCCTTTGTCACCTTCGTATCTTAGAGATATGTTCACATTCCTCTGTGACACTCATGACGGTGCCCTTCGCTCCTCAGACAATCTCCATCTGGCCACACCGGCTCACCGCTCATCGTACGTCACAAAGTAGTTCACTGTGGCGGCAACGTGACTGTGGAACTCACAACCCCTGGATCTCAAAAGATCAGACTCGAAGCTTTCATTCAAGAAAAAAATTCGAAATTTTCTAAATGAATAAATTGCATGTATATTATATTCATATATTTTTGGTATCCATATTAATTATATTTTCTATTACATATTTATTTATTACATTTACTTTTATTTATTGATATTATGATATTATATCTATATATTATGTTTATTAATTTTTGCGTTATTTTATTTACCACAATTTAACCCTTCTCATTTAATTTTCACTGCACCCATTGCCTTCTTTCTGCATGACCTTGAGGTTGACTGGCAGAAAATGCTTTTAGCATTAAGTCCACCCTTTGTAAATTTCTTGTGCAATAAATTTTAAATAAATAAAATAAATAAATAAAAACATGTGAGTATGTGACAGAAAGCAACATGGCGGAAGCGCCATGTTGCTTTCTGTTCAACTGCAGCGCTGCCATTCTATAAAAATAGAACACAGCGGATAGTGACATCGCGATTTGTTTCCTCTGTACTTAACGACCGATGTAGAGAGCGAATTCAACTTTACGAATTGCATTCTATCCTATTAGTATACTGTTGGTAGTTGAAGCTGGTACGAATTACAAAAAAAAATACTCCGCCAGGATTCCAGGACATCAAGAGGCAAATGACTGCACGGGTCACTGCCAACACCGGGCATCTGTTAAAATAGTCGTACGAGCCATATAAGAAGCGAAGGAGGCCCGACGCGCGTCCACACATAGCCTAGCCGAGACCTTGCCCGCTCCGCAAGGACACTGGCTCGCAGCCCCTACGAAAAATTCGCCCGCCATTTTCGAACGAGCGCGGAGGCGGGAAAGTTCACAGCACTTCGCGCTAAAACTTTTGGCAAGTTTTTTTTTCGTGTTTAGAAAAATAACAGACTGTAGTGTGAGTGGGAATTAATATTTGTTATCCTGATTATTTAAGGTAAGTTTTTTAAAATATTTTAAAAATAATATCGTAAAAATAATTTTATTCATGTTATATGTATGACATTTTACACTGCTGATTATTAAACAAATGAACTCTTAGCCCTTTTTAGTTCTATTGGATAGATGCTTCTAATCTAAATAAAAAAATCCTTTATTAAAATCAAGCTTATAAAAATTCAGCATCCGAGAGAATAAACATTTTCTGGTCGTAAAAATTAATCAGTATTTTTAATTATTTAAATTGGCAGTGCCATAAAATCTAACTTTTTGTCTTACTGATACAATACTGTTGCTTACTTAAAAATAAAACTTACTATTAAAATAACCCATGTAAACCCATCTAAAGAAATGATAATCCAAAAAGTCTTCTACACGTGCTCTGCCCGCCTATTATAGGGGTTGTACCTATGTAATAGGTAGGTACTACACAGGTACAACCCCTATAATGCGCCTTTCGTAATCATACTAGTTTCTGTCACAACAAGTCAAAATACGAGTACACTAACAATATCCAATCTAACCTTGACTGAAAGTTAAATAACTGTAAGTTACATACAAAAAGCTCTCTAAGGTTATAGATTTTGTTATGAAAGTGACAGTTGTCTATCAATCAGTCAACAGTAGATAAAAGGAAATTAAAACCAACCATTAATGTTACTAGAAATGGTAGTTGCACCTGCAAAATTCCTACGGCGATGATGACTAAGATGTTCCTGACTGCATTTTGCAAAGCGTGACTGATGGATTTGAATAATCGCAGCCAATTTGCAGTACTACCATGACCTGGCTTACTCAGCTGAATCTTCTCCATGTAATTTTTTTTAATTTTAATCCCTCGAAAGTGTAAAAATGCTCACGATTTTATGTTCAATTCCGGTTGAAATTGTCATTAGGTATTCGTGCATTTAAATTAAATCCTGTGAAGCCCTCTTAAAAGATGCGGAAGCTCTTTTAAGAATGGTACCTACCTACCTATTAAGTTAACAAACAAAGCCTTTTAAAATGCTTAGCCAATTTTTTTTAACAGACCTTAAATCAGTCTAATTCCAGCTTTTATAATATATTTCTTTCATGAGTTGGTTGATTACCTACATACAATAGGTATAATGAATATTTTGATGTTATTAAGAAAATGCTTCCGTTTTTTCGTCTTCATTACGGCAACTTATACATTAATTGTATTCGCGGTCTGCGGTTTTAATAAAGTTACCTAAAGCATAGCAGCCAGGCAGCCTATAAGGAATATATAGAATCTCTAGTATTTGCAATAATTAACTGATGAATAAATACCAATAATAATATTAAATTATTGCAAATTATCGTGACTATAATTACAGACACACGAAGACCAACTATTTAAAAAAAAAATACGGGTATCTTGTGCTAGCGCGAATTTGTACACCAGCAGGATTTATTTTCCAAGCAATTTATTTTTGTTAACCGATTCCTCGCGTGCAGTTTGTCTCACACGAGCTTGACTATGTTCCCTTAATTGTAACGTTGCGCCGAAGATGGGCCGATATGGTGCGCGGTCGCAGCGTATGTTAATTCCATCGATAGGGACCTGTGTTGGCATTCGTTTGTAGATAAATCCTGACTTTTTGCTGTACATTTTCTGTCCTGTGTGTAATTGAGAACTGGGGATTTATAGCTTCGGTACGGGAGCAGCCGAGTACAAATTACATACAGTTGGTCAGCTAGGATTGTTAATTGGGTTGTGACAAATGGGTAGATTAAAATCTTGACACTAGGCAACTACTAAAAATAACAATTTATCAGACGCAGAAATAAAATAAAAACATTCGTTTTTATTTAACTGCATCATATCCGAAGGATTTATCAACTTATTTTTCATATCGTAAATAGTTCTGTTGTAACTATATTTTTTTTAAATCGTAAACCCATGAAGGATTAATTGAGGATTTTTTTTACGTTGTGTTGAGCCAGAATGTACTTCGTAGGTATAAAGCTTTTTATACAGGAATTCAGAATCGTGATTATTCGCATTTTATTGCCAACAATGATGATTACATGTATGACGAGCAACTCATAATGGATGTGAGGATAACCATTAATTACTGTAAAAACTAGTCCATATTACATTTTTTGCATTCATAACAAAATCGGACTTAATAAGACGAAATTATCTTCTTGCTCGTATTAGGTACTAGAATACGTTTATTAAAAAAAAACTAAATTAAACAAAATTAACAAGAAAAACTAAGCCTAGCTATTAAATTAATGATACATTTCAATACCTATATAACTATTAGGGTAACTGTAAACGATGAACACTTCTTGTATTAAGCTTATCAGAGAGTTACTGTGCTGTTCATTATTTAATATAGCATCAACTATAAGTGATTTCGTTTAATTAAAAAATCATTTAAAAGAAGATGCTGATTTAATACTACCAATAAAAACAGTTAGAGCGAATGAAAAGTTATTTTTCCAAGCTTCCGAAAGTTTGATTTTAAGCCGTTAATATTGACTGCGCCTGATTTTCTTTGCATGTCAGATTGCTGGTTCTGTATGGAAGGAGTCATTATACATGCAGTGGAGGAAACTTACGATTTGCGCATACACTGTTTAGTGTGCGAGTATAATAGGTATCACCGTACTACTTAGGAACCTTAAACTCCTAAGATTTCCGACCGCAACAGATACCTACTTACATTATAATAGCTCACCCAATTATTTTTACAGATCAAAACCGGTAATTTGACGTAAAATAGAAGGTTTAGGCTGTTTTCTTTAAAAAGGCTCAAGGATTGTGTTTTATAACCCACATTTAGATACAAATGAAACAAAATTGCCACGTACAAAGCCTAGTATTTACTAAAAGTGATGAAGAACACATAAACTCCGTGCTAGAACGATCTTTCCACACCCCTTACGCCATACTCATATTTCCATTAACATAATAAACGTATGGACATAATTTTCCCAGAGAGACAGGTGCGCTGAAGATATTTGCAACAGAATATTTTACTAACTCTACTTTTTATACCCCCAAGGTTTGAATCAAAAAGCGCCTTTATTTCACAGTGCGTAGGGAACAAAAAGGACATGAAATAGGGTTGAATGCACTGATGTTTTTCTCGTATATAACTAAAAGGTATAAGACCGAAATTACAGTGCATCATCATTGGATCTAGACAAACCAGTTCGATTCGAGTGAGCGCGTTGGTCCCTGACAGTAGATGAAATAATTTTAGTAGATGCCAGTGGTACTCGATATGTAAGAACTTGTAATAAGCTTATAATATTCGAGCGTAGGAAGACAAGTAAATACATTCAGCTTTTTATAAATAGCCTGTGACAGTTTCGCTTTGCTACGCTATTACCTTTATCAGCTAACTGAGTTGTTAAGTGATAAAACAAGTGAACTAAGATGTTGCATTTAAAAAGCTCTACCACATTTATAGTCTTTTACGCTAGTTGCCATCGCTTAAAGCGTTATCTTATCACTTATAGGAAAGCAAATAATTTAAGCCTACGACTTAGTGCTTATTTACCGACAACACCACTGCTTATCCACCGACTTATTCAAAGACACCTAAGAGTAAAATTAGGGGACCTGTCAATCCGTGAGTTGCATTATTCATACGTCAATGCAGGTTTCAAGGTAAAGGACTATTTGGCAGAAACGCCAAGTGGGTTCACATAAGTTTTCATCAAGTTCAATGCCAAGAATGCACCGCTCTGTTGGTCAATAAAACCACTAGGTTACGCATAATGTAACGTGTAATATGCATGTAACACTTAGCAACTGTAATTCACACGACTCAATTAAGTATAGCCGAAAATTTTTGGGGGTGATAGAAAAAAAATTCACCTACATGATATGACGGTGTTTAGGTAATTTGAAATGTTAATCTGCTCTGAATCCCAGAACAGCAATTTTGAGCTTAATATGAATTTCAGATAATGATGACGTACTGTAAATAAATAAATATACAACAACATCATATACATTGATCTGACTCCGTGGTAAGTAGCTTAAGCACTTGTGTTACAGATATCAGAATCAACAGTGGTATTACAAATAAATACATATAACACCCAGACCAGTACAAACAGACATGTTTATGCACACAAATGTTTGTACAGTGCGGGTATCGAACCCGCAACCTCTTGGTCAATAGACAACTTCTTGACCATTACACCGAAGTGGTCGTCTACTAACCATGAGTATGACTTGTCAATCAAGTAAAACTAATCTCGAACGAGATCCATAATGAAGATTATTCGATCACCACTAAAAAAAGTGATGTGTTGATTTGAATTTAGGTAGGTAGGTACATTACGAGGCATATGACCGATACTAGAACTGTAATAAAGAATGGTATCTCATAACCGGTGTAGCAAAAAAACTAAGACATCACAATAAGAGTAATAGCCAACTTAACGAATTGTTGATAAAATCTCCTCGATGACACACGTTCAATTGTTGACACAGCCGTACAGGAGCAGCTTAAGCTAAACAAAATTGTAGAAGCAGCTTTTAACTACTTGTATGTATCAGAAGGTAGAATGCTAAATGCACTACACAGAAAAATATTGGCAAATTACAACTGCTTGAGTCAGGATTCAAACCATCGGCCATTTCATTCAATCACGAAGAACCATATTTAACAAAATAGTGACATTGAGCTACTCGTAAATAAGACATGTTATTAAAACGCGTCCATATTTTCATTTTGCATCAAATACAATTTCGCCTTTCGTGATTCTACCGACGATATATTATGTGTTAAATAACTCTTTGCTTTGTTCGTTGTATCTTATTAACTTCTATGCTTCCTTCGTTCTTTTCTCAAGTTTGCAAGTTGACTGCCACGACCACGGCTTACTTACCGCGCCTTAAACAAGTCATTGTCTCCTCAAAGTAGGATTGTGATACCGTTATTTGGTCCTGCTAACAGAATGTTACTGATTGTGACTCTTATTAAACCTTTATGTAGCTACCTATAAGTAAAGCTATGCTTTTAGCTATAGTTAGATGCCAAATGAGATGATGAGAGATGCCAAACTTAAGCCTCGAGATTTTGTTTTTACTCGCTCGATTGTAAGTCTTTTCCATAAGGAACACTTCTTAGGGATTTATTTATTTATTACTAGATGACTCGGCAAACGTCATCTTGCCCGTCAGTTTTAGAAAAAAAAGATTAAAAAAAATATACACCTACAAGGAACTCATCATCATTCAATTTGGTGCAGAAAATCCGAAGTTATGCGCGTAGATAGGTACATATAAAACCAATTAATTTTTATTTTTATAGATTAAAATTCCATCATAGCTTCAGCCAAACAACGGTCTTGGCAAATATATCTAACTATTGCAGATGTGAAAATAAGGGATTCCCACAATCGACCAGAAAATATTCTTATTTAATGCGATTGCGGTTCGAACCTCATTTTCTAGTACGTGGTTAAGTGCCCTGTTCCCTTTGCTATGTGGGAGGTAAAACAGGAGTGATCATTTTATACTTTTACTTCCTGCCTGATCGACAATCTATTCTTTTATACGAGCATTTATAACCTTTTAAATTTCTGATAGGAATAAAATAACTTTCTGCCTTTTTGTTGGATAGAACACTGATTTTACATAGAAGCATTACCATCGCTATCAAATTTTAAAACTATCTATAACTTTTTTTTACCCCCCGCCGAAAAAGAGGGGGGTTTTATGTTTGTCTATTCTGTTTATGTGTGTGTCCGTCTGTGGCATCGTATCTCCCGAAAGGATGGACCGATTTCAATGTGTTTTTTTTTTATACGAGAGATAATCTAATTACGGTTTTGTAAATTTTAGTATTAATAAAGAAGCACTTATTAGTCAAAATAATATCTTATTTGTTCAGTACTAATAACGGTGGTCAGTAATGACTTAATGAGAGGTCGCACGAACTTTACGGGTGATTCGGTGGGCGTAGCCTTGTTTCGGCCAAAACTTAAGGCCCTGTTTCCCTTTGGATGTCAAATATTCAATTTCGACCCTGCTTCCTCGTGCTTGCGGGGGATGGGAGCTGCCAACATATGCCCCACGCCGCGCACATAACCTGCTGAAAAGTTTGTATCACACTTTTGTATCATAAATGACAATCCAAATTAGCCATCAAGGTTCAAAATTTGGAAGAAATTTCATTCGAACCAGTGCTGGTAAAAGCACAAGGTAGCAATTCTGTACAGGTACAGGCTATTATTTCATCTTTGACACACGCATCATTTACAAATGAGTGCATCATTTAGTTGTCATTTTGATACCTCAATTACAAAAATAACAAGTGGGTTGGCATTCACGGTAACATGGAAGTGCTCCTTATTAGGAACCTTCTTTTAAACCTTAAATTCTTCAACTTTTCAGAAAAAAGATGTTTAATCTTTTGGTTAATGAAGATATGTTAGAACAAAATACTTAAGTTATGTATACAAAGCAGTAAAATAACTTAGCTATTGCAGTTTTATGCAGAGAGGAAAGTACACGTATTTACCTGGGGGTCAATCAATCAATCAACTGAAGAGCTAAGACATATCTAATTTGATGCTCTAATTTGATGAAAGAAGTATTCTCTGGCATGAAAAAAGGATCAGTGTTACGGGTTACAACCATAATAGAAACTACATTTACGGCAATCTGAGTCAATTGCTTTTTTCAAAAAAAAGAGCATTATCTTCAATTATAATTTCAGATACATTTATGTTGGTCAGGTTATTGTCACATTAGCTTATGTATATCTGTTTTATGAAGGTATATTTAGTTTATATAATAACTAGTGGCCGCCCGCGACTTCGTCCGCGTGGAAAGCCTTTATCTTAAAAATTCTTTATGAATTGTAGCCTATATGTTATTCTGATGTATAAGCTATATTGTGGTAAAGTTTCATTCAAATCCATTCAGTAGTTTTTACGTGAAAGAGTAACAAACATCCATACATCCATACATCCATACATCCATACATCCATACTTACAAACTTTCGCCTTTATAATAGTAGTAGGATATTTGTAGAGGTATATACATATATGTATGTTTATATAAAATTATTGAATCTATTTTTGGATACATAATATTTTTTGTTTGCTGATGTTCATCATAATAAAGTAAATGAATATGACTTTTGCACCAAACTCCCTCTTCCTGTAAATAACAATATCCTTAACTCGAAGGTTGTCTGGAAGAAATCGCTCCTAGTGATAAGATCGCCTAAATTGAGCATATGTTTTTAAATGTTGATTTTGTATAATATTTATTTGCGGTGTGGTTGCTCCATCTTTCTATCTATCTATCTATCTATCTACATTTACTCGTACCTCCTGCTCCTAATGAGTCAGACAGTTTTTTTGCATCCTTTATGTAAGTATGTTGTTACTGACATACCAGGGCACCATTATTTAGGTAGGTATTCTTTGTTGTTTTGGGGAGGTCACTGACCTGATCCACACCTTTAATTACACGTAGATCCTATCAGGAACATGTACAAATGAGTATGTTTTGTCTTATAGTACCTACGCAATAAACTTTTTGTCCCTTATTACAAAATGCAATGCAGAGCTTTGTTTCTTTCGTTGTTATGTTATTATAATAAGTGTAATCAATTCTGTTCCAATAGTAACAAGGTCCTGTTATGAGCACCTGGTTATAAATAAATTGAAATAAGTGATATCAAGAGCAAAAACAAATATTTAAGGGCTTCATATCCACGGGTAGTAGTTACTTAGGTATTTTAACTAAAGTTTACTGCTTATTTTCACAATTCAGTAGAAAAGACATCAGCTAAACATTTGAACACTATGTGCCCATCTACTAGTTCGAGATGGTTGCATATTATTTAATCATGGGATAAATACTGCCTATTTCTTTTGGGGAATTAATTTTTTGATCTGTTATGTAAATATTCGAGATGTCATTATGATCCGTTGAAAAACATATTGAGCAGTTATTTAACTTATTTGTGGTTGATTCATTATTGCGACAATAAAACATGGACAGTAATAAAAAAATCTATAAGGCTATTATTTTATCATGCATTGTCTATTCTAAAAATAATTGAGTCCAATAAATGAACGAACGGTTACAATGATGGAATGAGCGGTTCGATAAACAGTTCGGCAGATCGTAGCGAGCGGTGACACCCAAACTCAAATTCATTGAAAAGACAGGTAAATGTTCGTTAGTTGGGCAAAGCTTTATACCCAAAATTATACAAAATCTGTATGTGACACATTTAAAACGCTTACGCCATACGCTTGAAGTACGCCATGACTCCAGTGTCGAAGTGTATTTTAGCAGCTACTAAGCAAATTCTATGTCCTTGAAATAACTTAAGTATGTTTCGAATTACGAATAAAAGTTTTTATTACTATTATACGATTTGTTTTATTGAATTCCTTCAGTAAAAGCACAATAATTTAATTTTTAATTACTATCAGGTATTGTTTTTTTTTTTAATTTTATTTTACCGACTCATTGTTTATATTATTGCATAATTTAGAATGAAATTTCTCACCGACAAATTCCGATTTATTACTTCACACTCGTCATCGCTCGTTCAATAATTTTGACCGCCCATTTGATTATTTTTCTTCTCAATCATATATTCACTGATCCATTTCATTATTTTAGTTTCTCATTTTTGTTCACTTTACTGCTTAGTTTTAACGTATGAACTAGTTATTAAAAGGGCTATTTGTAATATTTAAGTTACCAAAAGTGCTACTTTCAAATGCCTCTCTTAATCAGTGCCTTTGCTTTGAAGTAGAGGGACTTCAAACATTTCCTGAGATTACTAGCGTTCAGATGTTCTTCATGGTGATTGTACCCACTTCATTTTCATTTTGGTAATGAGTTAAAATTCGTGAAGACATAATAAAACTTTACGGCAGAAAAGTTCAACAATCTCTATCACCATATTTGCGAAGGATTTTACGTTCGTAATGACTTAATTTTATTGCTCAAAATTAACTCATTAATTTGCAGTGTCCGTTAGAATACCATATTTTTTTTTAAATTCTGTTAATCACACGGGTAACAAAATTTTACGACGCGAGTATAATTGGTTTACATTTTGTGGCAGCAATGTTTACAAAGATAAACAAAAAAGGGAATACCGTTACGAACGGACGTAACAGGACCCCAAAATAATGTGATAATTGGACATCGTTAATCAAAAACATAACTTCACGACAAGTTTGCAGTTTGCGCAGCATACAAATTGCTAAGTTTGATAAAATGGAAACGATTAAATTTAATGAGCTGTAAGCGAAAGCGCAGCGTGAAAAATATTATGTTAGTCTTTTCGTTTTAGCTCACGACGGATTTATTGTTAACAACAGCACATTGAAAATTAATTTTTGAAGACGTATCACTGAACTCTACACGACCTTACCACTTCACATTGAACCAGATTCACACACTGGCCCATAATTAAAATAGAACAATAAGAAAGTGGTGTATTGATTGTGCAAGATGCAGCATCAGAATCGCCGGATGGTGCGATACGATCTCCGGTCTAACTTCTAGGCCGTAACGTTACCAAACTAAAGGTTTTAGGACTTGATTTATTGCGCTTTAACTATATCGCAGAGTGGAACTAATAGCTTCATTATCCAGATAGTAGATGCAGTGGATTGAACGTTGGCAGCAGTGAGATAAAGAAGCCGGTATTTCAATTTGTTAGCGCTTATTTTATCTTCAGTCACTTGTTCCTTTTTTAAAAAGGTCCTTTTATAAGGTTCTTTCATTTCTTTATAGAAATCGTTACATAAACTACTAGGAGCTAGCTGGCTCTTAGATAACCTGGTGTACAATGTTTTAATTTTATAAATTTTCTGCTGACTGCATTTTAAATTATTTTTCAATTATCAACATGAAATCACCAGGCAGCGATTAGATTACCTAGTCGATTTAGATGCGCATGAATATCGTGATGCTGAGGGAAAATGACTGACACCATAATTATTGCTAAGTAAATCCTGGTACCCAACATATCCTTGTATTCGTACTTGGGAGGGTCAAGGTTTAAACCGTTTAATAAGATAATCATAAAATGATAACTTTTTTTCTGCACATACATAAAATATAACTCAAAATTTACTAATAAAATAAACTTAAAAGATGTTGCATTTTAAACGTATGGTAACATTAACAGACAGCATATTAGAATGACGTCAAGTCAAGTCAATAATTGCAGCTTACCTCACCTTGTTATAAATAAAATATTAATTGATTACGAGTATATGGCTCAATTTTAGAAACAAAAAAAAAACGTTAAAATCTGGAAGTTCCATTAACCGTTTAAAATTTTCAATAAAGATACGCTTCCCCATCAGTTCAGGGGCAAACGTGACCCATCCTATCAATTAAAGGTGCTACGTACACGCATTAATTACAATTTGTTACACTTTAAAATCCGTGGTTACCGCCTATTATGTTAGCTCATCACCAGAAAACTTATTTCCTTTGCAATCATCACGTTTTATTACAAACAAATACATCGCAAATATCAGGAAACATAGCGTGCATAAATAAAATCGTTAGCACTTCCTCAGTAGCGAATTAAATCGTCCCAAAATATTAACAGACTATTAAGATGTAGTTAAAGGTAAAAAAAAAACACTGGTTTTTCATCACTCATAGATCACAATAGGATTGTAATAAACTACGTTACGGTACCCAAATATTCCTTTGTTCGGTGATCCATTTTTTTGCTGGAGGGCATTTAAAATTCAAATTAAAATCATCTCACAACATCGCGTGCGACTTATGTCATAATTTGGTTTTAATATTACTCATCGCGTTTGGTGTCCGTTTGTAAATAAACACAAATTAACAAGAAGTAGAATAAATATTTGAAATAGGAATACTCGTACATACGAGTAAAGGGAACTGGATAAAAGCTTATACCTCATATCACAACAATTTTGACAGCTGAGCAGTTTCTTGACGTTAACCTGAATTTTAAAAATAAATCAAAAATCGTAGGCCGCTACGAAGTACCTACAAGCCGTTTTGATTTTTGAGTTATCCTTATATAGGCTTGAATATGAGGCATAATAACTTTATGGTTTAAGTTACATAAATAATGGAGGCTGACAGAAGCGATATTTCGGGCTGTAAATAAATATCAATAAGTGTTATGTAGTTGGCAATACCTAAGGTACACACGACACGACAGCACGTCAGAGTTAGCACTGCGGTATCTCATCCACTTGTAATAAGACGTTTTTCAACAAAAAATTGGCAACCTAATGTGATGTTATCTGTACCGTCATTGCAGAGCCTGAGATTACAAATATTTAGTGCTAATTACTTAGCTCCTAATTAACGTTGTCAGTCTAATACAAAGTTTTTCAAAGGATTGTCATGTTATAATCTAGATAATTTTATATTTCGCAATATGCTAGACACCTGCAATAAAAACATTACACAGATAGCCGGCATCCGGTCAATTATATGAGCGCCTAGTTCCTGCATATTTGTAATGCAATTTTAAGGTCTAAGGTCACTGTTAAGTAATGTACCTATTTTTTCACTCGTGTCAGCTACTTTATTGTTATGGGCCGCTGGCTTCTTCAAAAATATAAGCCTCTGTCTTTTGTGACTGTTAGCGTTTAAAAATTAAATTAAAACTTGTATATTTTTACATTTTATAAATTCATCCTCAAATACTCATAACACATAATACACAAATACACATAACACCCACAAATACCTCATGGGATACGCAAATATTCATTTCAATTACTTTTTCATTAATTAATTTACCCTTATCTATAAAGCGAAGTTTTATAAAACTATGAGATACAAAGCACCCGTAATACAATTTAAAATAATTGTCCGTTGACATAAGCATAGTGTAATTTCCATAATGATAGTCTATAGACGGGTTTTATGGGATCAGAATAGCCAGCGACACGTCGGAGAGCGTTATGGGAGGCTCGAGTCTCATCATCATTACGGGTCCAGCCTCCGCAAGCATGAAAATAAATAGCACCAACGATAATATACGTAATTAGGTATTGTTTTTTTTTTCCAGCTCTAATGGGGATCGCAAATTAGCAACGCTTTTTTAGACGAATTAAAATCCCACTTGAAAAATTGTTGTGTGAACTATGCACGCTATCTGGAATGAGTGAAATAGCTTTGAATTAGAATTTGACTTATTTTAAATAGTTTTCTATGAAAAGGGGGTAAAATAATAATTAAAAGTAATTTAGGTACCAATCCGCACTGAGCCCGCGTGGTGGTGAGGTCTGTGCCCAGTAGTGGGACGTATATATAGGCTGATGAGAGAGATGAGAGAGAATATAGGTAAGTCTGTTCTTGTGTCCTTAAACCTGGGACCTGATGAAATGATCAGTTGTAAGAAAGAGATTTACGAATTATCTAACTAGTGACAAATAAATCATTTGCAAAAGTAGGTAGGTACAAGCAAAACTTGCTGATTTTAGAATTGGCATGTCCAATCATGTCAATCGTAATTTGCTGTGCACAAAAGTTCGTGATGATAATGTTGCGTGTTCAATACATTGCACAGTCATCAGTACTGCCCTACGCCTATTGATGTGCACAATCGTGTTAAAACCAGCTATCCGAGTTCGCTTATTTAATCGTTTTCTCATTAAACCGGCCACCCATCATCTTGCCCCGTAGTAAATGAGTTCACGGCTGCTCACGGCCAAGGCTACGTCGAACCTTCACGCGCGCAACGCTTGCATAAGCAATTTGTGTTGTACACGGCGCACTGTGGGCGTTTTTGGCTATCTGATCAAGTGGTCAGAATTATCTACTTAGCAAGACAAATTATGCGTATAATTAAGTATGGGCCGCAACATAATGATCAGGTGCATAGGGCTGTTATACTCTACTTAATCTCGTCAAGACAAGATAAATGACTAGGTAGGAACAAAACTGGGCTTTTTACCCTACTTATACTCGTCACCTTTTTAAAGACAAGATTATAAAATCTTATTGATCACCCAGGTTATCTGATTTTATACATAGGCTTTATAGAGATGTTGATAGCGTGCTCCGAGCCTGGAATTACAATTTAAAAGTGAAGAGATGGATTGAAGTTGTATGATTTTTTTAAAGGTACCAAAATCTAATACATAGGAACCTACCTACTTCCATAGTAAGAAATATCTTAGATGAGATAATGTCACGTTTCGAGTAATGAATCCTAACTTGAATGGCATTTCTATTGGGTTGCATCTCAGATATTCCCTTAAGAACGATTTATTTACTATTGTTCAAGTGCACAGGCCTCTAAGAGGTTGTCCAGTGATCCTTCAATATGTGGGAGTCAGGGCTTGTGTGATGAGTTGCAGAAATGCCGGATTGTCAGGCATCTGGAAGGGTTACATGAAATTGCATAATATTGACTGCCTTGTTTGCTTTTTGTAACTGATGTACTTACCTTCTACTAAGTAGTAACTTTGGTAGGTATTCATGTTTTCCTGGATCAATAAGTTATAAAATTTAGAGTATATTGATTGCTTCTGCCTAGCGAATAAAAGGATTTAGGCACATAGTTCGTTTCTTTTCTTAAAAATATGTATTCTCTGACAATGGAACAAAAAAACTAGCATGAAGGAGGTAAGAACTAGTATTTTACTATGAATTAAAGTACTTACACGGATGAAAAGCTAGGGTTGATCCATTGGATCAACACTCTCGCAGACAGTACCTACGTGACTTTAGTTATTATAAGAATAAGATATGACAAAGTCTAAATGAGCTTCTTTATTTGCGCTACATCGGAATACCGACTTAAAAATGATCTACAGGCATAACATTACTTCAGCGCGTAATATATCCGATTCACACTCAAGTTATATATTTACACCGTTTCTAAAGATAGCATCTACCGAGAAACTAGCTAGACATCAAGTTGGTGTTAAGGTTTTTGTTACCGTCATCTCACGGGAGGGTAGTCGCAAGTATTCGTAGACGCTATTATCTGCACCATCTTACCACAAGAATGCCGCTCTGACCACGACTGCTGGAAAGGGAATCTCCTGAAAACCTGTTTTATCTTCGCCTTCGAAAGTGGTTAAGCACCTATTTATTTATTGCATTCGTATTGCAACGAGTGTTACTCACAATACGGCCTTATGCAATTACACTATCAATAAGTCATGTTATAACTTATATATTTATAAGTAATGATATTTTGACAACTAAACTGAAGTTTCCTTTTTGCCTATCGTTCTGTATAATATTGAGAATATTTTTACGCAACAGAATATTAAATATGTATGTAAGCCTCCGATTTTAGATTTATCCTGTGATAATTAAGTATTCGGCAAAAAAAAATTGTGATTGAAATGATACACTTTTTACGGATAATTTCGCGATTTATTGACATTTTGTTTTAACCTGACGTTTCGCACCCTTTTCAGCGTCCGTGGTCACAGGTAGACTAAGGTGTTAGTTGTCATTACATGGTTTGAAACATTTTTAAACTACCATCACTCAAAAATATTAAGTTACGTTCCTATCCACACAAAATGAGCTAACAGTATCTTGAGGTCTTGCAGTGCGGGGTAGAGCTCGAGTCTTGGCTAAAACAGGAACCCAAGCTGGTGGAATTTTCCAACCATCTTCTCTATTAAAATTAGGGTGTCTTCTACTTTCAATAGCCTCACGGAGCATACGAGGAAGAAAACGACGTTCTCTTGCGAGGACTTTTGGTTGGTCAAAGCGTATGAAGTGGTTGGGTTTATCTAACGCGTGTTCACACACTGCAGACTTTGTGTTCCGTCTATGTTTAACGTCGGCTACATGTAAACCATGTAATGACAACTAACACCTTAGTCTACCTGTGACCACGGACGCTGAAAAGGGTCCGAAACGTCAGGTTAAAACAAAATGTAAATAAATCGCGAAATAATCCGTAAAAAGTGTATCATTTCAATGTCTACTGTTCGCGTAAACCGAAGAAACAAATAGAATTTTGTGAGTTAACGTTAAGTAACGTAAAAAAATAACTGAAATAATTTGTATTTTGTTCTAATAGCGTAACGACTAGTAAAATTCGTTAGCATATCACAATTCCAAATTATACGTCGTTATCTAACGTTGATTGATGGTTTCAGATCGGAAAGTCCAAGTGCTCGGTAGCTTTGATGTAAGAAAAACTTATAATTATATGAACACACTAATAGATAATTGCATGGTCCGGTATTCACAAGAACTACAATCAATGGTGTATAAATAACATACACGGCCTTGATCGTGGATATTTTTCTTGATTGCCTTAGTCTAAGTACCAGCACATAATATAATGATGATCATGAGGTAAGTATCGTTTAATACTTTGTGAACCTAATACCCCCTATTAATTCCAAAACCCCCTCGTCATTTCAAGTATAGATAGAAAGTATTAGGTCCTTACCTATGAAATTGGCGTTTTGTATGGGAGGAACAAAAAGTCGAAATTTTTTTATATAGCATATTTATTTAATCAAAGTATGAGCCATTGTAATCTATGCACTTTTGCCATCTCATAGGTAGTTCATTGATCCCTTTACTAAAAAAACCATTCGAACGGGAATCAATAAAATCTTTGAAGGCGACTTGGACTGCCCCATCTGAGTTGAACTTTTTCCCTTGCAAGAAGTTATCCAAATTTCGAAAAAAATGGTAATCTGTTGGAGCAAGGTCCGGGGAGTACGGTGGATGCCTTAGATATTCCAATTGAAGTTCTTCTAATTTGCTAGCAGTCTGTTGTGCAGTGTGTGGTCTAGCGTTGTCGTGAAGCAGCAGTGGCGTAGAGCGATTGACCAGCCTTGGTTGTTTAGCAACTAGCTTTTCCATCATGGTTTGCAATTGCTGACAATAGATATCTGCCGTAATCGTCTGGCCAGATTTGAGAAAACTGTAATGAACGACACCGGCGCTAGTCCACCAAACGCTTACAAGTAACTTTTTATTGGTCAATTTTCGCTTGGAGCAGGCTTTGGCTGGCTTGCCAGGGTCCAGCCATTGCGATGAGCGCTTCCGATTATCGTAGAGAATCCACTTTTCATCACAGGTAATGATTCGATTTAAAATCCCTTCGTTATTGTGCCGGTCAAGTAATGTAACGCAGCAGTTGACGCGCGTTTGCCGGTTTGCTTCACTCAATTCGTGAGGAACCCACCTTTCAAGTTTTTTAATCTTCCCAATTTGCTTCAAGTGGATTAAAACAGTTTTATCACTAACGCCAAAGCCTGCAGCTAACTCGGACGTGGTTTGCGATGGATCCGCTTCCACAATAGCCTTCAATTCTGCATTATCAACTTGGGTCTCCGGCCGTCTACGGGGCTTGTTTTGCAGGTCGAAATTTCCAGAACGAAAACGTTGGAACCAAAAACGCACTGTGTTTTCTTTTGCGACACAACCGCCATACACATCATTAACCCTTCGAGCCGTTTCCGCAGCACTGGTGCCACGGTGGAACTCGTACTCGTAAATAACGCGATATTTCAAATTTTCCATTTTGTAAATTGAGCGATGCAAACAGAAAAAAGATAAGTAAAAAAACAAATGAATGACGGTTTACGAAACACAACTACATGTGGAAATAGCTGTATAAATTTGAATTTCGAATTCCTAACCAAATAGGAAAAATTTGTGATCAAAGTGGCCAGTACGACAAAACGCCAATTTCATATGTAAGGACCTAATATGAATATTTGATTTGATTTAAAATGCTTAAAAAAGTAAGAACTATTTAGGTACTAGGTAGTCCTCAGAGAACATGCATACATGGCACAAATTGTTAAAACTCAGACAAAAAAAAACTTGACTTTTAGAGAAAATAAAATGATTTGTCTCTCTCTACTTTGGAAGTTCCGAACATTACAATTCCATATACGTAGATTACTTTACTTGGCATAACAAACATAATGACGGACCTACGGATAAACCAGTACCAGTACCACAGTCAGTGTGCCAGATGACAGAACTAGCTGAGGATACCTGTCCAGCCTATTTGTTGCATCTTACTGTAATTACGAGAACGAATGTTCATCTCGCGTGTTTCAGAGTTCAGTTGTAAAATAATCCCATTTTAATTTTCAAGACTGATTAAGTGATTACTATAAAGATGCGGTTTCTATTCGAAAGAGTTTGCTGCTTGCGAAATCACAAACACCTTTTGTAATTTATTTATCAACAAAAGCAAGAATCTAGATAATTGATAGGACTTTAGATCCCACCATATGTTTATCCTCAAAAATTTTATGATCATCACAGTCAACTTATCAGCTGTACCGTATGACATCCACTCCTGAAAAAAAAGGCCTCTGCCATATAGAGCAGTTACTGGTAGCGTTATTTTTAAATATTTGTATGTAAGTACTTATATTAATAAGTCGGATAATGAGATTGCATAGTATAGTACTTAAAACGGCTGTAAAGTTATTTGTACTGAACACATTTTTAAATCAGATTGCTCGCCGATTTCTTTCTCCGTGTAAGGCTGGTTATTCACATGTGACCTTTTAAAGAATCGCCCGAGGCGGCATCAGGATTCCGTTGAGAATAACCCGTGGTCTTACCACGTGTATTTTTAAATACATACTATTATTTTTGTGACTACACACACAACCATATTTTTTGTATTGACATAAGTTGTTTTCTGGCAAGTTTATTGCATAATAGTCTAGCTTGTTCTGAAAAACTAAAAATAAATACTTCTAAAAAAACTACGTATTTACTTATCGGATGTATTTATCCAGACCTAATTATATCTCTTTAAATCAACTCAAAAGTAACGATTACGAACTTATCATTTAAAAAAAAAATGGGGAGATTAGAAAACTTTTTTTAATTTTATTTGTTGTAACTTGCCGCAGTGTTTTTTAGTCGATGCCAGAATGCCAAAAACTTGTCAAAATATCGTAGGGAAAACATACAATCTGTTTTAATATATTGTATGTTTTCCCTATGATATTTTTGTCTTTTAGGTAATTATTATTTTTTATATTGCAAAAGGAATTGAAGAAATTACTATCCAGTGCTTAAAATAAAATAAAA
This sequence comes from Pyrausta despicata, assembly GCA_963921415.1. Classification (NCBI taxonomy): domain Eukaryota; kingdom Metazoa; phylum Arthropoda; class Insecta; order Lepidoptera; family Crambidae; genus Pyrausta; species Pyrausta despicata. Next base: position 8,596,047 of record OY992853.1, read on the forward strand.
CCCCATAAAGTTGGCAAAAAAAAGAACTATTTACCTTACAGCTCCACCAGCTATTTCACCATAAAGCCATCAAACTTATCCCATTTTACATGAAATATAATGGATGTACTGGATGTTGATTGCAATTGAGTCTCTGTCCAATTAAATTGCTGTTCATATTTTATGGTCCCGCCAATTTACGATTGGTATTGCGAAAATAAAGTGGATGGCCTTCGCAGGGTGGTAACCCCAAGTAGCCCTGTGGGATACGCTTAGTTCCATCGATTGCAATTGATAAGAAGTCATGCTATGAGATAGGTCGATTGCATTTTGAAAAGGTTTATTCTAAGATCTGAGGTCAGTATATTTTATTGTGAAGATAAGAGTTTCAAATAATTTGTTTCGTTTTCAGAAGAAGGAAATAAATTACAAGATCGCTTGAACTATGGCTATGAGGTTACAGTTCAGCTTACACATTATGAGATAGTTATGAAAAAGTTTTTACTATATTCAAATGTTTTTTTTTAACGCGTTAGCCTATCTGGCTAGTGACTTACTTTTAGGTATTATTTTAATGGTTTCACTCTCTATGAGATACGTGTGATCGTAAATTATAATATTTGTAAATTGTAATCGTGTTGTATCAGCCAACTTGCTGCACCAATCGTAACGATGTGGTTTATGAGAAAGTATGTTACTATTACACTTACGTAAGCAATGCAAGGGTCAATCGAGGTCGTCGACATTGGGGCAGGTAAGGCACTTGACCCATAAATGCATTTCTTTTACATCAGGTCTAAGCCGCACATAATAAATGCATCACATGTGTTGGCAGTGAATCATCGAATGACGCGTACCGCATGAATTTCAGTTAGTTCTTTTGTTAAACCAGTGGCTATTTATGAGAGTGGCGATTAAGAAATGGGACAAGCTCAAGCTATCGAACTCTGCTCGGATTCAATTTTTCAATTCATTTAATGCATTCGCAATCTCAGATGTTGATATCTATCTGGAACAAGTTTTTGCTACGGTAAAGCCACTTGCAACCATTTTACTTGAAAAAAAAAATACTTACAACTCTTTCTTTACAAAGTTAAAACTGTTCGAACGTTTCATACAATTAAAAAAAGCCTAGCAACTTAGCATTTTACATAATGCACCTATCTGAACATTCTACAACACAATTTATGCATCCTACATAATGGACCTATCTGGACATCAAAATATCCCACAACTTGTCAGTGCATACTCGCATGGGTTTCCGGCTAGTCAGATTAGGTACAGACGGCCACACGTCAGGTCAATCACTGTGTCACCTTATACTTACGTTTTAAGGGTGATTACGCAACGAAAATAAGTAGCTTGATGTGGTGTCGTCTGTACTCAAAAGGCGCAGGCGCAGGTTATCCTGTGGGTGGTTTACATCCCAAGCAAAGCAAAACAAAACAAGCCCTGTTATGTGTAGGGACTAGGACGTTATATATTTTATGTGAATATGTTTCTGCAAAGCTGCAAGCCACTAAAGTAGTGTAGGAAAATGTAGAAGCAATAACAACTACAAAATTAAAATTACATACATTCAATTTTGTAGATTTTCACGAAGAAGGCTTAGAGTCACCCAACGAGCGATGGTGAGAGCTGTGATTGGTATTTTTCTGCGCGATAGAATCAGAAATGAACGTAACGTAGTAAGAAAGCTCGCCAGTCACTTCGTAGGTCGCTGTTTGAAAAGGTCTTAACTTGATATATTAAACGTATTTTTATGAGTGTTTGAAATGTTATTTGGAATACTAAATTTATCTAGTTTTGATCTTGACGCAGTACAACCCGACGAGGCAGAGTCTGTTAGGGTGGCGGTGGATGGTACTAATACTATACCCTATAAACACCTATTTATTTTAATGAAACCTTTTAGTTTCCACTAACGCCGCCTTGTTGCTGCTGCTATGGTGACATTCATTCCATATTATTTTTGCGAAATCGAGGTTAAATAGGTAATCGATACTTCAAATCATCATATCTCGGCTCCGGTATTAGTTACTGCAATTTTAACCACCATATGTTTCTTAATAAATGTGCTACAGAACAGTATTAAAATCATCTCTGGCCAAAAGAAAATTACTCATTCCCCTTGTAATAGAAATTAAAAAAACAGTGTCAGTTGAATGGTCACAGAGTTGACCAAAAGGCGGAATCGAACACATAAACGGGGGCATAGAAACGGATTTTCATTATCGATTCTCGCGATAAAGTCTTATCACGTCGATTGTACAGCTTTGGGGATCTCTGCCAAGATCGTGTCGGTATCGGGCTAAAGTGCACTTAATTCGACAGTGCACACGTAAAGACCTCGATTCGTAACTTGCACTTTGTATTACCTTAATATGTGTTACTACGACGATGAATGTGGAATCGATATCAATAAAAACGTACGGTTTTAAACTTAATTTTTAATTGTAATAAACAGAACCGAATTGTACTTTATTTCATTTATTTTGCAGTTAAAATAATCTCTTTCTTAATTCAATTTGTGACATTATTTATTTAAATTCACTATAGGATTTGGCAAATTTTACGTTTTTGCCGATTTAATTTTAAACGTTTTAATTTAATTGAATGTACGAGTATTTATTTAATTTAATGTTAGGTTTTTTTATTTTTATTTTTAAACACTGTCTCGCTGTTAATGCGGAAAACCTACTTGTACTGACTGTTAAATAGGTACTTTTAAGCAGATGTACTCATTGCGTGCAGGGGTTAAATGTTGGGAAGAAGAAAAGTTCGGTACAATGCTTTACTATGAGTTGCTAAAAAATGACGGTATGTTTACATACTGCACGCATAGGTTTAAAGGCGTTTTATTTTAAAGGGTGAACGAAGACACTACACAGAACTCACTTTATACTTTCTGTTTTGGAACAAACTTCTCCTAACTCCTAGTCAAAAATGCTTGCTTCGGTTGTTTCAGACACTGCAAAGACCGGTATGGCTTCATAGCAAAGTATTGAGCAGGATCAGCAAATATGGGTTGGCAACTGACGGGATTCCTTCTACCACTCTTACTCTTAGTTTTGTCCGCGAAAGGAACGGACTTCTCCAGAAATGGTTTGTATGACTTTTTAAACCTTTTGATGTGACTTACTACACGAACAATGCTTAGCTATAGGGCATAAGTTTAACATAAAAGTATAAAAGTATATGGGACCGTGATATGGATATGGTACAGTGGTCTTATCTCATAAATGTCATGTCTAAAGTTCAATCTATTAGATACATTCTATCTTTTGTACAAAAACTGTTTAAAGTACTCGTACTATGTCGCCATGTCCTGCCTTTATACTCAAGGCACGTTAAGCCGGTAGTCCTGCGCCTGATCTCTCTCCGGTCATGTCGGATTGCCGTCTCACCGAACTTTGAGAGTGACTTGTACGCTATCATATCTCCTGCGTAGTTGGCTAATCTCTGTTGAGATTGGCCGCCGTGGTCGAAATCGGCCAGGAGGACTATTATTATTATTATATACTCAAGGGTTATTTCGAGATTATTATCCATTGTTTTTTATTTACCATTGACAAATATTTTATCTACACTACCATAAATGTTTAATTTCAGACACATCACCAGACTATCGTGGTCCAAGAGCCAGCAGAAGAGTAGTTAAGTTATACTCGGGTACTAGACCAAAAGCGATAGTTTGTCAAGACGAAGGCTTTCAAGCGGACCCCACTGATTGCAGTGTATTCCATCGGTGTATGAAAAATGGGAACGGCAGATTTATGTCTTTTCGAGTAAGAACTTCACCTTCGAAAACCAAAAATTTTAAAGTAAATAGAAAAAATACAAATAGGTACTAACATAATTCATTTTTCAGTTCCAGTGCGGTCCAGGAACGATATTCGATTCTGAAAAAGAAATATGCAGCCACCCACAAAACACGAAACGAACCAATTGTGGTGGAAGAAGCCTCGTTCCCACAGAAGAACTCTCGTTTGATAATGAAATAAGCAGAGAACTACCTTCTCCTTTGAGTACAAGACATCCAGATGGCCTAGAAAGAACTTCAAACAATCCTGATGCTTCAAGTTTTGCATCGAAGTATCCATGGATTTCAGTCAGCAATCCGTTTTTAAATTCTGCTGCATCAACAATGAACCCATACATAGACAATCAACGGCAAACTAAATCACCAAAAGCATCCTCAGTAAAAAGAGAACTTATATCATCTCAAAAAATGTTTTCAACTACTGCTAAGATTGACTTTCAGAACTCAGCTTCAGCCCAGTCTGGGGACATTTGTACAACAAATGGCTTTGTGGGTGATAGTGAGAACTGTCGTAAGTTTTATAGGTGCGTTAGTAACCAAAGGGGTGGTTTCCTGAGATATGAATTTATGTGTAGTGATCCTACGATTTGGGACGATGAAAAACAAGCTTGCAATCATGCATGGGCTGTCAAGCGAAGCAGATGTGGCAAAGGATATAGCGTTGATTTTGACGTTCGACAAAATATCCACGTAGCCCCGTCTGAAACCTCAACGAAAGAATCAACGAGTTTGCCAACGGCAACTCAATCTCAGTTGCAGATAAATTACGGTTCCAAAGTAACTCAGACACAAACACAAATAAGTAATGGGTCAGGTATCCAGAATCAAACTCAAATTAATTACGGTAGTGGAACTAAAGACGACACCAACAGTATTTTACAAAATCAGACACAAATAAGTCACGGGGATGCAATAAGCCAAACACAAACACAGATTAACTACGGCAACGAAGCAGTACAGACTCAACTACAAATAGACCATTCTCAAGACGCTAGCCAGTCTCAGACCCAAATCAGTCAATCTACAAGTACATCAAGAACCACACAATCTAACGTGCAACAACCAAGTTCAACCACAAGTTCCAAAAACGGCTGTACTGAAAGTGGTTTCGTTGGTGATTCAGAAGATTGTAAGAAGTTTTATCGTTGTGTTGACAATGGAAGAGGAGGTTTCACTCGATACGAGTTTTCTTGTGGGGATGGAACTGTATGGGATCCAAAAATTGAAGCTTGTAATCATGCATGGGCTGTGAAAGAGTGTGGGGGAAAGGTAACTTCTGAAACAACTACTCAAAGTTCAACAACAACAACACAAAGTACGACCAAAGTTTCAGAAAGTTCGATAGCACCATCTACAACAACCACAACTACTCAAAGTTATTATTCACCTGCAGAGCCAGAACCTGACGATAATAACAACATACCATATGGAAACCAACCCACATCAACAACTACAAATAAACCGATAGAACAAGTTACAGATAAGAATAAGCAACCACAAAGTTTAAATGACAATGAATGTTCAACAAGTGGATTTATGGGAGATAACAGAGATTGCAAAAAGTTTTACAGGTGCGTTGATAATGGAAAAGGAGGATACACGCGTTATGAATTTACATGCGGTGAAGGAACAGTCTGGGATCAGACAATTGAAGCATGTAATCATGCATGGGCTGTTCAAAAGTGTGGTGGTAGTGCTGAAGTTGAGAAGCAAACCGGAAAACCGTCAACTGAAAATTCAATACAGACAACAAATGCTCAAACGACATCTCAAACACCTGCCCAAAACGATGATTTCGATACAGGATATGGTCAACCACTACAGAATGATGAGACATCTTCTACTACTATTATTACTTCCACCGCCAAATCTACAACAACTCAGGCGTCGTCCTCTAGCTCAAACGTAGGAAGTACATGCACATCTAGCGGATTTATGGGAGACGATAATGACTGCAAAAAGTTTTACAGGTGTGTTGATAACGGCAACGGAGGTTACACTAAGTATGAATTTTCATGTGGAGAAGGCACCGTTTGGGATTTCGAAATTCAAGCCTGTAATCATGCTTGGGCAGTTAAAAAATGTGGTGGAAATTCGATGAATGATAATCATAAAGAAGAAACAACTACTCAAAAACAACTGGATATTTCTTCTTCATCAACAACACATTCTTATGAAACCGATGATACTAACGATACAGGTTATGGACCACAAACTCAAGAGCCACAATCTACAAGTAGCACAACAAGTCAGCCTGATCATCAAAAACCTCAAAATAATGAGTGTAAAAATAGCGGTTTTATGGGCGATACAAGTGATTGCAAGATATTTTACAGATGCGTAGAGAACGGCGATGGAAAATTTACACGATACGAATTTTCTTGCGGAGAGGGAACAGTGTGGGACTCACAAATTGACGCATGCAACCATGCATGGGCCGTTAGTGGTCCCTGTTCTAGCTTAGGAAGCTACAACGAATCAAGTGATGTCAAACCTGCTACTCCAGAGTATACAACGGGTTCTGGAATAGAAGGCGAAGATCAGGGGTCTCATAAGCCAACAACAACTGAAGTAACATCCACTGCTTCCACATCAACAGCCTTAACACCTAAACCATCTGTAAACCAATGTTCACAAGAAGGATTTTACGGAGACGAAAACAACTGCAAAAACTTCTATAGATGTGTAGACAATGGACGAGGTGGTTTCACAAAATATGAATTTACCTGCGGTGAAGGTACTATTTGGAACCAAGCTTTACAAACTTGCGACCACGAGTCGTCAAACAACCAGTGCAATATGCAAGCAACTGGATCAACGACAATAAAGCCAAGCACTGAACACGACGAAATGTTGACGGAATCTACAACAAAAACATCATCATCAACAACAGGAAATTATGATAACACGACATACACATCACAAAAACCACAGTCTTCAGGAAACAAATGTGAACATGAAGGATTTAACGGTGACCCTAATGACTGCAAAAAGTTCTACAGATGTGTAGATAATGGCCAAGGTGGCTTTACCAAATACGATTTTACATGCGGTGACGGGACGGTATGGGATCAAGAAATTTTAGCATGTAATCATGAAAGCAGTAATAACAAATGTGGTTCTGTAAGCTCTTCAAGCACAACAGGTCAACCTGAAAAAAAACCAGGTATCTCGGCAACCCCACAAGCAAGTCAGGCAACCCAAAAACCAGCCAGCCAGCCAGCTGGAAGTGATCAATGTACATCAGAAGGATTTTTCGCTAATACTAACGATTGCAATAAGTTTTATCGTTGTGTTGATAATGGAAAAGGCGGTTTTACCAAATATGATTTCGCTTGCGGTGAAGGCACTGTCTGGGTTCAAGAGATACAGGCATGTGATTACGATAACGGTATTTCAAGTTGTTCTAATAAAGACAGTTCACCGAAACCTACTACTGTAAAAGGGGCGAAATCGACCACATCTTCATCGACTAGTGAAACCACAACAGAATCTCAATCCGCGGACAAAGAAAATGACGAGAACCCTAGCGAAAACACTAGTAAGCAACCGGATACTGACGAGAAGTGTACGTCAGAAGGATTTTTTGGAAATAAAAATGACTGCACCCGATTTTACAGATGCGTTGATAACGGTCAAGGAGGTTACACAAAATACGATTTCACATGTGGGGAGGGTACTGCATGGGACTCAAATGCTCAAACCTGTAATCATAAAAATGAAGTAGAGAGTTGTCAGAACAATCAAGAGAGTAGCCAATCGGAGCCGAATGAAAATGGAGGATCTTCACAGACCTCGGAAAGTACGACTGGTGAATCTACCACAAAATCATCAAGACCAAGTCAAGATAACTGTGAACAGGAAGGCTATTTTGGCAATACAAATGATTGTTCCAAGTTTTACAGATGTGTTGATAATGGTAAAGGTAGTTACACGAAATATGATTTTACTTGTGGAGAAGGAACAATTTGGGATCAAGACGTTACCACATGCAATCATCCTGAAAACGTAGCAAACCCAACATGTAAGAATGGTGGCGATGGTCAATCGTCTAGCGATAATTCGTCATCTACGGAGAGTACATCTTCGTCTACATCTGGAAGTTCTCAGGGCACTACTGACAGTAGTAATCAAAGCCCGTCAAATTGTTCGCAAGAATCTACATCAAAAAAACCTGAGAGCCAAAAGATAAAATGCGAAAAAGCTGGCTTCTTTGCTGATCCAGATGACTGTAAGAAGTTTTACAGATGCGTTGACTGGGACGGAGATGGAAAACGATACTCAATTTATCACTTTGATTGTGGAGAAGGCACTATTTGGGATCCTCAGCTAGAAACATGTAACCACGAAGACTCTGTGTACCCACCCCGTGATTGTAGTGGATCCCAAAGTGGGAATGTTTCAGAGTCGTCTACGTCATCTACAACAATTACAACGACCGAAAAATCGACAACATCTGAAGAGAGTTCTTCGACAGAATCAACAACAACAGTTCAGTCAACAACGGAAGAAAGTACTTCACAACAATCATCTTCCAGTGAACAGACTACGCAACAATCAACAACAGAAACAACAACAACCCTAGCACCCAGCACAAGTGGTCATACAACCACCGAAAAATCATCAACTACAACCCAACAATCAACTACGACAACTGAACAATCTAGCTCTACAGAACAAACCACGACTCAACAATCAACAACAAGCGAAAAAACTACCAATCAGCCGACAACTAGTGAACAAACTACTACCGAGCAAACCACAACATCTCAACCGACTACTAGTGAGCAAACTACAACAGCTCAACCGACTACTAGTGAACAAACTACAACAGCTCAACCGACTACAAGTGAACAAATTACTACAGAACAAACAACAACTCAACAATCAACTACTAACCAGCAACAAACAACACAAGAATCTACAACTCAACAGACCACTTCTAGTGAACAAACTACAACAGAACAATCGACAACAAGTGAAGGTACTACCACTCAACAGACTACTGAACAAAGCACGCAATCGATGACGACAAGTGAATCTACAACTCAGCCTAGCGAACAAACCACTACACAGCAAATTAGTACCACTGATGATAACACTACAGAACAATCAACTACCACTGAAAAGTCTTCAACAACTACTGATCAGTTTACTACAGAACACGAAAAAACAACTACTGAAGTTCCCACTGGAACCACAGAAAGCAGTGAGAACACTACTACTGAGGGTAACCAAGGTACAACTGTAGAATCCGGTTCGTCTGATAAAGAATGCCCAGAAACTGAAGATGACCAATATATGTACGTTTGTCCAACCTCATTTAGAAGACATCCAAAGTACTGTAACATGTTTTATCAATGCACGGAAGACAGCAATAGTCACGACGTAAAAGTCACAATGTTCAAATGCCCGAATAATACTATTTATGATGAGACAAACTCACAGTGCGTTGAAGAGGATAAAGCAGACAAGAAGTGTGAGGGTCAAACTGCACGAAAACAAAGAATTAAACGATTGAATTCTAACTTTAAGGAACCGGTGAGTTTTGAAGTTATCATTAAAAAACTTAATATTCACCAAGACTTCTATACTACTACTTTTGATTAGGAACAGGCGGTAGGGTCTCAATGGCCATCAAAAGATAGTTATTTATGAGACTTTTTTAAATACTTATGAAGTGCATTTCAAGATTTATTGAACACGCTGTTATTTCCGGGAATAAAAACAGACCGACTTGTGCAAATCAAAAATGTTTAATTAACTTTATTGTTGGTGCAATACAAGGTCATAGAATATGACCTTTGGGGGTCGGCTAAATGCGCGCAAATATAGTATTTTTTCAATCCACTCGTCTCGAACTATCATCACAGAATTTACGATTACTTATGCATTTTTTATTTTTCTGTTTAGATCGAGGCAAGTCTCAGAAAACACTCCTGTACTACAGCAGGGAACTATCCTTACGAAATGGAGAACGAATGCTCAGGAATTTTCCTAAAGTGTCAAGCGACTAAAGCTGGCAAACTAAGAGGCTACGTGTACCGGTGTCCGGAGGGCTACACTTACTGGTCCATTAGTAAACGGTGCGAAAAAACTAATCACATGCGAGGGTGTAAGCAATCTGAGAGAAGCTGGCGAGACAGATGGGAGTTACCAGTTGAGACGAAGAATATAGCTAAGTGAACATCTGTACCAGCTCTCCTATTTTCTAAGCCGCTGCCCGTAGTTTCGGATGTAGCCATCCCTGTCACTCTTACAAGCTTAAACGTGCGAGCGAACGAGCTGGTTAGATCCGAAAATATGAACAAAACTTTAGCGAGTACGGTCTCAGACACGGAGACTTAATTAAAATATTAGAACATTGATTTGCAGTAAATCTAAGAAAGTTAGATTAAGCACTTGCAATACTATCTACAACTAGATATGTACGCGACTATTTTAAAAACTGAATAAGGACTGTACATAATTATGATAAGTAACGTAGTATTTGTCGTGAGTAATAAAATAATGACATAGATAAGAGAAAACATGACCAGTTAAATATAATAATGATTCGAATAAATCATCGAACACAATATTAGATAAATTATTGCCGTGTAATATTAATCTAGTCTACTTATAAACAATGAGTTTTCGAATAAATAAATTATAAGAGTGACAATGATTGCAGCTGCCATAATATTAAGATGTGTTTTTATTTAAGCTTGTGAACAAAATGTTGTGATATTTGTAACAATATTTTGAGCACGACTCAATTTAGGACAATTATAAAATTCTTAAAATTTGTCTCGTTTTTCAATAACTTTACCCCCATAACATGGATTGAAAGGTTAATAGTTTTAATACTTTAATTAATTACAAAATCTTAACACTACAGAAAAGTTTAACAACAAAACAATAAATAATTAGTAACAGTAAACTAAAGTAAAATCACATCAATTCCATTACATGACGAAAGTACTCCCTTGCAAAATATGGATAATTCTGCAATAATAAAGTCGGTAAGGGATTCTTGTTTAGTGTGAACTGCGTTACTAAACATTGTTCCTAAGAAAGCATGACACGAAATATCGGATGACACGATATTCCCTTTTAAGTCAATAGTTAGCTGATTCATATTTTTTACCTCGTCTTTCTGGGTTTCGATAACACTGTCATTAACAACTTGCAGAGTTTTGACAGGAAACGACTCAGGTGTATTTTTTTCAATACCTCTATGATCAGATGGTATTTCTTGATCAATGTTCTTATTTACATTTTCAATATCATACGGTAGCACATGTTTACGTTTTCTCGTCAAAGTTGACGCAGTCTTTACTGTTTCAGTTTTTGGTGTACTCAAATCGGCTTTATTTCTAAACAAAAATTCTAAAAACATCGGTAGAATACTAAACGAGGCGTTTTTGAAATTGTCAGCTATTTGAATTGAATCATTGTTATTCTTTGATTCAGCCATTACCAAGGTCTCTTGGGAATCAGGCACTGGAATAACATCCAAAGAAGTCATATTTTTGTAATCAACTAATTTAGGTTGATGGCTGTGGTGGCTATGATGCACTTTACCGGCCTTGTTGAAATTAACAGATTCATGTAACTGTTTTGGGTCAATGATATCGATTTTTTTTCCTTTAGGGTCTATCACATCTAGCTGGAGTAAAGTTTCATTCCCATCGTCTTCTAAGGCATCTATAATATCTCTTATGTTATTTACTTTCTTTTTGATACTAGGATTGTTTTTCTTAACAACCTTTTGGTCTTTTGACGCCTTCTTGGCGATATGATGAAAGTTTTTCAGAATTTTCTGAAGTTTTTCTATGTATATTGCATGTGGTGATCTCGGTGTTAGTATTGAAGGGTTAAAAGCGATACCACCTTTATCCCAAATTGATACCGCTCTAGTTAAAAACCCTATGAATTGTTTGGGAAGCTGTTTCCAATGTTCTTTCAAAGGAGACTTATCCATATATTTGCTTAAAGTAACGTGTTCAATATTAATATTACTATTCGGAGACCGGTGAACACTGTTTCTACCCCAGAGTGCGTTTAATGCATTTTCATTGTTTTCTTCGGCGCTCAAAACATTAGGCTCTGGAGTTGTATCATTGAAAACTAAAAGTAGATGGTATTTGAAATCAGGATATTTGTCAGCGATTATTTCTATGTATGGCAAATAGTTGTTCAAATCTATTTCTTTGTCATTTTCTACAAAAATATGCATGTAGACGTTGTAGGGTATTTGAGAGCTGTCAATTCTTGGTGTTACTGCATCATTTACAGTTCGCATGTGCATTTCTTTCAAATGTGAAGGCGGTAATAATGCCACCGAGGACACGATGTTATAAACGACGAAAGTAGTCAGTCCGATCATTCCTATCGCCATCCACCAATAGGCGACTGAAGATGACCAGTGTTCTGAAAATGTTAAAATAGCAAAATGAGCTACACTTTTTGTAATTAATGTTGATGTATTGATTTAGTAAAGAGAGCACAGAGATTGAATAGTCGGTCATAGTGCATGTCGAAAATTAGTATAAACTGCACCAGAATGTTTTTGAATATGATTCGACATAGCGATTGCACCGCCCCATGCATGAACAACAGCTTAAATTGTAGACATGACTCAGGTAATTTCATTTTATTTACTGAAGGTACCCTATTCAATTTTGGAAGATAAGTTGTAGTTAAGATATACCGATAGGTTCTCAAACAAGCCCCGCCAGCGTGTAATAACAGGACAAAAACTATCCTTCGTATGTTCAAGCTACCTAGCCTGTTACCAAGGCTCAATTTATGTTAACCGAATTTCATATCAATCGGTTCAGTAGTTGTGACACCGTTACAGACAGAGAGACAGTTACCTTCGCTTCGTATCATTATGTATGGAATCATTGATTGATAAAAATATTAAATTTAAGTTATTCCCGATATGGGCCACAAAAAAGCTGGTAAGCTTCAACGGCTGGGCGGATATCGATCACGGGTTAAGGATCACCGTGATCGAATAAAAACTGCTTTAAAATCGATTTATCCGTTCGGGAGCTACGATGCCATAGGTAGTCACACACAAACAGACATAGGTGTCATCTTATTACACCCCTCTATTTTGTTGGGGGTTAAAATGAACTACGAGTACGATTCCACAGACACACACACAAACAGACATAGGTGTCATCTTATAACACACCTTTATTTTGTTGGGGGTTAAAATGAACTACGATGGCACAGACACACACACACAAACAGACATAGGTGTCATCTTATAACACCCCTCTATTTTGTCGGGGTTAAAATGAACTACGATGCCACATACACACACACACAAACAGACATAGGTGTCATCTTATTACACCCCTCTATTTCTTCGGGGGTTAAAATGAACTACGATGCCATAGACACACACACACAAACAGACAAAGGTGTCATCTTATAACACCCTTTTATTTCTTCGGGGTTTAAAATGAACTACGATGCCACAGGCACACATACACAAACAGACATAGGTGTCATCTTATAACACCCCTCTATTTTGTCGGGGGTTAAAATGAACTACGATGCCACATATACACACACACAAACAAACATAGGTGTCATCTTATATCACCCCTCTATTTTGTTGGGGTTAAAATGAACTACGATGCCACATACACACACACACAAACAGACATAGGTGTCATCTTATATCACCCCTCTATTTTGTCGGGGGTTAAAATGAACTACGATGCCACATACACACACACACAAACAGACATCGGTGTCATCTTATATCACCCCTCTACTTTGTCGGGGGTTACAATGAACTACGATGCCACAGGCACACACACACACAAACAGACATAGGTGTCATCTTATATCACCCCTCTATTTTGTCGGGGGTTAAAATGAACTACGATGCCACAGGCACACACACACAGACACACAAACAGACATAGGTATCATCTTATATCACCCCTCTATTCTGTCGTGGGTTAAAATGAACTACGATGGCACAGACACACACACACACAAACAGACATAGGTGTCATCTTATATCACCCCTCTATTTTGTCGGGGGTTAAAATGAACTACGATGCCACATACACACACACACACACACACACACAAACAGACATAGGTATCATCTTATATCACCCCTCTATTTTGTCGGGGGTTAAAATGAACTACGATGGCACAGACACACACACACAAACAGACATAGGTGTCATCTTATAACACCCCTCTATTTTGTCGGGGGTTGAAATGAACTACGATGCCACATACACACACACACACACACACACACAAACAGACATAGGTCTCATCTTATATCACCCCTCTATTTTGTCGGGGGTTAAAATGAACTACGATGGCACAGACATACACACACACAAACAGACATAGGTGTCATCTTATATCACCCCTCTATTTTGTCGGGGGTTAAAATGAACTACGATGGCACAGGCACACACACACACAAACAGACATAGGTGTCATCTTATAACACCCCTCTATTTTGTCGGGGGTTAAAATGAACTACGATGCCACAGGCACACACACACAGACACACAAACAGACATAGGTATCATCTTATATCACCCCTCTATTTTGTCGGGGGTTAAAATGAACTACGATGCCACATACACACACACACACAAACAGACATAGGTGTCATCTTACATCACCCCTCTACTTTGTCGGTGGTTAAAATGAACTACGATGGCACATACACACACACACAAACAGACATCGGTGTCATCTTATGTCACCCCTCTATTTTGTCGGGGGTTACAATGAACTACGATGCCACATACACACACACACACACACAAACAGACATAGGTATCATCTTATATCACCCCTCTATTTTGTCGGGGGTTTAAATGAACTACGATGGCACAGACATACACACACACAAACAGACATAGGTGTCATCTTATAACACCCCTCTATTTTGTCGGGGGTTAAAATGAACTACGATGCCACATACACACACACACACACACACACAAACAGACATAGGTGTCATCTTATAACACCCCTCTACTTTGTCGGTGGTTAAAATGAACTACGATGCCACATACACACACACAAACAGACATAGGTGTCATCTTATATCACCCCTCTATTTTGTCGGTGGTTAAAATGAACTACGATGGCACAGACACACACACACAAACAGACATAGGTGTCATCTTATATCACCCCTCTATTTTGTCGGGGGTTAAAATGAACTACAATGCCACAGGCACACACACACACAAACAGACATAGGTGTCATCTTATATCACCCCTCTATTTTGTCGGGGGTTAAAATGAACTACGATGCCACATACACACACACACACACACAAACAGACATAGGTATCATCTTATATCACCCCTCTATTTTGTCGGGGGTTAAAATGAACTACGATGGCACAGACACAAACACACAAACAGACATAGGTGTCATCTTATAACACCCCTCTATTTTGTCGGGGGTTAAAATGGACTACGATGCCACAGGCACACACACACAGACATGGGTGTCATCTTATTACACCCCTCTATTTTGTCGGGGGTTAAAATGAACTGCGATGCCACAGGCACACACACACAAACAGACATAGGTGTCATCTTATATCACCCCTCTATTTTGTCGGGGGTTACAATGAACTACGATGCCACATACACACACACACAAACAGACATAGGTGTCATTTTATATCACCCCTCTTTTTTGTCGGTGGTTAAAATGAACTACGATGGCACAGACACACACACACAAACAGACATAGGTGTCATCTTATATCACCCCTCTATTTTGTCGGGGGTTAAAATGAACTACGATGCCACATACACACACACACACACACACACACACACAAACAGACATAGGTATCATCTTATATCACCCCTCTATTTTGTCGGGGTTAAAATGAACTACGATGCCACATACACACACACACAAACAGACATAGGTGTCATCTTATATCACCCCTCTATTTTGTCGGGGGTTAAAATGAACTACGATGCCACAGGCACACACACACACACAAACAGACATAGGTGTCATCTTATATCACCCCTCTATTTTGTCGGGGGTTACAATGAACTACGATGCCACATACACACACACACAAACAGACATAGGTGTCATTTTATATCACCCCTCTTTTTTGTCGGTGGTTAAAATGAACTACGATGGCACAGACACACACACACAAACAGACATAGGTGTCATCTTATATCACCCCTCTATTTTGTCGGGGGTTAAAATGAACTACGATGCCACATACACACACACACACACACACACACACACAAACAGACATAGGTATCATCTTATATCACCCCTCTATTTTGTCGGGGGTTAAAATGAACTACGATGGCACAGACACACACACACACAAACAGACATAGGTGTCATCTTATAACACCCCTCTATTTTGTCGGGGGTTAAAATGAACTACGATGCCACATACACACACACACACACACAAACAGACATAGGTGTCATCTTATATCACCCCTCTATTTTGTCGGGGGTTAAAATGAACTACGATGCCACAGGCACACACACACAGACATGGGTGTCATCTCATATCACCCCTCTATTTTGTCGGGGGTTAAAATGAACTACGATGCCACAGGCACACACACACAAACAGACATAGGTGTCATCTTATAACACCCCTCTATTTTGTCAGGGGTTAAATGAACTACGATGCCACAGGCACACACACACAAACAGACATAGGTGTCATCTTATAACACCCCTCTATTTTGTCAGGGGTTAAAATGAACTACGATGCCACAGGCACACACACACAAACAGACATAGGTGTCATCTTATAACACCCCTCTATTTTGTCGGGGGTTAAAATGAACTACGATGCCACAGGCACACACACACAAACAGACATAGGTGTCATCTTATAACACCCCTCTATTTTGTCGTGGTTAAAATGAACTACGATGCCACATACACACACACACAAACAGACATAGGTGTCATCTTATATCACCCCTCTATTTTGTTGGGGGTTAAAATGAACTACGATGCCACAGACAGACACACACAAACGAAAAAATAATAAAAATAACAATAACAAAACGAAAGCAAATTGCAAAGGTAACTATCATAAATTATTAAAGATTTGAAGAATTCTCCCGGTCAGTTTAAAACATAAATACCTTTTATTAACGAATAACCATGAAGGATAGCCTGACATTGGTCAATCATAATCATTGCACCCGGTCAGTGTCTATGGGCAAATTTGAAGTACCATAAGTAAATAACTACTTTGGTGATAGAACGTTAAAGAAACGGTTGCCATACCTATTGAATAGTTTGCCCGGAGATATACGACGGGAACAACAAAGTTTTTAAAAGAAAACTTAAAAAGTATTTTCTATCTAACTTGACTTAGTTTTTACCACAGACAAACTATATAAATAGTTTTGTGGGACTTTTGTAATTTTTAGTTTAATACGTTGTTTGTTTAATAAATAAATAAATAAATTAAATAAACAGACAGGTGTCATCTAATAACACCCTTATTTTTGGTCGGGGCTTAAAAATGAATTTTGACTGCCTCGTTGGTGTAGTGGCAAAGTTTCTGCCTTACATCCGAGAGGTCCTGAGTTCGAATCTCAGGTCGAACCAAAATTGTTTCTGAGATTTTCTGTCATGAATTTCTCAAAAACAGCTCGGAGTCGGGAAGCTGGCGGTGTTACACCCCCGTGCCTCGGAAAGCACGTTAAGCAGTTGGTCCTGCATCTGATCTCTCTCCGGTCATGTCGGATTGCCGTCTCACCGAACTTTGAGAGTGATGGAACAGTGAATGCACCTGTGTATTGCGCTCACACTTGTGCACTATAATATCTCCAGTGCAGTTGGCTGTTCTCAGTTGAGATTGGCCGCCGTGGTCGAAATCGGCCAGGAGGACTATTATTAAAAATGAATTTACCTGGCCAAAGTCGAATGATTGCTGCAGCTCCCTTCACCTTATTTCTGACCCTGCCTTTGAACACCATAGGTCTGTAGCGACGCTGTGATCTTGGGCTGAGCTGGTCTTCTTCCGACAAATCTTCGTACAGCAAAGGATGTTGTTCGCGGTGCGACTCACACATCACTTATTATTCTTCGCCTGCCATTACATTAAAAAAGGTATTTCCTTTTACATACAACTTTTCGTTAAAAATCTGAAATGACATGATCGCAAACGTCACTAGAATTTTTAAGTGTCTGACCGAAATATAATTTTAAAAAGTTTACTTTACCAAAATGGTCTTCTTAGTCTATGCATCATCATAACATTGCACAAAATTAAACATTATAAAATAGCTGACCCGAAACGTTGTTTTGTCATATAAATTATTGAGGACAACCCTTATCTATCACTAAGGGATATGAATAATAGATGTTGGCCGATTCTCAGACTTACTCAATATGCTCACAAAATTTCATAAGAATCAGTCAAGTCGTTTCGGGAACGAACATTGTGACACGAGAATTTTACATATGTATATAGAGATCTTACCTTATTGATAGACATCCATACACTTGTTATGAGCACCATTTAGAAAATCACGAAGGAGTAAAAATAATTAAAAAATATTTTTTTTACGTGCACGATTGTTTGAAGTTTTGTAGCGATACTAAATTATGCCCTACATGAATATCGTACGCGTTTTCTTTACGGCGTAATTTTGTTGACTCAACAACCAATTTGTCTCACGTACTGACGCGACGTGCTGTTCGATGTTTTTACTGAATATAATAAAGTAAGCAAAAATTGCATGTCAAGGTGTGTTTATTGTCATCTTATTATTTGTGCACCACAAATATTAAAAACCACGTCACGAGCCAGGAAAAGCTGAGTGAGTTTTAACTGGTCGGATTTTGTCCAGCTATAGAGAACCACCGTGATTAAATACCGCACTGAAATCGGTCCGTCCATTTGGGAGATACGATGCCACGGACAGACACACATACACACACAAACAGAGTAGGAGTCAAACTTATAACACTTATATCCCTCTTATAACTCTATTTTTCGTCGGGGGTTATAATTATTGTTTTTGGTATAGTAGGGTAAAAAGATGCACCTTTAAAATCTTTTTTCTATCACGTAACTCGTACTATAGTCCATCAACTTGGCGGGCGATACGCATGCAAAGACGCAGAGCAACCGCGGTAAGGACGTCGCAGTATCAAATGTTTAAAAAAAGGTTTCAAAATATTCAGGTCGCCGCGAGTAACATATTCAGCTCTAAAGCATACGAACCTTTGAAAACGTTGATCTTTAGATAGCAGAGACAATATAAAAATAAAGGATTAATTATAATGATCTCGCAGTTTTTATGACGGTTTAGTATATCATAACAAATCTGGTAACCTACTGTAATGCGCCTGGATAAAGTCACGGGGATCGAATAGTTTGATTTAAGTGAGACGACTATTTGAACATTCGACGTGTGAACAATTATTTTGACTAGAAGACCATTAAACTACTTTAAAAATATAAGGTGACAACAATGGTAAAGTATACTTTTTAACACTAAAGGCGCATTCATATATTTATAGTCTGTTTTACAGGATCTGTTTTAACGGATCTCTCGCTACTGGAGAAAGTATTGGGGTGAGCACGAACAACTATCGTAACGTATTCGTAGCGTTTACCTATCGTTAACTTGTCAATTTGTATGGGGAAACTGTCAGTTTCTGATGTTTTTGGACGACACGAATACGTTACGATAATGATCGTGCTTACCCCACAGTATACTGGATCCGATATACTGGAAGTTATTCGTGAACATCCTCGTGCAAATAAAACGCTAACAACTAAACGTTTAATTTATAGTTAGTCATTAGATCACCATCACCATAAACTGCTTCACAATATCCATCAAAACAATAACCATGTGTTTTTAAATTACTTAGTTTTGTGTACTTAAAACGTAAAAGTAAGCCGCCATGTTTGTTTCCATTTTCTCGCTTAGTGCTGAAAATTGTCTGTATGTACCTATGTGTCAGCTTAGTTTAAGATCTACGCGATACACATGATAAATAACCTGTGGTTGTGTATGGTTCAACTGAAAGTGTTGCACCCTTATAACATTTATTGCATTATGGATCAGCTATCAATGAGTCAGAGGTCCTGTAGGTAACTTGTATGTCCAGTCAATGTTTACTCGTATCAGGAAATCTCGAAATATCTTAGATAACTTATCGATTGTGTTTGCACAAACTTAAGTTTCAATAAAAATAGACACATGTTACCGTCGTGAGTAGATGTACTCATTTTTTATAGGAACAGGTCGGAGAAAATGCTTATATCCTAAAAAGAAACTAGACAACTCTAGGGTGACCTAAGTAATAATAGGACACTAAGCCGCAAAGTCACGACAATTTGCTATTGATCTTACTCTTTAGTAAACCTATTTAGTTCACGAAGAATATAAACAAACATGTCATTAATATTTTTGACAGACAGATTAAAATTAGAAACTCGGAATTGACACAAAATTTTACGCACGTTAACTTTATTTTCTCGTCTTGTTTTTGTCTTGATACTGAATTTATAACAAAAGTAAACGATTTCTGAGGGGCAAAAAGGTATGTATGTTTGTTTATGCTATAAGTTACTAAAAAAGTCATTATTCTTAATTAGCTTACATGAACAACGCCGTGACATTGATATTATGTCAGGAACCTGATCTTCATGTTGTATCTGAATCTGATGGAAGGGAGCACTCACTTCAGAACATACGGAAAACTTATACCTACGGAAACTAGATTTGAAAAGTTGTGTTGAGTTACTTCATTAGAAAACTCTGATTTACTCTCGATAGAAATTATGTGATCACGCACGCGACATTGGATTTAATGAGTAAACTTGAACATGCATGAGCATAAGACATATGAGAACATACAAAAAAGCAAGTTATCAGCTCAGTAACTAATATACATTTTGAATTTTCAGAAAAAATATGGTGGATTCTCCACCGCAAAAAAACGACGAACAGTACCCTCTCTTAAAAGTGGAGTCCGGCGGCGGAGACAGTAGGCGACCACCTGCCAACCAGGCGGTCTCCCAGGGCTGGGAGGTCACGTGTGCCCCGAAGAGATCTTGGCGTGAACGGTGGCCTGGTGAGTCAGCAATTGAGCAATGATAAGGTCATGTTGGGGTTAGCAAAGCAATTGCCAGTTTCGTATTTATTTTCTGCACATAAAAGAGCACTGGCTCTTCCTTTCCACCGATAAACAAGGATCGATGTTCGTCTCGCAGTCAATATCTTTTCTGAATTCATTGTCTCGGAAACGAACTTTATATATTTGTTTTTGTTTCAGAACTGATTTCAGCATGTTGGATGACAGGAATGCTCCTCAGCATTTTTATTCTTATCATCTACGGCCTAGGAACATTGGGTGTGATCCGAAAACACCCATTCTTTGTGCTGAACTGCACTAACTCAAGACTTGACAACCAAGTTTTCTACCACCACATCGTTCAAAAGGGAGGACACGTTCAGTTCAGCCGTTTTTCCGATTACCTGTCCAACATGGCTTCCCAATACTCTTCTTTACGCTTCAACGTATTATTTTTGATCGATGATTCAATGCAGTTTGGGTATAGAGCGCAGAGACAGTCAAGAATTTTGAATAAGCTTCTACCGTATCGCCCCATCAGAGAAAGTGGAATATGTGACGCTTTTGACCAACGTGAACTGGTAGAATTTCAAAATAAGTATCCAAACGTTAATATAACTGTTATGCCTTTAACAAAGTTCATGGCAATGACGCCTCTGAAATACAAGTGGAGAACAATACCACTCAACTATCTTACTTTCTACGCAAGAGTGTTTTCAGTCTGGAAGAACGGTGGAGTAGGCATTGATCTGGATGTATTTAGTGATCAATATAATAAGCATCAACCGCCTGACCGTAGAGTCACTGCAATCATAAAAGCTTACAATAAGGGAAAGAAACCAGAGGAATATGCAAATACATTGAAAAACATCGATCAAGACGAACGAAACGAATTTTTCAAATTATTTTATGGTCTATTTTATCAAATTTTGAACGAAACGCAATCATTTTTTAGAAGACCTGTGTTTTCTAATGAAGACGTATCTTCGAAACCTGTCATAAGAACTCATAGAAACAAACGTGATGCGGTGGAGATGACCCAAAATATTTCACCCGTCTTAAATGTGACTGGTGCAGATCCTAATAAAGTTATCAATACCACAGACATAACCATAGTTGATGCACCATATCGTAATACCTACAAAGAATCTGCTGCTAACGTGACCGAAAAACCGCCTAGCATGACAACTGATGTGCGAGCACCATTTGTTGGAAACCTCAAACTGAAATCCATAAGAGGAAACCCTAAACAGGAAAATGCATCTGGAAATGAGTTCGAGACTCCACTCAAGAATGTATCTGACGTCCAGCATATCGTGTTGTTTTACGACTTTTCTGTATTTCCGGATATCATGGGGCCTCCATATGATATCCCTGTAATGCAAGCTGATGCACCACAATCTGGAGCTGATGATGATGGCATCGATGTTGTGAAAACAAAAAAGGCTAAATATTTCTTGTCGCTTACGATGGAAGGATCTTTCATCGCAGCTGTGTCGAAGCTGCACCCTTTCTTAGGACATATTATTTCATCTGGCTGTCAACGAATGCCTCCTAGATTCGCAATACAAGATGCTATCATATCTCAGTGTTCGTCGATATTACACGATGACATTTACTGTGGCAGCATTTACGTATTTTAATTATTTATTAGTTGCCTTATGTTTTTAATTATACTTTCGGTTATAAAAATCTTCTCTCTTATATGTTTGTTTAGTGATGTAGTTTAATTTATTTGAAATTGTATGTTTTTAAATTAAAAACTAGAAAATAACCCACATTTTGTTTGTTTTCGATGATAAAAGCTGGGTAGAGCACTATTCTATTTCCTCTCTCTTCTAGGAAAGAAATACTGTTTGTGGGAGTACTCTACTAGGAAGGAGATGCAGATTTCCAATTGACTCCATAAATCTATTTGGCGGAGTATCATGCTGGTAAACTTTGTATGGCTTTGGACGATCTTAATAAACGTTTTGCGACTATACCAGATAAACGCCTCAATTTCGCCTTTTGTAGATTCGTAGTTCACTGTATAAAATACAATGATTGTCACCTGAGTTGTTCAGAAGTATTCATTTATCGATGTGTTCAATACATCTAATTCCTTGTGACAGAAGTACTATCCTTTTTTATCCTTTTCCCTACCTTTTAAACCTTCACCATTAAATAAAGACATTATTAAGTATATTAGATATTTGCTGTGGTATTGGTAGGGGTTTGTGACCTTTAAAATGCTAATAGAATTGAGCGTAGAATTTATTAAAGGTACTTGTATCTTGAAAAGGAACATAAAATTATTTGTCAACTGCCACAAATGACAGCAGAATGACATCTCTCTAATTCACGGTTTTACTACTACAGGGTGTCCCTGGGTAAAGTGCAAGTAAGTATTTTATATATCGAGCCCCAGAATCTGATGATATTCGTGATCTGATGAAATGATCGTACTTATGTATTCGTAATGTCATGTAAATAATATTTTATATGGCAATAATGACTTGCCATTGTCATTATCGGTGACATCAAAAGTCGTTCTCGTTTTAGTGCTCTCCGTTACTTCGCTACTGCGTTCCATTTAGTGGTACCAAACAATTTTGATACTTTACAAATAAAATAAACACTACTACTCTTAGTAATTCTTGATAACTTGTCGTAATTTATTAAACACGTTTTTAAGACATTGACCGCAGTTATCTTATAAATTGAAGTAAATTGTGTTCATGTAACTCCTGAAACGCGCAAATATGGCGAAATCCTTATAATGAAGAGACAGATTAGTAGCAAAAATGTAAAACTTATCTCGATATTCAAGGGAGTAATAAAATGATTACAATCTTATTTTAATAATTTTCTTCACATTGTTATTTTTCTTTTTCATTTGGTTCCTATCTAGAAAAATGGTTATAACGTCACACAGATATAGCGTCCAAAATCTCAGAAAAACAAGATTTTAGATTTAAGAGATCCATAGAAAGGATAATGTCCGAATAGCCTTAAAACATTTTATCGACCTTAGCCTGTTAAAAATACTAAGTACTACCAATATCGTTTATTCATAGTTCCCGAGTGCTACCATCTACTATTCAAACTACCCCGATTTTCATAAGATTCCGGTGAGCCTATACTTTTTGCATTATATTTTGGTCTAGTTTCACCTCCGTTTGGGGTTGCACCACTGGCCTCTATATATACAAGTACGCTGGACCACAGATTACTAAATAGTTACTACGCTGGACTAACTATAGGCCGGGTTGTAGTGAGGCGATTTGATTTTCGCCATTTTGGCGCTTACGGCAGCGGTGGGTGGGAATGGGACTAATAATAGAGATGGCACAGTGAGATAAAACACATCGATAAACCTTTTCCTACTTAATAGAATGGATCATAATAATTTTAATAAATTCATGGGTTAATTTATGATGGCTAATATCCAAAATAGTTAAATAGTTGGTTAATACAATGACTAAGCAAGGGTAGGCTATTGCTATTCGTATGGTAAGGGAGTCAAGGGGTAATGTGTGGCTAGCTAGCTAGATCAAACAAATAGATACCAAACGTTTTTTAAATAAAAATATGAGATTTTGTTTGAAAAGGAATAAAGCAGGTGAGGTATTTGTAGAAAATAAACATATTTACACAACTTAGTTTTTATTTATTCACTACATCTTAAGTACAAATAAAAAAAGAGAATTGCAGCAAAAGAAACAATAAACAGATTGTCAATTGTTGGTATACTGCACTTTTTTAAGTAGTGCATGAATTATATTTAATAAAACAGTCATCAGCTCATCAGATAAGTGTTTTGAATAGATGTAATCATATTTTTTCGGACGCCAACTAGGCTTATTAATCGTTTTCAGCCATAATTCCATCCTTCGATTGTCAGTAGGAAACCTGAAAATTAGTAATCAATATTTAACAAAATATCGTCAGTAATTTCCATTCTTTAAACCAAATAGATATTTGATAGGCAAAACACCGATAAGTTTTATCGACACGGAATTTTACAGCACTACTGAATTTTATTGTTTGTGTAATTACGTATTATTTTGTGATTACATTGACATTATACATTAATAACAGATTTTAAAGTGCCTGTGATATCAGTGGAAGGTTAATTTGTTGAATATTAGCCGTAAATTTTGTACTTACTTATTACTTGTGGAATGTAACCCCACTTCCTTTCTGGTAACGAGTTTTGCATTATACGCACTCTTTCATAGTTAATATATATACTATTACCACTAAATTATGTATAACTTTGTTAATGCAAGACAATAACAAACTTAAATCGCATTAAACCTTTTAAAATCACTTTAATACCTACGGTGACAATTCAAATCATGCACCGGCCATTGTGCAGTTTACGTCAGATTTAGTTCCTTTCCAACGCATTGGGGGCGCTTCAAATAGGCACAAAAAACAGCTTATCTTATTTTATAGGGTATCATTGGTCCAGCGTATTTGTATAGATGTCAGTGGGTTGCACGTTATCTAGGGTCACCCTGTATTAGTATTTATATTTTCTTGGCTGTATTCCTCCGAGAACGAACAAAATAATCTTCGATTTGGTCAGGCACCGCCAAAGGGTTAGAAGACAGTTAGAAATGTATGAAATAAAAGGCAAATCTATGTGACCATGTTGTGCAAAACCCCTATAAAATTAAACAGCTATGAAGCTACCGTTCAGTAAAATCATATCGCCTCTACTCAAACCTTATCTAGGTAACACAAGGATGTTTTGCCAGCACTCTACTTTTGGTATAAGCGTGTTTTACACTTACTTTTACGGGACACTTGGATTTGTAAGTCGAGTAATTGTTATTGTAATTCGTTGTTGTAAGTATTTCAAAGGTCTAATAGTTTTGTTTTTTCTTGTTCTAGTTCATAAATGCAAATCATTTGAGAAAGCACATGGGCGAAATTCCCAACACATCCGAGCCTTCAGGACTGAAGGAGTACATGCTTATTCATGATTTGAAAATAATTTCAACTTCGATGGGAATGTTTCAATATGCCTGTCTTGTGGTGGGATGTTTAACTGTAAGGTTTTAAAACTTATTTATCCTTCATCAAATATTTACACATTTGTACATTCTTATTTGTAGTAATGAAGTAGGCAATGCAAAGGCTCTGTAATAAAAAAGAACGATTCGTTGCCTTACTCAAAATACTTAGTTTAGATATTTTTTGTCTAGTTGCAGCAGACTGGGCCTTCGCGTATTATAACAGGCTTTGTATCAACGTCTGGGTGGGTGGCCGAGTGGTATAGGCACACGGGCCAGATAGACGCGGGTTCGATCCCCGCCGCAGACAGTTTTTTCCACTGCAGATATATTATCTTTAGTTTGCAACGTGAATGCTTATCTCGAAAAACAAACTACTTAGTTTACGACATCCATTTCGATTTCTGAAATTATATTTGAAGCAACTCCTCGCCAAAGTCAGCGTCGAAAATATAGTAGCATTTTCATCATCATATGCCTTATCCGTTTATTACAGACGATATAAGCAGTGTCTGCTGCAAGGCAATGTTTATTATGGCTGAATAAGCCAATCCGGGAGCGACAAACTTTTCCGCATTTCAGGCAAGGGAAGGCAGCGGCAGGTGGATCATCGCCGCTCTGATGCCTTCTTTCCCTCCTGTATTCTTCCTGTATGTAGTAGCATTTTAGTACCATGTCAAAATAACTTTTCAGCATTCTCCTCTTCAATCTGTTGGAATCTGTGTCAAATTAGTTGTTTTACATGGTCTTACAGTGACACTATATTTTTGATGCTGACTGTACTTACACAGTGGGATACCTACCTTCGTCATTTTGATAACGAATCAAACACTCAGCAATCAACACGAAATACCTAAATGACGTCATTCCTGTACAAATCGCCTACGATATAACCTTTTTCATTCAGTTCTTAACTCCAATCTAGTTAGCCAAGTCCAAACAATAGGATCGATCGACCTACGAATTCGTGTCTAAATAAACTAGAAACAGATAGGTACTTAATCAGTACAGCATTAACTTCTCTACGATATCTCCACCCGACAGGAAAACCCTGCGCTGTTCCTCCCTCACCTTGCTGGCCAGATGATCATAGTCTTCGTGAAGGTTCTGAATGTTCTTCTTGTGTTGGCTCATGCGAACCTCAAGTCGATGGGAAAGCTCAAGCACAAGGTGCCCGCTATCGTGCTCATGACCTTTAACTGGTGCCAGGAGTTCTGCGTGTTCCGGCAATACCTATGTATCTGTGACTTGTGATTAATACGTATTAAAGAAATTTGACAACGTATAATGTATTTAGTTAATTAGTTAGTGTATTAAGACGTTGACACACCGCGTGAACGTAACCGTGACTAATATAAAACCATCTTATAACACAATTTCCCAGAAGTCTCTTCAAATACAATTTATTAAATGATACCTAATGGTTTTAATGTCACGTTGTAATTTGTGAATTTATTTTATTGATTTTAATTTGCATTGTTAATGCTTAAAATAAAGTAACTTAATAAATTAGCTGATTCATCTTAACCGATTATTAAACAGCTGCAAACGTGTTTTATTTGGGATGTCTCACAACAACATTGAAGCATGGCTGGCTGCAGCTTAAAGAGCACTTAAAGAATTAAATGCGGACCGATGAGTAACTGTCACGGTAGCTTAATTGAGAGAGCAATCGCCCGGCTTGCGAGAGGAGCGGGTTAGAGTCCCGCCTGTGGCAGTCCATTTTTCTTTAAGTTTACTTTAAATTTCACATTGTAGCGTCCTAATGAGATAATAATGGAGATTGAAATCAGTCCTAATGGGAAAGATTGGAGTTCACCACAAATAACAGTGAAAATATAGTATAAAGTTCTTCTTAAACCATAAATATGCAACCTACATGTTACTATTCGAATTGACATACAAACAACCTATGAAAAAATTTAAGATACCAATCAAATGTTATAAATGTATGTTTGCAGCCGATCAAGTGGCATAATGTAATGTCACTTAAAATATTTTCATACCGACCAATATAACAATTCGTGTGTTACTCATGGAGTAATCGTTGGATCTAATGAAGAAACGACGTTTGCCACGTGACAGCTTTTGAGGTCCTCTCAAAACGCAATGGAAACTGAAAGCAATAACTTGTTAGATCAACTGCGGATCAAACATGATAATCACGCGAAAGCGGTCGAAAAGGTAAGATTAGAACGTATCACAAGAGGTGATGGATGTTTAAGTAGCTCTATCACTCCTCTAGTTAAGCCTCGACATGAAGCAAACTGTTTCTTCTCATTATGAAGGCGCAGGCGGTTAATATCGATAGATATTAGTCGTTAAGCCTGGCCAAAGGCCCTCGGGTGGTTCAACTTACCTTGCAATCCACTAATTCGCACTGAACCCGGGGCGGTGGAGTACCTATGACTCGTAACACCTCATAGCTGAGGTGAGGCCTGTGCCTAGCAGTGGGAAGTATATCGGCTGATGAGAGAGATGAAGGCGCAGGCGAGCATCTGCACTCTCACACCCACCAATAACTCCGGATACGTTAACTTATTTTTTTTAAACTGGTGTTTCTGACACATCCTTCAATTAGGGAAGCAACAATTAGAAATTAATCGTATTCGTATGCCTTAGCTGTTGCTAAGTACTAGCGGCGACCATGCCTTTGAATAGTAATTCAGACACATTCGAAGCCATTATACTCTTTATTCCTATTTTGACTTTTAAATTATTTAGAGAGAAAAAAATACAATCAAACCTTTTTATTTCTTGAAAATGTTGCAATATTTTTACTACACGCGTAGTTCAAAAATCTTGGTTCGTGATGAATTTGAAGATCGATGACGTGCCCATTGCGTTCGCGTGCTTTTCATGGCGCGCGTGCCATTGCAGGATTGGTGTGCCATCCCTGCCCTACATAATATTACAGCTGAACTCCATGAGCGGTGACGCTGATGGAGTCCGAATGAAGCTCCGCGCACTTCTCGTGGCGTTGCTGGGCGTCTCCATGTCAGCTTGCGCGTTTGCTGCCCAACCGGTGGAACTCGAGCTGGATGACGACGAAGTAGCACAGAGGCTGAACAACGTCAGCTTTGCTAGACGGTATATGATATAACTCATAAAATAAGCTAAGTAACTTGCAGTCCAAATTTTTGCAAACGGGCCAAAAGATTAAGTTAACCTTAAGGCTAAGGACTCGCGAAGCGGTTTATCCTTTGTAGGATACAGATATTTAAGTAACAAAAATAAAGTACGCATTTCACGATGCGTTTTACGCTCGTACTGGCGGGTGCGGGCGAGGTACGCCGCAGGAGCAGCGGCTTGTACTTGAGCGCTCTGCGATCGGTTGGCGGGCGACCGTAGTCACCAAGTCTTAGTACCCAATGCCCCTAAAGTTTGCGAGCAATAATCGAAAACGCAACGGCTTTGTAACGCCACAAAACTCCGGTTTCGTGAGTTATGAAAATAAAACTCCATTCCGCCACCGCGGCGAAAACAGCTTCGTAAGTCCTTAGAAGTTAAGAGTTATGTAAGCCATAGATACCTTCAACAGGCTTCAACGTAGTAAATAACACAGACGTTTTAACAACGAGAATGGGTAACCTTTTGTGCCTACATTAGTTTGTTTAATTTTAGCATTCTGTTAAACATCACTAAGAGTTCCGGAAATCGTATAGATTTTCTGACAATACTGGATTGTTTACAGAATAACGAAGCCAACCATTCGTCTTGTGATGGGATATGGGAAGTTGAGCGCATTTGTGACCGCCGGTACCTCGCTGTTGCTTCTTATTGCTGTCATGTCTAAGGTTTGCAACTTTTGTTGTTCTAATTTTCATAACATGACTAGAGTGTGAAACCTTTATAGAAACAAATTTTCTATGATTTCTCTATTTCAAACGGTAAGGATTCCTTACAACTCCTTACTTTGGAGCCAAACACCAGTTCTTTAGATGTTTTCTTAACCTGTCAGGTTTTTTTTATTGTTTTTTAAACATTATTAAAATCCAAAGATAATGCCTTTCCATTATCTTTGTGAAGTCCAATCGCTGAGGTTTCACGACCTATGCTTCTTCCTTTCTTTGTAATTGAATGCAGGTATAATTTCCCTATAGTCTATTATGTATCTTTTATCTTCTTTTTATATGCAGCAGTCGTGGTGGCGCCGCGGTGCTCGATGGCTGGCAGCGCCGGCGTTGCTAGTGGCCGCTCTCGAGGCTGCTTCGGACGCCGGCGACGCGATGCTGGCCGCCGCACTGCGCGGCTCCACCGACCCCGCCCGAGTAGCAGCGCAGACAGCCGCCGCAGCCGTGCTCGTCACCGTCGAAATATTAGTCTGGTAACTTATCGTCCTTAGTAGCAGCTTCCATTTAAACCTGTCATGCAATGCGCTCCGAGCAATCCCGTCCTCAAGGCAGGGCCAACGGCCGCCCCTGCCGTTTTGGTATCCATCTATTAAAAAGCAGCAGTGTAGTGGAAGCGCTGCTCGGTGGCTGGGCCGTCCTTGCTGGCCGCCGCACTGCGCTGCTCTACCGACCCCGCCTGACTTCGCCCGACCTGAGTGCAGCCGTCCTCGTCAGCGTCGAGATATTAGCCTGGTAACGTATCTTCCTTACGAGCAGCTTCGAAACGCCTCTTCAGTTCAGTATATTCAAATTCTCGGACACTACGCCAGTCATGCAATGATCGTCGAACTCCAGCAGCTCTTGAGGCGGATTCGGACGCCGCCGACGCGTAGCTGGCCGCCGCACTGCGCGGCTCGCACCGACCCCGCCCGAGTGGCAGCGCAGATGGCTGTGCAGCCGTCCTCGTCACCGTCGAGATATTAGTCTGGTAACTTATCTTTGTTACTAGCAGCTTCGTTAGGTCTTGTCGGGTCAGTATATTCAATTCTTCGGACGCCACGCCAGTCATGCAATGCTCTCCGAATGATCTCGCCTACGGATGCCACTGCCAATTTGGTATCCGTTGACAAGAAGCAGTAAAGTGCAGGCGGCGCTCACTGCTGGTGGCTGCTCTGAAGGCAGCCGTCCTCGTTATCGTCGAATCATAAATTACTTAAGTAAATACTTTTAGCCGTTTGAAAAGCTTTAGACACATTCAAGTAAAAAATGCAACCGATAACACGGTTACTTAAGTAGTTTTATGATTTTTGTAAATCGAATTTTAATATACGAGTATACCTATATTCAATGACAAGACGTTAATAATGTCAAACGTTCACGTTAATTAACATATTAATATGTATGATATTGTCATAGTTCGCCAAATGATCGAAGACCCCAAATAAATGAGTAATACTTATTTCCTTAGTTAATTTTATTTTATGTACATAACCATAGTTTGTTTTCAGGTACTTTATTGCAAAATTCTTTGAGTACAACCCACAACCACCAACTGAAGAACGAGGTAAAGAAAATGTAATTAAAGCTTTACCCCAGTGAATATATGTTCGTAGAATTCAAAAACACTCATCAGGCGAAAAATCCCGTGTATTCATTTAATGTAGAAGTAAGGAATTAAAATCCGATGACATAAAATATAAAAGTGTTATTATTGTAACTCACAACTTTATTAGTTAAAGGCTTAATAAAAACGTCAATCGTGGTCATTATTCTGTTTTGTAGCGCCTACCCAGGCATACTGTACATTTTTCGTATGGTCGAACTTTTTGAGTGGTACACCACCTAATCAAATTCTCTTTAATATTGGAAATAAAGTCATTTAAAAAGTCCGTCTCCAAATATTCCTCGACCAAAAAGTAGGTAATCCCTTCTGTTTGGAAAATTAAAAACGACGATACTGTTAGGATAGCATCTTCATCAGGATTAATGTCGCTAAGTTTCCTCATCTCATTCTCTGACAAAGCTGATATTATTCCGAAACAAAATTTCAGGAATATATCACACTGACTTTGCGTAAACATTTCAAGCCAGTCATCTAATTTCTCCGTAGTGCTATTTCTAATTAATATCTCGTGAGCTCCTATTTCCAAGACGTCTCCAGGGCTTATTGTGACTGACTTCGCGCTGTAAGATTTACGGAAGTTATTAATTTCATCAAAGAGCCGGGGATCAACATTTTTGGTGTCTAGATCATTTTTCATTTTTTCCATCATCTTTTTCTTTAGTTTCAATAGCGTGTATTTATCAATTCTGCCATCACGAACATACTTTTTCAATATGTTTGCAAATGAGAGATCAGCGTCGGAATCGTCCACGCTTATTTGTGATCGGATAAAATCGAATATAAAATAAATTATACGCCTTTTGTAATATTGATCTATGCAGCATAGTTCATCGATTTCGGTCGGTAGCAAGGAAACGATCAATTCTACACACAACAGCAGAAAAGCATCATGGAGGTCAGAGCTTATCATAGACATGATTTCTGCGAGGTATTCCTGATTAATTTTGCTCAAGTTCATAAGGAATGTGGTTATCTTTACTATTTCTTCAGGTCGTATGGCGTACCCGTTGTTTTGCGATTCAACCGTACTATTAACGCCTGTTTGTGATGAATACACTCTGGTCGGTGCATTTTTAGCAATCAATCTCGATGGACCGTATTTGGCAAAGAGCTGTTCGCGACCGTCAGGCCCAAGGGCTTTCAGATCGGCTACAGCTATTTTATGGTTGTTGTTGATTAATGGATTACCGTCCGCCGACAAGGAAATACGTAGTTTGTTCTCGTTAAGTTGTTTGTTCATTTTCGCGATTTTCGCAAAGAATTCGTTTGGGTTTTCAATGTTTTTGACACCTTGGATAACTTCGGCGTTGCCTTGGATTGTTCCTTATACCCTGCGCGACTCTGCCGACATCTTGTCAAACATTTTCCTATGAGAGAATAGGAAAATTCTATTAATATTGATATAAAATATAACTAGGTCTGCATTAGGCGCAGTTTCACAACTTTTCGATGATTTTCTGATAAAAAACATGCAACATAATCTTATCTTTTAGGAACTGTTATCTCTTGCTACCAAATACTAAGTTTTATAACCTTACCTCTTCGCATTGCTTGTTAGGCCATCTCTCATTTTGTTGATGGTGTCAGCCTGCGCATCTTGCACGATCTCCTGCGCAGTTCTGTTTGACATCACCCCTATACCCAGGAACAAGGCTGACGTTGTGAACTGGAATATCTTCAAGGACGTTGGTATTTCGTTGTATTTGTTAAACTGCAAGAACATTATAAAGGTTAACTACCCAATAAAACATTTCATCATTTCAAACGCAAGTATACGTCTTAAAACTATTCAATTGGACAGATAAATCAAACACAATAAATTGTTATTACACTTACTTTGTAAATCATATCTCCCAAGCTATTTGCGACTCCTATAAATCCAGAGCCCAAACTAGCATATCGAAGAAACTGGACGGCATTTATCAGAATCTGAAAAATAAGCATTACAATAGTATTGAATAATCTTTATATGACATTGTTTGACCAATTTTTTGCGCAAATACTTTTTATTTTATTTTTAGTCGTAAAAAATTAGATCAGTCCTAAAAAGTTATCACTTTTGAAAACGCGTGACGTCACGAGTTGCGGTCGCTAGGAACCGATCTGTCAGCTTATGATTCAGACAGGAATGGCTACCACCAAAACATTAGCATAGCATTGGGATGTTAGGGAGTCGCGACCACGACCCGTGACGTCGAGTTATCCACTATTTAAAAAAAATGTTTCTTATATAATTTATTACTTAATTTGTTCAAATATTTTTCCAAATTTGTTCAAATATGATTTGCACATAAACACATAAAAACTACCATTCTCGCGAGATCTCGTCAGAGCTCTAACCTTGCGAGATTGCATTCCCTTATTGTAATGTTTCTTTGTCTTGTGCCAATAGGCAAAACTGTTGAGTGGGTATGAACTGACATACCTACTTACTTTCATAGTTACTTAGACTTGGATAAAATGAACAGTACCTACTACATTCGATCGCAGAGGTGACTTCTAGCGTGACAACCAGCCTACCCCAAAGCACAGATTACTAAATAGTTACTCCCAAAGGCCTTGCGTAAAATAAATTCTCATCAAACCCGCAAAAACTAGCATAAAAAGTCTAGAGCAGTCTTAGCTCTTGCAACGCTGTCGCGTGGTTAATTTAGTACGTGCTTCGTATAAATCTGTCTGTACTAAGCAGGGTCATGTCATGCGACCCGGTCCCAATACACCAAATGCTACCTTTAATTAGAGAGTAGGGGGAATAATACCTTAACGTTGGTGCCTGAAGCAGCAGCCCATGATAGTACCTTGCCGGCAGCGCTACAAGAAAGCCCAGCAGTGGACACCAGTATGTTTATCCAGTAAGCTCGCGCTTCAGAGTCTGACAAACCGATGTCCTGAAATCAACCAATGCCAAAATTTGATGAAGCTTTGGTCTAGTGGTCTGAGGAATAGACTACAAAACCGACTGTTGCGGGTTCGTGTGTGTGTGTGTGTTACCTGCTCATGTTTCTTCCATGGACGAGCGAACGATGGCGTAAGTGCCGGTGACCACGCCGACCCCGACGGCGGTTCCAAGCGCTAGGGGGGCTATGGCTGGAGCGGCGAGGGCCCCCACCATGCCTGCTAGAGCTCCGATGTTGGCCACTGGGAAAACATGCTTAGAATTTTAAACAAGCCAGGTATACTCAATAAAATCAATTTTAACAAACGCTACATTTGAAGAATATTTACGCTGCTTAGGTAGTCGATGACGAAATTCGCTACCGACTTTCGTTTGTTACATAAATATGACACTAGCGAAAAGTCTCGTGACATTATAATTTTGCCTATGGTTTGAGCAAAGCTTAGTTGCTTGCAAAAATAATGATGTAAAAGGAGGGTACCTACCGGTGCTCAATTTGTCAGTCGCACTTAGCACACGAGCGCCCAAACCAAGTGCGGGAGATGGAGTAACAACTAGTTTCACTGTTGGAATTTTAATTTCACCCTCATAACCCTGAAAGAACGTCACTTTTACAATCAATTGCAGAATAATAAGTCCCCTAGGCGATTTTGACCATGACGGCTTATGTCAACAGAGATCAGGTACCTGTGCAGAAGATAGTTATTATATTGCAAAATTCACAGGTGCACTGTTCCTTCACAGTCAAAGTTAGGTGAGACGGCATTCCAACATGGCTGGAAAGAGATCAGCCACAGGACCAACGGCTTAACGTGCAATAATAGAATATATAGATAACCGTGGGGGTTAGGGAATTAAAATGACCAAGCTGCTTGGCCTTTATTAATTTTGCAGTAATTTATATAATCTAGATAAACTTTTAACGCGTGTTATAAAACTGTGTTATTTATTGGATTAAGTTATTTTAAGATTTTGATTGACAGGCTGAAACACGTAAAAATTAAGACTGAAGGGGGCGTGTCATTTAAAGGTCGTCACACACATTCACGGCACGGCACGGCTCCAACCCAGCACTTAACATGCCATTCAAATTAGAGCAGAAAGTTGTAAGTAGTACAATAATTTTGCAATTTAAATATGAAAAAGCCAACGGCGTGCAGTCGGCGCGCTTACTGCTCAACTACACCTAAACTCGCAGCTCGTGTCCTTAGAGCGCGCTAAGGCGTGCTTACTGCAAGCCGGCTGCGTGCAGTAAGCACCGACTCCGAGTCGCCAGCAAAACAACGCACCTTGTGGGCAACGAGCAGTCTGCGGACTTGCATTTCGCGGCCTGTGCGCGGGCTGTGAACTTGCAGCCCGCGGCCAGCACGCTGGCAGCTCGCCGTAGCCTAAATTCGAGGAGACTCTGTGCTGCAGCTGTGCCACGTCATTATTTTTCAGCGTCAAGAAGTTTGCAAAATTAATTAGACATCGCAATGAATCAGTTAATTGGCGGCCCTGCATTTAGTTTAAAAACTTACAATCGTTAATGTCCCCTTGTATTGCCCGTTTTCAGGGACCACCATCACAGATTGTGGTAAAGTATTGTTAGTTAGATATGCATCCCAGTCTTTGTATACTCGCGCTTCATGGTCAATGTATACTCGACAACTCTTTACTGTAAAAAGTAAATAACTACATTATACTTATTTTAAAGCAACGGAATACTTGAGTAAGATAGTAATTTATTAAGCAAAGTTTCAAAAACTTTTGAAATTAAGATTTGTTTGCTTTTCGGCCTGTGACTTCTAAATTAAAAAAGAAATGATATGGTACAGTCAGCTTCATACACACTTGA
Source organism: Pyrausta despicata (assembly GCA_963921415.1). Lineage (NCBI taxonomy): Eukaryota > Metazoa > Arthropoda > Insecta > Lepidoptera > Crambidae > Pyrausta > Pyrausta despicata. The sequence continues at coordinate 8,632,161 of OY992853.1, forward strand.
GAAGCACGTCAAAAAGACTAGTTTGACAGATTTCAAGAGATGTTAAGGACTTGAGCATTCAAGATTTTGCCACAATTAAAAGAAGAATAAGATTCAAGATGATTCTTGACATGGTTCTAAGTGCGGAAATATTTATGATGCTTACCTTACCTACTCAGTAGAAGAAGAATTTGCGAAATTGGTTACTAAACCAATTTCCACTGAGCAAGTAATCAATCACTACGCCAATTTTGCAAATTCTTCTTCTATATATTTTTTCAAGGATTAGCCATTTACAAGAACACTGACGAATCTGTCTTTATGACATAACTTGCCAATATTGAAAAATCAAAAACTTAGTAAGTACTAGTGTATACTGGATGATTTACCTTCTGATTTCATCATAGAAATACATTGCCTTATTGAAAAAACGTGGAAAATATAAGTGTAGACTTTATCTCCCTTTTTGTTGTGTAAATCAACCCAGTAGTCGGACGGCGTTGGCAGCAGGTAAGGCACTTCTTTCTTTGGAACGACGCAAACTACCCGCAATATTGATGTCAAAATGTTTTCGCCATTGTAAGAATACTTTGCTGAAAAAAAAAGCAATTTACTGAATGACTAGCCAGGGCTACGTGATACGTTTCAAACTATATGTAATCGGGATTGATCATTAACGTCTAGCCCCTTTTGTATCAAAGCGACAACCGCCATACAAATTATGAATGTCAGCGACGCAACAAGTGTACGAGCCTCAATAAATTTATATGGTACCTCCATACAAAGATAATGGAAGGCCTTTCCGTTATCTTTGCTCCTCCATATAAATAGTAGCTTGGAGACTTAAATCGTCAAGTATCGAAGACTTGCGTAGCCTTGTTTATGAAGGGACTTATAGAGTCAAACCAATGTGAATAATCTGGAAGTAACGAAATGACACTACATTGATCAATAGATTTGGTACCTTGTTCGCATATTTTATTGAATACTTTCATGGCAGTCTCTTCTTCCCGTAATTCATAGCCTTGAAGTTTCAACTTTTCATTGCTGGCTGAATCGGCCGATTTTGCTAAAAAATAAAATAAAATAGTTACTATTGGAAAGTAGTTTGCATGTAGATTTGAATATCGACAGAAACAACAGGTAGTTATGTTCCACACCTAAGTGTTCTATCTATACCTGTCTTTCTCATCAAGTAAAACTTCATGCATTTTTATTTGGTTGTAAGCCTTAACTTACTTTGAATGAAAAACTTAGTTTAAACGTGATTATAATAATAAGCATAATTTATCTGCATTTTTTGCACCTTTATTAATTTGTAGCTTAAACCTGTGTAAACCTGCAGCTTCAAACATACCTACTTATACCTCTTTCAGCGATAACGAATTAACGAAACGTAACTCAGTAACTAAAGACTTTTTTTTTAAATAAGGTATCTAAATTGTCGACTCGAACATGATGTTCTCTCATGGTTGATCTGTGCATGGTAGTCACGACGAATGCGAAAACACGATAAGGGAAAAAGATAAAAGATCAAAAATCAAAAGAATCAAAACTGCCTTTAAGACGCGTGACCTCTTAAGGCAGTTTTAATTTCGTTTGATTTTTGATCATGGACAGACCCTTACCAATCAATAAATACCGTACATACCACACTCATCCAAGTTTCCTTCTTTCGTGGGAGGGCCGAATAGGGCCACTGCTATTTTTTGGAGTACTTAAATATTTTCGGTCTTTTTTCTCGTATCTGTAAAATAAAACAAATGCTTATAGATACTTATTTTTTCTCTTTGAATGCGCAATCTAGAGATTAGTTACTACTTAATGCATTTAATTAACTAAATTACTAAATCTATTCCATACAAAGGGAAAAATATTTTTCTCTATGTTGTAAGAATACGGCTGGAAACTAATTTCATAAAAACTATGTTTCTTCTGTGTTTACTTACAGTTCCCAGTCAAAACAACCGACAGTCTCGTAATATTCTTGTTGTATTTCTACAGCAGACATAGTAGGGAGTGGAGGTGTAGTGCTGCCTGACATGTTGTACACTAAATATCTTAGTTGTGGTATGAGTTAATGAACTGAAACTGTATAATTAAATATAAAAATTGCACATGTAAAATAAAAAATAAAAAAGATTTTCTATTAGGTACGGTCAGCATAAAAAATACTATGTCTTCTTTTTCGATATGGCGAGCGAACTTAAGTTTACCACGAACTTGGGTAGACTGTAAATACTATGACAAAAAACCTATTGAGCAGGCTCCTTATCAAACTGTTGAAACCTGACAATCTTGTTATTTTATTTCGATATTGAAATAAAGTTGTGCTTAATTAAGCTACTATATTTCTATGCTGACTGCACATATTAACACCGCGCAGCGGAACTAAAATATAAACTAAAAAGTATGTAACTCTACGTCTTAAATGTTGATTGATAAACTTCACTATAAAAACTCAACATCCTAAGTATTAAGTACTTTATTCCTCTATAATACATACTTACATTTTGGACAAGTAGATGATATCTACAAGCTATATAAATGTAAAATGTAATGACAAAAAAGGTGTTTGAGTTCGAAAGGAATCGCAGAGAACAGCTCGATGCCAAGTGAGATGAGCTGAAGGCCCGACCACCTGCGGCCATAAACTATAATTATGTCGGAGGAGTGCTGACTTGTAGTGAATGCGACCGCACATTCACTGCAAAAATTGGTTAGGTACGTCAGCCATGTGAGAGCACACCAACTCCTAGTCGCTGTGGCCGAATACGGTCAGAAATTCAGGATCATATTATATATAAATGTAAGAATATGTAAGGACCCTTCTAAATGTAGAGCTCTCTCCCTACATGAGAGATATTTTAATGTGTCGATTATGCTCTTTGTTGTAAACATTTAAACCCATCCGGGTTGATTTTTATTTAATTTCATTGCTTTTAGCAGTATAAATACTTGTACAATACAACATAGTTTTGTTTTGGTAACATGAATAGTTTAACCGCAATACCAACATTGTTAGATTTACTTTCAGTACCTATTAATATTAGGTATTAATAGAACTCACCGAAACGCAAGCGCAGGGTAAAAAGCAGAATAATTTCTTGTAGGTGCTGTTACTTCACAAATAAGTTTTTAATAAAACTCGTATTGTACGCCCTTGAACAAGTTGATTTGAGAATGAACTCATGAAATAAAAATATCTTCCCTTCCTTATAAATGTGGGACTTTACCGACCAAAGACAAAACTTTTTTTTTACTAAAGCACATCGTGGATTTGTGATCGTAACCGCGTTAAGTGTTCGGATACGCACAAATAACGTTAGCCAAGATACGGTATAGAAGGATTCCCCGCATGCGAACAACTGCATATCTGTAGGCCTTCTACGAGAAGCGATATCCGTCAAAACGATAAGAGCACGTTTACATTAATAACGTCTGTTTTACGTCATAAATGTTGATTAATAAACTTCACTATAAAACTATATAAGCATAAAGTACTTTATTTCTTCTATCATACATAGGTAATTACATATTTGGGAAGTAGTTAGTCGATATCTACAAGCCAATTATGTAAGTATCGTCCGTTAAAACGTGTGTGAACCTTTATGTATATCGGATCCAGTATACTCGATACAATCAGTACTGTGATGTGCTGTGTAAATACCATCTCCAGTAGCGACGGATCCGTTAAAACGGACGTTATATGTGAACGCGCCGTAACGTGTACAGACGACAGCACTCACAATACGAATTTCATCGCCCTTATCCCATTCGCATAAGATGCCACAGTTTTTACCTTGACGTGCTGTCATATGTAGTGTCATAAAAAGAGAAAACAATTTTCATTTTGACAGCTTTCGTTTTTCGCAGTTTGGCCTCTGATGATGATACTACTATATGTGGGTGTGGTTTGATAGGTTTAACGAATATCCGCAAAGTAGTACTTGGTTGCCGTTTGTTCCTGAATGGTTCCATTAGATATCAATATTTTATTGCCATTTTAATTCACCCCTGCAATAAAGATAATGATTAGGTGTATTTGCCGTTAAAGGAATCATATTTCTCGAACAAAATATTGAACAACGATTCTTGAATCATGTAACAGTTTGAAAAAAAAAAACGTATTTGGACGATTGGCCAGAAATGGTTCAAAAGTCTCTTTTGTTATAATATTTTTATTATTAAAATCAATTTTTGTGCAAGCAGCGACGATACTTACTATCAAAATGCAAAAGGCACCTCATTTGGTATAACAATATACACTGGAAATTACAGTTTTGGTGTGTATTGTAAGTAAATATTATTCAATGTTATTTTATCACAGCTATGTGATCTTATCAACTAGGAATAAATCTTTAAGACATTTCAAACTTATCTATTATATAGCAACACAATAGTCAATATAAGAATAGATAGGTAGATATTTAGAATATTAAATGATAAACTCTTAACATGGCGCAACAGTGATCAGATAATTTAAATGTGCTGCAAGGACTTAGGTATATGTATAAATGTAATAAAAGCTATAAAATCTTTTGACAGCATTGTAGCAGAAAAATAACAATGAAAACACTTTGAAACAATAAAAAAAAAACAATACACTTTTTCCGTATAATTACATTGATGTAATTATATTGTATTTTTTTGGATTTTTAACATTTAAATTTTACATTGTTCCCACTTAAATAAATAATTTATTAAAGAATGATTATTATCGAAGAACGCATAACAATTGTTTTATCACAGCATTTTTTAGAACAGGGATATATAGTCACCTGAAAATACACTTGGTTAACTGACATTTGATGATTGTTTAATAGAAGGTGCAGGTTTGAGTCTCACCTGTGGTAGTCCATTTTAATCTATTTTAAAATAATGTACATCAATGGATCTTTCTATTTTTTTTTAGCTTCTCTTCATTACTTGGCGTAGACCATCTACGCCTTAAGGTATATTATGTGTTATTTTGCCCATTCAGGTCAGCGACCACAGGCTAGCATTGGACGCAACGCACAAAACGGATTTTAGTATGCCTTGTTTTATACAAGGCAAACTAAAATCTGTTACGTGAAACTCATACGACAGCGTCAAATGATCCGTAGAACGCAAATTACGTGCGATGAGTTCGATGCGGGCTGTGAACGCTTTTTGCCTTGTAAAAAACAAGGCATAATAGAATGCGTTTCGTGAAACTCATACGACAGCGTCTAATGATCCGCAGAACGCAAATCCGTTACGTGCGATGCGTTCGATGCGGGCTGTGTACGCTTACCTTTAGCTGGCGTCCTACAAGAACATGAAAATACATACTAATGTGCATATTAAATATGTGTATAATTCTACTGTTCTATAGTTTTTATTGTATAAATCGGTATGTATAAAAATTCGCTATTTCTGATATGTATGGTTACATGTTGTATCCAACAGGATTTTAAGGCAATTATTTTATGTCGTTACACAATTCCTTGCTTATGTACCTAGGGATTTTAACGGCAGCTCCGCAAAATACTACATCTACGGAAATATGAAAATTTTGCACTATTCATCTATTTAAAAATTGTGCTAAATATTTATTAAAAGTGCTATAAACATTACTTTAGGCTGCGACTAGCTGTGCCCGCGACTTCGTCCGCGTGGAATTTTAACTGTTACCGCTTTCACCGCGTGGAGGTACTCCCAGCCTATGCTACTGTTTAACATGACCCAAATGCAGGCATACCTGCGACTCTATAACAGGTACACACAATGAGTTCCCTTAGTTAGGTAGGGTGATTAATTCATCCCAAGTTTAGGCCAGTTAACACTTAGTCACTTGGCGTGAGTTATTATATATTTCACTGTCTAGGTAAAACTCAATCAAATGAAAAAAATCCCATCAAATTCAGTCCTGTAGTTTCTGATATTCAATTTCCTGCCTACACTCTTAGTCTATTGGCGTGATTATTGCAAGTGATGCTGAGTCAAATAAAAAAAGTCCCATTAAAATCGGCCCAGTAGTTTCCGAGATTCAATTTTCTGCCTACCCCCTTAGTCTATTGGCGTGATTATTTCTATCCTTCTTTACCTTCCAAGTAATGTTGAGTCAAATTAAAAAAAGTCCCATTAAAATCGGTTAAGTAGATTCTGAGATTCAATTTCCTGCCTGCCCCCTAAGTTCATCGGCGTGATTATTTATATCCCAGTTTACTCTCCAGGTGATACTGAGTCAAATAAAAAAAGTCCCGTCAAAATCGGTCCAGTAGATTCTGAGATTAGCCCGGACAAACAGACAGACAGACAGACAGACAGACAGACAGACAGACAGACAGACAAAAATTTTAAAAATTGTTGTTTTGGTTTCTATTACGGTAATTAAGACCCCCTGTAACAATTTTTCATAAAAATCTTCAATGTACAGAAATCGATCTTTTACAGTCTTATTATATGTATAGATTAAACAGTAGTTTTATGGCAAATGTCTAACGCTAAAAACTCTAAAATAGCGTAGTGCCAATATTAAAGTTTACTCATGAGATTAGTAAAAAGATAAATCTTTTAGTAATATCATCTTCTACAAGTAGCTTCTCAACGATTTTCACAAATCACCTCTTTTTAATACTTACGATTAACTTGGATGACATATTAATGAATCAATAACCCAACGAATATTATAATAGTGAGTCTTTTCAGATTAGCGGTAGCGGTACAAGTTAAATAAATAACAACGCAGTAAAACTATGTATCATTTGTTTTTGGTATGTCTCTCAATAGTTAATCAAGCAAACCTAACCCCTCTGCATTTTTCACAAATGATCATTTTCTTGTTCGGATATTCGAGTCGCCTTCTATCTATTTCTTCCTCAACCCATCCCACTAACCGTTGTTTCAGTAACAGTATCGTCTCTTGCCTAACGACACCCTCCTGGAAGAACTCTTTGAGGACAATAACGATACCGTTATCGTTATCTCTACACGGCTCGCCCAACGGCCTCTGGTGTTTCATATAGTTGAACACGAACTTCACTATTTGTACTATCAAGTCTTCATCTGGACTCAAAAGGCGGAGCCTACCTATTTCTTCTGGGATAAGCTTTGAAAGTACATTGAAGGATATGGTCATGAGATTAGCGTAGACATCCGAGCTGAGGTTTTCTAAAAGTAACGCGACGTTTTCGGCACCAGACGCGCTTACCCTGACAAGGAACGATCCTATGCGTAAGATTTCGCCTGGGTGGATTCCTACTAATATACCGCTGTCCTCTTCTTCTATGTAACCGCGTACGGCAGTATTTGTAGGCAGTACGCGCGTGGCAACATTCTGAGTCGTGACCGATGCCGGGCCCAGCGTCGAGAACAGTTCAGTTCTCCCTTCTTTACCCATATTGGATAGTGAGGCTGGATCGAACTTGTGTTGTGCGTTGAGATTCACGCGGCCGTCTGCCGTCATGGAAATCCTCAGCTTGTGTTCGTTCAAATCTTTGTTGATTCGTAGCACGTCGGCGAAGTATTGGTCCTTGTTGGCGATGTTCTTGATGCCGCGGATCACTTCGGTGTTGCCTTGCACGGCACCTTGGACCCTTCTCGACTCTGCGCTGAGCTTGTCGAATATTTTTCTGAAAGATAACTTTGTGTGATATTACTTATTTATAGATGCAACAAAAATGTTATTTCATGTGTGGCTAATTATGTTCGTGGTGGGACATTGTATTGATTCCAATACCTTTTGGAATATGTGACAAATAAAAGCATTAGACAGAGTGATCTCTGATCAAAACGATAAGCAACTCTCTCTGAGCAACTATAGCACTTGCGTTATCGAAATAAATAAATAAACAACCAGACCCTAAAAACATAACAAATGGTTTTCTTTACCGTCTCGTATAAAAATAAAGTGAACAAAAGCCTTTCCCATATATTTTTAGCGGGCATTTTGCGCGCCGCAAGTCCGCACCGCCGCAAGCGAGAGGGATAGCGGCTGATCCCATGCGCAAACTTTCCCATCCAGCGTTCTTTTAATATGGTGCTACTTATGGGACAAGAGCTATAAATGGCCATACCTTCATTATTTAATAAAACCCCATAGTTTTCTCCCAATAGAAGAATACTAAAACAACTTTGAGGTTGTGTAAAATAACGGAAAGGTGGGCGTCGCTGGTTCTCAGACTATTGTGGATCATGCGATCTTAACAAGGCCGTGAATTCATCTTGCCGATAGGCGTCCTACGCTGCGCTTTTTTATTAAAAGGGTCTCTAATAGAAATTTTCTGATCCAACTATCTAACGATATCAATTCTTTACGATGGATGTGCCCTGTAATACCGAGTTAGAAGTGATACCTATCTAGTTTAGGGGTTAAGGATGTAATTCCAAACTGTAATGAAGTAAACACGACTTACGCGTTAAAAAAACAGTAGCGAATTTCAACAGGCTTTGCCAATGGCTGGGTGACCGAATGGTATAATAGGCACACGGGCTAGATTCCCATTCCCGCGGGTTCGATCCTCGCATCAGACAGCTGATTTTTTCTACTGCAAAAATAGTGTCTTTGGTATGTGCCAGGTATCTTTGGTACGTACCTGTGTCTATTACTCCGCAAAGACGTCCGATACTCGTTAATAGTCCGCGCTTGCGCGTCCTCTATAATCGCCTGCGCGGTGCGATTCGACATGACGGCGTGGCAGAAGAACAGCGTCGCCGCCGTGAACTGGAACAGCTCCAGGTTCGACGGTTTCTCGCCGTGTTTGCGGTACTGTGACATAAAATGTACATTATCAAAATATTATATTAAACTCTCTATGTCTGAATGACATAGTGATCTATCAACGCACAGCCCAAAGGAAACGGGCTGAAATTTGGCTTGCAGGTAGCTATTATGACGTAGGCATCCGTTAAGTAAGTATTAAATAGGGGTTGCGAGTGTGTATGAAACTAGGTGGCAATAAAATTAAGTCCACACGAACGAAGTCGCGGGCGACCGCTCATGCATATTATCGCTCAAGCCTCGCAAAATAATACACAATACATTCTATTGTTACGCTACCTCGTCGAGCAATCTGCAAGAGCTTGAAGGGGCAAACAATAGGCATGATAAACCTTATCGAAAATATTTTACGACAATGGAGCTTAAAACACATAACAACTTCTTATAGAAGTTTTAATTAAACCAATTTATTTCCAAAAGGCTGTAGAAACCGATATTTAATTACACAAAATTCAATAAATATTAAGTCCGATTATTAATTGACTCCGATTTCGGATACTGTAACGTGACGGCACGTTCGAGTATTCCCATACAAAATGTATGGAGGCGTGATCGTTTTGACAGATGATAAAGAGTATGTCAACGATGGGTGCCCGTATGTCATCTAGCCTATTATTAGGAAACTAATATACAGTAAGTTTTTGGACAGTTGATTGAAAATTCTGCATATTTTGTTCATCCTACATATCAATCATGTTTATGCAACAAAGTTTTTTTTTAAAAAAACCAAACTTTTAATTGGTACCTACATGAAATTATCAAAAACTTGCCTTGTTTTTACATTTTTTAAATCTCACCCTTCAGTGTATGGTTTTTCCACAAATCGTTTTGTTTTTTGTCTACAAAATGCTCACATCAAGTTTTTAACATTACCTTGAGTATAATGTGAACAAGACTGTTGACGACGCCAGCGCCACCAGTCACAATGTTGGCGTGTCGCAGAACTTCTACGGACACTGCCAGAGCCTGCCCCGTCTGAAATGTTAAAAGCCATTGTTAAATTAGTCTTCTGCAGCGTGAGCGGTCTTTCCAGAATAATTTAATCATACATTCAGACTTCGTTATTTGGGAAATCGGAGAAGGTACGCGTTAATAACGAAAACTGGAAATATGTATGTGATGTCTCTTTCTTTCTTATATTTATTTGGAACGAAAGATGAATAATACAATCTGAGACCGTTTCTTGTTAGTTACCTTGGCCCTGGCGGCTAGGTTTACGCTAGATGCGGCTATGTTCAGCCAGCTGCCTTTCGCCTCTGGATCCGTTGAGTTGATCGTCTGACAGTCTGTTTATCTGTGGCACCGCAGCTCTTGATTATAAGTACCAATAGCCTATTAGGTTGCGGTTTGCTTCTCACCTTGGTCATGTAAGTGCCCGCGGCTGCTGACTTAGAGAGCAAGTTGCTGGCAGCCCCAGCGGCCAGGCCTACGCTGGAAGCGGCTATGTTGAGCCAGCTGCCTCGCGCCCGGCGTCCGTTGGGCTGAGTGTCTGTCAGTCTGTGTATGTTTGTGGCATCGCAGTTCTTGATTAAACGTACCAATAAACGATTAGACTGCGCTTTGTTTCTTACCTTGGGCAAGTTACTGCCTGCAGCTGCTGACCTGGAAAGCAAGTTGCTGGCGTTCCCGTCGGCCAGGCTTACGCTTGAAACGGCTATGTTGAGCCAACTGCCTCGCACCCCAGGCTTTGTTGGGCTCATCGTCTGTACGTCTGTATCTGTGGCACTGCAGCTCATGATTATAAGTATATAATCGATTTGAGTGCTTTAGCGCAAATATATTTAGAGTTGGGAAAGCTATAGGGAAGCGCTTTCTAACGACCAGGTATTGTGGTCACCCTGACTACAACACCTGTTCGTCGGTCCCTGACCGAGGTTCGGTGGAAGGCTAACAGCGCCATCTAGCCAATGGAGCCGTATCAGTGCTCACTGTCAAGCATGCCACTGGTAAACTTGCGATTGCGTGTAAGATGGTGAACGGTACAGGTCGCCACAGTGTTCATGTGTTTTTTACCTTGGTCATGTTAGTGCCCGCAGCTGCTGATTTGGAGAGCAAGTTGCTGGCGGCCCCGGCGGCCAGGCCAACGCTTGAAGCGGCTATGTTGAGCCAGCTGCCTCGCGCCTCGGGGTCTGTTGGGCTGATAGTCTGGAAACAATCATGTTAAATGTTTGTTAGTGTCGGTGAAATCTACACGATTTTAGCTCGTACTTGTCTTACATACGGCAACGGTGATCACTAGATGATCGTTATACTAAACCCAGGCTAGTAGCGACAGTACCATCTGCTGCCCCGGCCAACACAGCCGGACCCACTGGGGTGAACGCAGAGTGCAGACGCCATGGATTGACAAGTTCAAGCGCGAATATAATGCTCTCTGGAGATATTATAGAAGGGGTACTGTCATAATGATGTGTGTATTGAAATCTTATGCTACCAACTGGTGACAATGTTAGCGGGAGGTAACTGCGCAGTGAAGCCCCTGATTCTTACGGTTTCATACTTCAGTAGCCGCACTGTCATACATATTTATGTGGGTCGGGTTCTCGTAATACATCGCTCCTGCGCTTCTGTCGTCCTAGCTAGAACTTTCGAGCAACTGCCACACAATATGTCAGACAATAGCGCATACTTTAATTTGGGCTCACCTGTTCATGTATACTCCTATCATGCAGATGATAAGATGACCGCACCAGCCCGTACAGGCCAGTGGCGACCGTAGCCACAGCTGCCCCGGCCAACACAGCTGGGCCCACTGGTGTAAAAGCTGCGACTCCTAGTACTCCTATAGCACCGATAGAGGCCACTGTGCTCGCAGTATCAACGGAACTGAGCACCCTGGCTTTGAGCCCTAGGGTCGGTGAGGGCGCTACAGTCAATTTTACTGCAAATGCTTCTTCACCCTGTAGAATACAAACGTCATGAATTCATGAGGAACAATCTTATTTTTATAATCTTGATGATAAAAGTAACAATGTATAAAAATATGTGTAATTATTTGATTGAGCCTGTCTGTGACCGAGAAATCTGAAACGTGTCGAACAAGTCAGGTTAAAATAAAATGAAAGCATATCGTGAGAAACCGTTAAAATTGCATCATTTCAATAAAGGACTAACTATCGAAATTGAACTTAGAAATTGAAAATTTTAATAAAAACAGCTGAAATAAAATTAGGAAGTGGTTCTATTTAAGTACCTCAATAATAGTTCCATTATACTCTCCATTCTCAGGCACAATAATGACACATTTTGGCAATGTGTTGTTGGTAAGGTATGAGTCCCAATCGTGATACACTCTTGCATTCTCATCAATGTATACTCGGCAGGTAGGTGCTGTAAAATTTCATTTCATTACTATAGTCCGATTAGGGGTCGTATTTCGATCATGTAACCGCTTAACAAAAGTGATGCTAAATATGATTTTAAAACGGTGCCAGCTCATGCAAGACCTTTTGTACACTCAGAGGGAATCACTACACTAGATATACTAACTTCATTTTGGCATAACTAGCGTCCTTGTTATTGTTTCAATACAGAAAACAGTAAAAACAGGACTGGCTGGAAATTGGCCTTTTTTTATTACTTTAAAATAAAACATGAACATGTACCTGCATATTATATTTATTTATCAACATAAAATATCAATACAGGATTGAATCTCCTTATACTAGTCAACATCCTAATAACCTGGATATAATCTTGGCCTTGATAAGCTGATTAGAAAAGGAAATTGGTCATTGTTCAGTGGCATAATTACTTATTAATGCACTGATAAGATATGGGGTTAAGTCCACTTAAATGCTGCTATCACTTACTTCTAAGCAATAAATCCATAATGTTCCATTTTCATTATATTAAAAGTTAAAAGCAAATTGTTTGTAGATTAGCATTAGCTTTTTTTTTGCTTTAAATTTTTATTAAGTAGCTATACTTATAGTATTTTTCTTTTCAACATATATCCAATATTCGTACATGGTCTGGCTAATTCAAATACTTACTGCCAACTAATGTTGGTATACATCGACGAACCCGGAACACAGCAGTGCACCAAATATCAATATCATTACGCTGATGAAGGTCTAACCAGTAGTCTGATGGTTGCATTTGGAAGAACTTAACAGGCTTTGGTCTTGCGCACACAACTAGTAGAATAGACAACACAATGTCTTCATCATTCAATGAATATTTACCTGAAATATTAAAGGGTCAATGAAAATATAGGGTAAAATACTTATTTAATTATTTAATTCTATATATGATAATTAAATAAATCATTATTAATGATTCAACAAAAACTACAGCCAAACCTAATAAATTTTAAGAATTTTTATACACACCAGCAATGTCAATAAAATATTAAGTCATGATTTGTTACATCTGATCTGGGTAGTTATAACAAGCCTTGTAATCAAATGGCAAAAGTATGTATTTTCTTACTTTGTTCACATATTTTATCATACACTTTCATAACTTGTTCCTTTTGTCTTGATGTGTAGCCTTCCAAATGTACATTTTGTGATTCAGCAACTTTGGAAAGCTCCCCTTCAGTACTTGGACCACCAAACAAGGCAAAGGCTATGTTTTGAAGCAAGTAATTCCTGTTACTTTTTTCATATCTGTAGAAAAAATGGAAACTTTGAAGATAATAATAAAAGTAAGATTGGCAATTTAATTTGTAATCTCATAATCACAGCAGTTGTTTAAGACTCCAACAAGATCTATCTTGGGTAACATAGAAGATTACAAGCCAATGGTCCCAAGTGGGCTGATGTAAAGAAATCATGTAAAGGTTCCACACCTGTGCATTATTTCCACAGGGCACATTTCTTATCATGTGCTGAGTACCACATACTGAACTGACTAAACCAAAAGAGCTCTACAAAGCCACACTTGGTAGCTGATTCTAATCTTTTAAAATATCATAAGCCTGAGTTAACAGACAGACAGATGTTGCACTACAAAATACCAGTTTCGAAAGTTTTACTATGGTATCACTGTTTACCTAGAGATCAATGTGTATTATTAACCACAGGTATCAACTACTTACTTAACCCAATCACAATCGGCCAAGTTTTCAAAGTATTCCTGTTGGATTTGAACAGGAGACAGGCCTATCATGCTTCCATTGTGACCTATTAAATTCGCATCATCAGACACAAGCAATTCTGGCACCTCTGATGTCGGAACAATTTCGTTTCCTGGTCCACTTTGATCTACTTCCATTGTTTGGGAAGAAACGAACAAGGAGTTAACTCAGCCGTTGCTTGATCGAAAGTAATACGCAATAATAATAAAGTATTTCGCAACACAAGTTTAATTGGGTCATGTATTGAATTCTGTTGGTCTTGTATTCTGTTGATCTGGTCACGGTTAAAAAAATTAACGCAACGATACGAATGCACAACGAAAAAAACACAATTTCAGTGGAAAATAACCAGAAAGAAAAGTTTGTTTTGTTGACGTACTCACTGACGTAACGTCACGTTTTTGACTTTTGGCGGCTGTCAGCTTTGACTGTCAATTTGGCAGTGACAGACACTTTGAGACGTTCCGAAATGCACTGTCTGCTAAAATTACTATTTTGGTATTTTGAACCAAATTGATCGATCACATATTTTTTGTTGGAGGAATGAATTTTAATTATGACTTGTAGAGAATGCTCTAAGGCGTTAAGTCATCTTTTTGTACATAGTTTTTTCGTGCAATAAAGCTTAAATAAACAAATGAATAAACTTTAACAAAGAGACAAACTGTTGAATTTTACAAATTTATTTAATAACGGCAGCGAGGTTCTCGCTGACTTCTCAATGTCTTGCCTATCTATAATTATTGAAAGAAGTATAGGTAGGCAGATTGACTTAAGTATGTCTAAGCTAAGTCTTAAAAAGGGGACCGGACCCACACGGTGATAGAACCGTAGCGATACTCGTAAGCTTCTTGGGTGGTATAGTCGTCATAGTGGCAGTTTAGTACCGAATATCGCCAATCACCTATCTACAGTACACTCGAAATTGAAAACTCCTCATAACTCAACGACAGGCTGACAAAGATCAGTAATGACTAGTGACTGTTGTGCAGGTTTGTATTGCCACTTCCCAAAAAAATCACCACAAAATTACCTTCCAAAATAGCTTCGCAAATTCAAATGTGCCCCTGTTTAAAGGTGCCCCCTTCTTCCCTAATACCTATTAGCATTACTCGTGACGTAAAAGCAAAATTGAAATATTCAAAAATCCCAATGATATTTCATTATATACTGCATATAAGTAGGTACTATTTAAGAACAGTTTATTCACTTATGTTCCGGAATGATACTTGCAGATATAAACATGATAATGACATTTTATGGGACTTTTTGACGTGACCACGTCTTATAAATTGGTTTGCCGGGTGACACTTCAAGAAACTGCGTTACGCTCCGCTCACGTTATGCGCTCACAATAAGAGCGAGTGAGAGGCACTCGTCCCTTCGACTCGGGCATGGTTAGCCCGCCTAAGAGCGAGTGAGACAGACATAAAAAGTGAAAGGCACGCGTCCCTTCCACTCGAGCACAGTTAACCCGCCTAAGAGCGAGAGAGACAGAGCGAGAGAGACAGAGCGAGAGAGAGAGAGTGAGAGAGATAGGCATAAACACCGGTTCATGTTATACGAATGAATATTCACATTAAAATTATTTTACCACTCAAAGTCGTTGTCACGTAAAACTTTCGCCCGTATACCGACTTTACAGGCAACCAATTTTTATTTATCATTCCAAGGGGTTAGGTCGTTTATCCCTGTTTAGGTACTGTTTAGTACAGTTTAGGTATAATTGTACAGAATATGTTTCATCAACATTAAAGAGACTACATGTGCAATCCTTACGTTCACCGGAAAGCTAGTTAACCCTTAGCTGGTATTGCTATTTTTTGCAAAACTACTGGCATCGTGGGTCATATTTTACCCATACCAAAAAATCTGTTGTAGTACGTATATGTTTGTTTTATTTGTGTAAATAGGGATAGATATTAAATAAAAAAAACATTTTGTACAAAATTATATTAGTTTAATATTAGAATATTCAAAAATTATTTAGTTCCACATGAATTTGTAACTCACCGTTTTTGTCACTTTTTGGTCAGAGTGTTTTTAAAATTAACCATGTTATGTACAGAATGTACCTACTTAGTAGCTTACCTGTTATCAAATATTTTGAAAAATCATATTGTAAAATAAATGAATTAAAGCAATATAACAAAATATTAAGTAATTTTACCTGAAAAGTCTTACAAAAGGAGCTCCTTACACTTATTTGAATTCCCGTTTCGTTTCCATATTTCAGGCTTTGCGAAGTTTGTTTGATTAACTCATTTTGCAAACTCCATCTTTCGCCGTCAGTTTATTCGCTTACTACGTGAGAGGATAAACTTTATTTAAGTTATAAAATGTATTTTGTAATGACTATCTATCTCTCTTTTTCATAGAATATCATCTCATGGAAATTATTGATGATTATGTCCTCAGACTAAATTAGGCTAGTAGCCGCCGCCCGTGACTTCGTCCACATGGAAACCCTTTATATTCACAATTCTTTATAAATTGTAGCTTATGTAGGTAAGTGTTATTCTGACGTATAAGCTATATTCTGGTAAAATTTCACTAAAATCCACACAGTAGTTGTAACATGAAAGCCACCAAACAAACCAAGTACAATATGTGCTCCTACGAGTACTAGGAAATAATCCGGGACCTCTGGGTTACTAAAACCGACAGGGTTAACCACTTGACCACTTTATGCGATTCAAATAGAAAGCTCATAAAAGCATATTTCTCTTGTTGAACAACTAAGGTCGTACTTACCTTTCTCGAAGATTTATTAGTGAAACAACTCCGTAAAGTTTAATGAAGGTTTTCTAAAAAGGCTGACGTCAGATGGCAGCACCGTAGCGGCGGTCCATTGATCTGTCAAAATCGATACATGTGCATTTTTAGTCGATAGTTTTTTTTTGTTATTTTATTCAGTTAGATAATATTTTAGGAATATAGCCTTATAAAATGATTCAGTGTTATGCAGTGCCTGTGAGGTTAGAGATAACAGAAAGACTTGAGTTCTCTACATGAGATAAAACCGATAAAATGTTGTTTAAGAATAGATTTAAGTTGTCGTAGGGTTTTTCACTCTCATTACCACGGGATTTTGCTAAATTGACGAATTTATGTGTTATTTTTCGTGTAGAACCTAAGTTATGCATACGGATTCTGTTTAGGACGTAAGTTCTATCTACGTGAAAATATATTTTGCATATTTTGCCATCCCTGAGTGTGTTTTTTGGGGTTGAAACAATGTACGAAAAAGATGCAGGAGGTCATTTTCTTTCTAAAAATAAACAAATTAACCATGTAACTGGTGGGAAAATAGGCTATGATCGAAAACTCGATATTAACTCGGATGATAGGTCTCGGACAATCACTATTATGTGTTTATTGATCAACTTCAACACACTTTAACACAAATAACTGAAAATTAGTTAGTTAGCCTATTAAATAAATATATAAATATATAACAAGTGGTAAGTAGCTTAAGCACTTGTGTTACAGATATCACAATCAACAGTGGTATTACAAATAAACTTAAATAAATACATATAACACCCAGACCAGTACAAACAGACATGTTCATGCACACAAATGTTTGTACAGTGCGGGGATCGAACCCGCGACCTCTTGGTTAATAGTCAACTTCTTGACCATTACACCAAAGTGGTCGTTATTATTTATATTTCAATAAGTTTTTTCTTAGTGTCAGGAGCTCAATCGACTCTTTTCTGGCCGTATCTATTAAATAATTTAACCAACAAATCTCTTAAAACAATAAGAGTTTTCATAAAAACCTACAAGATTAGTACGACGCTACGTAGTCGTCTGGTTCAAAGACCAGACTACCTGGTGACCATCTGGTGACAGAAAAAATAGCAAACACTCTCATTGGCAATAAGTATAGAACTTGCGCTCTCAAGTAGGTGCTTAGGGGCGATACCTTAACGACTCCCCATCGCTTTCCAATGTTGTTCCACGAAGGTTTGCGATCAATTTCCCACTAAAAGGGCATTAAAACGCAATTCGTAGCAACTTTTCACCAAGTTTTAAGTCATGCGTATTCGTTCGAGCGATTTGCGAAATTGCTCTTAAGACCGAGTTTGGAGTTTCTCAGGAGCGCCTGCCTAACTCAGATTATTGTGTAAAAGAACACATCCGTATTCCAAAGTTTTAAATGAGTACGGTTTGTGGGTTAATTTATAACTTCGCACATTCGTGAAAGAAGTTGCAAGATGAAGTTCCATATTTTAAAGATGGGCACATAATTTAAAACATTTTGAACTACAATTCTAAATGCTGGATAAAAACATCTTTACCTGGGGCATATTCTTGCCGACGACCTTAAACACGATCAAGACATAGAGACGGAGCGTAGGGCTTTGGCGATACGAGGCAACATGGTGGCCCGGTGGTCAAAATTACGCTATTCAAAGCGTTTGTCAGGGTCTGTACACGGGCGGTCTGTGGATTAGGTATGCCCAAAAATCGCTTTGCACCCTGCGAGTCCAGTACATGATGATGTTGGCACTTCCCCGCTTCCTCAGTGCCTCTGGAATGTTTGCTCATACCCGAACTGACGGCTTTCATGCCTTAATCCAGACAAAAGTAGCGTCGCTGATGGGAAGGGTACGGAGGAGTGACAACAGCATCCTGAGAACGGTGGCAGAGGATCCGCATGCACATATTGTGAGGCACTTCGTTATGACTGATACAGTTGGTGGTAAGACTTCACGAGATCACAAAATGCCTCTTAGGTACATGACCAACTAAAGTGCAAATTTATTATTTATTATTTTATCTTATTTTATTATTACTCATAATACTAACACCTACTTTTTTAGATTAATGTTATACTTACACATGGATCTGTGTTGTCCGAAATAAATGAAATTTGAATTTGAAATTAACATGACACGGATCAATAAATTTATCATCATCTCTACTTACCTACTAAGCAATTATCTTCAAATCATAAAACCGATACGCAATGTGAAAAAACAAACTGAGTTTGATTATGGAGCAGCCTGAAATGGTTTACGTGCCACATTATGATGTAAAAATACATTTTATTTTTATTGCCATTTACGAGTCCTGGTAATTTGTAGGCCAGATGTTTGTTTCACTTTACGGTCGGGCAGTAAAAAGTGGCTGTTACACACTTACAGTCTGCAAAACAGAGACGAAACACGACCACTTGGGATGGACCCCTTACTTTTTGCAAAACACCACTCTTTTGCTCATCTCGTTACGTGGTTAGACGACCATGAGCGGTCAGGATGTCTTGGTTCTCTGTAGGGCGGAATTACAACCGCATTCGGCTGGAATGATTAGGTGCGCCTTCGTGTGTTTATACTGTCGAATACTAAACTATCCATTTAGTGTGTGTGAAAAACGGGGAAAAACTAATATTGTGAACAAAGACGTTAAAATACGAAATAAAAGAGGTCCCTTTAATACGCATTGTTCATATTCTGGCTCTAATACTAATCGATGGAAAAAACATTTTAAAAACACTTGCTAATTAGTTTTTCAGCATTTGTCCGCTTTTTCGTTGGCAAAAATTCAATGACGCTGACAATAGTCACCATCATGGATCATATTTTTGTATGCAGAAAGAGAAACAATGAAGAAAAAGGAAAAATAAGTACACCATAAGTAGTTGATTTAAGAACAGCTGGTATGTACTATCTGCTGTTAGTTTTTACGCGAATTCTTATTAGCTAGAAACTACGTCGATGATAACAAACTTAGTCCTTACAGATGAGAGGCGCTATTGTATCGTTTTCTAGAAAACTGTACTGTAGCGCAATGGAAACTTTATGTCGTTTATCATTGCACAGCTTGTACTTATTACGATAACATTATCGAGGTCTACAGAACTAAGACAACACGACATAAGCATCAATTGAAAAGATCTGAACGAAATGTTTATTCACACTCATTTTATTAACAGGCAATGCAATTGGGTACTCGAGCACCGAAGAAATTAGTTTTCCATGGTTCGCAGATGGTGCCGGAAGACTTAGCCTTTGGTTTTTCAATGGCGGGACACCAGGCAAGATATAATAATAAGATATATTGCTGACCCGTTCATTTTCGGCTTTTTAATCTCGTGATTTACGGAATAAAACGTGAAACCCCAATATCTCATGTGACCAGTTGTGTGCACGTTGGATTGAGTCTGTTTTTAGCGGCTTAACAAAATAAAAGTCACAAATTACGTTAGTACTGCGTACGTTTAACTGCCTCGTTGATGTAGTGGCAAAGTTTCTGCCTTACATCCGAGAGGTCCTGGGTTCGAATCCCAGGTCGAGACAAAATTGTTTCTGAGATTTTCTGTCATGAATTTCTCAAAAACAGCTCGGAGTCGGAAAGTTGGCGGTGTTACACCCCCGTGCCTCGGAAAGCACGTTAAGCCGTTGGTCCTGCGCCTGATCTCTCCGGTCATGTCGGATTTCCGTCTCACCGAACTTTGAGAGTGATGGAACAGTGAGTGCACCAGTGTATTGCGCTCGCACTTGTGCACTGTAATATCTCCTGTGTAAATGGCTGATCTCTTTTGAGATTGGCCGCCGTGGTCGAAATCGGTCAGGAGGACTATTATTATACGTTAGCACTTTAAACCTTCCTGGAAAAAACACAAGATACTTTCTTGTGTGGTTATAAAAAAAGTTTTGCAAGAAAAGCAAAAATAACCAAATACTTGTACTTACGAGCTAAGTTTGAAATATAAGGTACATTATTTACTTGCGCTAAATAACTACACAGACTTGTAAGCAGACAAAGTCTCTACGGAAAGCATAAAGTTACAGTGAAGTAAGATTATACGGTTAGAATTTAGGTACCTACTTGAAGTTTCCTCTATAGATGGGTCCGGGAGGGCGGGGGCAACGCCAAACAACTTAATATAACCATTTTGCTTGCTTCATGCTTTTGCTTCTTGTTTGACGTTTCCCCCATTCCCAGCATCTGTCCGATGCTGGGTCTGGCGAATGGTTTAGGGAGGAGCGCAGGTCGCTAAGATCCCCTAAACAAGGCCAGTGGACTATCCTTCTCGAGGTTGCCGCCTGTTATTGGCCAATTACCCTAAGTAATTGGCATAACCGAAACCTCTGGCCGACCCCCCATTATTTCCCCCCCTATAACCCATCCTTCTCCTAGTCCAATCCCGCATAGCCGAACCTGTGGCGGCGCCTATCCACATTCCAGGCTCACACAGCCTTGGGGCACTAAATACCCCCAAAAATGTTGTACCACACTCACCATGGGCAGGTAGTGTGCGTCCTCTTCGCCCAACCAAAATCAAAGAATGTCAGCACAAGACAAGAAAATTATACCCCAGGAGGGTACCACGCACAGTGGAGAATCCCTCACCGAGTCTAACTCGGTCTGTCCCACGTATTCTGGGGGGGACAACTTGTGCCCAACACCAGGCCCTAGCCTGGACTTATCAGGCCTCGCAGAGGCCATAACGTCGCTACCGTCAACCTCGACCACCGACACCACCAGAGTGTCAGAGTGGACGGTAGTAGCCCACCACAAGCGCCCTTCCAAAGGAGCCGCTAAACCCACCCCAAACAATCATGGACCGGCAGGACACTCGGTACGCAGTCGCCCCACGGCGCGCGAGATGAGGGAGTCCCAACAGCCCGAGACACCAAACACAATAAACCAAAGGTTGCCAAGCCGACCAGAACGCAGTCGCCCCACGGGGCGCGCGAGAAGGGAAGCTCGACAACCTGCAACAACAGCAGTGACACCGACCGCAGCAGCGGAAACGCAGCGCGAACCTGTGCCATCTACCTCCGCGGGGGTGACCTCCGCAGGAGTGGCTCGGCACAGAACGGAGTCACCGCCATCACAACAAGGACCACCGAATCAGCCGAAGAGGAGACGGAAACCGAGAGGCGGCCGAGGTCGACGTATCGAGGCGGTGGCTTCCACTGCTCCCGCAGGGGAGCAAACTGGGGCCGGGAATGGCCCGGACGAGCGTGCTTCCTCGAAGCGAGCTCGGCCGGACGAAACCCGGACTCCCAGGGGAGAAGCCAAGCGCCCGAGAACCGACACGAGGCAGAGGCGGACGGTGAGCTACGCAGACGCGAGCCAGTCGCATCTGAGAGTAGCGGTTATCACCGTCCCCCCACGCGACCTCTCGCAGGAGCAGGCAGACCAGCTTAGGGAGACTATCGATGATAGAATCCTGCAAGCGGTACTGTCCCCGCCGTCTCCGAGCGCGCAAGCTCCATCTTTCCGGGGGCGCCCCTTCCTCATGGATGGGGTGCTCGCGATGTGGTGTGAGAACGCGAACGCTCTAACTTGGCTCGAGAGGGAAGTCCAGAACATCGCGTCACCCATACCCGGAACCACTCTGGCTGTCATCAGACAGTCAGACTTAAAAAAGAGGCTCAGAGCAGGCCTCCTAATACACACCCGCATCACCGACTCCGCAATACTGCAGAAAGTCCTTTGTGCCCAGAACCCCTGGTACAAAGTCGACTCCTGGCAGTGTTACGACATATCAGTGACCGACCAAACTGGCGAGGCTGGCTCCAAGGAAAAGGTGGTTCACCTTGTCCTGGGAATCCCCGAAGACCAGAAACAAACCATCCTGGATCGAGACCGCCGGGTAGCCCACATGACGGGAAGTGGGTACATTCGCTTCTTCCCTTCAGTAGAGGCGACCACGGCCGAAACTGATCAAGCGACGCAAAACGACACGACGGCAACTCCAGGGCCTTCCACCTCCGCTCCCCAACCGGGTCCGAGCAGGATGGAGGCGAGCTCGCCGCTGACAAGCGCGGGGGTTACTAGCGACGAAGATGGCGTGCTACGTAGCCCCAGCCCTTAGCTCCCTCACCGTCATCCAAACCAACCTCCAGCACAAACAAATTGCGGCGGTCACTTTACGCAGAGTGCTGGAGGAAGACAACCAAACCGTCGCACTGATCCAGGAACCCTGGATCAGAAACAACAAAATACTCGGCCTGAACAACATCAGTGGTAAGTCACTACTATACACACCAGCAGAAAAACCAAGAACGTGTATTGTCGTACCCAAAACCATGAATGCCACCTTAATTAACCCTTTCTGTTCTAGAGACCTTACAGCCGTTAAAATAAACCCTACAGGGGACCAAACAACCCTAGTGCTTGCTTCGGTGTATATGCCAGGCGAAGGCGAAATTCCCGCAAAGGAACTAGTCGAGCTGGTACAACACTGCGAAGCCAGCAACTGGGACATCATCATTGCAGCAGACTGCAACGCACATCATACTCTGTGGGGAAGTAAGGATACAAACAAAAGGGGTGAGCAACTAACCGAATACCTATTCCAAACCAATCTGAACATTATAAACAGAGGCACAGAGCCCACCTTTGTAACGTCCAGATGCCAAACCACTATCGACATCACTCTGGCAACACACTTGGCGGCAGATCTCATCGAAAGATGGCAAGTATCCAACGAGCCGTCCTTCGCAGACCACAGACGCATCTGCTTCCAAATAAACATAAAACCACCAAACCCCACCCCATATCGTAACCCCCGTAAAACAGATACAACAAAATACACAAGCACACTAATCAAAAAACTAAATGACTTCGAACCCTCTGACGTGACACTCAGCACAGACAACATAGAAACCAATGTACAGTTCCTGACCGCTGCCTTAACGAGCAGTTATGAAGAAGCCTGTCCCGCCGTCATACCTATCGACTCGGATAAAAATCGATGGTGGGGGCCAGAGCTTGAACGGCTCAGGAAGGCACTCAGGACACTTTTCAATCAGGCAAAAAATACCAGGACCACTGAAGCCTGGGACAAATACAAAACAGCACAGAAACACTACAAGAAACGTATCAGATTCAGGAGGACGGAAGCCTGGCACAAATTCTGTAGCAGCATAAACTCAACAAACCAAGCCGCGAGAGTCAAGAAAATACTGTCCAAAGGGGATACTAATCTTCTGGGCTCTCTCAAAAGAGAAAACGGCACTTACACAAATACAGACCACGAAACCTGCAAACTACTCCTAGAGACCCACTTTCCCGGAAGTCAGATTGCATCAGACTCCGAATGGCAAGATGAACACAAAAAAGCACCAACTATCCAAGAATGGGAAACTGCAAGTAGAATCGTAACCACGGATAAAATTGGCTGGGCCCTGAGAAGCTTCCAACCATTTAAATCCGCTGGACTGGACGGCATATTCCCAGCGCTTCTACAATGGCATTCGAACCAAATCACTCATCACCTACTACAAATTTATAGAGCCTGCATAGCTTTCAAATACGTACCGAAGCAATGGAGGGAAGCAAAAATAGTCTTCCTGCCTAAACCAGGCAAAGAAGACTACACCCTAGCCAAATCCTTCAGGCCTATCAGCCTAACCTCATTTCTCCTGAAAACACTAGAAAAACTAGTTGATAGACACCTAAGAGACGATGTGTTAAAAACCAGATCTCTTCACCCACAGCAACATGCCTATAGGAAAGGCAGATCAACAGAGTCAGCGCTACACATGGTAGTGCATAAAATAGAATCGGCCGTTAACAACAAAGCATCAACACTTGCCGCTTTTATTGACATAGAAGGGGCATTTGATAAAACAATGCACAACAGCATCAACCATGCCCTACAAAAACTGAAAGTAGAACCAGTCATAACGGAATGGATAAATGAGCTGGTCAGTAAAAGGGCGGTCCAAATTGCGTTAAAAACGATCACCCGTGCAAGGGTGGTCAGGGGGTGCCCCCAAGGGGGCATTCTGTCACCACTCCTATGGAACATAGTAGTAGACAGCCTCTTGAGGACACTGAACGAAAGAGGCTATACTACCATTGGTTATGCAGACGACCTAGCAATTCTGATAAATGGGAACGCAGAGAACATCCTCTGTGATGTAATGCGTGCTGCTTTTCAGATTGTAGAAAAATGGTGTGAGGAACACCAGCTGTCAGTCAACCCCAAAAAAACAGAGCTCATCCTTTTCACTAACAAAAGGAAGCTACCAAATCTAAGACTACCAAAATTATTTAACACCGAATTAACCCTATCAACTCAAGTAAAATATCTGGGCATCACTCTCGATAGCAAGTTGAACTGGGGAATTCACATTGACAACAAAATCAAGAAGGCCTGTATAGCATTCTATCAGTGTAAAAGACTCCTTGGCAGAAAATGGGGTCTTAATCCAAAAATCACACTTTGGCTATACACATCAGTTATCAGACCCTCCTTAACCTACGGATCAGTTGTGTGGTGGCCCAGAACGCAACTGTCCACTATCAAATCCAAACTACAAAGCTTGCAGCGCCTAGCGAGCGTAGCAGCTACAGGATGTATGAGAACCACCCCATCAGCCGCCCTAGAGTTCCTACTGAACCTTAGACCTCTTCATCTGGTCATACAGGAAGAAGCTAAGGCAGCTGCCTTAAGACTAAGAGCAAATGGGCTATGGAAACAAAACACTATGACAACGCACTCCAAAATCATGGAGGACATCACGAAGGAAAGACCCCTTCTAGATGCACCCATGGACAGGATACCATGCCACTACATCTTTGATCGAGAATACATTATCCAACTTACCGAAGAACGGAAAGACAACTCTGGCGTCAAAGAAGTTAGGATATACACAGACGGCTCCAAAACCTCACAAGGAACTGGAGCCGGAGTATTCTCATACGACTTAAACATCAACATATCAACCACCCTGGACAAACTAAACACAATATTCCAAGCAGAATGTATCGGAATTATCAGAGCAGCACAGGCGGTTGCAGCCAGAGACGTCGGAGACCTCAACATCAAAATTGTCTCGGACAGTGCATCCGTACTTCAAGCTCTACAAAACAACACCATAACCTCTGCCCTCATATTGGAATGCCACAACGCACTCCAACACATTGCAAGGAAAAATAAGATAACCTTGCAGTGGATCAAGGGACACAGCAACTCTCTCGGCAACGACGCAGCCGATGAACTCGCGAAAAAGGGATCCGCGACAACAGTGTTTGGCCCAGAACCGCTACTACCTATACCGCAGGCCCAAATAAAAATATGGCTGCGAGAAGACACCGCAAAAAACCATCTGCTAGAATGGACGAACAGTGAAGGCTGCAGGCAAACTAAAAATGCAATTCAGATGCCATCTAAAAAGCTTGCCCGCAACCTCGCCAAACTAACGCGCGACAATCTACGCAGAGTTATAGGGATAATAACAGGCCATTGTCTCCTAAACAAGCACCTATTCAACATAGGTGTAACAAACAGCCCTCGATGCAGAGGATGCCTCGAGGAAGAGGAAACGCCACAGCATGTACTCATGGAGTGCACAAGCGTGGAAAAACAGCGAGCAGACATTCTAAAAAACCCAACATCATTCCCGGAAATCTTTAGTGGCCTAGGCAGGCTGCTAGCCTTCTGGGAAGACTTGGGCTGGTTGGAATAAAGGCAAACACGCACAATGGCCCAATCGTGAGGCTAAGTGCGGAAAAAGCCCTGCAAAACTAACTAACTAACTAACTAGATGGGTCCGGGAGGAAACAGGGGTTTTGTTCAAAGTAAATAATCAGCTTAGTGGCAAGAATGTGAGTGGTGAGGTGTTAGTGTACAACTTTGCCGATATTCACGTAAATAAAATACAACGCTACGACGATTCCGTTCAAACGCAAATGAGGCTAATGAAAACCGCGGATAGTGAAAAAAAAAACAGAGGTAAAAATACAGATTACGTATCATTTTAACATCTTTATGCCTTTTGGTCCTGAGAAAACTGCGTAAGAACGTTGTTTGTTGCCGTGTTAAATCTGCAGTTAATCATGTTTTCTATCTTATAATATAATGTCACTGATCATCAGTGGGTTACCAATTTAGACCATTTAAGCAATCATTTTATTTTAATCATTTTAGTCCATTTCTTAAGTTCTGTAGGTACTTCCGTAAGACATTCCGTAAGACTTAAGCGTCTTCTTTTACATTCTATGCTTAATATAATAGACGATCCGAATTTCCCATTAAATTATAGTCAAGGTTTTGTAATAGCACTTTCATACTCAGTAGGTGACAGATATACTGTGTGTGCCAGGAACTCGAAAGAGCTGCTAATGAAAGAGCCCCGGTCCATCCGGCGTATCGCGTCGCTTGTTTAGGTAACATGCTAATTTGGTGCCATAATCTGAGTGCTAAATCCTGTACGAGTACGTACGTGGAACGAGCAAAGATACCCGTAGCTGGTTAGTGATGTCTCGCTGAACAATAAAAATAGAAACTTTGCTAAGTAAAGTAGGGACGTGTTATGTGTAGTTATGTGTAGCGTCTGTGAATGGGTTAAAACGGACTGTATTTTCAGTGAATATTTAAATTACATTAAAATTACAGTTGCCTGAAGTATCAATGCTTAAATCCCAACATTTATTTTAAAAAAACTGTAATCGAAAATTCGACTATCATTTTGTAGACTGCTGAAATCACCAGTACAGCAATGAACGCCTCGCAGCTAACTTCATTGACTATGCAAGGTCACTTCACTTCACTCGTGTTTATGTTACACTACAGAATACCGATTCAAGGTCAGCAAGGAATATAGGCACTACTCTCTAGAAGGTCAGTTTGATGAAACCTAATGCGAAGAGAGAGTGATTTGCGAGGTGAGATGGGAAGTGATGTCTGTATTTCACAGAATCGACGCGCTGATTGGCCTACGGCACAGTCCTTCTTTTTTTGCATAACATGAAAATATATATTTTGTATCATAAAAATACCTTATTTAATAAAATACTTATACTCCACTCACATACTTACAGTTCGTCTGTGACAGGAACCCGAGGTTACCTACAAAGTTATAAAACTAGGTATATTGCTATGTAAATGTATTACTATAAATGTACTTACAGCTTTTTTTATCAATAACTTTGGTAGTATTTGGTAGGTATGATGAGTATTTTCAATAGAACATGTTCGGGAATAAATAAAACATGTTACCAAGGTATGCCCCTCTGTGAAAATAGGTCTAAAAAAATAGTTGAGTAACTACCTCGTTCCCACCCAAAACAGTTTCGTTTCACCTCACTAGCTGTGTTCCACCAATCTGCAATGCAAATGGACTGCATCAGCTCACCACATTCGTGGCTTTGCGACAGATGGACCTTTGTCTAAAAATGGCACCGCACACTCTATGCTCACTCCCAGCCATCCGGACAAGGACGATTTTGAATAATTCACTCTCTTAACTATGAGCTGGAAAAAAAAGATTAGTAAAATAAGCACGTACATAGGTGCTGATTTTACTAAACTTTGTTACATTTAATGTATTTTATATTGTTACAATAGGACAAACAATATCCATCTGTTATTTATCACATTATCGTATATTAGACACGTACAACAGTTATGAACTTACAAGAAAATTATGCCGTAGTCTTACTAATTTCCGGTTTATATGTAGGAAGTATCTTATAGTTTCTCCTCTCCTGTATTACAAAAGGTAAGTCTATAAATAATAATAAAGTTATGTCTAAGAGCTGAGTTTTGGTAAAATAAGGTTTAAGATTTACAATTTGTAGAGCATATTTTATTTTTCCATTCAAATTACTTGAACAACAAAGTCTGGAAATCTGTTTCAACAAAACTTTTATGTAATTAAATCTGAAGATTTGCGAACTCCACACCGCCGTAGTCGCGAATAATTCATAAGAAAGTTAATTAAATTCGCTTCCCGCAGCGGTGGAACTACGTTATAAAATCGAATTACCAATATAAATCTAATCGCCACACGTTGGCGGTGTTTATTAATAGCTCGTTTCGAGCATGTTATCTCTTGGTCTTTAAGAGCTAAGATTTATTAGATGTTTCACTTACTAAAGGTATTGAGGCAATTAAGTGACCTCCAACATTTCAATGTTTGTTTCAATGTCAACTAAGTATGCATTGGTTAGAAAATGATCGTGTTCCTAGAGGCTGTACAAAATATCGTATTAAAGTTATTTTATTAGGTAATGTTCAATAATCAATTTTTCACCAGTAATAACATCTTAGCGTTGCAACGCAGTGAGAAACCGAAACACCTAAAACGGCAAATTTATGTTTATTTAATTAATTCAATGATTATTGAGAGGATCACTGCACATTTTATGAAAGTTTCACACCTGTTTCCCACTTGATCTCGATTTGTGAGTTTGTTTACACCTAACAGCTGATATTTAGGGTTAAACTACTAGATTTATTTTCTCCCCTTCTTGTTCCGGAACTTTAAAATTGAATTTTGTAAAATTAAAGAACTGAAATTTAAACCTTTGAATTTTGTCCTCTTTACGGAGGCTTCCTTCTTAGTATTTGGACGTTAACTTAAGATCGAATACCTAAACAGACCCTATATCTATCATCCCTCCCTATATAAGGCCCAATAAAGATCTTGTTTAGGCTCAACAGAAGCTCTGCTACAGCGCAATCGTAATTTTGTTCTAATTTTTTGAAATAAGAACGCTGCTAGTGCGCCTAAAGCAAAATCCCCTGCAACGGCCTCTGTTCATAAGAATACTATCTATGAAAACCTGTGATTTCATCTTTAATGGCAAACGGCAATATTTCACTATTATGTACCTATTTTGTAACGGACATCTTAAAATGTTTGTATTGTGTCAGCACCATGAAGCCAAGTGCTATAATTTTGCAAGAGTAAGTTTTGTGAGTGCGGTTCATTAATGTTCACAGTATTGAGCCATTTGTTAACTAAATGGCCCATCGGGGACCCCCGTCATAGTGCCGAAACACCCCAGAAGTTGACCTAAATAAATGATTTATTTTTACGAGAAAGCGCATTACAGAGCAAGTTTACAGGCGTTTTTTAGGGTCCTAATCTGGTCTTTTGGGACTGCGTCCTCTTGGTCTCTTGCCATCCAGGCATAACCTAGGTAGGTACAACATAGGTGGATTCTTTTATTATCTGGGTAGGTATGGATGTATGCGGCCTATGTTAGGCAAACGAAGGGCGAGGCGCGGGAGGCAAGGGGAACCAACGCTGCGCCCGCGCTGCCTGCTGGCGACCGCGTCTCACTCTCTTTTGGCTATCATTCGCGACACGTATCGCACCTACCAATATTTTTGGATCCGTTGCAGCCAACTTTTTAAAATAGCTGTTTAATCAAACAGCTTCTAAGCTTGATCTAGCCCTTTGACGGACCAACGCCACCGACTTATTGACTGCAACGTTCAACACTACAGCTAGACCACGCTTAGCCACCTGGTTAAATTGCAATGTAACAAAAACTGACCAAAAGTTTGATGAAATGAGTTAAGTTCTCCATACACATCAATCAAAAGTGCATAACTTAAAACCTATTTTGACGTGACAACGTCTTATAAATTGGTTTGCCGGGTGACACTTCAAGAAACTGCGTTACGCTCCGCTCACGTTCCGCGCTCACAATGAGAGCGAGTGAGAGGCACGCATCCCTTCGACTCGGGCATGGTTAGCCCGCCTAAGAGCGAGTGAGACAGACATAAAAAGTGAAAGGCACGCGTCCCTTCCACTCGAGCACAGTTGACCCGCCTAAGAGCGAGAGAGACAGAGCGAGAGAGAGAGAGTGAGAGAGATAGGCATACACACCGGTTCATGTTATACGAATGAATATTCACATTAAAATTATTTTACCACTCAAAGTCGTTGTCGCGTAAAACTTTCGCCCGTATACCGACTTTACAGGCAACCAATTTTTTCTTCAAAAAGTTAATAAAATATTTTTATCCTAATCACAAGTGCTCTATAAAATAAGCTATATCTTGTTCTTATATATTTTCCAATGCGAATAACATCAAATCTAAAACCTTTATAAAAATTAAAATCTTCTTATTATTTATTTAAAAAGTCCTGCATTCCGTGTAAGTCATGATTTAAATAGTTATTTATATGTATGGATAATACAAAAATAACACTAGTAACGTATACTAGTAATACTTTCCTTTCACCTAGCGCTGCGGTGGTAAGCGCTGAAATAATTCAATTAGACAGCGGCTTTTGAATCAGCTGTAGTGTTGAGCGTGTCAAATATTCAATAAAAAACCTAGACGTGTGATTGAATTGCGATGTTCAGTCAAAGATGTTTAATTAAACGGCTATTTTAACCATTTGGCTGCGATATCTATACAACAAAAAAACTCGTAATACAACTGAAATTGTGTAAAATGTATTTTTTTCAGCGCGGAACTGTGAGTTGCAAAGTCATTTATTGAAACGAGGGCTTTTTCGTGGAAAAAGGAACGAATTATTTTTTATTTTACCGCCACAACATTACCATATTGCCGGCACCGGGACATAGAAATTAAATCTGAATGTAGATCCCTGTAATACCCCTTAACGACTTTAACGATGGAATGTGATGGTGCCTAGGCTGTAACGTTAATCCAACTTTTTATGTACTTTTTTACTGCCATTCATCTTTAGAATTTGAAATTCAGTTGTAGGTCACACGACTTATTAAAAAAAAACAATACATAAGCTTCTTATATATATTAGACACATGGATCATTTTGCTATTCGGGCTGTCCTTTAGAGCAAAATAATATAGAATATTCCTCTTAAAAGCAAGCAAAAATTTAAAAAAAAGCCTGTAAAACTATGTCTGTGTATACCTTGTTTGTAAAATGATGTAAATAATAACAAATTATTTACTTGAAAAAAAAACATAGCACAGTTTTAGAATCATGCTTTAAAAGAGTGAACAAAGATGTTGTATCGATAAGCAAATATTAATGAGAGTGCGGCAAAAAAAACGCAATCTTAAATTTTCCGGACTTTCCTAAGAGCTTTCCTTGTCCGCGTAACAAAATGGCTGCTCTAAAACCTTTGCAAGCTGACTCTGTTTCTTGAAACAATTACCTCTACTCCCTACCAACGTAACAACGGGCGAAGTCTTCCGAACGACTTAACAAAGCTGTCGCTTTTTCAGTGGATTAGCTAAACTACTTCGTTAGTGATGTTTCTACGGGAATATTTGTCGAGAACAAAGAGGTTTAATTTGATTTAGCAGCCGTGAGATGCTTTTAATACAATTGACTTGACTGATTTTGTTAGGGATAAATAATATTTTCAGGACTTTTTTTTATTTATGTTGCATTTAGATGGCGAAGGGTTATGGTCAACCATTCGGTGTACAGGTACCGCAGCACATTTTCTTCGATGCTAAGCTGAGCTTCAGAAAAAAAACCGTTCATATTTACGCCAGTGGGGTGAGCACGAACATTATCGTAACGTTTTTGTGTCGCCCAAACGTGAGAAACTGACAGTTTCCCCATACAAATTGACAAGTTAACGTTAGTTGAGCGCTCGCTACGAATACGTAACGATAGTTCTTCGTGCTCACCCCACTTCACCAGTGGTTTCAGTAAAAAGTGACAAGCCAATGTACATTTCTTTTAATTTCTAAATAGGCAAAGCATGTCGGACACAGCTAGTTACACACTTATGTTTAACCTAAAGACGTAACATTAAGAAGTACATATCTTCTTTCCTAGAAGTGCTTCTGTGTAAATATTTTTTTACACAATTCTTCATGGGGCTTCTTTAAATAGCGTTCAGAAGTTTATTTCTAGGCTTTTTAGAGCATTATTCTTCTGATTAACGGATGAAATAGCTTCCTTTCATTTAAATGGCTTAATACAAAACAGCTTGGGTTCCAAATACATTTTCAGATCATCTTCATGGTATACCTTGGTTTCGTTATCGTTAAAGTTTAACGCTTCGCATAATCTACACAGATGATACGATTTGGTCCCAAAATAACCGTGCTCATTCACTATTTTAAAGTTTTCTCTCCATTTGTGGAATGTGCTTAATAGTTGCTCATCACTGCTTATTTTCAGTATTTCAGTAGCTAAGTCTTCTGGAGAAGCGTAATTGTCCACATGTAAAAACGACTGCGGTGGCAACAGTTTTTCACAATCGGAAATTATAGGTCCCATCACAATGGGTATGGAGCCTTTTGAATATGCGTTATAAAATACTTTCTCGGTGAAATACTGACGGCATCCCGAGTTCTCGAAGGCTAAGTAAAAGTAATAGTTGTTTATCAGTGGGCAGTCTGCCCTGAAAGAACCAGGACAGCTGAAACAATTGAAAGTTCACTAATTAGTGCTGTTTAAAATAAATATCTTTTAAGAACTGATTTACTCGTATTTCAATGTTCTGGTTCATATGTCAATTTTTGATCGAATAGACATGATAAAACATTTTGCAGCTTCGAGATACGAGTCGAACGCCTTTCACATTATATTTCAGTACAAATTATAATTTTTAAAGGATAAAAAAAAACATAGATGATTCTTTATCCGTCCGTACTCGCAACATGAAGATTACAATTATATTTCATTTACCTTTTTCTCTTATCGGTCGAGCATTTTCCAATCACATCAACTTTGATGTGTTTCTTTAGTTCGTGAATGTACTTCATGCGGCCTGACACTGCGCAGTTCGATACTAACGCAGCTGCAAGAACGTCTTTTTTCTTGCTCTCCCAGTAAGGGATAGATAGAGAGGTGGCATTGTCCAGTGGAACTGTGCGACCGTATGGGACTGGGACGTCCGCGTCGCTTCTGAAATATTACTTGAAAACTGAAAGATTCTGTGAGTTTCATCACAGATAAAGTTGCAGCTGAAACTCAGATTAAACAATATTGATGTTGGAGAACTTTGGTACGAAATTTCCCCCAATTATTGAAATGAAACACTTTTTACGGATTATTTTGCGATTTATGTACATTTTGTTTTAACTAGACACCATAATTTTAATAGAGAAGATAATTGGAAAATTCCACTAGCTTGGAATCCTGTTTTAGCCAAGACTCAAGCTCAACCCCGCACTGCAAGACCTCAAGATACTGTATGCTCATTTTGTGTGGATAGAAAGGTAACTTAATATTTTTGAGTGATGGTAGTTTACAATTTTTTCAAAACTGTGTAATGAATGACAACTGACACGTTAGTCTACCTGTGACCACGGACGCCAAAAAGGGTCCGAAATGTCAGATTAAAACAAAATGTAAATAAAACGCGAAAGAATCCGTAAAAAGTGTCTCATTTCAATGTCTACTGTTCGCGTAAACCGGAGGAACAAATATGTTCCTCCAATTAATCAAGTTAAACATGTTGCAACTTTTATCAACGAAGGTCCAACGAGGTTACACAAAGTGATATTGCTATTTGCGCACTCACAGTGAGATCATTAACGCAAATGAAAAGATAACGTAATCTGATGATTAACAGGTAATTCGTGACACACGATAAAATTGTTACCTGTATGTCATGGACCAATTAAAAACGTTGGCTAAACTGGCAAAACTAGGTTTCGGTTTAGCCATTGTGAAAGTGTTATATGGAGATTCATCGGATAGGAAGACCCATCTTTGTGATGTGTTTCTTTCTGTCACATTTGGGTAGATCCCGTGTTGTATGTGGATAAGGATTGCGTCGGCAGAATTTATTTGAGTGTCGTCGCCGGTGAAGATGCAATTTTTGACACTGCACACGTCGAGAGGATCGTTACTGTGACCAGAAAAAAAAAGCAAATCAAAACATAATTGCAAATGTACAACATTTTGAAAGGCTCTATACACGTTTGTGACATCGAATACAATTTCGAAAAGCACTTATTTTAAAACGATTTTTAAAGGTGCGTACGGTAGGTAGCTACAATCTTTCGAAACCGGAAAGTGAGTACCTATATGATGTTAATTAAATTGCATCGTGAGCGTGAAGATCGATTGCTCCGTGTACGAAGTAGGCTGGAGCTCTTAAAGTTTAATAACTGTAATAATTACAAGTATCTTCTTGAGTTATAATCAAAATGAATGTACCGTTTAACAAATTAATAAATTCAATTATACCAAGCTATTTAGCTATCCTTTTTATCACCTAGAAACACTAATGAGTAGTCATTACGTAGTATAAAGCAAAGTTGCTTCCCGCCTCCGACCCTACGCGTCTATGTATGCGTAGATCTATAAAACTACTCAACCGATTTTGATCAAATCGAGTGATTCGAGACTCAGAAGACTCAGACTCAGAGTGAGTGACGAGGAAGACATGCTTAGTTTATTAGAGAACCGACTAATCAGCTGGCGGGAAGCTAGAATTTCATATTCTCTAGTAGGTACAAGGAATCCTTCCACTTGAAGAGAAATAAGTATTACGTATAACATATTATTACGACATGTCGTGGAAATATATTTATCAGTAAATCACACAAATATTATAAAAGCGAAAGTTTATTCGTTTGGATGTTTGTCCTTCAATCACGCTGAAACTACTCAACGGATTTTGATGAAATTTTGTATACAGACAGGGTATGAGCTAAGTTACTAATTACTGATAGGATACTTGCTATTCCGATTAAATGCTCTCTTGGGATAAAATAGGAAAGAGGAAAATCTAACGTTTGCGCGGACGAAATCGCAATCTAGTTAAAAATAAATTCATTCATTAATGATAGGTAGTATATGTATTACAATGACAAAAGGTCTCTTGCAGTCTTCACGATGCATCGTGCAAGTGATGTCATACCGGCACGGTCGGTTGTTATAATCTCGGATATTTACAAATATGAAACGTATATAAGTTTAATTAATTCATTAAAGTTCCCATAATAAAAAACAGGTCAAGTTGCGAGTTGGACTCGCGCACCGAGGGTTCCGTACAAACCTGTAGGTATATAACTCTTATATAGTAACTTTTTTATTTTAGTAACTTTCAAAATTGTCAAAAATATTTTTCAAAAATATTTTTTTTTATATGATGAAACTGAAAATTTACGGTTTTCGTAATTTTTCCTATATCTGTACTACACACATCAAAAGTGTCTAGGGATCAACATATATTTTTGCAATAACTTTTCTCCTGATTGATATTAATTAAAATTTTCTTTAAGGATTCATCAAATAAAGTGTTATCGTTTGTCTACAGTAACGATAAACCAAGTCACCTTCGCATTAATAAAGAAATTTGCCATTTTCCTAATAAAGGGATTTTTGACATTTGAACCACTAACATTAAAGTTCGAAAAAAAGACTGAAATAACAGTTTTCTTTAAAATTTTATTGGGTAACTTAAACAATTAATAATCCGTGTTTCTACCGCGAACACTAACAACACAAGAACATCGGTTTGGCATACTCAAATTGAGTTCATCCAAATCACGCTGTGGAATGGCCGCCCATGTTCGTTGCAACAACAAAAAAGGTCTTCTTGCGACTGGATACCCTCCATATTCGGCAGAGCTCTTCTCTGTAGTAGCGCCATGGAGGACGGTATCGCTGCACCACACGGAGACAAGACCGATACATTCAAATCACAACTCGAAGAGCTCCAACAATAACCGCCATGATGTTAGCCGTGAGGCTTCATCACTTTTCAGGGAACTTAATTGGTCGCTAACCAAACAGTCAGAAACCGCTTGCATGAAGTGAACCTTCATTCCCGAAGACCGCTAAGGGTACCACCTAAAGCAATGCACAAGAGCCCATTTCGGGAACACAGAAATTGGGCAGAAGAACAATGGCGTTTCGTATGCTTTTCTGATGAGTCTCGTTTTGGTATGAGACCGGATACAAGACGTATACGACACTGGAGAACCCCTGGACGCCAACTGCGATTAAAATCCTGCCAGGAAGTCCATCCTTATAGTGGTGGAACCATCATGGTATGGGCGGGTATTTGGATCGGCGGAAGAACTGAGTTGATTTGGATCAGAGGCAACCTCAACGCTCAAATTTATGCTGAGACGATTGTATCAGACGTCATCGTTCCTCTACAAGTGCAAATCGGTCCCTTATTTCAGTTAATGCATGATAATGCACGACCGCACACCGCAAGAGTTGTAAGACAGACTCTCGCCGCAGCTAACATCAATGTCATGCCCTGGCCTGCTCAGTCGCCAGACTTGAACCCGATTGAGCATGCATGGGATATGCTACAGAGAAGAGTTCTGCCAAATATGGAGGGTATCCAGTCGCAAGAAGACCTTTTTTTATTGTTGCAACGAACATGGGCGGCCATTCCACAGTGTGATTTGGATGAACTCAATTTGAGTATGCCAAACCGATGTTCTTGTGTTGTTAGTGTTCGCGGTAGAAACACGGATTATTAATTGTTTAAGTTACCCAATAAAATTTTAAAGAAAACTGTTATTTCAGTCTTTTTTTCGAACTTTAATGTTAGTGGTTCAAATGTCAAAAATCCCTTTATTAGGAAAATGGCAAATTTCTTTATTAATGCGAAGGTGACTTGGTTTATCGTTACTGTAGACAAACGAAAACACTTTATTTGATGAATCCTTAAAGAAAATTTTAATTAATATCAATCAGGAGAAAAGTTATTGCAAAAATATATGTTGATCTCTAGACACTTTTGATGTGTGTATAAGACGTGACTTCGTTCTAAATTTCAAGATTCTAAGTTTACGGGAAGTACCCTGTAGGTTTTGATTCCCGTGCGAGTTTCGAAAATTTGCGGACGGTTGATTTTTCTACAGCTTCCAGGGAAAGTAGGCCTTAGTATCATATAGAAATTTCAGTTTGATACCTCCACGCGTTCCTGAGAAAAACGGTCTTGACAGACGGACGGACGGACAGACGGACAACAAAGTGATCTTATAAGGGTTCCGTTTTTTTCTTTTGAGGAACGAAACCCTAAAAAGGCTTATTTAGTTTTACGCGGATTTGATTTTCGCTGTAAAATAGAATTAAAACACTATAGCTTTCCGCCGGCGGATTCACCGGCGTGGAATTAGAACAATTTAATTTTGCCGACGTCTACACGCCGATTCCTTTCCGACGTACCTGAACCATTATTTTAGGAGTAAGCTGTGACAAAAAGATTGATTTTACAGCAATAATATAATAGAGATGGTATGAGTAGTCATTCAACCACTTATTAAAGTAAGTAGGTCGTGTATTAATTTAATAGATGAGATCATGAGAACCTTGGTGGTTGTTATACAAAGGTCGGTCAGGAATATAATCAGCGATAGTTTAACTATGCACTCGTACATACAAGTTCAGCAATTTGCTTAGATACAACTATGGCATTTTATTATGAAAATGTTATCATAGTAAAAAGTCCTTTAGATAAATAATAACTACCTAGCTCGTTTAAGAGAAAAACGATTGCATAGCACCTTCCACAGGAAGCGAAGTACCTACCTTTTTTATCAAAAAGGACATTTTAAATAAATGCGGATTTTTTTAGCCATCAAAATTTCACATAGATTTTAGTGTTTCAGTGATGGTCTATTTTGTGTACCTAGCTATGGGTATAACCGTATTTATAACACTTACTTGTCATGCCCTCCAAGGTGCCGCATTTTCAACCAGCCCCAATATTTCCATACTAGGACAACGAAAGTGCGATTTTTTTGAACTGCGTTAGCAGCCTGATTTTTGAACAGCATCGTGCCTAAATTTGAAGTTAACCAATACTGAAATCAAGGTTGCAATGTAAGAGGTGGTAAATAAAAAGACATTGTAGTCGCAGGGTTCTTTTCAGGACCACAATCAGATAAATGGGAATAGTCAAGGACGAATAAAATTGAACAAACATGTTGTATCGTTTAGGTACTTGAAAGTACTAAAAATGAATAGTATTATATCTCAAACTAGATGCATCGTTTTAGGGTCACAAAAGTAAAGATAAGAAATCAATAATCAACTTAGGACACACTCACCTTCCGCCTTTCGTAATATTTAGAAATAGTTTCGTTGTGTAAATCATCAATAGTTCGATTAACTATAACTTCCGTAAAATTGTAGGAATCATTAAAATATTCATCGTCATAAAACGTTAATGCTACTTTATAAACAAAAGCTATCGCTAAAACTATTAACACAAGTCGGAGCCTTTTGAATATCAATCTGATTTTTCGGTTCACAATTCCCATGACCAATGTCTATTAATTATTATCACATCAGTGTAAACTTTTCTTGTTTAAAATCGCGTTCATTACTGATGTTCGTTTAGAAACGTATGGGTTTGTACACCGCGTTGTGTAGCTATTGTAATCAAAGCTATAATGACGAATCCGCAGCGGTTCAATCCAATGTCCATAACAATAATACTTGCCTATTGGCGTGGCTACATACCTTTGTATCGGCGTATCAATTTACAATTAGAGTAGGGAACGCGAAATTGATAATTCACGTAAATTTTCTTCTTCTCACTATGAATCGGAAGTCACCAGTGATCGCATGTCACTTTCTATGTATGTATACAAACGGTCAATATCAATCGGTACTCTCTTGTGCAACAATGTTTTGTATAAAATTTTTATTTCGTAAGAAACAATATGCGCCATAACGATAAGGTGTACAGACGACAGCCGGAACGCTACAAATTTCAACGCCTTTATTGCATCCGCATAAGATGATTTTTACCTTGACGTGCTGTCACGTGCTCTTCTGTCAAAAAAATAAAAGCTTAGTATTATTGTTTTTCGTAGCAACCCTAGCAAGTACTCCTATAAATATCAGCTATCGTTTATTTTTTCTTCTTGAGTGTTGGGACTTCGCTCAACATCGTTGGCATCTACGCGGGCGGCGAACACCGAGGTCACCCGAGCCTGCACGATCGCGCCCGACCAGCTTCGCTACCGAGCCGAACGTTCGCACTTTCGCCTACAAGCACTCAGACCTCCAGCACCTTTGACGCGTTTAAGGTTGATGCAAGATATTCTCTGTATATTTGCACCTTTTAATTACAGACCCCAACATTGAGCATCATACGCATCAATGTACTCGTATTTTAAAATTTTATAATTATGGTTGTAGAGTAGTTACCTAGTTATAATATTTAGTGTCGATGGCTGAAACTATTTTTGAATTATTGTTAAACTTCAAGTTTTAACGAACTTAAAGCAAAATAATCCTCTTTTTCAGCTTTAGTCATGGATTTCCGCAAAGTAACGCCTGATTCCATCAACTATTTAAACGATGCATTGTTTTTCTAAATAGACAACAGTTTGTAAATTGTTTCTTCTTACATATTGCAATGATCCTTGCTATGGATCATCATCATCAGTAAATTTAGATTCGGTTGCAGAAAAACGAGCTTCATTTGAAACCTTGAAACCGAACCTATTGACAAGGTCACCTGGGATCATAACCAATCTCAAAAGTAGGTATATCAATCTGCTAAGTATTAAATTTCCGCCACTGGTCATACGACTTAAAAATAATAAATCATTTATTCCCGCCATTTTATTATAATACTATTTAAAAACGTTAAAAATAAAAATTTTGAATACATGCAATAAAAATGATACAATGAACATTAATTAGTTAAAAACGAAATAAATACATAAAAATCTTCAACAAAAACAAATAAATAAGTATTAAGAAGCAAAAGATAAAATTTAGATTATTGTTATTTAAATTAGTAACATAATAATATAGTTTTATCCTTTTTGCAGTACCTAAATACAAACAATTTGTTTTTACGTAATAATATCTGCTGGTGTCACCGGAACTAGGATCCTGTATCTCAGGATGACAGCCCTCCTCCCCTTTACACGTGGGGCACAGATACAGAACACAACTATTGACAAACATTCATACCGAAAGTTTAATTTCAATATAATTAAACAAAAATCTAGAGTTAAGTGTTCGTCTCGAATTCAATACTCGCACATGGCCAGTCATTTCCGAATTGTGTTGTTAATTCTGACATTGTTCCAGTTGTCAAAAGCTGATAAGATCTTTCATCAATCTAAAATGTGTGCACAATGATGATGACTCCTCATTTACATTTTACAACAAGGTCATCATTTGTGTTGTACGTACGTACATATCACACTAAATACAGTCTGCGGTTTACACCACGTAACGATGACTATAAATTAATAATCCTTTTCTTACACACTCTTCTTGGGCCTTTCCCAAAGTTAATTAAATTCGCTTCCCGCAGCGGTGGAACTACGTTATAAAATCGAATTACCAATATAAATCTAATCGCCACACGTTGGCGGTGTTTATTAATAGCTCGTTTCGAGCATGTTATCTCTTGGTCTTTAAGAGCTAAGATTTATTAGATGTTTCACTTACTAAAGGTATTGAGGCAATTAAGTGACCTCCAACATTTCAATGTTTGTTTCAATGTCAACTAAGTATGCATTGGT
This sequence comes from Pyrausta despicata, assembly GCA_963921415.1. Taxonomy (NCBI): domain Eukaryota; kingdom Metazoa; phylum Arthropoda; class Insecta; order Lepidoptera; family Crambidae; genus Pyrausta; species Pyrausta despicata. The sequence continues at coordinate 8,673,116 of OY992853.1, forward strand.
TAGAAAATGATCGTGTTCCTAGAGGCTGTACAAAATATCGTATTAAAGTTATTTTATTAGGTAATGTTCAATAATCAATTTTTCACCAGTAATAACATCTTAGCGTTGCAACGCAGTGAGAAACCGAAACACCTAAAACGGCAAATTTATGTTTATTTAATTAATTCAATGATTATTGAGAGGATCACTGCACATTTTATGAAAGTTTCACACCTGTTTCCCACTTGATCTCGATTTGTGAGTTTGTTTACACCTAACAGCTGATATTTAGGGTTAAACTACTAGATTTATTTTCTCCCCTTCTTGTTCCGGAACTTTAAAATTGAATTTTGTAAAATTAAAGAACTGAAATTTAAACCTTTGAATTTTGTCCTCTTTACGGAGGCTTCCTTCTTAGTATTTGGACGTTAACTTAAGATCGAATACCTAAACAGACCCTATATCTATCATCCCTCCCTATATAAGGCCCAATAAAGATCTTGTTTAGGCTCAACAGAAGCTCTGCTACAGCGCAATCGTAATTTTGTTCTAATTTTTTGAAATAAGAACGCTGCTAGTGCGCCTAAAGCAAAATCCCCTGCAACGGCCTCTGTTCATAAGAATACTATCTATGAAAACCTGTGATTTCATCTTTAATGGCAAACGGCAATATTTCACTATTATGTACCTATTTTGTAACGGACATCTTAAAATGTTTGTATTGTGTCAGCACCATGAAGCCAAGTGCTATAATTTTGCAAGAGTAAGTTTTGTGAGTGCGGTTCATTAATGTTCACAGTATTGAGCCATTTGTTAACTAAATGGCCCATCGGGGACCCCCGTCATAGTGCCGAAACACCCCAGAAGTTGACCTAAATAAATGATTTATTTTTACGAGAAAGCGCATTACAGAGCAAGTTTACAGGCGTTTTTTAGGGTCCTAATCTGGTCTTTTGGGACTGCGTCCTCTTGGTCTCTTGCCATCCAGGCATAACCTAGGTAGGTACAACATAGGTGGATTCTTTTATTATCTGGGTAGGTATGGATGTATGCGGCCTATGTTAGGCAAACGAAGGGCGAGGCGCGGGAGGCAAGGGGAACCAACGCTGCGCCCGCGCTGCCTGCTGGCGACCGCGTCTCACTCTCTTTTGGCTATCATTCGCGACACGTATCGCACCTACCAATATTTTTGGATCCGTTGCAGCCAACTTTTTAAAATAGCTGTTTAATCAAACAGCTTCTAAGCTTGATCTAGCCCTTTGACGGACCAACGCCACCGACTTATTGACTGCAACGTTCAACACTACAGCTAGACCACGCTTAGCCACCTGGTTAAATTGCAATGTAACAAAAACTGACCAAAAGTTTGATGAAATGAGTTAAGTTCTCCATACACATCAATCAAAAGTGCATAACTTAAAACCTATTTTGACGTGACAACGTCTTATAAATTGGTTTGCCGGGTGACACTTCAAGAAACTGCGTTACGCTCCGCTCACGTTCCGCGCTCACAATGAGAGCGAGTGAGAGGCACGCATCCCTTCGACTCGGGCATGGTTAGCCCGCCTAAGAGCGAGTGAGACAGACATAAAAAGTGAAAGGCACGCGTCCCTTCCACTCGAGCACAGTTGACCCGCCTAAGAGCGAGAGAGACAGAGCGAGAGAGAGAGAGTGAGAGAGATAGGCATACACACCGGTTCATGTTATACGAATGAATATTCACATTAAAATTATTTTACCACTCAAAGTCGTTGTCGCGTAAAACTTTCGCCCGTATACCGACTTTACAGGCAACCAATTTTTTCTTCAAAAAGTTAATAAAATATTTTTATCCTAATCACAAGTGCTCTATAAAATAAGCTATATCTTGTTCTTATATATTTTCCAATGCGAATAACATCAAATCTAAAACCTTTATAAAAATTAAAATCTTCTTATTATTTATTTAAAAAGTCCTGCATTCCGTGTAAGTCATGATTTAAATAGTTATTTATATGTATGGATAATACAAAAATAACACTAGTAACGTATACTAGTAATACTTTCCTTTCACCTAGCGCTGCGGTGGTAAGCGCTGAAATAATTCAATTAGACAGCGGCTTTTGAATCAGCTGTAGTGTTGAGCGTGTCAAATATTCAATAAAAAACCTAGACGTGTGATTGAATTGCGATGTTCAGTCAAAGATGTTTAATTAAACGGCTATTTTAACCATTTGGCTGCGATATCTATACAACAAAAAAACTCGTAATACAACTGAAATTGTGTAAAATGTATTTTTTTCAGCGCGGAACTGTGAGTTGCAAAGTCATTTATTGAAACGAGGGCTTTTTCGTGGAAAAAGGAACGAATTATTTTTTATTTTACCGCCACAACATTACCATATTGCCGGCACCGGGACATAGAAATTAAATCTGAATGTAGATCCCTGTAATACCCCTTAACGACTTTAACGATGGAATGTGATGGTGCCTAGGCTGTAACGTTAATCCAACTTTTTATGTACTTTTTTACTGCCATTCATCTTTAGAATTTGAAATTCAGTTGTAGGTCACACGACTTATTAAAAAAAAACAATACATAAGCTTCTTATATATATTAGACACATGGATCATTTTGCTATTCGGGCTGTCCTTTAGAGCAAAATAATATAGAATATTCCTCTTAAAAGCAAGCAAAAATTTAAAAAAAAGCCTGTAAAACTATGTCTGTGTATACCTTGTTTGTAAAATGATGTAAATAATAACAAATTATTTACTTGAAAAAAAAACATAGCACAGTTTTAGAATCATGCTTTAAAAGAGTGAACAAAGATGTTGTATCGATAAGCAAATATTAATGAGAGTGCGGCAAAAAAAACGCAATCTTAAATTTTCCGGACTTTCCTAAGAGCTTTCCTTGTCCGCGTAACAAAATGGCTGCTCTAAAACCTTTGCAAGCTGACTCTGTTTCTTGAAACAATTACCTCTACTCCCTACCAACGTAACAACGGGCGAAGTCTTCCGAACGACTTAACAAAGCTGTCGCTTTTTCAGTGGATTAGCTAAACTACTTCGTTAGTGATGTTTCTACGGGAATATTTGTCGAGAACAAAGAGGTTTAATTTGATTTAGCAGCCGTGAGATGCTTTTAATACAATTGACTTGACTGATTTTGTTAGGGATAAATAATATTTTCAGGACTTTTTTTTATTTATGTTGCATTTAGATGGCGAAGGGTTATGGTCAACCATTCGGTGTACAGGTACCGCAGCACATTTTCTTCGATGCTAAGCTGAGCTTCAGAAAAAAAACCGTTCATATTTACGCCAGTGGGGTGAGCACGAACATTATCGTAACGTTTTTGTGTCGCCCAAACGTGAGAAACTGACAGTTTCCCCATACAAATTGACAAGTTAACGTTAGTTGAGCGCTCGCTACGAATACGTAACGATAGTTCTTCGTGCTCACCCCACTTCACCAGTGGTTTCAGTAAAAAGTGACAAGCCAATGTACATTTCTTTTAATTTCTAAATAGGCAAAGCATGTCGGACACAGCTAGTTACACACTTATGTTTAACCTAAAGACGTAACATTAAGAAGTACATATCTTCTTTCCTAGAAGTGCTTCTGTGTAAATATTTTTTTACACAATTCTTCATGGGGCTTCTTTAAATAGCGTTCAGAAGTTTATTTCTAGGCTTTTTAGAGCATTATTCTTCTGATTAACGGATGAAATAGCTTCCTTTCATTTAAATGGCTTAATACAAAACAGCTTGGGTTCCAAATACATTTTCAGATCATCTTCATGGTATACCTTGGTTTCGTTATCGTTAAAGTTTAACGCTTCGCATAATCTACACAGATGATACGATTTGGTCCCAAAATAACCGTGCTCATTCACTATTTTAAAGTTTTCTCTCCATTTGTGGAATGTGCTTAATAGTTGCTCATCACTGCTTATTTTCAGTATTTCAGTAGCTAAGTCTTCTGGAGAAGCGTAATTGTCCACATGTAAAAACGACTGCGGTGGCAACAGTTTTTCACAATCGGAAATTATAGGTCCCATCACAATGGGTATGGAGCCTTTTGAATATGCGTTATAAAATACTTTCTCGGTGAAATACTGACGGCATCCCGAGTTCTCGAAGGCTAAGTAAAAGTAATAGTTGTTTATCAGTGGGCAGTCTGCCCTGAAAGAACCAGGACAGCTGAAACAATTGAAAGTTCACTAATTAGTGCTGTTTAAAATAAATATCTTTTAAGAACTGATTTACTCGTATTTCAATGTTCTGGTTCATATGTCAATTTTTGATCGAATAGACATGATAAAACATTTTGCAGCTTCGAGATACGAGTCGAACGCCTTTCACATTATATTTCAGTACAAATTATAATTTTTAAAGGATAAAAAAAAACATAGATGATTCTTTATCCGTCCGTACTCGCAACATGAAGATTACAATTATATTTCATTTACCTTTTTCTCTTATCGGTCGAGCATTTTCCAATCACATCAACTTTGATGTGTTTCTTTAGTTCGTGAATGTACTTCATGCGGCCTGACACTGCGCAGTTCGATACTAACGCAGCTGCAAGAACGTCTTTTTTCTTGCTCTCCCAGTAAGGGATAGATAGAGAGGTGGCATTGTCCAGTGGAACTGTGCGACCGTATGGGACTGGGACGTCCGCGTCGCTTCTGAAATATTACTTGAAAACTGAAAGATTCTGTGAGTTTCATCACAGATAAAGTTGCAGCTGAAACTCAGATTAAACAATATTGATGTTGGAGAACTTTGGTACGAAATTTCCCCCAATTATTGAAATGAAACACTTTTTACGGATTATTTTGCGATTTATGTACATTTTGTTTTAACTAGACACCATAATTTTAATAGAGAAGATAATTGGAAAATTCCACTAGCTTGGAATCCTGTTTTAGCCAAGACTCAAGCTCAACCCCGCACTGCAAGACCTCAAGATACTGTATGCTCATTTTGTGTGGATAGAAAGGTAACTTAATATTTTTGAGTGATGGTAGTTTACAATTTTTTCAAAACTGTGTAATGAATGACAACTGACACGTTAGTCTACCTGTGACCACGGACGCCAAAAAGGGTCCGAAATGTCAGATTAAAACAAAATGTAAATAAAACGCGAAAGAATCCGTAAAAAGTGTCTCATTTCAATGTCTACTGTTCGCGTAAACCGGAGGAACAAATATGTTCCTCCAATTAATCAAGTTAAACATGTTGCAACTTTTATCAACGAAGGTCCAACGAGGTTACACAAAGTGATATTGCTATTTGCGCACTCACAGTGAGATCATTAACGCAAATGAAAAGATAACGTAATCTGATGATTAACAGGTAATTCGTGACACACGATAAAATTGTTACCTGTATGTCATGGACCAATTAAAAACGTTGGCTAAACTGGCAAAACTAGGTTTCGGTTTAGCCATTGTGAAAGTGTTATATGGAGATTCATCGGATAGGAAGACCCATCTTTGTGATGTGTTTCTTTCTGTCACATTTGGGTAGATCCCGTGTTGTATGTGGATAAGGATTGCGTCGGCAGAATTTATTTGAGTGTCGTCGCCGGTGAAGATGCAATTTTTGACACTGCACACGTCGAGAGGATCGTTACTGTGACCAGAAAAAAAAAGCAAATCAAAACATAATTGCAAATGTACAACATTTTGAAAGGCTCTATACACGTTTGTGACATCGAATACAATTTCGAAAAGCACTTATTTTAAAACGATTTTTAAAGGTGCGTACGGTAGGTAGCTACAATCTTTCGAAACCGGAAAGTGAGTACCTATATGATGTTAATTAAATTGCATCGTGAGCGTGAAGATCGATTGCTCCGTGTACGAAGTAGGCTGGAGCTCTTAAAGTTTAATAACTGTAATAATTACAAGTATCTTCTTGAGTTATAATCAAAATGAATGTACCGTTTAACAAATTAATAAATTCAATTATACCAAGCTATTTAGCTATCCTTTTTATCACCTAGAAACACTAATGAGTAGTCATTACGTAGTATAAAGCAAAGTTGCTTCCCGCCTCCGACCCTACGCGTCTATGTATGCGTAGATCTATAAAACTACTCAACCGATTTTGATCAAATCGAGTGATTCGAGACTCAGAAGACTCAGACTCAGAGTGAGTGACGAGGAAGACATGCTTAGTTTATTAGAGAACCGACTAATCAGCTGGCGGGAAGCTAGAATTTCATATTCTCTAGTAGGTACAAGGAATCCTTCCACTTGAAGAGAAATAAGTATTACGTATAACATATTATTACGACATGTCGTGGAAATATATTTATCAGTAAATCACACAAATATTATAAAAGCGAAAGTTTATTCGTTTGGATGTTTGTCCTTCAATCACGCTGAAACTACTCAACGGATTTTGATGAAATTTTGTATACAGACAGGGTATGAGCTAAGTTACTAATTACTGATAGGATACTTGCTATTCCGATTAAATGCTCTCTTGGGATAAAATAGGAAAGAGGAAAATCTAACGTTTGCGCGGACGAAATCGCAATCTAGTTAAAAATAAATTCATTCATTAATGATAGGTAGTATATGTATTACAATGACAAAAGGTCTCTTGCAGTCTTCACGATGCATCGTGCAAGTGATGTCATACCGGCACGGTCGGTTGTTATAATCTCGGATATTTACAAATATGAAACGTATATAAGTTTAATTAATTCATTAAAGTTCCCATAATAAAAAACAGGTCAAGTTGCGAGTTGGACTCGCGCACCGAGGGTTCCGTACAAACCTGTAGGTATATAACTCTTATATAGTAACTTTTTTATTTTAGTAACTTTCAAAATTGTCAAAAATATTTTTCAAAAATATTTTTTTTTATATGATGAAACTGAAAATTTACGGTTTTCGTAATTTTTCCTATATCTGTACTACACACATCAAAAGTGTCTAGGGATCAACATATATTTTTGCAATAACTTTTCTCCTGATTGATATTAATTAAAATTTTCTTTAAGGATTCATCAAATAAAGTGTTATCGTTTGTCTACAGTAACGATAAACCAAGTCACCTTCGCATTAATAAAGAAATTTGCCATTTTCCTAATAAAGGGATTTTTGACATTTGAACCACTAACATTAAAGTTCGAAAAAAAGACTGAAATAACAGTTTTCTTTAAAATTTTATTGGGTAACTTAAACAATTAATAATCCGTGTTTCTACCGCGAACACTAACAACACAAGAACATCGGTTTGGCATACTCAAATTGAGTTCATCCAAATCACGCTGTGGAATGGCCGCCCATGTTCGTTGCAACAACAAAAAAGGTCTTCTTGCGACTGGATACCCTCCATATTCGGCAGAGCTCTTCTCTGTAGTAGCGCCATGGAGGACGGTATCGCTGCACCACACGGAGACAAGACCGATACATTCAAATCACAACTCGAAGAGCTCCAACAATAACCGCCATGATGTTAGCCGTGAGGCTTCATCACTTTTCAGGGAACTTAATTGGTCGCTAACCAAACAGTCAGAAACCGCTTGCATGAAGTGAACCTTCATTCCCGAAGACCGCTAAGGGTACCACCTAAAGCAATGCACAAGAGCCCATTTCGGGAACACAGAAATTGGGCAGAAGAACAATGGCGTTTCGTATGCTTTTCTGATGAGTCTCGTTTTGGTATGAGACCGGATACAAGACGTATACGACACTGGAGAACCCCTGGACGCCAACTGCGATTAAAATCCTGCCAGGAAGTCCATCCTTATAGTGGTGGAACCATCATGGTATGGGCGGGTATTTGGATCGGCGGAAGAACTGAGTTGATTTGGATCAGAGGCAACCTCAACGCTCAAATTTATGCTGAGACGATTGTATCAGACGTCATCGTTCCTCTACAAGTGCAAATCGGTCCCTTATTTCAGTTAATGCATGATAATGCACGACCGCACACCGCAAGAGTTGTAAGACAGACTCTCGCCGCAGCTAACATCAATGTCATGCCCTGGCCTGCTCAGTCGCCAGACTTGAACCCGATTGAGCATGCATGGGATATGCTACAGAGAAGAGTTCTGCCAAATATGGAGGGTATCCAGTCGCAAGAAGACCTTTTTTTATTGTTGCAACGAACATGGGCGGCCATTCCACAGTGTGATTTGGATGAACTCAATTTGAGTATGCCAAACCGATGTTCTTGTGTTGTTAGTGTTCGCGGTAGAAACACGGATTATTAATTGTTTAAGTTACCCAATAAAATTTTAAAGAAAACTGTTATTTCAGTCTTTTTTTCGAACTTTAATGTTAGTGGTTCAAATGTCAAAAATCCCTTTATTAGGAAAATGGCAAATTTCTTTATTAATGCGAAGGTGACTTGGTTTATCGTTACTGTAGACAAACGAAAACACTTTATTTGATGAATCCTTAAAGAAAATTTTAATTAATATCAATCAGGAGAAAAGTTATTGCAAAAATATATGTTGATCTCTAGACACTTTTGATGTGTGTATAAGACGTGACTTCGTTCTAAATTTCAAGATTCTAAGTTTACGGGAAGTACCCTGTAGGTTTTGATTCCCGTGCGAGTTTCGAAAATTTGCGGACGGTTGATTTTTCTACAGCTTCCAGGGAAAGTAGGCCTTAGTATCATATAGAAATTTCAGTTTGATACCTCCACGCGTTCCTGAGAAAAACGGTCTTGACAGACGGACGGACGGACAGACGGACAACAAAGTGATCTTATAAGGGTTCCGTTTTTTTCTTTTGAGGAACGAAACCCTAAAAAGGCTTATTTAGTTTTACGCGGATTTGATTTTCGCTGTAAAATAGAATTAAAACACTATAGCTTTCCGCCGGCGGATTCACCGGCGTGGAATTAGAACAATTTAATTTTGCCGACGTCTACACGCCGATTCCTTTCCGACGTACCTGAACCATTATTTTAGGAGTAAGCTGTGACAAAAAGATTGATTTTACAGCAATAATATAATAGAGATGGTATGAGTAGTCATTCAACCACTTATTAAAGTAAGTAGGTCGTGTATTAATTTAATAGATGAGATCATGAGAACCTTGGTGGTTGTTATACAAAGGTCGGTCAGGAATATAATCAGCGATAGTTTAACTATGCACTCGTACATACAAGTTCAGCAATTTGCTTAGATACAACTATGGCATTTTATTATGAAAATGTTATCATAGTAAAAAGTCCTTTAGATAAATAATAACTACCTAGCTCGTTTAAGAGAAAAACGATTGCATAGCACCTTCCACAGGAAGCGAAGTACCTACCTTTTTTATCAAAAAGGACATTTTAAATAAATGCGGATTTTTTTAGCCATCAAAATTTCACATAGATTTTAGTGTTTCAGTGATGGTCTATTTTGTGTACCTAGCTATGGGTATAACCGTATTTATAACACTTACTTGTCATGCCCTCCAAGGTGCCGCATTTTCAACCAGCCCCAATATTTCCATACTAGGACAACGAAAGTGCGATTTTTTTGAACTGCGTTAGCAGCCTGATTTTTGAACAGCATCGTGCCTAAATTTGAAGTTAACCAATACTGAAATCAAGGTTGCAATGTAAGAGGTGGTAAATAAAAAGACATTGTAGTCGCAGGGTTCTTTTCAGGACCACAATCAGATAAATGGGAATAGTCAAGGACGAATAAAATTGAACAAACATGTTGTATCGTTTAGGTACTTGAAAGTACTAAAAATGAATAGTATTATATCTCAAACTAGATGCATCGTTTTAGGGTCACAAAAGTAAAGATAAGAAATCAATAATCAACTTAGGACACACTCACCTTCCGCCTTTCGTAATATTTAGAAATAGTTTCGTTGTGTAAATCATCAATAGTTCGATTAACTATAACTTCCGTAAAATTGTAGGAATCATTAAAATATTCATCGTCATAAAACGTTAATGCTACTTTATAAACAAAAGCTATCGCTAAAACTATTAACACAAGTCGGAGCCTTTTGAATATCAATCTGATTTTTCGGTTCACAATTCCCATGACCAATGTCTATTAATTATTATCACATCAGTGTAAACTTTTCTTGTTTAAAATCGCGTTCATTACTGATGTTCGTTTAGAAACGTATGGGTTTGTACACCGCGTTGTGTAGCTATTGTAATCAAAGCTATAATGACGAATCCGCAGCGGTTCAATCCAATGTCCATAACAATAATACTTGCCTATTGGCGTGGCTACATACCTTTGTATCGGCGTATCAATTTACAATTAGAGTAGGGAACGCGAAATTGATAATTCACGTAAATTTTCTTCTTCTCACTATGAATCGGAAGTCACCAGTGATCGCATGTCACTTTCTATGTATGTATACAAACGGTCAATATCAATCGGTACTCTCTTGTGCAACAATGTTTTGTATAAAATTTTTATTTCGTAAGAAACAATATGCGCCATAACGATAAGGTGTACAGACGACAGCCGGAACGCTACAAATTTCAACGCCTTTATTGCATCCGCATAAGATGATTTTTACCTTGACGTGCTGTCACGTGCTCTTCTGTCAAAAAAATAAAAGCTTAGTATTATTGTTTTTCGTAGCAACCCTAGCAAGTACTCCTATAAATATCAGCTATCGTTTATTTTTTCTTCTTGAGTGTTGGGACTTCGCTCAACATCGTTGGCATCTACGCGGGCGGCGAACACCGAGGTCACCCGAGCCTGCACGATCGCGCCCGACCAGCTTCGCTACCGAGCCGAACGTTCGCACTTTCGCCTACAAGCACTCAGACCTCCAGCACCTTTGACGCGTTTAAGGTTGATGCAAGATATTCTCTGTATATTTGCACCTTTTAATTACAGACCCCAACATTGAGCATCATACGCATCAATGTACTCGTATTTTAAAATTTTATAATTATGGTTGTAGAGTAGTTACCTAGTTATAATATTTAGTGTCGATGGCTGAAACTATTTTTGAATTATTGTTAAACTTCAAGTTTTAACGAACTTAAAGCAAAATAATCCTCTTTTTCAGCTTTAGTCATGGATTTCCGCAAAGTAACGCCTGATTCCATCAACTATTTAAACGATGCATTGTTTTTCTAAATAGACAACAGTTTGTAAATTGTTTCTTCTTACATATTGCAATGATCCTTGCTATGGATCATCATCATCAGTAAATTTAGATTCGGTTGCAGAAAAACGAGCTTCATTTGAAACCTTGAAACCGAACCTATTGACAAGGTCACCTGGGATCATAACCAATCTCAAAAGTAGGTATATCAATCTGCTAAGTATTAAATTTCCGCCACTGGTCATACGACTTAAAAATAATAAATCATTTATTCCCGCCATTTTATTATAATACTATTTAAAAACGTTAAAAATAAAAATTTTGAATACATGCAATAAAAATGATACAATGAACATTAATTAGTTAAAAACGAAATAAATACATAAAAATCTTCAACAAAAACAAATAAATAAGTATTAAGAAGCAAAAGATAAAATTTAGATTATTGTTATTTAAATTAGTAACATAATAATATAGTTTTATCCTTTTTGCAGTACCTAAATACAAACAATTTGTTTTTACGTAATAATATCTGCTGGTGTCACCGGAACTAGGATCCTGTATCTCAGGATGACAGCCCTCCTCCCCTTTACACGTGGGGCACAGATACAGAACACAACTATTGACAAACATTCATACCGAAAGTTTAATTTCAATATAATTAAACAAAAATCTAGAGTTAAGTGTTCGTCTCGAATTCAATACTCGCACATGGCCAGTCATTTCCGAATTGTGTTGTTAATTCTGACATTGTTCCAGTTGTCAAAAGCTGATAAGATCTTTCATCAATCTAAAATGTGTGCACAATGATGATGACTCCTCATTTACATTTTACAACAAGGTCATCATTTGTGTTGTACGTACGTACATATCACACTAAATACAGTCTGCGGTTTACACCACGTAACGATGACTATAAATTAATAATCCTTTTCTTACACACTCTTCTTGGGCCTTTCCATTTTGGAGATGTCACATAAATTGGTCCAGCACCGACTCCTGCGTCGCCAGATCGAACTACTGACTGGTATGGGGAGGTAACTGATTCACATAACAATTTAGGGTCAAAGTATAGTCTCAGCATATCAATGTCATAGATTTTAGTCACATTATCATTGTAGTTCAATGCCTGGCATAGTCTGCACAGTTCGTATGGAGTGCGACCAAAGGAGCCGTGTTCATTAGTTATCTTGAAAAAACGCCGCCACTGGTGATACTCCAAAATGTACTCATCCTTCTTGCTTAAATGAATCAGTTCAAAGGCAAGATCTCTAGGTGAGTTAAAACTATTTACGTGTATAAAAGAATAAGGCGGTAACAGTTTTTCATAGTCAGACACTGGAGCTCCCATCACAACAGGAATTGCACCTTTGGTGAAAGCGTTGTGAAAAACTTTTTCGGTTAAGTACTGTCGACAGTTCGAGTTCTCAAATGCCAAGTAGAAATGGTAATGTTTAAGTCTCCAACAGTCCATCGTCGCTTGACCAGGACAGCTGAAAAGGCAAACGAATTCACTGTTTTCAAAGCCTTCAAAGTAAAGAGCGCAAATAAATGTTAAAATCATTGCAAACTTCCACCGGTACTTGTAATTAAAGCAAGTGAACTAAAATTTTCACATCAAGATATTTTAAGCGTTATATTAATATATTTTCAGGCCAGTAGGCCCCCTACAAGGTGGACCGACAACCTGGTGAAAAGTCACGAGAAGCAGCTGGATGTGTGAAGCGCAGGACCGATCGCAGTGGAGATCCTCGTGGGAGGCCTATGGTCAGCAGTGGGCGTCGAACGGCTAATTTGATGATGATGATTATTATCATGGTTTAAATAAGCGCCGAAGTTACTTATGTTCAAAAATTATTTTTACCCTTCTTTCATGCCGATAGTCCGTGCGCAACGCCCATAAAGGTCTACTTTGATGTACTTTTGCAGTTCGCGTATATAGTTTAGCCGTGGTAGTACAGCACAGTTGGATATCATTGCAACAGCCAGTGCGTCCCTCTGCTTATCCTTCCAATGGGGTACAAGACTAGAGATCGGCGTTTTGTTTATCTTTTTCACCATTTGTCGAGGTAACGGCTCAACGCGTCCATACGGAGAAGGGACGTCTGAATCGCTTCTGCAAGTTAAAAAATTGCAAACTGTAACACAAATTGACTCTCCATAGAAAGCATGGAAAATATACCAGCACCAGTAAAAATTATACTTATGTTATAAACGTAACGAAAGTTTGTAAGGATTTCTTTGATTCCTGGGGTTACATTGATAACAACTTCATTTCGACGTAAAACTCAACATTTAATGGAATATTTGGGTGGCCGGTCGGTTTCGCAATCCTTTCATATCTAAGTTGTACGGTTTCCAAACCCAAAAGTTATATGTTATTTTATATGATAGGCAGCATTAGATGTCAAGGATTGCGTGTGATCCAGCAATGTGGACTCTACTTGACAGTTCGAAACAAAAAAAAGAAATAAGTCAAACTAAATTTTGATTTAAACTAGTCAATTACTTTGGACCAATAAATTAGTGTTAATAAAACAAATACAGTTCAATTTTACGTGGTCAATTCAATTAGAAGTTCGTTTATTTAAAAAATAATCAATGATCGCAGTATCTTGTAACTTTGTTAACGGGTCAAAGTGACTTATCTTTTGTTATTTTTTCTGATTACCTATTGATTTTAGTATAGCATCAAGACATGAACATTTATAAGGCATTAGGAATTAAAAGCATGATGAGTAAACGTTTATCAGATTTATTAATCTCAAAGTCCGTCCGATCCTTTTGAACGGATCGCTACTGGAGATAGTATTCACGCAGCACAATACTGATCCGATATACCGATGTACCGATGACAGTATGCTGGATCCGAAATACTGTATTATGTGTTAACAAAGCGTTTATCATCTACATTCCTGATGCTCACAGCAAAATAGTGGAATTCACTACCTAGGTCAGTGTTTCCCTGCAGTTACAACCTAGGAAGCTATAATTAATAGGCATCTTCTAAGCGAGTTCGCTCCATCGTAGACTGTGTCTTTGCCTATACCTAACGAGGGTTTAGTTTTGGGTCAAGAGAATACCTATCCAAAATAAAATTAAATATAAGAACTCGCACATATATCTACCTACGCTAATAACACACACGTTTAAACAGACCTGTTAGACGGTCGTTATATGTGAACGCGCCCTTAGATAAATTAATTATATAGGATACTAGCTGACCCGGTAAACGTTATTTTGCCATATAAATTATTGTGGACAACCCTTACCACTAAGGGATATGAATAATAGATGTTGGCCGATTTTCAGACCTACTCAATATGCTCACAAAATTTCATAAGAATCAGTCAAGCCGTTTCGGAGAACGGTACGGTTACAAACATTGTGACACGAGAATTTTATACATACATATATATAGAGACTACAGCCTTCATTGACAAACCTGTAGGTCATTGTCCAATTGAAGATATCTGCCAAATCTTCCAAGTCAATTGGAGCATAACTCGCATCACTGGCAGGTGACTCGACCGTCAGAAGCACCCATTTTTGGTCAGGATTTCTTTTATGCAGCCAAGGTAGAGTCCTGGATCTAGATAGTAAAACAACTATGACATCAGCTGAGGTAACTGTAGTTTCGTTTGTAGTGAACATGCAATTTTTCACGGGACACATTCCAAGAGGATCTTTTCTGTAAACAAACAATAATGAGGTTTTGGCAATATTATAAAAAAATGACTCGCCACTTTTATAATATCGAAATAGACCAAATGCAGCTAGGTGTTGTTATCTGTCACTAGATGGACTTAAAAAAAAGTATTATAGACTTATCTTAAATGGACCAATAAAATTCACTAATTAGAAAGACTGTTATTTTGAATAATAACCTTTTGAATAATATAAGATAAGGTACACGGTTCGCCCGCAAACATTCGTGATCATTTTCGAAATTAACGACAAATAAGCTAATTCAGATAGATCAAATCTGACAGTTATCTAAACAGCTCGGCAGAGAGACCTTTCAAACTATATTTAAACAAAATTTTTCAGATAAACCGTCGCGAGACAGGTATACGGATTTTTTTTTGGCTTAGAAAAATTATATTTAGATCTAAGTTATTTAACTTAGATGAGGTGCGATAAACTATTTCATATCACCGTTCATTTAGCTATTGAAATTATATAAAACAGTGGGGCTTATACCTAGTTAAAATTTGATTAAACTTTCCTTAAATAAATAACAATATTTTCATTGTTAATGTAATTTTCTAGTCCCTCAACTGAATACTAATGGTATGCAAAAGAAGAACCTAGTATTGGCCTACTTATCTATTAGTACTATGTAATAAGTAAAGTTATTGTAAGCTGTTGGTTTTCTAAATAAATAAATAAATTAACTGCTATTCAATATATTTTATAATGCTTATTGTTTTTAACGACAAAACATTGAATAAAACATTACTTACATGTACTGCTCCGAATAATACGGGTGTCTGTAAACTAATACACCGAAAGTCCTATTTAGTTGGATATAGTTATTGGGCTGGTTTTTAAACAGGAGCGAACCTAGATTTGATGTCACCCAATACTGAAACAATTAAAACAAAAATGTAAAACAAAAGTGTACCACATTCAGTACAGATCTTACGTATATTTTTTTTTGTATGAGGAGAATTTTCACGTAACTTTGAACAACTTTTTCGGAGTTTCTACAATCATACTCCTTATGGTATAGTAGATAGCTGGACTTCTGTACTAACTACGGTGTAGTTGATATCGGGACAAAAAGTGCTCGTCACGCTGAACTTATTTTCTTAAGGTGTCATATTTATACCTTTTATTATTAAGCGGGGCTGTTAGGGTTCAACATCAAATGTTCAGACATTTTTGCATAAATGGCACGTTACGTTGAAAAAAATAAATAAATATCTATACTTCTAACCGTTTAGCTGGGCTCTTGGGTGTCACATTAGGTACTCTAGATCTTAATTTTTGTTATGGAAATGAAAAGAGCTTATCATGTGGACCAATTTTTTCCATGGTGTGATATGCGCGTACATATACACAGACAAACAGAGACAGACAAATATTCTGAAAAGTAGTGGGGTGTTTTCTGTAGTCGATTTCAAGTACCCCAATTCCCCCTAGCCAATTTTATTTTAAAAAATTCTCAAGTACAGACTTTTTCCCTCTTCAGCTTTATAAATATAATAGAAAGATAAACTTGATAGTTAGCCTGTCTGAATCATAGTAAATATACAAAAAATAAAAGTATAGCCTATAGTATAGTCTATTATATAGTATAGTTTTCGTTAGTGAAAAAACATTGAAACATCAAATTGCAAGCAATGTAATGAAAAAAAAATTCTTCCCGCTTTTGGTAATATTTTTGCACTGTCATATTGTAATTTAGGTAATCATGTTCATCAGTTCTTGGTTTGTCCTCGTGAATGAAGTTATCGTTGTAAATACTTACTATCATCAAACACAAAAGTGATATAAATACAACATCTTTCAAAAACTGTTCAAGCAAACTGTATGTTTTTGGAAAAGCTGGAATGTTTAGTGACATGACTTCGTATTTATCTTTTACAAGTTCCAACTGCGTACTAAAAACATCGATTTTATTGCATTACTATATAGTTGTTTTATTCCGTTATATACAACCCGCGACTAAATTGTGAACTGCATTGTCGAAATAGCAGAGTTGCTGCTAAGTCAATTATTTGATTATTTTTATAAGGCATGTTTTAGCCGGAGCAATAATAATGTATTCAAACAGTGTTCGGCTCCCACTTAATTGTATGACGGTTGAATTTGTTGTTTAGCAAACACAGTAGCAACATAGTACAAAGTCATAACAATAAAATAAAAAATAAAATTTAGTAAATAATCCCGACATGAGCCAGGAAAATAGCTGGTGAGCTTCAATGGCTGGACAGATTTTTACCAGCTATAGATAAGAACCACCGTGATTAAATTATCTTTCGATTAAAAAAAATCTCACTGAAATCGCTTCATCCGTTCGTGAGATACGATGCCACCTCACACACAAAAACACACATACTTACACACACAGAAACAGACAGAGGGGTCAAACTAATAACGCACCTCTTTTTCTGCGGGGGTTAAAAAGTCACGAATTGAACGCTTCGAATGCGTATTATTAAATATGTTTAACAGTAGACGATACATTTGGCTACCCAATAAGAAGATTCAATCTTGTGCTGCCTCGCCCTTTAAGCTTCTGCTAAGCCTTCGCAAAAAGGTAAGAAGTATCGCAAACCACAATTGCGCCAAATCGCTGACAGTTGACAGCGAGTCGCGTTCACAGTCTGCCGTAAGGGTGCCCTGGCCCGTAAGTATGTAAGTTCTCTTACTTCCACGTAAATATCCTACTTTATGCTGTCTTGATGTTTAAAAAAACAGATAATTTATTAGATAACTGATAAACTTTATTAAAAAAGACTGATCAAACTACAAATGTACGTTTCCAGATAGTTGCGAGAAGTTTTGAGACTTTTGTTCTAAGTTCTAAGTTCTTTGTGAGTGGTAGCTTATACTTTACGACCAATATCTTCGATTTGAAGCTATCTTTTACCATAAAAACATACTTAACTTTTTTATGTTTGACATTACAAATTAGGCAAAGTGAAAGCAATGTGTACGGTGCAAGTGTTCTGTTTTTTAAAGAAAATAAAACGGTGATGTTGAACCTTATTTTTTTATGGCTTAAATTAGGAGCCATTAAGAAATTTACGTTGTATAATAGTTATTTGTTATACAAGAGTGCAAAGTTGCTTTTTAACCGCGTGTTCAATTTTCGAGTGATTCAAAATTAGAATCCTGAGCGTTAGCGAGGGAATCAAAAGAGCACGAGGTTAAAAATCTTTGCACTCGAGTGCAACACGTAACTTTTCATTCCACCTTAGCGAGGAAATGACTAAATGCAAAAAAAAACCGGTCAAGTGCGAGTTGGACTCGCGCACCGAGGGTTCCGTACAAACCTGTAGATAAGGAGTAGTAACTTTGAAATTTTCAAAATTGACAAAAATATTTTTCAAAAAAAATTTTTTTTATATGATGAAACTGAAAATTTACGGTTTTCGTAATTTTTCCTATATCTGTACTATAAGACGTGAGTTCGTACTAAATTTCAAGATTCTAAGTTTACGGGAAGTACCCTGTAGGTTTTGATTCCCGTGCGAGTTTCGAAAATTTGCGGCCTAAATGGCTGTATCTTTTGATTGCGTTGGCTTAGAAGGTTGATTTTTCTACAGCTTCCAGGGACAGTAGACCTGAGTATCATATAGAAATTTCAGTTTGATACCTCCACGCGTTCCTGAGAAAAACGGTCTTGACAGACGGACGGACGGACGGACAGACGGACAACAAAGTGATCTTATAAGGGTTCCGTTTTTTTCTTTTGAGGTACGGAACCCTAAAAACCGTTGACAATCACAAGATAGGTACTTATATTTCAGTTTAGGTATTAACTACTACATTATGACAGGTAAGTATTACAGAATAATCTTTAAATTATAACAAAATAATACTTATATATAATTAATAAAAATTGAAAGTAACGTTGCTAAAGTTATTTAAATTGAGTGTAATATTTTTGTTGGGTACTGTAATATTGGTGTTAGTCACTTGTGTACTGTTTTTCGAGTGCTTGCTTTCTTGTTCTCGGATAATTCTATAAAATATGCCAGCAAAACGTTTTCTGAGAAAGTTTTGGCTCCTTTTGCTAGTCGCCACGTTAATAAAAATACTGTACTGTTTTAAATACTTCTCGCGTGATTGTTGAGGGAGAAAGCTCATTTGCGCATTATTAACAGTTTCAGTCAATCTGTTGGCGTCAAACAAACTTCCTCGTCGCTAGAATCACTCATTTTAGTTTTTTCACTTGTTTTCAAGTTTCTTGTTTTTAAATAAGGTTCAACAATGACGTGAAAAAATGCCGCGTAAAGAACCGCCTACAAAGCAAATTGAAAAAAGAACACCAAGAAGGTTCCGAGTTTGAGTTTTTAACAAATTGAAAAAATGCTGTATGATATATTTGGCACCATAGAGGTAGCAATAAATAGGTTTAATGATTTTTTTAATTCACAAACTTAGTGCACACGATGTTCGAAATTCAAATTTACTTTCACCTCTAGTGAATAAAAACGGCTTTTCCACTCAGATATTGAAGAGCAAAAATACTCTTTCCGAGATGGTGGGATGAAAAATGTATTTACATGACTTTGGTAGGAACGACGCTGTTTTCTTCGTAGTAGTATTTTGATAAAACTTTTTTATCATTTAAGGTTTTAAGGTGAAAAAGTTTTTAGCCTTTTACGCGAAATATAGGACTGCACAGATATCCCTATTGTTTTAAAACTTCTTACTGTTTACTTCTAGAAGATAATCGGTCATGCATGGCGCAAGTAAATTAAATTATAAAGGAAGGAAAGTGTGTATTTAAAGATTTTCATCAAACTTCCCAAGGGTTTTTATTCAATATTCTTATGAATACCTATGTAATAAATGTATGCCTTTAATCTTTAAGGCATACATTTTATTTCCTGTAGCTATTGCTCGGTACGGTATACCTACATTGGAAAGTGTTAATTTATCATACATCCCTCAGCGAACTCTTACAACTTAGATCTTTATGACAGCCAAACAAAACAAATAAAACGAGTAACGTTCCCTAATTTATATCAAGGTATTGAATGTCATTCAATAGTTACCAACACAAGCTCAGAGAGTACCTAAAAAAGAGTTTTTTATTTTCACGTAATAAACGTTCACTAAGCCAGTATTAATCTGCAGAATACTGAATTCTTTTCAATAGGTGCGAATTGAGACACAAAGAAAGTGTCTGCACTCGTCAGCGATTTGGATAATTGTCACAAAGCGAGGTAAAATCACGGAGATAGGCAATACCTTAATTTGCGAGAAAGGATTTTTTCCATTTGCGCAGCTCGATTCGCACTCAGTTTGACTGAATAAAAATCTGTAAAAAGAAAAATGAGGTTAATGGTTATTTGATAAGCATATAAGCAAGTAAATACCTAGTTAATTAACAGTATGTACTAACTTAACAATGCAAAATAAATGGGGATCTTAGTAGTAAGATTGTAAGCCCCAATAATAACAACAAAATTAGGTACCTAAAGTTACCTCTTACCCAAAAATTCATACTTTAAGTATACGTAACATAATTTTACAATTTGGAACAATTTTGGTTGTTACAATGCTTTATTTTACCTTCAAAAGGTGTTCGATATCACAATGACCCAAATCGAAAATGTTGCTTAATACAGACTTTTACATCGAATCTGCTGAATTTTAGGGGCAATGATTGGCATTTCAATTTGGGTCGAGTTGCAGATATCGCCCCGTTCGGGAATGCGTCAATTTACCCCCAAAAGGAGAATGAACACATCGCTTATCCCGCCCGACCACCAAACGACTCTTGTTTTTCTTTTTTTTCTCTAGAATTCCCAAATTGGAATGTGATCCCATTTACAATTGTAGCAACGCTTGTCCGATATGAGAAAATCGTGGGAATCGCCCATATGGTTTTTAGTACGCATTTATGGACACGTAAAATGGGGATTGTCCGACTATATTCTTTATGGCTGACAATTGAGATTACTATTTATACAACATCGCCAAACTGCTAACAATAATAATATTTGCAAATAAACCGTTGATTGTTTCGCTAGATTTTCTCTTTCTCGTTTTTAGGGCTCCGTACTCTAAGAATATACGTAAATACTCTAAGAATATACGAGAATATACGTCTGAAAATCGGTACCTAATTACTGAGACTGCACTGTCCGTCTGTCTGTGTATCACGAGGCTGTATCTTATGAATTGTTATTCTCTATGGCAAGATAGTTGAAATTTTCATACGAAGATGATGTAAGTATTTCTGTTGCCAACAATATAAGTTCAGCATCACAACAAATATAAGTAATTATTTTATAAGTAAAATAAATCGATAACGGAAATGCTTTGAAAAAAAAACTGATTCATAATAGCATCGACTGTTCATTTTGTATTACGATTTGTTTTAGTAAAACAAGTTACTGATTATCGCATCAAGAAATTCCTAGATCAAGCGTATAAAAACGGTATTAATATTTTGATTTTCACTGTTATATTTCCATTCGAAGAAAAAAATAGTGTTGTGTACGCAAAAAAAACTTAATAATGTTATACTTTATCACTTTTCTTCTCCATACAAGTGTTAAGGGATGTATATAGGGAAATCATATAAACTAAGTTGTAAATACGTATGTATGTATGTATTAATAATATCGTACTTATAAATAGTATTTCACAGAAAGGTGTCTCTGGCATCGAGGTGTACCGAAAATACCCCATGTATGTTCCCCTATTTTTAGTAGATTTCAGCGATGATTTTTTAAAATTGAATTTGAGAATATTCGACTTGACGCACTTAATTTTTTTTCGGTAAGAATGCATCTTTAATTAATACATTTTTTGTAACAGAGACCTCATAACTTGTACTTTCACCCTAAAAATACCCAGCTTCTTACTATTAATTGAAGGTAAAATAATATAGACCGAAAGTAAAAAATTGAGATAAAAGCGAATCACAGTTCAACTTTCAACGAACAAAAAAATACTTTTTAGTAATTTTAAAAACTGTTTAAAACCTCCATGTATTTTATGGGTCGTAGTAAAAGTCAGAGAAAAGATGCATATTTCCTGAAAAGAAAAATTAAGAGTGTCAAGTCCAAAATTCTTAAATTTAATTTAGAAAAATCATCAATTTCGAAAACTACTCAAAATCGCGGAACATACATGGGGTATTTTCGGGTACACCTAGATGTCAGGTATTCAAAAAAAAATTGTGCCACTTTACGGGCCACCCTGTATTTATTTCTTCGTACGCGAGTGCGACTCGTACTTGGCCGCTTCTTACTTTACTATTTACGACCCCAATTCTAAGCCTGACTCCTAATCAAATTAAAATAAATCTTGCCACTCCATATTGCTGACTCAAAACAAGAGAGAAGGCATTCACCACAAACTTATTACCAACATTTGTTTCTCCGAAAAACGGCGCCACGTAAATTACTAGAGTATCTTCCGAAGCAAAAACATAATTAATGTTTTGTTGTTTGTAATCAGAGGGCTAAGGGCCGCAGCAACCTACAGAAGCTCCTTTATATTACACGCTTGGGTTATAGCAAGAAATAATTATGTAGTAAATTATAGCAATGGCAATGTGTTTCCGATGTGGTAAAGTTGTTTGTGAAATCATCATTAGTGCCGAATTATGGTTGCGTAACTTTTGAACGTGTACTCTGCATGTAGCCAGATTTATCTGTTTGTAACAGCCTGGGACTTTTATGTTATTGTTTAAGTTTTGGTTTTGAAAATGGGAGCTATTTTCGTTTTTTAGGTAGGCCAGGTATCCACAATATCCAGCAACACGGTCATTTAGATGATCCTTTCCAAATTTCCAGCAAACAGGTAATAAGTTTACACGTAATTAACTTCTCATTTGAATATTGAAAATTTGCTCTGAGTAAGAAGTCGTGTATGTAGATTACAACTGTATAGTATGATGTTTCAATATAAACTCTTCATAATTATATAGTTACTACAAAACATAATAAAACAATACACATTAACCTAGATAAGATCCACAATTTCGCCTTCAAAGTTATCTAAAGAATCTGAAGAAAATCTTTAAAAGAATTCTTTTCGAAAAACTTTAACAACCATGTTGTTAATTAGATTTCCACTTTTTTTTGATTTTTTTGAAGAGCGCCGGCTGAAACTGAAAAAAAAAATGTCGGCTGAAGAATTTAAGACCGTGTTTGAAATCATAAGCGGTTTGGTAGGGATATGTGCTTATTAGGCCCAAGGCACACCCGCAGTACCTATTCTGTCTAGTCTGCCTCGTTTGTGTAGTGGCTAATTTTCTGCCTTACATCCGAGAGGTCCTGGGTTCGAATCCCAGGTTAAGCCAAAATTGTTTCTGAGATTTTCTGTCATGAATTTCTCAAAAGCAGCTCGGAGTCGGGAAGTTGGCAATGATGCACCCCGTGTTCGGAAAGCAAGTTTAGCTGTTGGTCCTGCGCCTGATCTCTCTCCTGTCATGTCGGATTGCCGTCTCACCGAACTTTGAGACTGATGGAACAGTTAGTGCACCTGTGTATTGCGCTCACACTTGTGCACTATAACATCTCCTGCGTAGTTAGCTGCTGATCTCGGTTGAGATTGGCCGGCGTGGTAGAAATCGACTAGAAGGACTATTACCTATTCTGTCGCCGCGACTCGCGACAGTCAGACATTTTGCCGCTTTAATTGGTTGACAGTATGCCGAAACAGGTGTGCTATAAGCAAACTACAGCCTTAAAATTTATTTTCGTCATCTCTATTGCTTATCTTGGCAACAGGCAGCAAAAATGAAAAGATGGAGGTTATCAAAATTGTAAATTGGGTGGAAATTCTTAAGGTAAACAAAACAACCCTTCCCCAAGGCATTGGGAACGACGGCAGGGACCATTTATCACCCCAAGATTATATTTCCGACAAGATGCCGCATTGGATGTATTTATACAAAGGCTAATAATTACGCCCTTTGGTAGACAGTTGCGAGCATTGAAATTATCCCTGTAAATTCGGCAATCATCGCAGCTGGAAATTTTTTCATTAATATACCTTTTGAGGTTTATAAAATAAAATTAGGTTTTTAGGTCAACATATCATTATGGTGCAAAAAGTGAACACTGGCGCTTTTTTCACTATGTTGACTTGGATTATTGACATAAGGACAAAATTACTTTTCAAAACATTAGCCCCAGTAACCAATAACTGTAACTACTGCGAACAAGCAGACCAAAAGCGGTCGTTGTATTATTTTAAGCCTTAAAAAAGTAATCAGAAGTAATAGGTTCATAGTGTTATTATTGACGTGAATAAAAAAACAAAATTATGAATTGTCATGAAGCTGCAAAGAAATCAAGTGAACAATAAAATTAAATCCAGGGGACTGGGTGTTACCGCTTCACTTACATACAGGATTGTAACTTCGTTTTTCCATCTCGTAGAGTTTCAATAAAACTGTCACAGTCAATATGTTACCAAGTGACAGTCCTTTTACGGCAAGCCTATATTGGAGCGAGAAATAGCGAGATTCTTACATGATTTTGTATTATTTTCATGGAAAATGAATAAGTGGAATGTTATTGTTTCTGAAGTGAGTTATCAAAATGACTGCAGACGCTGTGGGACTATTATTACTTGGTACAGCAAACTTATAATGAATTACAAATATTTATCACAAAGCCTATTCTCAAAAATATATGTGTGTAAAACATTTTTTTTTCAAATTAGCTAAACGCCTACCGCTGAATCAGAGCAAAACGATTACATTTTGAATGAAATATCTACTTGCACTAACCTACTTGTCTCTCTTTCAATCCCGGAATTGGATTTCGAAGATTACAGTAGTTTGGAAGGGATAAGCGATGCCATATGTCACAAAGGTACCTACCATTCACTGGGACTAACAAATCTGATCAAAAGTTCGGCCGTCCTCCTTAACGCTCCGTCTGTATTTTCGAATCTGGCCAGCCCGTTCGCTCGCACGGACAAGCTAGCAAGAGTGACAGAGAAACACCTGAAACCACGGACTACGAGAGACTACGGGAGTTCGCATACAAGATGAAACGTGAAGGGTAGAATCCAAAAAAGCCAGTATTAGGATATTCGTTTTCAGAGTACTACATATTTTAAGTATATTAAGAAGTATATTGCTTTGTCCTTAAAACTTTTTTATAAGCTTTTAATCAAGGTTCCGCGGGTTGGTTGGCAGGCAAAGGCCAAAAATCTACAAGCTTAGGCTTCGCGCAAGACGTAACATGAGCGCTAAGTCCAACAAAAAAAGTTAAATTACAACTATCACAAAGTCGAGCGGTTCGAAACGACATGCATCTTGTTCGTACTAATCCGATGAGCTAAAAAGTCCGTAACATTGTATTTTACGTGACGTAGTAAATTCATTCCATATACAAAATTCGTAATCATCCTAACTAAAGCGTGTTTGTCACAGTAGGAACCCTTAGGACAATACCACAGAACGATACCAATCATAGCAGACTTCTGAAGTAAATCGAAGCGTAAGTTATTGCTACGGTTTTTGCGTTCCATCTAAAGAAACCCGATGTCCAACTTCGGAACTACATATATCTGCGCCATCTGCAGTGGACGCGTCTCTCCGCAACTTTACTAATTCATGATGCAATAAAACAGATTATCCTTTGCAACTTTTTGACCTCAATAGTAATAGAGCCCCGGAATAGTAAATGGAACTGGCGAAAGTTTACTTAAAGACGATACAAGCCTCAGAGTTGCGTCGAGAATGAAATAAAGGTCTTCTTGTATTAATGTATTAAACGTTGTTGCGAGAACTTGAGTTTGATGTTGATGTGGCGTGGTGATGAAATGTTAAGGGATAATTTAAAGTAAATGCGACGATGAAAGATTTCACAGTGCCACGTGCACAAAAACTACAAATATTTCATGAAAAAATAAGGAATATAAATTTGAAATACACTTTTACCTGTCTAGACCTGGGTAATAAATATCCCTGTTTCTTTCATTATTTCTTCTGTCTCACCATCATGAAAAGGGCTTCGTTATTATGGCATACCGAATACTGTAGTGACGCGAGTATACTTTTCCTTCCAACAATACCTACCTACTTTCAATTAAAAAACTAATAGCTGAATTAATCAAATAAAAACGAAGATAAGTGTAATTTTTTGGTAAGTTACAGGACGCAGCCAATTAGGGATAAAACAGGAAGGAGGTAAAATGCAACGTAATCCTGGGTGCTAGTCATAGAATTCATTTATTTCTTTAAATAGACCCACGGGTGGACCTTTACACGTCCCATAAAACCCAACCACAGCTTCGGGATAATAGGCATGATGACACCTATTTTACTGCGCATAGCCCTCAAAAACTAACCCGAGTGGCGCTATATATCTGTAGGCTATAAGTTGATTGTTCAATTCTTCAATGGGATTGAGATGTTTTGTCACAGAAAAATGTGTCACTCTACAGCTTCATACCTTCCTCGACACAAAAACAAAACATAACATTAATCCGTTGCGTCGTGAAAGAAGGACTAACAAACAAACAAAGTGACTTTCCCAATTACAATATTGTTATTAGGAACCAATCGGAAAACGTGCCATACAAAGAAACAAGACGATTAGACGCAACGACACCATAGACTAGAAACACCGTAGATTTGAAAAACCATTTACCGGAAACACTTTAGACTAAATATACCATAGACTAGAAACATCATAGACTATAAACACCATAGACTACAGACACCATTGACTAGAGACACCATTGACTAGAAACACCATACACTACAGTCGCCATAGACTAAAAACACCACTGACTAAAAACACCATAGACTAAAAACACCATGAACTGAAAACACTATAAACTAAAAACACCATAGACTAAAAATACCATAGACTAAAAATACCAAAGACTAGAAACATCATAGACCAGAAACACCATAAACTAGAAACACCATAGACTACAAATAACATGGTCCAGAAACACCATCGACTAGAAACCCCATAGACAAGAAACACCATACACTTGAAACACTATTGACTAGAAACAACATAGACTAAAAAATAACATAGTCTAGAAAC
Organism: Pyrausta despicata; assembly: GCA_963921415.1. Taxonomy (NCBI): domain Eukaryota; kingdom Metazoa; phylum Arthropoda; class Insecta; order Lepidoptera; family Crambidae; genus Pyrausta; species Pyrausta despicata. The sequence continues at coordinate 8,699,861 of OY992853.1, forward strand.
ACCATAGACTAGAAACTCCATAGACAAGAAACACCCTGGAATAAAACCACTAAAAAAACCATAGACTACAGACACCATAGACTACGAACACCATTGACTAGAAACACCATAGACAAAAAACCCATATGCTAAAACACCATAGACTAAAAACACCATAGACTTGAATCACCATAGACCAAAAACACCATAAACTAGAAACACCACAGAACTACAGACACCATTGACTAGAAACACCATACACTACAGTCGCCATAGACTAAAACACCACTGAATAAGAAACACCATAGACTAAAAACACCATAGACTAAAAACACTACAGACTAAAAACACCATAAACTAAAAACACCATATACTTAAAATACCAAAGACTAAAAATACCAAAGACTAGAAACATTAAAGACCAGAAACACCATAAACTAGAAACACCATAGACTAAAGACAACGTAGTCTAGAAACACCATACACTAAAAACACCAAAGACTAGAAATATCATAGACCAGAAACACCATAGACTACAGACACCATAAACACCATAGACTAGAAACACCAAAGACAAATAAACACAATAGAATTAAAACAGCATAGACTAGAAACACCCTGGAATAAAACCACTAGAAAAACCATAGACTACAGACACCATAGACTACGAACACTTTTGACTAGAAACACCGTAGATTTGAAAAACCAGTTACTAAAACACTAAAGACTAAATACACTATAGACTAGAAACACCATAGACTAAAACACCATAGACTAAAAACACCATTGACTACAGACACCATAGACTACATACACCATAGACTAGAAACAACGTAGATTTGAAAAACCAGTTACTAAAAACACTATAGACTAAATACACTAAGGACTAGAAACACCATAGACTGAAAACACCATAGACTAAAAACACCATAGACTAAAAACCCCATTGACTACAGACACCATAGACTAAAAACACCTGAGACTAAAAACACTATAGACTAGAAACACCATAGACAAAAAACACCATTAACCAAAAACACCATAGACTACAGACACAATAGACTACAAACACCATTGACTAGAAACACCGTAGATTTGAAAAACCAGTTACTAAAAACACTATAGACTAATAACACCATAGACTTAAAACACCATTGACTACAGACACCATAGACTACAAACACCATAAGCTAGAAACACCGTAGATTTGAAAAACCAGTTACTGGAAACACTATGGACTAAATATACCATAGACTAAAAACACCATAGACTACAGATACTATAGACGATAAACACCATAGACTAGAAACACCACTGACTACAAACACCATAGACTACAGACACCATTGACTAGAGACACCATTGACTAGAAACACCATAGAACGAAAACCCATATGCTTAAACACCATAGACTAAAACACCATTGGCTAGAAACACCATAAACCTAAAACACCATAGACAAGAAACCCCATATACTTAAGCACCATAGACTTAAAAAACCATAGACTAAAAACACCATAGACTAGTAACACCATAGGACTATTGACACCATCGACTTAAAAAACATAGAATAGAAACACCATAGAGAAGAAACACCATAGACTTGAAACACCATAGACTAAAAACACCATAGACTAGAAACACCATAAGACTATTGACACCATCGCCTTAAAAAACATAGAATAGAAACACCATAGAGAAGAAACACCATAGACTTGAAACACCATAGACTTAAAACACCATAGACTTGAAACACCATGGACTAAAAACACCACAGACTAAAAACACTTTAGACTAGAAACACCATAATATAGAAAACCATAGATTACAGTTACAATAGACTTGAAACACCATAGACTAAAAATTCTATAGACTAAAAAACCATAGACTAAAAACACCCTAGTCTATAAACACCATAAACAAGAAATCCCATGTACTTAAAACCCCATAGACTAAATTAAACCTATACTAGAAACACCATAGACTACAGTTCCATAGACTAAAAACACCATTGACTTAAAACACCATAGACTAGAAACACCATATACTTAAGCACCATAAACTTAAAACACCAAAGACTAGAAACACCATTGACTAGAAACACCATAAACAAAAACCCCATATGCTAAAACACAATCGACTAAAAACACCATAGGCTAGAAACACCATAGACCAAAAACACCATAGACTAAAAACACCATAGGCTTGAATCACCATAGACCAAAAACACCATAGACTAAAAATACCAAAGACTAGAAACATTATAGACCAGAAACAACATACACTAGAAACACCGTGGAATAAAACCACTAGAAAAACCATAGACTTTAGACACAATAGACTACAAACACCATTGACTAGAAACACCGTAGATTTGAAAAACCATTTACTTTAAACACTATAGACTAAATACACTATAGACTAAAAACACCATAGGCTAGAAACACCATAGACCAAAAACACCATAGACAAGTAACCCCATACTTAAGCACCAGAGACTTAAAAACGCCATAGACTTGAAACACCATAGACTAGAAACACCATAGACTAGAAACACCAAATACCTACTTAAGAACCATATACTAAATACACCATAGATTAGAAACACCTTTGACTAGAAACACCATAGACTAGAAACACCATATACTTAAGCACCATAAACTAAAAACACCAAAGACTAGAAACACCATTGACTTGAAATACCATAAACAAAAACCTCATATGCTAAAACACCATCGACTAAAAACACCATAGACTAAAAACACCATAGACTAAAAACACAATTGACTACAGACACCATAGACTACAAACACCACAAACAAGAAACACCGTAGACTAGAAACACCATAGAACAACAGACACCATTGACTAGAAACACCATACACTACAGTCGCAATAGACTAAAAACACCAATGACTAAAAATACCATATACTAAAACACCAAAGACTAAAAACACCATAGACTAAAAACACCATAGACTAGAAACACTATAGATTAAAAATACCATAGACTAAACATACCAAAGACTAGAAACATCATAGACCAGAAACACCATAAACTAGAAACACCATAGACTAAAGACAACGTAGTCTAGAAAACACCATACACTAAAAACACCAAAGACTAGAAATATCATAGACCAGAAACACCATAGACTACAGAAACCATAAACACCATAGACTAGAAACACCAAAGACAAATAAACACAATAGAATTAAAACAACATAGACTAGAAACACCCTGGAATAAAACCACTAGAAAAACCATAGACTACAGACACCATAGACTACGAACACCATTGACTAGAAACTCCGTAGATTCGAAAAACCAGTTACTAAAAACACAAAAGACTAAATAAACTATAGACTAGAAACACCATAGACTAAAAACACCATAGACTTAAACACCATTGACAACAGACACCATAGACTACAAACAACATAGACTAGAAACACCGTAGATTTGAAAAACCAGTTACTGGAAACACTATGGACTAAATATACCATAGACTAGAAACACCATAGACTACAGATTCTATAGACGATAAACACCGTAGACTAGAAACACCACGGACTACAAACACCATAGACTACAGACACCATTGACTAGAGACACCATTGACTAGAGACACCATTGACTAGAAACACCATAGACAAAAACCCCATATGCTTAAACACCATAGACTAAAAACACCATAGGCTAGAAACACCATAGACCAAAAACACCATAGACTAGAAACACCATAGACGAAAAATACTATTGACAAACAACACCATAGACTACAGACACCATAGAATAGATGCACCATAGTCAAGAAACACCTTAGACTAGAAACACCGTAGATTTGAAAAACCATTAACTGGAAACACTTTAGACTAAATATACCATAGACTAAAAACACCATAGACTATAAACAACATAGACTACAGACATCATTGACTAGAGACACCATTGACTAGAAACACCATAGACAAAAACCCCATATGCTAAAACACCATAGGCTAGAAACACCATAGACCAAAAACACCATAGAATAGAAACACCATAGAACAACAGACACCATTGACTAGAAACACCATACACTACAGTCGCCATAGACTAAAAACACCAATGACTAAAAACACCATATACTAAAAACACCATAGACTAAAAACACCATAGACTAAAAACACCATAGACTAAAAACACTATAGACTAAAACACCATAGACTAAAAATACCATAGACTAAAAACACCATGGACGAAAATACCAAAGACTAAAAACACCATAATCTACAAACACCATAGACTAGAAAAACCAGAGACTTGAAACACCATAGACTTGAAACACCATAGACTAAAAACAGCACAGACTAAAAACACTATAGACTAGAAACATCATAGACAAGAAACACCATAGACTACAGACACAATAGACTTGAAACACCATAGACAAGAAAAACCATAGAATAAAAATACTATAGACTTACAACACCAAAGACTACAGACACCATAGTATAGATGCATCATAGACAAGATACACCATAGACTAGAAACATCATAGACTACAAAAGCTATAGACGATAAACGCCGTAGACTAGAAACACCATAGACCAAAAACCCATATGCTTAACACCATAGACTAAAAACACCATTGGCTAGAAATACCATAGACCAAAAACACCATAGACAAGAAACCACATGTACTTAAGCACCATAGACTTAAAAATCCATAGACAAAAAACACCATAGACTAGAAACACCATAGGACTATTGACACCATCGACTTAAAAAAAAATAGAATAGAAACACCATAGAGAAGAAACACCATAGACTTGAAACACCATAGACTAGAAACACCATAGGACTATTGATACCATCGCCTTAAAAAACATAGAATAGAAACATCATAGAGAAGAAACACCATAGACTTGAAACATCATAGACTTAAAACACCATAGACTTGAAACACCATTGACTAAAAACACCGTAGACGAAAATACCATAGACTTAAAACACCATAATCTACAAACACCATAGACTATAAAAACCAGAGACTTGAAACACCATAGACTTGAAACACCATAGACTTAAAACACCATAGACTTGAAACACCATGGACTAAAAACACCACAGACTAAAAACACTTTAGACTAGAAACACCATAGAATAGAAAAACCATAGATTACAGTTACAATAGACTTAAAACACCATAGACTAAAAACACCCAAGTCTATAAATACCATAAACAAGAAATCCCATATACTAAAAACCCCATAGACTAAACAAACCCTATACTAGAAACACCATAGACTACAGTTCCATAGACTAAAAACACCATTGACTTAAAACACCATAGACTAGAAACACTATTATTTAGAGACACCATTGACTAGAAACACCATGGACAAAAACACCATATGCTAAAACACCATAGACTAAAAACCATAGACTATATAGACTAGAAACACCATATACTTAAGCACCATATACTAAATACACTATAGATAAAAAACAACTTTGACTGAAAACACCATAGACTAGAAACACCATATACTTAAGCACCATAAACTTAAAACACTAAAGACTAGAAAAACCATAAACAAAAACCCCATATGCTAAAAGACCATCGACTAAAAACACCATAGGCTAGAAACACCATAGACCAAAAACACCATAGACTAAAAACACTATAGACTAAAAACACCATAGACTAAAAAATCCATAGACTAAAAATACCAAAGACTAGAAACATTATAGACCAGAAACATCATAAACTAGAAACACCCTGGAATAAAACCACTAGAAAAACCATAGACTACAGACACAATAGACTACAAACACCATTGCCTAGAAACACCGTAGATTTGAAAAACCATTTACTTAAAACACTAAAGACTAAATACACTATAGACTAAAAACTTCATAGGCTAGAAACACCATAGACCAAAAACACCATAGACAAGTAACCCCATATACTTAAGCACCAGAGACTTAAAAACGCCATAGACTTGAAACACCATAGACTAGAAACACCATATACTTAAGCACCATAAACTTAAAACACCAAAGACTAGAAACACCATTGACTAGAAATACCATAAACAAAAACCCCATATGCTTAAACACCATCGACTAAAAACACCATAGACTAAAAACACCATAGACTAAAAACACAATTGACTACAGACACCATAGACTACAAACACCATAAACAAGAAACACCGTAGATTTGAAAAACCAGTTACTGGAAACACTATGGACTAAATATACCATAGACTAGAAACACCATAGACAAAATACCCCATATGCTAAAACACCATAGACTAAAAACACCATAGGCTAGAAACACCATAGACCAAAAACACCATAGACTAGAAACACCATAGAACAACAGACACCATTGACTAGAAACACCATACACTACGCTCGCCATAGACTGAAAACACCAATGACTAAAATCACCATTTACTAAAAACAGCACAGACTAAAAACACCATAGACTAAAAACACCAAAGACTAAAAACACTATAGACTAAAACACCATAGACTAAAAATACCATAGACTAAAAATACCAAAGACTAGAAACATCATAGACCAGAAACACCATAAACTAGAAACACCATATACTAAAGACAACTTAGTCTAGAAACACCATACACTAAAATCACCAAAGACTAGAAATATCATAGACCAGAAACACCATAGACTACAGACACCATAAACACCATAGACTAGAAACACCAAAGACAAATAAACACAATAAATTTATAACAGCATAGACTAGAAACATCCTGGTATAAAACCACTAGAAAAACCATAGACTGCAGACACCATAGACTACGAACACCATTGACTAGAAACACCGTAGATTTGAAAAACAGTTACTAAAAACACAAAAGACTAAATAAACTATAGACTAGAAACACCATAGACTAAAAACACCATAGTCTAAAACACCATTGACAACAGACACCATAAACTACAAACAACATAGACTAGAAACACCGTAGATTGGAAAAACCATTTACATGAAAAACACTATGGACTTAATATACCATAGACTAGAAACACCATACCCTAAAAATACCATAGACTAAAAACACCATGGACGAAAATACCAAAGACTAAAAACACCATAATCTACAAACACCATAGACTAGAAAAACGAGAGACTTGAAACACCATAGACTTGAAACACCATAGACTAAAAACAGCACAGACTAAAAACACTATAGACTAGCAACATCATAGACAAGAAACACTATAGACTACAGACACAATAGACTTGAAACACCATAGACAAAAAAACACCATAGATAAGAAAAACCATAGAATAAAAATACTATAGACTTACAACACCATAGACTACAGACACCATTGACTAGAAACACCATAGACAAAAAAACCCATATGCTTAAAAACCATAGACTAAAAACACCATTGGCTAGAAACACCATAGGCCAAAAACACCATAGACAAGAAACCCCATGTACTTAAGCACCATAGACTTAAAAATCCATCGACAAAAAACACCATAGACTAGAAACACCATAGGACTATTGACACCATCGACTTAAAAAACATAGAATAGAAACACCATAGAGAAGAAACACCATAGACTTGAAACACCATAGACTAAAAACACCATAGACTAGAAACACCATAGGACTATTGAACTCATCGACTTAAAAAACATAGAATAGAAACACCATAGAGAAGAAACACCATAGACTTGAAACACCATAGACTTAAAACACCATAGACTTGTAACACCATGGACTAAAAACACCGTAGATTTGAAAAACCATTTACCGGAAACACTTTAGACTAAATATACCATAGACTAAAAACACCATAGACTATAAACACCATAGACTACAGACATCATTGACTAGAGACACCATTGACTAGAAACACCATAGACAAAAACAACCATATGCTAAAACACCGTAGGCTAGAAACACCATAGACTAAAAACACCATAGAATAGAAACACCATAGAACAACAGACACCATTGACTAGAAACACCATACACTACAGTCGCCATAGACTAAAAATACCATAGACTAAAAACACCATAGACTAAAACACCATTGACAACAGACACCATAAACTACAAACAACATAGACTAGAAACACCGTAGATTGGAAAAACCAGTTACATGAAAAACACTATGGACTTAATATACCGTTGACTAGAAACACCATAGACAAAAAAACCCATATGCTTAAAAACCATAGACTAAAAACACCATTGGCTAGAAACACCATAGGCCAAAAACACCATAGACAAGAAACCCCATGTACTTAAGCACCATAGACTTAAAAATCCATCGACAAAAAACACCATAGACTAGAAACACCATAGGACTATTGACACCATCGACTTAAAAAACATAGAATAGAAACACCATAGAGAAGAAACACCATAGACTTGAAACACCATAGACTAAAAACACCATAGACTAGAAACACCATAGGACTATTGAACTCATCGACTTAAAAAACATAGAATAGAAACACCATAGAGAAGAAACACCATAGACTTGAAACACCATAGACTTAAAACACCATAGACTTGTAACACCATGGACTAAAAACACCGTAGATTTGAAAAACCATTTACCGGAAACACTTTAGACTAAATATACCATAGACTAAAAACACCATAGACTATAAACACCATAGACTACAGACATCATTGACTAGAGACACCATTGACTAGAAACACCATAGACAAAAACAACCATATGCTAAAACACCGTAGGCTAGAAACACCATAGACTAAAAACACCATAGAATAGAAACACCATAGAACAACAGACACCATTGACTAGAAACACCATACACTACAGTCGCCATAGACTAAAAATACCATAGACTAAAAACACCATAGACTAAAAACACAACTGACTACAGACACCATAGACTACAAACACCATAAGCAAGAAACACCGTAGATTTGAAAAACCAGTTACTGGAAACACTATGGACTAAATATACCATAGACTAGAAACACCATAGACTACAGATACTATAGACGATAAACACCGTAGACTAGAAACACCATATACTTAAGCACTATAAACTTAAAACACCAAAGACTAGAAACACCATTGACTAGAAATACCATAAACAAAAACCCCATATGCTAAAACACCATCGACTAAAACACCATAGACTAAAAACACCATAGACTAAAACACCATAGACTAAAAACACCATAGACTAAAAACACAATTGACTACAGACACCATAGACTACAAACACCATAAGCAAGAAACACCGTAGATTTGAAAAACCAGTTACTGGAAACACTATGGACTACATATACCATAGACTAGAAACACCATAGACTACAGATACTATAGACAATAAACACCGTAGACTAGAAACACCACGGACTACAAACACCATAGACTACAGACACCATTAACTAGATACACCATTGACTAGAGACACCATTGACTAGAAACACCATAGACAAAAACCCCATATGCTAAAACACCATAGACTAAAAACACTGTAGGCTAGAAACACCATTGACCAAAAACACCATAGACTAGAAACACCATAGACGAAAAATACTATAGACTAACAACACCATAGACTACAGACACCATAGAATAGATGCACCATAGACAAGAAACACCATAGACTAAAAACACTATAGGCTAGAAACACCATAGACCAAAAACACCATAGTCTAGAAACACCATAGACGAAAAATACTATAGACTAACAACACCATAGACTACAGACACCATAGACTACAAACACCATAAACAAGAAACACCGTAGATTTGAAAAACCAGTTACTGGAAACACTATGGACTAAATATACCATAGACTAGAAACACCATAGACTAGAAACACCATATACTTGAGCACTATAAACTTAAAACACCAAAGACTAGAAACACCATTGACTAGAAATACCATAAACGAAAACCCCATATGCTAAAACACCATCGACTAAAAACACCATAGACTTAAAAACACCATAGACTAGAAACACCATAGGACTATTGAAACCATCGACTTAAAAAACATAGAATAGAAACACCATAGAAAAGAAACACCATAGACTTGAAACACCATAGACTTAAAACACCATAGACTTGAAACACCATGGACTAAAAACACCACAAACTAAAAACACTTTAGACTAGAAACACCATAGAATAGAAAAACCATAGATTACAGTTACAATAGACTTTAAACACCATTGACTAAAAAACCATAGACTAAAAACACCCTAGTCTATAAACACCATAAACAAGAAATCCCATATACTAAAAACCCCATAGACTAAATAAACCCTATACTAGAAACACCATAGACTACAGTTCCATAGACTAAAAACACCATTGACTTAAAACACCATAGACTAGAAACACCAAATACCTACTTAAGAACCATATACTAAATACACCATAGATTAGAAACACCTTTGACTAGAAACACCATAGACTAGAAACACCATATACTTAAGCACCATAAACTAAAAACACCAAAGACTAGAAACACCATTGACTAGAAATACCATAAACAAAAACCTCATATGCTAAAACACCATCGACTAAAAACACCATAGACTAAAAACACCATAGACTAAAAACACAATTGACTACAGACACCATAGACTACAAACACCACAAACAAGAAACACCGTAGACTAGAAACACCATAGAACAACAGACACCATTGACTAGAAACACCATACACTACAGTCGCAATAGACTAAAAACACCAATGACTAAAAATACCATATACTAAAACACCATAGACTAAAAACACCATAGACTAAAAACACCATAGACTAGAAACACTATAGATTAAAAATACCATAGACTAAACATACCAAAGACTAGAAACATCATAGACCAGAAACACCATAAACTAGAAACACCATAGACTAAAGACAACGTAGTCTAGAAAACACCATACACTAAAAACACCAAAGACTAGAAATATCATAGACCAGAAAAACCATAGACTACAGAAACCATAAACACCATAGACTAGAAACACCAAAGACAAATAAACACAATAGAATTAAAACAACATAGACTAGAAACACCCTGGAATAAAACCACTAGAAAAACCATAGACTACAGACACCATAGACTACGAACACCATTGACTAGAAACACCGTAGATTCGAAAAACCAGTTACTAAAAACACAAAAGACTAAATAAACTATAGACTAGAAAAACCATAGACTAAAAACACCATAGACTTAAACACCATTGACAACAGACACCATAGACTACAAACAACATAGACTAGAAACACCGTAGATTTGAAAAACCAGTTACTGGAAACACTATGGACTAAATATACCATAGACTAGAAACACCATAGACTACAGATTCTATAGACGATAAACACCGTAGACTAGAAACACCACGGACTACAAACACCATAGACTACAGACACCATTGACTAGAGACACCATTGACTAGAGACACCATTGACTAGAAACACCATAGACAAAAACCCCATATGCTTAAACACCATAGACTAAAAACACCATAGGCTAGAAACACCATAGACCAAAAACACCATAGACTAGAAACACCATAGACGAAAAATACTATTGACAAACAACACCATAGACTACAGACACCATAGAATAGATGCACCATAGTCAAGAAACACCTTAGACTAGAAACACCGTAGATTTGAAAAACCATTAACTGGAAACACTTTAGACTAAATATACCATAGACTAAAAACACCATAGACTATAAACAACATAGACTACAGACATCATTGACTAGAGACACCATTGACTAGAAACACCATAGACAAAAACCCCATATGCTAAAACACCATAGGCTAGAAACACCATAGACCAAAAACACCATAGAATAGAAACACCATAGAACAACAGACACCATTGACTAGAAATACCATACACTACAGTCGCCATAGACTAAAAACACCAATGACTAAAAACACCATATACTAAAAACACCATAGACTAAAAACACCATAGACTAAAAACACCATAGACTAAAAACACTATAGACTAAAACACCATAGACTAAAAATACCATAGACTAAAAACACCATGGACGAAAATACCAAAGACTAAAAACACCATAATCTACAAACACCATAGACTAGAAAAACCAGAGACTTGAAACACCATAGACTTGAAACACCATAGACTAAAAACAGCACAGACTAAAAACACTATAGACTAGCAACATCATAGACAAGAAACACCATAGACTACAGACACAATAGACTTGAAACACCATAGACAAGAAAAACCATAGAATAAAAATACTATAGACTTACAACACCAAAGACTACAGACACCATAGTATAGATGCATCATAGACAAGATACACCAAAGACTAGAAACATCATAGACTACAAAAACTATAGACGATAAACGCCGTAGAATAGAAACACCATAGACCAAAAACCCATATGCTTAAACACCATAGACTAAAAACACCATTGGCTAGAAATACCATAGACCAAAAACACCATAGACAAGAAACCACATGTACTTAAGCACCATAGACTTAAAAATCCATAGACAAAAAACACCATAGACTAGAAACACCATAGGACTATTGACACCATCGACTTAAAAAAAAAATAGAATAGAAACACCATAGAGAAGAAACACCATAGACTTGAAACACCATAGACTAGAAACACCATAGGACTATTGACACCATCGCCTTAAAAAACATAGAATAGAAACATCATAGAGAAGAAACACCATAGACTTGAAACATCATAGACTTAAAACACCATAGACTTGAAACACCATTGACTAAAAACACCGTAGACGAAAATACCATAGACTAAAAACACCATAATCTACAAACACCATAGACTATAAAAACCAGAGACTTGAAACACCATAGACTTGAAACACCATAGACTTAAAACACCATAGACTTGAAACACCATGGACTAAAAACACCACAGACTAAAAACACTTTAGACTAGAAACACCATAGAATAGAAAAACCATAGATTACAGTTACAATAGACTTAAAACACCATAGACTAAAAACACCCAAGTCTATAAACACCATAAACAAGAAATCCCATATACTAAAAACCCCATAGACTAAACAAACCCTATACTAGAAACACCATAGACTACAGTTCCATAGACTAAAAACACCATTGACTTAAAACACCATAGACTAGAAACACTATTATTTAGAGACACCATTGACTAGAAACACCATGGACAAAAACACCATATGCTAAAACACCATAGACTAAAAACCATAGACTATATAGACTAGAAACACCATATACTTAAGCACCATATACTAAATACACTATAGATAAAAAACAACTTTGACTGAAAACACCATAGACTAGAAACACCATATACTTAAGCACCATAAACTTAAAACACTAAAGACTAGAAAAACCATAAACAAAAACCCCATATGCTAAAAGACCATCGACTAAAAACACCATAGGCTAGAAACACCATAGACCAAAAACACCATAGACTAAAAACACTATAGACTAAAAACACCATAGACTAAAAAATCCATAGACTAAAAATACCAAAGACTAGAAACATTATAGACCAGAAACATCATAAACTAGAAACACCCTGGAATAAAACCACTAGAAAAACCATAGACTACAGACACAATAGACTACAAACACCATTGCCTAGAAACACCGTAGATTTGAAAAACCATTTACTTAAAACACTATAGACTAAATACACTATAGACTAAAAACTTCATAGGCTAGAAACACCATAGACCAAAAACACCATAGACAAGAAACCCCATATACTTAAGCACCAGAGACTTAAAAACGCCATAGACTTGAAACACCATAGACTAGAAACACCATATACTTAAGCACCATAAACTTAAAACACCAAAGACTAGAAACACCATTGACTAGAAATACCATAAACAAAAACCCCATATGCTTAAACACCATCGACTAAAAACACCATAGACTAAAAACACCATAGACTAAAAACACAATTGACTACAGACACCATAGACTACAAACACCATAAACAAGAAACACCGTAGATTTGAAAAACCAGTTACTGGAAACACTATGGACTAAATATACCATAGACTAGAAACACCATAGACAAAATACCCCATATGCTAAAACACCATAGACTAAAAACACCATAGGCTAGAAACACCATAGACCAAAAACACCATAGACTAGAAACACCATAGAACAACAGACACCATTGACTAGAAACACCATACACTACGCTCGCCATAGACTGAAAACACCAATGACTAAAATCACCATTTACTAAAAACAGCACAGACTAAAAACACCATAGACTAAAAACACCAAAGACTAAAAACACTATAGACTAAAACACCATAGACTAAAAATACCATAGACTAAAAATACCAAAGACTAGAAACATCATAGACCAGAAACACCATAAACTAGAAACACCATATACTAAAGACAACTTAGTCTAGAAACACCATACACTAAAATCACCAAAGACTAGAAATATCATAGACCAGAAACACCATAGACTACAGACACCATAAACACCATAGACTAGAAACACCAAAGACAAATAAACACAATAAATTTATAACAGCATAGACTAGAAACATCCTGGTATAAAACCACTAGAAAAACCATAGACTGCAGACACCATAGACTACGAACACCATTGACTAGAAACACCGTAGATTTGAAAAACAGTTACTAAAAACACAAAAGACTAAATAAACTATAGACTAGAAACACCATAGACTAAAAACACCATAGTCTAAAACACCATTGACAACAGACACCATAAACTACAAACAACATAGACTAGAAACACCGTAGATTGGAAAAACCAGTTACATGAAAAACACTATGGACTTAATATACCATAGACTAGAAACACCATACCCTAAAAATACCATAGACTAAAAACACCATGGACGAAAATACCAAAGACTAAAAACACCATAATCTACAAACACCATAGACTAGAAAAACGAGAGACTTGAAACACCATAGACTTGAAACACCATAGACTAAAAACAGCACAGACTAAAAACACTATAGACTAGCAACATCATAGACAAGAAACACTATAGACTACAGACACAATAGACTTGAAACACCATAGACAAAAAAACACCATAGACAAGAAAAACCATAGAATAAAAATACTATAGACTTACAACACCATAGACTACAGACACCATTGACTAGAAACACCATAGACAAAAAAACCCATATGCTTAAAAACCATAGACTAAAAACACCATTGGCTAGAAACACCATAGGCCAAAAACACCATAGACAAGAAACCCCATGTACTTAAGCACCATAGACTTAAAAATCCATCGACAAAAAACACCATAGACTAGAAACACCATAGGACTATTGACACCATCGACTTAAAAAACATAGAATAGAAACACCATAGAGAAGAAACACCATAGACTTGAAACACCATAGACTAAAAACACCATAGACTAGAAACACCATAGGACTATTGAACTCATCGACTTAAAAAACATAGAATAGAAACACCATAGAGAAGAAACACCATAGACTTGAAACACCATAGACTTAAAACACCATAGACTTGTAACACCATGGACTAAAAACACCGTAGATTTGAAAAACCATTTACCGGAAACACTTTAGACTAAATATACCATAGACTAAAAACACCATAGACTATAAACACCATAGACTACAGACATCATTGACTAGAGACACCATTGACTAGAAACACCATAGACAAAAACAACCATATGCTAAAACACCGTAGGCTAGAAACACCATAGACTAAAAACACCATAGAATAGAAACACCATAGAACAACAGACACCATTGACTAGAAACACCATACACTACAGTCGCCATAGACTAAAAATACCATAGACTAAAAACACCATAGACTAAAAACACAACTGACTACAGACACCATAGACTACAAACACCATAAGCAAGAAACACCGTAGATTTGAAAAACCAGTTACTGGAAACACTATGGACTAAATATACCATAGACTAGAAACACCATAGACTACAGATACTATAGACGATAAACACCGTAGACTAGAAACACCATATACTTAAGCACTATAAACTTAAAACACCAAAGACTAGAAACACCATTGACTAGAAATACCATAAACAAAAACCCCATATGCTAAAACACCATCGACTAAAACACCATAGACTAAAAACACCATAGACTAAAACACCATAGACTAAAAACACCATAGACTAAAAACACAATTGACTACAGACACCATAGACTACAAACACCATAAGCAAGAAACACCGTAGATTTGAAAAACCAGTTACTGGAAACACTATGGACTACATATACCATAGACTAGAAACACCATAGACTACAGATACTATAGACAATAAACACCGTAGACTAGAAACACCACGGACTACAAACACCATAGACTACAGACACCATTAACTAGATACACCATTGACTAGAGACACCATTGACTAGAAACACCATAGACAAAAACCCCATATGCTAAAACACCATAGACTAAAAACACTGTAGGCTAGAAACACCATTGACCAAAAACACCATAGACTAGAAACACCATAGACGAAAAATACTATAGACTAACAACACCATAGACTACAGACACCATAGAATAGATGCACCATAGACAAGAAACACCATAGACTAAAAACACTATAGGCTAGAAACACCATAGACCAAAAACACCATAGTCTAGAAACACCATAGACGAAAAATACTATAGACTAACAACACCATAGACTACAGACACCATAGACTACAAACACCATAAACAAGAAACACCGTAGATTTGAAAAACCAGTTACTGGAAACACTATGGACTAAATATACCATAGACTAGAAACACCATAGACTAGAAACACCATATACTTGAGCACTATAAACTTAAAACACCAAAGACTAGAAACACCATTGACTAGAAATACCATAAACGAAAACCCCATATGCTAAAACACCATCGACTAAAAACACCATAGACTTAAAAACACCATAGACTAGAAACACCATAGGACTATTGAAACCATCGACTTAAAAAACATAGAATAGAAACACCATAGAAAAGAAACACCATAGACTTGAAACACCATAGACTTAAAACACCATAGACTTGAAACACCATGGACTAAAAACACCACAAACTAAAAACACTTTAGACTAGAAACACCATAGAATAGAAAAACCATAGATTACAGTTACAATAGACTTTAAACACCATTGACTAAAAAACCATAGACTAAAAACACCCTAGTCTATAAACACCATAAACAAGAAATCCCATATACTAAAAACCCCATAGACTAAATAAACCCTATACTAGAAACACCATAGACTACAGTTCCATAGACTAAAAACACCATTGACTTAAAACACCATAGACTAGAAACACCATATACTTAAGCACCATAAACTTAAAACACCAAAGACTAGAAAAACCATAGACAAAAACCCCATATGCTTAAACACCATCGACTAAAAACACCATAGGCTAGAAACACCATAGACCAGAAACACCATAGACTAAAACACTATAGACTAAAAACACCATAGACTAAAAATACCATAGACTAAAAATACCAAAGACTAGAAACATTATAGACCAGAAACATCATAAACTAGAAACACCCTGGAATAAAACCACTAGAAAAACCATAGACTACAGACACAATAGACTACAAACACCATTGCCTAGAAACACCGTAGATTTGAAAAACCATTTACTTAAAACACTATAGACTAAATACACTATAAACTAAAAACTTCATAGGCTAGAAACACCATAGACTAGAAACACCATATACTAAATACACCATAGATTAGAAACACCTTTGACTAGAAACACCATAGACTAGAAACACCATATACTTAAGCACTATAAACTTAAAACACCAAAGACTAGAAACACCATTGACTAGAAATACCATAAACAAAAACCCCATATGCTAAAACACCATCGACTAAAAACACCATAGACTAAAAACACCATAGACTAAAAACACCATAGACTAAAAACACAATTGACTACAGACACCATAGACTACACACACAATAAGCCAGAAACACCGTAGATTTGAAAAACCAGTTACTGGAAACACTATGGACTAAATATACCATAGAATAGAAACACCATAGACTACAGATACTATAGACGATAAACACCGTAGACTAGAAACACCACGGACTACAAACACCATAGACTACAGACACCATTGACTAGATACACCATTGACTAGAGACACCATTGACTAGTAACACCATAGACAAAAACCCTATATGCTAAAACACCATAGACTAAAAACACTATAGGCTAGAAACACCATAGACCAAAAACACCATAGACTAGAAACACCATAGACGAAAAATACTATAGACTAACAACACCATAGACTACAGACACCATAGAATAGATGCACCATAGACAAGAAACACCATAGACTAGAAACACCGTAGATTTGAAAAACCATTTACCGGAAACACTTTAGACTAAATATACCATAGACTAAAAACACCATAGACTATAAACACCATAGACTACAGACATCATTGACTAGAGACACCATTGACTAGAAACACCATAGGCTAGAAACACCATAGACAAAAAACACCATAGACAAAAAACACCATAGACTAGAAACACCATAGACTAGAAACACCATAGAACAACAGACACCACTGACTAGAAACACCATACACTACAGTCGCCATAGACTAAAAACACCAATGACTAAAAACACCATAGACTAAAAACACAACTGACTACAGACACCATAGACTACAAACACCATAAGCAAGAAACACCGTAGATTTGAAAAACCAGTTACTGGAAACACTATGGACTAAATATACCATAGACTAGAAACACCATAGACTACAGATACTATAGACGATAAACACCGTAGACTAGAAACACCATATACTTAAGCACTATAAACTTAAAACACCAAAGACTAGAAACACCATTGACTAGAAATACCATAAACAAAAACCCCATATGCTAAAACACCATCGACTAAAACACCATAGACTAAAAACACCATAGACTAAAACACCATAGACTAAAAACACCATAGACTAAAAACACAATTGACTACAGACACCATAGACTACAAACACCATAAGCAAGAAACACCGTAGATTTGAAAAACCAGTTACTGGAAACACTATGGACTACATTATACCATAGACTAGAAACACCATAGACTACAGATACTATAGACAATAAACACCGTAGACTAGAAACACCACGGACTACAAACACCATAGACTACAGACACCATTAACTAGATACACCATTGACTAGAGACACCATTGACTAGAAACACCATAGACAAAAACCCCATATGCTAAAACACCATAGACTAAAAACACTGTAGGCTAGAAACACCATTGACCAAAAACACCATAGACTAGAAACACCATAGACGAAAAATACTATAGACTAACAACACCATAGACTACAGACACCATAGAATAGATGCACCATAGACAAGAAACACCATAGACTAAAAACACTATAGGCTAGAAACACCATAGACCAAAAACACCATAGTCTAGAAACACCATAGACGAAAAATACTATAGACTAACAACACCATAGACTACAGACACCATAGACTACAAACACCATAAACAAGAAACACCGTAGATTTGAAAAACCAGTTACTGGAAACACTATGGACTAAATATACCATAGACTAGAAACACCATAGACTAGAAACACCATATACTTGAGCACTATAAACTTAAAACACCAAAGACTAGAAACACCATTGACTAGAAATACCATAAACGAAAACCCCATATGCTAAAACACCATCGACTAAAAACACCATAGACTTAAAAACACCATAGACTAGAAACACCATAGGACTATTGAAACCATCGACTTAAAAAACATAGAATAGAAACACCATAGAAAAGAAACACAATAGACTTGAAACACCATAGACAAAAACCCCATATGCTAAAACACCATAGGCTAGAAACACCATAGACCAAAAACACCATAGAATAGAAACACCATAGAACAACAGACACCATTGACTAGAAATACCATACACTACAGTCGCCATAGACTAAAAACACCAATGACTAAAAACACCATATACTAAAAACACCATAGACTAAAAACACCATAGACTAAAAACACCATAGACTAAAAACACTATAGACTAAAACACCATAGACTAAAAATACCATAGACTAAAAACACCATGGACGAAAATACCAAAGACTAAAAACACCATAATCTACAAACACCATAGACTAGAAAAACCAGAGACTTGAAACACCATAGACTTGAAACACCATAGACTAAAAACAGCACAGACTAAAAACACTATAGACTAGCAACATCATAGACAAGAAACACCATAGACTACAGACACAATAGACTTGAAACACCATAGACAAGAAAAACCATAGAATAAAAATACTATAGACTTACAACACCAAAGACTACAGACACCATAGTATAGATGCATCATAGACAAGATACACCAAAGACTAGAAACATCATAGACTACAAAAACTATAGACGATAAACGCCGTAGAATAGAAACACCATAGACCAAAAACCCATATGCTTAAACACCATAGACTAAAAACACCATTGGCTAGAAATACCATAGACCAAAAACACCATAGACAAGAAACCACATGTACTTAAGCACCATAGACTTAAAAATCCATAGACAAAAAACACCATAGACTAGAAACACCATAGGACTATTGACACCATCGACTTAAAAAAAAAATAGAACAGAAACACCATAGAGAAGAAACACCATAGACTTGAAACACCATAGACTAGAAACACCATAGGACTATTGACACCATCGCCTTAAAAAACATAGAATAGAAACATCATAGAGAAGAAACACCATAGACTTGAAACATCATAGACTTAAAACACCATAGACTTGAAACACCATTGACTAAAAACACCGTAGACGAAAATACCATAGACTAAAAACACCATAATCTACAAACACCATAGACTATAAAAACCAGAGACTTGAAACACCATAGACTTGAAACACCATAGACTTAAAACACCATAGACTTGAAACACCATGGACTAAAAACACCACAGACTAAAAACACTTTAGACTAGAAACACCATAGAATAGAAAAACCATAGATTACAGTTACAATAGACTTAAAACACCATAGACTAAAAACACCCAAGTCTATAAACACCATAAACAAGAAATCCCATATACTAAAAACCCCATAGACTAAACAAACCCTATACTAGAAACACCATAGACTACAGTTCCATAGACTAAAAACACCATTGACTTAAAACACCATAGACTAGAAACACTATTATTTAGAGACACCATTGACTAGAAACACCATGGACAAAAACACCATATGCTAAAACACCATAGACCAAAAACCATAGACTATATAGACTAGAAACACCATATACTTAAGCACCATATACTAAATACACTATAGATAAAAAACAACTTTGACTGAAAACACCATAGACTAGAAACACCATATACTTAAGCACCATAAACTTAAAACACTAAAGACTAGAAAAACCATAAACAAAAACCCCATATGCTAAAAGACCATCGACTAAAAACACCATAGGCTAGAAACACCATAGACCAAAAACACCATAGACTAAAAACACTATAGACTAAAAACACCATAGACTAAAAAATCCATAGACTAAAAATACCAAAGACTAGAAACATTATAGACCAGAAACATCATAAACTAGAAACACCCTGGAATAAAACCACTAGAAAAACCATAGACTACAGACACAATAGACTACAAACACCATTGCCTAGAAACACCGTAGATTTGAAAAACCATTTACTTAAAACACTATAGACTAAATACACTATAGACTAAAAACTTCATAGGCTAGAAACACCATAGACCAAAAACACCATAGACAAGAAACCCCATATACTTAAGCACCAGAGACTTAAAAACGCCATAGACTTGAAACACCATAGACTAGAAACACCATATACTTAAGCACCATAAACTTAAAACACCAAAGACTAGAAACACCATTGACTAGAAATACCATAAACAAAAACCCCATATGCTTAAACACCATCGACTAAAAACACCATAGACTAAAAACACCATAGACTAAAAACACAATTGACTACAGACACCATAGACTACAAACACCATAAACAAGAAACACCGTAGATTTGAAAAACCAGTTACTGGAAACACTATGGACTAAATATACCATAGACTAGAAACACCATAGACAAAATACCCCATATGCTAAAACACCATAGACTAAAAACACCATAGGCTAGAAACACCATAGACCAAAAACACCATAGACTAGAAACACCATAGAACAACAGACACCATTGACTAGAAACACCATACACTACGCTCGCCATAGACTGAAAACACCAATGACTAAAATCACCATTTACTAAAAACAGCACAGACTAAAAACACCATAGACTAAAAACACCAAAGACTAAAAACACTATAGACTAAAACACCATAGACTAAAAATACCATAGACTAAAAATACCAAAGACTAGAAACATCATAGACCAGAAACACCATAAACTAGAAACACCATATACTAAAGACAACTTAGTCTAGAAACACCATACACTAAAATCACCAAAGACTAGAAATATCATAGACCAGAAACACCATAGACTACAGACACCATAAACACCATAGACTAGAAACACCAAAGACAAATAAACACAATAAATTTATAACAGCATAGACTAGAAACATCCTGGTATAAAACCACTAGAAAAACCATAGACTGCAGACACCATAGACTACGAACACCATTGACTAGAAACACCGTAGATTTGAAAAACAGTTACTAAAAACACAAAAGACTAAATAAACTATAGACTAGAAACACCATAGACTAAAAACACCATAGTCTAAAACACCATTGACAACAGACACCATAAACTACAAACAACATAGACTAGAAACACCGTAGATTGGAAAAACCAGTTACATGAAAAACACTATGGACTTAATATACCATAGACTAGAAACACCATACCCTAAAAATACCATAGACTAAAAACACCATGGACGAAAATACCAAAGACTAAAAACACCATAATCTACAAACACCATAGACTAGAAAAACGAGAGACTTGAAACACCATAGACTTGAAACACCATAGACTAAAAACAGCACAGACTAAAAACACTATAGACTAGCAACATCATAGACAAGAAACACTATAGACTACAGACACAATAGACTTGAAACACCATAGACAAAAAAACACCATAGACAAGAAAAACCATAGAATAAAAATACTATAGACTTACAACACCATAGACTACAGACACCATTGACTAGAAACACCATAGACAAAAAAACCCATATGCTTAAAAACCATAGACTAAAAACACCATTGGCTAGAAACACCATAGGCCAAAAACACCATAGACAAGAAACCCCATGTACTTAAGCACCATAGACTTAAAAATCCATCGACAAAAAACACCATAGACTAGAAACACCATAGGACTATTGACACCATCGACTTAAAAAACATAGAATAGAAACACCATAGAGAAGAAACACCATAGACTTGAAACACCATAGACTAAAAACACCATAGACTAGAAACACCATAGGACTATTGAACTCATCGACTTAAAAAACATAGAATAGAAACACCATAGAGAAGAAACACCATAGACTTGAAACACCATAGACTTAAAACACCATAGACTTGTAACACCATGGACTAAAAACACCGTAGATTTGAAAAACCATTTACCGGAAACACTTTAGACTAAATATACCATAGACTAAAAACACCATAGACTATAAACACCATAGACTACAGACATCATTGACTAGAGACACCATTGACTAGAAACACCATAGACAAAAACAACCATATGCTAAAACACCGTAGGCTAGAAACACCATAGACTAAAAACACCATAGAATAGAAACACCATAGAACAACAGACACCATTGACTAGAAACACCATACACTACAGTCGCCATAGACTAAAAATACCATAGACTAAAAACACCATAGACTAAAAACACAACTGACTACAGACACCATAGACTACAAACACCATAAGCAAGAAACACCGTAGATTTGAAAAACCAGTTACTGGAAACACTATGGACTAAATATACCATAGACTAGAAACACCATAGACTACAGATACTATAGACGATAAACACCGTAGACTAGAAACACCATATACTTAAGCACTATAAACTTAAAACACCAAAGACTAGAAACACCATTGACTAGAAATACCATAAACAAAAACCCCATATGCTAAAACACCATCGACTAAAACACCATAGACTAAAAACACCATAGACTAAAACACCATAGACTAAAAACACCATAGACTAAAAACACAATTGACTACAGACACCATAGACTACAAACACCATAAGCAAGAAACACCGTAGATTTGAAAAACCAGTTACTGGAAACACTATGGACTACATATACCATAGACTAGAAACACCATAGACTACAGATACTATAGACAATAAACACCGTAGACTAGAAACACCACGGACTACAAACACCATAGACTACAGACACCATTAACTAGATACACCATTGACTAGAGACACCATTGACTAGAAACACCATAGACAAAAACCCCATATGCTAAAACACCATAGACTAAAAACACTGTAGGCTAGAAACACCATTGACCAAAAACACCATAGACTAGAAACACCATAGACGAAAAATACTATAGACTAACAACACCATAGACTACAGACACCATAGAATAGATGCACCATAGACAAGAAACACCATAGACTAAAAACACTATAGGCTAGAAACACCATAGACCAAAAACACCATAGTCTAGAAACACCATAGACGAAAAATACTATAGACTAACAACACCATAGACTACAGACACCATAGACTACAAACACCATAAACAAGAAACACCGTAGATTTGAAAAACCAGTTACTGGAAACACTATGGACTAAATATACCATAGACTAGAAACACCATAGACTAGAAACACCATATACTTGAGCACTATAAACTTAAAACACCAAAGACTAGAAACACCATTGACTAGAAATACCATAAACGAAAACCCCATATGCTAAAACACCATCGACTAAAAACACCATAGACTTAAAAACACCATAGACTAGAAACACCATAGGACTATTGAAACCATCGACTTAAAAAACATAGAATAGAAACACCATAGAAAAGAAACACCATAGACTTGAAACACCATAGACTTAAAACACCATAGACTTGAAACACCATGGACTAAAAACACCACAAACTAAAAACACTTTAGACTAGAAACACCATAGAATAGAAAAACCATAGATTACAGTTACAATAGACTTTAAACACCATTGACTAAAAAACCATAGACTAAAAACACCCTAGTCTATAAACACCATAAACAAGAAATCCCATATACTAAAAACCCCATAGACTAAATAAACCCTATACTAGAAACACCATAGACTACAGTTCCATAGACTAAAAACACCATTGACTTAAAACACCATAGACTAGAAACACCATATACTTAAGCACCATAAACTTAAAACACCAAAGACTAGAAAAACCATAGACAAAAACCCCATATGCTTAAACACCATCGACTAAAAACACCATAGGCTAGAAACACCATAGACCAGAAACACCATAGACTAAAACACTATAGACTAAAAACACCATAGACTAAAAATACCATAGACTAAAAATACCAAAGACTAGAAACATTATAGACCAGAAACATCATAAACTAGAAACACCCTGGAATAAAACCACTAGAAAAACCATAGACTACAGACACAATAGACTACAAACACCATTGCCTAGAAACACCGTAGATTTGAAAAACCATTTACTTAAAACACTATAGACTAAATACACTATAAACTAAAAACTTCATAGGCTAGAAACACCATAGACTAGAAACACCATATACTTAAGCACCATATACTAAATACACCATAGATTAGAAACACCTTTGACTAGAAACACCATAGACTAGAAACACCATATACTTAAGCACTATAAACTTAAAACACCAAAGACTAGAAACACCATTGACTAGAAATACCATAAACAAAAACCCCATATGCTAAAACACCATCGACTAAAAACACCATAGACTAAAAACACCATAGACTAAAAACACCATAGACTAAAAACACAATTGACTACAGACACCATAGACTACACACACAATAAGCCAGAAACACCGTAGATTTGAAAAACCAGTTACTGGAAACACTATGGACTAAATATACCATAGAATAGAAACACCATAGACTACAGATACTATAGACGATAAACACCGTAGACTAGAAACACCACGGACTACAAACACCATAGACTACAGACACCATTGACTAGATACACCATTGACTAGAGACACCATTGACTAGTAACACCATAGACAAAAACCCTATATGCTAAAACACCATAGACTAAAAACACTATAGGCTAGAAACACCATAGACCAAAAACACCATAGACTAGAAACACCATAGACGAAAAATACTATAGACTAACAACACCATAGACTACAGACACCATAGAATAGATGCACCATAGACAAGAAACACCATAGACTAGAAACACCGTAGATTTGAAAAACCATTTACCGGAAACACTTTAGACTAAATATACCATAGACTAAAAACACCATAGACTATAAACACCATAGACTACAGACATCATTGACTAGAGACACCATTGACTAGAAACACCATAGGCTAGAAACACCATAGACAAAAAACACCATAGACAAAAAACACCATAGACTAGAAACACCATAGACTAGAAACACCATAGAACAACAGACACCACTGACTAGAAACACCATACACTACAGTCGCCATAGACTAAAAACACCAATGACTAAAAACACCATAGACTAAAAACACAACTGACTACAGACACCATAGACTACAAACACCATAAGCAAGAAACACCGTAGATTTGAAAAACCAGTTACTGGAAACACTATGGACTAAATATACCATAGACTAGAAACACCATAGACTACAGATACTATAGACGATAAACACCGTAGACTAGAAACACCATATACTTAAGCACTATAAACTTAAAACACCAAAGACTAGAAACACCATTGACTAGAAATACCATAAACAAAAACCCCATATGCTAAAACACCATCGACTAAAACACCATAGACTAAAAACACCATAGACTAAAACACCATAGACTAAAAACACCATAGACTAAAAACACAATTGACTACAGACACCATAGACTACAAACACCATAAGCAAGAAACACCGTAGATTTGAAAAACCAGTTACTGGAAACACTATGGACTACATATACCATAGACTAGAAACACCATAGACTACAGATACTATAGACAATAAACACCGTAGACTAGAAACACCACGGACTACAAACACCATAGACTACAGACACCATTAACTAGATACACCATTGACTAGAGACACCATTGACTAGAAACACCATAGACAAAAACCCCATATGCTAAAACACCATAGACTAAAAACACTGTAGGCTAGAAACACCATTGACCAAAAACACCATAGACTAGAAACACCATAGACGAAAAATACTATAGACTAACAACACCATAGACTACAGACACCATAGAATAGATGCACCATAGACAAGAAACACCATAGACTAAAAACACTATAGGCTAGAAACACCATAGACCAAAAACACCATAGTCTAGAAACACCATAGACGAAAAATACTATAGACTAACAACACCATAGACTACAGACACCATAGACTACAAACACCATAAACAAGAAACACCGTAGATTTGAAAAACCAGTTACTGGAAACACTATGGACTAAATATACCATAGACTAGAAACACCATAGACTAGAAACACCATATACTTGAGCACTATAAACTTAAAACACCAAAGACTAGAAACACCATTGACTAGAAATACCATAAACGAAAACCCCATATGCTAAAACACCATCGACTAAAAACACCATAGACTTAAAAACACCATAGACTAGAAACACCATAGGACTATTGAAACCATCGACTTAAAAAACATAGAATAGAAACACCATAGAAAAGAAACACCATAGACTTGAAACACCATAGACTTAAAACACCATAGACTTGAAACACCATGGACTAAAAACACCACAAACTAAAAACACTTTAGACTAGAAACACCATAGAATAGAAAAACCATAGATTACAGTTACAATAGACTTTAAACACCATTGACTAAAAAACCATAGACTAAAAACACCCTAGTCTATAAACACCATAAACAAGAAATCCCATATACTAAAAACCCCATAGACTAAATAAACCCTATACTAGAAACACCATAGACTACAGTTCCATAGACTAAAAACACCATTGACTTAAAACACCATAGACTAGAAACACCAAATACCTACTTAAGAACCATATACTAAATACACCATAGATTAGAAACACCTTTGACTAGAAACACCATAGACTAGAAACACCATATACTTAAGCACCATAAACTAAAAACACCAAAGACTAGAAACACCATTGACTAGAAATACCATAAACAAAAACCTCATATGCTAAAACACCATCGACTAAAAACACCATAGACTAAAAACACCATAGACTAAAAACACAATTGACTACAGACACCATAGACTACAAACACCACAAACAAGAAACACCGTAGACTAGAAACACCATAGAACAACAGACACCATTGACTAGAAACACCATACACTACAGTCGCAATAGACTAAAAACACCAATGACTAAAAATACCATATACTAAAACACCATAGACTAAAAACACCATAGACTAAAAACACCATAGACTAGAAACACTATAGATTAAAAATACCATAGACTAAACATACCAAAGACTAGAAACATCATAGACCAGAAACACCATAAACTAGAAACACCATAGACTAAAGACAACGTAGTCTAGAAAACACCATACACTAAAAACACCAAAGACTAGAAATATCATAGACCAGAAAAACCATAGACTACAGAAACCATAAACACCATAGACTAGAAACACCAAAGACAAATAAACACAATAGAATTAAAACAACATAGACTAGAAACACCCTGGAATAAAACCACTAGAAAAACCATAGACTACAGACACCATAGACTACGAACACCATTGACTAGAAACACCGTAGATTCGAAAAACCAGTTACTAAAAACACAAAAGACTAAATAAACTATAGACTAGAAAAACCATAGACTAAAAACACCATAGACTTAAACACCATTGACAACAGACACCATAGACTACAAACAACATAGACTAGAAACACCGTAGATTTGAAAAACCAGTTACTGGAAACACTATGGACTAAATATACCATAGACTAGAAACACCATAGACTACAGATTCTATAGACGATAAACACCGTAGACTAGAAACACCACGGACTACAAACACCATAGACTACAGACACCATTGACTAGAGACACCATTGACTAGAGACACCATTGACTAGAAACACCATAGACAAAAACCCCATATGCTTAAACACCATAGACTAAAAACACCATAGGCTAGAAACACCATAGACCAAAAACACCATAGACTAGAAACACCATAGACGAAAAATACTATTGACAAACAACACCATAGACTACAGACACCATAGAATAGATGCACCATAGTCAAGAAACACCTTAGACTAGAAACACCGTAGATTTGAAAAACCATTAACTGGAAACACTTTAGACTAAATATACCATAGACTAAAAACACCATAGACTATAAACAACATAGACTACAGACATCATTGACTAGAGACACCATTGACTAGAAACACCATAGACAAAAACCCCATATGCTAAAACACCATAGGCTAGAAACACCATAGACCAAAAACACCATAGAATAGAAACACCATAGAACAACAGACACCATTGACTAGAAATACCATACACTACAGTCGCCATAGACTAAAAACACCAATGACTAAAAACACCATATACTAAAAACACCATAGACTAAAAACACCATAGACTAAAAACACCATAGACTAAAAACACCATAGACTAAAAACACTATAGACTAAAACACCATAGACTAAAAATACCATAGACTAAAAACACCATGGACGAAAATACCAAAGACTAAAAACACCATAATCTACAAACACCATAGACTAGAAAAACCAGAGACTTGAAACACCATAGACTTGAAACACCATAGACTAAAAACAGCACAGACTAAAAACACTATAGACTAGCAACATCATAGACAAGAAACACCATAGACTACAGACACAATAGACTTGAAACACCATAGACAAGAAAAACCATAGAATAAAAATACTATAGACTTACAACACCAAAGACTACAGACACCATAGTATAGATGCATCATAGACAAGATACACCAAAGACTAGAAACATCATAGACTACAAAAACTATAGACGATAAACGCCGTAGAATAGAAACACCATA
Source organism: Pyrausta despicata (assembly GCA_963921415.1). Classification (NCBI taxonomy): domain Eukaryota; kingdom Metazoa; phylum Arthropoda; class Insecta; order Lepidoptera; family Crambidae; genus Pyrausta; species Pyrausta despicata. The sequence continues at coordinate 8,730,318 of OY992853.1, forward strand.
GACCAAAAACCCATATGCTTAAACACCATAGACTAAAAACACCATTGGCTAGAAATACCATAGACCAAAAACACCATAGACAAGAAACCACATGTACTTAAGCATCATAGACTTAAAAATCCATAGACAAAAAACACCATAGACTAGAAACACCATAGGACTATTGACACCATCGACTTAAAAAAAAAATAGAATAGAAACACCATAGAGAAGAAACACCATAGACTTGAAACACCATAGACTAGAAACACCATAGGACTATTGACACCATCGCCTTAAAAAACATAGAATAGAAACATCATAGAGAAGAAACACCATAGACTTGAAACATCATAGACTTAAAACACCATAGACTTGAAACACCATTGACTAAAAACACCGTAGACGAAAATACCATAGACTAAAAACACCATAATCTACAAACACCATAGACTATAAAAACCAGAGACTTGAAACACCATAGACTTGAAACACCATAGACTTAAAACACCATAGACTTGAAACACCATGGACTAAAAACACCACAGACTAAAAACACTTTAGACTAGAAACACCATAGAATAGAAAAACCATAGATTACAGTTACAATAGACTTAAAACACCATAGACTAAAAACACCCAAGTCTATAAACACCATAAACAAGAAATCCCATATACTAAAAACCCCATAGACTAAACAAACCCTATACTAGAAACACCATAGACTACAGTTCCATAGACTAAAAACACCATTGACTTAAAACACCATAGACTAGAAACACTATTATTTAGAGACACCATTGACTAGAAACACCATGGACAAAAACACCATATGCTAAAACACCATAGACTAAAAACCATAGACTATATAGACTAGAAACACCATATACTTAAGCACCATATACTAAATACACTATAGATAAAAAACAACTTTGACTGAAAACACCATAGACTAGAAACACCATATACTTAAGCACCATAAACTTAAAACACTAAAGACTAGAAAAACCATAAACAAAAACCCCATATGCTAAAAGACCATCGACTAAAAACACCATAGGCTAGAAACACCATAGACCAAAAACACCATAGACTAAAAACACTATAGACTAAAAACACCATAGACTAAAAAATCCATAGACTAAAAATACCAAAGACTAGAAACATTATAGACCAGAAACATCATAAACTAGAAACACCCTGGAATAAAACCACTAGAAAAACCATAGACTACAGACACAATAGACTACAAACACCATTGCCTAGAAACACCGTAGATTTGAAAAACCATTTACTTAAAACACTATAGACTAAATACACTATAGACTAAAAACTTCATAGGCTAGAAACACCATAGACCAAAAACACCATAGACAAGAAACCCCATATACTTAAGCACCAGAGACTTAAAAACGCCATAGACTTGAAACACCATAGACTAGAAACACCATATACTTAAGCACCATAAACTTAAAACACCAAAGACTAGAAACACCATTGACTAGAAATACCATAAACAAAAACCCCATATGCTTAAACACCATCGACTAAAAACACCATAGACTAAAAACACCATAGACTAAAAACACAATTGACTACAGACACCATAGACTACAAACACCATAAACAAGAAACACCGTAGATTTGAAAAACCAGTTACTGGAAACACTATGGACTAAATATACCATAGACTAGAAACACCATAGACAAAATACCCCATATGCTAAAACACCATAGACTAAAAACACCATAGGCTAGAAACACCATAGACCAAAAACACCATAGACTAGAAACACCATAGAACAACAGACACCATTGACTAGAAACACCATACACTACGCTCGCCATAGACTGAAAACACCAATGACTAAAATCACCATTTACTAAAAACAGCACAGACTAAAAACACCATAGACTAAAAACACCAAAGACTAAAAACACTATAGACTAAAACACCATAGACTAAAAATACCATAGACTAAAAATACCAAAGACTAGAAACATCATAGACCAGAAACACCATAAACTAGAAACACCATATACTAAAGACAACTTAGTCTAGAAACACCATACACTAAAATCACCAAAGACTAGAAATATCATAGACCAGAAACACCATAGACTACAGACACCATAAACACCATAGACTAGAAACACCAAAGACAAATAAACACAATAAATTTATAACAGCATAGACTAGAAACATCCTGGTATAAAACCACTAGAAAAACCATAGACTGCAGACACCATAGACTACGAACACCATTGACTAGAAACACCGTAGATTTGAAAAACAGTTACTAAAAACACAAAAGACTAAATAAACTATAGACTAGAAACACCATAGACTAAAAACACCATAGTCTAAAACACCATTGACAACAGACACCATAAACTACAAACAACATAGACTAGAAACACCGTAGATTGGAAAAACCAGTTACATGAAAAACACTATGGACTTAATATACCATAGACTAGAAACACCATACCCTAAAAATACCATAGACTAAAAACACCATGGACGAAAATACCAAAGACTAAAAACACCATAATCTACAAACACCATAGACTAGAAAAACGAGAGACTTGAAACACCATAGACTTGAAACACCATAGACTAAAAACAGCACAGACTAAAAACACTATAGACTAGCAACATCATAGACAAGAAACACTATAGACTACAGACACAATAGACTTGAAACACCATAGACAAAAAAACACCATAGACAAGAAAAACCATTGAATAAAAATACTATAGACTTACAACACCATAGACTACAGACACCATTGACTAGAAACACCATAGACAAAAAAACCCATATGCTTAAAAACCATAGACTAAAAACACCATTGGCTAGAAACACCATAGGCCAAAAACACCATAGACAAGAAACCCCATGTACTTAAGCACCATAGACTTAAAAATCCATCGACAAAAAACACCATAGACTAGAAACACCATAGGACTATTGACACCATCGACTTAAAAAACATAGAATAGAAACACCATAGAGAAGAAACACCATAGACTTGAAACACCATAGACTAAAAACACCATAGACTAGAAACACCATAGGACTATTGAACTCATCGACTTAAAAAACATAGAATAGAAACACCATAGAGAAGAAACACCATAGACTTGAAACACCATAGACTTAAAACACCATAGACTTGTAACACCATGGACTAAAAACACCGTAGATTTGAAAAACCATTTACCGGAAACACTTTAGACTAAATATACCATAGACTAAAAACACCATAGACTATAAACACCATAGACTACAGACATCATTGACTAGAGACACCATTGACTAGAAACACCATAGACAAAAACAACCATATGCTAAAACACCGTAGGCTAGAAACACCATAGACTAAAAACACCATAGAATAGAAACACCATAGAACAACAGACACCATTGACTAGAAACACCATACACTACAGTCGCCATAGACTAAAAATACCATAGACTAAAAACACCATAGACTAAAAACACAACTGACTACAGACACCATAGACTACAAACACCATAAGCAAGAAACACCGTAGATTTGAAAAACCAGTTACTGGAAACACTATGGACTAAATATACCATAGACTAGAAACACCATAGACTACAGATACTATAGACGATAAACACCGTAGACTAGAAACACCATATACTTAAGCACTATAAACTTAAAACACCAAAGACTAGAAACACCATTGACTAGAAATACCATAAACAAAAACCCCATATGCTAAAACACCATCGACTAAAACACCATAGACTAAAAACACCATAGACTAAAACACCATAGACTAAAAACACCATAGACTAAAAACACAATTGACTACAGACACCATAGACTACAAACACCATAAGCAAGAAACACCGTAGATTTGAAAAACCAGTTACTGGAAACACTATGGACTACATATACCATAGACTAGAAACACCATAGACTACAGATACTATAGACAATAAACACCGTAGACTAGAAACACCACGGACTACAAACACCATAGACTACAGACACCATTAACTAGATACACCATTGACTAGAGACACCATTGACTAGAAACACCATAGACAAAAACCCCATATGCTAAAACACCATAGACTAAAAACACTGTAGGCTAGAAACACCATTGACCAAAAACACCATAGACTAGAAACACCATAGACGAAAAATACTATAGACTAACAACACCATAGACTACAGACACCATAGAATAGATGCACCATAGACAAGAAACACCATAGACTAAAAACACTATAGGCTAGAAACACCATAGACCAAAAACACCATAGTCTAGAAACACCATAGACGAAAAATACTATAGACTAACAACACCATAGACTACAGACACCATAGACTACAAACACCATAAACAAGAAACACCGTAGATTTGAAAAACCAGTTACTGGAAACACTATGGACTAAATATACCATAGACTAGAAACACCATAGACTAGAAACACCATATACTTGAGCACTATAAACTTAAAACACCAAAGACTAGAAACACCATTGACTAGAAATACCATAAACGAAAACCCCATATGCTAAAACACCATCGACTAAAAACACCATAGACTTAAAAACACCATAGACTAGAAACACCATAGGACTATTGAAACCATCGACTTAAAAAACATAGAATAGAAACACCATAGAAAAGAAACACCATAGACTTGAAACACCATAGACTTAAAACACCATAGACTTGAAACACCATGGACTAAAAACACCACAAACTAAAAACACTTTAGACTAGAAACACCATAGAATAGAAAAACCATAGATTACAGTTACAATAGACTTTAAACACCATTGACTAAAAAACCATAGACTAAAAACACCCTAGTCTATAAACACCATAAACAAGAAATCCCATATACTAAAAACCCCATAGACTAAATAAACCCTATACTAGAAACACCATAGACTACAGTTCCATAGACTAAAAACACCATTGACTTAAAACACCATAGACTAGAAACACCATATACTTAAGCACCATAAACTTAAAACACCAAAGACTAGAAAAACCATAGACAAAAACCCCATATGCTTAAACACCATCGACTAAAAACACCATAGGCTAGAAACACCATAGACCAGAAACACCATAGACTAAAACACTATAGACTAAAAACACCATAGACTAAAAATACCATAGACTAAAAATACCAAAGACTAGAAACATTATAGACCAGAAACATCATAAACTAGAAACACCCTGGAATAAAACCACTAGAAAAACCATAGACTACAGACACAATAGACTACAAACACCATTGCCTAGAAACACCGTAGATTTGAAAAACCATTTACTTAAAACACTATAGACTAAATACACTATAAACTAAAAACTTCATAGGCTAGAAACACCATAGACTAGAAACACCATATACTTAAGCACCATATACTAAATACACCATAGATTAGAAACACCTTTGACTAGAAACACCATAGACTAGAAACACCATATACTTAAGCACTATAAACTTAAAACACCAAAGACTAGAAACACCATTGACTAGAAATACCATAAACAAAAACCCCATATGCTAAAACACCATCGACTAAAAACACCATAGACTAAAAACACCATAGACTAAAAACACCATAGACTAAAAACACAATTGACTACAGACACCATAGACTACACACACAATAAGCCAGAAACACCGTAGATTTGAAAAACCAGTTACTGGAAACACTATGGACTAAATATACCATAGAATAGAAACACCATAGACTACAGATACTATAGACGATAAACACCGTAGACTAGAAACACCACGGACTACAAACACCATAGACTACAGACACCATTGACTAGATACACCATTGACTAGAGACACCATTGACTAGTAACACCATAGACAAAAACCCTATATGCTAAAACACCATAGACTAAAAACACTATAGGCTAGAAACACCATAGACCAAAAACACCATAGACTAGAAACACCATAGACGAAAAATACTATAGACTAACAACACCATAGACTACAGACACCATAGAATAGATGCACCATAGACAAGAAACACCATAGACTAGAAACACCGTAGATTTGAAAAACCATTTACCGGAAACACTTTAGACTAAATATACCATAGACTAAAAACACCATAGACTATAAACACCATAGACTACAGACATCATTGACTAGAGACACCATTGACTAGAAACACCATAGGCTAGAAACACCATAGACAAAAAACACCATAGACAAAAAACACCATAGACTAGAAACACCATAGACTAGAAACACCATAGAACAACAGACACCACTGACTAGAAACACCATACACTACAGTCGCCATAGACTAAAAACACCAATGACTAAAAACACCATATACTAAAAACACCATAGACTAAAAACACCATAGACTTAAAACACCATAGACTAAAAACACTATAGACTAAAAACACCATAGACTAAAAATACCATAGACAAAAATACTAAAGACTAGAAACATCATAGACCAGAAACACCATAAACTAGAAACACCATAGACTAGAGACAACTTAGTCCAGAAACACCATACACTAAAATCACCAAAGACTAGAAATATCATAGACCAGAAACACCATAGACTACAGACACCATAAACACCATAGACTAGAAACACCAAAGACAAATAAACACAATAGAATTAAAACAGCATAGACTAGAAACACCTTGGAATAAAACCACTAGAAAAACCATAGACTACAGACACCATAGACTACGAACACCATTGACTAGAAACACCGTAGATTTGAAAAACCAGTTACTAAAAACACAAAAGACTAAAAAAACTATAGACTAGAAACACCATAGACTAAAAACACCATAGACTAAAACACCATTGACAACAGACACCATAGACTACAAACAACATAGACTAGAAACACCGTAGATTTGAAAAACCAGTTACTAGAAACACTATGGACTTAATATACCATAGACTAGAAACACCATACCCTTAAAATACCATAGACTAAAAACACCATGGACGAAAATACCATAGACTAAAAATACCATAATCTACAAACACCATAGACTAGAAAAACCAGAGACTTGAAACACCATAGACTTGAAACACCATAGACTAAAAACACAAAAACACTATAGACTAGCAACATCATACACAAGAAACACCATAGACTACAGACACAATAGATTTGATACACCATAGACAAAAAACACCATAGACAAGAAAAACCATAGACTAAAAATACTATAGACTTACAACACCATAGACTACAGACACCATAGTATAGATGTATCATAGACAAGATACACCATAGACTAGAAACATCATAGACCAGAAACACCATAAACTAGAAACACCATAGACTAAAGACAACGTAGTCTAGAAACACCATACACAAAATACACCAAAGACTAGAAATATCATAGACCAGAAACACCATAGACTACAGACACCATAGAATAGATGCACCATAGACAAGTTACACCACAGACTTAAAACACCAAAGACAAAAAACTAAAACACCATATACAAAAACACCATAGAACTAAGGACACCATAGACTAGAAACACCATAGATTACAGACACTATAGAATAGATGCACAATAGATAAGTTACACCATAGACTTTAAACACCAAAGACTAAAAACACCATAGACTTAAAACACCATAGACTAAAAATACCATAGACTTAAAACACCATAGATACAACAAGCATATTCAAGAAACTCCATAAATATAGCACCATAGACCAAAAATCAGCATAGTCTACAGACACCAAAGACTTGAAACACCATATACAAGAAACACTTTAGACAAGAAACACCATAGACTAAAAACACCATAGACTAGAAACACCATAGGACTATTGACACCATCGACTTGAAAAACATAGAATAGAAACACCATAGAGAAGAAACACCATAGACTTGAAACACCATATACTAAAAACACCATAGACTAGAAACACCATAGGACTATTGACACCATCGACTTAAAAAACATAGAATAGAAACGCCATAGAGAAGAAACACCATAGACTTGAAACACCATAGACTTAAAACACCATAGACTTGAAACACCATGGACTAAAAACACCACAGACTAAAAACACTTTCGACAAGAAACACCATAGAATAGAAAAACCATAGATTACAGTTACAATAGACTTGAATCACCATAGACTTAAAACACCATATACTAGAAACACTTTGGAGTAGAAACACCATAGACTAAAAAACCATAGACTAAAAACACCCTAGTCTATAAACACCATAAACAAGAAATCCCATATACTAAAAACCCCATAGCCTAAATAAACCCTATACTAGAAACACCATAGACTACAGTTCCATAGACTAAAAACACCATTGACTTAAAACACCATAGACTAGAAACACTATTGTCTATAAACACCATTGACTAGAAACACCAAAGCTTACAGACACCATAGACTAGAAACACGATTGTCTAAAAACACCATAGAAAACAGACACCATTGATTAGAAACACTATATACAAGAAACACCATAGACTTAAACTACTTTAGACTACAGACACCACAGACTAGAAACACTATAGACTAGAAACACCATAGACTGCAGTCGCCATAGACTAGAAACACCATAGACTACACACACCATAGACTAAAAGCAACAAAGAAAACAGACACCAAAGACTAGAAACACCATGGACTACAGCCGCGTGGACACACGCGTGTCTGTTAGTAAAACTTTATTATTTCGTCATCTGGACACGCCAAGATTTTTAGATAGTTATTTGTTATACAAGAGTGCAAAGATGCTTTTTAACCGCGTGTTCAAATTTGATGACCGAGCAAGCGAAGGATTCTAAAATTGAATTACGAGCGCAGCGAGTGATTCAAAATTAGAATCCTGAGCGTTAGCGAGGGAATCAAAAGAGCACGAGGTTAAAAATCTTTGCACTCGAGTGCAACACGTAACTTTTCATTCCACCTTAGCGAGGAAATGACTGAATGCAAATAATACCGTTGACAATCACAAGATAGCTACTTTTATTTCAATTTAGGTATTAACTACTACATTATGACAGGTAAGTACGAGTATTACAGAATAATCTTTAAATTTTAACAAAATAATACTTAGGTATAATTAATCAAAATTGAAAGTAACGTTGCTACAGTTATTTTAATGGAGTGTAATATTTTTGTTGGATACTGTAATATTGATGTTAGTCACTAGTGTACTGGTTTTCGAGTGCTTGCTTTCTTGTTCTCGGATAATTCTATAAAATATGCCAGCAAAACGTTTTCTGAGAAAGTTTTGGCTCCTTTTGCTAGTCGCCACGTGTTGAACATAACGTACTGTTTTAAATACTGCTCGCGTGATTGTTGAGGGAGAAAGCTCATTTGCGCATTATTAACAGTTTCAGTCAATTCTGTTGGCGTCAAACAAACTTCCTCGTCGCTAGAATCACTCATTTTAGTTTTTTAACTTGTTTTCAAGTTTCTTGTTCTTAAATAAGGTTTAACAATGTCGTGAAAAATGCCGCGTAAAGAACCGCTTACAAAGCAAATTGAAAAAAGAACACCAAGAAGGTTCTGATTTTGAGTTTTTAACAAATTAAAAAAATGTTGTATGATATATTTGGCACCATAGAGGTAGCAATAAATAGGTTTAATGATTTTTTTAATTCACAAACTTGGTGCACACGATGTTCTAAATTCAAATTTACTTTAACTTCTAGTGAATAAATCCGGCTTTTCCACTCAGATATTGAAGAGCAAAATGACTCTTTCCGAGATGGTGGGATGAAAATTTATTTTTCATCCCACCATCAAAAAAAAAAACATTTAACCTATTTATTGCTACCTCTATGGTGCCAAATATATCATACAATTTTTTATTTATTTGTTAAAAACTCAAACTCGGAACCTTTTTGGTGTTATTTTTTCAATTTGCTTTGTTGGCGGTTCTTTACGCGGCATTTTTTCACGTCATTTTTAAACCTTATATTAAATACAAGAAACTTGAAAACAAGTGAAAAACTAAAATGAGTGATTCTACCGACGAGGACGTTTGTTTGACGCCAACAGAATTGACTGAAATTGTTAATAATGCGCAAATGATCTTTCTCCCTCAACAATCACACGAAAAGTATTTAAAACAGTACGTTATGTTTGACACGTGGCGACTAGCAAAAGGAGCCAAAACTTTCTCAGAAAAGGTTTTGCTGGCATATTTTATAGAATTATCCAAGAACAAGAAAGCAAGCACTCGAAAAATAGTACACAAGTGACTAACACCAATATTACAGTACCCAACAAACATATTACACTCAATTTAAATAACTGTAGCAACGTTACTTTCAATTTTGATTAATTACACCTAAGTATTATTTTGTTATAATTTAAAGATTATTCTGTAATACTTACCTGTCATAATGTAGTAGTTAATACCTAAACTGAAGTAAAAGTAGCTATCTTGTGATTGTCAACGGTTTTATTTGCATTTAGTCATTTCCTCGCTGAGGTGGAATGAAAAGTTACGTGTTGCACTCGAGTGCAAAGATTTTTCACCTCGTGCTCTTTTGATTCCCTCGCTAACGCTCAGGATTCTAATTTTGAATCACTCGCTGCGCTCGTGATTCAATTTTAGAATCCTTCGCTTGCTCGGTCATCAAAATTGAACACGCGGTTAAAAAGGAACTTTGCACTCTTGTATAACAAATAACTATTGGTGTTTTAGTCATTGGACACATTCAGTTATTTTCCCAAAAAGGGTACGGTTAGGTTAGTAATAGCTCGTTCATTAAATAATGAACAAGACAATTTTATACATTCAAGTTTTTTTTTTTTAATTTTCTTGATCCCTTTTTATCATCATTGACAACAATAACAACTAAGATTATGAAAACTTAATTGATGTTTTTTATTTAAAACAAATGAAAACTACCTTGGTCAAGTGACAACACTTTTCCAAGGTGATACCCAGATACCCAGAAATATTCCCTTAACGCCTTATTTTGGTGATGCGAAACCGCAATCACGCGAGCTGAGGCCGTAATCCTTAACGATTAGTCCGAATTTTCGGGTCTAGCCATTGCGTTCGCTCAGACGGCCAAGCTAGCAATAGTGACGGGGATGGCTATATCCGGTGCTACGGAGAACGGCTTAGAGAGTAGGATAGCTGGCCGTGAGTGGAATTTCTCACACGATAAATCATTACATAGTGACGTGAGCCGTACGATACAGGGTTATTTATTGTTGAACTGTAGATCATCGTTGTAACGTATTTTCGGAAAAACGCTTTGAATAAAATATATGATAACACATTTTATTTTGTCCGTCACGAGCGTCACGAGTTGCGCCTTAACCCCGGATTCACACGTTGTTCGAATTACAGGCCTGGTATATACCTACGTAGACACAAGTGAAACACTGAGCTGTTCGAATCGCACTCGTTTAATCGAGAACGTTCGTGTGGTGTCGTAGCACGCACTATAGATATACCTACATACTATCCCTCTCCACCCTTAATACTAGACGCAGGTTCCTATTAACCAAAAGAATTTCTTATAATCTACGCGGGGAATATTTCGTAATTTCATCCCTCTCGCAAGTGTAGGAGTCGTCCCAGTTTTAGACGGGGAACGACTCACGGAGGCTGCTATTGGGTCCGGTCTAGGCTCCGACTCGCGGGTATGGATATGTGGATCTGAATCACAACTGACATCGTTTCTCTCTCCCTCATCAGGTTCGCCTCCACTACCGGTTGTAGCGACTTCTAAATCGTTCAACGTTATGTCATCACTAGCTTCACTGCTACTGAGCGTGCAGGGAACTATTTGATTTTTGTGCCGTACAGTTTCTTTTTTGCTTTTCTTTGTGCTTGTGGCGCAGTGGTTGCAGCGCTTTGGTAGTGATACTCAATGTTAAGCAACCTACAGCGCGGTCATGTTTGGGATGGGTGACCATTCTGACCATTTAAGTGACGTCTATATACAAGCTTCTCCGTGCTTCGAAAGGCACGTTCAGCTGTTGGTCCCGGTTTATATCGACAGATATTAGTCGTTAAGCCTGGTCAGAGGCCCGAGCGGCTTAATAACATCTGACAGTAAGGTTGGTCACTTACCTTACAAACACCCCTCCATCAATCCGCACTGAGCCCGCGTGGTGGAGTATGGCTCGGACCACCTCATTGTTGAGGTGAGACCTGTGCCCAGCAGTGGGACGTTTATAGGCTGATGAGAAGGAAGAAGTTTCTTTTTTGGTTTTTAAGTCCCTTACCACAAATAAAACATTGCCGCGTGGCTTAATGATTATACCTCTTGACCATTTATAATTGTTTTTGTTAATGTAACACTTATATCTAATTGTTTGTCTACTAAATAGTTTTTTTCGAACAACACCGCCATGATTTTTAGCCTGTAAGTACTGTTTGTCACGAACCATATTAGTCAGGTTGGTATACGGGGCCGAAGATGACGAGGAGTATAATAGGTCTAATCTTGAACGAAGTTGCCTACCACATACAAACATAGCCGTAGATTGGCCAGTGGTTGTATAAATCGAGTAACGGTAATCAAACGGATATTTAAGTAATTTATTATGTATGTCAATAAAACTTCGGCCTGACAAAATTGCACTTTTAATACCCTTTTTCTCTATTCTTACATAAGTCTCCGCCTGGCCGTTACTGGCAGGGTGATACACTGGTGTAGTTTTGTGAGAAATGCCATTCAAAGAGCAAAATTTCCTAAATTCCTCAGATGTCAAAGAAGTTCCGTTATCAGTTACTATTGTGCTCGGTATTCCGAACCGAGACATGTATTCATATAATTGATTTATTAAGACTGATGATGTTATATTGTTTTTCATGTTAAAGCATTCAACCCACTTAGAATATGCATCGATGTTGACTAAAAACATTTGATTTTGTATAGGTCCTAAAAATCTATGTGGACTCTGTCAAAAGGTTTCTCTGGGCAAGGCCATGGCACAACTTTAAGATCGAGGTGGAGAAGAACGTAAATACTAATTGCACAAAACACAGCTTTTTATCATACTTTCGATAGCCTGGTCTATACCAGGAAACCAAAACTTTGACCGCGCTTCACATTTGGCCTTAACTATGCCTAGATGTGATTGGTGCAACTCAGTTAAGACACAGCGTTGTAGGCTTCTCGGAATGACTACTTTATGCCCGCGTATCAAATTATTATTTTCATAAGACAGTTGAAACCTGCATAAATAAAATGGTTTCAAGTTCCTATCTTTCACTTTCGGTGGCCAGCCCTGTTTAACGTATTCTATTACTTTACTGAGTATCAAGTCTTTTTCGAATTCACTACTTATCTGTTCCAACGTTATAGGAAGCGAGCCATCTACTACAAAGTTAACATAAGCGGCTTGATCATGTTGCGCAGGCGCTGATGAGGCGCGAGCGCGACTGCCGACTGTGGCTGCCGTCGCCTGCCGCTGTATCGCCCACTTTCGTGTTCCGAACGCCGGGCTCGGGTATCTTCGCGCCTTCGCCCCGCTCACGCAAGTCTGGCAGGGTTGCACGAGATAAGAAATCCGCACAATTATCACCGCTACGAACGTATTCTATGACGTAATTATAAATCGAAAGAAATAACGCGTATCTTTGAAGGCGATTTGCAGATATCTCTGGGATGCCCTTTTGAGGACTAAAAATTGACACTAAAGGTCAGTGGTCAGTTCTCAAGACGAAAGGTTGCGATCTCGCATATAAAAACTGATGAAACCTTTTCACTCCGAATATAATTGCAGTTGCTTCCTTTTGGATTTGAGAGTAATTTTTCTCTGCAGAATTCAAAGTTCTAATAATAGGCAAAATAAATTGGCCTTTCTAGTCCATTATTTCCAATCTGTGATAGTATCGCCCCCAAACCGTTGGGTGATGCATCAACCGTTAAGATAGTTTTGGCATTCATATTAAAATGTGTTAAAACTCTGTCGGAAGCTAAAATATTTTTTACATTACAGAATGTATTCTCGTGTTGTGAGGTTCAAGTCCATTTAGTACCTTTTTTTAAAAGATCGTACAGCGGGGACAAAATACTAAAAGCGTTCGGCACAAAGTTAATTAATCCCAAAAAAGACTGTAATTGACTCAGATTTTTGGGATGTGGGGCTTCTAATATAGCTTTCACTACGTAGACACAGTGAAATACTGAGCTGTTCGAATCGCACTCTTTTAATCGTGAACGTTCGTGTGGTGTCGTAGCACGCACTATAGATGTACTATGTACTATGTACCTACATACTAAGGCCCAAATATAAATTGTCCAATGATTAGATCTAGGAAAAAATGTGGGCCTCTAAGTTGATTGGTGCATTTTTCTTACAGCCAATAGCGTTTTTGGGCCAACTATTGCCCAACGTGTGGATCGGCTTTATAGCAGTAAACATCAACTAAAATCTTAATTGAATCTTGTTACTATACAAAGACCAAACATTTACCTAGCAATAACTTGGTAAGTACAAACCCAGTGTTATAAGGCTTGAATTTAACGCAAATTCGAGTAATCAGTTGATAAAGCTCCTAATACATTTCCGAAAACCAATATTTCATGAGAATATAGCAAGTAGGTACCTACGATATAATCTGGAGTATTCTTCCAAAGCCGTTACCAAGATGATTGTAAAATTTTCTGGCTCACTTCCAGACCTCATTCGCTCTGTATGGTACCTATTAAGTTAATTCGGTTAATCTTCCAAGTTTCCAGTCCATTTCTTTCGAAAGGAGTATGAAATTATTTTTGGGTTCTCACTTTAGTTTTGATGAAAAGTAGGTAGAGCAGTGATTCTATATTAATATTAGATAAAGTATTATCTTAATTTACAGCCTGACTGTGGATAAAGCATACTATTATGTTTTCGGACTGCCAAACTTACCTTCTTTAAGATGATATTTGTATCGATTTCCTTGAATATAACTCATGGAAAGTTAAATGTACATACTGTTAGCACAATTATCAAATACATGTACCTATTAAACCATTAAATAATCGGACCTTAGACGCATTTTCGTACCATTACTCAAGCGTACTGGTAATTTATAAAAACTCGTCACGTTTTAAACCAACTAAAAATCACGATTTATGTATATTATATAGTGTCTATTTATCTCTATTTTTACATTTTCTCATACAAAGCCGCACTTACGTTTTCAACATTACACAATGCTTAAAGTTATTCAATCCAACACATAGAACCCGTCAACCGTTTCCGCCCATCCAATCGATAGTATCAGCAAAATAACATCTGGGCGACATTTTATATCGGAACTTTGGCTTCTTCAAAATTACTTGCCACTTTTATGTCGCATTATAAAGAGAGGGTGCTAGGAAAACTATCCCTACTAGGAAAGTTGATTCAGCAGCCTCGATCATAGGTTTCCCTTACTGTTGGGGTTCTATCGATAGGTTAAATAAAATAGTGGACTGTTACTTGTATTAAAAGGTGCTGTAGTTCGCCCTCAAATATACTCGTACAGAGAATATCTTTGATCAAACGTAAACGCGACAAAGATGTAGGAAAGAGTGATTGTAGGCGAATGTGAAGCGAATGTTCGGCTCGGCCGCGACCTGGTCGGGCGCGATCGTGCATACTCAGGAGATCTCGGTGTTCGCCACCCCCGAAGATGCCAACGATGTTGCGCAAAGTCCCAACACTTACTTTGATTTCGCACTAGCTCATTTTGAGTTTCTTTCAGAACGAAGCTTGGATAAAGATACGTGAGCATTTTTGACAGATAATAAAAAGTATGTCAGCGATTGGTTGTGTCATCTAGCCGATTATAGATCCCAGGACAAAGATCTGTTTGGTACTCCTGTGCCCTCTTTCACTATGGTATATATTGGTAGCATCTGTCCCCATCGTGTCCGCAAACGATCCAAGTTTGTTCCGACAGTGTGCAGTGTCCTCTGGAGTAAACTCGTTATTTTCAAGTCATTTTAGCATCGTTGTTTATGTAAGCACTTTTGTTTCAGAGTGTCACATAGTTTTCGGGTGTTTCGGCCATAGGGAGTTTCTAATGTCGTTAGCGGGCAATAGACTGACTTACGTTCTAATGAAGGCTGATATGGGTTGGTTTCTTTACTTTTATAGACCTTAGGTCTTTTATAAGTTCGAATCTACAGGGGATTTGATTTGGTTCTTAAAATGAATGAAAAATATTTTATTCCTACTAGTATAAAACTAGTTTATTGAAATCTTAATTAAATACAAATATTTTAAGCTAAGTAATTTTTTCATAAAATTAGTGAAAAGGAGTATTTATGAAAACTTAGATTGGAATAAAAAACCATTGAAACGATCAAAACGTTTACTGAGGAGAGAATTCGGGGATGAATGAAAAAATAATACCCAGGTACCATTGCATAGTGGGCCAGAACCAACGTTTGTGGATATAGATAGACTAAATAAGGAAAAAAAAACAAATTCTTTTTTAATGCGAGCAGTGCGAAATTACTCAAAATAAAAAGCACACGTTAGTCAAACGTTTTTCAGGGCATGGTACTTTTTTTTTCAGGTAAACCGTCAACCTTGCTAGATGATATTAAAACTTAGCAAGTTCACCCACGAGTACTATTTTAGTTATTCTTTAGTTTAAATAAACAATAGATTACAGTAAAAAACAGTAAACAATATTATCAATTTCGTTCCTAGAATCTTACAACAGTACATCATTACACTACATTAGCTCTTTAAAAAAAATATATTTATTCATTTCAACATATCCTTCACCCGAAGTCTGAAAAATGTGGGTGTCTGTAAGAAATCGCACCTAGCGATAAGACCGCCTAAATTGAGCATCGTTGCGGTGTTGATTTTTGTATTTTTGTGGTGTGCTATCTCGGTGTCCTCTCTCTATTTATTTATCCGTAATTCACGGTTATAATCCCATTGTGCGCTAGCCTGAGAGGTTATCCACGTCATTGGGTTTGCTAATTGGCGTTACTTCCTACTTTTCAGCAATAATTAGCAGTGTCTTTCAAAAACGTACACCTACAATGGAAATATTTCCATTTTGACGGTTTGAGAGAGATCTGAGTTTCTAGGAATCGGTAATTTAACGATTCAGAAAAAAATATTTCCTTTACTTACACAGTGGTGAATTAAGTAGGATTTCTTTGAATATTCTACATTTTATGGTCTTCAGTGACTAAATTACTTTAATTTATTAATAATTTATATGTTTCACCATCCAGACATTGTCGGGACTTTGCTTTCGAACCTACTTAAGTAACCACATGAAGCCATGTCAATTTACATGGCAAATGACGGTAAAAAAAAAACCAAAAGCTTTTTGTTTTTAAGTTAAGATGAAGATTGACTTACCAATTTTCTGAAAAAAAAAAACATTCCCAGAATATCTGATAGCAAAACTTTTCGCAATGAATCATTTAATCCAATATTCTGAACGAGTTAATTGGAACACTTTACCAAAACAGAAAACCAATTAAAAGTGGTCGTTAACAAAGTTTGGAAAGCACCTTGATACCGCGGCAAATTGCGATTTGTGATTAGGGCTCCGTAGCGCACCGCCCCATTTTAAAATTAAGCGAGGCAATATTTAGGTTTATGAGACCTTGAATTCCTATATCAAATTAGTTTAAGTTATTGGTCGCCTGTAACGTCATCTGCGCGATAGTGGTATTTCCTACCCCCGTTCAATATAAAAAAAAAATCGCATTGACATTTAAAATGTTTCGTATGCGTATGCCATTCAATCAAGGCGCACCACGGAGTTTTCTGCGCACTGATTTGTCAACTTTGTTCTACTTTAATGACGCGTTAATGTATTTGTTTTAGTATTATAATTATTATTAGTTTACCTATTATTAGTTTTGTATTGAAGAAAAATAACTTTTCAGCAGTTAGTTAGTAAAAATTAAGAATACGTACATAAAGAATTGAGAACGTTTTTTTTTACTTTTCACGAACTTTTCATTTTGGTTCAAAATGTAGTCGTCATGATAAGATGAACATTGCCGTCAAACCTTAACTAGATTAAGGGTTCTTTCCTACAGTACTCGAAATAATTAACGGAGCAAATAATCGATGAATTGTGCCTGACTTTAGAATAAAGCGTAATAAATGAATCCATTAGTGGGGAGTTTCAGCTATGCCTGACAAAGGGTTAGGAGTTGCTCCGAATACGTATTCGACGTTAATCGTCTAACTTTTAATTAATGACATCGCTTAACGGATAAAAGTATCGTCACTGAGGTATCTTTGAGCTGTGCTCACACTCTTGGAGAAATTAATATTGTTTTAAAGTAAACATGTTAATCTGAATCCAGGAGAGTAGGAGAGGAAATGAGTAAGACACTCATTTCTACAATACACGGTGGTCTCATTGACACTTCAGCATCATCTCATCAGCGTTTATACGTCCCACTGCTGGGCACAGGCCTCACCTCAACTACGAGGTGGTATGAGCCATACTCCATCACGCGGGCTCAGTGCGGATTGATGGATCGGTGTTCGTAAGGTAAGTAACTCTAAGGACCAACCTTATTGTCAGATATTATTATGACACCCGAGGGCCTTTGACCAGGCTTAGCGGCTTATATTTATAAATATTTTCCGGGGCCAACAGCTCAACCTGCCTACTGAAGCACGGAGATGCTTGTAAATAGACGTCACTATGGTATGGTCATAATATGACCATACCATAGTGACCATTTTGACCATATTATGGTCAAAATGGTCATCACCATTGACACTAAGATGATTAGAAATAGCTTTAACTGGATGACTGACTGTTTTTTTATTAAACAAAGTGTTAGCTAGCTCATAATTACACCTGATGCTATGTGTGTACTAGGCTGAAGGTAGAAGTGCACTACCCCGAAACTATTAAAGAAAAGAAAGAAAGATAAACATTTTTTTTTTAGTATTATGCTGTTAACATTATTGTTAAGACATTACTTTTTAAACAACTAGAATAGGAGGAGGTTGAAGAAATAAATACTTAATAAATATTTGAATCAGTATAACATGAAAACACTGGTCCCCTTTTTTATGGTAAAAAAAGCATAAAAATGCATACCCACTGCTTGAGCGGGCAGGGGCTCTCCTCTCCAGAGGGGCGAGGCCTACCCACTAAAACAATCACCTATGTCTTCTCTCAGTGTGGGGTATACATGTCTAGCCTGGCCATAACCATGTACTACTCACAACACCCAGCAACGTCTGTTCGCTCAGCGAACTCTATTCAAACCAAAGCAGCTTTCATGTGAACCCTGCTTTAATCCATTGTTGGGCGGAGCGTGATGAAAGTTAAGACAAATGTCAGTAATTTTATAGGTGATGTTCTTTCTTTCAAACGATATTAATATCAAAGGCAGACGGTTGAATACGCGAGTTTTTGAAAAGACTGTAACTTTTTGCTGTCTGCGACTATGTGATAGTCATCAATGCTATGACGATACGAAATTTACCTTTTTTCCACTTTACAATGAGCGTATATTCACACTTTCATAGCATATATTTCATTCCGTCAGTTGTCAGAACAAAACAATGTGTAGAACCGGCCGTGGGTAGATAATTGATTATTTTCTGAACGTTCAGCTGTAGTTCTCTAGTCAGATTTTGGTCCACTTTGAAAAACACTTTTTTTAAATTTAACACATCTCTGTTACTTGAGCCAGCCTGAAGATGCTAGTGATCACGATGGATAGATCTGAAAATACCAATGACGACGTCTTAGAGAGTAAAAGGACCTAGCACAGGGAGACAAGTTTGAGTTTTAGTTCAGTTCAACGACTTCAACCTAGCACCTAACACCTAACCTAACACTATTACGTATGGCATCATATAAAGTCAGGTTAGGTATACGAGTACTTAGTGAACTCCAAAGATATGTAAATACTCTTTTAAGCAGCTTATTTCAGCATAATAGAGCAAAATCTGCAAACACACTTTCAAACGGGACTGTACTCGTATGAGTAAAATCTATTTTAATAAAAATAACAGATTTGTGAATAAAAATACAACACTGTTACTAGTAACACAGAAAACATCACATACTTAACATGTCACACATATCTTCAAAGTCACAATAGTGATAAAAAAAAATCCTTATTTTTTTTAAACTGAATGCGTCATAGGTGACTTAGAAGCTTTGATTTTTCACTGCAGTCGTAGTTAATACCTTGGCTATAATCCCGAACCGATTCGTATCGAATGCACTCAACACTTTACCCCGACGTCAAACTGAAGCCCAAACTTCGTTTTCACACTAAAAATACAAACTGAATTTTGCCCGCAGGCGCTCGTCAAAGGTTGCCTTCATAGAAAATAACGCGACATGGTAATGCAATTACCAAACTGTTTCTATTCAAACGAGAATAGCGCATCTAAAATCTAAACTTTTTGAGCGTTTTTTTTTTCACGCTACACTAAGCAAAGTCACAAAGTACGAATGCAAAACAACTGAATGAGACTGGGAATTTTAGAATTCAAGCGCTGAAAGGCGAGAATTTTAGTTTTAAAATATAATACCTAATGCCATAACAAAAGACATAGTTTATGAAAATGCGAACAGATATAAAAATAAGTTAGAAACAGTTCATTATAGAATTGGAAACATCTAAGCCTTTTAGACGTTTCGTTGTATATTTCTTTGCTTGCGGTAGATATTTTTTCTTGGCCAAGTAATAAAAAAGTGATGCCAACTCTTTTACTTTTCCGTAAATGAAGCCATTCATCCCATAGGTCACTGGCACCAAAATAAGTCAGCCGTTTGTGTAGCCAATCAAAGAACCACAAATCGAGTTTAATACTTCGCCACACGTCGCGTAACCTCCATTCCGTCCCTGGGGCACCCGAAAATTGCACCATAACAAGCTGTCGGTTGACATAATTTGTTTCTCTTCGCGTCCTAACAATATCATGGTATAGGCGAGAACATAATTCTCTTTCGGGACACACTGAAATAAATACGAAGTGTTCCCGGAATCAGACGCCTTTGTAATTGAGAAGGGAGTTTCGGGTGAATCGATCACACATATGAATTTTATGAGCGCGCTCTGTCCGATGCGATAATTCGAATAAGTTTTGGTGCACTCGGAAATTGCCTTTATATATTTTAATCTTAAGAATGTTTTTAACCAACGATGAAAAATAGGGGTGTTATAAGTTTGCACACTATTCTGTTTCTGTGTGTCTGTCTGTGGCATCGTAGCTCCGATGGACCGATTTCAGTGAGGTTTCTTTTATCCGAACGATAATTTGATCGCGGTGGTTTTGAGTTATAGTTGGTCAAAATCCGTCTAGCCGTTGAAACTCACCAGCTGTTTTCTTGGTTTATGACGGGGTTTTTTTTTAATTTTAGTTTTTACGTAAGGATATGGGTTTCTATTGAGTGACAACCTTGTCACACATGAGGCCACTAGGCTATGTTATGTACATAGTAAAGTCGATGGCAAAAATCGCGATCGCTATCGTTTGCTGTATGTATGAAACTGGACATTCTAAATATTAACAACCGCTTGCAATTTTCGTCATTGAATATGCAATATTAGGTGTCTAGGGGATTTTTCTATTGTATTCACGAACAAGCAAAAATTGATGGGTTTTTGCTTGTTCGTGAATACAAAAGAAAAAAATGTACAAAAATAAAATAGTACCAAGCGTAGCTCCTACAAATACCTTGCCCATTATCGCTTAAATTTAATATCTCTTCCTTACAAATACTAAGGATTCGGGCGTGCTTTCGGATTAAAGGAAAATATGCAAGTTTTGTCGAAAGCTCGGGAAACTTTGGCCGGCGAGCTTTGCAGCAGCTTTTCGGCGAGGAGAGCTTTTGCATCTTAGCTAGGTATTTGCTTTGGGAGACATTATTCTACCGCTTTTCAATTTTGTTGTAAGCGATGCTTTTAGATTTAAAAGAACTCGCAAAGAGCGCCCGGAGAACATTTTTATACCGTGTTTTCCTCCGAATGGTTAGTGAATAATAAATTATTACTTCAGATGTTCTTATTTACCTCCATAGTTTTAGCATTAAATTGTATAATTTTAAAATCTTCAATCTTCATAACCTAATTGAAAATTTGGACGGACAGTAGACGTTTATTGATTAAAAAAAGTCCAGCATGGGTGTCCGTAAAATATTTAATACATGCACATTGTAGGCTAACGAATACCGGCAATTTTTTTTTAACTAAGCTAATTAATGATTGTGCAAGGACGTCATTAATTCAAATTATTTTCTTAGGTTCCTTGTATTTAACCTTACGATTTTATAATCAAATGTGCATTGTCATCAAAATTAAACGTGTATACAAAATTTTTGCTCAATCGGACATCGGAAGTGGATGAAATTCAGCTTGCTAGGTTTTTTATAGACAAACAGACACCGAACAGGTGAAACTAAAGCTAGTAATGAAAAATCAACACAGTACAATGTCAATCACACACACACACGCTGGAGTGCTTCTCAACAATGTTTCTTCTTTCCTTATTTTTATGTATCCCTGTTTTTTTTGTTTTTTTTAAATTTCCTGTTCTTTTAAGTAAGCCCTCAAGACCTACCTCTCACCCAACATCTATGGAGAGATGGGTGTGGCTGAAAACCAGCGCTGCTTGGGATCATATCCCAAGTTAGCACAAGCTGAGCCACCTCCAATTGCTTTGTCATGTCCAATTGTTTGTTTGTCTCATTGAATGTTAGTTTTTGTAAGCAATAAAGATTTATTATTATTATTATTATTACAATGCCGCTAGCTCATAAAGACCGTGTCACATATGCAGCGCGACAAAGACATCTTACTTCCTACTAATATTATGAGCGCGAATCCTATCCTACTAGTCCTATTTATTATAATAAACGGGAAAGTTTGTATGTATGGATGTTTGTCACTCTTTCACGCCAAAACTACGGGACCAATTTGGCTGAAATTTTAAACAAAGGATAGATTATAACCTGGGATAATACATAGGGTTCTTTTATCCCTTAAAAATGTAGGGCTCCTGTGGGATACTTAGAAAACGGCTACTACGTGGGTTATATAAAAACGCGTTGGTCACAACTAGTGTTATATAAAAACGCGTTGGTCGCTCTCAAGCCTTCATTTTGAAACCAAAATCATCCCAAAATGACGTCAACTAAACGTTGATATAACTGTTTAATTAGGATTCACTGAGCGTAATGGGTCGTCTCCGCGCATATCGTTGAAGTTATCATAAGTTGTAACTATCTCATTATTAGTGCCGGAGCAGTAAGTAAGTAAGTCGGAGACTTACGTTGAAACAAGATACTACCAATGAAATTATGGTAAGTATAAAGATGAAAATATTTATTTGATATATAACCTTTAAGTCTTTAAGATTTTCATGAACGCAATGGTAAAACAGTTGTTCAAGTGCGAATCAATGCACAACATCTATTTATTTATTTTAAGTGTATCATAAATATGTGGCAAGGCAGAGAGAGGTAAAACTTGACATCAGTAAAAGTAATTACACAGAAACTAAACTTCAGGTTTAGTTTATGTGTAATTAGAGAGCGTTGCTTGAGATATCTTTATTTGGCCTACGGAATAACGGAGTAAGAACCTATAATAGTCCTCCTGGCGGATTTCGACCACGGCGGCCAATCTCAACAGAGATCAGCCAACTACGCAGGAGATATTATAGTGCACAAGTGTGAGCGCGATACACAGGTGCACTCACTGTTCCATCACTCTCAAAGTTCCGTGAGATGGCAATCCGACATGACCCTGGAGAGATCAGGCGCACGGGGGTGTAACACCGCCAATTTCCCGAGTCCGAACTGTTTTTTAGAAATTCATGACAGAAAATCACAAACTATTTTGGCTGGGATTCAAACCCAGGACCTCTCGGATGTAAGGCAGAAACTTTGCCACTACACCATCGAGGCAGCAAGTACATATGGAACGTTAACGTATCCTGAAACAAAATAGTAAATCCTACTAAAGAATCTCACAAAATGTAAGTCGCTTAAAATGTAGTTACAAAACAACTTGAACTCTGATGAGGTCCCATTAATTAGCTGTTACTTAATGGATCGTAACTTTAAATTAACTTTAAATTAAAGCGTCACATTGATCATCGTCAAATTCTCTGAAAATAAATCAGTGAGGTATGTCTTTAAATGCTATCCTATGTAAAATACGTTTGGTTTTCTTTCTGTGTTGTGCATCAAAAAAAAAGAACAGACAAAAAATATTTATCGCCATTATTCCAATTATTCTATTCTAAAGTCTGTGAAGGAAATTTTAATGCATTTATTTGGACAGTCTCAGTTTCAGCTTCCCGACAAGTTTTCATCCCGAAAAGTGCTTACTGCAACGAAAACTTTTTGGCCGCTAAGTTTTTACACAATGTTTATGCAAAATAGTCACTAACACTGTAACTTATACAATAGACATTATGTTTTTTACTAGCTAGCCAAATAAATACCTTTGAAAATTATAGTCTACGTTTTGGTAATTTTTGAGATTTTTTCACTTTTAATACAGGCATGTTACTGAACAATTAAACAATTAGTAAATTCCTATTTATAAGAAACTGGAAGATAATTTACAAAAGAAGAAAAAGAAGACTTTTTAAATATTACACGTTAAAAAAATAACTAAAACACACTTACGAACTACCAACGAAACTAGTAACTACTAACGAAAAAGCAAACTACCACAACTTTACATCTGTTTAACAATCGGTTAAGATAAATCGGCTAAATTTATTTGCATTGTTAATTCTAAAAAAATAACCAAATAAATCAAAAAATTCAAGCTGTACGTACCGAATGCCTTTTGCTTCGAGAAATGAGCTTCGCCGAATCAGCGAAAACCATTCAAAAACTATTTTTCGCACCATTTGCGTAAAAAAAGCATTACCTTCGCAGCACATTATAAAGACTGCATCGTCGACAACCTTACTTCAGACCTTTATTTTATCAAAAGGCGGAAAACGTTAACCCTTGTCAAAACGCCAGATAATTTAGTCACAGTGACTATAACGGAAATAAAATTCAACGTTGTCCCCGTACCCGGAAATCTGGGAAAGAAAAGCGAAGAGTGCGAACATGGGGCAAACAAAAAGTGAAAGATGACGCTACCTTATCTCTGTAAACCTCATTTGTTCGGACAGATGCGTCTAATCCATCAAAATGCCATTTTCGCGGCGGTGTTTTGCTCTAGCTTTACAAAATAAATCTTAACGCTTTCTTCCTTAGAGGAAAATACGGCTGCGCTGTCTAGACGTTTGCGAGGGCCAAATGGCTTGCTCGTTCTTTTCCGGAACTTAAGATTTTAATCCCTTTTGTACAGGATAATTGGAATGAAAATCTCTCGGAATACTTCCTTTAGGAATAATTCATTAAAAACAACCTAACAAACAAAACAATTAGCCGTTATCTTGAGTAATTTTTGTTTTTTTATTCGCATTGTGGTTTTCTTGCCAAAATGGTAACAGAAACCAAATTCATCAAAATCGGCCCATACCTAAACAAAAAAGTTAGCTGCCATCTTGGTTTTTTTCATTTATCACACTGCATAGTAAACACCACACAATTTCTCTGTCTAGGCGGCTCCGTCGGTCTACTGTATGGAATCGTTATACTGTAGTGATGATATCCAACCTATAACTACGGTCAATAGGATCAACCCACACTGTCGTGCTTAAGTGCAGAAATGCTTTAGCAATTTATTTTAATGCCAATAAACTACCATTCAGTCCCGCAGTTGAATGCTTCAAGCCGTAAGTTCGGCTCGGGTCTGAATAGGAATTGACTTATAAGAGCTCCTATACCTTAGGAGTTCCACAGCGATTACTTTTTATTTAGTTATCCAAAGCAACGGGTAAAAAGGAATGGAAATGAAAACAGGAACAAAGATGCAGCACGATTTTTTTTATTCTATTAACTTAGCCACACGATAGCGTCTGTTATGCACAATCGGAGTCTGTGCAGTGATTCGTATCATATTCTGCGCGATTGAAAAACGAATTATGTAGATATTTTTTTTTATTACACTACGACTTCCTCACCAGCCAGTTTCGCTCGGAACAATTATCTCTGGAAATGTAAAACTTTGCAAATCAAAAACTTATCCTGGAACGGAGAACAGAACGTGTCTTGCAGTTGTACGCTTTTAACAGTAATGTGAGTTGAAATCACTACTTGGGATCGTTTAGCGAAGGTTTGAACGAGTAGTGCTGCGACTCGAGTCGTTAGGATGAGGAAAATGGTTTTTAATGGATGTTATCAGGGTGATACAGAATCTTGAAATATACTTCTAACTGAAATTACAAACAGAGGTCAATTTTATCAGATTGTTCCGTATTTTCATTCAACTTTTTTCATAGCACAAAAAATATCTTTTCCTCTATTCTTTTCAAATAATCAATTTTCTTATTTTAAATCAGAGGCACAATCCTTTATTCCAACGCCGTTACAAAACGCAGCGACAGTGCTGCCATCTAAAAAAAAAAAAAAAAAAAAAAAAACGTTCGCAACGCACCACGCGCGCGCAGCCACAAAATTTGGGCTCCTCGAAAAACTCCTAATCTCTTGTTCAAAACAAAAGCAAAAAATAACAACATCGTTGCACGAGACCATACCGGCGGATAAACCAGGAGGCCTCCGAGAAGACGTCAAGGATTGACCAGGTGAGTGCCTCTGCTTCTTACAACAAATCAAATTACTCAACATACTTTTGGACCTTCGGAGCCGAATCCGAATGGTCTCTCGCGATTTGTATATTTTTTGTGCTATTCATCCAAACATTTACGTAAAATTTATGCATTTTTTACAAATCTTATTTTTATATCTCAATCGAGGGTAAGTTCGTGTGACGCGCCCAAGTCGCCGGACCGCAAGCGATTGCATCAGCCTGCGCGCCTACTGCAAGCGAACATTATTCGATACGATAAGGCTTATCATTCTAACATTTTTACTTTCACTTTTACACATTTAGCTGTATTCGTTTGCGACGATACACACCCCGTACTATTGTATTGCGTACTTAGTACACCCCACCTATCTTTATCTACCTAGCAGTCTTACTGACTCACCACACTTATTACTCGTATTTATCCTAAATACGTAATAAGTACTTAGCATAATATTCAGACATTGCGTGTCGGATATCATCACCACTCACTTCATCGCTCAGCCGAGCATCTATCGACGTGCTGCGCACGGTACGATATACCTACTAACATTTTATTTCTCAACGTTGCGCGTTGGAAATAAATATCTTCCTTTTACATTACGCGTCTAGCGAAAGATTTCTACAAAATAGCCTTATCTAGTCGAATAACTAACAACATTTACAATTTTAACTAAAACAACGTACCTACCTATAATAAATTTTCAAATACTATTTTACAAACTAACTACCTACCTACATTTTTACAACTAAAAACCTATTTACATATCTTACAAACTATAAAATTTACAAGTTGGGTTGCCAAAAACGTACGTTACTTTACTACATTTCTTATTTTAATTGCAGACTTTGTTTACTTATTATCGTGTCCATTTTAACTAATTTAACATAACAATGGAACAAGATCAACTTTATTTCGAAAGAGATTTATGCTTATCTAGCTTAAAACGTATGGTGGATTGTTCTGGAGATGAAGAAGAATTCCGTGTTCGTGTAAAAGAACTGAATTCAATTAAAAAACAGTTTTCAAGTGTTCAATTAAAGATTGAAAAGTTCTTGGTAAAAAACGGCGAATTTAAAAAAGATGAACAGTTAGCTATACGTGAAAAATTTGACGATTCTTATTACAAAATTCAAGTTATCTCTGATCGCTTAAAATCTATACAACGTAAACAGAGTATTGCACACGACTGTCATTCCGCGCAAACCACTACTCCTACGGGACATTCACGCATACAGCTGCCTGCATTATCACTGCCGATATTTCAAGGTCAGCTTACCGAGTGGAATGCCTTTTATGATCTATTCAACTCGTTAGTACACAATAACGAAAACTTATCAGATGTCGAACGTTTTAGATATTTATTATTGTCGTTACGCGGCGAACCTTATAACTTAATTAAATCAATTCCTATTACGGAAGCAAACTACAATAATGCTTTACAAGTATTACTTAATCGTTATGAGAACAAACGCATAATTGCAACAAAACATTTAGATAAAATTATTGATGTTCAACCTATGAACGAAAATAATCCACAGAACTCATTGCGTAACATTCTTAATGTTTACCATGAAAACTTAACTGCGTTAAAATCCTTAGAACTACCAGTGACTCATTGGAGTTTTATGCTTTTAAATATTTTATTACGTAAAATTACTTCAGATGTTAGAAAACGTTTTGAGCTTTCTTTGACATCATCCAGTGTCATACCTAATGTCAGCGAATTACTAGATTTTCTCGAAAAGGAGCTCACGGCTTCCGAAGTGATGTCATCATCGATGGTCAGCCGCGCACCTGCGACCGCGCGCGCCGCACACACGCGCCCCGCGCAGCCGGCCGCAGCCAGCTCGCGCACCGGCCTCGCCCGCTCCGCCTCGGACGCGCAAAGAGCGACACCACCCGCACGCCTCGCCCGTGCGATGAGTCATCACGCCGCGACTTCGTCTACTCCTAACGCTTCTCGCATCAAATGTAACTTTTGTAAAGACAACTCGCATCCAATGTACCGATGCGAACAATTTAATAAATTAACTTCTACGGAACGTATGCGATTTATTAATGAAAATAAATTATGTTTCAATTGTTTATTCTCGGGTCATAATGAAAGCGATTGCAAATCAAAACATAACTGTCACGTTTGTTCTCAACGACACCACACTTCTATTCACAACATTATAGGTACTACCCAATCTACTATAGCGCTTACTAGCCAACATATTTTCTCCCCCAAGTTTTCTAGCTCGGTAGCGGAGCCGCTCTCCCCCGACAGCTTGGTAGCGGATTACCGGTCCCCTAAGCCCGTTTCGGGTTTGGTAGCGGACACTCCGTCCCCTAAGTCGTCATCCGGCTTGGTAGCGGACATTTCTTCCCCTAAGCCAATACGTACACCGTGTACATCCAGCTTAGTAGCGGAATCTTCATCAACGCCCACATTACAACGTAATGTACAGGGCCATAATAACAATTGTACTGTTTTGCTCACCACCGCACTTGTTAACCTACGTCCGATGGACTCCTCTCCATCAGTCCCGCGACTCGTGCGTGCCCTTGTGGACCAGGGCTCGCAGGCCACGCTGGTAACTGAAGCGTGTGTCCAACGTTTACGTTTACCTCGTTATCATTCTAGTACTTCTACTACGGTTTCGGGAATCGGCGATAGAAATGAGCAGCCGCGCGGTTTTGTCATCTGCGAGGTCACACCTCATGACAGAAGCGAGCCAAAATTGTACATTGAAGCTCTTATCTTACCAAACATAACTTCTTACGTCCCATCCATACCAAGTTCTTTCGAGCAAATTTCACATTTAAAAAATTTGCCTTTGGTGGACCCCGAGTTGCGCTCGGCCCGGCCCGTCGAACTTCTTCTTGGTTCAGATTACACTGACCAAATTATTCTCCATAACAACATCAAGGGCCCACCTGGCACTCCAGTGGCTATCAATAGCATCTTTGGCTATTTATTAAATGGAACGATTGCACACTCCCTTCCTGTTAGATTGCACTCTAATCTCAGTACATGTCAACTTGACATTCAACTTCAAAGGTTCTGGGAACTTGAGTCCATCCCTGAGGTCAAGTCACTCACAAAGGACGAACAACTTTGTGAAAAAATATTCGTCGACACTCACAGTCGCGATAAAACAGGAAAATACACAGTGTCACTTCCATTCAAGGAGGATGCTCCTCCTCTTGGAGAATCACGCGAGATCGCTCTGTCTCGTTTCAACAAACTTGAACAACGTTTTGAGCGTCAACCTGCTTTGCGAGTAGAGTACGCCCAGTGTCTTCAAGAATATCTAGAGATGGGACACATGGAACTTGTCACGGAATCAACGGACTGTGACATCATTCCTTACTACATTCCTCACCATTGCGTGGTAAAGAAAAACGCAACTACAACAAAATGTCGCGTAGTTTTTGATGCGTCATGCAAGACTACTTCTGGTCGTTCACTTAACGACAATCTACTTATCGGTCAAAAGCTACACCAAGACGTACCTGAAGTTCTTTTAAAATTTCGACTCAACAAAATTGTTTTTACTGCTGACATTAAAATGATGTATCGCTACATCAACTTGCGATTACAAGATCGTGATTTCCAACGTATTCTTTGGAGAAATTCCATTTCAGATCCCATTAAGGAATATCGACTGTGTACGGTCACTTTCGGTGTTGCGTCCTCTCCATTTCTTGCCCTGCGCACACTGCGTCAGTTGGCATTGGATGAAGCTAAATCATTTCCTCGTGCTTCGCAAGTATTGCTCACCTCAGTATTTGTGGACGATGTTGTCTCCGGCGCAGATACTCTCCCTGAGGCACTCGCGCTACAACGTGAACTCATTGCTATTTGCAAAGCAGGCACTTTCGAACTTAGAAAATGGACGAGCAACAACTCAGAATTTCTTTCTCATATTAAACATGACAATTCTCATCAAGATGACGCACACATTTTATCTGCACTTGACTCAGACTCTTCAGTCAAAGTGTTAGGCCTCAAGTGGAATCCCACAACGGACTCTTTCTCTTACCAAGTAGAAACTCCTACTCAAAATTGTACAAAACGAATTATGCTTTCAGAAATCTCCAAGATTTATGATCCACTTGGCTTTCTGAGTCCGATCATTTTATTCGCAAAACATTTAATCCAATTACTTTGGGTTGCTGGTACAGGTTGGGACGAGTCTCCACCCACAGGTATCTGCGATCTCTGGGTCAATTTTATATCAGAATCAAATTTTAATCATCACTTACAAAATATTTCAATACCTAGACATGTTCTTCCTGCTCATGCAGAGATTCAAATTCATGGCTTCTCAGACGCATCTGAAAAGGCGTATGCAGCTTGCGTATATCTTCGAGTCATCGATACAAATGGTGACATACAAATTCATTTACTTCTTTCAAAAACAAAGCTTGCACCACTGAAGCGTGTAAGTCTTCCACGTTTGGAGTTATGTGGAGCAGAACTCCTTTCTAAACTTATATCTAAAATTCTCACCACATTTGGTGATATTCTTTCTATCAAGGATGTTTACGCCTGGAGCGATTCTTCAATCACTCTAGCTTGGCTTCGATCACAGCCTTACGAATGGCGTACATTTGTATCTAATCGTGTCACAGAGACGACAGCGCGTTTGCCTGCCGCTCACTGGCGTCACGTACGCTCAGAGGACAATCCTGCGGATATCGCCTCTCGGGGTGTCCTGCCTTCTCAGCTGGACCAACAGCAGTGGTTCCATGGTCCTGCTTGGCTCTCACTTGCCCAGGCAGACTGGCCTGTATCAAATATTGACATTAAAACCGACGAAGAACGTCGTAAACATGTTTTAACGTCTCAAACTGACAAATCTGATTGCATATTGGACTTTATCGAGCGATATTCGTCATTACCTAAACTGGTACGGATATTCTCTCTCGTTACGCGTTTTATTAACAAATGCCGAAAATCTTCTACTTCTCACAAATGTAATACAGTCCACGAAAACAAATTATCTCTTAACAAATTAATCTTTCTTGTTCAACAACAGGAATTAGCAGAGGACTTATCACGCATTAAAGATGGTGATAACTGTTCTAATCGCTTACAAAAACTTAAACCATTCATCGACGACGCCGGACTTCTCAGGGTCGGCGGCAGAATTCAACGTTCTCACCTTTCTTATGATGCTAAGCATCCAATTCTTTTGCCAAAGCGACATGCATTAACAACTCTTTTAATCGATTATTATCATTTGATTAACCTACACGTAGGTCCTCAAACCCTGCAGTATATCATTTCTCAATCCTACTGGATTTTATCAGCACGCAGTGTCATTCGAATGCGCACTAGACGTTGCGTCCGTTGCTTTCGGTTGCGTCCTGTCGCGCCACAGCCTGTCATGGCTCCACTTCCAGCAGCAAGAGTGCGTGCTCTTCGGCCCTTCTTGCATGTTGCAGTTGATTTTGCAGGTCATTTCAATCTCAAATCTGGTTCTCACCGGAACGCTAAGGTCATCAAAGCATATGTTTGTGTTTTCGTATGCATGTCTACAAAAGCACTACACTTAGAGCTTGTGCCTAACTTATCTACTGAATCATTTCTTAATGCCTTACGACGCTTCGTATCCCGACGTGGGTTATGCACAGACATCTATTCTGATTGCGGTCGGAATTTCGTCGGATGCGATCGATATCTAAAAGAACTTTCTGATTTTCTTAAAAATGAAGATATACAAAACGTCCTCAACCAAGAGGTTAATCAACTTTCAATAACCTGGCATTTTAATCCACCCTACGGAAGTCACTTCGGCGGTATTTTCGAAGCGGCTGTTAAAAGCATGAAAACTCATTTGTATCGCGTCGTAGGCAACTTAACTTTAAATCACGATGAATTTAACACTATTTTATGCCAAATCGAGGCAATCTTAAATTCGCGACCACTTACTATTCAAAGTAACGATCCCTCTGATCCGTTACCTCTTACACCCGGACACTTCCTCATCGGGGAACCATTAACTTCTCTTCCAGAACTTGACTTTGATTCAGAGAATCCTTCACACCTTGTTCGTTGGCAAGTAATCCAACAAGCAACACAACATTTTTGGAAACGCTGGAGTGTTGAATATCTTCACCAGCTTTCACAGCGAAGCAAATGGTTCCGTGACACATCTAACACACCCCTCAAGGAGGGTACAGTAGTGGTGCTGGTGGATAACACTCTACCCCCCTTGCAGTGGCGACTGGCACGTGTACACAAGCTACACCCCGGCGCTGATGGTGTTACCCGTGTGGTTACCGTCCGCATTGGTAATACTTTTACTAAGCGACCTGTCGTGAAGGTCTGCCCTTTACCTATGGAATAGGTTGTTCCTCTACTTCAGAGATGTTAGTTCATAGGTTACTAGTTTGTAATTATCAGTTAAAATAAGTCCTTATTTTAAGGTCGGCGGCATGTTCCGTATTTTCATTCAACTTTTTTCATAGCACAAAAAATATCTTTTCCTCTATTCTTTTCAAATAATCAATTTTCTTATTTTAAATCAGAGGCACAATCCTTTATTCCAACGCCGTTACAAAACGCAGCGACAGTGCTGCCATCTAAAAAAAAAAAAAAAAAAAAAAAAACGTTCGCAACGCACCACGCGCGCGCAGCCACAAAATTTGGGCTCCTCGAAAAACTCCTAATCTCTTGTTCAAAACAAAAGCAAAAAATAACAACATCGTTGCACGAGACCATACCGGCGGATAAACCAGGAGGCCTCCGAGAAGACGTCAAGGATTGACCAGGTGAGTGCCTCTGCTTCTTACAACAAATCAAATTACTCAACACAGATTAATAGGCGAATTCCAGTCCATATAATTACACGTTCTTTTTGACATTTTACGCCCATTGCCCGACAAGAGCGTTACTCGCAATGATCGGAGAAAGATTTATAACTCTTTATAATACACGATATAAAACATAATAAGAAGCAGGTTTCTTGAGCAAAGATGTATAATTTAGGCGGTCTTATCGCTAAAGGTGATCACATTAGAAAGGACCTACTTCTTGACTTCGGTGTGCTCCGGTCTAAGTATTTCTCCTGGCGAAAACTCCTGAATACAAATCACTTGGATCTTGGTATAGCCCCAGAGACCTTATAGGTCGTAGGCCAGCAAAATGGAGCAGTGAGTCAATGGAGATTTATGGAGCTTCTTGGCATGCGAAGGCTCTCTATAATATGCCACGATTGTCAAATTCAAATAGTTCATGACCTCCGTGGTGACCCGGGTTTGATCTCCGGAAAAAGATAATGCATCAAACTAATTTTCTACAATGTCACGGGTTTGGGTGGTACCTTCCTTATTCTTGATTTCCATATCACAAGTGCTCAAAGAACTTTCTTCGGAATAAGAACGATGTAAGTATGTGATGTTGTTCTTCATTTTTTTTTTTTTTTTTTTTTATATTTATTTATTATGAAAACAACATGTACATTTTATAAACAAAGTCCTACAAAACTATTTACACAGTTTGTCTGTAGGATCAAGTGAGTCTCATTAAAAGTTTATGTTTAACAAGTAATATATTTATGTATCCAATGTGCTGAGGTAATATTTTTTTTAAATTACGTTTAAATTTAAGCTTATCTCTTTCTCGTCGAATGTCTTCCGGCAAACTATTAAGAAGGTAAGGTATTCGCTTCTTTAAGGTTCTATCTCCAAAATAATTTTTAACCTTTGGTACTTCAAATTTACCCGAAGACATCGATCTTGTACATTGTTTATTACTAATTAGAGTCAAGTCACGCTCCCAAGAGTCATGACTATTGATTGCTAACTGATACTTATGTTTAAGGCTAACTGGAAGGATTTTACATATGTTAAATAATTTTGTATAGTCTCCTTTACATTTAGCTTTAGTTTTTTTATTTACTAATAATTTTAAAAATCTAATTTGTAGTGCTTCAAGCTTATCTATATGTGTTTTGAAAGTAAGACCATAACTATCAAGAGCATAACCCAACACTGAATCTATTAGAGAGAAATATAAACATTTTAATGTAGTGGTTGGAACTTTAAAACTTAAATGATGGAATTTACCTAGGAGTATCCTTAATTTATTACATATATAATCTACATGTAGGGACCAAGAGAAGTCAGCGTCAACTTTAACACCGAGATATGTAACACAATTTACTTTTTCAATAGGTTTACACTGGCAATTTATAAGATTTTTATGAAAACATGAATAGCTATGAGTATACAAATTAGGGGTCTGGTCAGAAATGCGCAAATAAGGTGATTTTATTACAAGAAGTTTAGTTTTTTCTGAATTAAGAATAATACCATTATCGTGCGACCATTTAACTACCGCGTCTATATCGTGCTGTACCAGACTGCATGTCTCAGCGAGGTCAGTCCCGGCGCGCAGTGTGCACAGGTCATCCGCAAACATATAGGCTGAACTGTATTTGAGCACCTTGCATAAGCTATTTACATGTAATAAGTAGCAGAGGGGCCCACACCCCGAACCCTGTGGCACCCCGCATCTGACGTCCTGCAACTCGCTGAGCGCATCGCCCACTCTTACACGAAATGAGCGCGCTGCAAGATAGTCGCCAAACCACTGCTTTAGCGGCTGCCCCACACCACACTCATCCATAGCTTTTAACAGTGTTTTTGTTTCTAAAGTATCGAATGCTTTCTTATAATCATAAAAAATAGCTACAACAAAGTTTTTATTTTCTAAATATGTGTTAACTTCATCTGTGAATCTAGATAATAATGTGTTTGTACTTTTATTTTTCTGGAAGCCGTGCTGACATTCACTTATTATATTATTCTGTTGCAAAAAGTTTCCGAGTTGATTTACTATGCATTTTTCAACAATTTTGTCAATGCTTGATAATATTGCTATAGGTCTATAATTAGAATAGCTCTTATGGTCTCCCTTTTTATAAATAGGACGAATTATGGCTTCCTTCAGTCCATTCGGAAACCTATGTTGACTAACCGATAGATTAACTAAATTTGCTAAAATAGGGCTAACTAGATTAGCTGCTATTTTTATATCTGACATCCGTATGTAATCGCTACCAGGCGATTTGTTTTTATCTAATTGGTTAATAACTCGTTTCACATCTCGGCTGCTAACCGGTTGCCATCTCATGCACACAACAGGCCCATCAACATAGCTATCCCTATCTAACCATTTTTCAGAACACGAATGTTTTATCAGGTCAATCTCGCTGGTAAAAGTTGACGCAAACTTGTTGCAAATATTTAATAGACTGTCTTGTTTTCCCATATTATTTATTATTACATTATCCAGTGATGACTTATTATTACCCAATAAAATATCTATTTTATCCCAAATTTTCTTAATGTTTTTATTACAGTCGATTATACATTTTTTATCGTATTCAACTTTAGACTTAAAAACAGCCTTATTACATTTATTTCTGTATCTAGTATAATTTAATCTCTTTATCATACTTTTTGGATCGTTACACCATATACTGAATAACCTATCGCGCTCTAATAACATATGTTTTAGATTATCACTAATCCATCCTTTATTATTTCGTTTACTGTTATTATTTTTTATAATTTTTAATTTGTAACACTCTTTATATATGTTTGTAAAAATATTCCTGAAAGATTCATATAACTTATTTGGACATTTTATATCTAGTAACTGATCAAAGTTTGCCGATAATATTTTTTCTCTGACTAAACGATTATTCAAAACAAGACGCGTATCAGGTTGTCGCGACTGTTTGTCGAAACGAGAAATATCGCTCCCGGTCGAAGTGCGTCTCCATTGTATAGAAGCCGAGATAAAGTAGTGGTCCGATATCTTGTGTGTTATTACAGCAGAGTCAATTCGTGGTGATGGAGCCCTGACAAAAATATGATCCAGACATGATTGCACCAGATTACCCGCAACTATTTCCCTTCGAGTTACATCGCATATACACCTAGTAAAACCATATTCCGATAATATGCTTTCATATAATATTACATTGTTATTCATGCTGTTTAAAAGGTCTATGTTTATATCACCACAAATAATTACTTTAGAGTAAACAGGTAAGTTATCTAGAAGTATACGAAACTCCATAAAAAAGTCACGGATTTTATCTTGATTAAAGTGTCTAGGTGGTCTATAGATTGATATTAAATATATTTCCTCACCGTTATTGTTAAGTGTGATGGAAACGCACTCCGCCGAGCGCATTACGCTGGCAGTCGCTAGCGCAGCTGTCTCGCTCACTCGAGCCGCAAGCTCCGTTCTCGAGTAAACAAGTACTCCGCCGCCCCTGCGATCTTTTCTAGTATACACATTAACTTGGAAACCCTGAATTTTATAGAAGGACAATAAAGAAAAATCTATGTTGGGCTCGGTTATGACGATAACATCCAGTTGTTTTAGATCATCTCCTAATGCTACCAAAAATTCACTAAAATGTTTTTTTAAAGAACAAATGTTAACATGTAATAAGCATATATCTCTTATGTTATGTATTCGTTTTAACCATGAATTAAAGCTGTCCGTACACGTATAATTTATAAATCCGTTAGATATTGTATCAATATTGCGTAAAATGTTATCGAATTTTAAATAATGAGATAAACTGTTACCCACTTAGTTTAAATGATTTTCTTCACTTTTTGTTCAATAGACCACAAATATCACTTTCAGCTCGTATACAAATCGCTTTATCGCCTTCAGATTTTTTGACTAAAATTTTTCCATTTGAAATCCAGATATATTTATAAATACCATGCAGCTGCTTCTTTGTACTCCATAACAAGGCACGTGTCGACTTAGTTAAATCGTCGTTTATGTAGATTTTACTTGTAGATGACCCAGATGTAAACATATTGCTTGTCATGTCCTGCAATTTACGGCGCTGAGCAATCCAAGCGTCTCGCGTATCGGTCCCTGTGGTCTTGAAGCCCACTATAAT
The DNA here is from genome assembly GCA_963921415.1 of Pyrausta despicata. Lineage (NCBI taxonomy): Eukaryota > Metazoa > Arthropoda > Insecta > Lepidoptera > Crambidae > Pyrausta > Pyrausta despicata. The sequence goes on from OY992853.1 coordinate 8,767,876, forward strand.
GGATGCTGGTTTGCCGCCTAATTTTGGTGGTCGAGTGCGTCTAGCCCATTCTATGTCAGTGCTGCTGACATTCATTGTATTGCCGATTTTCGTCACAATCTCGATCACATTTTCTCTTGGTAGTTCTTCAATGCCCACTATCTCAATGTTATGTTTACGAGTCGCCTGCTCAAACTCATGTATTTTTTGTTCAAGAGCTATGTTTTGTTTTTCCAAATAGATGCATTTATTGTTGCTATTGGCAATACTTTTCTCTAGCTTATGGATTTTTTCTTTAGATTGTTCATGTTCCACAATCAGTGCATCGTATTTATCGGATAACAAAGTCATGCTCTGGGTAATGGAATCTAGCTGTTTTTTAAACCCAGGGATGACAGCAACTTTTCTTTGGATATCCCTCAGGATTTTGGCATTACTTCGCATGTCATCCTCCTGTTCCTCTTCCTCTGATCCCTCTTCCTCACAATTGTTGCAATAAATTCGGTTCCTCCCATTTTTTATATCTGTCGACAGTCCCTTTACACATCCCCTATGAAAAGTACCCTGACACGGTCCTTGACACAAAAAATGTGCTCCTTTTTTAGCTAGTACTTTTTTACATTTTTGACACTCCATTTCAAGGTCGTTTGTATTTATTGTGCAAAGTAGGTAGGTACGAAAATATCGATTGGCCGCGTGAGTGCACCAACGCGTCACGGATTCACTGCGCACGTACGCACGGTTCGGCACTTCGAACGAGACTGATATTGATTTATATGTATAGTTTCCTTAAAAAAGTCACATTAGCTCAATCGCTAATCACATCACTTAGACCGAGGTAGGGGGCCACGTAATTGATACTTACTTCACCCCGCGAAATTGATGGCGATCGTGTTTGCAGAACTAATGTATAACTGACAAGTTCTCTGTATCTAGTATCAATTTTGTTTGCAATCGCGATGTATGGTTGGAAATCATTACAAGGCCTTTATAACTGTGATTTGATACTACGTTACATAATCTTGTTTGGGTAAACATATGTTTTTATTTTTTTATTAGATTGATTTATTCTTAACTAGTGGGCCAGGCAGACGCTGTCCTGCTCGCTGTATTCGTAATATATCAATATTTTTCTCATCGTTTACACCTTCCTTGGACTTCGACAAATATTTCAAGGCTAAAATTATTGAAATCGGTTCAGCCGTTTTCAAGTTTTAGTGAGACTAACGAACAGCAATTCATTTATATATATATATATATATACAAAAAGCGAATTTTCCCATGGGAATGCGTCATTTTTCCACGGTAAATAGTATCATATGTCCTTTCTCGGGTATCAAAATATCTCCATACGAAATTTCATGCCAATTGGTTCATTAGTTTAGGCGTGATTGAGTTACAGACAGACAGAGTTACTTTCGCATTTGTAATATTAGTATGGATTATAACATTATTTGATTACAACTCATTTAGTTATTTTATCATAGTTTCATTTCAAAGGATTTATAAAACAAATCAGCAGTACTTTTTCAATTAACAAGTCTACTATAAGAAATTATTTGCAAAAATAATTAGCTTACTCAGCGAACAAACCCGATTCTTATTTACAAAACAAAAAAGAAACAAAATGTCGACGGGATAATGGAAAGTTAATTAATGCTAAAATAGACTTGCCTTCTGGGTGACGTGAGATTTGCATAAGTAAATTCGATACTTTCAGTCCCGAATCCTGACGGTGTCGTTTTAATTCGGATCGCGTCGGTATATTTACCGAATCGTGTTACATTTTCATCCCTTTCAAGGCAGACACCCATTTAAATAATTAGCAAATACAACCCATTTTCATTCGATTTTCTATAAAAAGTATCATTACTTCCCCGAATTGAATGGCTAAAGTCTGAATGGAGTCTTAAGCGTTCGCAAGCGACTGTCCTATCAGACGGTATCTTGTATTTAAAACTTAATGAATTGCTCGGTGGCCAGCACGCCACGGTAAACACTGAAGTATCTTATGCGCTTGTGATACGGGCGATTTTGCAACAAAAATGGGTAGCCTGATGTGCTGGCCGCTGTACTTGTTTAAAGTTTCTTGTAATGGACATCAGATTCGAATCGGTTGGAGACAGGTCCGTATTAAGGCCTTTGATCTTAACAAGTTGTAAAAACTAAATATTTTTTTTTCCTCAAAAGATCTATAACATTTTCTGATATCAAAATTTATTGGCGCGTGGATTCAACTATGTATTTGTATTTAAGTAATATAAGTCATGCCGTTAAGAGCAGAATCTAATAACAACTCAATCTAACTTAGCCACATGAATCGACTCCCAACTTAGTTGTATTACGAGCGAAACGTGAATTTTACCTTAACGAACCGCTGTGTATAAGTTCTGCCGCTTACACTTTAAGGGTAATGAAGGAGTGTAAAGGGTACATCAATATAAGGAACGGGTATTATGTACCTATTAAATCGTAAAAAAATATATAAGAAGAACGTTATTAGCCGATAAAAGACAAGTATTATTAATACAGTCACTTTGAATATCTATCATAATAAAAAAAACAACGGACTGCTGACCTCTTATTATTAGCATCTTACCATATCATCTAAAGAAAGCTCGCATTGAGTTTATTACCTCTATTTTTAATGCACATGGTATAAAAGACTGCCTCGTTGGTGTAGTGGCAATGTTTCTGCCTTACATCCGAGAGGTCCTGGGTTCGAATCCCAGGTTGAGCCAAAATTGTTTCTGAGATTTTCTGTGATGAATTTCTCAAAAACAGCTCGGAGTCGGGAAGTTGGCGGTGTTACACCCCCGTCCCTCGGAAAGCACGTTAAGCCGTTGGTCCTGCGCCTGATCTCTCTCCGGTCATGTCGGATTGTGTGCACCTGTGTATTGCGCTTACACTTGTGTACTATAATATCTCCTGCGTAGTTGGATGATCTCTGTTGAGCGGCCAATCTTAAATGGTCCGTGGTCGAAATCGGCCAGGAGGACTAATACTAATAATATAGTAGTATAAAAGATGGTGTTCAGGTGATAGTGGAGTTCATGTGGTTTTATCTAGTTTCACGTTTTCTTTTGAAAGTATTGAAACTAATAATGTAACGAATCTAGCTATGTGACCACGTGTTATCGCATTTAATGGGGTTTTAAAAGTTTTTTTTCATAACCCATAACGAGACGCCCCAAATACGGCCCAGTGCGGTCTTTAATGACGTAGCAGGAGTCCGGCTGACTTTTCCATTGCGACTCGGTTTAATTAAAAACCACCACGCTCATTCCAAGTGAAGTAGACAAACGGCGGAGTTAGCCCACAGAGCCACTGATTTTACAGTTAACTTTTATTTTATTTGGACCTTGAAAATACCTACTCATGTTTAACCTTAATACAAAAGTAGAAACCTACCTACTTATAAGAATAAAAAACTGGTTTCAGTTAACACGAAAAAGAGCGTTCATTACTTAAAATTGACTAGCATGATTTTTTTATCTTTGTGTTCATAATTCAGCCGGAGCAAGCAATTCTCCGGTACCAGTTTAAAGCGGACTTAAAATATGCATAAAAAGTCATTAATTTGAACCGAGCGCTGCTGCTCTTTATCTGAACACGGATATAAGGGATTTTAAACACATATTATTATTAGTGAACTCTTAATAAAGTCTGAGATTTTGCTGGATTTAATATTAACTTATTAAACTGGGTGGTGTTTTAGAAAATCTTACTTCTTATAGCGGCAAAAGAGAGTTTTGTAAAGTGAGGATGTATCTGGGACAGATATGTTATATTAGAAAAATATATTAATTCATTTTTAATTTGAGATTGTGAAAAATAATCTTTATCACTAATTTAACAACTAATCTTAGTAAAGTTAACTGTTACAATTAATCTAATCTGACATCCGATTAAATATGAAATAAGTTACCTTCCTTTAGGTTTAAACGAGTAAGGACTAATTCATTGTTATTGTAACTTAATAACAGGCTTCAATATTTCACAAAAGCATTCATTACTCATTTAGTTGACCTGACCCAAAAAAATAAACTGTTCTTAAAAACCTTATGAAATAGTCCGTGTTCTCCTTCGTGTAACTTTATTCAAATGATGATATATTTTCTGTAAGGGACTTCATTAAATTGTAAAGTGCCCTGGAATAAAGTCCAGAACTTTATGAAAAACTTGATGAGGGTACTAATAATTGACACTTTTATTGCCGTGTCAAAACCCCTTAAGGGTAAAGCTACAGAAAAGAGTGATAGGCAGTAGGCTTGCAACCCTTTCCCATAAAGTAAACACTACCAGCACTACAATAAGTTAGTGGACCCGGCAGACGTTGTCCTGTCCGCTGTTTACGCATATTTTTCCGTATTTATATTCATATAAACCGTCCTCTTGAATCTCTCCATTTATTAAAAGAAACTGCATTAATCTCGACATACATACTAGGAACAAACGTGGGAAGCGGCTTTGCTTTAAACCTTGTAGTGATTTAAGTAGCTTGGTCTCAGTTTTGTAAGCAGTTTTTCTTTAACTACACTGAATCTAGCACAATATTTGTGATAAACATAATTGTAATTACATTAATGTTAAGCTTTCTGATACTTATTCACTGGAGTAAGGTGAGCTATGAAAATTCGTGCCATAACAAAGCTGTAAAGATTAGGTCTATCTCACGAGTTTTGCGGCACCTATAACAGTAAACTAACCAGACATTAACAAAAACAATAATCTGGCCTTAACCCGTCCACGGTGCATGTATTTCATAATAAAGAGATCGTAAAGATAGGGCAAATAATTATGTTTAATGTACTTACCTCACATGTCACATTAAATTACGGTTATTACGACCTAATGTAGTTGTGAGATGATCTTATTCTGTTGGAGATACTAACAGTTTTTGACTGTAGCTCGTTACTGTTCCATGATAGATCGATGTTGAAGCTTGTTAACTTACGACTTAACTAGCTGTTACCCGCAGCTTCTACCGTAGTAGTAAATGTAAATATACTGCGCACAGCCCTCAAAACATAACCGAGGGGCGCCATGTATCGGTAAGCTATGAGTAGATTTTTAAATTTTTACATGGGATTGAGATGTTTTGTTTCGATAAAAAGTAGCCGATATCACTCTCCAGCCTCCTTTCTACCTACCACATAAAAAAAACATATCATAACATTGCTCCGTTGCGTCGTGAAAGAAGGACAAACAAACAATCTGATTTTCCCATTTATAATATTAGCAGGGATTTTGATTCTTAAATTGTGCTCCACTAACTCTACCAGTTGACTGATTATAGATCCACTTTAATAACAGGGTAAATCCAATTTACAGGTACTAGAATCAACAAAGCAATCCTAGTTGCTTAGATAATATTATTCATGAAATAGCTTTCGAGTTCAGGCGGAGAGATTTCGGAATCAAGTCAATTAGGCTTCTATTCGACGACTCATTGAAACAATAGGCACGATGACACCTATCGTAAATATTTTCAAGACCATGGTGTTTTAAAAACATAACTTGTATGGTGAAACTAGTAAAACCAATTTATTTCCAAAAAGCTGTAGAAACTATTTTTTATTTACATATTAATATTCAGTCAAATGACTCCGATTTCTGATATTATATTATGACGTCAAATTATACTATTCCCATACAAAGTATATGGAGGCAGATCGTTTTGACAGATGATAAAGAGTATGTCAACGATTGGTTAGTTCCCATGAGGCTAATGAAAATCCTAAAGAAAATGTAAAGGACAACTGTGACCAAAATTTATTCCACATTTAAGTTAATTTCCTGTCCCTACACATTTAGTTAACCCTATTTTATCTGAGCAAGAATGTTTAATGCTTACCTACTACAATTTAACTACGCAGGAAATAACGCGGTATGAAGTTAATTATGCTTTATCAAGTCCGATATCAACACGAAATGACCAGAATTGGACAAAAAATTGATTATTTTGGACTGACAGATATTTTTTATTTCTTAATCGAGGATACAATTTCATTGAAAGTTTTAGTACAGATTTACGAATGCAATCGTCGGTGCTTGTAGCTATTGCTCTCTAGGTGCATTAAAAATCCAACAAAGCGAGAGCAGAACTAATAAATTCACGTACACAAACTATTTCTCTAAAGTCGATTGCGCGAAGGCACAACTTGTACTGAATTCTTTAGGGTCTCCAAGCTCGAAGCGATAACTCTGGACTTCTACGCGATCACTCGTTACACTTCAGAAGCCATACTCTCTAACGTTTCGACCGTATTTTCTGATCTAGCCAGCCCGTTCGCTCTCACGTTCAAGCTTGTATGAGTGACGGAGATGGTTACATCGGGAACTATGGACGATGACTTAGAAAATTAGTGAGTAAGGCCACAGAGGCAGGCACTTACTTACACTCTTACATTAGAGCCCTCGAATGGGTATCGAGCGAAAGTAGTGGCAGTGAATTATTTATTTAACCCTTCAGTTGTTAAAAAGGAAAAACATTCCGGACCTTGCAGAATTTGTACGTGGGTTAAAAGATTATAATATATTAAGCATGCGACCTCTTTGGTGTAATGGTCAAGAAGTTTAATATTAACCAAGAGGTCGCGGGTTCGATCCCCGCACTGTACAAACATTTGTGTGCATGAACATGTCTGTTTGTACTGGTCTGGGTGTTATATTTATTTATTTAAGTTTATTAGTAATACTAATGTTGATTCTGATATTTGTATCACAAGTGCTTAAGCTACTTAGTCAGATCAATGTATGTCATATTGTTGTATATTTATACGCGGATTACTAAAGAAGAAATTTTAAGAAATTTTATATAGTTTTCTTCTTGTAGTTTTACAACTCTTAAAAGTGTGAAGTCTTGTGAATGTGATTATAAAACTTAAAAGTTTTACAATCACATTCACACAGTCTCAAAAATTAAGTGTTGGCTTGTAAGGCCGCATATATAACAATTGCAAAAATTGTTTACACATTAATCGTAATTTAATTTTGTTACCATCTTTTGACGATATACAAACAAAAGTATACGTTTCCGCGTCTAACCTTTCTTTTAACACACAATTGATTGTTATCTCCGCCAAACCAATATAATAATAGCTTCGGTAGGATTATACCGGCCATCTATTTCGGCGACATATGCCAGATCCGGCCGGCCGAATAAAAGGGCCATTTACACCGATGCCGCCGAAAAAGAATCACCATTAAGTTAATTGGCGAAAGGTCTGCCTTATCAGTTTTCCGCTTCGGCGACTGATTAACGGTTTACGAAAATAGGTCTTGGGTATGGTTTTGGCCTATCAGACAAGAGTGTGCCATTTGAGGGGTTAACTAGAAATAGTGCTAGAATTGCATAATTTAAAAAAAAATTCAAGCTAGTTCTTAAGAAGCATTCAAACTGTTGGTAAAGTGATAATTCAGAAAAGTAAATTAACTTTCGAATTGACTTGAATGTATAGAAAAAAAAAACCTAATAAATTTTTAAAACATTCAACCATTCGGGCAAAAATCTATTTTATTGAGCAAAACTTTTATTTTTACGTCACAAATTTTACACTGGTACTCACCTGAAATAGAGTTTTTTATTGAATCTCACATTCACGTGTGTGTGACATGCATACATAGTGTGAACGATTTTCAGGAATTTTAGATATCAGGGGCCTTTTTGCAATCTTGCTTACCACTCAACAGATGCGCTGCTGATCATACTTATATGCTATTTTTGACATAAATACACTGCCAACGAGCCGAACTGGTTGTGTAAGTAGGTATAGATGCTAGATTATAAGGATTTAAGAGCAACGTTAGATACCTACATTGTAAATTATCAGAGCTTTTCTAACAAAATCCCGTATTTGCGTGCGAGGCTTTACAAAAGACGAGAATAACAGAAGTCGACGGTCCACAAAAGTGGCACGAAAAAATATATCGGCGAAAACAAAGCCCCGAGCTTAGATAGAGTTTGAGAAGGGTAGCTGTAATGGACATTTTTGTAGCCGCTTTTAATGATTCCTTTTCATAGAGAGTAGTATATTCCTTGCTTTTCATCCAGATCGTTGTTTATACGTTGTAATGATAACGATGCCGCGTCCGCATGTTCAATTGAAAGGGTGAATTGTGGTTATCGCTTTCTCGAATTGTATAAAAGCATTATCATTCTCGACCCCATTCATAGGGCTGTGATTTAAAATATTTCAATTTAAAGCAGCTATTACATGATCTGTGAATTTTTGGTACGACGATATTAAACCGGAAGCAAAAATAAGTATTAAATTTGAAGAAAATATCAAGATAAAACTTGCATGTTACGTGGAGCGAGCTGCTAGAATATTGATATTAAAATCTTGAGAATTGCAACGTCAAGTAATATGTTATCTTGCAACTTGATAGGATATTCTTGGAAATATGTTGATAGCTGTTTATTTTTCTTAAATGTAGATTAAGGTGCTTTTTATATCTTTAAATAAATTTTGTAAATGTAATATTATACGTACATAATATATACCTGTAACTACAAAAACTTGAAACAGGCAATGCAATCAATAACAATTCTAACGAAAACAAAGCTTAGAAAAGCAGACAGCAAATCAAATTCTACAGAAAAGTCCCGAACTGACAGCTTTTCCTATACAAACAAGAAGGTAAGAGGGATGAACAAAAATTCGATACAACATTTTTTATTTCCATTCCGACATAATTTATGGGCGACGTCCGCATTATGAAGAGTATCTGCAGTAGAAGAGGTTAATTAACTCTGAAACGTAAATGGGCTGGGCATTTTCTATACCAGCTTGAAAGCCCGTTTGATTGAAAAGACCACCTAGCAGACATGAAATACATACGAGTGAATAGCCTAGCTTATGCTATGACCGGAATCGGCGGTTACCAAACCCGCGGTTACTTGAATCTTTACATGCTCTATACCGATTGCTGTATTTGTTTGAAAGCCATGAACTGGCGACCGTGTTGAGCCAGGAATGGATTTGTAGCACTGGGGTAAATGTCGACAGATAGGGGTTGAATAGGGTAGCGAACGTAGTGAAAGCTCTCGGTTTCAGTAGTTGTGATTGAGACGCAGTCGCGAACGGACGGGACGCGTGTATTTCGCTTCGTTAGTAGCACCCGTAACAAAGTTTTGTGGAGTCGCACATTGTTCGTTTAGACGACATCATCAGGAAAGTTCGATCATTTGTACGGGCTTGGAAGTGGGTCGTTGTTCAAACCGGAGGTATGTGAGATTTTAATTTATTATTTCATTTAAATTAACAAGCTCTTGTCAGAATTCCGTAATTTCAAAAACTTAACTCGTGGCATTTATGTATGTAGGTAAATACACCAGTAAAACCGACAATTCAGGTCACATTTTTAGTTGAAGGATTTGGTTTATAAATAATTTAACACATATACTATGTAAGCGCATTTAGTATGTGATTTTTCAATATCTTAGTTTTAAATGAGATTATTATTATGGAAATACAAAATTAGTAAGTAGATGAAAAGGAATGTTTTCGGTGTCATGTCGTATAGGTATGCTAAAATTTAAACGTTTAATGAGTAACAAAATGTAAAGTCTCAATTGTTGGTGATTCTTAATGTTTTTGCTTAATTATGTTCTCTTGGAATTACATATCAAAAAGTTCAGTAGTCATAATAAATGCTGTGTTTGATAATCACTTTTTACTTCTCTAAATGTAGTGATTTGGCGTAGAATGCGGTTAAATTCCTCCGAAATTATACACAGGGTGAAATTTTTGTGGTAATTTTCCTGGAGATAAATGTTTTTAAATGTTGATAATGTTTATTTGTTTTTAATGGCTGAATTCTGGGCTGCCACGGTGTACTCCATCGACATGCTAAGAAGAAGAATGTTTCTATCCTGCAGTTAAAAAGATCCGTTAAGTTTTTTTAAAAATAAAATTGACCTTGCAGTATGAAAATCTAGAAAAAGTACCTATTCAAAGAAATAACTTCCATGATTCATGGTGCATGTTCATAACGTGTAGGTTCCTACCACGAGTATCATTACCCCGAGTTACCCTGTGATCATGGCTCTTGTAACAGGGTCCAAATATCGGAAACCCAAAAACAGCAAATACTATCTACCTAATTTTAGTGGTACACTAACCACTATAATTTCACCTTGTATACCTATGGTAGGCCATTGATGTCAAAATAAAAAAGTATGAAAATATTTCACAAAAATTAATAACAATGAACTAACTAAAACCATAATTAATTATGCCTCAGTTTACTTAAGTTTTTTTAAATTATATTAGAAAGATTGGTGCTGCATTTCCTTATTCCAACAATAATTCTCTACTAGAGGACGCCCGCGAACTTCGTTCGCCTACATTTGGGGCTTTCATATAAAGTTTCATCCTTAATACAACTTCAATCTTCTGGGTCATTTCTTTTTAATATCAACAGAAAGTGCTTAAGGCGTTATATTCGTACCTCATACTGTTAAGCTGGACTGCTTGGACACATTCAGTACAGATCTTAAGTATTTTTTTTAAAAGGAGAAATTTTACGTAACTTTAAACATTTTTTTCGGAGGTTCTACATTCATTCTCCTCACGGTATAGTTGACAGCTGGGCTGCCAACGTATCACATCAGATCTACATTTTTGATACGATATGAAGATAGGAAGTGCTCGTCACGCTAACTTCTTTTCTTAAGGCGTCATATTTATACCTGTTATTGGCGAGGTGGGCTGCTAGGGTTTAATACCTGATATTTAGACCTTCATTTTTGTTACATGCATATCGATTGCTCGTTACATTGAACAACTTTTCCTAAAGCAAAATATTAATTTTTCTAAAGTTTAGCTGAGCTTTTGGACATCACATCAGGTAATCCAGATATTAATTTTTGTTATGGGGGTGAAAAGAGCTCGTCATGCGGACCATATTTTCCTATGGCGTCTTATTATATTACATTTACAGTTAAGCTAGGCTGCTGGGGTTCCATCTCAGATAAATAGATCTTCAAAATAACATTTTCTTGACAGATAGGTAAAGTTTTCATTTTAATCCGTTCAGACATTGTCAAGTAATGCGTGTACATAAATACAGATAAATTGAGACAGAAACAGACAAAAAATCTGAGTATCCCTAGCTATTTTTTAATATTCAAGTACAGTCTTTTTCCTCTTTAGTTTTATTATACGTATAGATAGATACATTACGTGACTGAATTAAAGATAACATCGCAATACTTATATGTCAAATCATCCCCAGGACCTTCAAAGGTTTAATTAAATTAAGCAACGAGCATTTGTAAGTCTGTAAATTCGTGTAGGTTCCCGTAAACTTTGATCTGTTACTCGATTTTAATTAATTAGCGTAATTAATCCCGATACGTGAGTTAAGTTACTAGTATCCAATTAGGACTGTCTTAGTAACACGATAATGCTATATATCAAATTACAGCCGGGTCTGTTACTAAGCTATGTTAGTTCAAGTTAAAGCAATGATCACTAATTCACAACATTACTTTTATTAGGGTCATACCTTTTTGTATACTTTTTACATGACATAACGCTTATTGCTTCACTTGAAATCCGTTGGTTCAAGGAAAGAGAAAATATAACCTTGCCCCACGGGTACGGGTACTAAAGTTATTCCATGTTTGAAATGTGATTGAGACATGTGAATAATTTCTAAGCAAATACGTTTTGTAATTCCATCATAGGTAATTTTGTATGAATTCCTTTCAGCATCATAGAGAGTTGAGCTACCAATGCTACGTGCTTCAACTCGCTTCGTCGTAGACGTTTAAGTTGTAGCACAACTGTAGCACAGTAAGTTGTTGTATGGCACTATTCCATTAAAATCTAAATGCATAATACTTATAGTTGATGGAATCAGCATTACTTTGCGGAAATCCATGTCGAAAACTGAAAAAGAGGATTATTTTGCTTTGATTTTCGACTAAACGACGCCAGTGCTGGAACCCAAATACATCCAATTGCAACCACTTGAAAAAACTAGAGCTGGAAGTAGAAGGACTTACAATACAATTCACAACGTGACACAGACGATACACCTGGAATTACAACACTGACAATCAGCAATGACAATGAATCAACACTCAAATTTGTTGTTACTACCTTCCTACCTAGAGGTAGTAAAACTTTTGATTTAACATTACCGCTACGGGCAAAGTTTTAAACGGGTGGACTTATTCCTATGGTTTCACTTATCATCACTCAATATTTTGTGCCTTAAATATTTTTTGTTAACAAATATATGCATAAAAATGAAATCAAATGGTAGGAATTCTCAAATGGTAGGAATTCTCAAAACCTTGACATCCCCAGAGCAGCAAGCATACATAACGCATTTCCACCGCAAAAAGGTATTTACGTGTCATTACTTTCGTATTTTCGTTTTGGCGACCGTTTGATGACTGACTCGGATAACAACCCACTGATCGCTTCTTTTTGTAGAGATGGGAATATATTTTTTCGTTCATTATTTTTTTTATCCACACGGAGACAAGTGAAGGCTTGAAGCTTTCGAGCTGTCGGATATCCATCAGGCACGGCGGGTTCGAGGGTCCTCATGCGATGTCAATTAGCGCTTGGCATATTTTTATACGTTACCCCTCGCCTTTCCGACGGGGTAGACATTGTTTAGGATTGGAAGTTTTTTACATCCCGACATTCTTTTGTTTTAAAATATTTTTAATGATACCTCTCAACTGAAGACCATTTGTAACGTTTAATTTAATTAAAAAGATGTACTGAAGAAATTTAAGAGAACATGATGTAATGTATACCATGTTGATGTAGTACTGAACAATACTAGGATTTGTTTTTAAATTTAACTTTATTTATGGCTAATCAAAGGAATTTCAAGGTCGTAGAATAGCTTTCTTCAGAAACAATTTAGCATAAATAAGATATATTACATAAACGCACAAAGTAGACACTCTAGAACCGTTAAAATAATAAAAAACATGTAAATAATAGTAAAAAATAGTAATGAACAGTATTTAAAAGTGCCACGATAATGTTTTAAAGTATTATTTGCCAGTAATTTAAAATAAGTAATCGTTACCATTAAATTTAATAACTGTTGAAAGTGCCAATGGTCTTATTATCACTAGTACTTTGCTATCGGTTTAAACAATTTTAGTTTACCTTCGTTGATTTTTCTGAACCATTTTCATTTTTATCTGAATAGCAAAGAGAAGTCTGAAGCCGTTCTCAATTAGCTTCTAAGCTTTTCAACGGATAAAGTGGTATTTGCAAACGCGCCTTATTCAAATCTCCCTCGGAATCTGTGTGTAGCTGTGAAAGGATATTCAAATTAGTTTGAATGCTTAAGTCAAAATTAGGCTACAAATCTCTAATCTGAATTGACAAGGGTGGGTCGAACGATAAAATCTTTGGCCTTTGTTCGATACTTAAGGCCGCTGCACACGTAACGGGTTTTTATCCGGACGGGACGTGAGGGGGACGGGCACGTGATTACTTAAAATCTATATCTTGCTACTATGGAAAATGCCCTATTGTTTAGGACAAAAAGACCGTAAACATATGCACGAAGCACCATCTAAAAGCGTCCCGAAGCGGGACGAGACGGGAACATGCCTGGACCATGGACTGGGGCCATGGACATGGGGCCATGGACATCGTCACCTACGATATTTTTTCTGTCCACTTTCCCGCCCTGTCCGTGTATTTAGTTGAAACGTTTTTTCTAGAACATCCCGTGCTGTCCCGTCCGGATTAAAACACCTCACGTTATGCTGTTTAGCTGTATAGAATTTACAAGGATCACTCGTACCTCTGTTTCTAAAGGCCTCTTGAGCGAAATTGGGGACTGAAAACGTTTACGGACTGTAGCCTGATGCTGAATTAGGTTCTTACATAAACTGAAGACGTGCATAATTGAATAGGATCAAACTCGCAAAATGATAATGAAATGTAAATTGGTAACGAGTTAAATATTAACTGTAAGCTCCGTTTATTAGTTTATAGGCAAGCTCTGGCTTCTCTTGATGGGATTATACCGTGATATCGTTATAGTGCGTCACGATAATGTTTGAGTACCGTTCGCTGTAAATTAATAGCGTAATTCAATGTATACTATGTAGGGAGTAACTACGATGTTATATGTATTCCATTATTATTATACCGAATAAATATATTATAATAAAGAAACAAATAAATAAATATTTTACAACAATCACACCAATTCTCTAGTCCCAAACTAAGCTACGAGGCTTGTGTTATGGGTACTAGACAACGGATAAACATACTTAAATACTTTTTTATTGTAAATAAATACAAATTATACATAGAAAACACCCAGACCAGTACAAACACACATGTTCATGCACACATATGCTTGTACTGTGCGGGGATCGAACCCGCGACCCTTGGTTTTAGAAGTCCGACATGTACCGACATGTTCGCATAAACCGAAGAAATAAATATCATAATATTTATTTCTTCGGCTTATGCGAACAGTAGACATTAAAATAATACTTTATTACGTATAATACTTTATTACGGATTATTTCATCTGAACTTTCAATTTTATTCGTTGTGCTATATTTGTCTTTGTCTCTTTAAGTTTACTAAGACCCATCTATTAAATTGGATATAGGTAAACTTAAGTGGGTATAAAAAAACCGATCAATTACGAGTTGGACTCGCGCACCGAGGGTTCCGTACAAACCTGTAGATAAGGAGTAGTAACTTTGAAATTTTCAATACTGTCGAAAATATTTTTCAAAAAATTTTTTTTTTGTATGATGAAACTGAAAATTTACGGTTTTCGTAATTTTTCCTATATCTGTACTATAAGACGTGACTTCGTACTAAATTTCAAGATTCTAAGTTTACGGGAAGTACCCTGTAGGTTTTGATTCCCGTGCGAGTTTCGAAAATTTGCGGAAATTTGCGGCCTAAATGGATGTATCTTTTGATTGCGTTGGCTTAGAAGGTTGATTTTTCTACAGCTTCCAGGGACAGTAGACATCAGTATCACATAGAAATTTCAGTTTGATACCACCACGTGTTCCTGAGAAAAACGGTCTTGACAGACGGACGGACGGACGGACGGACAACAAAGTGATCTTATAAGGGTTCCGTTTTTTTCTTTTGAGGTACGGAACCTTAAAAACTGTTTTCATTATTAACCAACGTCAAACTTCAAAAGGGAGAAGATTATCAATTCGATGATATGCTTTTTTTAACACATCCACAGACACTGCACACCTATAAACGTTATAACCGTGGTTATAACAATAAAACCTCTATTGTGTCTGGTAGACTGTCCGTAAATGTGTTAATTTAGTTTAAGTTTTAAGCTGACCTACTCACTTTAGAAGTCAACATCAAGACTCGTATTTATAGGTAATAAACAATATAATTCAACTTAAAGATTCTTACATTCATACATTCATGATTCGACTCTCATAAAGTCCATCTTACATTCTTGAGCCAGAACAATACGGTAGTTGACACCACCAATCGTTGACGTACTTTTTATCAACTGTCAAAACGCTTCTCTTCATAGAGTTTGTATGGGAATAACACACTTTGACGTCATCGCGTGCAATGCCGACTGAGTGACTAATTATCATTTGAATTCCAATTAAAAATCAAATAATACGAACTGCAGAAAAATATTAGTGTAAAGGCATCTGAAATTATGAATTATTTTAGAGAAAATCAGTTTTTGAATATTTCTTTCATAGTGGAAACAAGCCTATTGAATGCGTTAATGAAATGCATTGTTTTACTCAACAAAACCTACCTAGTGCAAAGCTCGAAGAAGTTTACACCATTGCGTCGCTGAACTATTAAATCAGAAGCATTATTTGATTTAAGAGCGTTAAATTAAACTTCCACGTTTAAGCTACGAATACAATCGTACACGATTGGGCGCAACCGCAGAAAAAGGAATAACCTAGAAATATAATTTTCGCTGATTTATACGAGAACCAGTGTAACCAAATACACATATGTACGATAAGCTAAACCTTAAAGGTTTGAATGGACAATCGAAGCCGTTACGAGCTTATAGCACAAACTCAGTATTGCAAATTTAAACTTAGGTATTACTGGAACGTTCGAATCTAATGTAAAAGTGGACATTTTTAATTTTACGACAAATATGTACGGTTGCTGTCATAAACTGTCAATATTTCTATACTTTGCTCTCATGCTCCAAATGCACACGCGCTCATCAAGTACGTCTTGGAGAACGCAGTTAGTTATACGTGCACATCGCCCATTTACCTACGCCTGAACGACAGGACTGAACATTCCATCTTTCAGGACGACAGACGTTGCCGGTTTACATCCGGTAGCAATCGTGAATCTCGTACTAAGTACCATCCACTCTGATTATCTGTAAACCCGTTTTCCATTTAAGGTTTCTATGAGGTTTGATACGCCATACGCAGACGATGTTGGAAACCAATTTACATAGTTGTTACGGATCTGGGTGGTTATGTCCTTCGTTGTTTCTGATTCCCATAACACTGGTATCAGAGCAATGCATGTGATGTTGTCCCCATTTCCATCCAAATTTTCTATAGAATTAATGCTACTAGATATTTACGCGTACCTACATTTTTATGGTTATTTAGACTGTTACATTATTCCAAAATCAACCAGCCCTTTGAAATGAAAAAAGTACAATTAAAATGTAAATCGGGGAAAATATTTCCCGCCCGGGCGGGCGTGCACAGATGCAAAATATCTACGAACATTAGAAAGAAGAGGCACTGTTTAATATCGGGCCTGCCAACAAAAAACGCGGGAACAAATTAAAAAGTCACCGGGGCCTCTCAACTTCTGCCTGTGTTAAGGGTTTTTTTTTCTAAATGTAATTTTAACCGACACTTGACGACTGGCTGGTTATAATTTCAAAGAAGACGAGCCGTTTCATTAGAAAAAAAAAACTGGGCTTGAATTTTCATGCTCTAGTTCTGAAAGTTGTGAGTGAAAAGGGTAACATTTATAAAGTTGCTGAGTAATGTGTTGCTAGCGTAATATCTTTTTACTGATGGTAGTTTTAAAAACACAGTCTTTTTTTGGGTAAAAGCATTTCGATGTGGTCATAATCCCGTACTCACTATGTGCGTGGGTTGCATTAAAAGAGGTATTTGCGACGTGCCTGCACTACATAGTAAAGTACTTGAGAGGAAACGTATTAAATACATAAAATACACAGTGTTTCTAAAGTTCTATTCAGCTTAAAATAAACAAAGATTTGAACTCAGTTAACGCTGTCTACTTTTTCAAAGCAGTCGTGATAAATTATGACGACTGCATTATTTCTTTTATGACCAAAATGTTTTGTTAGGTACTCAATTTTAACTACACGATTTTGCACGCTTTTTCTCGTATTTTACACCTGACGCTAAAAAGTCTGCGAAAAAGCATCAGACCTGCCTAGCGCTAAAATGTCCCTTGTTGGTCATCAGCAAACAACATTTCTTTTCGACTGTTAGCCCACCTTAAACATAAAAGAAAGAGCTTTAACCCATTTTTCCAGAAAATATTTATACAGTGTCTACCTGACCGTGCCGTTTTCATAATTACGCATTAATTAAGAGGGATTCAACGGCCTACTTTTTGATACAACAAGGCCTTTTTTCAAAGAGCTAGGTAGAAGAGAGGAGTACTTTGTGTTATTAAAATCTCGACTGTTTGTTGGAAAACAACAACATCTATGATTTTTGCATTATTTTTATTGACCTGGGTGCTTATTCTGCCAATAGTAATCACTACCTACACTGTTTATTAAACACCTTTTTTCAAAGGGCTTGGAGAAAAATACTTTGTGTTATTAAAATTTCGACTTTTTGTTGGAAAACAACAACATTTATGATTTTTAGTATTATTTTTATTGACTTGGGTGCTTAATCTGCCAATTGTCATCACTGTTTATTCTATGCATAAAGCAAAATCGCCTCTCGTATCTGTCCTTATTTCTGTAATATATGTGTATGTTTAGATATTTAAAGCTTCTCAACGGATTTTAATGCAGTTTTTTTAAAAGATAGAGTTTTATGTATACAAAGTCATGCATTATTATGTTGGAGTACTGAATTCCACGCAAAAGGGACTCTCCGCATCTGTAACCAAATTAAATCTAGGCAATCAAACGAATCGAAAGCAACTTCTTAAGAATTGATTCAACTAAACGCTCAATCAATGTTAAGTATTTGAATTTTTAACTTTGAATTCCTTGAATATTACTTTGAGTTCGAACACGTCCGTAGAAAGTGACTGGAATGCTTCAAAGTAACAAAAATAACGAACTATTCGTTCCGTTTCTTGCGTTTGTTGTAATACTTATAAGTTATCTTTGAAGTCGGTTGATTTTGACCATTCTTAACATCCAATTGCAAAAGCGGTCGCGTCGTCGTCATTGAAGTTAATTGTAGGGTTACTAGGTGCATGTACATAATTCGTGAGTCATTTTACGTTAACAAAGTTTTCGTACTATTTGTTTTTAAACATTATTTTGGAATTAATATTAAAAGCATTGACGAACTAAGTATTGTTAGAACGGTGTTATAAACAAGTGATGTAGTTGGAACAGTAAAGTTCCTTAACGAAACATTTTATTTGTTTCAGAAGATCGGGTGGAGCACTTATGGCGAATAGCGTCTTACATACCTGCTGCTTGATTGTCCTGACCGTTTTTGTGGGTAAGGCTTTGAACCAATCATCTAAAATGCTTCGTCACCTTAGGTAAAGAGACAGATACGGTATGAGCCAGTCTCATGTGGTCCTGCTAAACCGAGTCCAATGGACCTACTCCACTCCTAGTCGTCATCAATACTACGAGTTGTTTACAAGTGCGTGCGTGTGCGTGAGTGCACTCTGACGATTGTAAGGACGTACCGCATCTTTCTCAGTTTAGTTGGATCTAAGTTAGCGTAACGGTGTATTGGTGTTTTCTTCTATGAATTTTATTCTGGAACATTGCTGAGGTTGCCTTCGCGCTTTCTTCACGCTTTCTATGTGACATAGGCCTAAAGTGAAACTAAAACCACTTAAGATAAATAAACTTATGTTTCAGACACAGATATTCTAAGTAGCTATAGCGTAGGATCAACGAGAGTGAAACTTAACAGAATTTCAAAGTAAGAATTACACTCAGAATAATACTTTTTTGAATTTATATTCCTTTATTTAGGTACACAGGTTCAGAACCTCGAAGTAATATTTTATCTTATCCGAGTAAGCCTCATTATTGCGATTGTTACAATCACAGATTAGGCAAAGGTTATAAAAACATTTTCCTTAGAGCAATTATATCTATTAATCAAGAGACATTCTGTGTGCGTATAAGAAAGGATCCATTCATTCGGAAATTATTATGAGATTAAGGAGAATATAGCATTAATGTTTTTCAGAGCGCGGCGATGGACGATGGAAGAAAAAAGATGGAAATATCCAACATGATATCGAGTTATTCAACAAGATGGCTGGTAAGCCCTATTGTATTATTTCCTTTCATGTTTATGCTGCTATGAGGCACACAGATAAAAGGATTCTCCGGCAAATTGATTTTCAATCAGTAAAATTCATAAACACATTCTAATAACATGGAGCAAAGATAATGATATACTTATATATATATATATATATATATATATATATATATATATATATATATATATATATATATATATATGGTAATTTTATTTTTGTTTCAGAAAAAATCCAGTACGAGTTAGAGGAAACGTATGACGAATACTCCAGCAGACAATTACGAGAGCAAATATTTGGAAATTTGTTACAAAAATATAAAAAACACAATTTAAATAGGTCTAAAAATGTTACGCTTTATAATTCCAAAGTGAAGTATGAAAACATCTTTCAGAAAGACCTTATTCAAAATCATATTGACGGAGTGAAGTCGAATAGTGATGTGATATCAAATACGAATGTTATTCGCGGTTCTAAATTAGATAAACTCAAAACTCCTAGGTGGCCTAAATTTGAAGACATATTGCTTGAAGTGGGTAAGAAATATGACTGGAAAAACGATCGGTGGATAAAAGTGAAGGGAAAGTTAAAAAGAACAGACACTACTAGTATTAGCGATAACAGTATAGAATTTCATGAGAAGCACCAGTTTCATTATAGGATTGTAAAATTAAATAAAAGTAAAAGTAGACGAAACGTCGTTGTGGCCGTATCTGCTGTTAGATAAATCATGGCTGCGTTGTTGTTGCAAAACATATGTAATTTGTACATGAATCTATTTTTGGTAGACTCTGGGACCAATAATGATGGAGTCATGGGCGGGAAATTTTAAGCTTACCAGGTCCTTTGTAAATTAAAACATTTGTACAGCACGCTGTAACGCGTATGTTTTACGTACGGACGGTTTAAGTTTAATAAGTTTATTGGGTTTGTTTAATTGGCGATTCTTTTGCCGATTAGGTTTTTTTTGTGTAGTTTCTGACTCGGCATAAAATTAAAAACAGAACGTTGTAATAGGTTGAACTTTCAACCGCTACCCAAATTGTTTTATGCTAATACTTTATAATCATAATAAATTAATAAGAAGTACCTAAGACTCTTGTTTAATTCTGTTCTGACACCTGAAACATAAAATCTCTATGTAAACAAATTGTTAACTCACACATTACTAACAGTTGAAGTAGGCTTTTACATATTTGACTCTACTTTTTGTAGACTATGGCATCGCAAAAATAATGTTGGGTTCAATTCGGCCCGGAACGATTTTAGTGTCAATCCTGCAATGTTCGTTGTCTAAAAGCTTATTTATTCTAATCTAACACAATGCTTAAACTAAACTAAAGGTAAGAATTATAACACTGTTTTCATGAATGCCAGATACATTATGTAAAATTAACTAGCCTCCTGTTGAAATACATACAATATACATAATATGCTCCATAAAACTTTCAGTAAAATTAAAATGATTGAATTACATGACTGGTTTTTATTTTCTCCCTACTTTATCAATCGTAAACCATGTTTATGCAAATTGATAGTGAAACAGTATTGCAGAACGGACAGAAAGTATCAGATGTTTCAAAGGTGTCAAAACGTTGCCAATCCTTTAAGTATCCGATCCAATTGCATCCAAAATGGGTAGTTACTCGGGCACTGTACTTCAGTACTCTTCTATCAATGACAAATTTTACAGGTTTCCTCTCAGTGTAGAACGGTTGGCACGGTCTAACATAAGGCGATTTATTCCCCACATTTCTCTCTTTGCCAATTGCAGTTTCCCCAAATGCAGGTATTGCAATCCAATTGGGTAATGAGCCAGTAGTGTACTAACAACCAATATATATAGATACGAGATATATGATTCTCGTGTCACAATGTTCGTTCCAGGACTCCTCCGAAACGGCTTGATAGATTCTCATTAAATTTTGTGAGCATATTGAGTAGGTCTAAGAATCAGCTAACATCTATTTTTCATACCCCTTGGTGAAAAGGGTAGTCCACACTTTACATTTATATGGCAAAACAACGTTTGCCGGGTCAGCTAGTATTTATATAAAAAAATGACGTACTGAACTTCGAAATGAATAATATGATTCGAAGAGAATTTCAGTAATCCGTCCCTAAACCTTTTTTTTGTAGCTAGCATAAAGGATCAAGTTGAAACGGTGTAACTAGATACGAAGGGTATTTCATACAAACACAGAAACCAGAAATGTCGCGACGATATGTCGTCTGCTTCTGGCTTCATGTAGCGGGTTTCCAAGTTGTACCCTAATTAAACAGTATAAATTGAAAATCAGAGGACTTACCTACTACGAAAAACGATATCTGTCAAAACGATAATCATTTTTTTGTACTATGTTATGAGTTTATGACACAAGTACACATGACAGTACGTCAATGTAAAACTGTGGCATCCTAAGCGCATTTAATAAGGACGATGAAATCCGTAACTTTCTCCTAACAAAAGGTGTTTTAGCTTAAAAGGAGATTCCCAATGTAAGTGTCAAATTACTTTTGATGTCAATAAATCATTTTTGAATTTTTGTATTTAACTTGATGTGCTTTTGTCGGGTCACGTTATCGTAAAAACATGATTGCACCATTTGCGTTATATTCGGTGAGGCAACACGTTATTTCTCCCGTGTCTCGTCAATTCGCCTAGACGGACAATACCCGTAGAATTGAAAACATGGGTTGCGTCCATAAATCAAGGGAAATGGTGTTGAGGCGTCATCCATCATTTCTGGCATTTTGAATAGCTCAACTAATAGGCGTGCGTGATCAATGCTTTGCAATTTATATACCTACTGTCTATCTATTTTACTACTTTTTTTCGGATTCAAAGGTCATAAACAATAGAAAAAAAATAGTTCGGTTAAACTATACTAGAATATATTTAAGTATATTTTAATGCTAGTCATTTAATACTCCTATCTAAGGGCTGCTGACCCTCACCTTTGGCATACTATCTGTCTGTCAGCGATTGAGGCGCGGCGATTGGTACACACGATGTCAGTGGGGTGAGCCCAAACATCGTTGACTTGTCAGTTTGTATGGAGAAACTGACAGTTTCTGACGTTTGGACGACACGAATACGTTACGAAAATGTTCGTGCTCACCCCACAGAAGTGACTCTTCGCAGCGACAGAAAATCACAGGAGTAGCTCTCCCGGCGTTACTTAATTCAACACAATCTCGAATTTAAATTTCATATTTTTAAAGATGGGTACTTAACTTTCACTGTGCTATTTGGAAAAGTGTGCTCGGGAATGATAAATTATGATTATACTTACTACGGCATCATGATCGATAGCGTCGTTAAGCTCCGATATGATAAAAAATAGCCAAGGTCTTTAAATGACTGTGCTTAACTAAATACAATTTTGAAATATCTAATGTACACCAAGAAGACGCGAATAAATTCTTTCGGTTGTTCACGAATTTCAAAAGTGTTAAGAAAATATAAGTAAATGTAATGTTTTTTTGCCAGGACTTATGAAAAATAATATAAGTAACAAAACAACTCTAAGGGCTCTGTCAAACAGTCAGGGTGACGGCATTGTTATATTCTTGTTGTGCGTGTTGTACATACTCTTTGTTCTGATGCTTGTAGGTGATTTAAGTACATAAGAAGGCCATTTGAGAAAAATCCGCCCACATTACCATTTTCGAGCAAAAGTTGTTTTTTTCTATAAATATGCTCTTCAATTGCGTGTTTGTTTGTTTACCGCAAAAATTATTAAAAAGTGTTTGTCCAAATTAACTTGAAGCATGAAAAACAAATAATGCCGGTGCTCCTTTCACGAAATTGCATTGTCACGTCCGCCAAAGCGGTGGTTTTTAATTAATTTTAATCCACATGTTTCTACGTTTCGCACGTTTTTCGAGTTTTTAATTCTACCTCGGCTTTCCGGGTGTTTATTGTGGATTCGATGCAAATGAATCTCGTTTGAGGATATCATTTGAGGTTGTGTTAACAAAGTGGAAGCCCGCCGCATTAGAATGTGGGGAAACAGTCTTTGACGGCTTACGGGACTCGATTTTCTTCGCGACCGACGGGATTACGTCGGCTTTTGAAGATGTGAGGTTCGATATTCGTAATTGTGTAGACGTCTGGCTGGCAAATGGTTGTTTTCTTTTTCGTTATTTAAAAGTGGCTTATAAAGTCACTATTAGGGTAATCAGAACTGGATTGTGCAAGTTTTTGGTGACAATATATGGTCTGGATAATATACCAGATACTTAAGACTATATAGTATAAAAGCAAAGTCGCTTCCCGCGTCTGTGCCTAAGTCTGTAAGTATCTTAAAAACTACTCAACAGATTTTAATACAGATTTGTTTTAAAGAGAGTGATTCAAGAGGAAAGTTTATGTATGTATTATATTAAGGGAAAATGCGAAAACAGCGGGCAGGACAGCGTCTGCCACGTCCACTAGTATGATGGTAAGATGTATTAGTCAAAAATGTTTAAGTCAGTCTTTATATTTTATAAGTCGGGAGTGTCAATCATCATAAATTGAATTTAATCGCTATTTATTTAATATTCCAAAAACCTACGGGAAACCGCCCAATTTTTCTATTTTTGTGTAAAATCTTAATGCGGTTCAGGTTCCCAGAATTCATCTACTTACCAAGTTTCAACAGTATACTCGTAGTACTGAAAGTTTGGGAAAAAAGTGACTGTGACATACGGCCAGACAGACATGGCGAATCTATAAGGCTACCGTTTTTTGTCTTTTGGCTTCGGAACCCTAAAAACGCTTCTTTAAAACGGAAAGGAAAGTAAAGATTCTTCCCGCTCACCGCTGCTAAAAAGCTCCTAAAGCTGAAAAAAACAATTATTTTGCTTTAAATTTCCACTAAATGACGCCAGCGCAGGAACCCAAATACCTTGTGTGTTCATAAGTTTTGAGACTAACTTTGTGCTAAAAAAAGAAATAAAAAATTACTGGCTGCTATTTATTTCTTTTTCTAATTATGAATTTCGAATGTTAACTTTTAATTCCTTTGATTTTCAAATTTATTTCTTTCAATTTTTTCGTGATGGAAAAAACAAAAGAATTGCGTGCGACCGTGATTTCGCTATTTAAGGCGGGAAAAAAACCATTGGAGATTTTCCGTGAGGTGAAAACTTTTGGCGTGAGCCGTAACTTCGTGTATAACACTATTAAACGATACAAGGAGACAAGTTCTTTGCAAGATCGCCAAAGGAGTGGTCGGCCGCGCTCTGTAAGGACGCCTGCGAACATCAAAATCATCCGAGAGTGACTCCGCCGAAATCCATGTCGAACTCAGAAAAAAACGAGCTCTGCAGATTAATATTTCGCGCGTTTCAGTCAACAGAATTCTGAAATATGATCTTAAGGTGAAGGCGTATAGCCGTAGGAAAGTTCATTTTTTAAACGATCGCCTTCGTAAATTGCGACGCGATCGTTGTCCAATACTGCTTAAGAGACACGATGCGAAGAAAATACTCTTCACCGATGAGAAAATCTTTACTGTCGAAGAAAAGTTCAACCGACAAAACAATAAAGTGTATGCAAAAAGTAGTAAGGACGTCCCAGCTTCAGCACGGAATGTCTCGCGTACTCATCATCCGGCTAGTGTGATGGTATGGTGGGGAGTATCGTATGAAGGTGTCACTCCGCTCCATTTCTGTTAACAAGGCGTCAAGGTGAAAGCCAAGAACTATCAAACTGACATCTTAGAGAGAGATAAAGCAAAAACCACCCAAGCGTGGTTGAGGGAAAATGTGCCGGCCTTCATCGCGGCGAACGAATGGCCCTCTTCCAGCCCCGATCTCAACCCGCTGGATTATGCTTTATGGGCTGAGCTAGAGCTCAGGGCCTGCCGAAAGTCCCACCCAAACTTGGAGTCACTGAAGCGAGCTCCTGTCCGAGAAGCAAAGCGAATCCCGCTGCAAAAGATTCGTGCCGTCATTGATGACTGACCAAATCGTCTAAGGGCCTGTATTAAAAACAAGGGTGATGATTTTGAATAATAATAATTATTTTTTGTTTATTATTATCTACTAATTGTTTAATGAAAATTTTAGAAATATATGTTTATTATAAAAAAAGTTATGCAACTTGTATTCCGTCTCAAAACTAATTTATGCACACACGAGGTACATCCAACTGTAATCACCTGAAAAAGTTTCGCGTTTCGCCACGCCGCGTCTCTGAGGATGCCACGCGTAGTGGCGAAACGCGTCGAGTGTATTGTTGGGGTCAGTGTTGTAATTCCGGGTGCATCTTCTGTGTCACGTTGTGAGTTGTAGGTATTGTCAGTCCTGTGATTTTCAGCTCAAACTTTTTTTAGATGATTACAGTTGGATGTATTTGGGTTCCTGCGCTGGCGTCGTTTAGTGGAAATTTAAAGCAAAATAATTCTTTTTTTTTCAGCTTTTGTCATGGATTTCCGCAAAGTAACGCCTGATTCCATCAAAAAGCTCTTACTCAGACTATCACAACACAGGTAAAAAAGGGGAATCGCAACGTAAGTAATCCTAGCCCCTTCGCGGCGAGTTTCATTAGGGAACGCCCTAAACACACATCGATCTCCCAAATAAGACGGCGCGAGGGACCAATAATTACAACAGAAGAACACCTGCGTGATGCCACAGTATAAATTTTTGAGTAAGTTTGCTCTGAACAAATTGTACCTAAAAGAAATTATCCGGTGTTGACCTACCACCACTGATCTTACGAGGTACGCAAACGCATTGTTTAAAACAAATGGAGATCAGCACTTCGTAAGTAAATGTACCAATTTCAGTTACATCGACTTCGTAAAATATTATTTTGTTTTAAGTCAAACAAATACCTATACATTACATGCATTACATTATACATGACAAATATTTAAGATTTGGAACATTTACTCAGTCAGTACTCTTACAGGCTGAGGTTTACCCTTACATCGTGGGATCTAAGGGTGAAAAGACGACAAAATACCACATGAGTATCAAAAATAATGTTGACAGCCACCATGATTTTCGCTCTCCACTTTTTATAACGGCTTTACTGTGCTCATTCCTAAATAGGTACGGGCTTAATTACTTCCTATGTCAACAAGGTTTTTCCACCAAGTGCCCTTTGACACTCGATGTTAGCTGGTCTGATCTCTCGGCACACTTCAGTAAGTCCCGCACAAACAAAGCTATTTGCGTTCCTTGGTCCACGAGACCTGTGTCAACAGTAATATCCTCATCGCTTTTGAGGCGAACACTTGTAAGATATACGGCGAGGTGTATGTGGACACAGCCCTTTATGCTCGGATGGTTAATTCTGTACAGGTGGTTAAATCTATACGTGTGGGCAATGGGTAAGCATGTTGGGTTACAGGTGAATGATTTCTCTCACGTGAGGGAGAGGGGGGTACCTTGGAACACTTTGTTACATTTTCTGTCATAACTTCAGATTCTCAAATTCTTTTTCAACTTTTGGGCTATAAAATTGCAATTCATCAAACGACGAACTAAATGCTTCTTATAGCCGCAACATTTAGAATCTAATCTAATTTTAGAAAAAGCTTGGGGCAGATTTGAAATATCAATGAATTCGACAAATTTTAAAGGTTTCTCACACTTTTAGTTTACAACATTAACTGACTAAACATTAGAAACGACTGTACTCTTTTAATTAAAATTGTTGTGGGTTTACTATATTATGCCATTTGAGGGTACGCCTCAAATAATAAAGTTAGTTGTCATCCAATCGTCGTTTCATTCACACAACATGGTGACAGCGGTGGGATTTATTTAAACGCGTGCGATAGTGTAACAGATAGTTAGATTACGTATATAAATCTGTGTATTGACTGTCAGCATCTTAGATTAAATAAAAATGGAGCACGCGAGACCTCCGCCCGAGTTGTGCATGGATGGCAGCCCCGTCAGCAGGGCTGACGCATGGAAAAGATGGAAGACACAGTTTCAATTGTTCTTAAAAGCGTCAGGCGTGTACAAAGAAGAGAAGTCTATTCAAGCTAGTTTACTCATAAACCTCATAGGACCTGATGGGTTTGATATTTATCAAACGTTCACCTTTGCCAAAGCGGATGAACGTGAAGACGTGGATGCTTTGATAAAAAAATTCGACGGCCATTTTGGCGTGAAACCGAACATCACGCTTGCCAGATATAATTTTTTCACAAGAAATCAGGATGATGGCGAGTCGATCTCTCAGTACGTGACTGCGTTGAAATTAATGAGCAAGAACTGTGTGTTTTCGTGTCTAGAAGAGGAACTCATTCGAGATCGCATCGTGTGCGGTATTAAAAGTACAGTGGTCAGGGATCGCTTACTGAGGACGGACGATTTATCTTTGGAAAAGGCGATTAAGATTTGTCAGGCTGACGAGGTGTCAGTCGACAGCAGCAGGCAGTTAGTGGGACGCAGCGCTGGCGGTGCCGGCCACCCGTCCTTGCAAGTGGACCAGGTGCGCGGAGGCGGCGCGCGGCGCGGAGCCCGAGGCCGCGGCGGCGGCTCCGGCGCGGCCCGCGGGGCTGCGCGTGCGCCTGGCGGGAGCGTCCCGCGGGGCCGGTGTCGTGCATGTGGGTTGCAGTGCCAGCAAGGAGCGTGCCCTGCAGCCGGTGTTGAGTGCTATGTGTGTCGTAATTACGGTCATTATGCTCGAATGTGTAATGTTAGAAATGTGAAAAAGGTGTATGAAATAGGTGCTACTGATGAAAACTCGGACCTTTCGAGTGAGAAATCATTTTATATATCTACACTTTCGTGTGAAGGTGAAGCGGAGAACTCAACGGAAGCGCTATGGTATGAGACATTGAGGGGTGAGTGTGGAACTGAGAATTTTAAGCTTGATTCTGGAGCTGATATTAATGTAATATCTTTTGATAAATATGTGTCACTTGGTTATGATGTAAATCAAATACAAAACAGCAACATTATACTACATTCTTATACGAATGATTTAATTCCAATTAAGGGTAAGTATTTCTTATTTAAAACTATGGTACAAAAATAAAATGTATAATATCAAGTTTGCAGTTGCAAATATGAAATGTCAAAGCGTGCTGGGCCGAGATACTTGCGCAAAATTAGGTTTGATAAAACGAGTTCACAGTGTTAATCTAGCTTCCTACGACGATTTATTTCATGGACTCGGCTGTCTCCCAGTTACATACCACATTGTAGTAGATGAATCCGTGAAACCGGTTGTCTGTGCGCCGCGTAAGGTGCCGTTGAGCCTACGAGATCAATTATATGATGAATTGTGCAAGATGGTTGAATTAGGTGTGATTAGAAAAGTTTCACATCCTACCCCATGGGTTAATGCTCTGGTCATCGCAGCAAAGAAAAATGGTAATTTGCGTATTTGTCTCGACCCACGTCCACTCAATTGTGCTATAAAGCGAGCTCATTTTCAGCTGCCTACTTTAAGTGAGCTCGCAACTAAGCTTCATGGTGCACAATATTTCTCAGTGCTAGATGCGAATTCAGGTTTTTGGGCCATTAAAATTGACGATGCGAGCGCAGATCTATGTACATTCGCAACCCCTTATGGTAGGTACCAGTTTATGAGATTACCGTACGGACTTAATTGTGCATCTGAAGTTTTTCATTCAACAATAAAACAATCGATTGAGGACTTGGAAGGGGTTGATAATTTTGTTGATGACGTAATTATTTGGGGTTGTAGTAAAAATGAACATGATATAAGGCTGAATAAGTTTTTAGAGAGAGCCAGAAGTATCAATTTAAAATTTAATAAAACAAAATGTAAGATTTGTGTCAAGGAAGTCACTTATTTAGGCCATGTCTTTAATAGTCAAGGTATGAAACCTGATGTAGAAAAAATAAAAGCCATCAAAGAGATGAAACCTCCCTCTGATAGGAAAACGCTAGAAAGGTTTTTAGGTGCAGTAAACTATCTCTCAAAGTTTATTCCAAATTATTCGGAACACATATATCCATTAACGAGACTGTTAAAAAAGAAATAACCTGGTGCTGGGATGCCGTACAAAATACTGCTTTCGAAAAATTAAAAGATTTAGTGTGTAACGCACCAGTATTAGCGTTATATGACGTGTCAGCGCCCGCGGTGCTGTCTGTGGACGCGAGCGGCGTGGCGCTCGGCGCCGTGCTGCTGCAGGGCGGCCGGCCCGTCGAGTACACGTCACGCACGCTCTCGGAAACACAGAAGAGGTATGCTCAGATTGAAAAAGAGCTCCTGGCCATTGTTTATGCGTGTGAAAAATTTCATCAATATATTTATGGCAAAAAGTGTGTTACTGTTGAGACTGACCACAAGCCTCTTGAAAGTATATTTAAAAAACCATTGAACTCGATCCCAGCGCGCTTACAAAGGATGATGTTGAGATTACAAGGTTACGATTTGTCTGTACATTATAAGCCCGGCAAATATATGTACTTACCTGATACCTTGTCGCGTGCGCCGCTTCCCGATGTATATAGTGATGATATTAGTCAAAACGTACTATATCAAGTAAACATGTTGATGAGTCATTTGCCGATTTCGACACAAAAGTTAAACATGGTCAAAAGTGAGACATCCAAAGACGTAGAATTAAATGAATTGTCCAAATATATTTTGAATGGTTGGCCTGAACATAAATATAATTTGCCCCAAAGTATATCTCAGTATTGGTCATTGAGAAACGAACTTCATATAATTGATGGTAAGTATAATCTTTAAGAATAACCTGATATTAGTGCCACTGTCATTGCGCGGTAAAATGTTAGCTATTATACATGAAGGGCACTTAGGCATAGATAGGTGCAAGCGGCGCGCGCGAGAAGTGTTATTCTGGCCCGGCATGAGTCACGATATTGAACTTTATGTTAAACGCTGTAAAGAATGTCAGGAGTGCCAAAATGCGCCCGCTAAAGAACCGATGATTCCTGTTCAAATTCCTAATCTGCCTTGGAAGAAAGTAGGTACAGATATTTTTGAATATAAAAAAAAAATATTTCTTGATTTTAATCGACTATTATTCTGGCTTTGTTGAAGTTGCGCCACTAAATAATATTACATCTTCATGTGTCATAACTGTCCTTAAAGAAAATTTTGCAAGGTATGGAATACCTGAGATTGTTGTTAGCGACAATGGCACACAATTCTCGAGTCGTGATTTTAAACGTTTTGCTGAATTTTGGGGATTTGAGCACTTAACTTCATCGCCTAACTATCCACAGTCAAATGGAAAAAGCGAGAGGGCCGTTCAAACAGTAAAAAGAATTTTAAAGAAGTCTATTAATAGCAATAGCGATTTCTATTTAAATCTATTAAGCTATAGAAATACACCGCGGGACAATAATATTGGCTCGCCTGCACAGTTACTTATGGGTCGTAGGTTAAATTGTAGATTGCCTGTGCATCCTGCAATACTTGAGCCTACAAATCATAACATAAATTCTTATAATGCATTGCTCAAAAAGCAAAGTCAATCCAAAGTAAACTATGATAAGAATTGTAAACAACTGCCTGAATTGAATGTCGGTGACCACGTCATTATGTTAGACGGTCAACAGAGGCAGCGAGGTAAAGTAGTTACTAAACTGTCTGTACCCCGTTCATATATTATTCGCAATGAAAGGGGATCAGAGTATCGACGTAATCGCCGACATTTAATTAAATACAGTGCATCTGATGTGAGTTCACCCGCTGACACTGACTTGCCTACAAATAAAGTTAATGATGCGTCAGAGTCCGCGTGTGAAGAAAAACAAATTGTGGAATATAGCCCGCCTGTTACTCGGGCCAGGGCTAAGGCATTAAAATGAATGGTCGCCTTTTAATGCTAGCTAATAAGATAGTAGGTATAAGTTCTTACAAAACTTTAAAGATGTTTTACTCATCATCACAAGTACCTGTATGTGGTGACCTCCGAACTACCGACCCCAAGGAACCGTTCCGTAGGGCATACAGGTGCTTTTGATACACACTCAATCCCTGGCTTACACACACACACACACACACACTTGCACACACGGCAGGAATTGCATGCAAATAGTTCCTTAAGCAAGTCTTAGATTTAGATATCATTTAAGTCACTATATAACACTCAAGTGTTTTTATTTTGTATACTAAGCTTTTTGTTTTTATGGAAGAGATGTTGTGGGTTTACTATATTATGCCATTTGAGGGTACGCCTCAAATAATAAAGTTAGTTGTCATCCAATCGTCGTTTCATTCACACAACAAAAATGAAAACGTAAATGGACATTTTAATTGAAATAAGATCCGAGTCTCGTTTGTACAGTAAATACTTCAAAATACAGTCTTTATGACTTGCTAGTTAATTTCTTATTCAGTTTTTTTTGTTTTTTTGTCATTTTTAGTACTGCCCACATGATAGTGTTCAAAGCTGCCCCAGAAGTATCTGTAAAATGAAAAACGATTTCTTTCCGAGTAAAAGTTTAAAAATGGTATTACTCGTAATATGTAATCCATTGCGTGATATATGAAACATTCTGACTAAAAGAGGTAATCAACGCTCTGCATACCTTGAATTGGATGATTAAGATCCTTAGCGCTTATTTGAAAAAACTTATCATTTGCACTCGAAATTGAAAACTCTTTATAATTCAACGACAGGCTGTCAAAAGACAGTAGTGACAAGTGACAGTTGTGCAGGTTTGTGTTGCCACTATCCAAAAAAAACCACCACAAAATTACCTTCTACAAAACTTCTGTAAACTCAAATGTCCAAAGCTTCTTATAGTTATATAAATCGCTGGACATTTTATGACTTTAACTTTGTCACAATTTATGACTTATCTGACTTCTAAATACAGTTATCGGTGACATAAATCTTTCAACTGGAAATCGTTACGATTCAAATTGTAGTAAATAGGTATCATAAGTTACAACGTTCATTCGCGCGCTCTCTCGGATATTTTACGAAATTTTATAACGCAATATTGAGTTTTTTATTTATACGATCATAAATTTCATTGGGTCTGCACTTAACTGCAGCAGCTGTGAATATAAGTTTGGCTACGGCTGTTAAAGGTGAATTTTTATATTATTAATAAAGTTTATCAGTGGCTGTTTCCATAAGTAGAGTTATCCCTCTGTTCGATCGATAGAACATACAGCACTTAAATCTGAGCGCAATAATGAGATTAATTTAAATTTTCCAATTGGACAGTTCCAATTATCAGATAATTTAAATTAATCTCATTGTACTGGCATGATAATAAATAAGCAATTAATAAAAATGCCGTGTGACATGTGAAAGTCTATAGATTATGTCTACTTCGGTTCGGTCGTCAGCTATTTAACATTTTTGACTATAAAGTCATAAATGTCATCTCAAAATTATAATTTTTCATTATATTTTTATTTTTTTATGATGTGATCTGAAAAGTATAGCAAAATACTAATATTCTCGCATAAGTTCCATATTCATCCAGTTAATCTTTTAAATGTCTTGCAACTGATTACGAATCTTCTTTTTTCTTTTTTTACAACAAGCTTTTTAATCAATTTGTACATTGTCATTAGAACTAAAAGTGTATTTAAAATTGGGTAAAATTTAGCTTGTAAGATTTGATTACAGATAACAAACGCCGGAGTGAATCTAAATAAAGGCGTGTAAAAAATCTTGAGTCGTCGTCAATCACTTAAAAATACTTTAATACTTAACACAATACATCTCCGTTAAAATTTTAACTGTAAGCGAGTGTGAGTGAAGATTCCTACAACACATTATCACATCTCCGCTAAACCCCTAGGGTAAAGGGGAAGCCGATATTGTAATTCAAGTCGGATCGGCAGATCAATTTTTCATATACACGTTTTTGTACATTGGACGCGAGATTCGGCGATTTATCAAGAACATGTGTTGCGGGCGGACAAAAAATCACAGATTAGGCCCCTTACATACTGGGCAATATCGAAAATTTTTGTACAATCACCAAAAGGAAACAAAAATGAACTGCATAACAAAAAATACAAATATCACAAAAAGGAAACAAAAAGGTATTGTAAGAGCTTGTTCACAACTACAAAAAAAGACTAGTGATTGAGTGACATATTTTATTAAAATTGAAAACGTTTTCGAAACTAAACTTTTTAGTATTCTTCTAAAAATATTTATGAAAATTATGTGAAAAAAATTCAAAAAACAATAGAACTTTAACCTCGAAAACTTTTGCATTCAAAATATCACCCTGTTCAGAGCGGCCATTTGTTTTCCGCCATATTGAATTTTTTACATGTCGGCAGTTAACTCTCGTTTTCCGTAATAATATTTATTTCAGCACCCCCTTCTTATCCCTTACAGTTTTTGAGATTAAAAAAAATTATAAATAATTTTGTTCTAAAAAAAAGTCAAGAGTTCTTCAACAATATGAAATCACCTTTACTTCTTTTTTGTTATCTCATTTTTGTTACGTCACAAAAAAACATAACAAATCGTAACGAAAAGGAAGAAATTTTTAAGGTTGACATAACCTAAAAAAATTGTGAGATGAGACTGATGCCTTGGTTTTGGAAATCGGTTAATTCATTTCAATCTGTCAACCATAATACTATATCTACGTGGAAAAACTATTTTAAAATCACTAACCGTTTTAAATTATAATAACACACCAAAAAGAACAATTTTAAAGTTGAAAATTAACTTTACAAACAGTAGAACGCTGCACACACATTTCACTCCGCAAACAAAATGGCCGACTGTTACTTTCTATGCTCTATGATTGGCTGTATGCAGCAAAAGTTGTGTTGCCAGTTAAATCTTTTAAAACCTACTATTTTAGACCATCACAAAAACGAATAACGAAAATGAACAAAATTAGAGACGTATTTTCAAACCTT
Organism: Pyrausta despicata; assembly: GCA_963921415.1. Classification (NCBI taxonomy): domain Eukaryota; kingdom Metazoa; phylum Arthropoda; class Insecta; order Lepidoptera; family Crambidae; genus Pyrausta; species Pyrausta despicata. The sequence goes on from OY992853.1 coordinate 8,802,151, forward strand.
TGTTTTTTTCTTTTTATAATATATATTTTTTTTATTAATGAAAAATTAAATGGCAAAACAATCATAAATTCAATGTTTCTTATGAATTTAAAGGAAAGACAATTCCATTAAAAAGTGACGATCTTTTTGTTACGCAGCGACCACTCGAGGACAATTTATTTTGTATGGAAAAACTAAGTATCTTAAAATTTAACGTATTAATAAACGTAGAATAACTTTTCCAGGTTCATGAAGAAAATATATAATATTAAAGAGGCCCTAAACTAAATATGTTTACAAAAATCAAGTAAAAAATCTAAACCAATTTTTTGATACAAAACAGAATTTTGCGTGGACAACCAAATGTACAAAAATTTTCGATATTGCCCTACTACGACTGTAGCATTGATGCAGTCACGCAGTTTTGAATCTCGCGATGCTGTTAAAACATAATGAAGTTTTACGACTAGCTATGATCAGATTAAAGCATCGACGCAGACGCAGACACAAATACTTCGTTTATAAAAGGTTGAGACCACATTACGACAGTTGGCTTTATGTCTGTAACGCTTTCACGCCTAAACTACTGAATGTTTGGCACAAATACAAAGTTGTCACCAATCTGTATGTATATTAAATTTCATCTAAATCTGTTCAGTAGTTTAGGTATAAAAGTGTAACAGACGAAAAGTCAATTGTCGTATTGTGATCGCCACCTTGTATATTTGAGGATCAAACGAACTTACTTGAAGTGAAGTTCGATCCAAATTATATGAGCAGCTTCATTCGACGCGATTTATGCTTACATGTTGTAGTGGCGCCCCCAAGCGTCACTTGCACGGACTTTAGTTTTTTTTTTTGCGGTATTCGAAAAAAAAGACCAATACCGTTAATGCGTAGACTCACGGACCGATTGTTAGCTCATTTTGTTTAGAGCCAAACCTACCTGCCTTGAGTTATTTTATACTTGAGTTTGTTGAGTATTTTATATTTGTCTAAATCAGGGATGGGATTTAAGTATTAAAAATTTGGGTGGGACCTTATAAATCGCGTCGAATGAAGCTGCTCATATAATTTGGATCGAACTTCACTTCAGGTAAGTTCGTTTGATCCTCAATTATATTTCGCAGCTTCATTCTTTGCGATTTATGCTTACATGTTGTAGGATGTTTAGAGAACACAAATATAAAATACAAGTGTTCATTATTGATAATGGATTTATTCAATCAATGTTAAATTAACAGAGTTTTGTGTAGCATCTAATTAAATTAAACTAAGCTAACTCTTAGAATAACAATTAGGTAAATCACAACATTGAAAACATAATCCTTCCAGTGATTTAATATGAATGTCATCTAATTACTCTAAACGATTTGGTAACAATGAACGAGCGAAATCGCAATCAACAGTTTGTTTATTGTAGAACCTGGCGAAGGTTCCGAAAGTACTGCTCCAGCCTGCAGCCTTCCGAATCAAATCAATGCTAACGCCAAGTTTATTGGCTGTCGTGGTCGCCGCGTGCCTAGTGCTATGAGCACTAAAAATGGATGTATCTATACCACTTTTTTGAAGAGTTTTCTTTATCCATCCACTAAGTGTTTGTGTGCATATCTTACGATGTGGTTTTTTAAAACTAATAAAAAATTGAATCTCTTGTCCACGTAATGAATTTGTTTTATTTATGTATTCTTTGATGCACGTGGCTGGACAAATACTTGAATTTTCATTAAAATATGGAATTTTAAGAACAGGTTGACAAGAGTTCGGGTTTGAAGTTTCAATAATATCGGGAATGTGTATAATAATTTCATTAGGGTTCTGAAAATTTATGTTAGGTAGTTTAATTAACGATAACGTTTGAACTCGGTGCGCGGTGACGAGAGCCAATAAAGTGGCAGTCTTTTTGGAAAGGGTTTCCAAGTTTAGATCTTCATTGGGCCATTGATTTGACAAATACGATAATACTATGTTAGGATCCCAGGAGACGTTGTATTTAGGCTGAGAAGGTCTAAACCTGTAAACACCTTTCATGATTTTTTTTATTCTTATATCTTCTAATGCCTTATCAAACAATAAATTTAGCGCCGATTTATAGCTATTAATGGTACCGTACTTTGTACCTTTGTCAAACATTTCAGTGAAAAATTCAATAAATATTGGCACAGAAGCTTTGTTGCAGTTATAATCATGATCTTTACAGAATGAAACCCAACATTTGAGGCCGCTATCATATTGCTTGTATGTGTTTTAGGAAAGTGAATTTAACATAATGTCGACTGATCGGTTGGACAGATTCATGTTCGCGTAAGCCCTCCTGACAACTTCGCGGCAACTAGTTTCATTGTCCAGTGGAGATGGTGCGGAGATCTGAAAGGCGATATCAGCAAATTAATATCCGGCTCAAACGTTATGCACTTAGAGTTGATTAATGATTTGAACAACGGAAACCATGGTTGTGTTGGCCAGTAAGGAACAACAACAACGCCCTCGGCTTCATCAGTTACAATCTTTCTTAACGTCTTTAAAATTAATGCAAATGGTGGAAACGCATAAAAATACATGGATTTCCAAGATATGGTGAAAGCATCAACTTTCCACGCATCGGGATCACTTTTCCATGATACATAAGTATTACACTTCGTATTCGAACGACTTGCAAACAGGTCGACATCAAAATTACCAAAACAATTTAATATTTTATTAAAAGCATAGTTGCCAAGCTCCCACTCTGAGTCAGAAAATTTCATACGAGAGAGTGCATCTGCCTCACAGTTATTTTTGGTGTTAATATATGATGCAAAAACATGTATTCTTTTGCCTTCACACCACTGCCATATTTCCCTAGATACTTTATTTAAGTGCGCGTATTGTACACTACCCATTCGATTTATGCAGGAGATGGCGGTGGTGTTATCAATACGTAATAGAACTTCGCAATTGGATATGTCTTTTGTAAATATTTTTAAACCGAAAAAAGCGGCTTTTAATTCTAATTCATTTATATGATGTAACTATTCATCATCAGTCCAAAACCCATAATGCTTATTTTCATGACAACATGCATCCCAGCCTGTTTGGGATGCGTCGGAGAATATTTCTAGTTCGTATTTATTTAACTTAAATTTATTAAAACCATAATCAACATTACGCATCCACCATAACATGTCTAACTTTGTTTCTTTAGTCAGGGTTATAGTTTGATTGTAGCTGGGGTTATGTAATAAATATTTGTATTTAAGTTGTTCAAATTGTTTTGTGTATAGCCAGGAATATTCCAGGGCTGGGCAAGTGGATATTAATAGTCCTAACAGTCGTGTGAAATCGTGTAAATTATATTTATCTTGATCAATGAATTGTTGTAAATAGTTTTTAATTTTTTGTTTTTTATCTGTAGGCAGTTCCATTATCATTTTAGATGAATTAAAAATGAATCCCAAAAATTTGCAATATTTACTCGGAATTAGACAACTTTTTTCCTTATTAATCATAAAACCTAAAGATTGCAAAAGGTCAGTAATAGTTTGAACATTTTTTTGGCATTCTGTGTATGTTTTTCCATAGCACAATATGTCATCTAAGTAAATAACACATAATATACCGTGGGTTCGTAGGCGTTCCATGACCGGTTTTAACATTTTTGTAAATACAAACGGCGCAGTACAAAGCCCAAAGGGTAAACACGTAAATTCGTAAATAATATCACAATATTTAAAGCGAAGGTATTTTCGATCAGACTCCGTAATATTTACTAAAAAGTATGCGTCTTTTAAATCTAATGATGTCATATAACAGTTTGGACTTATCAATTTAGAAGCTGTTCGGTAGTCTTAAATTTTGAAGTGTTTAGTTTGAATGTATTTGTTTAGTTGTTTTAAATTTAGAATAAATCTTTTTTCACCATTAGATTTAGGTATTAAGAAAACTGATGATAAAAATTGTTTATCATCATGATTGCATTTACGAATAGCTTCTATTTCCAAAAGCCGTTGAATAGCACATTCATATTCTAAACGCTCACAATGTGTTTTTGGATAGGTTGCTACAAATTCATGCTGTATTGGTCGAGTGACAAACGGAATTGAATAACCTCTAATCCAAGCCAAAATGTTTTCATCACTAGTGATTTGGGCCCACTTTTCATAAAAGTGACTAAGTCGACCAGCAAAGGTTACCTCGTCTAGCGGCGGAGCACCCGTCGCGGTTGAGGTGGAGGGGGCGGGGGCGGCGGCGGCGGCGGGAGCGCGCGGCCCGCCGGCGCCGGGCGGCTGCGCAGGAGCGCCCACTGCTGCTGTCGCGGGCCCGCTGCTGGTCGCCCTGCATCCGGCCTCTTCTGGTGCAGGTTCTTGTAGTTTCCCCGGTTTTAATTGTTGTATGCAGAACTCTTTTGATTCTGGTTTCTCTGAACGTTTTTGAGTTCTTCACCTGATTTCTGCACTGTCTTAGCGGTCTTAAGTTTATCCGACATATTTTCGCCGAATAGGTATTTATCCGTGATGGAATTACATAAGGCATCTTTTAAGTTGGAATTCGTCGCAGAGATGACGAATTTCTTTCGTGTCTCGGTCTCGTAATGATGCATATCACATAAAACACGACAAGCGTCGCTAATGGATTTCACTACGTATGATTTTTGAAAATCTTTATTGGAAACGATTTTCTCTAAAGTATGGGTTAAGGCGGCAATCGCAACACTCAAATGTTTTTGTCTGGATAGCAAAGATGCATCCCGTTTAACTAAAACATCGGACAAAGCCGCTTTGGCTTCGGGATTTAATATGGGAGGAACCAATAACTCGCAATTTGAGGGTATCAAATATTCCTTAAAAAGTTTATCCTTGCTGTCTTTGTTTAGACCTTTCTTCAGGACGTTGTGCCACCTTGCCGCTATATCTTCATGTACGGAAGTACCAAAGGAGGTTTCCAACTCGGGTGCATCGCCTAGCAATTGGAGGATGTCATTATCCAAGTCCACCACACCTTCGGTGGCCGGTGTGTTATTGGCAATACCTTCCGCGCTGGCGGCGGTCTCATGCAGCGGAGGCGAATGTGTCGGCTCCAGCAGCGGAGCCGATGGCGGCGACTGCGGCGCGGCGGGCGACGCGAGCAACTCTGCCGGGGCCGGGGACGGCCCAGGAGACAGCAGAAGCCTCGTCACGGTGTCGCGTGAATCTGTAAGAACATTTGTTCTTAAAGATATAACAGTAAAACGGATATAGCCTTAGTGTTATTAGCTATTCACGCCCTTTTATTTATAAGAATGACAAGAGCCCCGATAATAGCCAGTGCGCATTCTGATTATGTGACAGATACAACCCCGATAACGGTTGTTCGCATCACGCAAATAAGGTGTGTTGGCATTTTACTTTCGTAAAAAACAGGTTCCTTCTAAAATGAAATTAAAACTTACAGTTAGCTTCCTCATCGGAGGAATAAAAAACGCCGCTTCGTTTCTTTCTTCTTAATTTATTCTCCAACTTTTGTATCTTCCTTCGTATCCTTTCCTCGCTATTTTCTCGTCTTCTTTTCTTCCCCATGTTCGAAGCAAATTACGTTGGTAGGTAAGGTCCGTAAGTTCCGTTGACGTGCGAAGGGTTCGGCACGGAAACACGTAATGAGCTAGCAATCGGTCCGTGAGTCTACGCAATAACGGTATTGGTCTTTTTTTTTTCGAATACCGCAAAAAAAAAACTTTAAAGTCCGTGCAAGGGTGACGCTTGGGGCGCCACTACAACATGTAAGCATAAATCGCAAAGAATGAAGCTGCGAAATATAATAGATAAGGTACTTTGATACGTGGCACGCGTTATAGCATCGACACAGTCGCGATGTGTCTATACTGCATCGCTACACTTAAATGGTCAGCTTGTGCATTGCTTCTGCATCGGTGCTGCATCGCTGCAAAAAAGTCGCAGTGTGTAAATGGTCTTAGGTAGGTACTTACAGAGAAAAAAAGGAAAACAAAAGAGGAACGCGAGCGCCCGCGCGACGTGACATGAATCGATTCGGTAGCGAAGTTTATGATTTTATTACGACACTTTTTCTGTCCACGGACTCTCTCACACTCTTGTTCGTTTACTCGCTCCGGAAATTTATATTTGAAACACTTTTTTACGGTCTTACAAAAGATAATAAAAGGAAAATATTATAAGTACCTAGATGTTTAAAAAAAAACATCAAATTACAAAAAATAAAAATAAATTTGCTTCTCAATTAATTTTAACAAACGGTTTTTTTTTTGAGTTTTAACAATTTTTAATAGAATATGGTCGTATTTCCGTAAACCAGAACCAACTCTCACCTTGGTCAAAAATGGGTTAAATATACAATTGTCATTATTTATATGATATTGGCGTGGTAGAAAAAGTGTCAAATTGGTAAAAAAACGACCACCAAGGGAACCAACTCGAAAAGACTTACTTACATTGTCCTCAACTGTACACATAGCTTGCAAACTTTTTTTGCAAACGATTTTAGACAAAAATGCCTATATCTCAAAAGTAACTTTGTGTGGGTTGGTTCTGGCTTGCATAAATACGTCCATACGTCGAATGCTTGGAGGTAAGAACTAAACTTCTGCAGTCAATCTCATTTCCACATAATGTGATGTGCGCGCCACGTTATGAGATATGAATGTTAGACGCTACCTTATGGCTGCGATGGCATAATATTTACGGGACACGTATATTAGGAAAAGCTTTTACCGCGCACCGTCGAGATACCGGCGATATTGACATTTACTAATGAAAATGTACCCCAATGCTTTGAAGTAATGTTGATTATGCCCTGCTATCCCCGCTGGGAGATCCCTGGTTCAGACAAAAATGTTTCCCAGTAATGTAATTGCAAAGAGTTTTATATTTTTCATATTCCGTTATTGCGTTCCGGGTGTTCGTGATTGAAAGGTCTTGTTGGCCAGGGTTATTGATATTTGTGTAATCCGCTTGAGGTTCATCCATAAGTTAGTAATCCACGGTTTGACTGAAAAAAATACGAGTAAAGATAAAATGTCTTACCACAATTTTCACGCGTCCACCCGTCATGAATTCATTTATTGTGTAAATGACAAAAAAAATGTATTTGTTTTGAAGACGACAATAGCTTAAACATAAAAATTCTTCTTGTAGGTAACTTGTAAATTCATCGAAAGTATTGAAAAAGAATTTATTTTACTTACAAAATAAATTAAACGCTTAGGGAGAATTTCCGATCCGCGTTCATAGCGGTATTTTTTAAAGGCTCTTCCAAAGCCAAAATAAGCCAATAACGAATTAACTTGGAACAAAGAAAATTACCTTGTCAGGGAAATGGCTCAGCAAACAGCAGGTGTAGTATAATGAAATATTTTCATTACACATGGCAACGTGGAGGCAAATATGGGGAGTTCGGTTGTGTGCACTCGTCGCTAAGTGTGGGTAATTAATTAGGTAAATATCGCATGGATAGAATAGTAAATGGTAAGACTGGCTAGTTAACTTTGTTACTGCTAGTTACAGAAATGATAAAATATGTTTTATTTAGACGAATGTGCCTAAGTGATTGAAAGGTGACTTGCAGAGTCGTGGGCACACAATGTCGTTATTACATAAAGTTGAAGGAATAAAAAGTCGGTGTTCCTCCTAATGTAATCTTTGAACAATTGATACTCCAAAGAGGTGATTAACTAAGGCCGACGTTTTTGGGGTTCCGTAGTAAACAAGGAACCATTATAGTATCGCCATATCTGCCCGTCCGTCTGTCCGGGTGTCGGCGGTTTTACTCAGAGACTATAAGAGGTTGAAAGCTGTAAATTTGTATGAGTATGTATTACGAGTATAATTATTGCTAAAAAGTTATCTCCTACAAAAGTAAATGCGGGTTTTTTTTCTCCACCAAACCATCGTGTGGAGTGTCGTTGAATAGATCTTTCAAAAACATTATGAGGTTGAGAACACCATTGCTCGATTTAGGGATCCGTTTCTGAAATAGAAGCTTGATATCTTTTAGAGTTATTTACCTCTTTGAGTACAAAATTAGGTCAACAGCACACATAAGAGTACTTAATTGAACCACACACGTTGCAATACTTAAGTGTAGGAACGATATCGCGTTTTATTTATATCGCTCTGTTTCATATTTCTGGAGCGGGAAAATGCTCCGACTTTTTCAATCTGTAATGATCTATTACGACTCAACATTGAGCAAGAAACTTTTTGGGTAACATAATATTATGCTGTCTATTTTTAGAGCCAATTGAATTCGGTAGTTCTCGAGAATTCGAGGCAGTGGAGAGGTATACTCGAAGGAGTTTTTACACTTTTACTTCTTGAGGTGTTTTCATAAGAATAAAACAATTCGCTTATTTTTAAATTTAATTAAAAACACGCATTCAAGTACGTATTTTGAATTATATGTATTCTCATAATCTTTTCCGAAATCCACATACCAAATATTTACTCAGCTTCCTTCCTCTTAACTAACTTTCTATACAAAAATAATGTTAGCTTATGTTCCATAAGATAAGAAATATTGGGTGAGCAATTTAGCGATTCGTGTTCGTTGAGGCGTCATATTGTCTGGCAAATAACTGTTCCCAAGGTAGGGCGGCCAGCACGTCACGGTAAACACTGCAGTATCTTATGCGCTTGTGATACGGGTGATTTTGCAACAAAAATGGGTAGCCTGATGTGCTGGCTACTGTACCTACAGTTTAGTAAACTTGCGTCTCTTAATCCATGCAATGTCGGCGCCTATCCTACTAAATTGAGTCACAGGGCGACACAATACGAGTAAACCGTTGTACGTAAATTGAATCACCCATGTAAAGCAAACTCCAAGCCTTTACGGGTAAAACATTAGTTGGAGTAATTTGGTTGAACGATTCCGAATACTATGAAAGACGCGTAAGAATGTGGTACATGGTTATCGATTAGTTGACTCTAGAAATAGATGTTTCTTGTGAGCTTTTGGCGAAATATTTCTTCCTCATTTCACGTCTGAAGAACGAAAATAATGTTTCTCAGCCATACTGTTGCTTTTCGGTCATAAAAACTTTTGCAATTCCATAAACTCCATCACAAATATTAAAAGTAATATTATTTTATGTTTGACGTTGTCTTACTTTTCCTGTTTGTTTCTTGTCATTTTGTGACTTGTAAAGTCGAGGTGTATTTGTAAACATTAAGATTAAAAACAGTTTTTTGTTCAGACATAATTAAATACGCAAAAGTTAATTTTACCAATTCATCATGGAGATATCATATTCGTATAATAAGTTGCGCAAGAACTTCGGAAGGCAGCCGATGTTTTGCGAAGCCCCTGTACAGTTACTGGACTCCATAGATCCAAATGTTGCGGAACAGAAGAAATATGGCTTGAGGAATCCAGTACATAGTGAGGCACAGGTTTCAAAGAGCCAATCGGAACACTACATTAACACTAAAAGAGTAGTGTACTCAGACTCAGGGGCAAATCACGGAGAAGGCGGCTGGCCCAAGGAAGTAAATTTCTGGGATGAAGAAACTACCACGAGGTACCGTAGACGCGTCGAGCGCGACGACAACTACGTAGATGCCGTACTCAAACTGTACTCCGATTTCGAACATTTCGTCAAGCAAAACAACGCTGTTGAGCTTTATGAGATGTACTTCAAAGGCATGAAGGCAGAACAACCCATCGAAAAGTCTCTGATAAGACTTACCAACGTTTACAAGGACCCTTTCTCTCGACCTGTATGGTCGATCGCCTGGACAATAGAAGAAGACTCTAAAATGGTAGTTTCATATTGTAACCGAAAATATCCCATACCGATAATACCTCCACCTAATGTTAATTTCACTTGTTTCCTGTGGGATTTGGAGAATCCCCATGCACCTTATCAAGAATTTTCTCCTCCTTGTCCTATTTGGCAGTTAGTTTGCTCACCTGTTTCGCCATCTGTGATTACGGGTGGTCTAAACGATGGCAGAGTTTGTATGTTTGATATTCGAGCACAAAAGGAGCCTATGCTGTTGAGTCCAATGCATTTAGCTCATAGAGATCCTGTAACATCGGTTCTGTACATCGCCTCGCGAACAGGCACTGAATTTTTTAGCGGGTCTACTGACGGTCGATGCATGTGGTGGGATCTCCGAGATTTTTCAGCGCCAACTGATACCTTGATGATGGCAATTAGAGTTCCACCTGGTGAACAAGCAAGCTTAGCGTATACAGAAGGCGTCAGTACGTTACAATTTGAACGCACAATACCGACGAAATTTTTATGCGGTACAGATACCGGCTTTGTGATTAACGTTAATCGTAAGGGCAAAACTTTTAATGAAATAATGAGCGCAATTTTCAGTGCTCATAGAGGCCCGGTAAAAGCATTGCATCGTAACCCGAGCATTGTCAAAATGTTTATTACTTGTGGAGATTGGACTGTGAATCTGTGGAGCGATGATGTCCACTGTTCTCCGGTTATTACAGGTCTGCCTCAAAGGTATCAAATACTTGATGCAATTTGGGCACCACAGAGGGTATCATGTTTTATGTCAGTAACATCGGACGGAAATTTCCAACTTTGGGATATTTTACGCAGATACAAAGAACCAATCATCGTTATGCCCGTTTCGAAGTTTCCCCTGCAAAAGATAAAGCCTCATGAGGAAGGTCGGTTAGTGGCAATGGCCGATTTAAAAGGGGATCTATACCTGTTGTCCCTTTCCGATAATTTGGTCCATTCTGGAGACAAAGACAAGCAACTGATGACCCAAATATTTGATAGAGAAACCAAACGCGAGCACATTTTGGAGACTCGTATAAAAGAGATCTTATTGAAACGTAAAGCTGAAGAGGAAGGGGTCACGACAGTGGTTGAGGAGTTTGTGGATGAGGAAGCTTTAGCTAAAACGGCGGAGGATGAATATAAGAAGACAGTCCAGGAAGAAGTTCGGCGCACCGGGTACACTCCTGGTGGTGGTAGTAAACCAGCACCTGCAAAGCCTAAGGGAAAAAAGTAAGCTCTTAAATTCCCGATGACTGCAACACAGGCATTATTGGTAGAAGTTTTCAAAAGCATAAAGTGCAGGCGTTATTAATTATCTTTAGTTGATTCACATTTTGTCAAGAAACTTGTAATCCTATTTAGTGGTTTCTCTAATTTAATTATGTTTTATTTGTGAATTGCTTTGTATTTCCTTGGTTATCAAATTTTGAGGTCAGTACTTGACTTAATTTCGTAAATGTTATCTCATTAAACTACACTGCTAAGGCAGCCGTCTGATACCGATATAGTGACTTAGTAGCCATTAATAACTAAGTAATGGAATGCTTCAGTAAGGCAAGTGGGAGGCACTTGAACCCATTTGGCTTCCTTTGATCGTGTGCTGACGGTAATTTATGCAATTACCGCCTTGGCTGGGCATCAAGAAAATGTGTAAAATAATGTTAGAAGAGTGTCTTCATCCGAAAGAGGTTAATAAGTAATTTAAGTAAGTGAAGTGAGGCTTGTCAGACCATTCACAGTACAGTCAGTCACATTGCGGAGTTGACTAAACAACAAGCGTCTAAAAGTATATTAAAAGACTGTCTTATACGTAGAGCGGTAACAAACGAAACGTTATATTGTCTTGCTTATTAAGGGTCATATCATTTTTTTTACAACTAAGCAGTTTTTTGCCGAAACCTTGGATATCAAAGGATAAATCGAAAATCGGCCGCTACGAAGTAGGAATTTTGTAATTACAAATTTACAAAAAATTAAACTGAATATTCTTTTTACCCCATTCTGCACATTGACGATGTTAACTATACAGACATAGGGACACACGCGGGAAGCGACTTTGCTTTATACTGTGTACTTTTATAGCAAAACTTTGAACAAATCTGGTTCTGATTACTGCAATCAAAAAGATATAAATCCCAGAAGTGAGGTATCATTACAAAAAAGAGCGACGATAAAGATTAATCGACTTTATGAATGTAATAAATAACAGACTTAAGAAAATTTTACGCGCAGGCACAAAGCAATAACTGCAGTTGGTTTTCTTTATTTTAACACAACGTTTCATCGAGCTTTTTTTGCTGTTGAGAACTTTACAAAATCCAATGAATCTTGCGACTGTCGTAATTAATAACACAAAAACTAACTTTCCAGTTATAACCTCCAATTAATCAGGAAAACAGCTATTTTGCTGCAGGTTACGGATTTTGACCACTCATAGCTAAGAACTACCACGATTAAATTATCTTTCGGATAAAAAAAAAACTCTTTGAAATCTGTCTATCCATCCAAGACCTACGATGCGGCAAACATAGAGATCAAACCAATAATTTTATAGTTTCACATTTGTAATTGGTTGTCTCCGTGTATTGTTGAAGCTGAGAAAACTTAATTGGTTTATGTGTTATTTTAATTACCTATATTGTTATGTTATGTTAATACTGTATGTTTCCTATAATTTAACAAAATAAAATAAAACACCCCTCTTTCTCATCGGTGGCTAGAAATAAAGTTATTACATGCGCGCTCAGACATTACAGCGCGCGCAGACGACCAACACATATGAAAAGATATTCCGTATTTTGCGATAAGTTTTCATACAATATCTCTCTCTTTTATACCCTAAGTCCTCAATGTAGGCACTTTGACCTGGCAAGAGACTCGGCCGCCATTACCCGGGCCGTTATTATCAGGGCTCATTTTATATGGAGCCGGCCCTTTCACGCCGACCGGACAAATGCCTCGCTATTTAGTCCAACCCTTTCAAAGCCTTCATAGTGATACTTAGGTACACTCTAAAGGTCTTCAAGGCAGATTATTCGTAACCTTACACCCGGAGAATGTAAAGCAACAAGTTTGTTAAGTGAGATTAAAGTTGATGAGTTTCCGGATTACGTAGCTGGGAACGGGGATAGATCGATGTCTCGGAAGTACACAAATACAGTCCGACCAATCGGTACGCAACTTCACTGAACGCTTCACGGAACGAGAGCTTTGTGTTCCGACAGTTACCTGAGTATAAGATATCCAGTGCCTAGTGCCTATGGATTTTGGGAGTTATGCGCTTCCAACTTCAGCAGGATGGCTAAGTGCGTTGTGTATAAAACATAAATGTTCTGGAGCTTTTTGCACTACCTATTTCGCATAAGATACAAGAGACAAAGGGAAAGAGAGTGTTAGGTTTTAATTTAAACCCATGATCGTTTACTAAATTTAGTAGGTTACTTACAAAGTAAATAGTATTTGTTTTGATTATTTTTAATATTAGTCCTTTAAAATTCCACCAGAGTGCATGTTTTTCAGGAATGTCGCGTTTGATCTTGTCGACGTATAACAGTTGCTGATTAAGGAAGAAAGATCGTAAGAAGTAGGTAAGTGTTTTAAAATGTTACTGCGCCGGTAACAAGTCGAAAACAACAGTAAAATGAGTAAGTATCCCTCATTCCCTATCTTCCCTTTACGACTTAACTTCTTTACGATTATCACACTTGTTAAGAAAATAAAACGACATACTGTTTGGTGTACTGAGAAAAGTGAAACTTTCAATATAAAGTACACAGCTGAATTACAATAAAGGCTTTGTCACACAAGGAGCGCAATCCGTACCCAATGTCTAGCCTGAATTAGGGTTGTTTAATCATTAATTACTTACAAAGCAGACAAAAGTGTTTTCCTTGAAATGTAAACCTGATAGTCCTAATTGGGTGATAATTCAACAAGTTGATTAAAGTAACGGTCAAGGCAATTAGCCTAGCTAAATAACGAATTGCACAATTAGCTATTTCAGCGAAACAATTGAGGATCTAATCAATTTATGATCTTACCCAGTCCTAGTTATTGTGTTGAGCTTCTTAGTTAATAAAGAGTCAATTATTTATCTTCAATGTGAAATTAGATAATAGTTCTGACTGTGACGTGTGGTACTTGAACCCACAACCTTCCGCAAGCCGGGCCATTATTCTATGCTTTGTAACGCTATATGAGGAATTTTAAGAAACGATCTTAACTGTCAAAAGCATCGGCTGAATTATGCCGGCATTCAGTAAATTATTCCTAATGAGAACTACTCTGTTTTATCTCAAAGCAAATAAACTATTAAATGAGTCGCATAAAGTCACTATTAGGGTAATCAGAACTGGATTGTGCAAGTTTTTGGTGACAATATATGGTCTGGATAATATACCAGATACTTAAGACTATATAGTATAAAAGCAAAGTCGCTTCCCGCGTCTGTGCCTAAGTCTGTAAGTATCTTAAAAACTACTCAACAGATTTTAATACAGATTTGTTTTAAAGAGAGTGATTCAAGAGGAAAGTTTATGTATGTATTATATTAAGGGAAAATGCGAAAACAGCGGGCAGGACAGCGTCTGCCACGTCCACTAGTATGATGGTAAGATGTATTAGTCAAAAATGTTTAAGTCAGTCTTTATATTTTATAAGTCGGGAGTGTCAATCATCATAAATTGAATTTAATCGCTATTTATTTAATATTCCAAAAACCTACGGGAAACCGCCCAATTTTTCTATTTTTGTGTAAAATCTTAATGCGGTTCAGGTTCCCAGAATTCATCTACTTACCAAGTTTCAACAGTATACTCGTAGTACTGAAAGTTTGGGAAAAAAGTGACTGTGACATACGGCCAGACAGACATGGCGAATCTATAAGGCTACCGTTTTTTGTCTTTTGGCTTCGGAACCCTAAAAACGCTTCTTTAAAACGGAAAGGAAAGTAAAGATTCTTCCCGCTCACCGCTGCTAAAAAGCTCCTAAAGCTGAAAAAAACAATTATTTTGCTTTAAATTTCCACTAAATGACGCCAGCGCAGGAACCCAAATACCTTGTGTGTTCATAAGTTTTGAGACTAACTTTGTGCTAAAAAAAGAAATAAAAAATTACTGGCTGCTATTTATTTCTTTTTCTAATTATGAATTTCGAATGTTAACTTTTAATTCCTTTGATTTTCAAATTTATTTCTTTCAATTTTTTCGTGATGGAAAAAACAAAAGAATTGCGTGCGACCGTGATTTCGCTATTTAAGGCGGGAAAAAAACCATTGGAGATTTTCCGTGAGGTGAAAACTTTTGGCGTGAGCCGTAACTTCGTGTATAACACTATTAAACGATACAAGGAGACAAGTTCTTTGCAAGATCGCCAAAGGAGTGGTCGGCCGCGCTCTGTAAGGACGCCTGCGAACATCAAAATCATCCGAGAGTGACTCCGCCGAAATCCATGTCGAACTCAGAAAAAAACGAGCTCTGCAGATTAATATTTCGCGCGTTTCAGTCAACAGAATTCTGAAATATGATCTTAAGGTGAAGGCGTATAGCCGTAGGAAAGTTCATTTTTTAAACGATCGCCTTCGTAAATTGCGACGCGATCGTTGTCCAATACTGCTTAAGAGACACGATGCGAAGAAAATACTCTTCACCGATGAGAAAATCTTTACTGTCGAAGAAAAGTTCAACCGACAAAACAATAAAGTGTATGCAAAAAGTAGTAAGGACGTCCCAGCTTCAGCACGGAATGTCTCGCGTACTCATCATCCGGCTAGTGTGATGGTATGGTGGGGAGTATCGTATGAAGGTGTCACTCCGCTCCATTTCTGTTAACAAGGCGTCAAGGTGAAAGCCAAGAACTATCAAACTGACATCTTAGAGAGAGATAAAGCAAAAACCACCCAAGCGTGGTTGAGGGAAAATGTGCCGGCCTTCATCGCGGCGAACGAATGGCCCTCTTCCAGCCCCGATCTCAACCCGCTGGATTATGCTTTATGGGCTGAGCTAGAGCTCAGGGCCTGCCGAAAGTCCCACCCAAACTTGGAGTCACTGAAGCGAGCTCCTGTCCGAGAAGCAAAGCGAATCCCGCTGCAAAAGATTCGTGCCGTCATTGATGACTGACCAAATCGTCTAAGGGCCTGTATTAAAAACAAGGGTGATGATTTTGAATAATAATAATTATTTTTTGTTTATTATTATCTACTAATTGTTTAATGAAAATTTTAGAAATATATGTTTATTATAAAAAAAGTTATGCAACTTGTATTCCGTCTCAAAACTAATTTATGCACACACGAGGTACATCCAACTGTAATCACCTGAAAAAGTTTCGCGTTTCGCCACGCCGCGTCTCTGAGGATGCCACGCGTAGTGGCGAAACGCGTCGAGTGTATTGTTGGGGTCAGTGTTGTAATTCCGGGTGCATCTTCTGTGTCACGTTGTGAGTTGTAGGTATTGTCAGTCCTGTGATTTTCAGCTCAAACTTTTTTTAGATGATTACAGTTGGATGTATTTGGGTTCCTGCGCTGGCGTCGTTTAGTGGAAATTTAAAGCAAAATAATTCTTTTTTTTTCAGCTTTTGTCATGGATTTCCGCAAAGTAACGCCTGATTCCATCAAAAAGCTCTTACTCAGACTATCACAACACAGGTAAAAAAGGGGAATCGCAACGTAAGTAATCCTAGCCCCTTCGCGGCGAGTTTCATTAGGGAACGCCCTAAACACACATCGATCTCCCAAATAAGACGGCGCGAGGGACCAATAATTACAACAGAAGAACACCTGCGTGATGCCACAGTATAAATTTTTGAGTAAGTTTGCTCTGAACAAATTGTACCTAAAAGAAATTATCCGGTGTTGACCTACCACCACTGATCTTACGAGGTACGCAAACGCATTGTTTAAAACAAATGGAGATCAGCACTTCGTAAGTAAATGTACCAATTTCAGTTACATCGACTTCGTAAAATATTATTTTGTTTTAAGTCAAACAAATACCTATACATTACATGCATTACATTATACATGACAAATATTTAAGATTTGGAACATTTACTCAGTCAGTACTCTTACAGGCTGAGGTTTACCCTTACATCGTGGGATCTAAGGGTGAAAAGACGACAAAATACCACATGAGTATCAAAAATAATGTTGACAGCCACCATGATTTTCGCTCTCCACTTTTTATAACGGCTTTACTGTGCTCATTCCTAAATAGGTACGGGCTTAATTACTTCCTATGTCAACAAGGTTTTTCCACCAAGTGCCCTTTGACACTCGATGTTAGCTGGTCTGATCTCTCGGCACACTTCAGTAAGTCCCGCACAAACAAAGCTATTTGCGTTCCTTGGTCCACGAGACCTGTGTCAACAGTAATATCCTCATCGCTTTTGAGGCGAACACTTGTAAGATATACGGCGAGGTGTATGTGGACACAGCCCTTTATGCTCGGATGGTTAATTCTGTACAGGTGGTTAAATCTATACGTGTGGGCAATGGGTAAGCATGTTGGGTTACAGGTGAATGATTTCTCTCACGTGAGGGAGAGGGGGGTACCTTGGAACACTTTGTTACATTTTCTGTCATAACTTCAGATTCTCAAATTCTTTTTCAACTTTTGGGCTATAAAATTGCAATTCATCAAACGACGAACTAAATGCTTCTTATAGCCGCAACATTTAGAATCTAATCTAATTTTAGAAAAAGCTTGGGGCAGATTTGAAATATCAATGAATTCGACAAATTTTAAAGGTTTCTCACACTTTTAGTTTACAACATTAACTGACTAAACATTAGAAACGACTGTACTCTTTTAATTAAAATTGTTGTGGGTTTACTATATTATGCCATTTGAGGGTACGCCTCAAATAATAAAGTTAGTTGTCATCCAATCGTCGTTTCATTCACACAACATGGTGACAGCGGTGGGATTTATTTAAACGCGTGCGATAGTGTAACAGATAGTTAGATTACGTATATAAATCTGTGTATTGACTGTCAGCATCTTAGATTAAATAAAAATGGAGCACGCGAGACCTCCGCCCGAGTTGTGCATGGATGGCAGCCCCGTCAGCAGGGCTGACGCATGGAAAAGATGGAAGACACAGTTTCAATTGTTCTTAAAAGCGTCAGGCGTGTACAAAGAAGAGAAGTCTATTCAAGCTAGTTTACTCATAAACCTCATAGGACCTGATGGGTTTGATATTTATCAAACGTTCACCTTTGCCAAAGCGGATGAACGTGAAGACGTGGATGCTTTGATAAAAAAATTCGACGGCCATTTTGGCGTGAAACCGAACATCACGCTTGCCAGATATAATTTTTTCACAAGAAATCAGGATGATGGCGAGTCGATCTCTCAGTACGTGACTGCGTTGAAATTAATGAGCAAGAACTGTGTGTTTTCGTGTCTAGAAGAGGAACTCATTCGAGATCGCATCGTGTGCGGTATTAAAAGTACAGTGGTCAGGGATCGCTTACTGAGGACGGACGATTTATCTTTGGAAAAGGCGATTAAGATTTGTCAGGCTGACGAGGTGTCAGTCGACAGCAGCAGGCAGTTAGTGGGACGCAGCGCTGGCGGTGCCGGCCACCCGTCCTTGCAAGTGGACCAGGTGCGCGGAGGCGGCGCGCGGCGCGGAGCCCGAGGCCGCGGCGGCGGCTCCGGCGCGGCCCGCGGGGCTGCGCGTGCGCCTGGCGGGAGCGTCCCGCGGGGCCGGTGTCGTGCATGTGGGTTGCAGTGCCAGCAAGGAGCGTGCCCTGCAGCCGGTGTTGAGTGCTATGTGTGTCGTAATTACGGTCATTATGCTCGAATGTGTAATGTTAGAAATGTGAAAAAGGTGTATGAAATAGGTGCTACTGATGAAAACTCGGACCTTTCGAGTGAGAAATCATTTTATATATCTACACTTTCGTGTGAAGGTGAAGCGGAGAACTCAACGGAAGCGCTATGGTATGAGACATTGAGGGGTGAGTGTGGAACTGAGAATTTTAAGCTTGATTCTGGAGCTGATATTAATGTAATATCTTTTGATAAATATGTGTCACTTGGTTATGATGTAAATCAAATACAAAACAGCAACATTATACTACATTCTTATACGAATGATTTAATTCCAATTAAGGGTAAGTATTTCTTATTTAAAACTATGGTACAAAAATAAAATGTATAATATCAAGTTTGCAGTTGCAAATATGAAATGTCAAAGCGTGCTGGGCCGAGATACTTGCGCAAAATTAGGTTTGATAAAACGAGTTCACAGTGTTAATCTAGCTTCCTACGACGATTTATTTCATGGACTCGGCTGTCTCCCAGTTACATACCACATTGTAGTAGATGAATCCGTGAAACCGGTTGTCTGTGCGCCGCGTAAGGTGCCGTTGAGCCTACGAGATCAATTATATGATGAATTGTGCAAGATGGTTGAATTAGGTGTGATTAGAAAAGTTTCACATCCTACCCCATGGGTTAATGCTCTGGTCATCGCAGCAAAGAAAAATGGTAATTTGCGTATTTGTCTCGACCCACGTCCACTCAATTGTGCTATAAAGCGAGCTCATTTTCAGCTGCCTACTTTAAGTGAGCTCGCAACTAAGCTTCATGGTGCACAATATTTCTCAGTGCTAGATGCGAATTCAGGTTTTTGGGCCATTAAAATTGACGATGCGAGCGCAGATCTATGTACATTCGCAACCCCTTATGGTAGGTACCAGTTTATGAGATTACCGTACGGACTTAATTGTGCATCTGAAGTTTTTCATTCAACAATAAAACAATCGATTGAGGACTTGGAAGGGGTTGATAATTTTGTTGATGACGTAATTATTTGGGGTTGTAGTAAAAATGAACATGATATAAGGCTGAATAAGTTTTTAGAGAGAGCCAGAAGTATCAATTTAAAATTTAATAAAACAAAATGTAAGATTTGTGTCAAGGAAGTCACTTATTTAGGCCATGTCTTTAATAGTCAAGGTATGAAACCTGATGTAGAAAAAATAAAAGCCATCAAAGAGATGAAACCTCCCTCTGATAGGAAAACGCTAGAAAGGTTTTTAGGTGCAGTAAACTATCTCTCAAAGTTTATTCCAAATTATTCGGAACACATATATCCATTAACGAGACTGTTAAAAAAGAAATAACCTGGTGCTGGGATGCCGTACAAAATACTGCTTTCGAAAAATTAAAAGATTTACACCCATATTCTAAGATGTTTACTCAAAAGCTCCTTCACTCACCCTCACCTGAGGAGAACCTTAAGGATTCCTCAAAGCATTCTCAAAATTGATATTCTTAGTAGTCAACTTCACCTTACCTCAACGTTCCTCCAGTGAGGTCGAGTGGAGGAATGACGTCATTGTTTTCGAATTGTTTGATTGGCAATGCAATAGAAGTGTGTTGGTTGTGGTCACTTTTTTGGTCTATGGAACATTTTAATGTCAAATCAACTGTCACTTTGACAAGAAAGACGTAAAAAACAACCTCAATTTTCTGTGAAGTGTTCTGAGAAACAAACAAACATTGCGTCCGTGTCGCGTGTTATTATTATTCATAAAGTAACAACGTTTCGCTAGCTAATAATTTTGAAAATGTCGGGCATTAGAAAGCCATTTTCTGAACATGAAAAAGTGTGCCTGCAAGAGTTGATTTTAAAATATAAATTAAATTCTGCGGCTACTATTGGAGCTGGTAATCCAGCAGCAAAAAAAACGGCGTGGGCACGCCTCACTGAGGAATATAACTCGATAGAGACCAACAGCAAAGTGAGTCAGATAAATCACGTAATTAACTTATGTAATTATCTATCTTGTTTCTAACAGATCAGATATAGAGATAACAGACAATCTTTTACTTGTTTTAGAGAACAGAGGCGCAACTTAGAAAATGTTGGGACAATTTAAAAACAAGAAGCAATCTTTGGCCCACGATAAAAGAAAATATAAATATTTAAAATATTCTAATTTCAGTTCCAAGAAACATTCGAGCACATGTCATAAATGAGGAGTTCTCTTTGAAAAGAGAACACTATCAAATAGCACGTCAGAGAGAGGAAGAACTCCACAAACTTAAAATAGCCGAGCAAGAGTGGCTTGTAAAGGCGGCTGAAGAAAATTTCAACAAAGCTCGCCTTGAAAGGCAGAGTGCGGAAGAGATGTTACTGTGCAGCCGGGCTCAGAGAGAGCTCGCGGAGCTGCAATTAGCTAATGCTAAAAAATAATTGATTTCATTTACTATATTATATTTAATTACATTATATTCTACACCCCATTTGTTTTATTATATTCCTTCTATTCTCTCTATACTGAGAAAAACAGAAATAAATGAAACACTAGGCTGGATATTATATTGACATCTTTGATCACCATACAGGTGATCGTATACTAAAATTTGTTTCATTTTGTAAGGTTATTATCAGGCATAATAAAAAAATAATTTTATTTTAAAGCCAAGTAAGTAATAAAAAATAAGCACATAATATAAATACAGAACAGTAGATACTAGTAGGAATACAGTGTAGTTTTTAGTAAAAAATACTTATGTAAAATGTCTCTCAATGAAACTTGCCCTAATGATACTGCCCCGTTCATTGTCTGGTACAGCTGGTGCTGGCACTTCTTGTTCCCTTAGAGATAACGGTTCTGGCAACTCTTGATTAGTGACCATGCATATATTGTGCAAAACAGCACATGCCACTATAATATTAGGAACATTATCTATTTTGTTCTGTAGTTTTCTGCTCAAACATGAAAATCTTCTTTTGAGTACACCATTCACTCTTTCAATGATATTTCTGGTACTGATATGTGATCTATTGTATCTCTGCTGCGATTGCGTTTGCGGGTTAATTACAGGAGTATACATATATGTAGTTTGTGCATAACCACTGTCGCCCAAAATTATACCAGCTCTAGCCAGATCACTTTCTTCTAACCGTAAACAACAACGACTGTTTGCAAATATTCTTGAGTCATGAGCAGATCCTGGCCATCTTGCTACAATGTCATAAATCATCATATCTGGACCGCAGACAATTTGGACATTAATTGAGAATTCTCCTTTTCGGTTTCTGAATAATTCTCCATTTATCCGATTAGGGTTTTTAATGGGGATGTGCGTGCAGTCGATGCAACCTATCACTCCCGGAAACTGAGCACGTAGATAAAATGTTATTTTAATGCTAGCTCTCTCATGTGCTCCAGGGAATTTTATATACTCGCCTACTTTCATCGCAAGCGCTTTCGATAGTTTAGCCACAATTTTGGAGACTACTGGCTGGCTAATTTTGTGCAGATCTCCACAAACAATCTGTTGAAGATAAAAAATATGTATTACATAATAATGTAGGTATGCAATAAACACAAAAATATCTTATTAAAACTTAAATGAGAATTGAAACTGAAACTTTTTTGTATATATGTAATAAAATTCAGATAAATTACCTGGAAATTTCCTGTTGCAAAGATCTTAACACAATGAGTAACTGTATTATCGGTGGTATTGGTAAACCTTTGTTCGATGCATTGGTTTCCAAAGCTATTAACGGCAAAAGCACATCCACGACAGTTTCTTTTCTAAAACGAAATCTTTTTTGAAACTGGTCTTCGTCATAGCACCCCAAAGGATTCTCGGCATCTCTCAAATACCTTCGCGCCGGATAATCGTATGGATTTTCATACCAATAATCCATAAAATCTTCAAAATCACTCATATTAATAACCACAACAAGAAAGTAGCGTCACAAAATCCGATTTCAAGCGTTGAGTGTGCTTTGAGGACGCCTTAAGGTTGGTCGCGAGGTACCTTAACTTTGACAGATGCTTCCTCAACTCCAGTGAGGAAAATCCTCAAGTCGAGGTCCAAGGTGTCAACTTAGAATACTATAATCCTTAGATGAGGTTGAGTTGAGTGGAGGAAATCTCGAGTAAACTTCTTAGAATATGGGTGTTAGTGTGTAACGCACCAGTATTAGCGTTATATGACGTGTCAGCGCCCGCGGTGCTGTCTGTGGACGCGAGCGGCGTGGCGCTCGGCGCCGTGCTGCTGCAGGGCGGCCGGCCCGTCGAGTACACGTCACGCACGCTCTCGGAAACACAGAAGAGGTATGCTCAGATTGAAAAAGAGCTCCTGGCCATTGTTTATGCGTGTGAAAAATTTCATCAATATATTTATGGCAAAAAGTGTGTTACTGTTGAGACTGACCACAAGCCTCTTGAAAGTATATTTAAAAAACCATTGAACTCGATCCCAGCGCGCTTACAAAGGATGATGTTGAGATTACAAGGTTACGATTTGTCTGTACATTATAAGCCCGGCAAATATATGTACTTACCTGATACCTTGTCGCGTGCGCCGCTTCCCGATGTATATAGTGATGATATTAGTCAAAACGTACTATATCAAGTAAACATGTTGATGAGTCATTTGCCGATTTCGACACAAAAGTTAAACATGGTCAAAAGTGAGACATCCAAAGACGTAGAATTAAATGAATTGTCCAAATATATTTTGAATGGTTGGCCTGAACATAAATATAATTTGCCCCAAAGTATATCTCAGTATTGGTCATTGAGAAACGAACTTCATATAATTGATGGTAAGTATAATCTTTAAGAATAACCTGATATTAGTGCCACTGTCATTGCGCGGTAAAATGTTAGCTATTATACATGAAGGGCACTTAGGCATAGATAGGTGCAAGCGGCGCGCGCGAGAAGTGTTATTCTGGCCCGGCATGAGTCACGATATTGAACTTTATGTTAAACGCTGTAAAGAATGTCAGGAGTGCCAAAATGCGCCCGCTAAAGAACCGATGATTCCTGTTCAAATTCCTAATCTGCCTTGGAAGAAAGTAGGTACAGATATTTTTGAATATAAAAAAAAATATTTCTTGATTTTAATCGACTATTATTCTGGCTTTGTTGAAGTTGCGCCACTAAATAATATTACATCTTCATGTGTCATAACTGTCCTTAAAGAAAATTTTGCAAGGTATGGAATACCTGAGATTGTTGTTAGCGACAATGGCACACAATTCTCGAGTCGTGATTTTAAACGTTTTGCTGAATTTTGGGGATTTGAGCACTTAACTTCATCGCCTAACTATCCACAGTCAAATGGAAAAAGCGAGAGGGCCGTTCAAACAGTAAAAAGAATTTTAAAGAAGTCTATTAATAGCAATAGCGATTTCTATTTAAATCTATTAAGCTATAGAAATACACCGCGGGACAATAATATTGGCTCGCCTGCACAGTTACTTATGGGTCGTAGGTTAAATTGTAGATTGCCTGTGCATCCTGCAATACTTGAGCCTACAAATCATAACATAAATTCTTATAATATATTGCTCAAAAAGCAAAGTCAATCCAAAGTAAACTATGATAAGAATTGTAAACAACTGCCTGAATTGAATGTCGGTGACCACGTCATTATGTTAGACGGTCAACAGAGGCAGCGAGGTAAAGTAGTTACTAAACTGTCTGTACCCCGTTCATATATTATTCGCAATGAAAGGGGATCAGAGTATCGACGTAATCGCCGACATTTAATTAAATACAGTGCATCTGATGTGAGTTCACCCGCTGACACTGACTTGCCTACAAATAAAGTTAATGATGCGTCAGAGTCCGCGTGTGAAGAAAAACAAATTGTGGAATATAGCCCGCCTGTTACTCGGGCCAGGGCTAAGGCATTAAAATGAATGGTCGCCTTTTAATGCTAGCTAATAAGATAGTAGGTATAAGTTCTTACAAAACTTTAAAGATGTTTTACTCATCATCACAAGTACCTGTATGTGGTGACCTCCGAACTACCGACCCCAAGGAACCGTTCCGTAGGGCATACAGGTGCTTTTGATACACACTCAATCCCTGGCTTACACACACACACACACACACACTTGCACACACGGCAGGAATTGCATGCAAATAGTTCCTTAAGCAAGTCTTAGATTTAGATATCATTTAAGTCACTATATAACACTCAAGTGTTTTTATTTTGTATACTAAGCTTTTTGTTTTTATGGAAGAGATGTTGTGGGTTTACTATATTATGCCATTTGAGGGTACGCCTCAAATAATAAAGTTAGTTGTCATCCAATCGTCGTTTCATTCACACAACAAAAATGAAAACGTAAATGGACATTTTAATTGAAATAAGATCCGAGTCTCGTTTGTACAGTAAATACTTCAAAATACAGTCTTTATGACTTGCTAGTTAATTTCTTATT
Source organism: Pyrausta despicata (assembly GCA_963921415.1). Classification (NCBI taxonomy): domain Eukaryota; kingdom Metazoa; phylum Arthropoda; class Insecta; order Lepidoptera; family Crambidae; genus Pyrausta; species Pyrausta despicata. Next base: position 8,827,088 of record OY992853.1, read on the forward strand.
CAGTTTTTTTTGTTTTTTTGTCATTTTTAGTACTGCCCACATGATAGTGTTCAAAGCTGCCCCAGAAGTATCTGTAAAATGAAAAACGATTTCTTTCCGAGTAAAAGTTTAAAAATGGTATTACTCGTAATATGTAATCCATTGCGTGATATATGAAACATTCTGACTAAAAGAGGTAATCAACGCTCTGCATACCTTGAATTGGATGATTAAGATCCTTAGCGCTTATTTGAAAAAACTTATCATTTGCACTCGAAATTGAAAACTCTTTATAATTCAACGACAGGCTGTCAAAAGACAGTAGTGACAAGTGACAGTTGTGCAGGTTTGTGTTGCCACTATCCAAAAAAAACCACCACAAAATTACCTTCTACAAAACTTCTGTAAACTCAAATGTCCAAAGCTTCTTATAGTTATATAAATCGCTGGACATTTTATGACTTTAACTTTGTCACAATTTATGACTTATCTGACTTCTAAATACAGTTATCGGTGACATAAATCTTTCAACTGGAAATCGTTACGATTCAAATTGTAGTAAATAGGTATCATAAGTTACAACGTTCATTCGCGCGCTCTCTCGGATATTTTACGAAATTTTATAACGCAATATTGAGTTTTTTATTTATACGATCATAAATTTCATTGGGTCTGCACTTAACTGCAGCAGCTGTGAATATAAGTTTGGCTACGGCTGTTAAAGGTGAATTTTTATATTATTAATAAAGTTTATCAGTGGCTGTTTCCATAAGTAGAGTTATCCCTCTGTTCGATCGATAGAACATACAGCACTTAAATCTGAGCGCAATAATGAGATTAATTTAAATTTTCCAATTGGACAGTTCCAATTATCAGATAATTTAAATTAATCTCATTGTACTGGCATGATAATAAATAAGCAATTAATAAAAATGCCGTGTGACATGTGAAAGTCTATAGATTATGTCTACTTCGGTTCGGTCGTCAGCTATTTAACATTTTTGACTATAAAGTCATAAATGTCATCTCAAAATTATAATTTTTCATTATATTTTTATTTTTTTATGATGTGATCTGAAAAGTATAGCAAAATACTAATATTCTCGCATAAGTTCCATATTCATCCAGTTAATCTTTTAAATGTCTTGCAACTGATTACGAATCTTCTTTTTTCTTTTTTTACAACAAGCTTTTTAATCAATTTGTACATTGTCATTAGAACTAAAAGTGTATTTAAAATTGGGTAAAATTTAGCTTGTAAGATTTGATTACAGATAACAAACGCCGGAGTGAATCTAAATAAAGGCGTGTAAAAAATCTTGAGTCGTCGTCAATCACTTAAAAATACTTTAATACTTAACACAATACATCTCCGTTAAAATTTTAACTGTAAGCGAGTGTGAGTGAAGATTCCTACAACACATTATCACATCTCCGCTAAACCCCTAGGGTAAAGGGGAAGCCGATATTGTAATTCAAGTCGGATCGGCAGATCAATTTTTCATATACACGTTTTTGTACATTGGACGCGAGATTCGGCGATTTATCAAGAACATGTGTTGCGGGCGGACAAAAAATCACAGATTAGGCCCCTTACATACTGGGCAATATCGAAAATTTTTGTACAATCACCAAAAGGAAACAAAAATGAACTGCATAACAAAAAATACAAATATCACAAAAAGGAAACAAAAAGGCATTGTAAGAGCTTGTTCACAACTACAAAAAAAGACTAGTGATTGAGTGACATATTTTATTAAAATTGAAAACGTTTTCGAAACTAAACTTTTTAGTATTCTTCTAAAAATATTTATGAAAATTATGTGAAAAAAATTCAAAAAACAATAGAACTTTAACCTCGAAAACTTTTGCATTCAAAATATCACCCTGTTCAGAGCGGCCATTTGTTTTCCGCCATATTGAATTTTTTACATGTCGGCAGTTAACTCTCGTTTTCCGTAATAATATTTATTTCAGCACCCCCTTCTTATCCCTTACAGTTTTTGAGATTAAAAAAAAATATAAATAATTTTGTTCTAAAAAAAAGTCAAGAGTTCTTCAACAATATGAAATCACCTTTACTTCTTTTTTGTTATCTCATTTTTGTTACGTCACAAAAAAACATAACAAATCGTAACGAAAAGGAAGAAATTTTTAAGGTTGACATAACCTAAAAAAATTGTGAGATGAGACTGATGCCTTGGTTTTGGAAATCGGTTAATTCATTTCAATCTGTCAACCATAATACTATATCTACGTGGAAAAACTATTTTAAAATCACTAACCGTTTTAAATTATAATAACACACCAAAAAGAACAATTTTAAAGTTGAAAATTAACTTTACAAACAGTAGAACGCTGCACACACATTTCACTCCGCAAACAAAATGGCCGACTGTTACTTTCTATGCTCTATGATTGGCTGTATGCAGCAAAAGTTGTGTTGCCAGTTAAATCTTTTAAAACCTACTATTTTAGACCATCACAAAAACGAATAACGAAAATGAACAAAATTAGAGACGTATTTTCAAACCTTTGTTTTTTTCTTTTTATAATATATATTTTTTTTATTAATGAAAAATTAAATGGCAAAACAATCATAAATTCAATGTTTCTTATGAATTTAAAGGAAAGACAATTCCATTAAAAAGTGACGATCTTTTTGTTACGCAGCGACCACTCGAGGACAATTTATTTTGTATGGAAAAACTAAGTATCTTAAAATTTAACGTATTAATAAACGTAGAATAACTTTTCCAGGTTCATGAAGAAAATATATAATATTAAAGAGGCCCTAAACTAAATATGTTTACAAAAATCAAGTAAAAAATCTAAACCAATTTTTTGATACAAAACAGAATTTTGCGTGGACAACCAAATGTACAAAAATTTTCGATATTGCCCTACTACGACTGTAGCATTGATGCAGTCACGCAGTTTTGAATCTCGCGATGCTGTTAAAACATAATGAAGTTTTACGACTAGCTATGATCAGATTAAAGCATCGACGCAGACGCAGACACAAATACTTCGTTTATAAAAGGTTGAGACCACATTACGACAGTTGGCTTTATGTCTGTAACGCTTTCACGCCTAAACTACTGAATGTTTGGCACAAATACAAAGTTGTCACCAATCTGTATGTATATTAAATTTCATCTAAATCTGTTCAGTAGTTTAGGTATAAAAGTGTAACAGACGAAAAGTCAATTGTCGTATTGTGATCGCCACCTTGTATATTTGAGGATCAAACGAACTTACTTGAAGTGAAGTTCGATCCAAATTATATGAGCAGCTTCATTCGACGCGATTTATGCTTACATGTTGTAGTGGCGCCCCCAAGCGTCACTTGCACGGACTTTAAAGTTTTTTTTTTTGCGGTATTCGAAAAAAAAGACCAATACCGTTAATGCGTAGACTCACGGACCGATTGTTAGCTCATTTTGTTTAGAGCCAAACCTACCTGCCTTGAGTTATTTTATACTTGAGTTTGTTGAGTATTTTATATTTGTCTAAATCAGGGATGGGATTTAAGTATTAAAAATTTGGGTGGGACCTTATAAATCGCGTCGAATGAAGCTGCTCATATAATTTGGATCGAACTTCACTTCAGGTAAGTTCGTTTGATCCTCAATTATATTTCGCAGCTTCATTCTTTGCGATTTATGCTTACATGTTGTAGGATGTTTAGAGAACACAAATATAAAATACAAGTGTTCATTATTGATAATGGATTTATTCAATCAATGTTAAATTAACAGAGTTTTGTGTAGCATCTAATTAAATTAAACTAAGCTAACTCTTAGAATAACAATTAGGTAAATCACAACATTGAAAACATAATCCTTCCAGTGATTTAATATGAATGTCATCTAATTACTCTAAACGATTTGGTAACAATGAACGAGCGAAATCGCAATCAACAGTTTGTTTATTGTAGAACCTGGCGAAGGTTCCGAAAGTACTGCTCCAGCCTGCAGCCTTCCGAATCAAATCAATGCTAACGCCAAGTTTATTGGCTGTCGTGGTCGCCGCGTGCCTAGTGCTATGAGCACTAAAAATGGATGTATCTATACCACTTTTTTGAAGAGTTTTCTTTATCCATCCACTAAGTGTTTGTGTGCATATCTTACGATGTGGTTTTTTAAAACTAATAAAAAATTGAATCTCTTGTCCACGTAATGAATTTGTTTTATTTATGTATTCTTTGATGCACGTGGCTGGACAAATACTTGAATTTTCATTAAAATATGGAATTTTAAGAACAGGTTGACAAGAGTTCGGGTTTGAAGTTTCAATAATATCGGGAATGTGTATAATAATTTCATTAGGGTTCTGAAAATTTATGTTAGGTAGTTTAATTAACGATAACGTTTGAACTCGGTGCGCGGTGACGAGAGCCAATAAAGTGGCAGTCTTTTTGGAAAGGGTTTCCAAGTTTAGATCTTCATTGGGCCATTGATTTGACAAATACGATAATACTATGTTAGGATCCCAGGAGACGTTGTATTTAGGCTGAGAAGGTCTAAACCTGTAAACACCTTTCATGATTTTTTTTATTCTTATATCTTCTAATGCCTTATCAAACAATAAATTTAGCGCCGATTTATAGCTATTAATGGTACCGTACTTTGTACCTTTGTCAAACATTTCAGTGAAAAATTCAATAAATATTGGCACAGAAGCTTTGTTGCAGTTATAATCATGATCTTTACAGAATGAAACCCAACATTTGAGGCCGCTATCATATTGCTTGTATGTGTTTTAGGAAAGTGAATTTAACATAATGTCGACTGATCGGTTGGACAGATTCATGTTCGCGTAAGCCCTCCTGACAACTTCGCGGCAACTAGTTTCATTGTCCAGTGGAGATGGTGCGGAGATCTGAAAGGCGATATCAGCAAATTAATATCCGGCTCAAACGTTATGCACTTAGAGTTGATTAATGATTTGAACAACGGAAACCATGGTTGTGTTGGCCAGTAAGGAACAACAACAACGCCCTCGGCTTCATCAGTTACAATCTTTCTTAACGTCTTTAAAATTAATGCAAATGGTGGAAACGCATAAAAATACATGGATTTCCAAGATATGGTGAAAGCATCAACTTTCCACGCATCGGGATCACTTTTCCATGATACATAAGTATTACACTTCGTATTCGAACGACTTGCAAACAGGTCGACATCAAAATTACCAAAACAATTTAATATTTTATTAAAAGCATAGTTGCCAAGCTCCCACTCTGAGTCAGAAAATTTCATACGAGAGAGTGCATCTGCCTCACAGTTATTTTTGGTGTTAATATATGATGCAAAAACATGATTCTTTTGCCTTCACACCACTGCCATATTTCCCTAGATACTTTATTTAAGTGCGCGTATTGTACACTACCCATTCGATTTATGCAGGAGATGGCGGTGGTGTTATCAATACGTAATAGAACTTCGCAATTGGATATGTCTTTTGTAAATATTTTTAAACCGAAAAAAGCGGCTTTTAATTCTAATTCATTTATATGATGTAACTATTCATCATCAGTCCAAAACCCATAATGCTTATTTTCATGACAACATGCATCCCAGCCTGTTTGGGATGCGTCGGAGAATATTTCTAGTTCGTATTTATTTAACTTAAATTTATTAAAACCATAATCAACATTACGCATCCACCATAACATGTCTAACTTTGTTTCTTTAGTCAGGGTTATAGTTTGATTGTAGCTGGGGTTATGTAATAAATATTTGTATTTAAGTTGTTCAAATTGTTTTGTGTATAGCCAGGAATATTCCAGGGCTGGGCAAGTGGATATTAATAGTCCTAACAGTCGTGTGAAATCGTGTAAATTATATTTATCTTGATCAATGAATTGTTGTAAATAGTTTTTAATTTTTTGTTTTTTATCTGTAGGCAGTTCCATTATCATTTTAGATGAATTAAAAATGAATCCCAAAAATTTGCAATATTTACTCGGAATTAGACAACTTTTTTCCTTATTAATCATAAAACCTAAAGATTGCAAAAGGTCAGTAATAGTTTGAACATTTTTTTGGCATTCTGTGTATGTTTTTCCATAGCACAATATGTCATCTAAGTAAATAACACATAATATACCGTGGGTTCGTAGGCGTTCCATGACCGGTTTTAACATTTTTGTAAATACAAACGGCGCAGTACAAAGCCCAAAGGGTAAACACGTAAATTCGTAAATAATATCACAATATTTAAAGCGAAGGTATTTTCGATCAGACTCCGTAATATTTACTAAAAAGTATGCGTCTTTTAAATCTAATGATGTCATATAACAGTTTGGACTTATCAATTTAGAAGCTGTTCGGTAGTCTTAAATTTTGAAGTGTTTAGTTTGAATGTATTTGTTTAGTTGTTTTAAATTTAGAATAAATCTTTTTTCACCATTAGATTTAGGTATTAAGAAAACTGATGATAAAAATTGTTTATCATCATGATTGCATTTACGAATAGCTTCTATTTCCAAAAGCCGTTGAATAGCACATTCATATTCTAAACGCTCACAATGTGTTTTTGGATAGGTTGCTACAAATTCATGCTGTATTGGTCGAGTGACAAACGGAATTGAATAACCTCTAATCCAAGCCAAAATGTTTTCATCACTAGTGATTTGGGCCCACTTTTCATAAAAGTGACTAAGTCGACCAGCAAAGGTTACCTCGTCTAGCGGCGGAGCACCCGTCGCGGTTGAGGTGGGGGCGGCGGCGGCGGCGGGAGCGCGCGGCCCGCCGGCGCCGGGCGGCTGCGCAGGAGCGCCCACTGCTGCTGTCGCGGGCCCGCTGCTGGTCGCCCTGCATCCGGCCTCTTCTGGTGCAGGTTCTTGTAGTTTCCCCGGTTTTAATTGTTGTATGCAGAACTCTTTTGATTCTGGTTTCTCTGAACGTTTTTGAGTTCTTCACCTGATTTCTGCACTGTCTTAGCGGTCTTAAGTTTATCCGACATATTTTCGCCGAATAGGTATTTATCCGTGATGGAATTACATAAGGCATCTTTTAAGTTGGAATTCGTCGCAGAGATGACGAATTTCTTTCGTGTCTCGGTCTCGTAATGATGCATATCACATAAAACACGACAAGCGTCGCTAATGGATTTCACTACGTATGATTTTTGAAAATCTTTATTGGAAACGATTTTCTCTAAAGTATGGGTTAAGGCGGCAATCGCAACACTCAAATGTTTTTGTCTGGATAGCAAAGATGCATCCCGTTTAACTAAAACATCGGACAAAGCCGCTTTGGCTTCGGGATTTAATATGGGAGGAACCAATAACTCGCAATTTGAGGGTATCAAATATTCCTTAAAAAGTTTATCCTTGCTGTCTTTGTTTAGACCTTTCTTCAGGACGTTGTGCCACCTTGCCGCTATATCTTCATGTACGGAAGTACCAAAGGAGGTTTCCAACTCGGGTGCATCGCCTAGCAATTGGAGGATGTCATTATCCAAGTCCACCACACCTTCGGTGGCCGGTGTGTTATTGGCAATACCTTCCGCGCTGGCGGCGGTCTCATGCAGCGGAGGCGAATGTGTCGGCTCCAGCAGCGGAGCCGATGGCGGCGACTGCGGCGCGGCGGGCGACGCGAGCAACTCTGCCGGGGCCGGGGACGGCCCAGGAGACAGCAGAAGCCTCGTCACGGTGTCGCGTGAATCTGTAAGAACATTTGTTCTTAAAGATATAACAGTAAAACGGATATAGCCTTAGTTTTATTAGCTATTCACGCCCTTTTATTTATAAGAATGACAAGAGCCCCGATAATAGCCAGTGCGCATTCTGATTATGTGACAGATACAACCCCGATAACGGTTGTTCGCATCACGCAAATAAGGTGTGTTGGCATTTTACTTTCGTAAAAAACAGGTTCCTTCTAAAATGAAATTAAAACTTACAGTTAGCTTCCTCATCGGAGGAATAAAAAACGCCGCTTCGTTTCTTTCTTCTTAATTTATTCTCCAACTTTTGTATCTTCCTTCGTATCCTTTCCTCGCTATTTTCTCGTCTTCTTTTCTTCCCCATGTTCGAAGCAAATTACGTTGGTAGGTAAGGTCCGTAAGTTCCGTTGACGTGCGAAGGGTTCGGCACGGAAACACGTAATGAGCTAGCAATCGGTCCGTGAGTCTACGCAATAACGGTATTGGTCTTTTTTTTTTCGAATACCGCAAAAAAAAAACTTTAAAGTCCGTGCAAGGGTGACGCTTGGGGCGCCACTACAACATGTAAGCATAAATCGCAAAGAATGAAGCTGCGAAATATAATAGATAAGGTACTTTGATACGTGGCACGCGTTATAGCATCGACACAGTCGCGATGTGTCTATACTGCATCGCTACACTTAAATGGTCAGCTTGTGCATTGCTTCTGCATCGGTGCTGCATCGCTGCAAAAAAGTCGCAGTGTGTAAATGGTCTTAGGTAGGTACTTACAGAGAAAAAAAGGAAAACAAAAGAGGAACGCGAGCGCCCGCGCGACGTGACATGAATCGATTCGGTAGCGAAGTTTATGATTTTATTACGACACTTTTTCTGTCCACGGACTCTCTCACACTCTTGTTCGTTTACTCGCTCCGGAAATTTATATTTGAAACACTTTTTTACGGTCTTACAAAAGATAATAAAAGGAAAATATTATAAGTACCTAGATGTTTAAAAAAAAACATCAAATTACAAAAAATAAAAATAAATTTGCTTCTCAATTAATTTTAACAAACGGTTTTTTTTTTGAGTTTTAACAATTTTTAATAGAATATGGTCGTATTTCCGTAAACCAGAACCAACTCTCACCTTGGTCAAAAATGGGTTAAATATACAATTGTCATTATTTATATGATATTGGCGTGGTAGAAAAAGTGTCAAATTGGTAAAAAAACGACCACCAAGGGAACCAACTCGAAAAGACTTACTTACATTGTCCTCAACTGTACACATAGCTTGCAAACTTTTTTTGCAAACGATTTTAGACAAAAATGCCTATATCTCAAAAGTAACTTTGTGTGGGTTGGTTCTGGCTTGCATAAATACGTCCATACGTCGAATGCTTGGAGGTAAGAACTAAACTTCTGCAGTCAATCTCATTTCCACATAATGTGATGTGCGCGCCACGTTATGAGATATGAATGTTAGACGCTACCTTATGGCTGCGATGGCATAATATTTACGGGACACGTATATTAGGAAAAGCTTTTACCGCGCACCGTCGAGATACCGGCGATATTGACATTTACTAATGAAAATGTACCCCAATGCTTTGAAGTAATGTTGATTATGCCCTGCTATCCCCGCTGGGAGATCCCTGGTTCAGACAAAAACGTTTCCCAGTAATGTAATTGCAAAGAGTTTTATATTTTTCATATTCCGTTATTGCGTTCCGGGTGTTCGTGATTGAAAGGTCTTGTTGGCCAGGGTTATTGATATTTGTGTAATCCGCTTGAGGTTCATCCATAAGTTAGTAATCCACGGTTTGACTGAAAAAAATACGAGTAAAGATAAAATGTCTTACCACAATTTTCACGCGTCCACCCGTCATGAATTCATTTATTGTGTAAATGACAAAAAAAATGTATTTGTTTTGAAGACGACAATAGCTTAAACATAAAAATTCTTCTTGTAGGTAACTTGTAAATTCATCGAAAGTATTGAAAAAGAATTTATTTTACTTACAAAATAAATTAAACGCTTAGGGAGAATTTCCGATCCGCGTTCATAGCGGTATTTTTTAAAGGCTCTTCCAAAGCCAAAATAAGCCAATAACGAACTAACTTGGAACAAAGAAAATTACCTTGTCAGGGAAATGGCTCAGCAAACAGCAGGTGTAGTATAATGAAATATTTTCATTACACATGGCAACGTGGAGGCAAATATGGGGAGTTCGGTTGTGTGCACTCGTCGCTAAGTGTGGGTAATTAATTAGGTAAATATCGCATGGATAGAATAGTAAATGGTAAGACTGGCTAGTTAACTTTGTTACTGCTAGTTACAGAAATGATAAAATATGTTTTATTTAGACGAATGTGCCTAAGTGATTGAAAGGTGACTTGCAGAGTCGTGGGCACACAATGTCGTTATTACATAAAGTTGAAGGAATAAAAAGTCGGTGTTCCTCCTAATGTAATCTTTGAACAATTGATACTCCAAAGAGGTGATTAACTAAGGCCGACGTTTTTGGGGTTCCGTAGTAAACAAGGAACCATTATAGTATCGCCATATCTGCCCGTCCGTCTGTCCGGGTGTCGGCGGTTTTACTCAGAGACTATAAGAGGTTGAAAGCTGTAAATTTGTATGAGTATGTATTACGAGTATAATTATTGCTAAAAAGTTATCTCCTACAAAAGTAAATGCGGGTTTTTTTTCTCCACCAAACCATCGTGTGGAGTGTCGTTGAATAGATCTTTCAAAAACATTATGAGGTTGAGAACACCATTGCTCGATTTAGGGATCCGTTTCTGAAATAGAAGCTTGATATCTTTTAGAGTTATTTACCTCTTTGAGTACAAAATTAGGTCAACAGCACACATAAGAGTACTTAATTGAACCACACACGTTGCAATACTTAAGTGTAGGAACGATATCGCGTTTTATTTATATCGCTCTGTTTCATATTTCTGGAGCGGGAAAATGCTCCGACTTTTTCAATCTGTAATGATCTATTACGACTCAACATTGAGCAAGAAACTTTTTGGGTAACATAATATTATGCTGTCTATTTTTAGAGCCAATTGAATTCGGTAGTTCTCGAGAATTCGAGGCAGTGGAGAGGTATACTCGAAGGAGTTTTTACACTTTTACTTCTTGAGGTGTTTTCATAAGAATAAAACAATTCGCTTATTTTTAAATTTAATTAAAAACACGCATTCAAGTACGTATTTTGAATTATATGTATTCTCATAATCTTTTCCGAAATCCACATACCAAATATTTACTCAGCTTCCTTCCTCTTAACTAACTTTCTATACAAAAATAATGTTAGCTTATGTTCCATAAGATAAGAAATATTGGGTGAGCAATTTAGCGATTCGTGTTCGTTGAGGCGTCATATTGTCTGGCAAATAACTGTTCCCAAGGTAGGGCGGCCAGCACGTCACGGTAAACACTGCAGTATCTTATGCGCTTGTGATACGGGTGATTTTGCAACAAAAATGGGTAGCCTGATGTGCTGGCTACTGTACCTACAGTTTAGTAAACTTGCGTCTCTTAATCCATGCAATGTCGGCGCCTATCCTACTAAATTGAGTCACAGGGCGACACAATACGAGTAAACCGTTGTACGTAAATTGAATCACCCATGTAAAGCAAACTCCAAGCCTTTACGGGTAAAACATTAGTTGGAGTAATTTGGTTGAACGATTCCGAATACTATGAAAGACGCGTAAGAATGTGGTACATGGTTATCGATTAGTTGACTCTAGAAATAGATGTTTCTTGTGAGCTTTTGGCGAAATATTTCTTCCTCATTTCACGTCTGAAGAACGAAAATAATGTTTCTCAGCCATACTGTTGCTTTTCGGTCATAAAAACTTTTGCAATTCCATAAACTCCATCACAAATATTAAAAGTAATATTATTTTATGTTTGACGTTGTCTTACTTTTCCTGTTTGTTTCTTGTCATTTTGTGACTTGTAAAGTCGAGGTGTATTTGTAAACATTAAGATTAAAAACAGTTTTTTGTTCAGACATAATTAAATACGCAAAAGTTAATTTTACCAATTCATCATGGAGATATCATATTCGTATAATAAGTTGCGCAAGAACTTCGGAAGGCAGCCGATGTTTTGCGAAGCCCCTGTACAGTTACTGGACTCCATAGATCCAAATGTTGCGGAACAGAAGAAATATGGCTTGAGGAATCCAGTACATAGTGAGGCACAGGTTTCAAAGAGCCAATCGGAACACTACATTAACACTAAAAGAGTAGTGTACTCAGACTCAGGGGCAAATCACGGAGAAGGCGGCTGGCCCAAGGAAGTAAATTTCTGGGATGAAGAAACTACCACGAGGTACCGTAGACGCGTCGAGCGCGACGACAACTACGTAGATGCCGTACTCAAACTGTACTCCGATTTCGAACATTTCGTCAAGCAAAACAACGCTGTTGAGCTTTATGAGATGTACTTCAAAGGCATGAAGGCAGAACAACCCATCGAAAAGTCTCTGATAAGACTTACCAACGTTTACAAGGACCCTTTCTCTCGACCTGTATCGTCGATCGCCTGGACAATAGAAGAAGACTCTAAAATGGTAGTTTCATATTGTAACCGAAAATATCCCATACCGATGATACCTCCACCTAATGTTAATTTCACTTGTTTCCTGTGGGATTTGGAGAATCCCCATGCACCTTATCAAGAATTTTCTCCTCCTTGTCCTATTTGGCAGTTAGTTTGCTCACCTGTTTCGCCATCTGTGATTACGGGTGGTCTAAACGATGGCAGAGTTTGTATGTTTGATATTCGAGCACAAAAGGAGCCTATGCTGTTGAGTCCAATGCATTTAGCTCATAGAGATCCTGTAACATCGGTTCTGTACATCGCCTCGCGAACAGGCACTGAATTTTTTAGCGGGTCTACTGACGGTCGATGCATGTGGTGGGATCTCCGAGATTTTTCAGCGCCAACTGATACCTTGATGATGGCAATTAGAGTTCCACCTGGTGAACAAGCAAGCTTAGCGTATACAGAAGGCGTCAGTACGTTACAATTTGAACGCACAATACCGACGAAATTTTTATGCGGTACAGATACCGGCTTTGTGATTAACGTTAATCGTAAGGGCAAAACTTTTAATGAAATAATGAGCGCAATTTTCAGTGCTCATAGAGGCCCGGTAAAAGCATTGCATCGTAACCCGAGCATTGTCAAAATGTTTATTACTTGTGGAGATTGGACTGTGAATCTGTGGAGCGATGATGTCCACTGTTCTCCGGTTATTACAGGTCTGCCTCAAAGGTATCAAATACTTGATGCAATTTGGGCACCACAGAGGGTATCATGTTTTATGTCAGTAACATCGGACGGAAATTTCCAACTTTGGGATATTTTACGCAGATACAAAGAACCAATCATCGTTATGCCCGTTTCGAAGTTTCCCCTGCAAAAGATAAAGCCTCATGAGGAAGGTCGGTTAGTGGCAATGGCCGATTTAAAAGGGGATCTATACCTGTTGTCCCTTTCCGATAATTTGGTCCATTCTGGAGACAAAGACAAGCAACTGATGACCCAAATATTTGATAGAGAAACCAAACGCGAGCACATTTTGGAGACTCGTATAAAAGAGATCTTATTGAAACGTAAAGCTGAAGAGGAAGGGGTCACGACAGTGGTTGAGGAGTTTGTGGATGAGGAAGCTTTAGCTAAAACGGCGGAGGATGAATATAAGAAGACAGTCCAGGAAGAAGTTCGGCGCACCGGGTACACTCCTGGTGGTGGTAGTAAACCAGCACCTGCAAAGCCTAAGGGAAAAAAGTAAGCTCTTAAATTCCCGATGACTGCAACACAGGCATTATTGGTAGAAGTTTTCAAAAGCATAAAGTGCAGGCGTTATTAATTATCTTTAGTTGATTCACATTTTGTCAAGAAACTTGTAATCCTATTTAGTGGTTTCTCTAATTTAATTATGTTTTATTTGTGAATTGCTTTGTATTTCCTTGGTTATCAAATTTTGAGGTCAGTACTTGACTTAATTTCGTAAATGTTATCTCATTAAACTACACTGCTGCTTCCCCCTCTCCCCCCCCTCCCGCGACAAGTAAACAGTCGATTCACTGCGCTCCTCGGAAATAATTCGGATTTTATGGAAATAATCATTGGAATATAGTGTACTAGTCATTAAAGTGTTTAAAACACTAAAACCTAAGTGTGTTAGAAAAGAAAGGACATTATTTGTGGTGTAATTATGGAAAAATAACATTAAAAGTGCTGTGATCAATCTACAACAATTACAAAGTGACGGTCACTACACAAAATAGTTAAACTACATACCCGTCCTATCAAGATAAACAAAATAGTCGACGTAAAACTAGACTTTAATTTTGACTGCATATGATCAAGCGCTCGTGGTGTAGTAAGGATAGATTCGGACTACAGTGTCTAAGTTGTTCGATAACAAGGGTTCGAAACCGGCCGGAAACTTTACAGCGTAAAAAGAATAAAAGTCTTTTGTTTTTCTTTTTGCTCACATTTTTTTATTTTAATTTGAAAAAGAAAAAAAAAATGGATTACCAATTGGACAAATCGTTATCAGAATCCGATTTGAGTCAGATGACAAAAGATACAACCCCTCCAAACTTTGTATTCGCCCGCGCTAAAAGAAGGCGAGATGAGGAGAATGTACCGGATTGTCCGGATTTTAAGGATGAAATAAAAAACCTCATAGCACATTTTATGGCACAACAACAACAGGATACAAAAAAGATAAGCCTGGCTCTGGCAGAAATAAAACAAACTAATTTAAAAATTGAAAGCTCAATCGCTTTTATTTCTGCTCAGAACGAGGAATTCAAGTGTAGAATCCAGAAATTAGAGAAGCAAGCCAGTGACGACAAGGAGTACATAACTGTTCTGGAAGATAAAATAGAAAATTTGCAGATGACGTCACGAAAAGCTAACTTCGAACTCAAGAATGTACCTAAAAAGGTAGGAGAAACTAAAGATGACTTGGTGGATATGGTGATGTGTCTGTCTAAAAACATAGATTGCGTCATGGAGAAAAGTAACATCAGGGATATATACAGAGTCCGTAGTAAGAAGGCTGGTGATGCAAATGCCCCCATTGTTGTGGAAACATCTTCTACTATACTGAAAACAGACTTTTTAAGGATGTGCAAATCTTTTAATATCAAGCACAAAACTAAACTCTGTGCCAAACACCTAGGTCATCGCTCCAAAGAAGATACCCCCATCTTTGTATCAGAACAATTAACTGCTAAAGGCTCTAGACTATACTTCTTAGCAAGGGACCTAATGAAGTCTGGAAAGTTTAAATTTTGCTGGACGGCTTATGGAAAAGTCTACATCAGAAAGGACGAGAGTTCTCCGATTATACACATCAAGTCTGAGTGCCAAGTACATCAAATGTCTCAACAACTGTGACTAGGTGGAAAGTCCTACACGTTTTGTCACTTGTATAATGATATTTTAATTTGTATCACATTGAACTTTTTGTTTTTGTATAAACTCTATAAGCTAGTTTTACAAAGTCCACTCACTACAAAGCGTAAGCCATACACTCACCACAATGCAATCATACATAATCACTACACATATAACTTTTGTATCACAAACCAAAACTATCACACAATCACACTTATACACGCCTACACTCTATCTACAGTCTCATGCTTATTTATATTAATTTGCAATAATATTGTTACTCTTTGCTACCGCCATTATATAACATTGATGAAATTAAAATCATACTGGAGTATTATAACATTTGTCAATGGATAATACAGTAAACATATTGGATGAAATAGACAAATCAGCTATAGGTCAGTCTTTCCAATGTGACATTGAAGATTTAACTACACACATTAAAGTTCAAAATAATGATGTTAATATTTTCACTCAAAATATAAGAAGTATCTATAGCAATTTAGACGATCTCTTGCTCACTCTTAATAGTTTAAACTTTGACCCTGATTTTATGCTTTTAACGGAAAGTCAACTTAATGTGAATAAACCTGTACCAAGTATACCTAACTACACAGGATATCAAACCACAAATCATTTAAATAAAAATGACGGAGTAGTAGCATATGTTACTAACAAGTACAAATCCTATACTACAGAAATAATATTGGATGATGCTTCCTGCTTAGAAATTAAATTGGATGACTGTATAGTATTGGGAATCTATCGGTCTCCCTCAAATATTCACGCTGTCAATTTTATTGATTCACTTGATTCATACCTTGATTCTGTCAAGTCCCACTGTAACATCATTCTAACAGGTGATATTAATATTAATATAATTCCAGACGACACAGAACAAGCACATGAACGTAACAATAGGCAAAAATATTTAGCGATGTTGGCTGGACACGGATTGATGCCAGGACACACTTTTCCTACCAGACAAAATAATTGCCTGGATCACGTTATGATTAAACTAAAGAAAGATAAGATAGCTGCTCACACGGCTGTTCTAAATACAACTGTTACTGACCATTGTTTGTTATATATTAATTTGACAAAACTGAAAATACAAACAAACTGTTTAAAAACTAAGACGACTACTGATTATGATGGGGCTCTTAAATCACTATCAAAGGCAAATATTGCTGAGTTGTTACTCTCCGATGATCCCAACTACATTACTGAAGCTCTGTTGGGAAAAATTACATTGGCTCTAGAAGACAACATTGTTACAAAATATATTCCCAGGGCAAATCGAACTATCAAACCCTGGATTACCCCAGGAATACTGAAGTGTATCAGAAATAGGAATAGGATGCAAAAGGCTGTTAAAAAGAATCCCCATGATGAAATATTAAAAATTAGTTACAGGCGATATAGATTATACTGTAATAAATTACTAAAAAAGTTAAAAAGAAATTATGAGAGAAATATTTTGGCAAAATCTACTAATAACAGCAAAAAACTTTGGAAAAATATTAAAAATATAGCTAATTTGAAAACTAATAATTCTAGCAGTACTAAGCTTTTGGAAGTCAAATCCACCCAAAGTGAATCACTTGACTTTGTAAATGATTATTTTGCTAACGTAGGTGCACAACTTGCTCAAGACCTTATTTCAAATCAACTTACGAATGATACTTTCACTGATACTAAAAATGCTCATTTAACATCTTTTGTCCTATTGAACACTGACGCAAGAGAGGTGCAGAATATCATTACAGGGCTCAAATCAGGTAGTGCAGTGGGTTGGGATAATATTCCAACCAGCTTTCTTAAATTAGCTCATAATTTAGTCACACCAGTTATTGTACATATAGCCAACCTCTGTTTTGAAAAAGGCATATTCCCTAGATTACTTAAAAAATCTGTTATAACACCGGTGTTCAAGAGTGGGAACAGGGACGATGCAAATAATTACAGACCAGTTTCGGTTTTACCTTGTATTTCAAAAATATTAGAAAAGCTGCTAAATAATAGACTTATAAACTACTTAAATAAATATAACATTATTTCTGACTCGCAATATGGATTCCGACAGGGATTATCAACGGAGGACGCTATCATAGCCTTAACGTCCCACATTACAAAGCAGCTTGATAGTGGTAATAAGTGTTTAGCGGTCTTCCTCGATTTAAAAAAAGCTTTCGACACGGTCTCTGTTCCCATTCTTGTGCATAAACTAGAACAGATCGGAATAAGAGATGTTCCACTAAGGCTGTTTCAGAGTTACTTAACAGGTCGTACACAAAGAGTGAAAATTGACACCATAATTAGCAATGATACTGAGGTCACATTTGGCGTTCCACAAGGTAGCGTGCTTGGGCCCACTCTGTTTTTAATTTATATTAATAATCTGTGCAAAGTGCCAATTAATAGGGCCGAGTTCTTTTCGTACGCTGATGACACAGCGATAGTATTCTCCGGAAAAGATTGGGAATCTGTACACGAGGTTACTGAAGCGGGAATGTCCAAGGTGGCTAGCTGGCTTAAGATGAATCTTCTGACATTAAATACACTTAAAACTAACTATATACCATTTTCTGTCAGTAATAGAACTCAACCGATTTCTGATTTTATAATAAATATTCATAGCTGTAGCTATGACAACAATCATCCATGTGATTGTCCTAGAATAGAAAAGGTGACAAGGACTAGATATCTTGGAATTATTATAGACCAATTTATGTCATGGCATTATCAGGTAGAAGCAATTAGTGACCGCATCAGAAAATTAATCTGGATCTTCAAAATTCTAAGACATGTAACTGCTCCAGATGTGCGTAAGCAAATTTATTTTGCATTAGCCCAATCTATCATGACTTACTGTATTTCTGTCTGGGGTGGTATTGGCAAAACATTATTTCTGGCTGTAGAAAGAGCGCAACGTGCTTTAATAAAGACGATGTATTTTAAGCCTTATCGTTTCCCTACTAATCTTTTGTACAAATCAACTTTAATTTTGAGTGTCCGAAAACTATTTATCTTGAACAGTGTACTAAAATTGCATAAAATTACAATATTTGATTCTCGTTGTCTCTCTAAACGAAGAAAGGACCTTGTTTTACCCTCAGAAACTTCAAAAACCTTTTTTGCTAAGCAACAATTTCTTGCAAAAGCTACATTCCTATATAATAACGTCAATAAAGTATTAAATATTTATCCTAAAACTAATTATCAGTGTAAAATTCTAATGATAGCATGGCTTGAGACCCTAACTTATGAAGAAACCGAACTATTTATTACTTACAAAAAATAATAAAAATTATATCATAAGCAAGATAAACACTATTAATATTTATTTAAACACACTCGCACACACCCACATACACCCCCCCCCCCCCCCACACACACACACACACACACACACACACACACGCACGCACACACGCACACACACGTAAATGTTATTAATCACACTTGTTTAATGTTAAATTTAAATATTGCATGTAAAAACTTATACCACTAAGAGAGAGCGGGACCTCCTGACACAAGCATTTATATGTTTAAAAGGCTGGTCCCAACCACTATGCATTGTATGATTTTTACATGTATTGAAATAAACTTTTTTCATTTTCATTTTCATTTTCATTTTCACTGCTAAGGCAGCCGTCTGATACCGATATAGTGACTTAGTAGCCATTAATAACTAAGTAATGGAATGCTTCAGTAAGGCAAGTGGGAGGCACTTGAACCCATTTGGCTTCCTTTGATCGTGTGCTGACGGTAATTTATGCAATTACCGCCTTGGCTGGGCATCAAGAAAATGTGTAAAATAATGTTAGAAGAGTGTCTTCATCCGAAAGAGGTTAATAAGTAATTTAAGTAAGTGAAGTGAGGCTTGTCAGACCATTCACAGTACAGTCAGTCACATTGCGGAGTTGACTAAACAACAAGCGTCTAAAAGTATATTAAAAGACTGTCTTATACGTAGAGCGGTAACAAACGAAACGTTATATTGTCTTGCTTATTAAGGGTCATATCATTTTTTTTACAACTAAGCAGTTTTTTGCCGAAACCTTGGATATCAAAGGATAAATCGAAAATCGGCCGCTACGAAGTAGGAATTTTGTAATTACAAATTTACAAAAAATTAAACTGAATATTCTTTTTACCCCATTCTGCACATTGACGATGTTAACTATACAGACATAGGGACACACGCGGGAAGCGACTTTGCTTTATACTGTGTACTTTTATAGCAAAACTTTGAACAAATCTGGTTCTGATTACTGCAATCAAAAAGATATAAATCCCAGAAGTGAGGTATCATTACAAAAAAGAGCGACGATAAAGATTAATCGACTTTATGAATGTAATAAATAACAGACTTAAGAAAATTTTACGCGCAGGCACAAAGCAATAACTGCAGTTGGTTTTCTTTATTTTAACACAACGTTTCATCGAGCTTTTTTTGCTGTTGAGAACTTTACAAAATCCAATGAATCTTGCGACTGTCGTAATTAATAACACAAAAACTAACTTTCCAGTTATAACCTCCAATTAATCAGGAAAACAGCTATTTTGCTTCAGGTTACGGATTTTGACCACTCATAGCTAAGAACTACCACGATTAAATTATCTTTCGGATAAAAAAAAAACTCTTTGAAATCTGTCTATCCATCCAAGACCTACGATGCGGCAAACATAGAGATCAAACCAATAATTTTATAGTTTCACATTTGTAATTGGTTGTCTCCGTGTATTGTTGAAGCTGAGAAAACTTAATTGGTTTATGTGTTATTTTAATTACCTATATTGTTATGTTATGTTAATACTGTATGTTTCCTATAATTTAACAAAATAAAATAAAACACCCCTCTTTCTCATCGGTGGCTAGAAATAAAGTTATTACATGCGCGCTCAGACATTACAGCGCGCGCAGACGACCAACACATATGAAAAGATATTCCGTATTTTGCGATAAGTTTTCATACAATATCTCTCTCTTTTATACCCTAAGTCCTCAATGTAGGCACTTTGACCTGGCAAGAGACTCGGCCGCCATTACCCGGGCCGTTATTATCAGGGCTCATTTTATATGGAGCCGGCCCTTTCACGCCGACCGGACAAATGCCTCGCTATTTAGTCCAACCCTTTCAAAGCCTTCATAGTGATACTTAGGTACACTCTAAAGGTCTTCAAGGCAGATTATTCGTAACCTTACACCCGGAGAATGTAAAGCAACAAGTTTGTTAAGTGAGATTAAAGTTGATGAGTTTCCGGATTACGTAGCTGGGAACGGGGATAGATCGATGTCTCGGAAGTACACAAATACAGTCCGACCAATCGGTACGCAACTTCACTGAACGCTTCACGGAACGAGAGCTTTGTGTTCCGACAGTTACCTGAGTATAAGATATCCAGTGCCTAGTGCCTATGGATTTTGGGAGTTATGCGCTTCCAACTTCAGCAGGATGGCTAAGTGCGTTGTGTATAAAACATAAATGTTCTGGAGCTTTTTGCACTACCTATTTCGCATAAGATACAAGAGACAAAGGGAAAGAGAGTGTTAGGTTTTAATTTAAACCCATGATCGTTTACTAAATTTAGTAGGTTACTTACAAAGTAAATAGTATTTGTTTTGATTATTTTTAATATTAGTCCTTTAAAATTCCACCAGAGTGCATGTTTTTCAGGAATGTCGCGTTTGATCTTGTCGACGTATAACAGTTGCTGATTAAGGAAGAAAGATCGTAAGAAGTAGGTAAGTGTTTTAAAATGTTACTGCGCCGGTAACAAGTCGAAAACAACAGTAAAATGAGTAAGTATCCCTCATTCCCTATCTTCCCTTTACGACTTAACTTCTTTACGATTATCACACTTGTTAAGAAAATAAAACGACATACTGTTTGGTGTACTGAGAAAAGTGAAACTTTCAATATAAAGTACACAGCTGAATTACAATAAAGGCTTTGTCACACAAGGAGCGCAATCCGTACCCAATGTCTAGCCTGAATTAGGGTTGTTTAATCATTAATTACTTACAAAGCAGACAAAAGTGTTTTCCTTGAAATGTAAACCTGATAGTCCTAATTGGGTGATAATTCAACAAGTTGATTAAAGTAACGGTCAAGGCAATTAGCCTAGCTAAATAACGAATTGCACAATTAGCTATTTCAGCGAAACAATTGAGGATCTAATCAATTTATGATCTTACCCAGTCCTAGTTATTGTGTTGAGCTTCTTAGTTAATAAAGAGTCAATTATTTATCTTCAATGTGAAATTAGATAATAGTTCTGACTGTGACGTGTGGTACTTGAACCCACAACCTTCCGCAAGCCGGGCCATTATTCTATGCTTTGTAACGCTATATGAGGAATTTTAAGAAACGATCTTAACTGTCAAAAGCATCGGCTGAATTATGCCGGCATTCAGTAAATTATTCCTAATGAGAACTACTCTGTTTTATCTCAAAGCAAAGAAACTATTAAATGAGTCGCATAAAGTTTTCTTTCTTAAAAAGATAACGTCAGTTAGCTCCGAGTGGCGGTTTAAATTGCGTCCTTCCCCGCAGGTTGTGCGGGAAGGAACAACAGCAAATTGCCTTGGACTACAAATTACGTGCCTGATTATACGACAGTCCACCTTCATTATTTCTACTCTCTCTTAGTAACTTAGAGAGATAACAAGAGACTACTTGACTTTAGTCTTAAGTAAATAGTATCTGACTTCCTCTTGTCTTAAATGTTGGACCTAATGATAATACGAGTTTGTTAGTTGATACCCTCATTAAATAAATTAAATAAATATACAACAACATCACATTCATTGATCTGACTCCGTGGTAAGTAGCTAAAGCCCTTTGTTACAGATATCAGAATCAACAGTGGTATTACAAATAAACTTAAATAAATACTGTTACGAGCTGGGGTTCGGGATAAATTAATTAGTCCAATTAACTCGAAGAAACACTATATTTAAGAAAACAATACACGCTAATTAACTACAACGATCACACACTAAATTCACAAAACAATCACTGAACAATTCACTGGTTACTTTTTATCTTCACTTGTGTCTTCACTGTATCGCTTCCAAACTTAAACTCAATTCGCGGCGCAGGCGACCCTCTATTTATATGCCGGGGCACTCGACCTAGATATATCTAGAAACTTCTAATGTTAGAGCGAGATAGGTATAGTGTTAGAAAGAGATAGATATAGTTCCAGAACATTCGAGTATTCTGTAGAAGTTTCTAGTAGCTACTAGTACGTAGTAGTAGGTAGGTAGTTTACTTCCGGAACATTCTTTCTTTATGTAACCTACCGACCTACGTGACAATACATATAACACCCAGACCAGTACAAACAGACATGTTCATGCACACAAATGTTTGTACAGTGCGGGGATCGAACCCGCGACCTCTTGGTTAATAGTCAACTTCTTGGCCGTTACACCAAAGTGGTCGTCATTTTAAATGTCATTTTCCCAATTCATTACAAAACGAGACTTCAAAACATTTTCCTTTAACGGTGGAACGAATTTTGACCAGCCATATTCAAGAACTACTGTGATTAAATTATTATCTTTCGAATGAAAAAGACAGGGTTTTACCCCTATTCTGTTTGTGTGTGTGCACCTAACAGACACACACAAACATATAAGGAGTTAAACTTAACTTATCTTTTTCTTCGTCGGTAAAAACTATTGAAATGAAAGTAAGATTAAGGCAACTAAACCACTGCACGATTCTGCTTGCGCTGTATAAACGGTTTTCTCGAGGTAACGTGCAGTCAGTATGGTGGTGTATTTTAAATAAGGTGAGGTACCTACTTGCATACAACGAATAAATCTGTCGAACCGTATTATCTACTTGTGGTACTACTGGTGGATAAAAAACCGAACATATCTGTGATTATGAAAACTGTCACAACCTTTCTCTAGGAGCCGTTAATAAAATAAATAGAATCTAAAGCATCTTCTACTGTAGACTAAAAATGTTGAAAGCTTTTTTAAATAAGTCGTCCCAAAAAGTAACATCTATCTCTGCAAGTCACAGTAAACAACAACACCCAGGTGTGTACATACAAGAGTCTGTTGCTGTGAAAATTTATACTTTAAAGAATAGCGTGGACTGGGAAATAACATAGTGGGGGCCGAGAAAGCCACATTATGAGTGTAAGCTATCGAGCACGTATGCAATAGATACAGAATGTCATAAAATTTTTAGAATAGTTGAACCGTCTCGAGAGTACGTTACAAGTAACTATACGCTTTGATTGGTCGGTAAAACTGTTTGTATGAACTTTATTAATGCTGTTTTATTTTAAGCCTATGTCACACAGGAGTGCGATGGCCAGTATGTAGATACTGTGTCTTCGTAGGAAGATGTAGCATATTTTTTCCATGAAAATAAAAATGTTTTAACACGTCTCGCTACCGCTGGTGCCGGAAGGGCATAATAATTTGTCACTGTGCTTGACTCGCTTTAAAAATTGAAGGTTAATGGCAAACATGAACGCGTGAGATAATATTAGTTCATATTTTGTTTTTTTGATGATCTCTGTGGTCTGTAGAAAACTTATTTTCCACGTTGTCACGAGTATTTGTGTACCTTCATGGTTTCTAATTATCACAACATAGTACGTGCTTTAGCTTCTTACTTAGGGATAAGAGCAATGTTTTCTTTTGTGCAGTCCCAATTTATTTGTTTATTTATGTGGTGACTCTATTGGATACAAACTCAATGGTGTTAGCGCACCAAAAACGAAGTGGGAGCATTGTTGCTTAATGTTCCACTCACGGAACTTCGATATCAGCAACTTTCAAGAAAATGCTATTGTAGCTAGTCGTAGTACCCCTGCAGAAATGTAACACTTTTTCCTGGAAAAATAATTAGTTTGGCCTACGATTGTGTGTCGGTACCTTACATGTTTCGTGTTAACTTTACTTCATAGGATAAACAAATGTCATTCTAGCTTTGATTTTGAAATTTTCAGTCAACACTTTAAACTGCGTAAATTCTCAGATAAATAATCCTAAAATGTTTTTCATGAAATTAAAACTTTCTAGGGTTTAAGTAAGAGAAAAAAGACATAAACAAAACATTTTCAATTATTTTCAATAGACAATATTTAAGGGGTTACATAATACAACTAAAATGCTAGATTCCAATACAATAGTCAATTATTAACCTCGTAAAAAGGGTTAATTTGAACTGTTTTGTTATCAGCAACAAACAAAACATTTAGAAGTGAATGTTTTCCCCAGGTACGAGATAGTACAGAAATAATCTAACAAATGTGCTTGTGTTTTCGTATGAGGCCCATTCCGAGCGGAACCCTCATTATTCCGCCTTTATCGTAAAATGAAGGCTGTAGGAACTCTAATCAGAGCCCGTCATCTTGTACAGTAGTTAACCCTTCCATTCCTCAGGGATTTCACTGCTTAATTCTTTCAATCTAACAAGAAAACTTCGCCGAATCATCTGCTCCTTTAAGTTTAGCGGAGATATTGCAATTTGTCTTTTTGGGATTACAAAGTTGGGAAAAATCCTCCCGGAAAATAATTTTGTTTCGAACTTTTGTTACATTGTATTTTTATTGCGCTCTTTTATTATAATGGTACGGGCGATTGGCTTTATGCTTTGGTCGACTGGCAACTGGTAAAATAGCTATGAGCTATTAAATGTCTGTTGGAGCTGAAAATGAGTTTCAGCGGGTGGAAAATACCAACCAAATAATTCGTTCGTGGTTATTGTTTGTTGCTTTTTTATGTATAAGTAGACTGAAAAAAGTTAAAAATTTAAAGGTTAAGTTAAATTTTACCCTTTTGGAACCTGCTTGCTTATATTGCGATAGTGATTTCAGAGGTAGTCCTTTCATATTGTAAAAAACTTTAAGATCTTCATCCACATAAAAACTAGGTTGGTAAAATACTTCGGTATTTTAAGACCTCAAATCCAGGTATTTTCTCATAGACAACTTAAGTCTCTCGGTCGGGTCGGGGCACTGTAAACTTTCTTCAGCACCTACACGATGATATTCTTGTAAATTGGTACTGAAACTATCGATGACTTGAGGTTATCGATGTTATGATCTTCAAGACTAATAATGTGTAAAAATACATAAAAATTGTCTATTTCCTAAATTACTTTTGGTAAAAAAGATGACGTTGATAAAAAAACACAGCTTAGGTGTTTTATTCGTCATTAGAAAAATGTAATTAAAAAAAACAAAATTAAAACCCGACTACTCAAAAGTATGAAACAAGATTCATAATGATGTTAAGGCCGGGGTCGAAAAACCCATGTCAACCCATCATAACTTTTTGTTTCGCCGAATTCGGGTAATTAAAAAGCAAGCTGCTGAAAAAGCAGCTCGTCCTGATTATAATGAACTACAATCTAACATAAGCTTGTTCATTACCACTACCTATCCTTTTTTTTTTTTTTTTTTTTTAACGTCAGGAAATGTCAATTACGCACCGTACCCCTCCGTCGGAGACCGGAGGGGCGTGTGTGGGACTCCCCCGTCTTCGGGTATACCCACTAAAACCTGACGAAGCCCGCTGCGTGTGGCTGTGACAGCAGGGGCCGCGGTGTCTCAACAGTCCCGCGACCCTTGCCAGCAGCAACGTCCGCCCTCTAAGCAGGAGGGCGGATCTCCACGGAGTGGGGTGAGGAGATCTCATCCCACTCCAGACGGCACACTGGCGCCGTCTCTCAGGAGGGTCCGGGCGGTTAAGCTAAGACCCTCGTTTCGCCACTAGGACCAGAGTCCCGAGGACATCCCCTGCCTCCTCTGATAAGCCAGAGGGGTGCTGGGAGCCACAACCACTTCGGTGAGTCGCCGCTCGATGCGAGACAGACGCGACTCACTAGTGCCTCTGCCGCCCGATACGGGAACAGACGCAGAGGCACTCTCCACAGAGCATCTTGGCTTCACCTGTCGCTGGATTGCGACAGGCTACTGAGCCCCCTCGCCACGGCAAGGCGTGCTCTATTCGAGGGGGACCACTACCTATCCTTGCGTCAAGTGGACTACCGCTAAATTGTATGGGAATGTTTTCGGCTTACACTCGCGAGCACAACGTTGTATTCCGATTAAGAAGTTGTGTCGTATTTTGGATGGTGAGACTTGATTTAAATATGGGATCTACCGGGTTGATTATTGCTGTTAAAAGTATTTATTTGATTTACAATATATGATCCAAATTATTGAATGACTTTGTTGTGGATTCTTTTCTAATAATGTAGTTCAGATAAAAAGGATTAATGATGTGCGAATTGCAAATAAAAAGAAGGTCATAGCGTTAACTGTGAAAACGGATACAGGATTCGAGTAAATGTTTCCAGCTTTGTATTTGGATGCCGTCGCAAGGGCAAACGTCTTGTTCTACAATGTAAAAGCGTTTGAGGTACTCGTTTTATAATACTATACTAATAATATTATATATGGTATTATTATATTAGTTGCATCGCGTCGCATCGATAGCACAATTTACTATCGATATCTAGACAATACTATTAGGTGCTTGTACACACGTCGAACTTGCCCTGAACAGATACGCTAAGACTTTTGCGAAGTGACAAGAACAGGTACAGGGAACTACGAGTACTATACCAATCTATTATTAATTTCCTCACACATCACGATACGCTAGAACTTAAAGCGATTTGTTGTGTATGTCAACTACTACAGGAGTTGGGAGATAGAATCATAAATTCTCAAATGTGTACTGTACACATTTGACAATTTAAGAATTAAAAGAGTGTAACTCACTACCTGCGTCAGTGTTTTCATGCAGTTACAACCTAGGAATTTTCAAAGCTAGAGTGAACAGGCATCTTCTAGGTGAGATCGCTTCATCGTAGACTCAGTCTTTGCCTTATTGGACTTAGTCTTTGGTCAAGAGCTAACGTATCCCAAATTAAGAAGAAAAAAAAATCCCAACTAATAGAATCTTCCTTCTGACATGTGTACGTTAAAAAAAAGTCAAGCCACAAATTATTAGACCCAATTGGCAAGGTAAGGCAAACAGGTTTATCATAGGTAAAATAATAAATTGTCCATCTAGCTTTTCACGACACTATAGCGGGAAATATTAATTTTATCAATACAACTTCTAATGACCGTCAACTGTGCGAAAAGTTCCTAGTAAAGTCAAACACTGTGTAGGTGTTACTTGTGTCGTAGGTATGTGAAATAGTTTTATACCATCAATCATCACCTAATGCACTCACCTATTGTCATCTAGTGTCATTTAAACCGCTTTACCTGCACTCAAGCACTCCAACATCGCATTACCCGAACACATCTCCTAATGTGCGTGGATCGAGGTCACCTAGATTGCTTCCGGGACACATAGCAACGGGCAAACATAGCGACGATTGTCACACTCACATCTCGACACAAAGAGGATGAGGAAGAAATTAGTGCCTGAGGAGAAACCCATATGCAACGCAGTCGCTGTGTTTCGGGAGCGCGGGTAAGTTTTCAGGAAAGTAATATCCGCTGAAATATGCAGATTAAGGTGTTGAAACTACTATTTGCAGTGGCTTTCGTAGTTGTTCAAAATGTTTTTGTATCTTTTTTAAGGTATAGCAAAATATAAGCTATGATGGCAGTTTCACCACCATACCATTCTTAACATAAACTCGGCTCGGAAGTTGCCTGAAAGAAATTGCTTTAAGCAATAAGACTAGATTCTAAAAATGATTGTTTGTGTACTGTGTATTGTTGTTGTACACTTCTCTATGTGTAGTGCGCAATAAATAATACTTTGTCTATCTATCTCTCTTCCTGTAGGTGTGGAGTGTTGCGCAATTTTATTAAAATTGGATATTATAATATAATTAGTGTGGAGTGCGCAACACTCCACACCTACAGGAATTAAAATAAAATTGTATTAAGTTTTGTCTGAAGGCAGACTCCAAATATTGCGCAAAGATGATCGATATAATGACGGATTTGTGCTATAAGCCTGCAATTGGCACACTTTATCTTAATAATTCCATCTCTCTCACTCGTAACTTAATTAATAGATTTCAATCTTTAAAATTTGTGATAACATATTGTCTTGCAAGGATAACATTAAAGTTTTATTTATTACATTCTTTTCAAAAAAGTATTATATCTAAGTTTTACCTTCTATTAAACGAGCATAATAAAGAAAGTCACGTAATAGACAAGACCAGACTGCACCTGTGTCGGTGAACGTATTAGCAGTCTTGTTCTAGATTTCTACTCTCTAAGGTTACGTCTAAGACATTGATGTTTACAACCAAAACCATTGAAAATATGATCCCGAGCAAAAGAGACGCAACTAGCTAAACAAAATAAGAGCACATTGTTTCACAGAATACCAAGAACTTTAAGAAACCGCGTCCCGAAGCTTCAGGAATACCTACATGTAGGTGTTCTGGGATAGAAATGAGCATGGCACACACCTGCCGTGTACTTAACGTTTTACTTTGAATAATAACCGACAAGATTTACTGAAACTGACATGAAACTTGATACTTAGACTTAAGAACACTTTCTCTAATGAGTCTCTAGAGTTGAGACTGAAAAAACTGAATATAGCTTTGCTATGTGATTAAAAGACGGTATTACCACCAAATGGCGGCTGATTTTGAATGTTGATTGTGAAACTAATCCTGAAAGTCTATTGTTATATTAAACATCTGTACCTACTCTTTTATTAAGGTTTATTTATCTAGAATAGTATTTGACACGTGTGTTATGGAAGCATAATACACGTAAAGGAACTACAACAATGTTTTTTGATATGTATTTACCTTCAGAAACAGACATTAAAGAAAAGGAACTCTGATTGACTACACAAACATATTCAAATGTTGCCACTATTTTGCCACAAAAGTTCTGTTACAAAAGAATCATGATTACAACGCTCCTTTGAAGAAAATAGTACCGAAAAATACACGTAGGCTCGGTAACTACTAAAAACATAAAATAACGACACGTCTTATGTAGGCATGTAACTAAAAAACATCATGCCTAAGGCTGTGTACACAATAAAGACAATATACACTTACAGCGTAGACTTGACATAACAAATAGCATTCACAATAATGTTGGAAAAACGTCTGTCGTACATTCATTGTCGGCAGAAATTACTTGCAGCGGTTAGAGCAGTTTGAAAAGGCGATACAGGCGTACAATGAAGCTTTGCGATGGAATGTGAGTATTAGTAAATTAATTATTAGATCCGTATTTTACTCAGAATTAGTCTGAGAATATTCAGTATCTAGGCATAAAATTTGGTATTAATTAGAACCAAGAAGGCAACTAAGGGTTAGTTCAAAATAATAGTCTGGTCAGTCAGGTCTGTAGTGTACTGTTTTAATAGAATTGACCGTACACCACATTTTTCTGTTCAGGCAATCTTTGATATGTGTGTATATTATGTATGTATATGTCACCGGAAAATAACAAGATCCGCAAGTTTATAAATTTCCTAGGAAATTTATAAACTTTCGTAGGATTCTAAACGGGAGAAAAATTGTATTATATTACGCCTACATTTTCGGAAATTTATCAATTTGCGACATCTCGTGGTAAATTTATAAACTTACGGATATCCATACGTAAGATTTTAAACGGTTTGACCAATCACAGAAGTTTTTAATTTTACGCTTTTTCAAAACACGGCAAATAACACACTGCTCTCTGATTGGTTCGATGTTCACAGTCGCAATGCTTGAGTCCATAAACTTTAACCACAAACTATTTTATCAGTTTCGGTTCGACTGTAAGGTAAAAAGTACCTCACAGTATCTTTAATTTAAAGCTAGATAGCTACACAAATTATTGGGTTCCTTTTTACGTAATGTGGTAATTAAGACATCACTCTACCAAAATAAACCAACAGAAATTGTATTCACTGATATTAAAGGAGTTTATTAAGAAAGCGAAAACAATCATAAAACCTAAAATTCAGCCCTCTATCAAAAAATTCGAAGTTCCAAAAGTAGATAGAGGCCCTTTAGATAGCAAGAATGTAGTCGGCAAAGTAAGTCATAGAGAAAAGGAATGAATTATACAAAGTTGGCAATTCGTTGTTTAAAAAAAATGATTTTAAAATGTATAGGTATTAATTTTTGATACAGTAAGGTACTTCTTACCTTACCAAAACTGATAAAATAGTTTGGCAAGTCTGATTGCACCA
Organism: Pyrausta despicata; assembly: GCA_963921415.1. Lineage (NCBI taxonomy): Eukaryota > Metazoa > Arthropoda > Insecta > Lepidoptera > Crambidae > Pyrausta > Pyrausta despicata. Next base: position 8,857,353 of record OY992853.1, read on the forward strand.
AAGTCTATGGACTCAAGCATTGCGACTGTCAACATCGAACCAATCAGAGAGCAGTGTGTTATTTACCGTGTTTTGAAAAAGCGTAAAATTAAAAACTCTTCTGTGATTGGTCAAACCGTTTAAAATCTTACGTATGGATATCCGTAAGTTTATAAATTTACCACGAGATGTTGCAAATTGATAAGTTTCCGAAAATGTAGGCGTAATATAATACAATTTTTCTCCCGTTTAGAATCCTACGAAAGTTTATAAATTTCCTAGGAAATTTATAAACTTAGGGATCTTGTTATCTTCCGGTGACATATACATGGAAGAACAACACAACAGGCTACCCATTTTTGTAAAATCGCTGTAAAAGTGCATTAGATGTCCTAGTGTTAACCTTGACGTGCTGTCGACCGTACCTGACTTAAATCTTAATCATAATTAACATTTTTTTTTTCACTCCATAACATGCATTTTAAGTCGTTCGCAAATTGTGATTCTAGAGTAGCTTCATTAAAGTTTATTATTCACCAAAATTTTCAACGGAAATTTCTAACAATTTACGTCAAAAGATACCAGCCATTCGTATAATAAGGTACGACCGCAGTTCCTTTATAGCCACGAAACACTTGGAAAGGTTTCGCTACTAACTACGGAACCCTAGAAGTGAATAATCTCTATTTCCAACTCGCTAACACGCAATTAGACCTGGCTTGTGTTGTAAAATGTGCCAACACATTTTCTTTGTAACTCTTTTCATGTAAATAAGAGTTTGGGTTCTTAGAAAAAGTAGATTTTATATCTTAAGTACTTTTTTTGCTCTCTTTGTTAAATGTTTATATCGTTAAAAATATTTTATGTTCATGTACAATTAAAAAAACCGGTCAAGTGCGAGTTGGACTCGCGCACCGAGGGTTCCGTCCGTTCCATCACGGGTATTATAGACTTGAGTATTTAATATAAATTTTAATTTAATATCTCAACGCGTTCATGAGATAAGGAGTAGTAACTTTGAAATTTTCAAAATTGTCAATAATATTTTTCAATTTTTTTTTTATATGATGAAACTGAAAATTTACAGTTTTCGTAATTTTTCCTATATCTGTATTAGAAGACGTGACTTCGTACTAAATTTCAAGATTCTAAGTTTACGGGAAGTACCCTGTGGGTTTTGATTCCCGTGCGAGTTTCGAAAACTTGCGGAAATTTGCGGCCTAAATGGCTGTATCTTTTGATTGCGTTGGCTTAGAAGGTTGATTTTTCTACAGCTTCCAGGGACAGTAGACCTAAGTATCATATAGAAATTTCAGTTTGATACCTCCACGCGTTCCTGAGAAAAACGGTCTTGACAGACGGACGGACGGACGGACAACAAAGTGATCTTATAAGGGTTCCGTTGTTTTCTTTTGAGGTACGGAACCCTAAAAATTAGTCAAATAAATAAATTTCTACAATTCTGGTCATTAAAGTTAAAAGAGACACACTCAAATTCGCAGGTCATAAAATAGGCAGTTTGACCTCCGACTCATTTATTTCTTGTAAGGCTAATATAAGCAGGCATGGCCATCAATTCAGTTTCTCGTAGTCATTTGCGTTCGTCCCGAATAAAACCTGTTGGGTTTTTCTTTTCAGCACAAATACAGCTAGGCTCTATCCGCAAACGTGCAATTAGGCGCCTTACCGTTGATAATGTTTGCATCGGCATCGTTAACATCCCTAACTACTCACAAACATTGCGAACTTTCTCGCGCACTGGTGCAATTTATCGTACAATTACAGTAGTGGTACAGTCGCCATCAATTGTATCTGAACATTTAACATTTGTTTTAACTTGTAAGTTAGTTTTTAGGAAATGAATTATTTTTATGATAGTTTTGTGAAATGAATTATTTTTATGATTGTGTTTATGAAATGTTTTTTGTATGACATTATGATCCAAGAAATAAATGATTTGATTTGAATTTATTTTTATTTTTTATATCTATGTGTTTGTTAATTGCTTAGCCGCTGCTATACAAGATTTTCAAAGTGCAGCTACTATTGATAAATAAATAATAAGATTATTGTGATTTGGACAGAATCAAGAATTACATTTTTGTACCATGAAAGTTTCAGCTTGTAAATGAGTACATGGCGCTGCTGGGAAAAAAGCCCACCTTAACAATAAGGTAGTGCGACCCACACTTCACCACGTGGTTCAGTGTGGGTTGTTAAATTATGCATTAGTGCACTGGGCCCAGGCCCCACCTCAACTATGAGGTAATGCGACGTATGCTACGTCGCGTGCAGACAACTTAAGAGAGAGCAGTTTCGTGAGGTTAATTAATAACCTTATTTGCAGATACCATATAACAAGTTTGACAGATTTTCTATATATTTTCAAGTAGAATGCTCACGAAAATATAGTGTTTAGATAGTTTAGGCGCTGACTGTATCGTGTAGTAGGTAAGGGCAGGGGAATATGATTTTTCCTTAATTAGCAGTTGTGTTCGCTGTTATTGGCGGTAAACACCGACTGACGCCGCAAACATTATGTTTGGTTTTATGTTGTTACGTAAAGAAAACAATCACTTGCATTAATTGAATGAAGTGAATATAGTGATTTGACCTTACATCGTTGTTTATATCACAAAATTATGATATTTGATTACTCGAAAGTAAGCACTTGCACTCTAAAGTAAACACAGTGTTGTGTGAGTTTTCTGTAAATACTTAGTACAAGGTATTTAATTACTCATGATATATTTTATTACTCTTATTGAACACAATCCACAGCTCTTAACATTGTTATAGTACCATGTTTACCTGCAAAACAAACAGCCAATGATTTTGCAGCTGACGGTATCATAACCTAATTTCGAAGTATAAGCTCAGCTTTTTTGCTACAACTGACAAACTAAACTTGTAACTAGCCTTATTATTTTACTTCTACTGTATAAAGCTAAGCGAAGATTTTGCTTTCATTATTTGATTATGTAAATTTTCCGTATCTTAGTACAAGATCAAGTATTCTTTTAAAAGCTTTATGGTCCAAATCAAATCCAAAAGAATTAGAAACTCAGCAAAATAAAAAAAAAAGCTTTTTGAATGTTGCGTACCTACAAAATTGTCCTATGTTGCATCTTATACTTAACTTAAAGTCTGCTTAAAGTTTATAAGCTGGGTGTTCGGCAGGAGACAAGTGTGAAAATGTTTTCTTACCCTAACCCTGCAATATAGCCCCGACCCGACAGTATTAGCTATGCTTACATTTACGTCACGGAAGATGAAATGAAAATATTGAATGTTTTAGCCGAACGAAACTTAATCTGATTCAAAAGCCAAACAGGATTACGGTACCTTTAGATCTAATGATTTGAAATTGATGTTTGCAAATGTGTTCCTTTTCAAGATTCCAATCTTTTAACTAGCGGCTGAAGTTTTTTCATGAGCAATATGCTAATCCCGAGATTGAATTTCCACCAGAGATGTGCTCTGCTACGTTCCTCTTATGGCTGCGAAGTATGGCCGTTGTTTTAGCAACATAAGCAAAAACTGCGTGTCATAGAGACGAACATGCTGAGGAGTTACGCGGAAAGACCGCGTCAACCGCGTTCATGTGGTAGCCTCCAAGTCCGTGAGATACAGACAAGTTGTCGGAGAGTCGTTTACGTTCTGTGGTCGTCTATTGCAAGAACCTACTACGCTACGTCGGAGACAAATATCTACCTATGCCACACGCACCTGGACCTGGAGTAGGGGTAGACCTAAAAAGTGCTGGCTTGACGTCAAAAGCGATGATAAACGTCAGGGGCCTTACTGAACGGGAAGGAGAGCAGACCCTTGTTACTGGGAACAACGTAAGCGTGATGATTATGCTATGCTACGTTGCTATGGATTATTGAATTTCATAATGCGTTTGACATCCACCAATCAATGTCATCAGACTATGTGGTCTAATAAACATTTATCTTATACCTTTGCGGGTAATGTAAGGGGTATTCCTCGATTATCATGGGTATTAACACAATGGTGCCGCAGTAACCTATTATATTAATGCCGGCGTACATTATCCATCGGCTCCAGATCACCTTAATAACCCATAGCCATTACTTCGGCGTCGCCTGGGGATCGCTTAGGAGTTAATGTGTGCATTAATCGATCAGCACGACCATTTATAACCGTTCAGTCATAATGTGATCGAAGGTTATAAATCAACGTCGATGACTCTTAATAGATTGTATGCTTACCTAGATCAAAACCAAACAGAAGAAGATACGGTACGTCTTTATAAGCATCAACTAAATAATAATAATTAATTGTTTCAACAAACACACCAATTACCTAGCCCAAAATTAAGCGTTAGCTTGTGCTATGACTCAGGTGCAAATATAAACACCCATGACTCAAGTACAAATGCTCGTGCTCATCACACAATCATTTGCCCCTAGTAGGATTCGAACCCGCAACGCCGGTTTTGCAGTCTGCACCTCAGACCACTAGACCGAAGCTTTCGAAGCTGGGGCAATCGCGCAATCGCGCGTGTCATTAACTCGCAGTACTAATGACGGCTAGGAAGATCGGAGCAGGTCCATTGGACTGGGTTTAGTAGGACCGCGCGCGAATAGCTTTTACCATATCTGCCTCTTTTTGGTTTGATCTAAGGATGCTTAGTACAGACAACGCATTAGACAAATAGTATGAGTTACAACTGAAAAAGACTTATGAAAGGCCAGAAAGATTACGGAATATTTTCAATGTACAAAATAGGTTTATTCTTCTCTTTATACGAGTACTACTAAAAATATAAATAATGATAATGGAATAAATTTGCTTATCATTCATGAAACTTCTGCTGTGCACACTATTTTTAGGTTGCCGTCTAGCCTAAAGTTTATCAAAACATTTTTTTAGTTTAACATGTCTGACTGTAGTCTACAAGAGTACCTACCAATGTTAAATAAAAAAAAAAAACAGAGCAGCACGCATTGTAATCGCTGCCTTTTTAGTATAGTAACTTCGACCTTTGGAAATCTTTTGACATAACATTCTAAAATATCATGTTCATAGCTGAAAAAAAAATCAAATTAAAAAACACGTTTATTTTACCAGAGTTGCGATATCCACTCCCTGCTCGGAAGAAGTCTGGCGCGAGTCAAGGCGACGCACTATGTTGATGCGCTGAAAGATGCTGAAAAGGCTAACGGTATGTTTTGTCTAACATACTAAAAGATGTCCCCTTAAGAATCGGAACATGGCTAAAGTAGAGGTCTGGTACCCCAGAGACCGCCTCGGGAGTAGAGTTCGCCAAGAAAGAAGTTGTAAAGATGACTTGAAACTGACCTTGGGTCCTCTTTGGCGTAGAGTCGCGTCGGATCTAAAAGATCTACTGAGATAAAAATTCCTTCATATTATAAAATAAACAATGTGTCCCGACACCAGTGCAAAACAGCAATTTGTCGATATAAATTCCATATTTTATAGTACAATATCAGAAGTCTCCGTCACTGGTGACGGGCGACATTGTATTACACTGCTACATTAATATTATAAATGTGAAAGTTTTTGTTGACGAATAAATGTTTGGACGATTGTCCATCCAACACGCTGACACCACTGAACATTGGTTTTTGGTATACAGACAAAAAAAAAGTGACTTGCCTAGATGCCTGTTTTTAATCATAGGGTATTAATAAAAACGGGAATGGCATACCCGTTGTTTTAAGAAAAAAAAGTGACTTGTCTAGATTCCTGTGATTAAAAACCTACCAAAAACCAATACCAACCAATTTTACCTATGAATAAAAACAGGAATCTAGGCAAGTCGCTTATTTTTTTTCTCAAAACAACGGGCAGGACAACGTCTGCGGGGTCGTCTAGTTTGTCATAGTCCTTTAATGTCATTCTTTATTTCCAGAACTAGAGCCGGACAATCTGACAGCTTTGCAAATGCGGACGCAGACAAACTACGAGAAGTGTGCTTTCGAGCGCGCACTGCTGCTCGCTCACTGCGGCCAGCGCTTGCGCAAGCTGCCGCCCGACTTTGCTCAGTGCGCGAGACTTGCTGAAGAGACGGTAACTCAATTATTAAAATTGGCTCCTTTTGGTTACTTACTTCAAAAACGAGCCAGACAAGAGCCGCTTAAAATATAATGAAGACGACTGATGAAAAGAATGTAGGGAACTGCGTCGCTAGCCCATATGACAATCAATATCTTCCTAATAGTCCTATTCAAATGCCTTTACTAACAATTTCTGTGCTCTGGAATAGGACCAAGCTTTACAATGCACTTAAAACCGTAATGTCCTTAATCAATACGGTTGAATTTCATTGAGAAACCTTGGGCGCCACTAACCAAAGTTACATTGTACCCAAGATATTCAGATTAGGAATATATTTGACACACTCCATGGCAGCTAACGAAGCGAATTTACACGCAAATCGGAAACTACTACTGAATGTTTACGATAATTATATTTTATAGTATAGAGTCAATCAATCGAACGTATAATAATCCTAAAAGCTTGTTTCGTTCGTAAGTTATTAAAATTGCAATGAAATGGTAACAATCAAAACTAATATTGGCCCTTTAGGCAGGTGATTCAAACCGTGGTGAGTCCGTTAACACCGACACGTCCCTTCGGCAACTTATACGCTGAGATTAAGCAATTTCCCTTTATAGGAACCAAATTCAATTAGCTATCTATTGAATACTAAGCAATTCACAGAGTCCCGGATTAACTTATAAAGGTTAGCATAAATATCTATTGAAGCGACCGACGTTCAATGTTAAACGAAATCTAATTAAATCTCTTCAGAGAAATCCTTAAAGTTTCAAAGAAATATGATAACCCGGTTTCGGAAGCTATAAATTATAAACACAAAAATTAATAAGGGTTATTCAGGGATGACGCCGTAATTTAAAGCGCTGCATAGAAACTTGAATTTCAGCAACGAAAACCTTCGCTACGCCGTAACAGATTTCAGCATTTTAGCAGATATTGAAATATGGTGCTTCGGAAGGCACGTTAAGCTGAATATTGATAAATATTACTCGTTTAGTCAGAGGCCCTAGGACGGATTAATAACATCTGCCGGTAAGGTTGGCCACTTACCTTTCCACCAACCCGCACTGAGCCGGCGTGGTGACTCATACCACCTCATAGTTGAGGTCAGGCCAGTGCCTAGTAGTGGGACGTATATTGGCTGATGAGACGAGATATGAAATATGATGTAAGAATATTTTTGTCATTATATTTCAGTTTAAACAGCGGTTAGTAAAAACAGTAAAATAAAATACCAGTGAACATTTTACTAATTGCTGTTTGAATATGCATATTCAACAAATTGGGACAGAAATCAACCTACTTTTGTCACATTAATGAAATGGAAATGTATGTACAACCAATTGATAGAGACAGGTTAATATTGAATATTTAAATTGCCATTTACTTTGTAAAATTTGATGACTGGAAACAATGTGAGGTTTTTTATCTACTGCCAATAGCCAGCATCATGCTTTTAACTACCTGAGGCATGACTTTTTAGCCCAAGTCAAAATTAATAAGGTTTGTATTATTTTAAGATTAAATTGGAATGTCAGAATCTATCAAAAGGCCACATATCCAATCCAGCGCCCAAAGTAAGCCAAACAAAAATATTTCTTTCTAAAAGCTTCAGATGCTACGACAATTCAGGTTTAGTGACGTAGCAATGCCAAGTCACTACGACATCCCTGTTCGTAGCACCTCGTAGCAAACAGTTGTGTCGCTGCTACGAAAAAGACGCTAAGAATGGGACTACACTTAATGACTTAACGTAATCAAAAACAGTTCGACGATATTTTATTCCAGGTCAGAGAATGTACAGGAAAAAGTGCGGGAAAAATTCTCGCCGCTGTACCGACATTGTATCGTCGAGTGGAGCTGAAGAGGGAGTCGATGGACGCAAACGCTCCTATGGTCAAAGTTCGGCAAAGCCGAATGGAACGGAAACCTACTCAACAGGTAAAATGTATAATAGAAATACAAATAAAAACCAGAGTCTATTGTATTAAAAGCAATAATCTGATCGCGCGGGTTTTTTGGCTTTGATTAATCGTCTGCAAAAACATTATTAAACAGCAAGATGCATTTTCACCACCTCATAGTTGAAATGAGGCCTGTACCCAGCAGTGGTACTTACATGGGCTGATGAGATGAGATGAAGATGCCTTTTAGGGTCTAACCATATTGCGGTTACGTAACAAGGTGGCCACTACGTTTAATTAATATAACATCGTCAAACTATGTAGGTACGTATTACAAAAATTACACTCATTAAATTAATGTCTTATCACAGTCACAAATTAATTACAACCCAATAAAATTATACAAGCTTTGTGGGCACATGTTAATTGTAATAAGCTAATTACTAGCTCTGATAATAAGTAATATTGAATTCTGTTGGCATTTTATTGTGCTATGTTACAGGTATTTGTCAAAATAGTAGAATAAAATAAGAACATCTATTTATGAAAAATGTTTTGTAGGAACTCTGGGGCTATATCAAAACAAGACAGAATAATTAAAAAGCACTAGCTTTAAAAAGTTCCAATGTCGTAGACGTCTTGTTTAAAACAGATAAATATTACTGAAACAATTTGGAATGCAAACGACACTTCAATGGGGTGAGCACGAACATTTTCGTAACGTATTTGTGTCGTCCAAACGTCAGAAACTGTGGGGTGAGTACGAACAACTGTCGTAACTGTCAGTTTCTGACGTTTGGACGACTCGAATACGTTTCTAAAATGTTCGTGCTCACCTTACTGACAGTTTCCCCATACAAATTGACAAGTTAACGATATGTAAACGCTACGAATACGTTACGATAGTTATTCGTACTCACCCCACATAATATAACTTTTTCGAACAGCAGATGTTCGGAATGTGTAGTTTTCTGTCGAGATAGCTGCATTCAGTATCTGAGCAAAAATGCCAAATGGTCTCAATGTTTCCACGGAAAACACGAACTTGACCTAGAGAAAACAGGCTGTCCATTTAAGTTACGAACTCGAAAAACTCTTGAAAACCAAAGGTACCGACTTCAAGTACAAATATACTTACTAAAGCTTAATGAGCTGCATCAGCTTTATGAAACTGCTCAAACGATTTACATTTGGGTTCATAAATTAACTGCTTTCTAGATTACTCTTGAATTTTCCGATTGAAAGTCCGAGTCACAGTACATCAAGGTAAAAATTGTAGCACCTTATGCGCATGTTATGAGGGCGATGAAATTGTTGGCGTGATGTCCTGTCGTCTGAACACATTACCCCCTATCCACTTGTTGGGCAAACATTTGGTCAGAAAACTAACGCTACTGGCCATTGGAATTAAACAAAAACAAAGCACAAATCACCAAAGCACTAATCAACGTTGAGGAACGATTTTTTATAAGTCCACTTTGGATAATAGATTTTTCGGCCAACGTGTGGAGCGGGGGATGTGGGTTGACGGATATCTATCGTTTCTCGTAGTAGACAATCTCACGCCTAACTGTTAGTTTTAGTGATGGATTTTTTTTATAATACGTCGCTTGGGGACGGTAGACAAGCATAACAATAAGATGATTTTATTATCCGTTACGAGAAGATTCAGTATCCAGGGAAAACTGTTTTTCCTTGGATATGACAAAAGCGTGTTCGGTCGCTTTACCCATGTTACCCGAATGCACCTAACGACTTAGTGTAATGGAGTCATATATTCCAAGCAATGCTTCGCTCTGGTTGCAACATCTGACTCTGAAAAAGTTTAAAACTTGCAAGGTCGTTGGCATGTTCTAACATAGCTGATTGAAAATTATGATTTAAGTTATTCTTGTGTGTGAAGAATTCGCGTAAATGTGAAATATTAAAAAGCTACCGTGATTATGGATTATGACCCAGTTGATCATTTGTTTAAGTGTTAGATGAACTGGTGAAACGTTTAGATCAAACTAAAGGAAATAATAATAATAATAAAATAATAATAATAAAAATCTTTATTTACGTAATCAAATAATCTATAAAAAACAAGATGATGTAGTCTCCTATTAGGCATTACAGAATGCCTGTGTCAGGAGGCCACGCTCTTCCATAACGGTGGAAATTACGTAACTAATCTTAATGTAGGTACTATTTAAATTTAAGACTTATTGTAATTAAAAACAAATGATTTACAAATTTTACATGAATGTGTGTATGTGTGTGTGTGTGTGTGTGTATGCGAGTGTGTATAGTGTGTGTGTGTATGCGAGTGTGTAGTGTGTGTGTGAATTAGTGCTGCTTTTTTTATGTACAAATTTTCAGAATATTTTCAGTTTCATCATAGTCCAGACTCTTTAACCAATTTGTAAGCATTGTTTTACATTCCTTTACTGTAAGTGAGTAAATTTTTAGTATTTTATTTATTCTGTTGTATATTTGTGGGGACAAATGCGGAAACTGATGTTGGGCGAAGCAAGTATTAACTTTTGGAACTGGAGCCACTTTATCTATCCTTCTTTTGGCATTTTTTTCAGGACTATACCCTATTGATCGATGTGTTTTGAGAACAACATGTAGTATGTATAACTTTCTTACAGAAAGCAAGTCTGCATTAAGGTATAATTTCTGAGTAGAGAAAATTCTTTTCTTAAAAAGCATTACTTTAAGTAAAACTCTTTGTGATCGCTCAATATCTAAAAATTTTGTCTTAAGTGCACCTCCCCAAATCGTGATGCAGTAAATTGTGATAGATTGAGCCAGAGCAACGTAAATATCGGTCAATAGCTTTTTGTCTGCAATATGTCTCAACTCTTTAAAAATCCAAATTAATTTCCTAAGTCGAGAGGAGACTAGGTCTATATGACCATTCCAATTTAGCTTCTGATCTAGCATGACACCGAGGTATTTAAAAGATTGAACTTTCTTTATGGCAGGGCAGCAACAGTTTGAGTCTAAGTCTGCAGTGTGGTGGTCATGTATTTTAATTTCAAAATTCGTGTCTGGTTGGTAGCGATCGACGATGGAGAAACACATGTAGTTAGTTTTCGCAGTATTTAGCGTTAGCAGATTAGCCTTCAGCCATTTACGGATATTCTTTAGTACATTTTCGGCTTGTGATTTCACATTGCTCCAAGAATCTCCGGTAAAAACTACAGCGGTGTCATCTGCATAACAGAATATGTTGGTGTCTGGGAACGTCAAGTTGCTGAGATCATTGATATATATCAAGAACAGTGTCGGTCCCAGAACACTTCCCTGCGGGACACCGTAGCTTACACCAGCAGGTGAGCTAACTGTCTGACCTAGCTTCGTTCTCTGTGACCTATCGTAAAGGTAACTCTTTAGGAGCTTAAGGGGAATGCCTCGAATTCCCAAATGTTCCAGTTTATACTCTAAGATAGGAAGGGAGACTGTATCAAAGGCCTTCTTTAAATCGAGAAAAACAGCCAGGCATTTCTTTTTCTTATCAAGACTATTAGCAACCACTGAAGTCAGAGCCGCCACAGCATCTTCAGTAGATCTACCAGAGCGGAATCCGAATTGAAAAGAAGACAGAAGATCAAACTTATTAAGGTAATTTAAAATTCTTTTGTTTATTAGTTTCTCTATTATTTTTGATAACGATGGTAGAACGGAAATCGGTCTGTAGTTACTGACATCTGTTTCGTCACCACCCTTGTGGATTGGTGTAACAATAGCTTGAAGTGGAAAGTGCAGTTTGTAGTTATTTATGAATACTATGGTAATATTAAAGTTTGATATACATAAATTTTAACTTCGTTTTACACAACTGAACTAAAGCAAAGGTTGTGTTATGTATTTTTGATTATTTTACGTGATAAAACTCTTGCCCTTCTTTTATAATTTTATCACCGTCTCCATATTTCTCTACATTATAACCAGCTTGTTAAACTATTCATAAATCTTTAGGGATCCACCTGAGGACATTTTCATGGGCATCACGTACCCAGCTCATGCTCGCTAAGTACATACATAACTTGCCTTAACCTTGGACGTGTAAGGGCTGTGGAATTCCTATTTGTCTTATTCTCGGGACTCCTGTAGTACCAGATAAAATGCTCGGGAATGTGTGTCATAATTTACCTGCACAGTTATCTTTTTTTCCTTTGAAAGGATAAGGAATAATAAAGTAGGTTTTATATAACTCCAGTAATATTGTGCAACTTTTTGTGTTTCTCAAGAAACATTGCAGGGAGAGTAGGTACTTACTGTTTAATGAAGGTTGAAAAATTGCTAACATTGTCTGCTCATGATTTTATTTGTAACATAAAAATTGAATTAAGAACTGAAGCAAACAAAAGATTCAGCTAGGTCGCAACGTGGAAATATTTTTCTTTTCGAACAGCGTTCATTCATCGAGTCTTTATTATCTTTAACCTTTAACTACCGACCTAGTAAAATCATGGTAAAATCCTACCACTAACGCCGAAGTGACATCTGTCAGCGGACAAAATAACAAAAAAAAATATATATAGATTTTAATATGCTATTTTTATTACTGCTATTATTGATAAAGGTAGTGTATTTTTAAGACACAACAAAAAAAATAACTATTTGTTCTTTTGTTTTATCCAACAAAGTTCAGAAAATTTTAGGCACTTGCTTCACTCTTAAATTAACCTTTGAAATCATAATTTCAACAAAAATAGCGACTCTCACTACGAAACAAAAAGACATCACCTAAAAACGGCATGTTCATTGGCAGTCTCTGCATACTGAGATCTAAACTATAGGTCAATTTTGTAATATCTTACATTAACTTTATGAGGCTGGTTAGTTTATGCATAAATGCACAGTTTATAGAGATTTAGTTACAAAAAAAATATCGAAAAAATCTTCTACTTTGTTTTATCAAATTTTTTCAAACGGATCTCACGCTCGCAGTTTTGGACAAAAACATAAAAAACGTAAGTGGAAAACTACAAAAATCGGAGAACATACAAATGGGTGATTCAGATACCTTTCAACACGAGGCACCTGAAAAAGTGGTATGGACGTTATTTTTGTGTCCACCCTGTATCCGATGATACTATGGAGCTTCCTACATAAATACCTACCGAGGTGACGATTAACAGACGTATAAAAGTTTTGTTCATAGATACCGTGCTGACGTCTGTCAGACGGAAATAAATCCGTTACAGGCTCTTGTGCACTCCTCGCGCTCGTGAAGGCTACTGACGCTTCGAATTGGCTATTGAGGAAGGCAGCGGGGGACACAACCTTCAATTAATAAGTCCTACGTCTGTGAGACGTATAGGTTGGTAGTTAATGGTTAACTAGCTTCCCGCCAGTGGATTCACCCGCGTGGGGTTCGGTGGTTCTCTTATGTTTTAAGTATTTTATTATACATTTAGACCATCCTCTCGAAATACTGTAGAAAGAAAAATACTAACTACTGTAGTAAGAAAACACTGCTTCAAAATCCGAGAGACAGACGCGGAAAGTTGCTTTATTCTATTTATTACTAATATTTGCCTATAAACTATTTTTAGACGTCACTGCGATGCCATCTTCGCATAACCAGTAACTTACACACATCCAACTCCCAAACAACACAATATTTGTTCCGAAACTTCCAACGAACCTTTTCAACAATATTGCAATATTCAGTGGCGTGTACATTTTTATACAGGTGCAAGAAATTTCCCGTGCGGAAAGGCAAAAAGCTGAGCACATATCGCGGCTCATGGCATCGAAATATTTGGAGCGGATGGCGCATGACAAATATTTCCTTACCGCTCTGAGCAGGGACGAACGCCTTTCTTCTGCCAACAAAGAGGGCTCTAAAATGCTGCAAGAGCTTGCCAATAAAGCCCTGGCTGACGTTGAAAAAAGACAGGTAGATTATAAGCAGTTTGTAGTAAAGTTTCATCAAACAGCTAGCGAGACGAAGCCATTAGCACGACGTCTCCATTTCTTTGCGTGGGGAAAACTTGAGGAATTGGCTTAAAAATCGTAGGAAATCATTTTTACACTATCGACGATAGATACGCTAAGAACACGTCACGCTGCAGTGTGGCGAGCTTTTAAACAACAAACTAACACCTGCACATGGAATGTAGGAAGGTAATGCATAACCAAGTCGTTTGTAAAGTTTTTATGGTCTGAAACAAGCGTTTTTAATAGCTGGTTTACCGCAGTAACACGAAATATGAATATGAAATGTACTTTTTTTGATTAGGCTAGCAAAATGATATCAATTATTTTGGCTTTCGAGCAACGAAAAATACACAACGCATTGGCAAAAGTAAATTAATGGAAAACAAAACCATTCGCAAAATAAACATATTTTTAAGGCACGTGTTGGTTAAATAGCTAGCAAGACGGTAGTGTAATACAAATACAAAAAACGTTTTTTTTAATAATTCGGGAATGCATCGCTCTACCACACGTCACGTGTTTGTAATGAATGTAACAATGCAATGTAGGTAAACTAAAATTGATTAATTCAATGTTCTGGCATGACTAGACCAGCTGGTCAAGCAGTAATGATACAGAATTTTATATACGTGTGTTTGCATTCAGGCAGTACTACGCGAGAGGCGTCCTCTATACGCAGCCCGCGAGTCTGAATCCACCGCCCGAGCTCGCCTCTCTCGCGCACGTAAAGAACAAGTTTCTCGTGCGCAAAGGCAACACGCTATCGACGCAAAGCGTCTAGTCCAGTCTGCTCAGAAGATCTTCGAGGAAAGAGACACTGCTAAGTGTTTGGAAAGCGCCGAGTTTGCAATGGAGCAGATATCGAAGAAGGCCAGCAAACTTCTGCCGGCGAAAGAGAAGTTTCTGCAGCAGCTCTATGAAATTGTGGCGAACGCGTTTTTGGATCAGGTATTAATTACATATGCATAATAACCATGTAGGGAGGTTTTCAGCAGGTGATTATTGCGATAATCTATATATATATATTTGTTCCCGTACTCCTCCGAAACGGCTTGACCGATTCTTATGAAATTTTGTAAGCATATTGAGTAGGTCTGAGAATCGGCCAACATCTATTTTTCATAGCCCTGAGTGATATGATAAGGGTTGTCCACAATAATTTATATGGCAAAACAACGTTTGCCGGGTCAGCTAGTATTACTATAATATCGTAATATCATCTTGTATTGGTGGTCAAACTCGTTTCCCCTTGATTATCTTAGGTTAAGGTTACGCCGCACCTGCTGAATACATTATCTCTCACAATCAGAATAACAGAATCTCTCTCAATAGCATTACTATGCTATTAGGAGAGCTGATGTCATATCATATTATAGGAACAGTATCAAACAATCAATTTAATCTCGATTGTACTGATAAGGGTAGGTACGCATCCATGTTTCTGCCTGATCCTTAATAAGCCCAGGGGTATAAGTCATTGCAATACAACTGATTCCTTGTTGACCGATGATACTTGTTTTCAGATGCTGATGTATGAACTATCGTAGGTACACCCAACCTACCATAAAAATGTAATTGCGTCAAATTACTCCATTAACAAACTTACGACAACGCAACATTTAACCCAAAAACTCTGAACCATATTAGGACTACAAAAAGTAACTTCCAAGCAATAAACCTTACACATCCCTTTTATGACTTGCAGAAACGTGTCAAAGACACAATGAGTGAGTCGGACCGAGAAAAAAGGGCATTTATCCTCCTCGGAATGTACATGTCCAGGGAACCAAGTAGAGACTCGGTATTACGACACCGGCCGCCAGCCCCGCCTAGAGATGCAAAGTAAGCTTTAATTAAAATAAAATAGGAAGATGGGTGCTATCTGGCGCTTGAAATTTGATCGAAAATATTGTACGATTGTGTGCCTAGCGTTTACCTGACCTTGTTAGCCTACCTAAGCTACCTGATCATTATTCTATGTGTGGGTCCACACTGCAAGCCTATCGTGGTGGCGACGGCGGGCGTCATGGGTCAATTAAACTTAGATTAGGTAAGAATCTTGGACTTTGAGATACCCAGCTGTATGTCTGTAAATAATAATATATTGGTACACTATAAGTTGTCACAAAACCTATGTATGGTAGGGTGTACGCAACTATTAAATTTCTAGATTTGCCATTGGGTTTTTCGCTATTTGTACTTGTTATCAACATTGTAGAATGTATTCTATAATTATCTATTTTTTTTTAAATCGTCACTCTCTGAATGGGCATCTTATTCTAATCCCTACCCTTTTCCGTAACAACATACTATGATTGTTATTAAAAATCTGCAAATATTTATAATCATTGATTTATTAATAATTCATCAACTATATATTGGCGCGTCTTCTACCGAAGGCACCGGTTGGCCCGAAGGAATTCTGTGACTGCGCGCTCTTTGCCCTCTATGTTGAAAACGGTTTACCGTAAAACAAAATTGGTAGAGAATTTAGTATTCTACAATATTGTTATAAGTATAAATAGCAAAAACCTAAAGGAAATGTGATATTTACAAAGAAAGACCTTTGACCTTGAAATTGAATAGTTGCGTACAGTTAAAAGTTGTCTTAAAACCTACATAAGTAGGTTTTGAGACAACTTTTAGGGTGCCAATATACAGCTATTTACAGCTGGGTAACTCAAATTCCGAGGTAAACTTACTAAAATGACTGGATTACATCTGAAACGCGCCTTTGCGTCCATTCTGTAGCAAGTCATCAAGGTAAGGAGCCTAACCCCATCAGATTTGGCTTGCCGCCCGCCACTGCGCCGCGCCCGCCTAGGTCACAGCTCATTTAGTGTGGACACTATCGTAAAAGTGGCTTGCTATTCAAATTTTTATTTTAAGGCCCTAAAATATCTGCCGTTTTTTATTCATATCAAAGGAAGTAAGTCCATCTAATTCACTTAAAAAGCTCACCGGTAACTTTATTCCGAAGTTCACCTGTGAGAATTTTAAAATTTAATTTTGTCTGAAATTTAAAAACGGCCGCGGTAAGTTGGATAGTGGGACTCCAGACACGTTAGCGTAAGATTATACTTTCAAATTGATTTTGAGATAGGTAGTACGCTTCTTAGATGTTGGTTGATATCCGTAAAGTTTTCGATGTTTTATATCTGTCGCAGGGAAATTGTAAAATTTGTTTTAATAAAAAATAACGGTTAATTGTCAACGCGTCGAATTTCTTAATGGTCTCATTTCAGAGATATTATAATTTCACTGGGCTGTTCCAAAAATAATGTACAAAACCTAGTTTTATTATGATTTTGCATTGTGGTGGGGGGGGGGGGGTTTACTACGGAAATTATAAAAAACCTTGTATAGTCAACGTTATAAATTCGAAATATGCCGCCCAAAGGCTTGTAGTTTACTTCATTCGCTCGTTCAGCCAATAGCAACGCCCGATCCTATATGGGCATACCGGTGGGAGTCAATCCCTATTGGCTGGAAAGAAAGAAACGGGTGTGATGGCCGTTTTTCGTCGCGAGCTGCAAGCTTTGAATCGGAAAGCTGCAAACTTCAACTTTTCTCTGAAATCCAAACATATTTTTGTGATCTGTCCCTGTGACTTTGTGCGCCGAATAACTGTCGTGTCGTGGCAGTGAGGATTCTTCGAAGTGCTACATATTTGCCAGCTATCGTATCGTCACCGCGTCAAGCGCGTGTGTGACCCACTCCTCGCCAGTTTTGAACAAGGGTCATACCAGCACCATCCTGTCCACTCGTGCGTGGAAAAGCCTTCTCCCACTGGTAAGTACAGCTTTATTGGTGGTAGCGAGCGAACCGCGAATTCGTATTTTTTTTTTATTGTTGGCAGAGTCTGCTCACAGGTTCTGACCCAGAAGTGCCGTGATCGGTCTATCCGGCAGGGCCATTACGACACATCTTTATGGTGCCGAAACCAGGGAATCAAGGGTGGTTTATGGCCTTTTCTTTAAAATTGAAACAATCGTCCTATAAACATAGCTGGTATTTTTAGTATTTTCGCTATCAATTTTCGCCTAAAACGTATCGTAAACTCATCTTAACGGTTATTTATAACCTTTTCTTAGTGTTAAAATCAACATAAAATACATTTCAATCGATAGTTTGTGGTAGTTACGCATTTTCAATTTATATTTTTACTGTGGTAGGTAGAATAAACTAAAATTGCATTCCATTGTAATTCGTCCATTTTGTACGTTGAATTCATTCATTCCATTGGAAACATTCAATCACTCACAGATCAAATACATTCATTCTAAATAGTGTGATTCAATCACTCAGAAGTGACAGTGACTTTTATTGTAAACATTCGTTCTCATGCGTTCAATATTGTTGTTCATTCGTCACTTGTATTACTCGACATCTTCAAGTTGATCACTCCTAAACAAACATTTGTTCTCGTCGATTTGCAGCTTTAATTCATGCACTCGCATATTCGTTGAATGCTAAAGATAATTACCGATCTTACCTTTACAATCTAGCGCATAATTCGGTGTTTAGGTATACTTTACTCGGCTGTGTTACTTTACATTCGGTTTCAAAATTATTATTACGGATCATACACAAGCAATCTACAGATAATCCGGTGCTTTGTGTACAATTTATCCGGCTGTAATAATAATACTTACCTATTATTTTCGTGTTGCCAACTGTGTTGTTGTCGCGGATCATACTCAAAACTTTTACGTCTTTGGTATAACTAATTCGGCTGTGACAATAAATACAGTTAGTTTTATTCGTTTATTAGCTTTCGCCCGCGGCTCCGCCCGCGTGGACTAATATTTTTCGTATCCCACGGGAACTGCATATTTTTCCGGGATAAAAAGTAGCCTATGTGTTATTCCAGACTATTATCTCCCCGTGTGCCAAATTTCAACCAAATCCATTCAGTAGTTTTTACGTGAAAGAGTAACAAACATCCATACTTACAAACTTTCGCCTTTATAATATTATATATATATTATATATATATATATATATATAGTAGGATAGTAGGATTACATTACAGATCGTACGAAAAACCATAAACATTGTGTTTTAGTACAATTAATTCGGATGTAATATTGACAGAATTATACGCCTCACACTCCACTAATCGTTATCGTAAGCAAATAAATAATACGTCTTTAATTCGTTGTTATACTCGGTTCATTTCACCGCAACCACGTGAAGTGAAATCTAAGTTATCGTGTTATACACATCGTCAGCTGTTCCTTGCATTTGCTTACGCGTTTATCGCATACGTCATTCACTCAATTGACACGTGATAGTTCTATTTTTAGCTCGGGCTTTCTACCTGACGTGGTTAGGTAGTTAGTTAAACGTTTTTTCTTACTGTTTTACCAAAACAAATAGCGTAAATTTTATTCGTTAGTAGGTACAAGTACAATAAACTTGTAATCATGTCTTTTATTACGAAACGTGCTACTCGTAAGCTTAGTCACACGGGTAATAAATCTAAATCGAAAAATAATTCGGAATACACTATTCATGATTTACCGTCATTACGTCGTAAACGCACTATAGCTTTGAACCGTATGTTGAAGGCATTAGAGGTCGGTATCCAAGCCAAGTCCGATGATAGTCAATGCAATCTCTTTTTTTCATATTGTGATCAAGCATCAGACATAAGGTCAGATTTCGAACTCGCACACTATTCCATACTGGAATTATTAAATTCGTCTGGTGATGAAGATGATCAGTGTGATGATGATGACATTCGTACCCGTTTTGATGACACGTACTTCCATGTTAAATCAATATCAAGATTTTTAAAGGGGGCGGAATCGAAAGTCGTTATAAATAATCATAAAGCTGAATCTACATCACTGAAATCTCACATCAAGTTACCTAAAATTCAGTTGCCTACATTTTCCGGTAATATTAAACAATGGCCTGAATTTATTGATACGTTTAATTCATTGATCCATGACTGTCATTCTCTTACCGATGTGGAAAAGTTTCAATACCTAGTATCAACACTTAGCGGTGACCCGCTCTCGCTTATACGTAAATATCCCGTCACAGGTGATTACTACTCCGATGCGTACGCGGCCTTAGTTGCGCGTTATCAACATAAGCGTGAACTATCTTTCACTTGCTGGAAAGATATTTTAAACGTTTCTTTTAACCTAAACAACGCGCTTGAGTTTCGTCGGTCGTTAGATTGTATTGACGAAAACTTAGGCATTTTACGTAAACAAGACCTTCCAGTTGACAATTGGGACTTTATTCTCGTTTATCATATTTTATCTAAATTAGACTCGAAAATGCGTCGTGAATTCGAAGAGAAATATATCAACACGGAAATTCCTGAGTATTCTCAACTTAAATATTTCTTACATTCTAAATGTGAATCTCTCTTGCGCGCTAGTCATTTTTCTGAATTTTCTAAATCAAATACTTCTGTTAAGGAGTCAACTTTCCGCACTGTCGCGTCAAATTCGAAGTACCCGGTGAATAATAATTATTCAAAACGTCCTCACGTGACTCATACTTTGTTGACAGACAGCACTAATAAAGTTCAAACTTCAGTGAAAAATGATGAACCGATTTTGAGATGTTCTCTGTGTTCCGCTAGTCATTCAATTACACGTTGTGAAGCGTTTCTCGCTAAATCCGTAGACGACCGTATGTCTTACACAATAGAGGCCAAATTATGTTTCAACTGTCTCAAATCGTCCCATCAATTGAAGGATTGCAAATCGATATTTCGTTGTTTGAAGTGCAAACATAAACATCACACGTTACTTCACAAGGACCGTAACGATAATAAATCTAGTGTTGATAAAAACTCCACCGACTCTAAATCCGTGTCCCTATTTGTTAAGGGAGAAAATTCAAAGTCTTCGAAAAAACTTTTAAACACAACTGTACTGTTAGCTACGGCTATTATTCAAATACAGGACTCGGACGGTAAATATCATTCCTTACGCGCTTTATTCGATACCGGCAGCCAAAACAATTTTATAACGCAAAAGGCAGTTCAATACTTAAATCTTCAGCCAGTCTCATGCGATACAAACATCAATGGGTTGGGAGGTATTGCTACTGACGTCACCGGTTTAATTCGTTGTTCAGTAGGTTCCAATAATAATCTACTATTCGATTTAGATATGCACGTTATTTCAAACATTTGTGGTGAGCAACCCATAGCGAAACTTAATACGTCGGGTTGGACTCACATTAATTCGATACCGTTGGCCGATCCAGGCTTCGATTTGCCTGGCCCTATCGATGTTTTGCTCGGTGCAGACGTCTTCGCTGAGTCGCTTCTTACACAACGTATAAAAGGCAATGCGAATCAGCCACTTGCAATTAATTCAGTCTTCGGTTGGCTCCTATTAGGTAGAACGCCACTTGTATCCTCATCATTGGTACAAATCTCTTCAAAATCCGACATCGAGTTGGCCTCAGCCGTTCAGCGTTTCTGGGAAGTGGACAGCGTTCCTCAAGCGTCCCCCCTTACACCTGAAGAAATCTTATGCGAACAGGCTTATATGACTGACCACTATCGTGACTCGAGTGGTAGGTACGGAGTGCGTCTTCCTTTCAAGGATAATGTGGAACCAGTCTTCGTGGGTTCTCGTGATATCGCGTTAAGACGTTTTCACGCAATCGAACGTCGTTTGTCACGTGATCCTGTTGTCCACCAACAGTACTGTGATTTTATGGATGATTATGAAAAATCCGGCCACATGTCCGAAGTTAATTTAAAAGAGCTCAGCCAAGGCAAATTTTATATTCCACATCACTGTGTGATGAAACCTGATAGTGTCACAACGAAGTTACGCGTCGTCTTTGATGCATCTGCTAAAGATGCTAAAGGCATTTCATTGAATGACACATTGCTAACGGGACCAAAACTTCAATCTAATATTGTTAGTGTTCTTCTTCATTATCGAATACACGCGGTTGTCTTTATGGCTGACATACGTCAGATGTATCGACAAATACTGGTCTCTGATGATCATAAGGATTACCAGAGAATCTTTTGGAGGTCAGGCCCTGACCAAGCTCTTAAGGAGTACAGACTCAACACTGTAACATACGGTGTTTCGTCCGCACCGTTTCTCGCGTGTAGGACAATCAAACAGTTGGCAGAGGACGAAGGTAATAAATTCCCTCTTGCTAAGCAAATTCTATCAACCGATATTTACGTCGACGATATCGTCACTGGTTGTGAAGATCTAACCACTGCGTTAGCTGCTAAATCACGAAATCGTTCAGTTATTCGAACTAGGTCATTTTGAACTAAGAAAATGGGCTAGTAATTCGCCAGATTTGTTGTCAGACCTTTCCCATGAAGAGTGTCTTCTGGATGCTAAATCGTTCTCTGACAAACAATACCCTACACTCAAGGTACTTGGACTCAAGTGGAATCCAGTATCCGACTCGTTTTTATTCGACGTGAGCTCGTCTGATCGACCATGTACCAAGCGAGTTATTCTTAGTGAGATCGCAAAAATTTTCGATCCATTGGGTTTCCTTTCACCCTTAACAATTCAAGTCAAATGCCTATTGCAAAGACTTTGGATTCTCGGAATTTCTTGGGATGAGTCACCACCTGATGGAATAATCAACGTCTGGAAAACTTTCTGTGACCAGCTGCCTACTATTAGTAAGCTGAGTATTCCACGTCGTCTCACTTTTGATAACGTCATTTCATACGAGCTACATGGTTTTTGCGACAGTTCCGAGCTCGCGTACGGAGCTGTTATCTACTTACGCATCTTGTGCGCTGATGGATCTATTCATATTCGGCTGTTATGCGCCAAGGCGCGTGTTGCTCCACTCAAACGTCTTTCTTTGCCTCGTTTAGAGCTCTGTGGAGCTGTTATGCTCGCGGACCTAACAAAATTCGTTCTTGACACGTATCAGGTCAAAATACCTATCGATACTATTCATCTTTGGTCTGACTCGACTGTTGTTTTATCTTGGCTTCGGTCGCACTCGTCGCGCTGGACCACATTCGTGGCAAATCGGGTCAGCAACATTCAGGACATCATTCCTGCAGAATCCTGGCATCATGTCGCTTCTGGCGATAACCCCGCGGATGTGTGTTCTCGTGGACAACTTCCCCACGATCTTCTTGACAATTCGTTGTGGTGGTCGGGACCATCCTGGCTGTCACAAAATTGTGATCGTTGGCCGAAAAACTCGACAAGGGTTCTTACCGGTGATGAGGAGCAAGTTGTGCGTACTGAGGAGCGCCATTCAGTCGCACTGATGGCCGATCAAAATACTGATAGACAACAGGATTCTATATTCGATACCTTGTTAAAGCGTTTCTCTTCTTTGGAGAAAATAACTCGTATCGTTTCTTACATTCGTCGATTTTTACACAACATTCGTTCTAAAAACTCATGCGAACGCCAAAGCGGTTCTATACTTACTGAAAATGAAAATTATCAATCGTTATTACTAATCGTTAAATCCGTTCAAAATTCTTCATTTGTAAGTGAAATACAATGTATCAAATCTAACCAAGCGTTATGTAAACCGTTTCAAAAGTTGAACCCATTTATTGATGAGGCAGGTGTTCTCAGGGTGGGCGGTCGGATCTCTCGTGCCGGTTTAGAGTTCGATCAAAAACATCCCGCGCTCTTACCTTGTGATCATCCCTTCACTAACAAACTTATAGAATCTATTCATCGTAAACACTGCCATACAGGGCAAAATACTACACAATATCTCGTCTTACAACGCTTTTGGGTTTTATCCGCTAAACGAGCTATTCGTCGTTGTCTTTCAAAATGTATCGGATGCTACCGAACTAAACCGAAACCTTTGGAACCGTTTATGAGCGATCTTCCGTCGTATCGAATCAACCAAGTTAAGCCGTTCTCGGTAGTTGGCGTTGATTTCGGTGGACCATTCCGAATTAAAGTCGGGACCCATCGCGGTGCAAAGATGGACAAAGCTTATCTTTGCTTATTCGTTTGTTTGGTTACTAAAGCGGTCCATCTCGAGGTGGTGTCAACACTTTCCACTGATGGTTTTATAGCCGCATTACGTCGCTTCGTGGGCCGTCGCGGACGTTGTAGCATAATCCACGCTGATTGTGGAACGAACTTTATCGGTGCCAGCAACTACTTATCGTTATTGGAACATGCGTCACAGACCGAGCATATCAAATTCGTCTTTAATCCCCCCTCAGGGCCACATTTTGGTGGGGTATGGGAGATCCAGATTAAAGCTGCGAAGTCGCATTTGTACCGTATTGTTGGCAATCAAGTCTTGACGTTTGAAGAACTTAGTACCTTATTTATTCAAATTGAATCCGTTTTAAATTCGCGACCGTTGTGTGCCTTAAGCACAGATCCAAACGATTTAAACGTTTTGACCCCAGGTCATTTCCTTACTCTGGAACCTCTTACCAGTGTTCCCGATGAGGACCATTCCTCAGTTAAACTGAATCGACTTAACCGTTGGCAGTTAATCCAATCGTTCGTTCAAAGCTTCTGGGTGCGTTGGAAACAAGAATATTTAACTTCTCTTTCTCAACGCATGAAATGGACGAAGGTTTCTAAACCGTTATCCGTAAATTCTATCGTAGTCATCAAGGATGACAATCGTGCTCCCTTGCAATGGTCTTTAGGAAGAGTATGCGAGTTACACCCAGGTCCCGATGGAACCGTTCGGGTAGCAACTATAAAGACGAAGGATAGTTTTATCAAGCGACCGCTTGTAAAGTTGTGTCCTCTTCCTATAGAAGCGTAATCCGTTTGATATGATTCATAATTCGTAATTCGTTACTTAATTGTAATTAGAGCTATTATCTAGATAGGTTAATGTTTCTCGTTTCACTCATAATAACTTTTCTTCAAAATATAGATTATTTTGAAGAAAAGTTATTATGTGTAAGTATGTTAGTCGTTAGTAGTAGGTAATTTATCGTTGTCTTGATTCGTTTTATCCGGAAAATACCAGCTGTATTTTGGTGGGCGGTATGTATAGTCAACGTTATAAATTCGAAATATGCCGCCCAAAGGCTTGTAGTTTACTTCATTCGCTCGTTCAGCCAATAGCAACGCCCGATCCTATATGGGCATACCGGTGGGAGTCAATCCCTATTGGCTGGAAAGAAAGAAACGGGTGTGATGGCCGTTTTTCGTCGCGAGCTGCAAGCTTTGAATCGGAAAGCTGCAAACTTCAACTTTTCTCTGAAATCCAAACATATTTTTGTGATCTGTGCCTGTGACTTTGTGCGCCGAATAACTGTCGTGTCGTGGCAGTGAGGATTCTTCGAAGTGCTACATATTTGCCAGCTATCGTATCGTCACCGCGTCAAGCGCGTGTGTGACCCACTCCTCGCCAGTTTTGAACAAGGGTCATACCAGCACCATCCTGTCCACTCGTGCGTGGAAAAGCCTTCTCCCACTGGTAAGTACAGCTTTATTGGTGGTAGCGAGCGAACCGCGAATTCGTTTTTTTTTTTTTATTGTTGGCAGAGTCTGCTCACAGGTTCTGACCCAGAAGTGCCGTGATCGGTCTATCCGGCAGGGCCATTACGACACAAACCTTATTTAACAATTTCCTTGCGACATATACATCAATGGTCATCCCACAGCTCCCAAACTGAAAAGACAAATGATCAGTGGCCTCATGCCATTTTAATGCCACAAAAGTCGAATGGAATAGTTCAAAAACATTTTGTGCTTAAATCTACAAAAAAATAAATATATATAATAAGCCGTCATATTAAATAACACAACAAACTTTACCATTACATTAATTTTCCAGGCAACGGATCCGTACACTGGAAAGGTTTCTGGCCTTGAGTTCGCGAGCCCCGGAGCGATGCTACATACTCCACGAGTTGGCCCGACTCCTTGTTGATACCAAGCAAGCGCATAGAGCAAGATTCTTTGCTTTGAAGTGCCAATCAGGTATTGTTATAATTATTTTCTCTTGGAAAAAATTCAGGTGGAGGTACGTTACATTATATTTTTAATGCACATCGATCAATTTCTGAGTTTTTGCTACAGTTAAAAGCAGAAGTTTACTTAAAAGGAAAACTTAAAAATATTACATTTTAAAAACTCACATAATTGCCTACTTATACTTTCTATCACATTTTAAAGTAACTTATGCTTTTAAAGTTAATAATTTATAGTTTAATTTTTATCCATACGAGTATGCTTACTTGTGTAGATACATTTTCATTTTATAGAAACTACTCGTTTTCATGCCTTTATATACATTCACAAATTTTCACTCATGTGTACTTATGAACTACAGTTACAAAAATAAAGTTTAAAAACTAACACCTGACTACTTAAAAACGCGCTCTAAAAAGTACGAAACAAGAAAACACTCTCCAATGAAATTACTTAAGTATGTACAAACTATTAAATATTTACCGTTATTAAATAAACTTACTTACACATATTATTATATTTTAATATATTTTCAATTTATAATATTGATAGAGAAATGTTTTAAGGATAAAGCCGTGGTCGTATACCACTTTTTTTAATTTATTATTCTTATGGCATACGACCACGGCTTTATCCTTAAAACATTTCTCTATCAATATTATAAATTGAAAATATATTAAAATATAATAACATGTGTAAGTTAGTTTATTTAATAACGGTAAATATTTAATAGTTTGTACATACTAAGTAATTTCATTGGAGAGTGTTTTCTTGTTTCGTACTTTTTAGAGCGTGTTTTTAAGTAGTCGGGTGTTAGTTTTTAAACTTTATTTTTATTTAACATATTTTGGAGTTCTAAATAGGTTAATCTTGGGTTCATTGATTTCTCAATCTTTCCAACTCCTCGAACGATCTTTGGTCATGTGGATTCTTTAGTAATTTGCTAGATTCCAGTGAACTAATCCATAATCCATCTATGGATCTTACTCTGCTAAGAGCCACATATATAGTCGGGTAAAAAAAGATGTGAATTATATACAATCAGCCCATGAATACAGGTAAAGTCACAAGCAAATGCTAGTAATATATATATATATATTCAAAATGTACAAGTAAAGCGCTTTCAAATGATACCAAACACGGCATATTTATCTTAACTTTATTTTTTTACTTCGTATGTTTTGTCCGCCAGAGGGCGCCACATTAGATTTTGTGAAATCCCATATAGCCTATAACCAGCGGACAATTAAGACGCTTCTAATGATATGTCATTTGTCGAATTCTGATAAGTAGTTTAGAAGTTACGAGGGAACAGATGAACATCCATACCCACATACATACATACATACATACAGGTCAAAATCATAACCCTCCTTTTGCTTCGTCGTAGTCGGGTAAAAAAACGAACGTTATTCTAAGCCGTTACAAGAAAACATAACTCATTTCCAGTCTAATGATCCTGCAAAGACATTCAGGTGTCATCAGTCATGTTCCTTCAATGTTCCCCCTGGCCGTAACTCAAACTTCAACTTACTCAGCGTCGAATCAATCACTCCGAACCTCAGTTTACAGTTCAACCCTCCCCAAGGTGTATCTGTCAATAGCCTGATCATTAAGACATATCAGCTGTAGAGACCCGAGAGCTGTCGTTACTGATTGATTGTCTCTCTATAGGACATAATTAGACGGGGTAGACAACTATTGAACGCGACTAACAATGTTAATCATCCCCAATTTGGTTATAATGGGAGCACTATACTCGGTCTGCTAATTAAGAGAAGACAAACACTCGTAATTGAACCTGAGTATATTCTGAAGTGAGGATTGGGTTTGACAACACATTAGCTGGATTCTTTCGGTCCTTTCAGAAATTATAGTTGGTGCCTATAATTTATTAACTAGAAGAGTTAATGAAGTGTTTCGCCTCCAATTTCATTATGTAAAACCTATTCTGTTGTTTTAGTCTAAGTGCTATCAATCAAATAAAAATTGTAGGTGATTGGTGGTTGTTTTGGAACAATCTTTCACATATATGTGAAACTAAATTGGGCGTGCACTAAAGTATACCAACATTTCACCATGGGACGTGTTCTTTCATATTTATTTCTTTCAGATTTCAGCTCCGAGAATGGATTCTATATTTTGAAGATTTAACGAATAAGTTTTTAATTTGCTGTTGTTAAGATAAAAAGGAAGCATGATACTATAAAGGAACTTCATGGTATCATCTTCACAGAATCTCTTGTCGCTCACTGCCACAGCCACTTGCCTTCGAACGCAAGAACGCAACGCGCGCTTGGGCGCGCAGCACTTATCAAGCTGGCCTGATAAGTGGTCTGCTGGTCTTGCTTATGATAGGCTACAGTGTAGAGGATACTTACTTCAATAATACTTTACAGAATCCCGCGCAGCTAATCAGCGTCTCTGGCTGCTGAACGCTACGTTCCTTCTCGCACGCTGCCACTTGCTTCAGAACAACAGGCCCGAGGCGCGCGCAACACTTATCGAAGCGTCTGGTCTTGCAAGAAGCTTCGGCTTTGCTGATGTTGCTGCTTTTATGGACACAGTAGGTGTTGAGGCTTAGACACATTAGAAAAACATTATCATTTCGAACCATCAGAGCCTCCACTGCTTCTTAAAATAACTGGTTGCACCGTGCAACATTTACACGGCCATAAAAGTCTTTAGGTACCTGGAAATTTCAATCTTGTAGATATATCTCAATGATCAGAAAAACGCTGAAGGTATGCTCTACACCCTAAGCCAACAAACACTGATAATTTTCACCATTTGCTTTCTAGTACAGATAGGCACTCCATTAAGTTTACTCATATTTCTTACACATACGTAACGACATTTTTAATGTATGAGCATTATTAATTTAATTCCCATCATATTAATAAATTAACGTCACGTTTCGCATGTCCCATTTTGCCATATTCTTTTTAATCCACCCGCAATAAATTAACGAGCAAAACTGTTAACCCGCTGGCAAAAAGTGAACGTTAATAACAGATTAACACAATATTTATACGCTCGCAAAATGCGCTAGCATAAGTTCCATAATACTTACAGCGGTTTTTTAAAGCCACGTTATGCGGAATTACTTTTACCGTTACTGTTTTCGCAAAAAAATAATACTAGGGCTTAAGCAGTCGAGATTGGGTTGACTCCAATTTTCCTTCTAATTTGGGGCCGTGAAAACGTGGCTTTATAGGGATTATGGGAATTACATTAGACTCTTGGTCATAAATACTATGTCTGCCCGCACACCCGGGCACTTGAGCCTTACTTGAGAGCACTCACAAATCTGACCTCCATGCCTATCTGACCTCGTTTATATAACAAGGGCGTAGGTAAGTAAGTATACGACATTAGAAATTTCGGGGAATCGTAAAATTATTATTCTCTAATAAACCTCGCAGTGCCGTAAAGCTTTCGATCTAATTTGTATGCATACTCGCAGATGAATTTTGATTGCATTGGAATCGAGTGAATAATTATCATGGCTCAAAAGAAATTAAATTTAAGCGGATCATGGTTTATTTACGCTGAATCAAACAATCTAATACAAATGATAATACATTCACTGATGGTGAGCATCTATAAATGATAGAACACGATATATATTTTATTTTAAAGTATAATTTACCTCTTTATCATACAAGTAGGTAGGTAACTCTAGATTTAGTTAACCCCATAAGTACCTAAGCAGTTAGTAGATATTGAGCAAAAAAGGTACTTAGATCTAGTTTTAGCTTACCCGCGCTCATAGGTACAAGCTTCTATTATAGTTCCGAAATACTTACCTATTCGGTTTGACGTGCAGTCATCTAGTGCAGACAGCGCACGTAAGTTTCCCTTGAGCACCAATCGCGTAGTGTGTTGCGTGTAATATCCTATGCGATGACAAAATGTCCTCCAGTGTGACGGCTCACAGTCCTATCTGCGTGCAGAGAACAGCACCTGAATGTCAAAGATTCAGCATCGTATCCAGTGGTAATAAGTACGATTTTGCAATGAAAATATAAAGTCAGATGTGCAAGCACTTCACGTCGGGGACAGTTGTGGACCATTAATCACTCGTTGCATGCGACGGTGGCAACTCAGAGGCAAATGTTTTCCGATGATGCTTATTTAGGTTTCTAGAGAAAGTTTTGAGTCGTATGCGTATACATTTGCTATTTCAGGAGGAAATGTGAAACAGATTGGGGAATGGTTACATAAGATGGCATAGTATGCTTTAATCTCTGCAGACGCGCGTGAACTAGGCACAATAAATGATCGTGCAGGTACTGTTCACGGTGATAGACCCACCTTAATACGAGTAGTATAAAGTATTTAAGGAAGTAACTTTATTTTTATTTAAATAACTTTATACTTTTGAGTTCTTAGCATTGATTTGAAAATACTTATATCGTACTAGTACAACGAAGGACTTCTTATTATTATTTAACAAATTAAATACTAAAAACATTTTCACACAGTTAACGTTACACCATCGCTAGGCGTTTCGACATTGTCATTTTCCTAGAAAATACTTAAAAAAGGCGCCACGAGGCGTGTTTTAAGTTTTGATATACTTTTCCGACAAAGCCTTACATAAGTATTTTTGTTACAACTCTCTTATTAATTTCAAAGAACTTATTCAACAACTATAAGTATCTACCAATTCTTATTACTTATTATTTTCCACAGTGTGTAAACGTATCACTAGAAGGGGAAGTAGACTGTGCAGAGGAGACCCTCGAGAAGCGGGAGAAGGACATGGTCAGCCTGATGCAGGATGACGACCTTCGCAGTGCAGCCGAACATCTGTTCCGACGCATGTCTGTTTTGCCTGCAGCAAGGTTAAAACTATACGTAAAAAGAGAAGTAGGGGTCTTAAGAAGTGACTCACGACTAGCGACATGGTCAGTCTGATGCAGGATAAGGACCTTTCCAGTGCAGCCGAACATCTGTTCCGATGCATCTTCCTCCTGCAGCAATGTTAGTACGTGTCAGTAGAAGGGGATGTTGAGTCTGCAGAAGAGGGCGAAAAGCGAGAAAAGGATATGGTATGTCTTATATTGCTATAGTAATCTTTAGGCTGTTATTTGTAGTTTTGAATTCAGTCATCGCTGACAGGGATGGCTCTTACACGCCTGACTCTGAGTGCAAACGCGCTCGCTAGACCCCAAAATACGAACGAAACGTTAGAGAGTATGGCCTCTGGATCAGTTCCGGCGCATGTTTGTTTCGTCTGCAATCAGGTTAGTACATATCACTAGAAGGGGAAGTAGGCTGTGCAGAAGAGACCCTCGAGAAGCGGGAGAAGGACATGGTCAGCCTGATGCAGGACGACGACCTTCGCAGTGCAGCCGAACATCTGTTTCGACGCATGTCTGTTTTGCCTGCAGCAAGGTTAGAACTATACGTAAAAAGAGAAGTTGGGTCTTAAGAAGAGACTCTCAAAAAGCGACATGGTCAGTGTGATGCAAGATGACGGCCTGTGCAGCCGAAACAAACGCAAAGCAAACGCGCTAGCTAGACCCAAAAATACGGATCTAACGATACGGCCTTCGGACTACGACCTTCGCAGTGCAACTAAACATCTGTTCCAGTGCATGACTGTCTTGTTTGCAGCAAGGTTAGTTTTCTCAGTAAATAATGATTCCCCGTGGCTACACTAATGTGTTCACGAGAAAAGCATCAAAACTTCCTAGAAGTCATGACTAGTTTTTATTTTACCAGGGCACTGGTCAGCACTTCTACGTGCCTTTGAGTATCCGCGATTTCACAGACAACTTTTTACGTGTAAAAAAGTATTGAGATGGTAAGTGAGACTTCAATTTGCGATAGGGGGCCAACTTCAACTACAAAATGAGCTAACGATGACGTCGTTATTTAATATGAAAATTGACATTGACGTAGTGACTTAAAAGTCCGCACGTCTGTCGATTGTACATTTGTCATCATCATGTCGCCATAGATTTATCTTGTGGATTTTATTCCTTTGTTGCATAAAATTAGACGTTTTGTGTCTATTGGGATTCAACTTCCGACTAAAATAACCTGAAAGCTTACAATAGTACCCCTCTAATTTTGAGGTTTACCGGTAAAACAATTTAAACTTAAGCAAAATGGGCTTCGGCTCAGTTTTGATAACTTATGATTTACTACGTATGAAATCTCCGTGAGTTGGACACAGATGAAAACAAGAAGTTAGTGGAGGCAAACTTCTGTCGCAGGATAAATTACATTTATGAACGGGACTTTAGAATAGATGTAAATATTTACTGTACCCTCACTAACACTCGTCATCATAATGTATAAAATACTACATGCATTTCTGACTTTGTTGAAAATTTGTAAAAGCAAAGACCATTTTAAAAATAAGAAAAAAACACATTCAATTATACAAACAATTTCAAGAACCCAATTTGTTTTAAGAAATAAAAGGTATTCGGGCATTGAATTAGCTTGCGTGACTGTCAAAAAGTGCTTGATGACAACTTACCTACTATGATTCAATCACTTACGGCTGGTTTCGAAGTTCTAGCCACCTCTGACAGAAAGTAAGATGAATATCACTTTCATACTAAAAACTATCTGAGGTTACATACGTTTTTATGAAACTGACAGCTATACTTTAGTCAAATGTACATAGAATATTGAAACCGGTTGTAAGACACAAAACATACCAACTGAAGCCGGCTGTTGCTCCTATTAACATTTTCTTCTGGGTTATTTCATCCCAAAATGTTCAGACACCGAAACAAATTAGTAACCCTTAGCTTACCCACGCCCTGGAAACGCTACAATATATCACTCCATACGAAAAAATGCCTGTAAGAATAGTCAGAAATTGCGGCTATTTTGTGGTTTCAGCCTGAAATGAAACATCAACTGAAAGGTATCTTCTGAAGAAAAGGGACGCGAACAATCCCCTGAAACAAACCCTTATAAGACGATACCCTTATAATGCGATTTCTCTTAATATTCATCTTCCATCTTCGTCCAGCGGCTTATAATTCGCTACTGTTTTTTTTTATTTTGATATTTCATGAATTTTTTATATTGGGGCTCTATGATAAAATATGCCGGTAAATCCAAAGACAATGTGATTGATTTATTAATTTCCTTTTTTTAATTTTATAAATATCTTTTGGAGGTATTTTGGAGGCTTAACCGTGTAGATAAAATAAGTTGGATTTTTTTTACTCCGTGAATACTAACTCAAATTAAAATTGCATCTCATAAACGCTATCCTCCTTAAACGCTATCCTTTGGCAGAATGACCAAAAATTTTTTCATCTTGAACTGTGTAACAATACTTAGACCTTGCTTGATGTTTTACCAGGCAAAATAGCACCATACCTCACCTAGGTAATATTACGTAATACCTAAGTACTTAATTTGCCTAACAACCTCACAGTCTAGACGTAAGGCGATCAGTATGCATTTGGCATGGTTACAAACTATCACAGATGGTGTTTTAGCAAAATGAGCTGTCATAAAGTAGGCCGTATTTTCATGAGATTAATTGGGACTTACGTACATTGAGTCTGGCAGTGGAGCTTAAAAATACATTTGGTTTCTTTTCTTACGCTGCCATATTTTTCAGTATTTTTATTAAGGATAGTTGTAGGTCGTAAGACCCTTCATTACGTTTTGTAGCACTGTCGGGCCCAACTTAAAGCATCCTTAGTACAACACAATAACACCAAAGTTTTTGGCACTAAATTTTCAGACTGTCCTACATGGTCGTACCTGACAATCCGTAACGCGTCAACCTGTATGTCATCACATCTTAATCAGGATCGGACATCATCACATACATTAATCTGACTCCGTAGTAAGTAGCTGAAGCACTTGTGTTACAGATATCAGAATCAACAGTGGTATCACAAATAAACTTAAATAAATACATATTACACCCAGACCAGTATCTACAAACAGACATGTTCATGCACACAAATGTTTGTACAGTGCGGGGATCGAACCCGCGACCTCTTGGTTAATAGTCAATTTCTTGACCATTACACCAAAGTGGTCGTCAAAACATACACAGGTACTTATTATATTGCAGGCGCTTCTCTATAATGCCAGGGGCACGCGCCGAGGCCGACCCGCCACCGACCGCCGGCCGTCGCATGTCGATAGTGCCGCGCGCGCAGCAGCCGGCCCGCGTTGTGCAGAAGACCAAAAAAGTGCTGGGATTCCAGGAGTTCGATATTTGAATATTTGAAATTTTTGAGGTTTTTTTTTTCAAAATAGTCCTTATTAGATCTCGATTTATTTTTTGAGCTTAGTCACTGCATTTCTAATTTGTGACAGTCCGTTTTTTTCTTTCAGTGTGTTTTAATTTTACATTATAAAGAAATTTGCATTGTTAATGTTTACAATTTAGAAACTTAATAATCTTGAATTTGTAACATTATGTCAAATCATAGGTACTGTTGTTTTCAAATAAAGCCATAAACATAAAAGCTCATATATTATAAGCTCATATATAAATAATAATAATAAATATTTCACAACGATCACACCAATTCTCTAGTCCCAAATTAAGCTACGAGGCTTTTGTTATGGGTACTAGACAACGGATAAACATACTTATATACCTTTTTTTGTAAATAAATACATATTATACGTAGAAAACACCCAGACCAGTACAAACACACATGTTCATGCACACTTATGCTTGTACTGTAACATATATGACATTCATATATCCTCCTCCTCCTCCTCCAAATTGACATTTGAGTGAACCTAACCATATGTGAGATTTGGTATTAACTAAATTTAATATTTGTTTGGCATTTTTATGTTACTTTCATTATTAATAATAAAGTATTTTATAAAACAGAACAAACCATAATTTTTTTGCCATCGCAGACTTCCAATGTGACCAAGCATAGGTCAAGATAAAAAGAAAAAGTCCCGCTTTGAAATTTCGATCAAACCTCGCCTAAAATGTAATAATTAGGTCAGTCTACGTTTGTTTTAGAACCACACAAAAAACAAAGGTCATGCCCAAAACGTAAAAGGTCACAGCGATCCGGGACGGGTTAATATAACAAATGTCAATTATGCGGGCAGGAAAGTTTAATACTAAATGAAATGGATCCCACTGATACAAAATACAACTACTCAGTAGATTCTATTGATTTCCCTTCAGTGCCTTTTCGACTCAATATTTTATTACAGCTTGTCTAATGACGGAAACGAAACTAAAGGGTATTATAATAAGGAGACACTGTGGCGAAACCTTAACGCAATTAAATACTAATTTAGTGACGAAGTAAGCTCCAACAACAGATATACTACAACATACACAATGGGCTACCTAAAATTTTTACTAAAAGTTAAGTAAGTTCCAATATCAGAAGGTTGTTTTAAAAAACTTCGTACTGGACTAGGCACACATTAGTAACTTTTTGTCACCGTGACAGTATACGTACGAGTATATCTGCTTTGCACTTAATAAAACTGAAAAAGATAGATTTTTCTACTGCTTCGGTGACAAAATCTGCGCCTAGACTTAGTATGTACGGGTAAAACCTCTTCTGCGCCTACTGTTTCTCCATCCACGTACATTGTGCATTGTGGTCCTAAAATACCTAAATCATCCGAAAACCCGGCTGACAAGGAACACGCAATTAACTTCCTGCTACAGTCACAATAATGTCCCGCCCGACATATGGATGTACAGTTTGCTTCGTATTCCGCGGCTTTTAAATAATTTACAAAAAAATACAAAAAGTTTTTGAAAGTAAATTTTCTGGATTGGAAAATTGAAATTTTGCATTTCAATATAATAAAAAAATCTAGCTATACGTCATTCAGAAGGAGAATACGAACAAAAAGTATACCGCCTATTTTTTAATTCAATTAGTTTTTTTAATTATTTCAAAACACGTTTGGACCGATAGACATATTTTTCCCGACAGTAAGTTAATAAATACATATTTCGGAATACGTATGTCTACCTATGACCACGATCGCTGCAACCCGATTGAATCGTAAGGCACAATTTGATGGTATGTATTTACATACCTCAAATTACCTTGCCGGTATCGCGATAACGTTTTTTTTAACAATGTGAAACGAAAGTTTAAAAGCGATTTGGTATGCATATTTCATAACATACTTTGTTCCGTCCTAGTTAGATTGGTTGCTGAAAATTGTACTATCAGATATTCGTGGACAAAGAGGATTGCGGAAAAATGGTGTTCCTTTTTCATTTTGATCGCAGGTGAAAATAATATAGGTCATGTGTGCCGTACGAGACATGCGATAGGAATCGATGACAAAAAACGAATATGTACGTCCATCAATCATAATTTCTTTTAAACGTGTAGTGATATAGTAAGTTACGTTCAAATCCCTTCGCATACTTCGTGCATTAGTAGTATACAAAGGGGTTTGCACGCAATTTAATGGCAAAGTGAAACCAAAAAAGTACTTTTGGGAATCAACGTATACAGTTTAAAGCAAAAAAAATATGATGGAATTTCAGCAATTTCTGATTCTGGAAGCACGGTTAATTTACATTTTTAAGAAACTTTTATGTGTCAAATAATACTTAAACCACAGTCCGTCAGCATATCAATAGATCTTTAGCATTAGGTGGCTAATAATTCAGGGAAGTTAATAAAAAAGATCAATATAGAATATGTATGGTATAATGTATGGTAGTCTGTGAGGTATTACTATAATATGGGCCTATTGTAGCTTGAAATAAATAAATAAATAAAATAGAAAAATAAACTCGCTTGCAACGATAACAAGTTCACAGTTTATTCTGTCTACACCACACATACTCTTCAGTATAAGTATATCTTATTTGTTTACTCTTTTTTCAACCTTAAAACAACAATAATTGCATCTTTGAAAATCTATTTTCTTGACTAAAGATATTCTTCAGACTGTACCTGTGAAATGCTACAAAGTTAAGGTTCGCGGTCCGCGTTTGCTCCAATTAGAATAGTACGCAGGGCAGTGTCAGTGTTATCTATGCTCAACTCGGCTCTACAACTATCACTAGACATTCAAATGAGCTGGCCGAGTCTAAACTTGGGCTATCTTGACGCCATCTTACCACAGTAGGTAGTTACGTAACTGATCTGCATTCATGAAGCTCATGAGGTACATACACGTACTACGGCACGTGAAAGGCAAGGTAAATCTATGTCCGGGTCTTAATGTCATATTCGTTTTTCCGCAAACTTGTGACAAATGCAAAAGTGTTTCCATAAACACCATAATACCGGGATCAAAAAGAAAGGTAGACTTTACGTCAGCGCAGGGTATACGTTATTTTATATGAAAGTTTTATCAAACAATTGTACAATAAGTTAGCAAGATTAAACACGCAACATTATCGCCCCGCTCTATATGAGGAAGTTTTCAACAGTCTTTTGATGATTAACAGTCGTGCACACTTATTGGATCAGTATTTCACTTTATCTTAGTATCACAAACTTTTCGTTGTAAGACGAAAATAACTTAATCTAATGTATGCAATTCATCAATATTAAAAGAGCTTACGAAATCCTATCGCAGCTCTTTTACGATAGCACTAAATGAATCACAGGCAGCTCGCATGCAATGTACAGAAGACAGCACGTCAAAGTAAACTCCACGGTTTCTTATGCCGTTTTAATAAAGGTGGCTTTGCCACAAAAAAGGGTAACCTGATATTGTGCTGTCGTATGTACTTCAACACGCCTGCATAAACCTAGCCTGGATTCAGCTTGCTCCTGTGCCGTAATTTGTCTCTGTAGCCATTCACTCGACAGCTTCATGCTGACGTATTATTGTAGTATTTTAGTCTAAGATGTACGTAAAATCTTACTGCAAAAATGTTTCAATATCGACGGAACAGTTTTAGTTAGGCATTTTGCACAACTTTTTTTCCTTAAAAAGCCATGTCATGATAAAGTACTTATGTTTATGTCAATGCGCAATTAGCGAAAACCGTATTTTTGTTTTATATCTACTGTCTGCAATTAAATTAAAAAAAAAAACGTTTTAAAAAATACCGTAGTAGAATACCTTATTAGATGGAAGGTATAGGTATAATTCAAAGGTGTCACATTGCTTATATAGTTACGTTGCATCATTTTGCCTTATATCATTTTCGTACATAAAACAGTGGCAACTTTGAACTGATATAGCAAATCTACCTGCGTCAGCACTGTACCGTAAAGTCAATTAAGAAAAAACCGTTTGGCTGGCACTCCGGTAATTGCCTACCCCTGGACACGAGTGGACACCTGATTTACAACACGTCATTAATTTTATTTGTAAGATAAATTGACCGGGAATGGGCAACCCATTAAATTATCCTTTAATGATGCCGATGCAATTTATATAACTTCATTGACACGAAACCACGGTAATATCGTAACTGGCGCAACGCTTTTTTATATTTTAAAATATTAAAGAGCATGTTGTGTATTATTATAAAAGTTAATGAGGTTTACGAAACATTTTATGGCACATGATATCTATCCAAACTACATGCAGCTTGTATTT
The DNA here is from genome assembly GCA_963921415.1 of Pyrausta despicata. Taxonomy (NCBI): domain Eukaryota; kingdom Metazoa; phylum Arthropoda; class Insecta; order Lepidoptera; family Crambidae; genus Pyrausta; species Pyrausta despicata. The sequence continues at coordinate 8,895,661 of OY992853.1, forward strand.
TTTGTTGCCTTACATTAACACAAAGTAAATCTTGCTAAACAAAAACTTAATAGTGTCACAGCCTAATTTAACTGAATTTAGAAATCGATCATGTAATTATTTTAATAGAGCCCTAGTTTAAGCGACGATCACTGTGGTAGTCCTAATTAATGTAATCAAAACATTAAATTTAATAACGTGCCACAAATTCAACCCGCCATCTATTAAATTTTGGCCGGATTTGAAGAATTTAAATACAAACTAATTGAGCAAATTACTACTAATTACTTAACAGCTTAGAGTACCTTCATGTAAGTATTTAATAATAGACCAGTTAGACAGTCTTCACCCTATATTTGCTGCTTCTTAGCATTTTTTTACGAAATAATGTTAAATAAGCTAAAAAAACATCTTATTCTAAAGTGACCAGCTGAAATCATATTCATACGTTTAACATAAAGAAGGAATCTTTTCTTGGCAAGCAACAGCGAAAAATTATGACAATGAGGTTCATCACAGCACCCTTTGTTATTCTGATTGCTTGATTATTTAAATGAAAGATGTAGAAGGCAAGATCGGCGTTTTTCATCTGAAAGTATTGCGTCGACTTTCATGAAAAACAGTACGTACTTAAATATAATGCGCCTATTTTGTAGCACATGAAATAACTACTATAATGCCCAATATTTGTCACCACAACATTTATTATCTTGACCCGTCCAATATTTCATTATTGCCTCGATTTATGGGTCCCGCAAATATTCAATATTTATGACAATAAAGGTTGGTTGGAAAATTGCGTTTATTCTAGCGAAGTTTTGCCGATTTTTTCGTAAATTGCGATCGCTAAATAAATAGGAAGTGAATTTACTCGTGATATTGGTAACTTAACTTTGTTTGTTTTGCATTCGAAAATTTGCCGAAAATTTTACAATCGCCTTAATTTTGGTTACAAACTTTTTTCAGATCTCCATACATAATTGCTTTAAGATCTATCCTCTATCCTATTGCCCAGGTACTGTTGAAAAGGTCTTGGCGAGTAGACGTCGGCAAAATTCACAAATTTGGTTGAACTTGAACACGTTTGCTCGGACGAAGTCGCGGGTGGGCCGCTAGTAAGTTACAATTTCCTAGGTTCTGTAAATTTGCCACTTATATTAATCACCACTCAATTCAAGAAAAAAAGTTGCTAGACAGTTAGTAACACGGCCAGGGAATTGGGAAGTTGACGTGACGGTCCTGACCATGCTTCATTCCTCAAAAAATAATTTCATATAATTTTTCAAAATTTTCGTACGTAAACCGTCACACGCAACACTATATTGCTGACATCGCGGCCCACGTCGTCATTTTACGATCTTGCTTTCCCCTCAATGGCAACGTTCTTTTTGACAAAATAGGAACATTTATGATTAGCAGCGCTTCTGTTGAGCGTCAACAGGGCCCTAGTATACCTAAACAAGGCGCCAAGAGCACTTAGATAGATAAGTCTTTATTGCACTCCTATACGAAAAATCGTCACGGTTAAGGCAGACTTATTGCTAAGAACGAGTCTCCTCGGTATCTTCCAGACATGCTCTTGTTTGCCAAAGCTTAACATTTTCCTTGTTTCTCTGTCTCGCGTCGTTTTCTGTGTGGGTTCATTAATTTCGTGTGACGCCCTAACACCCAGCCCTCCGGTTGCTGACAAATTTGTATCATTTTGCCCCTGTGATTAATGAGTGAATTGAAATTTTCGGTATTGTTGTCACACTGTGCTACGTTCAGATCTGAGTAGGAGTGATAAATAACTCTCTGTTAATTGGAAATAGAGCTCGAAAGAATACACGACTAAGTCCGACAAATGCCTGAATAATTTTACGGTTACAAATAGCAATGCTGAGAAATGTAAATAGAATTATAATTACCTACATTAAAATCATTACTGGGAATCATTAAATTATAATAATTTCCATTAAAATATAAAACTTACGTCAGTGAGATCGTTATCCACATTATGTATCCTATGATGTGCAATCTACATTCACGTTAAATATGTCATTGTGTGGGGACAACATACATACATACATAGATATTTAATTAATTTGCGTAACATATCTCCTGGTTCTAACAATCTGACCGTTAACCTTAATCACAAACTAACCGTAATCATCTTAACCACTACGCCTCCATGCCTTAAAGTTTCAAACCTAATCACAAACTCCAGCAAAAGTTATTTCCCTTCACTCGTCAAGTGAAAGGTTAAATCATTTCACCAACGAGTTTTGGATGAGTTCACAGTCTGCGAAAGGATTTGTACAATATTAGTGAAACTTTTTAAATATCTGAAAGTGAAGTTTAAGCTCAAGGAGTTGAATTTTGCGAACTTTAATTTCCGTAGAACTCCGCGTGCAACTTTCTACCGCAGAGTTGAGTCCCGAAAATGTGTTACATACCACTTGCTGCAAGTGTTGTTGTACGGGGGTAGGCTGGGGAGAAACAAACATGTGGGTTCGAAAGTTAGGTCACGAAACCAGTAGTTTAGTTCGGTCAAAATTAAATCTAGGATATATTTTTGGAGGGTATTAATTGCTTAACATTTTAAATGGTCAAATGTTTTAATTTTACTTACATTACCTACTTGCCCATTATATTGATATTTTGTATCAAATTCTAATATTGCATGAAAAGTCGATTGTTGAATTTAAAATACAAAGCATCAAATTTTAAAAAAACCGGTCAAGTGCGTGTGCGTAGCACCGCGCTGTTTTGCATTTCTTGCATCATCATCATCTCCCTAGCTTTTATTCAGTCCTAACAGTAAAAACTTTTTAAAGTTTCAATATGCTCACAAAATTTCATAAGAATCAGTCAACTCGTTTCGGAGGAGTACGGGAACGAACATTGTGACACGAAAATTTTATGTTTACAGAGATGTTTGATTTACCCCATGTCACCCTCTGAAGTAATTGCAACAGTGCTATACATTGTGGTAGGCGTAGTGAAACTTTCATAATAACGACTTGCATTTTCAACAAGCAAATGCGAAAATTTTGATGCTCTCAGCCGTCTTGTGAGTTAGAGACGGGAACATTTTATTGCGTTTTCAAATAAGAATGTGTTTTTTGCTCGTTGAGTTTTTCATTTTGTTGCTAAGACTTGTGTTACGGACTAAGTTTTTCTTGGTTATTTGTTTAGTTACATGATTAAAATATGCTATCGATAAGGTATCTGAGAAACATATCTAACATTCATGACCACTTTGGTGTAATGGTTAAGAAGCTGGCTATTAACCATGAGGTCACGGGTTCGATCCCCGCTCAGTACAAACATGAACATGTCTGTTTGTACTGGTGTAGGTGTTATATGTATTAATTTCAGTTTATTTGCAATACCACTGTTGATTCTGATATCTGTAACACAAGTGCTTAGCTACTTAGCACGGAGTCAGATCAGTGTTTGTGATGTTGTTGTATATTTTTATTTTATTTGTTCACCAAAAAGATGAAATCTGAAATTTTTATTTATATGTATAAATCTTGTGGTTCTGCTCGCAATTTTTTCTATGTACTCAAGTTATTAAACGTGGAGCCTTTTCAGCTTGTCACAGGTTTTTCAAAACTTCATTTGTAAAATTTTCCCCATGACAAATGATTATGCCGTGCCAATCGTAACACCGGCCATCATTACCCAAGGGACACAATGTTGTGTTGTTTTTATTTATTCCCAAAGGTATAGTCGGCTTTACATTTTGTCGGACACATGATGAGAAAAAGCTGTTTATTTTAAAATGTTTATGGTATTAAATACTTTGATGATTGTATTTGTTACCGACGGCTTACAGATTCGAGGTGCTTAAATAAATAACGAGAAACACCTACACTAATTAATAACTTACATAAACAACGTTACATTATGGTCACAAAAAACATAATAAATCATATGTTTTCTGAAATGTCATGCTGAGTCGGAAAATCGTATTACAAACATCGCGGCCGGTATGTAAATCTTTTCAGTGACACAACATTATTACAAAAGGAATTTTAAAGCACCCTGTTCTATCGGGGTCGGGGACAAATCTTCCTGCTTCATAACACCACAATGGGCATTCCAATAAATATATGTCCTATTCCACTGCATTCGCTAAAGATACGCATCAAGAGCGAGATCTTGAAATATACGAACGATCTGGCGAAGAAATGTTTACGTAACGTTTTACAGGCTGTTCGGAAATTTAGTATTAAATTTATCCTTATTGATGAAATCATCTTCAGGTGTAGCTAGAACTACCAAACATAGTAAGTCTATACGCCTTTACGCTTTGTCGTGAGATCAAAGTTTTCACGTTGAACGACAATCAAGGTTTCACGTTGAACGTTCAACGTGAAACGTGGTTAAACGTGTAATCGACAATAACTTTTTAATTTTAAACTCTCGAGGACCAAGAGGAAGATAATATAATATATTATAACCATAAGATATTCTCTATCCTGATTCACTACTGTGGCTCAGAACTTACCACCTATCTTTAAAATACATAATTTGATTTCAATCCAACTTTCAATTCAAATTCCTATCAGAGTTTTCAAACCAGAAGCTTCAAGCATCCATGTGCACCTAAACTAATAAAGTAATAGAATAATACTCGTAGTAATAATCCTCCTGGCCGATTTCGACCACGCAGCCTATGTCAACAGAGATAAGCCAACTACGCAGGAGATATTATAGTGCACAATTGTGAGCGCAATAAACAGGTGCACTTACTGTTCCATCACTCTCAAAGTTCGGTGAAACGGCAATCCCACATGACCGGAGAGAGATCAGGCGCAGGACCAACGGCTTAACGTGCTACCCGAGGCACGGGGGTGTAACACGGTAAAATTCCCGACTCCGAGATGTTTTTAAAAAATCCTGACAGAAAATCTCAGAAACAATTTTGGCTCGGCCTGGGATTCGAACCCAGGACCTCTCGGATGTAAGGCAGAAACTTTGCCACTACACCAACGAGGCGGCAGTCAATCAAGACTATTAAAGTATGGAACTGATATGAATAAAAAGGAAAATGGAAACCTCTTTTCTGTTTTAAGAACAACATGTATAAAAAAATAGACGTTCTCGACTATACCTCGTACCGCCGAACGAAGCCATGTTTGTTTGGAAAACGTCTATCTATGGCTTCATTGCAATGCGTTTCGATTTAACAGTAAGGTTTCAAATGCAAGGTAGTGGTAGCTTTTGTTCGCAATTTGTCACATTTATTTCTCGAAAGATAAATAAAATGATTCCGACTTCCATCGCCGAGTTGTATACGCACAAGATAACATACATTTAGTTTAAGTAAGTAGTATGCTGTTTAGAAGGGTTTAGTAACAGATAATTGCGTTTGCTGTGGCTATTAAACGAGTTATATTAGGTCCTTACATATGAAATTGGCGTTTTGTCGTACTGGCCACTTTGATCACAAATTTTTCCTATTTGGTTAGGAATTCGAAATTCAAATTTATACAGCCTTTTTTTACATGTAGTTGTGTTTCGTAAACCGTCATTCGTTTGTTTTTTTACTTATCTTTTTTCTGTTTGCATCGCTCAATTTACAAAATGGAAAATTTGAAATATCGCGTTATTTACGAGTACGAGTTCCACCGTGGCACCAGTGCTGCGGAAACGGCTCGAAGGGTTAATGATGTGTATGGCGGTTGTGTCGCAAAAGAAAACACAGTGCGTTTTTGGTTCCAACGTTTTCGTTCTGGAAATTTCGACCTGCAAAACAAGCCCCGTGGACGGCCGGAGACCCAAGTTGATAATGAAGAATTGAAGGCTATTGTGGAAGCGGATCCATCGCAAACCACGTCCGAGTTAGCTGCAGGCTTTGGCGTTAGTGATAAAACTGTTTTAATCCACTTGAAGCAAATTGGGAAGATTAAAAAACTTGAAAGGTGGGTTCCTCACGAATTGAGTGAAGCAAACCGGCAAACGCGCGTCAACTGCTGCGTTACATTACTTGACCGGCACAATAACGAAGGGATTTTAAATCGAATCATTACCTGTGATGAAAAGTGGATTCTCTACGATAATCGGAAGCGCTCATCGCAATGGCTGGACCCTGGCAAGCCAGCCAAAGCCTGCTCCAAGCGAAAATTGACCAATAAAAAGTTACTTGTAAGCGTTTGGTGGACTAGCGCCGGTGTCGTTCATTACAGTTTTCTCAAATCTGGCCAGACGATTACGGCAGATATCTATTGTCAGCAATTGCAAACCATGATGGAAAAGCTAGTTGCTAAACAACCAAGGCTGGTCAATCGCTCTACGCCACTGCTGCTTCACGACAACGCTAGACCACACACTGCACAACAGACGGCTAGCAAATTAGAAGAACTTCAATTGGAATCTCTAAGGCATCCACCGTACTCCCCGGACCTTGCTCCAACAGATTACCATTTTTTTCGAAATTTGGATAACTTCTTGCAAGGGAAAAAGTTCAACTCAGATGGGGCAGTCCAAGTCGCCTTCAAAGATTTTATTGATTCCCGTTCGAATGGTTTTTTTAGTAAAGGGATCAATGAACTACCTATGAGATGGCAAAAGTGCATAGATTACAATGGCTCATACTTTGATTAAATAAATATGCTATATAAAAAAATTTCGACTTTTTGTTCCTCCCATACAAAACGCCAATTTCATAGGTAAGGACCTAATATTAGACCTATCATGCTAATTGGTTATTCCAATAGTTTTCATTTGATTCTTATTACTGACACTAAAAAAAAGCTAAGTAGCATGTTATGCTTGAGCGAAGATTTACAATTTGAAAACTTACTTCAGAGGATTAATCTTAGCCATTGATATCGAGAATTGTTAGGTGTAAGAAATACTTTTGCTCGTTGTTTGACGTGCAGTCTGGAAACTTTAACTTTCTAATATTAATGGCTACTTTAGAAATAAATTCCTAACTAAGATTCAGAAATCGTAAAAGTCTAATAGTACTTGTAAATAATTCAGTAGCTTCTTTGAAAATTGCATTACAAATATAACTTGACTTTTCAACCATTTGACCTATAGGGTCGTACTTTATTTGTAAAATAATCCAAAAGTATAAAAAGGTTATAAATAGAAAATGCTTTCTAAAGACAGTTAACACTCCAATGAAACAAACAGCCCATATACATTTCACGTTTCAACTTTCAAAAGAAAATGATAAGTTTCACTGACATACCCGAGAAGCAGAAACTTGAAACATCTATCCATTATGAAGATAAAACTGAAACAATAAAACATTCATTGTGCCGGTATGTAACATATTTCGCTTAAACGTTCGTCTGTAAATCTCTTAATGCTGAGCAAAGCGAGGAGACGGCTTATTCAAATACTTAGCAATTATGAATAGGTATCGTGCCTCTTCATAAAGAGTCGGAAAGATAAATTGGATGTATAACAAACAAGGTTTCAAATGGAACCTTGCCAAACAGACTCGCCTCTGAATTCGGGTTCCCGTCCCATTAATAAAACATAAATATGCTGAATAAAGTGTATTTACAGAGGATTATGTGATTAACATAATAGGTTTACAACAGTCGAAAGCGGATTTCTAGTCCGTGAAACAGTTGACGGCGTTAAATCCAAGTCATTTATTAGTATTGTGGCATTAATTCGTGTATTTGTGAAAAAATTCGGGTATGTCAGTGAAACATTGTTTAGGGCTTCGTCAAAAAAGGGAATAGCGTAGCGTAAACTAGACAAGTTATATCAAATGTATGTACGTATTATGACAGTGTACTACTCGTACTTGACGAAGCGTGATTGACATTGACACAAGTTTTGGGTGCATCGCGTCGCGTCGCGTTTGTCGCGTTGTGTAGCAACGCCTTAGTCTTAGCACGCTAACTTTGTGAAATGTTAAACTTGTTTTGAAAACTTACGTACATTTTCGCACGATAATGGTATAATGGTTTAACCATCCCTTTATAAACAATTTAATTTTGTAAAAGACCTTTAGTTGGACTAGCTATATAGCTTTCTAGCTAGAGACCTAGAGAGATACAAATACCACAAAACCATATTTAAAATGCTATATGTATTCTTTGCTATGAAAGTCAATACCTGTCTCACTCAATTTGTGCCTTTTGTCATTTAGGTCAGCCGACATTCATCATACGTTACCATACGATTTAATACAAATTGCTTTTGAAATTTCCCGTGAAAACGGTGTGGAAATGCGAGAAAATTGCTGGAAAATCTTCAATTGCTTAATAAATATACTTTGAAATTCCAAAGTCGCCGTTTTCACTTTATTTATTGTGGTAAGTAATTATATATGTAGATATGTTCACAGAACCTTATTTGAATAATAATGTCAAACGTGAATAATGTAAAAAACAAATAATGTGTTAAAAAAATAAGTATATTAATTTCATTATTAAAATATAGCCAAGTAACACAAACTCTTTGGAATCAATCCTGACGTGAAAGGATTTTCTTACATTTCCAGTGTTTTCATAACGAACTTTTACGAAAATTGTGTGTTTAGAACAAACATATCCCTCGCCTCCTGCGAATATTTACAAAACTATTCAAATATGACGGAAAGTTGTTTTAATACTCACAATAGTGAGTAGACTGAGCTTTCAGACAGCTGGGATTATCTAAAACTATATTTGCATAGCACTTTCGTAATGGAAAAATTTCGGCAAGGAAAATTGAGGATAAAAAGATGAGCAGTTTGCTAGTTTGAGCAGCCTTTTAAACTCAATTTATTAATGAAATAAATATACTTTGAATTTAACTTTGAATCGCTTGCTTTATAAAAGGAGCGTTTTAAGTAATTTTCAATACTACTTATAATAGTTCATTATTATAATTTTAAATTGCTACCGAATTTGATATGCTTAATTGATTTGCTCTACGTAAAAGGCGATTGGATGACAATATGCTTTTCTAAGTAAGATAAAGAGAAATGATAAGTAACACTCAACTTGATAGCAGGTTATAAAGACTCAATCACCATTAGAGCTTTAATAAAATACTTAAACAGCCGCTATTATACAGCTACTCGTCTCAATGTGCCAATTAACAAGCTGAATTCTTCCAAAGCAATCTTAATGGACAATTAATAAAAATATACCGTCCGCGTTGAGGCGCTTCTTAATAAAGTGGAATGGCAAATTTCTCATTTGTCCCTAAACCGAAAGGGCCTGGAAAAATCCCGAATCCCTCCAATTTAATTAAGGGCCAACAAACTTTATCGCTGCGTTTTTAAATGCGCATATTTTTTATCGCTCGCCCGTACAGTCACGGCTGAAATAAAATAAACGAAATGTGATTTTTTTTTAGGGATCCAATTTCATGACATTACACGATCCTGGATCTTTTTGTTTGTATCCAAAATACAATGTTCTGTATACGAATGAACGTCTTTATCGCCGTCGTCTACTTTTTTATGGAAATTATATTTGGTGCTTACTTTTATATGCTGAGTGACAATGGCCCAATCGTGAGGCTAAGTGCGGAAAAAACCCTGCACTATATGCTGAGTGAGTGATAGATAATACATTTTATCCACTGTAGGTAGAAAACTTGGTAAAGACTTTTAGGCAACGGAGATTTCGGATCAAATGTTATAAATAACTAGCTGATCCGGCAAACGTTGTTTTGCTATATAAATTATTTCTCTCATCGGTAAGGAGTATGAAAACTAGATGTTGGCCAATTCTCAGACCTACTCAATATACATATCAAATTTCATAAGAATCGGTCAAGCCGTTTCGGAGGTGTACGGGAACGAACATTGTGACACGAGAATTGTATGTATATATATAGATAAATGAGTGATAGTAAAAAATCCATACACTTTATCACGTTTTTTATACTAAAATCTTGTAATATTAAATTATTGTGTCAGTAGTAAGAATAAAAATAATTAAAAATTGATTGAAATAGGAGGCAAGTATTTTACTAACTGGCGTGAAAGTGTCATCACACCAAAGTCATCACAAGCACTTTTCTTGGACAGTTTGCTATTACAGCGGCGAGGAACTGTGACGATAAACAACCTCAGTCCCCACCCGTCCCGGTTGAAGTGTTTGTGATATCGCAATATGGCAGAAACAATATTGCTGTTGAAAACAATGTGGCAGTTTCAGGAAATATGGTAATATGTGTCTGTAGTGTTTGTGTCAGGTTATAACCATAGTTATAACTAAACACTATCTCGTGCTCACGGTGTGGCGGGGCGTGCGGGTCATTACTGTGAGAGCCATGGGCGAGAACGGACGCGTCGCCTGCGCACATGGTGTGTTGTCGAGCCAGTGTATCGTGTGCTAGGAGTATCTTACAAGTGACGACGAGGATAAAGGTCAGTCAATACTTGTATTTGTAAATAAAATAAAATAAACTTACGTAAAAGGGGGAAATGTATCCATACAAGGTGTAAAATTAAATAGAAAACAATCTTCCGGCAAATGAGCTTTAGTGCACTATATTATTGTTATAATAATAAATCTTTTTTACGTAATCAAATAAACTATAAAAACAACATGATGAAGTCTCAACATGTATCAGGAGGCCACGCTCTTCCATAACGGTAGAAATTACGTAAGTAATGTAGTAGTTAATGTAATGTATTGTTACATTTGCATTGGTTATATCGTTTCTTATTTGAAAAAAATGTAACATCGTTTCTCATTTTATTACTAAAATAAATGACGTTCAAAATTACGTGGGTACATTGACTTATTATAACGAAAAAGAGGTTCTCAATTATTTCGTGCAACAATGATCTTATCTTGTAAACAATAAAAAATTTATTGCGATCTGACATTCATTGTAATTCCAATGATCGCACCTTCCGAATTGATTGTTCTACTTGAATTGCTGTTTTAAACATGGATAATTCAACTTTGATTCAATGCAATGAATATGGATTACAACTTATTTATTTAGGTGAATTGTGAGTTGAGTTGGGGTATGCATTCTACAGTTCTTTTTAAATGCCTTTTAGGTACTTTTACTGTCATGCCATTTTAGGCTATTATGATGCCGTGGTGAATAGATATGTGGTTACCTGTACCGTTCGCCATCGCGGGCGCATGCCTGCCGGTGGCAGGCGCGACAGCGAGCGCTGGTACGGCTCCGTGGGCTGGATGGCGCTGTTAGCCTAATACCGCACATGAGCCGCGGCATGTAGGATTTGGATTCTGAATGGTATGGATGGACGAATCAAGATGGTGTCTGTCGGACCTCGGTCCCCGACCCTAACATCCGGTCGGTGGGAGGCGTTTTCCTTTGGCTTCCTAACTCTAAATCAGTTGCCAAAGATATGAACTATGTTTTTGACATTGCCAACATGTGGTTGTTTTGCTAACATGAAATGAAATGAATTTATTGTTTATTGTGAACATAAATTTGGGTACAATGTAAACAGTTACAATTGCTGTTAGGGTGATTCCGCAAAACTTTACCTTTTCAGGTGTATTCACATTATAAAATAATAACATCTGATAAGCGTATGTACATACTTGTTTATTATTAAATGAATATAATTTTTTATACCTTAGGAACTCCCTGACGCCATAGAAGCATTTAACTAGTAACCATATTTTGACTAGTTTATTAAATTTATTCATATTTACATTTTTAAAATCGTCGAGTAAATAAATAATTAATATAATTTTAAAAGAGTTCCTTGAAGGTAAATCTAAGTTTACTTATAAGCTTATGTACATATTGATGGCGAACATTTCTATGAGTTGTATCCAGTATTTTGTAAATTGGTGCTTACGTTTAAAAACAAATATACACACTTCATATATATATACAAGCAAGGCAATGGGAGCGTATTAAGTTTTCTGAATAGTGGCTTACAGGATTCTCGTTTTCTGTTGCAACACATAGCTCTAATACACATCTTTTGAAATATTTAAATATTTGGTATGACTTTCCCCAAAGAACAATTCCATAACGCAGAATGGAGTCAACATAATAATAATGGTTCTCCTGGCCGATTTCGGCCGCGGCGGCCAGTCTCAGCAGAGATCGGCCAACTGCGCAGGAGATGTGGTGGTACACAATTGTGAGCGCAATGCGCTCGTGCACTCGCTGTTCCATCGCTCTCGGGGTTCGGTGAGGCGGCGGTCCGACATGACCGGAGAGATAGATATCCGTTATATGCAGTCAGAGCTGCTTGCTGGGATACCAATCTAGTGATTCTTGTCAGTGCGAATACAAACCTACTTAATGTGGCACACACGGTATTAATATGGTCCTTCCAACTAACGTTACAGTCTAAGCTAAGTCCCAAAAAGGTGCTTTGTGTAGTGTCTTGTATGATGTCACTTTAGTGTGATACACATAGGTGTTGTGGATTACGTCTCATTGTTCGGAACTGTATATAGGTATTTAGTTTTGTTGGTGTTCACCTTTAGATAAATAAAATAATAAATAATAAAATAATTTATTCACAAAAAGATTGTTAACATGATTTTAACAATTACTAAACTAACAAGGTGTTTAAGTAGGTACTTAAGTATTAAGTATTTATATTGTTGTCATTTAGCCATTAAATTGCCTCAGCTAATGCTATATAAGTCATTACCTTTCATTACTGAGCTAACGTCGACCGCGACTGAAATGCACTCCTGTGACTGATGTTTAGACAAATCATATACGAGTATGTATAGTAGAAAGAAGGGGAATCTGTGTGTATGCTACCTTGCAGTATTCCGAAATTATTTTGTAGATACATTGACTGGTATTTTATAATTGTTTTCTGAATGGAACAAGATCCTCGAATTTCTACGCACTGAGTCTTTTCCTTCAAATAAGATTTAAGTCATTGCAACACAGGTCCACTTATGCCATATTTTGAGAGCTTAACGAGTAGTCGATCTTGTGGTACAAAAACAAAACAATCAAAATATCACATAGGTAAGTGAGGCTTATTAAAATATGTCGAGTAGGTATGTGACACAAATAACCATTGTTTTATATGGCTAAGTAGGTCACTGCACAGTTTCTCTGACATAAGACCACATTTTTCATGTATTGTACCCTACTTAATGGCAAATAAATATATTTGTATTTGTATTTGTATTTGTATTTCGACGACCGCTTGGTGCAGTGGTCCGCATGTCGGACTTCTAAACCAAGGGTCGCGGGTTCGATTCCCGCACAGTGCAAGCATGGGTGTGCGTGGGCATGTGTGTTTGTGCTGGTCTGGGTGTTTTCTAAAATATGTGGTACAAATGTACCTCCATTAAATTGGAATTTTGTGGTACAAAGGTACCTCCATTAAATTGGAAATTTGTGGTACAAAGGTACCTCCATTAAATTGGAAATATTTGGTACAAATGTACCTCCATTAAATTGGAAATTTGTGGTACAAAGGTACCTCCATTAAATTGGAAATTTGTGGTACAAAGGTACCTCCATTAAATTGGAATTTTGTGGTACAAAGGTACCTCCATTAAATTGGAAATTTGTGGTACAAAGGTACCTTCATTAAATTGGAAATTTGTGGTACAAAGGTACCTCCATTAATTTGGAAATATTTGGTACAAATGTACCCCCATGAAATTGAATATGTTTGGTACAAATGTACCCCATCAAATTAGAAAAAAAAAGTATTTGCCACCTGCTGTCAAACATTGGTGCAAATTTACCCCCATTAAATTGGAAATGCACAAAACGAAGTCTGTCAGAAATAAAGCGATTACTTTACTCCTAAATAGAACAAATTCTACCAAAGGCAAGTTTTCCGTTTGATAAGACAGGAAAAATTTATTGTCAGGTTAAGGAATCAAGCCAAAAAGTCATAAAATTAGGTGATTTTAGACAGTATTGCAAAACACAGCTACTGAGAAAGAGAAGGTTAGAAGACAATGATAAGTAAAATGAAGAAAGACCAAACAATTGAGAAAAAATAGAGGAGTCGACAACGTGGCAGAAGAAGATGAAATAGACTGGAATATCTGTTTTTTTTAAATAGCTTAGTGCTAATAGACATGTGATGTTCTTATTAAATTGTCCGTTGTCCGCATACTTTTTGCCATGCTTAGTACTCGCCTTAGTATACGCCTAGTAATACGGAAATCTCCTGAAAATATAAAAATAACATATTTAAGAACTCATATCGAATATTTACTTCAAGCCTGAAATCACATAAATCTGTGTCGTCTAACGTGCCAGAACCAAATTCACCTATTTGGCTAATTCACGCAATGTGTATTTTTAAGGACTTGACTTTCTACACAGCAACAATCGACACTCACTTAGAAGACGGAAAAGTGCGGCAATATGAAGGTAATTCAATAAAATTTACTCTAACATACCGCCATTTACACGGCTTCGCGTAAGTTTTTGTTACAAAATAGTTATTTAAAAAAAAACTATTAATTAATCTTCTAACTTTTTGTACAATCATTAATTTGGCAGACGAATTATTTTGTCACGTGATTATTGCTAAAATAATATTATAACTCTTTATTATTTGCTAAGTAGAACGGTTGCGAAACCTGTATTGTGCAAAATGATTGTTTTTAAAGTAGTGGGTTTGCGGGGTGAGGGTGTCAAGTAATTAGTAGTTGATCTAAAATGATCTTTTCTCATACGTTTTTGTTAAACAATAGTAAACATTTAAAGAGTGCAACATATTGCTTTTTGATACTATCCCTTACTGTTCGCAACGAACGGCGAGGTAAAGAGGTCATCATATCATATCATATCATATCAGCCTGTTAGAATCCGCTGCTGGATATGGGCCTCTCCCAAGGAACGCCACAAAGAGGTAGAATCTGGATATACGAGTATTAAAACGTTTAAAGATAGGCTAGTACGAGAAAAAAGATTTGCAAAAGAGTCTCAATGAATACCTTATGATGTATAAACACGACGCCCCATTCTGTGGCAGGGAAAACACCTACAAACTATTTTTCAGAAGAATAAATAGAGATAAAATACCAATCCATTAATAATAAAGATGATACAGAAATAAATGACAAGAACAAAGAGCAAAAAGGAAAGAAGAAAGGAGATAAGAAGAGGAAACCTAAAGATTCTGAATAAGGGGGCCAAGGTGTACGTTAAAGAGATAAACAAAACAAATAAGCTTGCCTTAAATTATAACCCGACACCACACGTTGTAGAAAAATCAAAAGATGGAGTTGAAACTATCCGAAACGAAGAAACCGGTCAAGCGTTTGACCGGTTAATTCGGAGGAATATATTATACCTAAAAATAAAACATTACTTTTATACCTAAGAAAGCCGTAGAAGAAGAACAGGAAAATAGGATTGGAGATCCAAAAATAAACGAAGAACAATAAATTATCGAATTTATTTTAGGCAAAGTATGATAAACGACGTACCTACTATGATACAGATGAATTATGATTTCAGGTGTAATAGTATTCAAATTATATACCTATTTAATTAAATGATCAAATAATTATTTAATAAGGAAGGGATGTAGTGTTTGTGTCAGGTTATAACCATACTTATAACTAAACACTATCTCGTGCTCACGGTGTGGCGGGGCGCGCGGGTCATTACTGTGAGAGCCATGGGCGAGAACGGACGCGTCGCCTGCGCACATGGTGTGTTGTCGAGCCAGTGTATCGTGTGCTAGGAGTATCTTACAGTGTCACTTATAATAATAAGGTGTAAAATATATGTACTCGTATAATACGACGTTGTCCTGTTCACTTTTTTTTTAAATTTTTTCAAACATTACTATTTCCACGAATATTTCGAGACCAAAATTTATGAAATCGGTACAGGCGTTCTCGAGTTTTAGCGAGACTAACTAACAGCAATTCATTTTTATATATAAGAGATATATACTAACGGACCACACAGACGTCGTCCTGCCCGCTTTTTTCGCATTTTTTTATATTTTTTTACCGTTTAAACCTTCCAGGAACTTCCATAAATAATTCAAAGCCAGAATTATTAAAATCGGTTAAAGCGTTCTCGGTTTTAGCGAGACTAATGAACAGCAATTCATTTTTATATATATGACTAGCTGACCCCTCAGACGATATCCTGGCCGTTGTTTTATTTAATTTCTGATATTTTAAACCTTCCCTGGACTTCCACGTATATTTCGCGTCTAAAATTTGCCAAATTCCTTCAGCCTTTCTCAAATTTTAGTAGACTAACGAACATTTTACATATAAGAATAAGAAATGACATGTGTATGTATATAAGATAATAAAAGATAGAGATAATTTGATATGTGTTTGGTTCGTAAAGATAAGTTTAAATTAGAACGGTTGATGGAACCCGATTTTGGAGCAGATGTAAAGTCCTAAGGGATATGACTAAACAATTAATCTTGTGAAAGTTCTTCAATAGATCTTATTTAGGAGGTCAGTTCACAAAATCTTTCCCAAGATATGTTTAAATAAGACTTGTGACCTATAAACGTAATTTGAGCTGGTTAAATAAACCATCTCAAGGGAATAGAATATGAGCGAGCGAGGACGTGTATCTGACACCCCCACGACGCTAACTCTATAATAGATTGCCTCCTATACTATCCTATTCTCTATCAAAGTTTGTATCAACTGCAGGATCCACTAATTTAACATTTCAAAGATTCTGAGTCACGAGCTTCTGTTATTATAATTCGCGAATTCCAAGACGCCTATTTGTGTTTGTGTCTCGCCTCTTTGTACTTAAATTAAGTTGTGTCTGTGAAGTTTGAATAATTACATGTAATTACAGCACTAAGCAAAATGACACTGCTTAGTGCACGCGTTCAACTAAAGCAATTATAAAACGACGAATTTATACGTTATTAGCTTATTTGTTGATAGTATCAATTTTCATCGAAAAATAACCCTAAACCGCTGATTTTCCAAATACAGTTTTACATTTTGTGCATGTTATGCAGCGTGTCCCTGGATAAAGTGCAACCTCGAAAGGAGGTGAAATTAGACCAAAAAATTATGCCAAAAAATATAAACTTATTTTTTATATTTAATTTTTAATTAATTATATCATAAATTAGCTTAGAAAAAGACGTTATCAACACCTAAACTTTGCAACAATTTGGAAGATTTGACTTTATTTCTTTTGTATATTTTTTTGGATTATTTTTCTAGTTAGTTTTAAAAACGTGATATCTGGTCATGGTGATTGTTTAGGACTAACACTTTATGATAGGTAGGTGTTTTTTTTTTTTTTAATTTATTTATACATAAGTGAGTTACATTATTTGACTTAATGCTAAACTGCCAAACTGCTAAGCAGTTTGTCGGCAGATGTTCTCGTGCTCGTCTCTTTAGTTTAGATTTTAAGTGATTTTTGGTCAACGCATCATTTAATATATTTTGTTCCAGCTCGTTATGTAATGTAGGTATAATCCATTGTCTGGTTCTTTTACCAAAATAATTTGTAACTTTAGGCACCATCATCTTATTTTTCTTAGATAATCTAGTTGGGTAGTTATGCTCTCGTTTCGTTTTGAATTTATTTGAATTATATTGGTTTAGTTGGTTGAGTGGTTAGGTTTTATAATTTTTTGTAAAATTTAACGACATACTGTCGCAATGACTTGCGACTGACAGCGTGTCAACCAATCACCGCGGTCAAATGACTGACAATCGCGATACGCGGCGATAGTATGCCACAGATGTACCCTAAGGCTGCGTTTCCACCAGAGACGTACGAGGATGCGTAGCGAGGGATGTGTTTGTAAAGAACCAATAGGATCGCTTCATTTACTTCGCCGAATTAAAATAAAGCGATTCTATTGGTTTTAACAGACACATTCCTCGCCACGCATCCTTGCACATCTCTGGTGGAAAAACAACCTTAGCCTAAAAGTAGGTAGGTAATGTGCTAGCAACGCAACCTCTATTTGTGGTCCGCCATCTTATTTATAATAGAATGCGTCCGACCGGCCAGCAGCGTGGGCAAATTTGCAGAGCCATTGAATGCACTCCGTAACCCAACTTACCTAGACTCTCGACTAACAATGCCGTAATTGAGAATTTAGTTCGGGAATATTGATGTGCGGTTTTCATGTACGCATATACGATTGAAGATGTGCTTCTTTGAGAGAGAAATGAAAGACATGAACATAAGCACCCAGTAGCAATAATAAGTGTATTCTGAAAAGGCCGGCTGTTCAAAACATCGCTAATTCGTAATGACAAATTTCCGTCGTCTCAAATGACGTCATCTCATTAGTGCGAGAAAGTATAAAAGACCGGTGCGGCAGGTCGGTAGGTTCAGTCGCTCGTAGTCTGCTACTTGCTCAGTGGTAGTCTGTCGGAGCGACAACATCTCCTGAGGGTGCCACGTGTAGTGGCGAAACGCGTCGAGTGTTTTGTTGGTGTCAGTGTTGTAATTCCAGGTGCATCTTCTGTGTCACGTTGTGAGTTATAGGTATTGTGGGTCCTGCGACTTTCAGCTCTAGCTTTTTCAGGTGATTACAGTTGGATGTATTTTGGTTCCTGCACTGGCATCGTTTAGTGGAAATTTAAAGCAAAATAATCCTTTTTTCAGCTTTAGTTATAATTAAATAAGTTTTTCTTAGTTAACAGAGACATTTGCGCACCTGTATTTGAGCTCAATCGACTCTTTTCTGCCAAAATAAATAAATAAATCAACAAAAATTCCAACACATTAAGCATTTCATTAAAAAAAGGCATGTTTCGACTTTGGACCAGACGCAGTTTTACTGCGTTCCAGGTAGTCTTGAGACTTTTGTTAACAATTATATTTTATTATATAAATTAGTAAAAATCATTAAACACATTTTTGTATAAGGTAATTGTAAAATTTACCAAAATAAGTAATGCATTTGACTGTCTGTAAGATACTCCTAGCACACGATACACTGGCTCGACAACACACCATGTGCGCAGGCGACGCGTCCGTTCTCGCCCATGGCTCTCACAGTAATGACCCGCGCGCCCCGCCACACCGTGAGCACGAGATAGTGTTTAGTTATAACTATGGTTATAACCTGACACAAACACTACATCCCTTCCTTATTAAATAATTATTTGATCATTTAATTAAATAGGTATATAATTTGAATACTATTACACCTTAAATCATAATTCATCTGTATCATAGTAGGTACGTCGTCTATCATACTTTGCCTAAAATAAATTCGATAATTTATTGTTCTTCGTTTATTTTTGGATCTCCAATCCTATTTTCCTGTTCTTCTTCTACGGCTTTCTTAGGTATAAAAGTAATGTTTTATTTTTAGGTATAATATATTCCTCCGAATTAACCGGTCAAACGCTTGACCGGTTTCTTCGTTTCGGATAGTTTCAACTCCATCTTTTGATTTTTCTACAACGTGTGGTGTCGGGTTATAATTTAAGGCAAGCTTATTTGTTTTGTTTATCTCTTTAACGTACACCTTGGCCCCCTTATTCAGAATCTTTAGGTTTCCTCTTCTTATCTCCTTTCTTCTTTCCTTTTTGCTCTTTGTTCTTGTCATTTATTTCTGTATCATCTTTATTATTAATGGATTGGTATTTTATCTCTATTTATTCTTCTGAAAAATAGTTTGTAGGTGTTTTCCCTGCCACAGAATGGGGCGTCGTGTTTATACATCATAAGGTATTCATTGAGACTCTTTTGCAAATCTTTTTTCTCGTACTAGCCTATCTTTAAACGTTTTAATACTCGTATATCCAGATTCTACCTCTTTGTGGCGTTCCTTGGGAGAGGCCCATATCCAGCAGCGGATTCTAACAGGCTGATATGATATGATATGATATGATGACCTCTTTACCTCGCCGTTCGTTGCGAACAGTAAGGGACAGTATCAAAAAGCAATATGTTGCACTCTTTACATGTTTACTATTGTTTAACAAAAACGTATGAGAAAAGATCATTTTAGATCAACTACTAATTACTTGACACCCTCACCCCGCAAACCCACTACTTTAAAAACAATCATTTTGCACAATACAGGTTTCGCAATCGTTCTACTCAGCAAATAATAAAGAGTTATAATATTATTTTAGCAATAATCACGTGACAAAATAATTCGTCTGCCAAATTAATGATTGTACAAAAAGTTAGAAGATTAATTAATAGTTTTTTTTAAATAACTATTTTGTAACCAAAACTTAAGCGAAGCCGTGTAAATGGCGGTATGTTAGAGTAAATTTTATTGAAATACCTTCATATTGCCGCACTTTTCCGTCTTCTAAGTGAGTGTCGATTGTTGCTGTGTAGAAAGTCAAGTCCTTAAAAATACACATTGCTTGAATTAGCCAAATAGGTGAATTTGGTTCTGGCACGTTAGACGACACAGATTTATGTGATTTCAGGCTTGAAGTAAATATTCGATATGAGTTCTTAAATATGTTATTTTTATATTTTCAGGAGATTTCCGTATTACTAGGCGTATACTAAGGCGAGTACTAAGCATGGTAAAAAGTATGCGGAC
Organism: Pyrausta despicata; assembly: GCA_963921415.1. Lineage (NCBI taxonomy): Eukaryota > Metazoa > Arthropoda > Insecta > Lepidoptera > Crambidae > Pyrausta > Pyrausta despicata. The sequence goes on from OY992853.1 coordinate 8,916,035, forward strand.
AACGGACAATTTAATAAGAACATCACATGTCTATTAGCACTAAGCTATTTAAAAAAAACAGATATTCCAGTCTATTTCATCTTCTTCTGCCACGTTGTCGACTCCTCTATTTTTTCTCAATTGTTTGGTCTTTCTTCATTTTACTTATCATTGTCTTCTAACCTTCTCTTTCTCAGTAGCTGTGTTTTGCAATACTGTCTAAAATCACCTAATTTTATGACTTTTTGGCTTGATTCCTTAACCTGACAATAAATTTTTCCTGTCTTATCAAACGGAAAACTTGCCTTTGGTAGAATTTGTTCTATTTAGGAGTAAAGTAACCGCTTTATTTCTGACAGACTTCGTTTTGTGCATTTCCAATTTAATGGGGGTAAATTTGCACCAATGTTTGACAGCAGGTGGCAAATACTTTTTTTTTCTAATTTGATGCGGTACATTTGTACCAAACATATTCAATTTAATGGGGGTACATTTGTACCAAATATTTCCAATTTAATGGAGGTACCTTTGTACCACAAATTTCCAATTTAATGGAGGTACATTTGTACCAAATATTTCCAATTTAATGGAGGTACCTTTGTACCACAAATTTCCAATTTAATGGAGGTACCTTTGTACCACAAATTTCCAATTTAATGGAGGTACCTTTGTACTACAAAATTCCAATTTAATGGAGGTACATTTGTACCACATATTTCCAATTTAATGGAGGTACCTTTGTACCACAAATTTCCAATTTAATGGAGGTACATTTGTACCACATATTTTAGAAAACACCCAGACCAGTACAAACACACATGTTCATGCACACTTATGCTTGTACTGTGCGGGAATCGAACCCGCGACCCTTGGTTTAGAAGTCCGACATGCGGACCACTGCACCAAGCGGTCGTCGAACAATGGTTCTTTGTGTCACATACCTACTCGACATATTTTAATAAGCCTCACTTACCTATGTGATATTTTGATTGTTTTGTTTTTATACCACAAGATCGACTACTCGTTAAGCTCTCAAAATATGGCATAAGTGGACCTGTGTTGCAATGACTTAAATCTTATTTGAAGGAAAAGACTCAGTGCGTAGAAATTCGAGGATCTTGTTCCATTCAGAAAACAATTATAAAATACCAGTCAATGTATCTACAAAATAATTTCGGAATACTGCAAGGTAGCATACACACAGATTCCCCTTCTTTCTACTATACATACTCGTATATGATTTGTCTAAACATCAGTCACAGGAGTGCATTTCAGTCGCGGTCGACGTTAGCTCAGTAATGAAAGGTAATGACTTATATATCATTAGCTGAGGCAATTTAATGGCTAATGACAACAATATAAATACTTAATACTTAAGTACCTACTTAAACACCTTGTTAGTTTAGTAATTGTTAAAATCATGTTAACAATCTTTTTGTGAATAAATTATTTTATTATTTATTATTTTATTTATCTAAAGGTGAACACCAACAAAACTAAATACCTATATACAGTTCCGAACAATGAGACGTAATCCACAACACCTATGTATATCACACGAAAGTGACATCATACAAGACACTACACAAAGCACCTTTTTGGGACTTAGCTTAGACTGTAACGTTAGTTGGAAGGACCATATTAATACCGTGTGTGCCACATTAAGTAGGTTTGTATTCGCACTGACAAGAATCACTAGATTGGTATCCCAGCAAGCAGCTCTGACTGCATATAACGGATATCTATCTCTCCGGTCATGTCGGACCGCCGCCTCACCGAACCCCGAGAGCGATGGAACAGCGAGTGCACGAGCGCATTGCGCTCACAATTGTGTACCACCACATCTCCTGCGCAGTTGGCCGATCTCTGCTGAGACTGGCCGCCGCGGCCGAAATCGGCCAGGAGAACCATTATTATTATGTTGACTCCATTCTGCGTTATGGAATTGTTCTTTGGGGAAAGTCATACCAAATATTTAAATATTTCAAAAGATGTGTATTAGAGCTATGTGTTGCAACAGAAAACGAGAATCCTGTAAGCCACTATTCAGAAAACTTAATACGCTCCCATTGCCTTGCTTGTATATATATATGAAGTGTGTATATTTGTTTTTAAACGTAAGCACCAATTTACAAAATACTGGATACAACTCATAGAAATGTTCGCCATCAATATGTACATAAGCTTATAAGTAAACTTAGATTTACCTTCAAGGAATTCTTTTATAATTATATTAATTATTTATTTACTCGACGATTTTAAAAATGTAAATATGAATAAATTTAATAAACTAGTCAAAATATGGTTACTAGTTAAATGCTTCTATGGCGTCAGGGAGTTCCTAAGGTATAAAAAATTCTATTCATTTAATAATAAACAAGTATGTACCTACGCTTATCAGATGTTATTATTTTATAATGTGAATACACCTGAAAAGGTAAAGTTTTGCGGAATCACCCTAACAGCAATTGTAACTGTTTACATTGTACCCAAATTTATGTTCACAATAAACAATAAATTCATTTCATTTCATGTTAGCAAAACAACCACATGTTGGCAATGTCAAAAACATAGTTCATATCTTTGGCAACTGATTTAGAGTTAGGAAGCCAAAGGAAAACGCCTCCCACCGACCGGATGTTAGGGTCGGGGACCGAGGTCCGACAGACACCATCTTGATTCGTCCATCCATACCATTCAGAATCCAAATCCTACATGCCGCGGCTCATGTGCGGTATTAGGCTAACAGCGCCATCCAGCCCACGGAGCCGTACCAGCGCTCGCTGTCGCGCCTGCCACCGGCAGGCATGCGCCCGCGATGGCGAACGGTAGAGGTAGCCACATATCTATTCACCACGGCATCATAATAGCCTAAAATGGCATGACAGTAAAAGTACCTAAAAGGCATTTAAAAAGAACTGTAGAATGCATACCCAACTCAACTCACAATTCACCTAAATAAATAAGTTGTAATTCATATTCATTGCATTGAATCAAAGTTGAATTATCCATGTTTAAAACAGCAATTCAAGTAGGACAATCAATTCGGAAGGTGCGATCATTGGAATTACAATGAATGTCAGATCGCAATAAAGTTTTTATTGTTTACAAGATAAGATCATTGTTGCACGAAATAATTGAGAACCTCTTTTTCGTTATAATAAGTCAATGTACCCACGTAATTTTGAACGTCATTTATTTTAGTAATAAAATGAGAAACGATGTTACATTTTTTTCAAATAAGAAACGATATAACCAATGCAAATGTAACAATACATTTACATTAACTACTACATTACTTACGTAATTTCTACCGTTATGGAAGAGCGTGGCCTCCTGATACATGTTGAGACTTCATCATGTTGTTTTTATAGTTTATTTGATTACGTAAATAAAGATTTATTATTATAAAAATAATATAGTGCACTAAAGCTCATTTGCCGGAAGATTGTTTTCTATTTAATTTTACACCTTGTATGGATACATTTCCCCCTTTTACGTAAGTTTATTTTATTTTATTTACAAATACAAGTATTGACTGACCTTTATCCTCGTCGTCACTTGTAAGATACTCCTAGCACACGATACACTGGCTCGACAACACACCATGTGCGCAGGCGACGCGTCCGTTCTCGCCCATGGCTCTCACAGTAATGACCCGCGCGCCCCGCCACACCGTGAGCACGAGATAGTGTTTAGTTATAACTATGGTTATAACCTGACACAAACACTACACTGTCATAGTATCGGAAACACGCCTTGGCCAATCAATGCGCTTCAAAAGTAGAAGGGACTAGAGAAAAGGTGGGGGTAGCCCCAGGCCTGGCGGTTTCCAACACGACGACAGTCTTCTCTTGATACTCGGTCTTGAAAAGTGTGAAAACTAAAAGTGTACTGTGCAGTTTTGGACAATAATTATTGTAAGTAAATATAAATAAATATAAATATATGTACAATTATTATAAGTACCTACTTTTTGTATTTTACTCCGCTCCCCTGAAACTTTCATTGCTATACTATTCATTATTGAGGTAGGTCAGTATTAATTCAAATATTTTCGAATAGTCCAATAAATAGGCTTTTTCCGAATTATTTGCTGGATTAGAAAGGCACTACTACCAATTATTGACACCACTAGTTAATCAAAAGGCACCTTTGCTAGGAACATTACGCAGTTACCCACGTAGTCAACATTCCTTTTCAACACTTTTTAATCTACAATAATATTAAATTAGAAAGATTTGATTGTGAGTTTGTATTGAATAGGCTCCGGAACTACTGGATTGATTAAAAAAAACTATTAGAATCCTACAGGCCACATTTAATGTAAAATAAAGTGCTATACCTATTTACAAGAGAACAGAGAAAAAGTGTATGAGTATTTCCGTTTAGTTTCCAAACATTAATCAAAGCAAAGCTGATTATGCAAATCCATACGCTATCCATGTTTATTGCCGAACTTGATATCAAGCGTGAGGATCTAATCAATTAACTAATAATAACAAATTTGCATCGGATTAGTTTGTCTAATCTTAAGCTAAGACCTCACACACTTATCTAATATTTAAGTTATTGATGATAAGCAGTTTTTTTTTACTTTTTTATTAACTATAGGTACACTTATAGATTACAGTCAGATTATTACATTATACCTTCTTTTAACTTTCCTCCCATTAATTAATAATGCATGTGCTTACTTAACTACTCCGATTTTACTATTCATGTGTATCATCCATCATAACACTCTTGTATGAAGTCAATTTTTAAGCTTAGCATAAAAGTAAGCTCCGTAGGTACCTTAAAATGTGTGTTTTAAAAAAAAAGTAAATGCAGACCAAGGCCTCATACCTATGTATGAGGTCCTGCTGAACAATGGGTTGAACATAGGTTTCAATTTGTTTGTTATATGAGAGTTTAAGTTATAGATTAAGGTGCTCCGTACTGATCCATCCGATAATTTGCCGACGACACCACGCTTACTGGCTCGAACGAGAGTGAACTTGCCGCATTACTACGGAAGCTTGAAAGCCTAAGTTTGGAATACGGCCTACGGATTAATCGGAGCAAAACGAAGCTGATTTTCGTGGACAGATCCGACGGAATGCAGAGGACTAATGAATTGTTCGAACGTTACTTTGCGAATATCCATGGCAGCTAAAAAAGACAATTATTTGGCTTTAAATTTACACTAAACGTGTAGTGAAAATTTAAAGCATAATAATACTCTTTTTCAGCTCTAGACACGGTATCCAGCTTTGTCTAGCTGATGTTGCAAGCAACGATAGTGACTGCGAGAGGGAAGTCGTCAGACGAGCTCAGATTGCAAAGTCAGCAGTTAACCGGTTGTGCAATGTTTAGAAATACCGCAACATCTACTACATTACAAAAGTGAAACTCACGCGTACCATTTGGTTTTCTCCATTTTTCTCTACGCGTCTGAGACATGGACTTTAAAAACACGTTTGAGATCAAGAACAGATGCGTTCGAGATATGGTGCTGACGCAATGTGTTGGGAATCCCTTGGCCTGTTCGCCACACCAACGCATGTATTCTCCAAGAGCTTTAAGTCAAGAAGCTCCTGTTTACAATATGTTTCCAAAGTTCGCTCGCCGGGAGGCACGAAATTTCGAACAGCTTATACTAATGGGACACGTGGAGGGGAGGAGGAGAAGAGGCAGAGCATCAACTTGATGGATGGACGCTATTTTACTAACGTTGCGCTGCAATACCCACAACAGGAATGTCTTAAGAGCATGTGAACACGTGACACTAACTATGGTGGTCACAACTCTCAGCCATGAAGCCATGACGAAGAAGAATAACCTTGCATTCACACCTGACCTGTTTCGTCTTAGGAGAATAAACAATTAAAAACCCCGAGAGTTTAAAGTAGAGTAGATTAGAGAGTTGTTTACTTAATTTTATATTCAACAAACTCAATACAAATTCACCTAAATCAGACATTACTATTCATTTATACAACAATGCGACTGATTCACAAGTGTCACCATGAAAAATGACATAATAACCTCAAAACGTAAATGTCAAAATCAATAATTAAATAATTTAAGTAAATGTCTGGTTCTACTTTAAGTTAATGATCCTTTAGGGGTGCTAATGGTGGGGCGCGGCGGAGGACACGGCGCAGCTCACCTCGCGGACTGTCCGCAATGGGATGAGCAGCGCCGTGACCTGGTGGCGGCGGTCGGCCAGAACCTCTCATTGCCTAGTATTGTTAACGCAATGCTAGACAATGAGAGGAACTGGAAGGCGGTAGCTTCCTTCTGCGAGACGGTAATGTCCCAGAAGGAGGCGGCGGAGCGGGAGAGGGAGGACGATCCCCAAGCGTCTGCGGTGCGGGGGCACCGCAGACGGAGGAGGGGCAGAACACGGCGGTTGTATGACCGCTCTCTTGTTCCTCAAGGTGGCGTGCAGGTTGGTGGCACGGGGTGCCCCGGCCTGCATTGCACGCGCCACCACCGTCGGGTGGGAATAGTGCCGTATCCCCGGCTATTCCCCCTGTCCCCCCGCAAGGAAGGCGCGCTGGGCCCGCCGTGTAGGCGGGCACGCTGTCGGAGGTTGTCATGGACGTGAAGGATTAGCCAGCACCCATGTCACTTCCAAGACAGGGAAGGGATACCGCAGGTTTTTGGTGGGTAATCCCCGCTCCGGATTTTCCCTGGAGCGGAGCCGTGTCCTTTTCAGGACGCTGGGAGTCCCACACACGGCTGAGGCCCCCCGGCCTCGGCTATGGCTCTTAAAAGGGTTGCTAATGATCCGTTAACTGACTGTGAGAGTGGCATTTCTTGAATAAGGCACTATTAAAATTTCTAAGGCATGATTTAAGTAACCATTAACCTACTCTGAGTGCGGCAGTTAGAGAATACCGAGGAGCTGTTACAGTTGGCATGATACAAATGATACTATCGCCGTAACATTTTGGTGCAGTGTTTTGTGCGTGATCTACATGTTTCAGCATATTAATAACGCAATTGTTGCACGAGCAATTATTATTTCGAATCATGCAGACTGTTATTTTATTCAAGGTAATGACTATGGCACTATGGAAATATAGCAATCGTCTGATTGCTATATTTCCATAACTTCGTTAAACAATTGGGGCTAAAATACAAACAATAAAATGTTATTTGTTAATTATATTTTAGAGCAAAGCTTTAAAAATGCTTATTGCTCTGTCGCGAAAATTAACTTCACAATTACAAATGTAAGAACATGTCTCAAACGATTGGTCTTTTAATTTTAGACAGATACAATGAAACACTTACTGAAATTATATTGCTCAGGCTTCGACCACAAGTGAATTTTAATACTGCGTACCGCATTTTCAATAGTTCAATAGATAGTAATCTGCCAAAATTCCATGAACACCTAACTATGCAGACAGTCAAAACTAATGTAATCTTAAATTGGCTCGGGTCATATAAACAGTGCAATGCCCGAGAACTGACTGTTGAAATATCGGCCCTTAGACTTAATAGCCACGTCAACGGCCCGTAAGAATTGCTATTCTTTTGTTTTGTGCACCTCAACAAAACGAGTCAAAAGGGGACATTTGTCCCTATTAGACGGGTCCGCATATAACAAACTGTGTCTCTTCAATGACCCAATTCCGAGGGCCCGTGACGTGATTACGAAGCAACTGAATGAAGACAAGTTTCTGCTCTCTACGTCGTTACGGGGATATTTTTTGTATTTACGTGACATTGACATTTGAATAGTTTATTATGGAGGAGAAGTACCTTTCCGTGTGTAAAAGTGATTGAGTGTATGAACCCGCGTATATGTGCTATACAGATAGCACTTTGTGATGCTCCCATTCTTGTGTGCAGTGTTTATATGCCTACCGATTGTCGTGAAAATTTGACTGAGTTTACAGACTGCCTTAGTGCATTAAGTGCAATAATTGAAGAGTGTGGAGTGCAGCGTGCGTTTCTCTTGGGAGACTTTAATGCGCACCCGCACGAGCTGTTTTATAATGAACTAGAAAACTTTTGTGCGGACCAGTCCTGGACTTGCGCGGACGTGAGTAAACTAGGCATTGATTCGCAAACTTTTACTTTTGTTAGTGATGCGCACGGCAGCAGGAGGTGGCTAGATCATTGTGTAGTTACGGAGGCAGCCTGGCAGTGTGTCACCAGTGCTAAGGTTGATTACAGCTCATATTGGTCTGATCACCTACCGTTGCTAATTAATTGTAATTTAAATTTAAATGTAATGAATAGGAACTTATTAATTAACAATTACTTGTCTAATAAAATTAAGTGGGGGGATCGATCTCTATATCAAATAGATACCTACTATAAATATTGTAATGAAAAATTAAAATCTATTGATTTTCCCTGTGAATTTCAACGTTGTTGTAAAGGGGTATGTAGAAATAATTTTGAACATAGATGCATTATTGACGGTCTGTATGAGCGGTTGGTGTCGATTTTGTCTGAGGCAGCGTCCGTTTCCTACGAGGCTAAATGCAGTAGCGTTAAATCATCCAAAGGTCTTAGAGGGTGGAATAGATTTGTCAGCGATGCCCATAGGGAGGCCAGGTCCAAGTTTCTCCTGTGGGTATGGTACGGTAAGCCTAAGTGTGGAATTTATTATGATGACATGGTGGCAAGTCGTAAGGTTTTTAAGGGAAAGCTAAAGTGGTGTCAAAACCACCAAGAGCAATTGAAAATGGATGCGCTGGCTCTACATCATGGAAGAGGTGATTTCAAAAATTTTTGGAAATCAACCAATCGGCTAAACTCTGGGCCTGGCCTGCCAGTGGATATAGAAGGTGTTAGTGAGCCGAAGGCGATAGCTAACCTATTCAGGGAGCATTTTGCTGTCAGATCCCTCTCATGCTCCATAGGGGGGATGCCTGATGCAGGGACTGAGTTAAAATATGTTGAGACTATAATTTCAGCCAAAGACGTCGCAAAAGTAATTAAATCTATGACCAGAGGCAAGTCACCTGGCCATGATAGTCTCAGCATCGAGCATCTTCAAAACGCGGGGCCGCATCTTTACAGGGTGCTTGCAATGCTGTTTAACATATGTTTAGTACATTCTTACTTGCCGCAAAACCTCATTAAGACCATTGTTGTGCCTATTACTAAAAATAAAACGGGTGACGTGTCAAGCCGGTCGAACTACAGACCCATTTCACTGGCAACCATCATCGCCAAGGTGCTTGACGGCGTGCTGAACTCTCAGTTGGATTGTCACTTGAAAATTCATGAGCTCCAATTTGGCTTTAGACCACAGTTATCAACCGAAAGTGCAATCTTGAGTCTAAAGCACGCTGTCAGGTACTACACAGATAGAAAAACACCTATATACGCTTGTTTTCTAGATCTGTCAAAGGCGTTCGATCTGGTAGTATACGAAATTCTGTGGGAAAAGCTCAAGCAGATAGGTCTACCCCCAGAAACTATCTCATTGTTTAAGTATTGGTACGACAACCAAATGAACTGTGTAAAATGGGCAAACGTTTACTCGGACCCCTACAGGCTTGAGTGTGGTGTGAGGCAGGGGGGGTTGAGCTCCCCTAAGCTTTTCAATCTCTATGTAAATGCCCTGATCGAGGGGCTCAGCAGTATGAAGATTGGGTGCCATGTTGGAAACGAATGCGTTAATAATATTAGCTACGCGGATGATATGGTCCTGCTGGCCCCCTCGGTCAGCGCCATCAGGAAGATGCTAGGTCTCTGCGAGTCCTATGCGGCTGCCCATGGCTTAGTGTACAACAGTAAGAAAAGCGAGTACATAGTCTTTAAATCGGGTAGTAAAAGTCCTGAGTCTGTACCCCCCATAAAATTATATGGGTCTCCTCTTGTAAGAGTCAAAGAATTCAAATATCTTGGGCATATTGTGACGGAGGACCTAAAAGACAACGTTGATATGGAAAGAGAACGCAGGGCGCTGTCGGTGAGGTCGAACATGTTGATTCGCAGATTTGCTCGATGCTCTATGCCTGTAAAGGTAACACTTTTTAAAGCGTTTTGTACTTCCTTTTACTCAAGCAGTCTGTGGGTTAACTATACCCAAAAATCGTATAACGCCCTGCGTATACAATACAACAACGCCTTCAGGGCATTGTTGAGGCTGCCACGTTATTGCAGCGCGTCTAGTATGTTTGCGTACTCAGGGGTTGACAGTTTCCCAACCATACTACGTAAAAAAGCAGGCTCACTTTTACGGCGAATTCGTGGCAGCCGCAACAAAGTTCTGCAAGCCATCGCCGACAGCGGGGACTGTCCGCTTGTCGAGCACTTGTGTAAATTAACTCGCACTAAATTAGGTATTAAATACTAACATAGGTATAAGTCTTTTTGTGCTACTAACTTTAATGGATCTTTGTTGTCCGATAAATAAAGATTTTTATTTTTATTTTTATTTTTATTTTTTATTTTTTAGTCCAGCCAGTTTTTTCTTGTATACAAAATTGAACTGAAAATGAAAGTGATCTAAGCAACAGCGTTTATAACGGCGCAAGCTGAAGGGTAGTAAAACGTAAAACCGATTTTTTTTAAATAAGGAAATGTGTAATTGATAATCGACCTACTTTTAATATTAAATTGGATAAAATATGAGATTATGTAAGCAAATAAGTGTGTTGTTTTATGCTACAGAATGTAATACAAATATATTATGAGTTAAAATAGTAATACAGTACCGTGCGCCTATTACTTCATAATACGCAGGTTCATTGGAATTACTGGCCCTTTGCCAGTATAAAAGCTTATTTCACTGTTTACTGTGTAAAGTTCACTTTTTTACGGACTGTTTATGACACCGTTTACAAACGCCTTACATATTGCTATCAATTAAAATTGTTTGACTTACAAGTATTATACTAAATTGGTCCACTTTCCAGTAGTTTAGGTACGCTAATGACATGAAAACGCTCTTCGATGCGCCGTGGCAATAATGTAAACAATCGTTATTCTGATAGATAACGTAGTATATTACAGACCCCGATGATACTGTGACCTTTTTATTTTATCTCCAAAGAGCCTCCTTATTACGTGAAATTATCAACCATATCAATATCAAGATTAATTACCTACAATTCATGATAACTAACCAATCAATACCAAAACACGAATACAAACTGTAATAGATATATGTACTTTGTGTCTTTATTGTCTTTGCTACAATTATCTGATATAAAATTCCAATGATATGTAATGTGGCCCAATTTCACTTCCACGAAATTTTTACAAAAGGCAACTAATTAGTGTGATACAATATATTAGATACTAGCGACCCACCCGCGACTTCGTCCGCGCAAACGTTGGATTTTATCTCCTTCCTATTTTATCCATTTAATTGGTATAAAAAGTATCTTATCGCCAAAATCAGCTCCTCGCGTAACTATCTTTTTTTACACTAAAATTATAAATCCGAAAGTTAACCGTAAACAGATAACCCTATCTGTGTTCCAAATTTTATCAAAATCCGTTCAGTAGTTGCAGCGTAATTGACGGACAAACATCCAAACAAAGAAACTTTCGGATTTATAATTTTAGTGTGATAAAAAAAAAGTAAGTAGTAATGCAAGGACAACTAACAGTCGCCTTAGAATGACGGAATGACAGTAAGTTGGCGCATGATTGACTTTGTGATCACCTTCTAATCATAGAGGTTTAATATTCTGTGACTGAAGTGTATACCTGGTCACCGGTATCCGGTCTCCTTATCTTAATTAAGGATTGCTCAGCTGAAGTGGTAGTGGGCGGGACACAGCGCGGCGAACCGATTTACCGAGATACCGGCGGAAAGATTTACAAATGGCGACCGCGGGCCGGACGACAAACCGTGGGCAAGTTGGCCTATAAGGTGGACGATCTGGTAAAGGTCGCGAGAAGTCACTGGATGCCGGAAGCGCAGGAACTATTGCGGTGGAAATCCATGGGGGAGGCTTATGCTCAGTGGGCGTCAAAACGCTGATATAATGATGATGGTGGTGAAGATTCGGGTTCCGAGCAGCCACGAAAGTCACATTGCATAGTCGATGACAAACTTCGCTATCGGTTCGTTGCTTAGTCACGTGATAACTTAGCGAAGACTCAGTTGTATTGTGTTGTTGAATACTGTATGCAGTGTTCAATTTAATTCAATTCAATTCAGTTTATTTATTGCGGAAAATTGGTTCCATAGTGTAGGAACAATAATCTTTATGTGCTACGGTTAGTAGAAAAAAATATATTAAAAAATAAACTTAAACTACGGTATGAACTATAACCCAATGTTTTAGCAAACGTGAGTCCCACCTGTCTTTGAAAACAGCCAGGAAACTGTTGGTGCAATGAGAAATAAACGATTTTCGTTTCGGGTGCATAATATCATAGAGGGAGAGGTTACTTGCCCAATATTTTTCGAATAAATTAAAGTACCCACCTTGCATACCTACATAAACGTAATTAAAACCTTTTCATTATTTGAAGTCGGTTAAATAAGGGTTTCATGCACACAATTAATCAAATGCACTTATATCAAATTTAAAACAGTACTCATATATAACTACACAAAATGACTGAGATAATGTTACCAACTCCAACGTTCGGAATGAGCTTTGGCAAAGCACTTGAACAAATTACGGAACGGGCCAGCTATCTGTTACCGGATATTGGCTGATATTGCCAATTTCTATAATTATCTTGTATGTGGACAATTCGCCAAATGCTTCGCTGCAACTGCCTCTGTTTCAGGATTTATTTGCAGTGGTCCGTACAGTAAATGTTTTTGGACGAATGCACTTAAAAACAAAAGAGTGAACGGATACAATCGAAAGCGTCACGGATCATGATTTTCTATTTACGCCATTCTGTAACGAAAAACTACACAGGAAATTTTACCCTAACGGCGCGTTCACATATAACGTCTGTTTTACTGGTCCGATAAAAAAGTGCATGTTATTAGCATATGTATAATACAGTGATCCAGTAAAAAATACTGATCCGACAAAATAAGCAACAATCCGTTTTACATGTCCGTTTTTAAATGTGTATGTTAATAGCGAATGTATTTGTACGAGTATGAGCCAGTTCACATATAATATAGTTAGTACGAGTATATCGGATCCAGTATACTGGGTCCAGTCATTGAATCAGTACTGTGATGTGCTGCGAGTATACTATCTCTAGTAACGACGGATCCTGTAAATGCTGTGTGGATACTATCTCCAGTAGCAACGGATCCTGTAAATGCTGTGTGGATACTATCTCCAGTAGCGACGGATCCTGTAAAAGCTGTGTGGATACTATCTCCAGTAGCGACGGATCCTGTAAATGCTGTGTGGATACTATCTCCAGTAGCGACGGATCCTGTAAATGCTGTGTGGATACTATCTCCAGTAGCGACGGATCCTGTAAATGCTGTGTGGATACTATCTCCAGTAGCGACGGTTCCTGTAAATGCTGTGTGAATACTATCTCCAGTAGCGACGGATCCTGTAAAAGCTGTGTGGATACTATCTCCAGTAGCGACGGATCCTGTAAATGCTGTGTGGATACTATCTCCAGTAGCGACGGATCCTGTAAATGCTGTGTGGATACTATCTCCAGTAGCGACGGATCCTGTAAATGCTATGTGGATACTATCTCCAGTAGCGACGGATCCTGTAAATGCTGTGTGGATACTATCTCCAGTAGCGACAGATCCTGTAAATGCTGTGTGGATACTATCTCCAGTAGCGATGGATCCTGTAAATGCTGTGTGGATACTATCTCTAGTAGCGACGGATCCTGTAAATGCTGTGTGGATACTATCTCCAGTAGCGACGGATCCTGTAAATGCTGTGTGGATACTATCTCCAGTAGCGACGGATCCTGTAAATGCTGTGTGGATACTATCTCCAGTAGCGACAGATCCTGTAAATGCTGTGTGGATACTATCTCCAGTAGCGACGGATCCTTAATACGGAAGTTGCATGTGTGCGCGTCCTTACATAGAATTCTCTAGCGCATACTGCAAAGTTGCAAAATGATCTTCAGTGGTCTTAAATTTGCGATGCCAGACTACATTACCTTACGCTCTCAGCGTAGCTTAAAGCTGAGTGGAGATAGTGTTAAGTCTTCCAAACTTGCAACAAGCTTGGTACTCTTGAATTTTGTAGTATATTTTTAATTTCTATAATTTAATATAATAAGTTTCGTTGTAAGAATGTCGAACCAATAAGCTAATTGGAAGTTTCCCTTTAAATGTATGCACACATCTTATCAATCTATTCAAAGGTTTGTTCCAAAGCGAATTGAAAATAATTTGAAAAGACGGCTGGTTATTCCTACAGTGCTCCTATTCTCTGAGACATTATCTGTATCTTAACAATGTCAGAAAACACCAGTATGATTTTATTGTTATAAATCTTGTGAATTAAATAAATGTCTTAAACTAAATAATCAAATATAACACTACTACTGGAAGGAAGAGACTATCGCAGTAGGCCACCAGTTCTCAAGTGTGTCACCGTGACAAGGGCGCCTTGAAGGCAGTCGTTTGCTCAACCCCTCAACAATAATTGCATTCACATCACTGCTTGAGTGACTCTTGACGCTTATTTGTTTTCGAACATGTCCCTTTACTTACATAATGTTAATCCAGTCACAGTATTTTTTTAGGTGAATAAACCGTGCTTAGGTCTAGCTTATTTAGGATCAGAAAACACTTACACCTAAAAAAATTAGGTTCACTTTATTTGGGTTAGTTTTTATTTTTACGAGAGATGACTTATGTCGAATAATTTGAAAGTACCTTTTTTTTATTAGCTGGCGTAAGATTTTGTTTGTGGTTGTATGAAAACATTACTAGGTACCTGCCTGAGTGAATTGAAGTTACTCGTAGTTTTGTGATAACAGTAGATATTTGTATTTGTTAAGTATTTTTTGCGTTCACAACGCTATTTTTAATTTCGAAAAGATATGTTTGATTGGCACTTCTACCGGCATGAAACTATTGTCTTAATTCATAAGCCAAAACCATGGAAACCTTGGATGATTCGTTCCAGCTTAACATTTCTTTAGCAAAAATGTAAAACTATGCCAAAAAAGTAGTATGTTTACTTGCTGAAAGAGTCGTTTAATGTATAGGGTAATTTACAATACTTTTGAGCTTCACATCCAAGTGAAGAAGAGCTTCTTATCTTTTATTCTGTCACTAAAATATTCACGTTCTCACTCACTGCTCATACGTGTACGTAACATGTGAGTTGAATAGTCTTTGAGAGGCAGATATTTGAGTCACGTTTATTTTAAGTTTTTAAGTGCTTATATTTTCAGTGTTTTAACACTGAAAATATAAGCCTATTTTTCTTTATAAAACCACCTAAAATTTAGGTATTATTTGATAGATAAAATATTCTGAATTTCATGCGAACAATAAGTAGCTTTGAAACTATAATCTCTTGACATTTTATTTCCATAAAACTTATTTTATTTCATAAATACATTCAACAGTTAAGCGTTTTGAAAAAGCTTCAATGAAACAATTCAATCGTGCAGCTTTTCTATATTCTCTTTCACTAAGCCTACCACAAAACGTTAATTGAACCACAAATTATAATCCGTCTGTGTTTTGTTTTCATAAATAAAACTCACTGGTTGCAAAATTAACCAGGGATTAAGCTAAAATTGCGCGCCCTTAATTTATGTGGGCGGGAAATAAGGAAATTTTACTTTTTTTATTGTTCCATTACGTACGATAAATCGCTCGAGACGACGTTTGTTGGCCGGGTTCAAGTTTTTGTGTTACACATATACAGTTTTATTGCGTTAAGGGTGATGTATGGTCTAGTGGGACAATGCATGGAACTCACCTGCGGTTTTTGTAACAGCGATTAGGCTCCACAAATTGGTACAGTATGTTAGTTAAAACGATAAATTGTGTTGTGTTGAATGTGCATTTGATGTTGATTTGTGTCTTTTTCACAACTTAGCAGAACAGATTGCTATATAGGTGACTGACTAGTTTAAATATTAACATCAGGGAAATTGTAAGCAAATATTTTAGGTTTCTTATATCAGTGTGTCAACACTTCAGTATGTCATCTCAAATTAATCGGTTTGTAACTTCTTAGATTATCAAGAACCGAATTCTAAAATTCAGTGAAGTTTGTAGAGTTTTATATAGAAAACTTCAAATGAAGAAACCATATTTCGTACGACTTGCCAACTGTTCAAAACAGCACGGCTGCCCATAAATAAGCCGTAGCTTGGTAAGTGGATAAGACTGTGAATGTGTGATTTAATTGTTAGGACTTGAAAGGAAACGAGGCAGTTTATTAACAGCAGAATATTTATTTGATACGAACGAGCCCGGATACAATACATGCACACACACGAGAAAAAGGTGTCATCAAGATGGCGTCTTAGTATGACCAGAGATAATTTAAAAACTTACAGCACAGATTATTTATCGAACCTACTCTATGGATCATCAAAACATTATGTATTTTATTGCTCTCAACACCTCCCCTCAATAAAATATTTTTAAACGTTACACTTGTTTGCTCTACATTGCATCTCTGTCTCTACAATTAAAAAAAATCAACTCTACTTGATGACTCTGACACATTTACTCTTATGCTCTAACACATTTACTTTGTTACACTATCTTAACACTTCTATCGCATTTACTCTGTGACTCTACCATTTACAAAAAAATATATATATATATATATCCCTAAGTACCCCTTTTTATTAGCTGTTACAATTAACCTACATTAATGTTAACAAACCAATACAAACTTATGTTATTTACCTAGTAACCGATCCCTAAACAATTTAAACAGTACACCACCAAGCGGTTTTGTTAAGATATCTGCAATTTGTTTATTAGTACATAGATATTTTACATCAATAATATTTTTATCAATTTTCTCCCTAACAAAACATTGTTTGATATCCAGATGTTTTACTCTAGTATTACTAGTTGCCATGTGAGCCATTTTGATAGTTGATTGATTATCTTCAAAGATAGTAATTGGACCCATAGTAATGTTAAAATCAAGTAATATTGATTTCAGCCAACAAGCCTCGCTGGTGGCATAACTTAAGGCCACGTATTCTGCCTCAGTTGATGACAGAGCAACTGACTGTTGCTTTTTACTAACCCAGACTACAGTACACCCAAAGACTTTGAAACAAAACCCTGTTGTTGACTTTTTGTCATCGCTACCACCCCAATCGCTATCAACATAGCCCACCACATCATTACATGAATCTCTATAATATGTTAAACACATTTCCAATGACCCTTTTACATATCTTAATACATTTAACAATAGTTTATAAAGTAATTTACTTGCACAACTTTGGTATCTACTTAACATGTTCACTGTAGCACACAAATCAGGTCTACTCCCCGTTACAACATACATTAAGCTCCCTATTAGTTTTCTACATTTATTCTCAATTTCAAAATTTTCTGATGTTTCTCTTTTCAAAATATCAAATTTAAAATTTTTATCAATTGGCAGTGACAATGGTTTACAACCAGACATACCATACAAAGCTAATATTTTTTCTAAATAATCCCTTTGTGAAATATAAGTACATCCCTTATTCAAATCTTGTTTTATATCTATACCCAAAAATTTACTAACTTTACCCATATCTTTCATTTTAAATTTTTCATTCAAAGCATTCTTTAAATACATAATTTGTTTATCACAATTTCCAAAATACAAAATATCATCGACATATAATAAAAGGTATGTGTGTGTTTCATTTTCATGTTTAGAAAATAAGCAATAATCCTTATCAGACCTTGTGAACCCCAAGGAATGCATTTCCTTATTAAATGTCTCATTCCAATATTTTGGTGACTTTTTCAACCCATAAATTGATTTATTTAATTTGCAAAATTTATATTTAGACTCTATTCCATCAGGCAAATGTAAATAAACATCTTCATCTAACTTACTATTCAAAAATGCACCACACACATCCATTTGATATATTTTTAGGTTAAGTTTAGTCGCTACAGCACAAAATATTCTTAAAGTATTTAATTTAACAACCGGCGCATACAGATCATATTCATTATTAAAACTCTGCTGAAAGCCTCGAGCTACTAGTCTTGCCTTGTAGATAAATTCTTTATTTTCATTTTCCTTTTTGCGAAACACCCATTTTGTACTAATTACCTCTTGATTTTCTGGTATTTTCTCTACTAGTAACCAAGTATCATTTTCTTCCAGTTGTTCTACTTCACACTTAATAGCATTTCTCCATTGCTCAGCATCCTCACACTGCATTGCTGCCACATAGCTGTCTGGTTCGTCTACGCCTGCCACAAAGCCTATGTAATCAGAAAACCAACCTGGTTTTTTTACTATTCTTCCATATTTCGTTCGTTTTATTTCTTTATCTGAGTTACTGCTTTCCTCATCACTATACTGCTCTTCTTCCTCCTCCTGTTCCTGTACTTCTCCTCTTAAGTTTTCTTCAGATTCTAACTGTTCTTGTTCCTGTTCTAATAAACTCTTTTCTTGATCGCTATTCTCTGTATCTGTCAGGTCTAGATAAATTGTTTCTTCCTCTTCCTTCTCAGTGTCAGGTTCAGTCCCCTCTGTGTCAAATATAATGTCTCTTTTTACTTCTATTGTTTTCTTTTTCTCGTAAAATATTCTATACCCTTTTGAGTCTGCATACCCCACAAATACGCCTTCTTCAGCCTTCGCATCTAACTTGCGTCTTTTTTCTTTGGGTATGTGGACCCACACCTTAGTACCAAATATTTTATCTAATTTCTTTATGTCGTAATCCAGACCCGTCCATATTTGATAAGGTGTTTTACCTATCACTCTACTATTGCTGGTTCTATTTAGTATGTATACAGCTGTGTTGATAGCTTCCGCCCACAGGAATTTTTCTAAGTTCTTAGTATACAGCATACTCCGAGCCGCTTCCACCAATGTACGCATATCCCGCTCAGCATGCCCATTTTGTTCAGGAGTGTACGAAACCGTTGTTTGATGTTGAATGCCTTTGCTTGTAAAAAATGTATCCATGGCTTCATTGAAAAATTCCCTGCCATTGTCTGACCGGAACACTTTCACCACACAGCCTGTTTGTCTCTCTGACATCTCAACAAAGCTTTGAACTCTTTGAACTACTTCTGACTTCTTTGACATGAAGTAAACATGACGATATTTACTAAAGTCATCTTTGATCAGCAAGAAGTATCTTGCACCGCCGAGGGATTCAACTTCAAATGGCCCGCAGACATCAGCATGCACCAACTCCAATGGTTTATTAGTGGAACTTAGGCTTTCTTTGAACACAAGCCTATGTGCCTTCCCCTTAATACACCCCAGACACTTTTTATTGTCCAACGAAAAAGTTAGGTTATTGTTTTTTAACACTGATTTTACATGGTCCACATTTTGGTGACATAACCTCTCATGCCACTCACTCAGAGAAACAGCTGCATATTGTTCACTACATGTAATAAAGTCAATAACATAGAACTGACCTTCTTTAACCCCAGATGCACACAAATTGCTGTTTTTCTTTATGTAAACATTGTCTTTTGTTAAGTCCACTGTGAAACCCCTGTCTGTAGCACTCATCACAGAAAAGAGATTAAGTTTTAGTTCTGGCACATACAGTACATTACACAGTTTATTGTTTTTAAACACCACATCCCCGATACCTAACACTGGTAATCGTCGCCCATCCCCAATAACAACAAACTCATTTGATGTTTCTTGAAATGACGCAAACAGGTTTCGTTCAGAAGTCATGTGTTTACTAGCCCCACTGTCAATAACCCACTTACTTATTTGTTGATTATTTTGTACACCAGAGTCAGTATTAACAAACATAGCATTGTTTATGTTATTATGTTTTTGTAAGCGATTTGGGCACTGATTTTTCAAATGTCCGACCTTTTGACACAAAAAACACTTCCTATTGTCCTGTTTACTTCGACAGTCTTGAATAAAATGTCCAACACGTCCACACTTAAAACATTTTTGTTTTTTACTAAAGTTTTTCACTGCAAAAGCCGCACTACTGTTGTCACTATTTTTTTCTTTCATTCTTTCTTCCTCTGTCAGCAGTCGTGCCACTAAATCATTATAGTTTTGTTTGTCCACATCCACCGACTCCCAAGCCGAGATGAAGTGGCTATATTTATCAGGCAACGACATGAGTATTTTGGTGATGAGAAATTTATCAGAGATGTCTTCGCCGGCCTGTTTTAGTTGGCTCTTGATTTCTTGCATTTTCGATAAATAAAATGACATATCCGTCCCATCTTCATACTTCATAGAATAAAACCTCTGCTGCAGTAAATGAACACTAGTGTTTGATTTGTGCTCATACACCGAAAGTAGCTTTTTCCACATGGAAGCCGCCGTCTCACATGTCAAGATATGAACCATGGCATCTTCACAAAGCCTCGTAACAATGATGCTCTGGGCTTTTGCATCTTGCTTACTCCAATCAGCCTCTGTTTTCTTGTCGCCCTCGGTCTCCAAGACCGATAGTAACCCCTGCGCCCTCAATAGCACAGTAATGTGGAACTTCCACACGCTCCAATTTCTTGGCCCCTCCAGCTTCATAACACCTGAAGCTGCACCCGACTCCATTTTTCAAGCAGTAGGTACTCCGTCGCTCACACAGTAGCAGTCTGTTCGATGCTCCCTGCACCAAAAGGATTTCGATGCTCCATGCACCGCGATGCTCCCTGCACCGAAAAGGCCCCAGACTCCGCCGCCTTGCTTGATTTTTTTTTGCCGCCAAGGAAGACCGACGCCACGCCACGCTGCCCCACGTACAAGATAAAACCTGCCGTAAAACCCCAACTGCTCGCAATCTTCACCTAAACAGAGTTAGAACCGTCTGGGCCCATAACCTGTTAGGACTTGAAAGGAAACGAGGCAGTTTATTAACAGCAGAATATTTATTTGATACGAACGAGCCCGGATACAATACATGCACACACACGAGAAAAAGGTGTCATCAAGATGGCGTCTTAGTATGACCAGAGATAATTTAAAAACTTACAGCACAGATTATTTATCGAACCTACTCTATGGATCATCAAAACATTATGTATTTTATTGCTCTCAACATTAATAAACATTAAGAGCAAAGCAAAGGAATAATCCTCGGAAATCCACTCGCTGTGTGCTAAACCCCAGCTTGCTTCAGCCTTCAGATTAAATGGATAAGTATGTTTCCTGAAATCCATCCATTCACATTACTCGGTCGCGGCTCACATTTGGACTTCCAAACGTTTAAGTGTCCAAAGAATGTAATATTTGATTTCCCCCTCACGTCGGCACTCCATTTTCTTTTGTGTGGAATATTTCATGTGAATTTTCGGCTAATACTTGCAGAGATTATTGTTAGTTACATTTAGTGGTAAAATGCTGAAACGAATTTTCACTCTTGTGGTTTTTTGCAAGAAAAATTACCTACTGTTAAGTAGGTTGTGTTAGAGATAAAATCGGAAGAATCGATTGCGATACTAAGACCTAATACATCACTTCGCGTTGGCGGCACTATTGGAACTGTCATGTATCGTCTATGAAGGAGTCGTATATATAGTCGTATATACGCTCCACTGCTGGGCACAAGCCTATCCTCAACTATAAAGCCATACTCCACCACGCATGCTCAGTGCGGATTGGTGGAGGGTGTTTGTAAAGTAAGTGACCAACCTTACTGTCAGATGTTATTAAGCCGCCCGTATTCGGGAAAAACAGCTTAATGTGCCTTCCAAAGCACGGAGATACTTGTAAATAGACGTCACTTAAATTGGTCAGAATGGTCACCCACCCAATCATGACCGCGCCTTAGGTTGCTTAACTTTTGGTATCATTGCCATAGCGCTGCAACTACTGCGTCACAAGCAACTCTATGGAGGAATGATAAAATTTTATAGAAGATAAAAAAATACTGCGCCGACCCCAGATAACCTGGGAAAAGGGCAAGTGAATGATGATAAAGTATGTATGTACAGACGACAGCTTACGAGTATCAGCCTTCAGTTGCAAAATCGGCCTTATTGCGGGTACATAAGATGCCGCAGTGTTTAGCTTGATGTGCTGCCGTCTGTACAAGCGTTGTTAAATAAGTTCTATGACAACATAAATAATAACAACTTTTACAACAAATACAACAAACAACAAAACAAATAAGAACAACACAGAAGAATAACATTTCAAGTTTCCGTTATCCAACTTCGAAAGCCTTAAAAAGACATGGTGTAGCCTCTGCATACATTTAAGTGTAACTCAATTCTAATGTGTACATTACCTTGAAACATCCGCAATAACAAAGCGTATCCCTTACTTACCTTACCTGACTTTATTATCATATCATTTCAGTTTCCGGGACACCCACACGCCAAAAACATTATCTACATAGTACCTACCTAGTTTATACATAAGACAAAACATAATCGAGTAAGTATATTTAAAAAAAACCTCAATGCCTTTTTGGTAAATAAAAACCGTTTATGTAAAAATGGACAAATTTTAATTAAACACTACAGGATTACTCACTTGTCCTTTGTAACTCAAAACCTTAAACCTAATCAAGATCGAAAACATTTATGGAATCGAAAAAATTAGATTGATTAAATAAATGATATAACGGTCGGGTTATACTCTAATTCAAAATATCTTGTGATAGATATCTAGTCCAGAAAATTCTCATCCCAGGGAAAAATTATTTTCGTTCACGAGCGTTTGTTTTAGGTAGTTGTGACTGGACAGTCAACTTTTACTCATAAATATTTAATCCTCGTCTATAATTCTGATATGAGAATATCTTATCAAATGAGACGATAATCTGACAAGTTTTTCAATGTTATCATGTCTCGCAACACACTAAGTGGACACATTATGTATGTTAATATGCGTGCGTTATTAATTGGCCTCCCAATAACTTTCAAATTAAAGTATCTAACAAGACAACACGGTTGTATTTTATGGATGTTACCAAAAGCCCCGTAAATCCGTAAATTCAGCATAACCCTAGCTGTTTGACAATGTAAAAAAACCTTTTGCATATTTATTAATTGAAATTCGTATCCGGGACTTAACCTAATCTAAGTGGGTTTAGAGATGACGACCTCTGAACTGTTAAATTACTTCCGGAACAGTGGTTGCTGCTAGGCATTCACTATACAAACTAATAAACGCGCTTGTTGCGGAATTTTGGCTTTTCATCTCTAAATATTGGTTCCACTGTTAGCATACTTTTAGCCACAACGAACATATCGTAGAAGGTGCTTTGTATCTAAATTACCATAATAACTTTAAGGGATTTTACAAAAGCTTGACTAGAAATAAGTATAGCTTAATAAGTGATCAATTCACACGTGACTCGCTCAAGCAAAAATGCGAAATAGAAGCGAAGTCCCAGCGTACGTTGGTATTTTTTGCAAGCCTTGTGTGTTATGAAGTAACCTTGTTGGTGATCTAAATAAATACATTAGATCAATCAAGAATAAACTTATCAGTATCTGGGCATGTACGAATAGCACTTTTGATATTACATGCCCAGTTCCATCCGCCACTTTTGACATCTGTTACGTTGATAACTTTGCCGCGCTTGTGCTTCGCTCGGCGAGTGTTAATTATATAAAAGTTAATAAAACACATCATAATGACCGCGTATCGCTTTAAGTAGCGTACCTACCTCATATTTTGAAACATTATATATACGTAGCCCGGTCTCGCTTATTGTCTGTCACATAATGCGTAGGTATAGCGTTGCAAGTCGATCATCTATACCTCGCGTGTGTCGTCATTAGACACAAACTTTCTGACATTTTTTTTCTTCCTTTACTTAGTATCATGTTGCCTGGCTCCTGGCATTGATTCTCATGTATTACGGATGTTGCACAAAGTTACCAATCGAACTAGTGATCAAACACGTTTGATTGCCAATCGAATTAACTATTCAAACTGTTTCGAATGTTTACTATGCATTACGCTTTAAGTGAAGGCGTGATTAATTGATAGACTATGCTCTAGTTTTGATGTGTATAGCTTAGGAAAATTTAACGCTACACGAGACTAGCAATGCCTTCTTAATCATTCTTCTTAGAGTATCTTCAACATTAAATTTTGTCAAATGAGCACATTGTTACTTTTCGTTACTTAGTACGTTCCTGGTTTGTCTAGGATGCTGGTTTATCCGACCAGCCATTGACATTATCAACGATAAGCAGATTTTTTGTACCTTTTTTAATGTGTTTTGTCATAAGTTTGACCCCCATTCTGTTTGTGTGTATCTCTCTGTGACATCGTAGCTCTCGAACGGGTAAAATGATTTCAGTGCAGCATTATTATTGGAAATATAATTTATTCAACGACTACTTTGGTGTAATGGTCAAGAAGTTGACTATTAACCAAGAGGTCACGGGTTCGATCCCCGCACTGTACAAACATTTGTGTGCATGAACATGTCTGTTTGTACTGGTCTGGGTGTTAATATATTTATTTAAGTTTATTTGTAATACCACTGTTGAATATGATTTCTGTAACACAAGTGCTTTAGCTACTTACGGAGTCAGATCAATGTATGTGATTCTGTTGTATATTTATTTATTATTATTTATTATTCACGGTGGTTCTATTTTGACGCTTTGCTTTCTTAAACCTGATGGTGCTAATGAAAACTTCAAAGATTAAATTTAAACAGAATAGATTTTTATTTAACAGAATAGAATGTATCTGAATAAATAGACCAACAACTCTTTAATAACCTTAGGCCGAAATCTGAATTCTATTACTTAGTCATTCTTAAATAAGCAAGCATATTATAGTGGCATCTACACTGTAGGAGAAGAAAGTTTTATTTTAGTCTGTAGATTCTACAGACTAAAATAAAACTTTCTTTGGGGTGAGCCCGAATATTAACGTGACATATTACTCGCAGTATAATCAAAATGTCAGAAACTGACAGTTTCTCGTACAATTTAGTAAATAGTAAACAAGTTAACGAATAGTAAGCGCTACGAATATGTTACGATAGTTGTTCAAGATTATCCCGTTGAACTCTTGTTCCCAGCAAGATTCCGAGCGGGATACAACTATTCAATCAGAGAACTTGTTCAAAGCTGATCAGAATTGAGGAGTTAGAATTCCATTCTAAATTTGGAAACTCTACAGCAAAAGCTTGCAGAACTTTTATCTGATGTTTTTTAAATGTGATGATGATTTTGTTTAATTATGTTTCTATATTTCACCATTAACAATGCAAATTTCTTTAGAATGTAAAATTCAAAAACACCTAACGAAAAAACGAACTGCCACAGGCAGGACTCGAACCCGCATCTCTCGCAAGCCGGGCGATACCATTTCTTTTACTTTATTAAATATCCGTTACTTTAATGATTTCACTGAATACAATGAAACTTATGAGTAAAAACTGATTTAGTATTTACAATTATTTGAAACCAGAATAAATCTAATGAGTCTCATGTATGTACTTAGATTCGATTAGTGTATTTCGCTTTTGTGTCTATCCTATTTATACAGCTAATTTCGTTCTGTGTGTGTGATGTCTGAATCAATAAACGCTTTTTCATTCTTTCTTTCTTACTTACTCGTGCTGTAGACTCACAATAAGTATATCTGTATGAATACACAATGTTTTTTTTAAAATAAAATCAAATAACATTTTCTCAAACATTTTCAAACCTAACGAGATACAAATAAAATTCGCTATCTGAAAGGCGAAGCCGAAATGAAATCTTTGTTTCAAATAAATGCAAACATGATTTTTCTGTGTCGAAAATTGAATTTTACGTAACGCAAATAATTACTTTAGCAAAGTGGATTTAACATAATTCGTCCATTTGTATTATGTACGTGCATTTCCCGAAAAAAGAAATTGACATCTTAAGGGATTAGTAGGTAAATTATGTACGCGAAAATCCCCACTCTACTAGATACACCAGCTTAAGCAATATAGATAGAATGTTGGATGAATTCTCGTAATATATTTCAATCATAATGCCAACCACCTAGCCTCAAATTAAGCGAGAGTTTGTTGCCATGGTTACTAGTAGTGGGCACGGATAGTACCTACTACGACTTAGGTAAAAATGCTCGTTTTCATCTTTGTTTTGTAGTACGGATCGCGTTCTGCTAAACCAAAGATATAGACAGAATACTGCCTTATTACTAAGCGTGATTTCACATCTAGTCGTAAAGACTTGACGTAACAGACTTTGATGTAACGGTCAAGAAGTTGACTATTAACTAAGAGTTCGATCCCCGCACTGTACACACATTTGTGTGCATGAACATAATCTATTTGTACTGTTCTGGGTGTTATATGGATTTATTTAAGTTTATTTGTAACACAAGTGCTTTAGCTACTTACCACGGAGTCAGATCAATGTATGTGATGTTGTTGTATATTTATTTACTTATTACAGGTCTTAATTAATCGGTAAATGTAGTCAACCAATTAGTAACTTGAGTAAGGACTGGCAGACTTAATTGATTATTACTCTGATGATGTTGACTTAAACATCGATTAAACTGTTAACGATATCGATGTACTGCACGTGGCTGGTTGGTTAATTAATTAACGTTGAGATGTCAGATTGCTATATGTTGTGTTATGATAATGATTTGGCTTTAAATGTGTTGTCAATCAGCTAATAGATCTTTGTTCATCGTGATAAGAATTCACGTTGCAAAATTAAGAAATAGTTTAGCAGTGGAAACTATCTGAGAAAGGGAGTGTCTGTCTGTCTGCGGCCAGTGTGTTTCCGCCACCCGGACATTGGCTAAGCCTGTTGTAAGCTAAGACTGCTTTCTTACTGCGACGGCTGCGTTCACTTCGTCATTATTTGAATTTTTTTCAAGCTAAGCAAACTGAGCAAAAAGTGCCTCGACCTATTATTACGGAAGCTAGGCACTGGTTTCTAATTTACTGCCATATTGATTGGGAAACTGAACAATGCAATTTTTTAAAATCAACTTCACTTCCGAATATTTGGCTATAAATCCTCGTTCTCATTGTTCTAGTTTTACAAATTAACAATAGAACAATAAGCCCTACTTGGCAACATACGTTTGCCAAAACCGAGTTTTGTAAGGAAAGCAATACGCCACGAACATTAACTGTGCAGGAAACACAAAACTGGGTTTGGCTTTTGTTAATTTTTTTTTTTACGGAAATAAAACGAAATAGGTGTACTGCAGCGTGCCAGACCAAGTTTATAACTAATGGGAGGTAGTGACTATCACGGGTTTGGTTAAAATAAAATATTAAACCTTATTTTTTAAATCCCGACGAAAAAGATGGGTGATATAAGTTTGGCAACTATGTCTGTTTTTGTGCACATTTGTGTTTTTGTGTGTGTATGTATGTGGCATCGTAGCTCCCCATCGGATGGACAGTTTCAAAGCGGTTTTTTATTCGAAAGGAGAATGCTTCTTTTCATTAGTTCTTAACTATGGCTGGTCAAATACCGTCAAGCCATTGAAGCTTACCAGCTGGTTCTTGGCTCATACGGGTTTTTTTTTTAACTTTTTAAACTTAGTTTTTACTAATATGTAGGTTACAAGACAATTGTTTTTAAGCATTATAACTAGCATCTATATAATGTAACACACCTAGTATGCAAATGTCAATTAATACAATAAAAAAAAATACAAGACAATTGAAGTAATACTTAAAGTACTTTAGGTATTTTTAAAATTGCAATGCTTGAAAAAAATCTTTCAGCGATTTCAAGTTTAAATGTGGTTTTAAAGCATACCTACCAGCTCACGCATCTGGAAGTTTTGTTTGAAACTAATTCAAC
Organism: Pyrausta despicata; assembly: GCA_963921415.1. Classification (NCBI taxonomy): domain Eukaryota; kingdom Metazoa; phylum Arthropoda; class Insecta; order Lepidoptera; family Crambidae; genus Pyrausta; species Pyrausta despicata. Next base: position 8,943,810 of record OY992853.1, read on the forward strand.
AAATTGTTTTTGTTTTTCGATTTTTTGTAGATTTTGAAGAGATACGGAACTTGGCTGTAATCAAATGAAGGTATGTTACGTTTACATAACAAGGTTGTAAAAAATACGATAGAGCGGTAAAAAAAAGTTTTGTTCGACATAAACATCTTCTCATTCTGGTTAAATCTGGCCTTTGGGATTTGCCCACTTCGTTTTATCGCTTTATATCGTGAACATGGTTTATTTATAAGCTGAAAAGGAGCTAGAATATCTGTTACCTACTTTGGTAATCCTTAGTAAAGATACAAATACATTATTTGATTCACCTTTGAAACACACTGGGTATCTTTGTTTTTTTTTAACTTTTTTACCGATTGCCCTTATTTATATACATGTATATAGGTTAGGTTGCTTAACTTTTGTTATCACTACCAAAGCCCTGTACGCCACAAGCACCAATCGAGAGAAGGTAATTAATGAAAAAAAAAACAATTTTAACGCCGCGTAACTTTAAAATTAATAATTTTGTGGATTTTTTTCGGTAATAGGAGTTTTTCTTTTCTACGGGTGAGTTTAAATTTAAAAATATGGATTGCTTTTAATATAACAGTCATTACTTAATTTGAAGGGTGATTGTTGATGTATTGATAAATACGGTACCAACACGTCACAGTAAACACTGCTGCCGTATCTTATACGCTTGTGATACGGGCGATTTTGCAACAAAAATGTGTCCTGATGTGCTGGCCACTGTACAATGTGTTTAATAAGCGTTATAATTGTTCAAACACATAAACCAACTGTCACTAATTGGGATATTCTACTAAAGGCTTTTTCACATTGATAGCGCAACGGTATTCCAAACTGTCGAAATCACGCTAACAAAGCGTAAACAATTTTAATCTTTCGAGGCATTGTTGCTGACACGATTGTATAAGTCGCTACTACGTCTGCTTAGTTCTTAATAGGTTAAAACACATCTTAAAGTCTACTTTGAACTTTATACGCCCTCAGTGTGAGAAATACGAGTACCTATAACTGAACGTGAATTTCAGACATTAATCTGCTGTCGTTTTCATGTGCTGACTCATCAATTGTGCGAGTATGTCTGTCTTTTTTATCCATACTCCATCTCCTATTCGCTTCGTAAAAAACGTATATTAACCTAACCCTCTGAGTAAAAACGTCTTTGGCCAAAATCAGTTTTCATACTCTGAATCGCGCGCTAAGTACTTTTTGTGTACACATTTGCGTGTACACAAAAATTGCTTCATTTTGATTTGTAGTTTCATTATCAGAAAGTCTGAATATTTTGTTCAATTTGAGGCTAGTATGTTTTTTGCATACTCAATTTGTTATAAAATTCGAACGAAACGGAAAGTGTATAATTACTGTATTACAAATATAATAATTATACACTTTCCGTTTCCACGTTGCTGCCGACCTACGCTTTTAATAACAGCCTATTAAGGCTAATCAGTCAATTTAAATTATCTGCACCGCCACAATTTATTAGCTTCAGCTTTTATCAGCTGAAATGTGGTTCCGGTACACGAGAATCACTTAGGAAATTGGGCCAGAACAAATAGGGTAGGGAGTGAAGGTGTCAGGTCACGCAGTCCCCGCTAGCGATCCGTCTCAGTCACGCCGCAGGTAGGCACATTAATATGGCCTCCGAACGTCTATCCGAGATACAGCGATCCACCATACACCATAGTCGAGTGAAGAGAGCTAATACACGCCTTAAATAAATAATGAAAGCTGTGCAAGAATTGATATGACAGAGAAATGATAAAAGTTTTTGGAACATTTCTACTTATGTACGAATACCGAACGTCTATTCGAGATACAGCGATCCACCATACACCATAGTCAAGTGAAGAGAGCTAATACACGCCTTAAATAAATAAAGAAAGCTGTGCAAGAATTTATATGACAGAGAAATGATAAAAGTTTTTGGAACATTTCTACTTATGTACGAATACCGAACGTCTATTCGAGATACAGCGATCCACCACACACCATAGTCAAGTGAAGAGAGCTAATACACGCCTTAAATAAATAAAGAAAGCTGTGCAAGAATTGATATGACAGAGAAATGATAAAAGTTTTTGGAACATTTCTACTTATGTACGAATACCGAACGTCTATTCGAGATACAGCGATCCACCATACACCATAGTCAAGTGAACGGAGCTAATACACGCCTTAAATAAATAAATGAGAGAAATGATAAAAGTTTTTAAAACATTTCCACTTAGTTCTTAAAGTTAGTTAACTAAGAAATAAACAAACCTCATTTTTTACGATTGTGTCGAGAATTTACTAGTTTACAGTTTCAAGTCGGTATTTTTACGTATTTCCGTAGTAAAGGCTTTGATAGACAGATGGAAAATCGGACTACAAAGTAAAAAGTCAAAGTATTTAAAGAATCAGTGTTTTCGTTATGAGATTTGGGATGCTTAAAACAGCTCGATCAATGCGACTCTAAGTTACCAAAGCAATCAATAAAATAACGTGCCTGTTGATTGAAAAGCCTCAAATTGACAATTTTAGCTGTTCTTCTTATGGATGTGGCCCGGGGATCTGTTTGACATAGAGTACGATCGTTCTAATTGCTTTATAGTGTCAAAGGTACAAACAAGTTAGTTGAGCAACTCTTTGTTCTTACATACCTATTAACAAGGTAACGTGATAATGGTATTCAGGGTTTATTCGTTAAGTGTGCACAGTTGATTATTCCGAAGCTATCAGAGATACCTAAAAGATTTAAATTGATATCGAAAGTTTTACCTGTATACGTAAGCTAATCAAAACAAAATGACTGCAATGAAGGTTTCTGCCATAGCTTAACAAGCGTTGGTCAAACACATAGGTGAAGACACTCCGTGCGTGATAATTCACGCCGTAGTCACATAGTGACATGTGAAACTTTCAAACTTTATACAAAATTACAGAATGAAAATACTCTTTCTAATGAAAACGTTAGCATAAGCTTCACACACTATTTCATACCGTATAAGATACGCCGAGCATTAACTTTAAAACAAATCCGGAAGATTACTTCACTTTTCCAGAAAACATGTGTAACATAGTTTGCAAGACAAAGATAAAGGATCCCAGAAAAAAAAAGAACATAATGCCGATATTGTAATTCAATCTTCTATCGTAAAAAGTATTCAGAAGGTTTTATTTCCGATGCCGTGTAATGTAATCAAATCAGCTTATTGGAAAAGTATCCATTAGTCTAGACGTCTATAGATGACGGGGTAGATGCCTGTGCCTCAGTCACAACACAAAAATACTATCTTCTCCATACAATTATCGCCAACTACAATCTCAACCATTAACAAACTACCTAGTATCATTTTTAAATCTCCCTTGACTGGTACAATAAAGTTTCCAGTCTCTAGATCTACTTCTCAAAGTGCAGAAGTCGTTTGATATTCGCTCAGCATCCGAAGTAACTAAACACAAGGTGCGCTGAGATAAGTTGCACCACACACTATCTGAGGGAATGGGGTAGTTTCGAGATATTTTTGGCGTGGATTTTGTTTCATGTGTGACACTTCTTTTGCAAAATATGAGCTAGTCTTATACAGGGTGTAAAAAAAACCTTAACGAAGCCGAATACCACATATTCTACCAATTGTTACGATCATTTTTTCCTCTACACCATACCTGGGAAGTTAACGGTTTCTGAGATATAGATGGTTAAAGTTTGAAAAAAAAATTGATGATTTTTACAGAAACGTCTTCTGTCCGTTATAACTGAACTTTTTTCCAAAGAAACATGATACAAATTTTTACTAGTTCTTTCATAAAAAGCCTCTAAATGGCACACTCCGCAATGAACAGCGCACACTCGAACTGAACTGCGTCGCGGCGGAGTAAAGCTACACGCTCCGCGGTGACTTTTCCGCCTGCGCGCTGTACATTGCGGGTTAGAATTAAATTATTTTTTATTATAAGTTGTTTCCCAGCCAAAATTTATTTTTCATACGATTTGGTTTGATATACTGAACGCGTGGTTGACGGCTTCGTTAAGGTTTTTTTTTACACCCTGTATTTGACATAGACATTGCACAGCTGATGATAAAAATATAGATTTCGTTTGCAAAATGCATGGAAATGACATTCGCCTTAGCAAAGACGACTTGTTTTTGCCAAACAACCACAATAGATATCTTTTCGTCATCGATATCTAAGCAAAATAAGTTTGTATAGAGCGTCTGTAGGTTAGTTGTTTTGCGATAAAATTGATATAAAACCAATTTCCTCTTTTGAAACGCATAGGTAGGTAGGTAGGTTTTTATTATGGCGCTTAAACATTTAGGTACTTTTTGCAATAATTGATATGACAAATATGTAAGTAAATGTATTTTTAATAAAACATCAAGTTTACTGAGTATCAGAACTTAAGTTTTATACTTTAAATTAGCATTACAAATCACCGTAATAAACTGGACTAAAATGTTATAACGTATTTATTTTATAACGGAGAGCGGAGAAAGGTTATTTATTCAGGCTACTAAGTATTGAATTACGCACAGTAGCTGCTTTGGTATACGATGACAAGAGCTTGTAGAACAGAGAATAAATATTTGTACTTAACTATTAGACTTGCATCGACAATTAAATAAAACAGCTAATGAATTGGTTTGTATTGGCATTTGTTTTTCTCTTTACTATATACAACAAACCAGTACTTTTTGCATTGAAAAAGAAACAGTTGGGGACTTTGGGGCAAGCCGCCCTAAAGTCCGCCCCAAGTGTTCAGATTTTTTTCACGAATTTCGGCATACGCAAATTTTTATTTGCAAATTCATGTGAGCTAATACTGAAATCAATCATTAACATTTTTTTTGCACTTCTTTTATTTTCAGAGTCGAATAAATATGGAACATATTTCATATTTTGCGAGTCAATTAAAGTTCAAAATTAATATTTTCGTGGAAACTATAATTGCTGATAGCATAAAAATACTTTGGAATGTAGTAGCGCAAATATTTACAGCAAATATGCAAAAAATAATCAGTAATAAACAAATCTCATCACAACTCTCTTAATGGCATTTTTAACGATACCTGCCTCTCGCGTAATTTCCATACTCATAAAACTTCATGGCCCGCAGCCGTAAAACCGCGTCTTCCGCTGTAGATGGGCTAAGGAAGAGCCCATGATGTTCTTCTCACCTGCGTCCGCTGTGATTGCGGGCACATAGATTACGTTAGATGCAGATGTTGATGTAAAAAAGAAAATCGTCTTTTACTTTCGCGATAGTTTGTGTACTAGAAAGGTATTTTAGCCTATCCATGACTCGTGTGATACCATTGAGGTGCGAAAGATGCGAATGTTCGCGTAATGGGGATGATGATAACGTCAAAATTAAAATATATGTTTATCCCATTTATCGGAATGAATGTACAAACCAGATGTTAAAAATAATGTAATCAACATCCTTATCGCACCACTCCTGACGTACCGCGAGAGAATTTAATTGGTCATAGTAAATAATAATAATCTGATGGTCTACAACTTCACAGAACCACTCCTTCGAGCTTAAAAATACAGTCTGCCCGTGCACCTTATAAAATTGCGGTATGAGTTTTCAGCCAAGATGGCAGCGATTTGCGGTGCTAATGCGTCGTGCACATGCAATTTCCTAAACTACGTGCGAGCCATCTGCGGTTGTCTGATTGAAATCGACGGGAGAACGTGTTTGTGGCATACGTGACGCGAGATTGTGAGGACAGGTGCCTTGTTATAGTTTGATTAGGTGGCCCCGGCTGCTTAATTGAAAGGCTTAGAACACAATTATATACGATGCAGTGTAGGTTAAACATTGCTCATTAGTAAGTAGGTAGGTTTAGATAGGTATAGATTGCCCTAATGAAGGAATCAAGCAAATGTATTAAGTTTCGACGTAGATCCTTCCGATAACTATGTGTAGGGTTTATAATCGTGTGCTGGGTTATTAAAACACTGACGTTATGCTTGTTTTGCTTTGCATTGTAGACTACTAGCTTTTACTTTTACCTTTTTTTTGGTTTATGAACACATTTTAACAGACGGTTTTCACATTAAGATGCTTTGTAAGAGTGAAGGGGTTGATTTCATGACTTTGCTATTGATTATTAACACTGTATGCTGATCTTTGCAAATAGCCTAATATTTATACATAATTACTGTGATGTTGTGCACATTGATACACACATAATTACGTTGCTTTTTTGCGGCCAATGTAATCTGGCTTGATTCTACAACTAGTATATCAAAGAAAAAGCACGGAATTATGTCTCAAAGCGAATTCAATACCGAGTAGCTGTCGACACGATTCCAAATACGTTTTTTTTTTCAAATGTGAACGTCGAATTTTCCGAATGCTTAGCGTTCCGTCAATGGGATTAAAAATGAACTTAGATACACCTGACAGCGCCCAAGCCACGGACCCAATTGGGAATAAAATCAAAACGAAAATCGAATAAATATATTTCCAACGCGAGAACAAAAACAAATAACTTCTATCCGAACCTTTGAAAGGGAAATCTTTTGAGAATTACATCACATTGATTGGAAAATCATTGAATGGCTATGGGTTTTCGAACAAATTTCGATTAATGAAAACCTTTTATGGTGGCGTTATCAGAATAAAATCTATTTGAATTGAAATTACCATTTCCACTTATTGGTTGATCAGTCCGCACAAAATACAGTTGGCACATTCGAACCGATTTTGATCACGTATCGAATTGAATCGTATATCTGATTCTATTATAAATCAGAAATTATCAGCCAGCAGATTGAACCTTGCCAAACTGATATCATAGTCGATGGGTCAAAATCAATCTACAAAAAGCTATTTTTGGTAGAGAACGTAAAGGACTACTACTACTGTACTACGTACAAAACGCCTAGAGCCTACAGCCTTGTTTTGGGATGATAGAGTCGTGCTTCCTGTATTGCTTTCGTTTATAAAATTCTAGCTCCGACTTTTCCAAAGATGGATATTGGAATCATATTTTATTTTTGCCAAAAAACGATTTATGTCGTTGTTAAATGTAATTCAGCGTAGCGTGTCAAAATGTCAAGTAGAATTAAATAAAATGCAGTAAAGTGAAGTTAGTAAATTTATCTCACCCAGGTAACGTAAAAGATAATTACATAAAAATCCATTTCCATTCGAAGGAGACATTTCTTGCCCGCAAATGCAAATTAAATTCCGCACCTATCTGAAACTCGTATGCGCCAGTTTTTGTCCAGTATCTTTCAGAGGACACGCCATTTGTACCAACTTTGCTGGGAAACAAAAAGTGTACAAATACAGCTTTGAATGCAGTTGTGTCTGAGTCATGGCCATTAGAGATGCGAAACACAAAAAATCGGGCAAAGTGCGGGTGTGTGTTTACATAAAAGGTTCCGATAGGTTTAATACCGTCTATGAAACGTTCAATTTACGTAATTCGTCTTTACATCGATGAATCGCGATGAAAAGTAAGAACGTAAATAGTATGCCTTACCCTATTCTTTAATTAAAATTTCTCCCTGCTATTTACTACCCGAGTAAAATTATGTCATAAGCCCATCACATATGTATTAAAAAACTAGTTTTAGATCCAGGAAACAGGAGAGACAAAACCTATACAGCCTTGACCAGTGTTGTTTTAGTTTTAGTTCAAATTGATTTTACCGTCTTATATTTTAACTGAGTATCTTAAAACTTTTTGTAAGATAAGTATTTTTACATTAAACACCCCGAGTTTGTTTGTGCTATCTACCCCTGGACCCCTAAAAAAACGTTTTAAATGACCAGCAGCGAGACTCGTATAGTCTAGCTCTTCTGTTTTAACAGACATTTTGCTGATTTTAAAAGCTCACATATATCTTTAGCCGGTAAAGTGTAAAAGTGTTGGTAAGGACCTGAAAAAATTGTGACTTATATGATAAAATTGTCATCGAGTGGATTTTCACAGAATTAAGTTTACCCCAAATTGCATTTCATTCTGGAACAGCAATTCCAAATACTGAAAATATCCTGAGAAAACTTTCCAGTTACTTTGTAAGCTCCTAGACCACTTCATTTAATCTACCAGAAGATTGGATGCATTTTCATTCCTTGCTCGAATGTGGTCTTCAAAATTGAGGGTCGCATCTTTGAAACAGTATTTTTATTGGCACAATAAAAAGTGATCGTAATAAAGAGACAAATTGCAAACGCAGGAGTGCTTTTCGCAATCTCGATCAATCACGGCGCGTATCATACGAAGTTGGTTCATACCATTACGGTTGGATGCTGGCTCATTTGTAAAGTCAATATTGATTGAAATTTGAGGGTAATTGATAATTTGATTGCGTCGCGTGTAGTTTGGCGTGGCACGAGCCGATATGAACAGTGAGGTTTGGATTCGAATGCCGATTAATGTTTAAATTGAATGCTTGAATATCGAGATGCTTATGAGAGTACCTACGCAAGTATAGTGTGATAAACACTTAGATCAAATCGAAAAGAGGCAGATACGGTATGAGCTAGTCGTGCGTGGTCCTAATAAACCGAGTCCAATGGACCTGCTCCGCACCTTTTTGGTCGTCATTACTGTGAGTGGTTTTCACGAGCGGTACCCATTTTTAAGTTGACGATTGTAAGGAGCTACGGTATCTTTCTCTTTTTGGATTTATCTTAGGATAAAAATAGGAATATAATTATTCTACTGCAATAATATTTTATGTTCATAAGTTGGCAACGTTAACGCATTGTTGATTTCCATTAAAATTAAAATGTAGTTTAAAGCACCTTTCTTAAAACACTTGCGGCATGGTGTCTAATATCTGAAAATTGGGATGATGATAGGGTCAAAGAAAACGAAATTAATTAGTCCGACAGTAAGAGAATCAAATAATATGATGATATGACCTACTAACCGAACACTAAAAAAAAAACTAACACCCGACTACTTAAAAACACGCTCTAAAAAGTACGAAACAAGAAAACACTCTCCAATGAAATTACTTAGTATGTACAAACTATTAAATATTTACCGTTATTAAATAAACTAACTTACACATATTATTATATTTTAATATATTTTCAATTTATAATATTGATAGAGAAATATTTTAAGGATAAAGCCGTGGTCGTATACCACTTTTTTTAATTTATTATTCTTATGGCATACGACCACGGCTTTATCCTTAAAACATTTCTCTATCAATATTATAAATTGAAAATATATTAAAATATAATAATATGTGTAAGTTAGTTTATTTAATAACGGTAAATATTTAATAGTTTGTACATACTAAGTAATTTTATTGGAGAGTGTTTTCTTGTTTCGTACTTTTTAGAGCGTGTTTTTAAGTAGTCGGGTGTTAGTTTTTAAACTTTTTATTTAACATATTTTGGAGTTCTAAATAGGTTAATCTTGGGTTCATTGATTTCTCAATCTTTCCAACTCCTCGAACGATCTTTGGTCATGTGGATTCTTTAGTAATTTGCTAGATTCCAGTGAACTAATCCATAATCCATCTATGGATCTTACTCTGCTAAGAGCCACATATATAGTCGGGTAAAAAAGATGTGAATTATATACAATCAGCCCATGAATACAGGTAAAGTCACAAGCAAATGCTAGTAATATATATATATTCAAAATGTACAAGTAAAGCGCTTTCAAATGATACCAAACACGGCATATTTATCTTAACTTTATTTTTTTACTTCGTATGTTTTGTCCGCCAGAGGGCGCCACATTAGATTTTGTGAAATCCCATATAGCCTATAACCAGCGGACAATTAAGACGCTTCTAATGATATGTCATTTGTCGAATTCTGATAAGTAGTTTAGAAGTTACGAGGGAACAGATGAACATCCATACCCACATACATACATACATACATACAGGTCAAAATCATAACCCTCCTTTTGCTTCGCCGTAGTCGGGTAAAAACAGTTGTCATCATGCATATTGTAACTGAAAAACGGCATTTTTTTTCCTAAGCTAGATTGGCGTTATGTATTAACTAGCCATAATGTTGATGTCGTCGCTACCCTATCAACAAAGAAGCAAATTTCAAACAAGAAGCTACTTTATACATGAGATGAAAATATGATAAGAAGCCAAGAATTGCCACGTCAAAGCACCTCAAAGTATCCCTTTATTACCCTTCCACTCATCTCAGGACGAAATTCACTTTTACGGCGTACGTTACCATTTTTCATGGACTCTCATTATTTTCACGTCTGATAGACTACGGCGAGATGCTATCTATCATCCTAAGGAATATTAGGTACACCTTATAAAATATGCTGGAGATCCTTTGCGCTAATATTTTGTTTATCGTTGAAGTAATTACCTGCTATATTTCGTGTGTGAATATTTGCAGTAAAATTAGTTAACATTGATTGAAACATTAATCAATTATTTCTAAGTATTTGAATCTTCAGTAGGTATTTAATCATCTAATCATAGTTATTTACTTTGAATAATGATGATCTCATTAAATGAATAGAGATGTCCTAATTGACCTAAACAAAAACATTTTACGTGGAATTTTGTATAAATCAATAATCTATATCTATTCTACAACATCTCAAAAGGACTGATTTAACTGTTGTGATATTTTCCATCATCAATTCTTTAAAATGTTTAAGCAAATGTTAAATATTCACAACCCATACCTTATTTTTCAAAAACTTCAAACACAAATGCACGATGCTTATTACAGCACACATCTAAAATGACACCTTAGCGGATACGCTTAAATAAACAAAGGTGATAAACCCTGATAAAAATATTAAATATGCAAAAACCATAAAAATTCCGAGCACGATTCCCGTGGCACATGGATTTCATGACTTCCAGCCGCAGACTAGATTTCTGCTATATAAATAAAATTCCGACGCACAAAAGCCCCTACTACGGATATTAAGATAAACGATTTTGTCCTGTTGCGGCTAAAAGCACTGCGACAATGTAATTTTTTAACTTCATTTAACCTCATTTGCTCTTTATATTGTTTTGACCCGCGCTTTTGCGGTCTGTTACGAAAATTAGATTTGAGGAAAAGAGAAAGAACAAGTTATTGTACTGCTAACAGCTGGCCGGGGAAAAGTTCACATTGAAACGACTAGTTTTAATTTATTTAGCAGGTTAATGTCAGATCTAATGTCAATTTTCATGCTAACATGACACTGATCAGCCACTAGAGTTAATCCGACCGTTCGAGTCCGCGATCTATGTTGCGTGAATTAAAAATTTAGAACGTTATATGCACTAACTACATATAGCAAGGTCAAACTATTACCTTTCTACTCAAATTTTCTCGAAGGAGTATTTGTATATGTTTAGGACTAAATAAAACATTTATACATAATACCAGCAAAAATACCATCAGTATTTCTTCCTTTAGTAAAGTTCTTATGCTAAGCCAACAAGGTTCCGAAAAACTACATTTACAGAGTCTGCTTACAATAGAAGTATGGGTAAGAATTTGTATTTCTCATTACTTCAACAATATTGAACAAATGTGTTACATGATCATATACGGACAATAAGATATTATCGATTCTGTAATGTCTCTAGTATGTTTAAGATGCTCACGTAAATGACTTTCATGCTATATTATGAAGAACCTCTGCATCCGTGGTACAAAGAGTGCGAGAGATCCACTACGGGATCCTGAAAATGATAATCGATAGATTAGACTCGGCCGTCGTGAGTCGATATACCGAATTGTATGTGAAAAAGCTAACAAACCGATGAATTATGATAAATTTACACAAATTGTAGGTATAGTCAAACATAGCTTGTAAGTTTAATTGTTACTAACTAATTGATATTGTGTGGACTCCAGGTCTCGAAATAAATGAATTTTATTTATTTATTTTTATTTTACAGACTTGCTAGGCTTTTATGACAATAACTAGTTCGCAGAAACAAAGTTTCAGGAATACCTTTGGACGATGTTTTGTAATTTACTTATTTTTCTGAAAGCCTTTTAGCGGTATTTTCTAAGCTTATTTCATTCAATTCGCAATCAGACGTTATTTAAGTATTATTTTGGAAAGTAGGTAAGTAGTAGTACGGGTAAGAATTTAATTTAAATCGAAATATTTACGTGTAAGAATGAGATTTTAATTTTTATATTATACTTAAAATTCATTACATTTATCTTCACCTTTGGCTTTGAACAATAAAAATTGCGGGTAAAATTACGGACTCCCAAAATCAAGATTAGGTACTGTGCTTTGTTTTTCGCCGACTCATTCATAATAGGTCGGTTCCAATCCGAATAATTTTGATCTTAATCTCTCAAAAGATAGCTTTGATAAATTCAGAAGAGAATTAATCTTAAAAGGGAAGTTTTGTGACAAAAAGAAAGAAAGACGTTGTTGAACAAGGTGAAGATAGACAAAAAACATTGAAAAACATAAACAAGAAAAATATATTTTTACACGGAAAGCAGTCATAATGAACTCATCATATCATATAAGCCTGTTACAGTTCACTGCTGGACATAGGCCTCCGACAAGGAGCGCCACAGCGCACGATCTCCCGCCTTTTGCATCCAGTCACTACCAGCTGCCTTCTTTACGTCGTCTGTCCATCTAGCCGGGGGCGTCCCACACTACATAATGCACTAATAATATAGTATGTAATATTTTAGAAAAATCATTTTTATTTAAAACAAAAATGTCTTATCAGACATCAAACACCAACATAGACATTAGAGGAATGCTTAAGTTATTTTTGGTCTAACTTCAATGCATAGCTGATTGAATTTTTATTAAAATATGCTTTTTGAAGCTTTGCCTGGAACTGTGAATCAGTGGGCACTCTCTTTAATCAAGTAAAGTTTGTCTCATGTGTAGTGTGTGTCACGTCCCCTTACGTAAGCTGCAACACTTATATCAATATGCAACCTGTCAAATGAGCCAGTATTAAACCATATGGTAAACAAGCAACATCTTTTAATTGACTGCTCCCGGGTCCCATCCTTACATGGCGACCCTGCCAGTGCTGCCTTCTGGGCAGCGCTGTGCAATAAAATTAAATAGTGAAAACTGATATTTTGACCATAAACTTCGGACATTATTGAAAAGTGCAAAAGAAAAAGACTATTATTTTTAATGTGAAATTTGAAGAAAATTAAGTTTGGTGATTAGCGTCGCCTGAGACGCTATTAAACGTCGAAAGAAGATGAAGATTTAAGGAAAAATAGTTCCTGGCTGCCGGGTGTGCGATGGCGCCAGATGGAGGAAAGAAAGTGTAGCTGGGCGCTGGGAGAGTTGGTGTCGGATGATGAGAAGGATGCAGGGTGCCGGGAGTAGTTCCTGACCATGAAGAAGGGTGCTGCTGGGAGGTCGGCGTGTCGCGAGCGACGACCTCGGAGAGTGAAAAGTGATTATCGTTGGAAATTGGTGAAACGGCCCAGAATAGTTTTATTTTACTTTTATTTTAAAATCATGTATCCTTTTTTTTCATCTTAAATATTATTCACAAAGTAAGCAGTGTTAGCAAGCTAGGCATAAAAAAATAGTTAAAGTATAAAGAAAACAATATTTTATCGTAACACTACCTGCCCTTACAACACGATTTTCTTTTGGTTGAATATAGTAAGCAAAAAAAAAAACATTTAGGTTGCTTTGTATTTTCTTTAAATTAAAAACTAATTTAATTAATAATTACAGGTTTCCTAGAAATAATTTCAAACGTAATCAAAAGGTATGTACTGTAGGTAATCTTAATATTTTACAATAATTAATTACATTTTGTCTAATAACTTTGAACTTAATTTGCGAAAGGTTTATCTATTACAAACACTTTCTTGCATTTATTGATAATAAATTAATTGGCATTAAACTTTACGTTTAAATAACACGAGTTACCCTTTATTTTAGCATTTTATTTAGTTTAACGATTTTTGCGAATATTTTTAATTCTTTGGCAATTTACATTTCATAATTTCTATTCAATCACGTTATTTTAAATTAGAAGGATTTATGTAGGTACATTTAATAACTCGATATTTTATAACATGCATTCACCTAATTTAATAAGGACATTGCTGACGTGTGAACCCGTGTAAGTTAATATGCAGGTAAGGTTATTATCGTTGAAACTTGATCCAGTATATTTTTTCTTTAAATTAGGTAATTTTGACAGGTAATATATATTTTTAATTAAATCTCATATAAGTACACTATTCATTATTGTAAACGTAATAGCATTTTGAATAATTTCATACTAAATTATGACTGCAAAAATATCATTTAAATTTAATCAACAGTAAAAAGGTTTTTTTTCGTACGACGGTCAACTCAGAGATGATTAACATTAACATTTCAATTTTTGATTTCATAGTGAAGAGTTTTATTGAAGTCATTATCTTAGGTTTTTGAAGGCAGAGAAATTACATTTGTATTTTTTATTTTCATAAGAACCAAATAACTTTATTCTAATCGTTTATTTTATTTTATTTTATTTATAAGGCACACAAAACAGAATATAATTAATCAATAATTTGCTTACATACAATAATATATAAAAACTAAATTACATTCCAAATCATGCATGCACAGAAACATTGAAGTAGCGGTCAAATATCGTTACCGTCATAATAGTGCAATCATGTTATGAAATAACTTAACAAATAAGGCAAGATACGATCACTTTCAGTGATTCCAAGTATTAGCATACGTTACCTTATAGGTAGGCAGAGCGATACCAGTGTAACTGTAAGCCGTTTGCAAACATAGCAAAAGCCACCCAGGTAGGTTACGATAGGATAGGTGCAGATTTATTTTTACACAATGACCTTACTACTATTTCAGATTATTTAATAAAGTTAATACTTCAAATACTTTGCGTTAGTAAATTAGAGATGTGTTAAGCAGTAGGAAGATATACACTTATTAAAAGGTATTTGTATTTGAAAAAACTCGGATTGACAAGTTACGTAACGTAACAAATAAACTATTATGACCATGATTTTATAGGAGAATGAATGAACTTTTGATAACACAGTATTAAAAATCTTTTTGTTTACCAATAGAGTGCAATTAGGTACTGTGCTTTACGAAATTGAGAATGATGAAGGATAGAATATGGTATGATGTTATTTAGACGTGCGAGTTTTTTGATTTTATAAAATGTAGCAGTGCATTTAGACTGATCATCTAAAAGCATTAAAATATTTTTATAACGTCAAAATATTCAATCGATAGTTGTAGGAAAGTATAGCGTATGATGTCCCATCATTACAAAAAACTGTTTGATTATGAAAGTTTGTTTATGATAGTTATTATAGGGTGATGAAAGTTACTTTTAAAAAGTATATAAGGTGATATAGTAGGAGGTAGTACACAAAGGATGTACATAGAAAATAGAGATCAGGTCCTTCAGGATAAATGCGACGTGAACGAGCTTCATCGCTGATAACTGTTGGAGACATTAAGGTCTTAATTCGTGATGCTCTACAAAATGAGTTATTTTTAAATAAAGGTACAATGGTACAAAGGAGAGTTAGGTCCTTCCATTCGATCATGGTGCGAACGAGTTTTCCTCTGTGAGATAAGTTGGAGTCCAAAGAGACTTAAATCATAACCTCCGTTATATAAATATTAGGGCGTGCACGACCCAAGTTATTATAAATAAAATAAATAATTAAGTCGACTATAAAATAAAATAAATTATGTACCAATACAATGTTATATAATTAAAGGCCTAAAATGTAATACAATTAAAAAGGGGTCCCCACTCGTTAAAATTAATATGTAGTGATATTATTAAATGCATTAAAATAAGTACGAACGAAACGACAATGCGATAATGGTTAACCAATGACGATTATTAATTATGATGATTAAGAAAGATAGGAGAAGTTTGAATAAGCAATTAGTACCTGACGAGGTAGTTATTGTTATTCATTAGGATTTGACACTTCTTTTTTTTTATTTTAGACAAAGGTTTGATGTTATTTTGCTGATTATAAATGAATGAAAATGTAAGTATGAATAGCTAAAACTATCTTTATCACTAACTAAAGTTAATTGTATTTGAAAAATAAATAAGATCTGGTTTGTGAAAGTATTAAAAACAAATTGGTTTAAATGCCACTTAATAAAACTGCTTGCTAATACTGTGCTTACTAAACCTTCATAGTATGTAATCTGTAGATTAATAAACTTGTATTCTTCATAATAACCATGTACTTATGTTATTCGTTAAAATCTTGTAACAATTTCTTTTAATTTTATGTAAGCTATGATGACGTTATGTTCTTGAAAATGAAAATCGATTAGTGTAAGGTTAATATGATTTCATTCATTGTATGTAAGCGCATTAAAAAAAATCAACCCCTTGTATGTGCAGATCTTTCGAAATTAATGTCAAAGTGTATTTTGTTTTAAATATTTTCCTTTTTTTCTGAATGTAGCATGTCGTTTTGAATTATGCTTATTTTTGTTTAAATTCGATTAAGGTTTCAAGTATGCAGATAAGTAGTTTAGTTTAAATCTATAAAATCTGTTGAAATGACATAATAATTGTGATATTATACTTTTCGAGTTACTTTACCTTCATTTTACTTTAAATTTAATTGGCATAATTTTTGTTAAAAACATTTTTGGTAGTTATATAAAAAAAACGTAACATTTTTTTTTTGTAAAAAAAGGGGGGAGGTGTAGTGTGTGTCACGTCCCCTTACGTAAGCTGCAACACTTATATCAATATGCAACCTGTCAAATGAGCCAGTATTAAACCATATGGTAAACAAGCAACATCTTTTAATTGACTGCTCCCGGGTCCCATCCTTACACATGTTTTTGTTGCAAACCCTTTACTGATTAGAGTTCAAACTTTGACTTAAAATTGAGATTTGTAATTTTTAGCGAGATTGATCTTTCCGACTGATTAAATGCTCCTATTGTTTGTAAACGCTGGGAAGAACAATGGGCAGAGGATCTCTTTGGGTTCATCCGTGAAAGGAGTTATTCCGAATCTCGTTCATTAAAATTCATTGCAAGGTGTCCCTATTCCCTTTATTGTTGGCTTCGCACCGCCAACTTAGTACCGGGATACAATGCCACAACTCAGTTCCGTTCCCAATTGTTGTTGTTGTTGTACGGGATCATTCCTATTAGATAATTTTGAAGGAAATTTAGCATAATTTTTGCTTATTCCTTAATACGAGAAAAAATAGATATCTGTTTTTTCGTATTAAATATAGCCTATGTTCATCAGGATTCTAATGGTAAGCGCAATTGGTCCAGTAGTTTCAAAGCCTATTCAATTCAAACAATCAAATCTTTCCTCTTCATAACTGTGTGTGTGTGTGTGTTTGT
The DNA here is from genome assembly GCA_963921415.1 of Pyrausta despicata. Taxonomy (NCBI): domain Eukaryota; kingdom Metazoa; phylum Arthropoda; class Insecta; order Lepidoptera; family Crambidae; genus Pyrausta; species Pyrausta despicata. The sequence goes on from OY992853.1 coordinate 8,961,131, forward strand.
GTAATATAGATACTGTTTTAATTTATCAATTGTTTTTTTAAGAATATGTATGTTAGACTTTAAGGAATTTATAATATGGGCCATAATTATGTTTTAATTTGTAGCCTGAAATAAATGTTATTATTATTATAACATTAGTGAAGATTCACATTTAGTGTCCTGTAAGCTTACTTTGCATTATTATATACAGGAAAATTAAGATTTTGATACGAACAGTTATTGATATTAGTTATAAATTAGACTTTTTGGTATTTTCGATGCAATTATGAGTTTTTGATGTCCCAAATTAAAAAATGTGCCGTAGTTAAACGAAATACCTTTTGGAAGTAAATGTAATTCTTATTGCAGTCTCAAGGGCTTCGTTAGGCTGCAGAGTAAGCAGAATATTCAAAGAAACGCGAAACACGAACATAACAATATTATATTACCAAGGTTTTCCTTCCTTGCCGGTTTAGTAATGCAAGCAAAGCGATTTAGATCGCACCTAGACGCAACGCAGCGAAATTTTGGAAAATTAACAAGGCAAGTTTTTTTTTTTATTTTAGTAAAAATTTGACTCGAAATATTTTATGACAAGTTACATGACAGTATTTGTAAATACGCAAAATATCAAAAGAATCATTAAAGAGCTATACCTACAACCAAGTAATAGTTAGTGAATGACACCTATACAAAGAGGAATTCAACGTTTGTATATTATTATGAGAGTAAAATCTGAAAAACGAGGCCAAGATCATCTTATTTTTTAACTATCCGGTATAATTTAACGGCCGATTGAAAAAATCACTCCTTATTCGCGTGGCTAAAGTTTCTTAGCATCGCAAGCACTGGACACGAGCTTTAACTCGTAAAGAGAAAATATCTTGTACCAGATGGCATACTTTCACCAACAGTATTGCTACTGGGTGGAATGGGTTTTTTCAATTGTACGGCTTCCTGAATGAATAGCTGAGTGAAAGAAAACCTTGAGTAAACGCGTGGGTTGTACTAAGTTAGACAAACGAAAATAAAAGCTAATGGAAAACGATTTATTTTGGTGGTATTTTTGGTAACAGTTAAAATTATTTCCATAAATTTTTGATAAACTAATGATCGTCCGTGGTGAGAAAAAAAAGTCGGATGTAATGATTTTGTTTAAATAATAGTCCTCCTGGCCGATTTCGACCACGGCGGCCAATCTCAAAAGAGATCAGCCAAGTACGCAGGAGATATTATAGTGCGGTTCCTTCGCTCTCAAAGTTCGGTGAGACGGCAATTCGGCATGACTGGCGAGAGATCAGACGCAGGACCAACGGCTTAACGTGCTTTCTGGGGCACGGGGGTGTAACGCCGCCAACTTTTCGACTGTTTTTGATAAATTTATGACAGAAAATCTCAGAAACAATTTTGGCTTTACCTGGGATTCAAACCCTGGACCTCAGGATGTAAGGCAGAAACTTTGCCACTACACCAACGAGGCAGTCAGATTTCGCTTATATTGACATGTCGGTTATTATGACCCATTTTTAATAAATTCTTTCCGAATATAATGACCTTTATGTGTTTACATGACGCCAACAATAATGTTCGATGATTTTGGGGACGTTCGGTACGTGCCTCGTCGATCTGAGATTTGACACTTGAAGGTCACGCATTGTTTTTACAATGACTAAAGCCGTTTAACGATATCCCGTAAAAAATGTCATCTCAACGCCGCAAAACATTTACTCGTACTACTGAGGAGAAGGGTGCAATAATATGCAGATTAGAAAGCTGAGAATCAAACCCGTCAAAATCTTTGTATGACGTCCGCTTATAATTGCGTGTTTTTTAATTCCTCTCGATGTCATTATAAACGGATTCCAATGTACTTAATGGAAAAAATAAATTTTGATGAAAATTGACAGGTATTTATTTAATGGCTTATCACCGAAATTATTTAACTGACCAAATATAGCAGGGATATACGCAATCTGCCGTCATCCTTCAACTACACAACAAACGAGCGTAGAATTGAGTCCTAAATTTTTTTAACCAAAAATAATATATTCTTCTATTCACCTCGAACGGGAGCTTCCGATAACTCGCCGTTTCCGGGATAAGACAATGTTTCAAACACAGAAAAAGGAATAACCTAGAAAAAGCGTGACCTCTGATTTCTGAGGGAACCGGTGGTACCATAATCACACATGTACCTACGTTACGTTACAACTAAGAATCCTCGAGTTTTGATTGGTCAATCTTTAACCGCGATTAAAAGCTTAAACATAAACCCAGCAATGAAAACTTAATCTTATTACTAGTACATTAAGAATCTTGAAGAGGATTTTTTGCAATTTTTTTGACAAATATTTTCACTCCCGGTTGTCGTCACAAACTGTTAATATTATTTGCTGTCACGCTTCAAGCGCACACACGCTTATCAAGTGCGCTTTCGAGAGTGCAGTTAGTTATACTTGCGCCCCGCCCACATACGCAATCTCTTCTTAGGCAGTAAGTAGCTACCTTGTTCTGTGGTTTAAAAACTTCTTTCCATAATCGAATGAGCCGCTAGTCCGTAGATTGCGCGAGACGAGCTTATTCTCAAAGCGATAAAAAATGTCGATATAATTGGACAAATCCTCCCTCTTATTAGTGCATTTGTATTCGCGATTCCAGATTCACGCGAGGTGCGATAAAAGAGCCTGATAGTAACTGCCTGGAAATCTTTGACTTTGGAAAACGGGTAAGTGTGAGTCGTACACGCGTACGTAGTGTTCTATACTATTTTGTATCACCATGACAATCACGTTTGTCGTTCTTGTGCCGACGTCATCAGTACAAAGAAAAGGGTCTTGGTCGTTATTAACAAAATTTCACAATTACTTATAAACAATTTCAATCAGTACTGTCGCATGTCTTATCTTTGTCTTGTGTCTCGTCCTTTGTGTCATGTTTGCCTTTAGCTTCCTAACTCTAAATCTGTTTGCGCCAAATTGTTATTGTTTTCTGTTTTACTACATTTTGTTGTTAACTGCACTGCATCCTACGCATTTTTAAAACAGTTACCATTACTACTGAAGCTATTGATATGAATATCCTAGAGAGCATAATTAAGTATTCATTTCACACGTTATGAATGCCAGAAACACGATTGCTAAAAGTTTCCTCGATAGAAAATGAATCCAAAGTTGTGTCCAAATTCTAGGCCAAATTGTTTAGGCCTGATTTCATCAATAATTCACAGACAGTAAAAACTTTTTGAAAGATAATAAAGCTACCTACTACTTTTATATCAGTCGTAGGATGTAAATTTAGAGATTAGGTGATTTTTCAGTAATAAGAAACATCTTAATCGTGTGTATTTTGTCCATTATAACCTGAGGCGCCATGGTTCCCCCTGTCCGAATCGATTCAACAGTTTGACAGATCGCGCTGAGTGCTCAAGTAAGCAGATCGTGTCTCGTGTCTTTCGTTGTCATCGCCGCTATTCATTTGTTATGTATATTTTTCAATATTTCTGAGAGATTTCCTTAATATTTTTTCCGTAAGAACCTTCTCCTAATAATAAAAAATACAACAAAAAAAGAATTAGTGAAATCGGTCCAGCCATTCACGCGTGATGCCGTGACCAAGGAAAACGGGTTTCATTTTATATATATATAGCTAAAAGAATTCCGATCCAACTCGTCCCGCCGCATGACGAATGAAATGTGTGTAAGGAGTGAACGATTATAATGAAATGCGTGCTCTGCATGCTGGGAACTGTAGTGGGGCTGTCTAACAAAAATTTTGTTTGAAAAATATGAAACAAAAACGAGTGTGTTTTTGATTAAAATAACCATAAGGCCTATATCTATGAAGAGTCCTAACACTTTGACGTTTTTTTATAACAAGCCAAGAAGTCATCATCATCATCATTATCAGCCAAAGGACGTCCACTGCTGAACATAGGCCTTCCCCACAGTTTTCCACATCGACCGATCACAAACGGTCCGCATACAGTGTGATCCTGCGATCTTTACAAGGTCGTCTGTCCATCTTGTTGGTGGACGTCCTACGCTGCGCTTTTGGTCAAAGGGTCTCCAGTCCAGAACTTTTCTGCCTCAACACGTAGTAACTATTTAGTAATCTGTGCCCCAACGGCCATCAGTTCTTCGCGCTATGCGCCCTGCCCATTGCCACTTGAGCTTACTGATTCTCAAGGCTATGTCGGTTATCTTAGTTCTTCTACGTATCTCCTCATTTCTGATTGGATCTCGTAGAGAAATACCGAGCATAGCCCTCTCCATCGCTCGTTGTGCTATCTTGAGCTTCTTTATAAGGCCCATAGTCAGAGACCATGTTTCGGATCCGTATGTCATCACTGGTAACACACACTGGTTGAAGACACAATTGTCTTCAGACACAACCCAACCCAAGAAGTGACCGTATTTAATTTTAAAATTTTAGTAAATGTCAAAAACCTTCAGTGGAACCGACCGACTGCAGTATCTACATAAAACAGTATGAATGTACTGACAAAAGATCAAACTTATTCGATCCAATTGGGTAATTAATTTTTAATCTAATCATCACATAGGATTGCTCGTACACATTGACAACTTGGTAAAGAAACTGGAAATCTGAGCTGTCACCGAAACTATGCCCGTCCCTAAGAACAGATAAAAATCGCTGTACTTTTACTGTATAGATTTTATGGCCAGAAGTTACAAGATAAGATTGTGTAGATATGTTGTATTAGTAAGGAAATGTAGGGACTGTGTAACTGTGCATGGGCCAACAGTATCTACCTGTATAAAGTTATGAATATTAAAAAATTTCGACCGACATAATAAAAAAATGTTTCTCACAAGTTACGAAGGTAAAAACACTTGACTTATTTGACTCTTGGCTGAAGATGAAATCGTTTTCTCTGCGTAAGTAGATACTTAATGCAACACCCTTAACATGGTTATCTACTTAATAAGATTGCATAGCCAGCAGAAAATTAGATTTCCTCCCATTTTCCAACTTGCTATTCTCGACATTATCTCAAGAGCTTTTTATAACGTAATTTAAATAATCTCTTTCCCGACATCTCTCCATTATTATCATATCCGCTCGATATTAGTCGATCGGTTTGAAAATTGCCGATAGACGGTCAATGACCTCGAGGGGATAAAAATGAAAACGTGTGTTTCTGAATGAAGATACAATTGAATTTCACGCCGAATATACTTAACATTGTTTGAATTCAATAAAAAGAGAGCGGTAACGTATACGAGTGTCGGAACGCCTACTACAAAGAACGATATCCGTTCAAACGATAACGTGTACAAACGACAGCAAATTATGCTAACAATTTCATTTTGGCCCTACCAAATCCATGGGCCTTATTACATGCGCATAAGATACCACAGCTTTTACCTTGACCTGCTGTCATGTGTGTTGGTGTCCAAAAACGACAAAATGATGATCGTTTTGACGGAATTCGTTTTTCGTAGTAAAGCCTTTGTTTCGAATCCGATCTGTTACATACCAGCACTAAAAATATGTGTATAGAATATGTATGTTTTGGAATAAAATCCGCAAATTTTATTTCGCTATCGGGTTTCCTTTGAATGAATTCCATTTTAAAAAAATATTATTTAAATAAATGGCATCTTACTTATTTTGAAATTGTATAGTTATATTTGGAAAAAACTTATTATTTCAATTTTATGTTCAAGCAATGGTTCAAGCCATTCGTTTCTTAGAAGTCTACGTGCTTATGTACTATTACGATGAGATGCAAACATCGACACAATTGAAAGTAACGAAACAATGTTTAAATTTACATTTTACTATCAGGATACTACAAACTTATTTTCAATACTGTTTCGATGCAGTGCACAGATATTTATCACATTCAATTACTTTGACACTCCAATAACGAGTTCATATCCTGCATTGATTTCCCTTTAAAATAAAAGTCACATGAAAAGTTGGCACATTGAAAAAAGCTTGCGATAAAATAAGGTAAATTTGAAATCAGCTTGCTTTTACAAAACATAAAACGTACATAGAAGGTGAAGCGAAGTTCTTGTTCTTGAGGGAGCGTAACAGAATAACACGGAGACAGTAGAAAGTTGATTAGTTTAATTAAGAGCAACGTTACAATGAAAAATTGGTCAAGACGATGACGAGGCAAAAAAACATATCGCATCCTTGCGATACTGCTGCGACAGCAACTATGAAGAAGAGTTGTACCTAGTAAAGTTTTCTTACACAAGGAGTGCAGTTTTTTTTAAAATCGTTGACAAATATACTGCATACCTGCCTGTGACTATTCCTTTGCGATTTACATGATGAGCACTTTTTTAACTATGAACCTTTAATATGTCAGGCTCATCAGGAAGTTAAATGCTTACATCGTGCCCTAATACCTGATGAGTTCAATTAAACATTCAAAAAAACTTTTAATGGCTCATTTTTGTACCAAACATAAGTGTGTAGGTAGGTACTCGACATATTCAACGTAACAAATAGACTGTGTTATAATGGGTTATAAGGTATAAAAAACTTTAATTAACTAATAGTAACAACATAATAAACAAAACCCCATTTAATATAGGTATAACAATTACAGATCTGAAGATGCTAAAAGATCCCTAACAATATTTTAACCCTAAGCTGTTTTTTGTTTGAAAACTCTACAGTGATTTCGTAAAACTGCTATGTTCGCCCTCACTTAATGAAATTAAACTGCATTTGTACTTAGGAATAATCCGTGCCGAAAATAACAACACTGCGCTGTACCGCTCTAAAGATAAGCCTAAGTTACTTTTCACCCCATAAATACACAGCTGATTTTAATTTAATAGAACCCCAAGCTTGCGTTTGAAATTATCTTTCTTAGCTATATATATTTTTACGATCATCGCGTCTATTCTTACTTAAAATTTATAATTCGAAGCTGATAATTTCAGCCTAATTAGGCGGTATGTTTTAAATATTAAATTAAGAAACTGTATGTAGTAATAAATAACTGAGTAGTTGATAATAAAATACTTTTGGTAATTTACAATAACTAACAGACGGTACAAGCCCTCTTAAATCTCATTAATAAATTAATACCTACATAATACCTACTATTTAATAATTTTGTCAAAGGAATTTACAGTTGTTCAATAATTAGAAAATCATTTAAGCTTAAAGCTTTTCTTGATAATTTAAAGCTTTTTCTGTAATTTCGTAAAGAAAATGCAAATTGGTTACCTTCGCTTAAGTGAATACGCCCCAAGGGCACTTTTCTCAACCTAAATGTAGCATTTAACCTAAATGCTCTTCAAAAATAAACAAATGACGACGGCGTACCTTAGAAAAGATTTTGCTCGTCAAGTTTTGAGAATGATTAATGTTCGGATTTAGCCCACTAAAGCTTAAAACGTAGAAAATATTTTCAGGGCGAAAACCTGTAGTGTTCATAATAAAATAGGGCAATTCTATAAGACGGATCCAGGCGGTTTAATGAACCTTTTTTCTTTTGAATCAATCACTCTTTGTTAGTCTTTGCTTTGTTTTATGTTGAACAACTTAATTTTTAACTAATTTTTACTGATATTCATGACATTCATTCTTAGCAATATAAATAATTATGACCATACCTTTACAAAGAAAGGCATGTTACTAAGCTTACCTATGACATATAAGTTTAAGTGAATTATTGAGAATACTACTGTCATAACCCAACAGGAACACCATGAAAAAAATATAGCCTTGAAAATATTTTATTCCTCTGTGGTAAGACTGGTAGTGTTTGAACATGAGTTATACTGACAAACAATGATGAAAAGATGTACCTAAGCCTTCACAACAATGCTTGCCGAAAACAATAGACAATAGTGTCTCCGACGAACACCGTCTTTCGAATACCGCAAGGAAATTAGAAAACAAATAGAAAAGGCCACAAAACCCACTGAAACGTGGAGAAGTAGTTACGCAAGGAGCAAACTTGTAAGAATCACGCAGCTGATTTAGGTTTAAGACCCCTACTATCGATATCTAGCAAGTTTAAAAAATTAGGGGCCATATTGCTGTTGTTACTATCCGCGCAATAGCAGCACTGCTTATCATATTTTTTTCGGAATACGAACGCTGCCACTAAGTAGAATGCAACAATCCAATAGAGTAAAAACTAGAATGCAGCATTTTTTCAACAAAAATGACTGCAAAAGCTACTGCGCTACGCGGTATATAATAAGTTCAATGCGATGAGCACGAACAACTATCGTAACGTATTTGTATCGTTTACTTATCGTTGACTAGTCAATTGGTGTTGGGGTGGAAAGGTTCTCGAATGACGCTTCGTGGGCAGACTCCCTACAAGGTGCACCGACGATCTGGTAAAGGTCGCGTTAAGCCACTGGATGCGGGAAGCGCATGACCAATCACGGTGGAGATCCTTGGGGTAGGCCTAACCCGACTCTCAGCAGTGGACGTCGAACGGCTAATATGATGATGATGAAATCAAATATGATTGGATTGAATTATCAAATTGGATTTTCGTGTTTTTGTATGTTTCTTAGTTCGTTCGAGTGCAGCGAGCAATGTCATTTTAAAATATTATCTAAATATCTACCTAAGCTAAGCCAATACCCTAGCTTCCTTGTTTTCTGCACCGCAGAAGACTTAGTATCGGCAAATCAGCGGGAAGTCGAGGTGGCCAATTATTGGATGACGATCATTTGAGTTCATACCTCGAAGACAAGAAGAAGAACCTAAGCCGGTGAGCTTTTTACAAAAACAATAAAAATGAAATACTTACATTGAATCAGTACACTCTATTCAAGTCGTTTCAACCCCGTGGTAGGGGCCGTGGCGGCGTCGTCCATTATTCAACATCTGGGAAATGAAGCGAAAGTTACAGTGAGAAGTAAATCTTACACCACATTTGATTTGTTTGCCTCGCTGACGTCTTTTGCTCCTCGTGAAGTATCTGGAAACCAACTAGTTTGTATTAGCAGCAGCAAGAGGGTTGATGAGATAGCTGAGATAAGGTTCGAGTTAGTTTAGTCTTTAGCTGATGTGTCGATACATTTTATTTTTTAGTTTTTTTCCCTTGTCTTGGATAGTTGAGTGATTACTAGCTATCTTATGTTTTTGTATCACCAACAAGACAGTTATTGACATAGATGCGATAAGGTTGGACGTAGTTTTGTTGATGTGACTTAACACTTATAGTTTTTATGTCCCCTTGATTAAGATGTGGGAGGTCTATTTAAAGTTGTGAAGTACAATCAAGATGATAATGATTGTCTCATGTGTTTACAGTATCAGAGTACCTTTTGAACGTCAGGGAAATGCTGTTACGCATACCCAACAGCCGCGAGGGCAGCTGGGGGTCACTTGTGTGAAAACATACACAATTATATTAAACTTGAGTACACGATGTGATACAACTTCACAAAAAAACCTATCGGATAAAAGGGTTTACTAAAGGAAACTCGATATTTTCTCTGTCTTATATTCGTTCAAAATACAGTCCTTGCTATCTGATAAAAATATTGTTGGCAAGTATCGTGCAAAAATTAAATTGTTTTCTTAACACGTACACTGCCCAACCCTTTTCCCAAGGCGCGCTTCGTAGATTTTTTATTGAGCACACGATTAAAGTTTGACTTTTCACCAACTTCGGGCTAACGACGTGCCGTCCGTGCAATGATTCCGAAATGAAGTACGCAAATAGGCTTTCCCGGCAACTTTGGCATAGTTAATAAACGGTTAAGCTTCCCACGCCCGATCCATAACTGGCGTTTAGAACGCGTCTACAAAGTTCCTATGCCGTGATACCTAGCCTACTGTTTGAAACCACAGACAGCTGAATGGTTAATTTGTCAAAGGGATTTTAACAGTTTAATAATGTAAGAATTTAAAGTAAAGGCTACTAAAGCAATATCGTGATCTTTCATATTTATATTTTTAGTATTTGGAGGCACACGATTAGGTATTTTTGAATTATTTGGTAGACAATTTGTGTTTTGGCCGTTTAAACGAGAACTTAATTTCTGCTCACGTGAAAGCTATGCCAAGCAGGTGGCGTTATGAGGCGTGAACACGACGGGACAGTTTCTTTTGGTCCGAAAATGTACGCAAGTTATCAAGATTTGTTTTGTCATTTTCATGAAGTTAAAGACTGAATTCAGATAGGCTTAATTGACTTTTGTTCAGAAGCCAAACTCAGTGTGAACAACCCCCAAAACTGATCCAGCCAAAATAGCTCCAGCTATAAATACCAGTCAGACGTGAATTGTGCAGCGGAACTCCGGTTGTGAATACTAACTCCAATTGAAATAAGAACTCCTGCAAGTCGGCATTCCATTTTTGCAGCGATAAACTAGCGACAGCTTTTCGCCCGGAAATTCCCGAGCAACGTAAACTTTACGAAGACTGATAACTAACCAATGAATCGTAAAACTAGATTTACAGCTTTCGGTAACGAATGTTGAATTTAAAACGATTGCCGTTCGGATCTCCGTTTGAGTTTGACGGTAATCGTAAAAGGTTACTCTATCTTTTACAGCCCAATTTCATCAGCGTTTGAAAAAACATCGCTACGAATTTTAAAACGTGAATTCAATCACAAAAGCAATGCTAAGCAACAAGCCTAGTTTGCAGTAATGAAATATTTAGTGAAACAGTTTTGATTATGTTGGTACTTAAGTTTTCGGGCTTATAACGATCATTCTTTCTAAGCGATTTTTTGTGCGTCTTTACAAATATCTGACTGGTTTTCAATATTTTGAAGCTATTTTATTTTAGGATATAGGTCCAGTATGAGTTTTAATCTAATTTCCGTTCGCTGTCCGAAACCCAAAATCAAGCTTTCTACCTTCAGCAGGGTTAAGATAAGTCACGATTGGTAAACTTCAGTGTATACATTTGGAAGCTTAATTTATAAATATTTTAATTCATGGGAAATATTCTGTTTAAATCGTGTATTTTCTTAGACAGAACAAAAAATATGACCGTCTGTTACTAACGCCGTAATTATATGCAGTAATTTCCTTCACTAGTGAAAAATATCAAATATTCCTCTTGTAGATTAAGCAGTTCCCGTCCCTACCACAACGTTGTCTTCAATCAGTAGTGCCGAGTTATTCAACCGAATCTGACCTGCGTCACATGTTCAAATGCCGAAATTTATTTATTTATTTGAAATATTCACAGATTCAATAGACACTATGCGTAAATACGGCTATAAGAACCTAATTTCCATTCACGTGAATCACATTTCTTGTTATTTTTGCTATTATAATTAATGTTGTAAATGTCAAAACATAGGCTGGTTAGATTATTTTATACAGAAACTCGGTTGTAACTACATGTTTGAAGCAACATACCGTATTCCTTACCATTTAATTTATTTTTAATAAAAACTGTCGTGTCCTTCATTTCCTAAACTAGAAAGTACGTATCAACATTAGTTTTATTTATGTTTTAGGTATCTATGTCACAGTAAAGTTGTATAAATCACCCTATTACATTACGTTTCCAAAGCAGAGTCGTTTTGTATTACGGCAGGTCAATGATTCAATATCAGTCAGAAAGTGTTTGGCGCTATCGTTATTCAATATAGCTAACCGTAATGTAATTGGGCGGGAAATTAACCGGCCCCTTGACAGTTTATTGATACTAAAATATTATTTTATAAGCAATTTTCTAATTTCCATCACGGCTTATCTAATTTCCGTCACGCTCAAAATTTGATCACTTCATAAATCTAAAACCAGAAAGAACATGTAAGTGTCAAATGAATATTTTTTTTAGTTTAATGTCCTTTTCAAATTTTATTAGCAGTTTTAGTAATTTGTTGAAAATAAAAAGCGTGACGGAAATTAGATGACGAACGCCTTAACGAAGAATAACCGATAAAGTTACGCCAAAGACATTGATAATGCTCAAGAACTTGACAAACGATAAGAAGTTACGGGACTGGAGAAAGCTCGAAAACTGTTTTAAGAAGTGTAGTTACCTTGTTTCCAGATATCAAATTAATTGTATTCTGCGCGTCATATCAAAACGCCCGTCCTATGATTTATGCTTGCCATCAATCAATTTTATTTGACGACCCTCATATGGAATTTATCATATCTCTTAGTTTTGTGTCTGACATAATTACTCATCGTTATACACGACATAATTATTTGTCTCGTAAAAATAATGTCTCACGAAAATTACATATACATGTTGCGGGTCCTAATTGGAATATCTGTCCTTCATTATGACATGCTGAATACTGTACTAGGGAAGCACTAATGATGTGTCCCCAATATTTATGATAATATAATACCTATATAATCTTATTCGTGCTTGTGCGTCTTACTCACACCCGCTTTTGCAAGCTTAATAGCTTTGTAAGAATAAACTAAGTTTTTTTCAAACGCTTATCATAATAAATTCAACGCTAATTAGCATTTCAACCAATGTTTTAAGGGGTCATTAATATTGCAAGATGTCAAGATCTCGAAAATTCGAAATAAATTCTGGCATGTTTCGTGATCGGCTACAGATTCCTGATTGCTTATTCATTAGGTAAAAACAACGCGCGAAAGAACAACGTAAATATTTAAGGTTAAGAGGAGGCTTTACCCATATCGGGTGAGGTTTAAATAATTCATAGTAAACCAGCTCAGCGGTGTATGGTAAGCCCTACCTTGGAGGACTAGGGGTCTGACTTAGGGGTTGAGTATAATCATAATCATTTATTCCTTCATAAACATAGGTACATACAGAGATTGTGGGTTGTTTAAATGCGAACTCTATGTTTCACCTTTTCAGGTATATTTACATTTTAACAATAGTAATATAACAATAGTAGTAGTAGTTTTAATAATAGTAGGACAATATTTTATAATCGAAATAATATGTACATAGGTATATGTATGTATGTAAGTATATATAGGTATATGAGAATTTACATTTTAACAATAGTATGTTTGCATTTTAATAATAGAAGAACAATATTTTTCTATTGATTAATTATATACATTTATTTTAATCATCCATTATTTTATTACTATTAATATATACTAACTATAAATATATATATATATATATATATACTATAAATGTGCATATTGAATACACAACGTAACCGTCAAACCTGCGTCATGAACGATTGTTAATTCAGATTCCATGTCCAATATTTAGTAGCAGTGTCGTTTCATTAATAACGAAAAATCTATGCACTATTTAAGGTTTTTCGTGAAAATTTGGATTGAAAACAATGAATAAAATAAAATAAAAAACGGTTTCCAGTCTTAACAGTGTGTTTGTCGTTATGTATGCAAATATAGAAGTGATATTAATATAGTAGTAACATAGATTTGTTTCAAAATATCAGATTACCGACAGTGAGGATTACCTACAGTTAGTATTGTCCGTTGTTCTAGGTTTTTCTTTACCCTATTGTAAGCCGATCAAAAATTTTCCAGGCAACCTTTTTGATGCTTTTTCCACAAATAATACAACACGCTTTATTATCTTTTGATACTCGTATTTGTAGATGTCTATGTCAAAATGACAATTTAATTAAGATGGTCATGGGTATGGGTAGATGGTGACAATAGTATACTTTCCTTTAAATCAAGTTAAAAAGCTTAAGTGAAATGCATCACGCATCGGCTTGCTACGGCAAGAAATCTACATTAACTATTAGCAGCCGTGGCCATAAATCAAGACTTGAAAACAAACGCGTCAATTTCTGTACAGACTTCGAGAAGTCTATCGTAATTAATAGCTTTATAAGACGAGGGTGGAAGCAAGTAAGTCCTAACGAAGATTGGAACATATATTGGGCCAATACTCTGAACTGTCGAAATATATTTAACTTAGACAGTGGGTGCCGGCTCGGCGACAACCAATTGATAAATCACTTTCCAAATCACTATGAGTTAGTACGCAAAGACTTGCTCGTTAAGAATATCAAACGTTACAGAAAAGACTTGGAGAAAGACTGCAACCCGCTTGCGAGTAAAACCGAAGTCAAACTTGCGAACGGGCACGCCGTGAGCAGATACACATACCTCGATTTCATACCCGTAACGTATGTTTTACCATCCGACTACAACATGTTTGTCGAAGAATTCCGAAGATTCCCTCAAAGCACGTGGATTCTGAAACCATGCGGAAAATCCCAGGGCGCCGGAATTTTCCTTATAAACAAGCTATCTAAGCTCAAGAAATGGTCGCGAGAATCGAAAAAATATTTGCAGCATCAACTTACCAGCAAAGATACGTACGTCATTTCACGTTACATAGATAATCCTCTTTTGATCGGAGGGAAGAAATTCGATTTGAGAATTTACGTTCTTGTTACATCCTTCCGACCTTTAAAGGCTTATATGTTTCGGAACGGGTTTTGCAGATTTTGTACAATGAAGTACGACACGAGTGTGACGGAGCTAGATAACATGTACGTTCATCTGACGAATGTGAGTGTGCAAAAACACGGAGGCGATTACAACAGCCAGCACGGAGGGAAGCTAGACATAAATAATTTAAGGCTCTATTTGGAAGGGACTCGGGGTCGAAAAGTGACCGACCGGTTATTCGAAGAGATACAGTGGCTGATCGTACATTCATTGAAGTCTGTGGCCGCTGTGATGTCGAACGACCGCCATTGTTTCGAGTGTTACGGATACGATATTATCATTGACGACAATTTGAAGCCGTGGCTCATAGAAGTCAATGCGTCTCCCTCTATGACGGCTACAACTGTGAATGACAGGATCATGAAATACAAACTCATTGATAATCTGCTATCAGTCGTATTACCACCGGACGGGGTCCCAGACTCTCGATGGAATAAAACGCCCTCGCCCGAAGCGTTAGGAGATTTCCTAGTACTCATCGATGAAGATTCAATGAACAAAGGGGATTTGGAGCTTCTACAACGAGAAAGTAAAATATGTAATCGCTTCAAACCCCGAAATAATTAACATTTACTCTGTGATTCATCGGTGAAATGATAAACGGCAATGTTGGTTACATCGAATATATATTTTATTAAAATAACTTTTTATCTAAAGAATTGTCCATTTTTTTGAACCCTTATCCCAGGAAACATTTTGCTAGTCATCAATTACACCAGTTTTGATAAAATTAGGCACTTAATTGCCTAAAAGTGCCTATTTTAAGTAAAAATTTGAAATTAATAATAAAATGATTTATTTTAAAAAATTTAAAAATAACACACTATTGTCTAAAACGGTGATATTTATTATATCGTGAATTTGCATCCTCTCTTTCAATAAGTTCTTCATCGATCAACAAATCAAAATCACCGAGTGCCTCAGCCGATGGTATCTTGTTCCACCTCGCATCAGGGATGCCGTCTGGTGGCACAACTACGGAAACAATGTTATCGATTAGCTTGTACTTCAAAATTCGGTCATTATGCGTAGTCGATTGCAAAGACGGCGACGCATTCACTTCGACCAACCACGGCTTCAAGTTGTTATCGATAATGATATCGTATCCGTAACATTCAAAACAATGTCTATCGTTAGCCATGACCGGCGCTACTGCCTTCAACGAGTGCACAATAAGCCACTGCACTTCAGTAAACAATTTATCAGTCACCGTCCGACCGCGAGTACCTTCCAAATACAAACGGAAATTCTGAATACTCATTTTCCCGCCGTGCAAACTGTTGTAGTCTCCGCCGTGCTTCTGAACGCTCACATTAGTCAAATGAACGTACATATTATCCAACTCAGTAACACTGGTATCATATTTCACGGTGCAAAACCTGCAGAATCCATGCTGAAATAAATACGCTTTCAGCGGACGGAACGATGTTACCAACACGTACAGGCGCAGATCGAATTTTTTGCCGCCAATCAAGAGTGGGTTTTCGATGTAACGTGATATAACGTAGCACTCCTTGCTGCTGAGTTGTGGGTGGAGCGGCGTTTTGGCTTCCCGGGACCACTTCTTCAGTTTCGAAAGTTTGTTTATCAAAAATATACCGGCTCCTTGCGATTTTCCACACGGCTTCATGATCCAAGTGCTTTGCGGGGATTTTCTGTACTCCTCAACAAACATATTATAATCAGCGGGCAAGACATAGGTTACGGGGATGAAGTCCAGATGAATATACCGCGTGACGATTTGCCCGTTAGGCAGTGGCACCTCTATTTTTTCCGCGAGAGGATTGCCCTCCCTCTCCAATTCCTTTCGGTATCTTTTGATATTTTTCACCAATAAATCTTTTCGGGACAGCTCGTAGTGGTTAGGAAAGTGATTTATCATTTGGTTGTCGTTCATCCTATATCCGCTCTCGATGCTGAAAATGTTACGGCAATTCGTTGTGAAGGACCAGTAAAAATTCCATTCATCTTCGGGGCCAACTTGCGCCCAGCCGCGCCTCTCGAAGTTGGTCATTATGACGGATTTTTCTAAATCAGTGCAATAAGTGACCCTGCTTTTGTCCATCGTTGAAGTCGACACCTTGCCGTGTATGGTCGGGGATCCCTTTTTAATTTCATGCGACATTTTTACGATTGTTATTGTAAAATTAAAATAAATACATTACCAACAAAAATATAAATAATAAACACCTAAAATATTATTGTAAGTATTTGACAATACACTGTCAATTTGATGTTAACATACTCGTATTATGAAAATTACATATTTTTTCCTTTATGGCTGTATACGACTTAGCAAAACTTACATTTTATCCAAAAAAAACTTTTAAAAAAAGTCACACAGTGTATGACCAATTAAATGACCTTCGTTCTTAGCACAGCAACTTTTATCACGACGAAGTAAAAATTGCTTACTGTAACTTATGTTATTTTGTCCTGGGAATGAGTGATTCCTGAAAACAGTAGTAGATAGTCCCGTTAGTCCTGTAGTTGTTTGCGTCCAAAATACTTAATTACAAATACGTTGGTAACTGATTTGGTGGTCAAAAAACGAAAGGAGTAAAAAACGGACTCAAACCGGAAGGTAAAAAGAATAAAATCTATTGTACCTTCAGTTTACCATCCAATTTTAGTCGAAGAGACTTCAATCCCCCGAGGAAATCTCGTTCAATATTTTCCTTCCTTTGTTTGTTTGTATCATTTTCTTAAACTACGCCACGATCAGCCTCGCTCCATATTGTCGCTATGAGTTTTTTATAATGTCACAGGGGAGGCGTCGGTAGAATTTATATTATTCGTGGCAGTAAAATACTCCCTGTATTACGACAGAACATATCTTGTTCTTATTAGTTTCCTGTAGCTACATCTACTCGTATGATACATACAGGGTGACTGGTACATGACCTGCCATAGCGAAATCTTGTATGGAGAGGGTCATTTGCTACCTATTGTACGTTACTTTCTTTTACTAAAGTTCTATAGTTTAGGAGATAGGGTAATTATTCCTTTTTTTACGATTTACCCGAAATTTGACCAATTTGAAACTGCTGTAACTTTGAAAAAAAAATCATTTATTTTTCTCAGTTACAAATTTTTTGATCAACATTCATCAGAATCACGCTTAAACAACCACTAAAAAAAGATATTACGCTTGGAAAAGGAGAAATTCCCGAAAGTAAAATATCTAAGAGGACCGCTTTCTTTTAAAGTTCACTGACCTTAAAAAAGAAAAAGAACAGTAATGATGCAAACCATAAAAATTGTACATTTGAATTCCAAGTTTGTAAAGCGCTATTCAATCTCTTTGTAAGGTGGGCTTTCATTTTGGCTAAAAACCGAGGTATAAGCCAAATACTTGAACCGGCAAATAATAAATAATTCTGGTATTCGCTTCTTTTCCATATACCATACCATTAAATGAAATTAATTAAAGTACCACAAAATTATTGACAAAACCTGTTACTTAATCAACGTAAAGTATTGCTCTCATTATTAAACTTCGCCAAATTGGGTTGTGGTTTTAAAATAATTATCTTCCGGTCGTAAACAAAGCACAAGTGTGAAATGATAGATGAGCCCATTAAACTGTGCCAGATTACAAACGGAAATTATTTAATATTTTCGCTGCAGAGATAAACAAGTTTCAAATATAAACAAACAACAAATATACATAACGAGGCAACTTCACAACAGTTTTTCAATGCGTTATCGGTGAAAAAATACAATTTCACTTTTATCGTTTTTGACGGTGTTATTTCATTTGTTTATTTAAGCGGTAGGTACCTGAGAATATCAAGCGATTTTATACGAGTATAGGCAAATCTGGTTGCTCGATAGGAATATACTTTATATCCTTACCGAAAAATCGTAACACGTCAGTTTATGCTACTTGTCCCCTAAAAACCAAAGAAAAAAATACAAGATTGTCAAAATTCTCAGCCACATTTCACGACCGTTTGGTGCAGTGGTCTACATGTCGGACTTTAAAACCAAGGGTCGCGGGTTCGATCCCCGCACAGTACAAGCATATGTGTGCATGAACATCTGTGTTTGTACTGATCTGGGTGTTTTCTATGTATAATATGTATTTATTTACAAAAAAAAGTATTTAAGTATGTTTATCCGTTGTCTAGTACCCATAACACAAGCCTCGTAGCTTAATTTGGGACTAGAGAATTGGTGTAATTATTATTTTCTTACATTATCATGTTTTTTTAATGAAAGCTTTCTTGGGCTTAATTAGAGTACAAGAAAGATAATCGGACGTGTTTCGATTTTTTTTAATGAGAAGTAGGTATTTTTCATTTTACTTGGCAACAAAAATGAACAAAGCTCTCTGCTTTTAAGATTCAGGCGTCAAAACTATTTAAGCTTACTGCAAATTCAAGCTACGGTTTCTTACAAGTCTGCTACGGCGTAGCTCCATATCAGCGTAGCTATAGTGCTACGAAATTGTTTCTGCCATGAAGCTGCTACGATTTTTATCAATCTAGATTTTGAATTTTAAAGGTGCAAGTTAGAATTTCGACATGGCTTCTAAAAACACGTACGTTTTTGGAAATATACCTTTGTATGATATACAATTTATAATTATTTGTATAATATACCATCGTAACTCGCGGTACGATGTAAGCAACGTGATTCATATAAACCATATAAATTAAAAGAGACACGATGACGTGTCGTCTGCTGCTGCTTCGTGTCCTGCGCTTTGAAATTTTATATTTCGTTGTACTTTTCAAGATAAGTACATCTACATATAATTCGCGAATTTAGGCAGTTTATTATACAGTTTATTAAGCTCAAAGTATTTTAATTAATTAAGTGAACGGAACGCAACTAGTTCACTGAACTAATAAAACGAATATGCCAACTCGGAAAAATCCAAAAGAAAGTAAAGAAAGTAACAACTTTCAGAGTCGAAGTTGCCGGAATGGAACAATTTTTAGCACAAACCAAAATCTTCTCATTAAGCGAATTCATCATCATCTCGCTGCGATTTAACATTATGAACAGTTGGTATTAAAACAAATAGGACTTCGTGATTGATCCGAATTTTTGTATTTGAAAAGATTATGTACAAAATAAAAGATAATGTAATACAAACATAACCTAACATATTTTAATCGCAATTTTGAAAAAAAAAGGCCTGCTACGTGTACTTAGGTTTCTATTTTAGATACAAAACCAATGCGTACACTTGATCACTAAATCAAAAAATACTGTAACTTAAAATGTTAACTGCGTAAAAAAAATTGAGAATTTCAACTGGTGCGTTTGCAGTCCATAAAAGCACCCATTTGACTTTCCAATGTGCGTGGCAGGCCTATTTGGCCCGACACCTCTGGGTGATTTTAAAGTTCTTTTATCTTTTTTTAAAGCGTATACAAATTTTTAAACTTTTGACATCCTCATGAATCACTTATCTATACATTTTCCCTGCCTCTGGATTCTCCAAACAGAAAATGAGAAATAAGCAATCGGAAAAATCAGTACTGGGTTGATACCGCACAAGAGTGTATTTTTTGTACAGATGGGATAATGAAAGAAAAGAAAGTGTCAAGTCATATATACATGTTACTTAGTTTTTAATTAACAGAAGTCAAGCTTAATTTGCACGAAAATTCGACTATTATTATTATTGTTATGCTTAATTTTATTTGCCAAAACGGTTATTTTGCAGGTGTATAATTTTGTGTTTTTAATAAAAAAAATATTTATTTCTTTTAGAGACTTCAAATTTTGAACCACCGTATTTTCACCGTTGTCACTATCGTTTCCGAGTATTAATTTTGTCTTATGATGCGCATTGTAACGGAGCTTGCTCGAAACCGACAAGCAAGCACAACACTACTGGCGGCTCAAAGCGTCTGCACAGTGCGGCAACTGTTCGCTAGCGGTCATCCACCAAAACAGGCCCGCCCCCGCACATACTCGCAAAATTGCTCAGGAAACAGGTACCGCGCCAGCGAGAGGGACCTATTTCTCCTGTCCGCGCATTGATTTAGCACCGTGTCGGGCCTATTGTGGGTGATCCGCAGTGAACCTGTTAATAAGAGATTATAAACCAAGCGCCTTAAATTACGTCACCAATGCTCAAAATAAGGAAGATGATGCAGTTAATTTATTTTTATATCGTTAGTCACACACAAGTCTAGTTTCGTTTTTCCCAGTCTTAAAACCAACTTACTGAAAAATAATACTGAAAAGCTATTTAACTGAAAAGCACCAATCAAAGCCAGTGTGACTCTTCAAAACAGATTCAGCTATGAGTTTTACGAGCTCGCTGCACTTCACAAGAGATCTAACTCCTGAAATTCAACTGAAATATGCGATGGCACTGGCGCACGCCACGTCATTCTAATTCTATGCACTTTTCAAATCTTTTACAGCTGAATTTTTGCTGCCAAGCCGAATTTCAAAAGGATTTTTGTAGACACTTGAATACATTTTCGGATAATGGTAGGGATATAATGATTTTCCAACAAATAAGTCAATTGGTACAACATAATTTATTATCTGTCTTAAAAGTAGGTAATGCAATATTATATAGATTTAAACTTTATTGTACAACACAAAACAAAATTACAGACAAGTTTAACAACGAAAGATGTACAAAAGGCGGTCTTATCGCTTGTAGCGTAGTCTATATATGTAAAAATGAAACCCGTTTTCCTTGGTCACGGCATCACGCGTGAATGGCTGGACCGATTTCACTAATTCTTTTTTTGTTGTATTTGTTATTATTAGGAGAAGGTTCTTACGGAAAAAAATATTAAGAAACTCTCTCAGAAATATTGAAAAATATACATTTAATTTTGCATATTTTAAAAAACGCGCGTAACTAATGTCAATGTCATTCCATTCCATTGTTCAATCATTGCAACGCTAAGGCGGTACGAAGTTCGCCGGGTCAGCTAGTGTTTTATATTTAAGTAGGACTTGAATTTCCATGTTTTTTTTTTGCCTTACATCCCAGTTAGATTTTTATATTTCGTGTAGTTATTTATTGTTACAATAAGAATCAAATACATCAGAATCAGCAGCCATAAATTAATTTAATCTAACCTAACAATACCGTGTTCGTATTTTGCTAACTAATTAAAATAATAACGAGGGGTTGCGGTTCTGAAACTACACATTTGTCTGGTACCCACCTAAATACGAAGAGGAAAATTAGATCGGTATGATTGTAAGCTGGGTATAGGTAAAGTTTTGGGAAATAGTAATATGCTATAAATTGGGGCTTTGTGGGATCGTAAAACGAAATTAGGCCAATCAATTTGACATAATATGGTAATAATCAAATTGATATTGATTTCAAAGTCATGCCGTAACTAACGTTCATGTAGGTATACTCGTACATAGGTATACAAAATTTAATTCTGAAACAAGTGAAAAATGTGTTCGGTTCATAAAAAAAAAACACACCTATACTTCTAAAGACACAGTTTTTATAAGGGTCTACATTATTTGTATCTTTCCCGGCAAGCATCGAATTAACCCAACTAAACACTGTTAAGTATTCCACCAGTAATTAAAACCGCAAAGTTTTCCGACGTACCGCACAGAAGTGGTCAGCGGCAGTCGTGTTTTATTTACGAGTGAGAAACATCTGGGGCCCTACCATGTGTGCTGATGTCCATTATTATGGATAAAGAATATTTGTTTGTTTACTTACTATAACTATAACTATAATTTTCTTCAATGTTACCGAAATTTGTTTATTTATGTAAGTTAAAATATATTATATACGCATGTAAGAAATACTCCAACTAGAAATGTAAATTTGTGGAAATCTATAATTAGCTGTATGCTTATACACATTATCATAATATGTCAAACAAAATGTATCGCTGTTGATTTCCTGAATAAAAACAAAATAAAAATAAACAAATTATATGTTAACAGTTCGTCAGGATCGTGTGCGACAGTCCTACGGGCTGGCAGACGTTGGCAGGGACGAGAAATTCGTCCGAAGTGGGTTTTGTCCCGTAGAAATGGTGTACATCGTGTTTTTTTACGTCAGGCGTTATCTTACAAGCGCTGCAACATAACAAGTAAGACTTGAATTTATGTTCGTTTATGTTTTATGCCGGTCAACGTGACGCGACGCGCTGTGACCAATATTTCTTGCCTCAATGTCAATGACGCTTCATCACATAGGACACTATCATAAACGTTCATATATTTTTCACGCTTGTCGCTTAAGTTAGATAGTGGGTAAGTCGATCCGCAGCTACGTGAAGTGATCTGGCTCTAGTAACTTACTGACCTTTGGTCACCTCGATTTTTTAAACGTAGTACGCTAGGAGCCCAGGCAAGGGTGATAGTTTTAATCCGATAAAATGTGATGTACGTGTTATTAGAATAGGAGGGCATGGCTTCGTCCACATACGACCAACTTTGTGTATGCAAAGTAAACGCAAGCCAACACACATGTGTGTTAATAAATCATATTTGAATTGCGGGATGGCGACTGTATTCAAGTACGATACAAAATTATAAATGTCTATTAAGTTACTTTCTTTAGCATTCACAAGGCAATTTTATTTACAATGTGAATTTAAAACACACTTAAAGAAAAATAGACTGCCAAAGGCGTGACTCGAACTCGCACCTCTCGCAAGCCGGGCGATTGCTCTCCCAGTCGAGCTACCGTAACACTTACTCACCAGTCCGAATTTCTTTAAGCAGCCATGATTCATCAATGTTGTGGTAAGATACATATAACATCCGAAAGAAACACCTTTTCAGCTGTTTCACAAACGGTTAAGATTAATGAGCTAATTTATTAAGTTACTTTATTTTTTTAGCATTAATAATGGAAATTTATTTACAATGTCTAAGAAGACGACTTTAGAATAATTTGGGCAGTAAAATTCCTTTTGAAGGAAGTTCTTTTCTTTTTTTAATGCCTGTATTCATAACGACCAAGAACTAATCTGCTAACACGCTCAATACCACTTTTACAAACTTTCATTTAGTTTCACATGTCCCGGTGATTATTTTATCTGTAATCAAATCTTTCATCTAACTTGACTTCTTAAACTTGATTAAAATCAAAAAGCATTTGCTAGCCTTATCAATTTAATTAAATTCCTTTACACCAGCTCGAATGTAGTGCACTTTAACTGTGGCCGGACTAGATGCTGGTTTAGCTAGTTCTCCTAATAGTGAAATCCGCAAAGTTTTTACAACCCCGCCCCAGAGAAGCGGTCGGGGCCACGTCATGTTTAATTTAGGAAGTGTCTAAGCTAAGTCCGGCGATGGCCAACTTTATACGGATGTGGGATATGCAGAAAAAGCCACCTATACGATAAATTATAGGAGGTATGTAATAATTCTTACAGTACAGCTTTTATGAAAATACTACGACATTACGTTCAATTAAATAATGCGGTATCTCACGTACATGTAATTTTGCATGAAAAATGGGTAGTATTATTGAAAAACCACCCATTTTTTCATAAAGCCTGATTTGATCCTCTGATTGTGCCTCTGTATCTACTTACCAAAATGAATGAAATTTACTGACAATTTGGCACCGCTGCAAGATCACAAAATTGCTTTGTTTACTGACCATAAACATTCATTATGTTTTAGTAGATCTCTATTATAATTTTGTAGAAGTTATTACTAAATAATACATTCTAAATGATAAAAAAAATCTGGAGTTATTGATCTATTTCTTTATAATTATGTGAAGGCTTTGAAGCGCAAGCTGTATCCGGACATTCCGAACGCCACACTCTTCAGCTTTTAATTAAACTTAGATCGATGAAAGAAAATTCCACTTCTTTTATCCAAGACTCGTATGGTGGATATAAAGTTTTATTTTAGGTTTCTGCAGAATTAACGAGATTATACATATTCCGAAATAATAAAAAGTCGTATTACCTCTTCCATGAGTTTTTCTTTATCAACAAGTCCGATGTAATTTATAAATCTTTAGATCATTGAGAACAATTATCACCTTTACTCACTTAGAACAAGTTATATGTATACATACAGTCAATCATCAGCTAAATTTTAAGTTTTATGTTTAACTTTCCCATCCTTACTAATATATAAATAATGTCAGTTTGTTTGATTGTTTATCCTTCCTTCGAGACATACGCGAGCAATGTTACGATATGTTTTTTTTTAAATGGAGGAAGTGAAGAGGCTGGAGAGTGACTTAGGCTACTTTTTTTTGCACGACAAATAAAACATCTCAACCTTTTGTGAAAATTGAAAAGTTAACTCATAGCTTACCGATAGACGGCGCCACTCGGTTAAGTTTTGAGGATCAGGGATTGTGAAGATAAAAGGTTTCCACGCGGACGTACTCGCAGGCGGCCACTTGTAATTAATAAGTTTCAATTTATTTCGTAATAATTCTCAATTTATTTTAAAGCTAAGCAATGATCGTGTCTTCAAAAATGTTGTGCCAAATAAAGTTACCCAATAAAAAATGTCGCAAAAGAGTTTGTAGATAAAACTATGCCTCTGATTGGACTGCAATCTCCAAGAGAAAGAAATCAAAGTTTTCAATGTTGTTGGGTACAGTTACACAATAAAGTATTGGCGTGTTGTGAGGCCGTACTCCCGAACGATTCGTTCGTAATTTCGGGTCTAGCTAGCGCGTTTGCTCGCACCGTCCAGCTAGTAAGAGTGATAGGGATAGCCACATCTGAAAGTACGGACAAGGGCTCAGAGAGTAGGTGGGCTTATTCTTCAATTGCGTTAGTGGCACGTGTTCCGGAGTTACTGCCGCGCTGCAAGCCGGTTTATGGAGGCAGCAAACGGGTTATTGTTGGAATGGTTTACTGCCCAGCCTTTATGATGATTTCTTACTCAATCAGTGTTCAGTTAGACTGCGAATATAATAAAGTAAGTTTGGTTTGTAACAGAAAAGTAAGCAGTTCCTTAAAAAGAACCGTAGGCTCATTCAAACTGAAAGTGTTCAAACTCTAAAGTGAAAAGCCTTCACAAAATTAATTATCTTAAACAAGGTTGTATTCAGCTGACGTTATGATCTGTTTCATAACCATTTAGAAGACCATTAAATTGCGTTTTTGACTTTGTTTGTAGTCGCGCTGATAAATTTTATTTGTTTATTAGAAAAAGGAGATCTACAATGATATTAACATTTTTGACATACTTTCTTTGGGTTACTGACAAGATAAAACCATTTCTTCTACCCCTTCAAAAATCATTCCAATACAGTGTCTAAGTTATGAATACAACACACGCTGGCAACCTCAAATATGTAGATCCCATCTGATATTCTCCTCATAGCATTCGTGATTCGTAGGCACGTGACGGTGTCGCCAATTGAGTGCAATTTCCGCCAATCCCGATTGCCGTTCATTGGGAGAATTTGCGGAGTATGTCGGGTATTTTAGACACGACGCGACCGAAGCGGGAATTCTCGCTGCAATTTGACTCCCTGTATATCGTAGACAAATGTTGTGAAAGGCGGTTGCCGCCGCGCTGACAACAAAGGCGATATTGCTTGTGTTTCTCTCTTTGACGTGTGATATTATCTTTCATCGTCACTTTCGTACTACACGTACGTGAATTCAAGCTGTACCTAACTGTAGCTAAGGTTGTGATGGAAAGCTACTGTCTGAGAGTGCATTTCAGGATTATTAGGACCTAATAATGCCATCCCAGTCGGATTACAATGTCAACACAGAGATAAGTCAACAAGTGTTTGCATTATCTCATATGGCATGGGATATCATAAGCGTGAACTTATTAGTTTCATGATTTATCGTCTTGAGTATTGAAATTGCAAACTAAAGATAATTTCTTCAGAAAGATAAATTCTACAGAAAACCGGTCAAGTGCGAGTTGGACTCGCGCACCGAGGATTCCGTACAAACCTGTAGATAATGAGTAGTAACTTTGAAATTTTCAAAATTGTTAAAAACATTTTTAAAAATATTTTTTTTATATGATGAAACTGAAAATTTACGGTTTTCGTAATTTTTCCTATATCTGTACTATAAGACGTGACTTCGTACCAAATTTCAAGATTCTAAGTTTACGGGAAGTACCCTGTAGGGTTTGATTCCCGTGCGAGTTTCGAAAATTTGCGGAAATTTGCGGCCTAAATGGCTGTATCTTTTGATTGCCTTGGCTTAAAAGGTTGATTTTTTGTTTGTTGTTGAGATTTGACAGTAGACCTAAGTATCATATATAAATTTCAGTTTGGTGGAGGTTTC
Source organism: Pyrausta despicata (assembly GCA_963921415.1). NCBI lineage: Eukaryota > Metazoa > Arthropoda > Insecta > Lepidoptera > Crambidae > Pyrausta > Pyrausta despicata. Next base: position 8,987,700 of record OY992853.1, read on the forward strand.
TCCACGCGTTCCTGAGAAAACTTGACAGACGGACGGACGGACGGACGGACGGACAACAAAGTGATCTTATAAGGGTTCCGTTTTTCTCTTTTGAGGTACGGAACCCTCATGCAAAAATCGAACCCGCGTTCGTGTAGCAGTAACCAACAGGCTTTGCTAATGTCTGGGTGGCCGAGTAGTTTAAGCACATGGGCCGGACTCCCATGGACTCGGGTTCGAGCCCCGTGTCAGACAGTTGATTTTTCTGCTGCAAAAATATTGTCTTAAGTACTTATTACCAAGAATCATTTATGTTGAGGCTAAAATATATTTATATAATAAGAACTTCACAATTTTATTACCTACCATTAGCATTGGCTGCTCTTAATCAAAGCTTATGGTCATTGTGAAGTTCTTATCTGGATATATAGAACAAGATTTAATCAACTGGAGAGTCTCTGTTGCTACCTCGTCTACACTGTACATTTAGTTAGCTGAATTAAATTTTTCTACAGGAACGGCTTTCCGAGACGGAAGCAACATTCCAGCGTTTTATTTGAAGTTGAATTAGAATTTTGTTGGATATTTGCGCTTTTAACGAGAGGGAATGGAATCTAATCGTTACATTAATATCAAGAAATTACAGCCATTACCAGTGATTGCTTTTTACTGCAGATTTTCACATTTAAATGGCTGCCACGAGTGAATTAATAATCGATTCTGTTTTAACTTTTGCTGTAAGTTTATTTTGGGTTGCTGAAATGTGCTATCCTAATACGAAATGAAACAAAGCAAAAGATTTATACAAAATCATACTTGACGGTCGTATTAAATTCAATTTTGACGGGTTGACTGCCTCGTTGGTGTAGCGGTAAAGTTTCTGCCGTACATCCGAGAGGTCCTGGGTTCGAATCCCAGGACGAGCAAAACAGCTCGGAGTGTCGGGAAGATGGCGGTGTTACACCCCCGTACCTCGGAAAGCACGTTAAGCCGTTGGTCCTGCCGGGATCTCTCTCCGGTCAAGTCGGATTGCCGTCTCACCGAACTTTGAGAGTGATGGAGCAGTGAGTGCACCTGTGTATTGCGCTCACACTTGTGCACTATAATATCTCCTGCGTAGTTGGCTGATCTCTGTTGTGATTGGCCACCGTGGTCGAAATCGGCCTGGAGGACTATTTGGACGGGTTTCTTGTAAAGACACCACGACACCACCACAAAATAAAATATCACCGGGAAAAATAAAATGACGATTTAAAAAAATACACAGTGCTAAAGAACAGACACATCGACATGTCAGCTATCTCATATCTCTGTCAGTTGAAATTATTGGCGCAGAACTCCCGGAATGCGGAAAATATGGGTTATTAAAATATTTACACCCGGCCTGCGACCCTACTCTCTAAGCTGTTGTCCGTAGATTCGGATGTAGCCATCTCTGTTACACTAACAAGCTTTACCGTGCATGCGAACAAGCAAGCTAGAACCGAAGATACGAACGAAACATAAGGGAGTACCCGTATGACCACTGGATCGATCCTCACCGTGGTGCCAAGGGCCGTAAAATGCAACCGCTTTTATTATTCCCTGATACGGCTACCGATGACTTCACGAGGTTATCGTGGCATTAATATTTTTTCCGAATGTTACGCTGCGAGGTATTATTGTATTATTGGGGTCATTACTATATTCAACATTTGTCTATTTCCGAAGCACTGGTTTCAGGGTTACAATAACAAACTTAACGATTACGGTTAAGAATGGCTTATAAACTTGGCCCATATTTATTTATGTATTTATTTAAGATTTATTGCACAAAAAAATTATGTAAAAAAGGTGGAATTAACGCCATAGGGTATTCTCTACCAGTCATGCCTTCGGCCTATGCAGAAATGGCAGAAAACTAGTGGGCGGTGAGACAAAATGAATAAAAGAGAAAACACAAAAATAATAAGACACATGATATTAAATATAAAGTAAATTGAATACACATTATATTATACATATTAGGCTCTTTGCTATAATGAACCGATGTTACGATAACAATGAACATCATCTCTTTACTCTGAATAGAATCGCTGTAATTGGCTGTTTGTCCTCTACCGTGCTATGTGATGTGCAAAAATCAATTTCGCGGGAAACTTGGATTTCTACCAATACTAGTTTTGCTAAATCATTTCTAACGACCAACGGTTTAGAATTGAGTGTTTGCCAATGACAGGACCTCCGATAAATACACGTAATCTGGCCATTCACGAGGTACAGTCGACCGCAGAGGTTTAGGATGTCATCCACTTTGAACCCTTATCACGTTAGTTATAACGAAAAAATAGCAAGCACCTCTTCTGTGTGCCGTATCATTGTATACGCACAATAGGTGCTCAGCTATTATTTGAATTTATTTGGGAGATAGCGTACTCACACGTGTACGCCTAAATTGGATGGATAACGGGAGGCAGAGGTGCGTTTGAAGGGAAAAGTAAAGTTTCGTGAACCTGTACTTTTCTTTTGAATTGAACCGAAATAATGATTAGATTCGACGTCAAGGGAATGTTACGTAAGACACCTACATTATAGAGATTTACAATGGCTTCCAATACCTAGTTTCACTTAGTGGGCCTTTTTGAAAACACAACACTTGGGTTTTTCAAACGCTAAAATGTGCTTTTAACTACTCAATAGTTTCTTATATATTTAAAATTGATAGGTACTTAATATGCTTCTGATTTTAAGAGTTCATGGTACGTAAGTATATTTGAGTTCATAAAAAATATACAATGTACAAAACAAGAATACAATGTCCAAAACGGTCCGTTGACAATAACGACTTAAAGTTTCCTCCGGCAAAACAAACTTAACAAAATTCCAAAGAGATATCGCCTGTAACATTGTAAAACAAAACTGGTAAGAAACCGTGACATCTTAGCCAATTCCAGAAGTTCAATTGTCCCGGGGCGGCACCAAATTATGAACTTCCTTTATGACAACGCCAACTTCCCACGGCAGATAAAACTCTTGCAACATTAATCGGTGGTGGAGTTCACTGGTGTTTAGCATATAAAATGGCGGCTGGTGTTATTTTTCTGCAGCGGCAAACATTAAAATGCAAATTGAGGCATGTGCACAACCTCGCAAACGCCTCCTTTGATGCACTTTGAACCGACATTTTCATGAGCTTGTATTCGAACAATACCTGCGGCGTAGGTGTTAATCTCTTATGTGAGATATATTTTTGCAGACACTCTTTGTATCTCTCGTGTGAAATCCTAAATCAATTACGTCAGCTTAGAGACAATGTGAAATTTTGGCACATGCTAACTCTTTCGACTTTTCCCAATGCGACTGCCGGAACTCGGTTCATCCTTCTCCATCAATTCTTCGTCGATGAGCAAATCAAAACTCCCCAAAGCCTCTGCACTTGGCAATTTATTCCAACGCACATCAGGTACGCCATCAGGCGGTAGCACTAGCGATAGAATATTATCTATCAGCTTGTATTTTAATATCCTGTCGTTCACCGTGGTAGACGTCAAAGAAGGCGACGCGTTCACCTCGACGAGCCACGGCTTTAACTGGTTATCGATTATAATGTCGTACCCGTAGCACTCGAAGCAATGCCTGTCATTGGCCATTACAGAAGCGACAGCCTTCAAAGAATGCACAATCAGCCACTGCATGGCGGCAAATAACTTTTCCGTCACAGCGCGTCCTCGGCTCCCTTCTAAATATAGCCTCAAATTCTGCACACTCATTTTCCCGCCGTGGATGCTATTATAGTCACCTCCGTGTTTTTGCACACTGACGTTAGTGAGATGAACGTACATGTTATCCAACTCCGTTACGCTCGTGTCGTATTTCACAGTGCAGAACCTGCAGAAGCCCAGTTGGAACAGATAAGCCTTTAGAGGTCGAAACGAAGCGACTAACACGTACAGTCTAAGATCGAACTTTTTGCCGCCTATTAGCAGAGGATTGTCTATGTATCGGGAAATCACGTAGCTTTCTTTGCTCAGTTGCGGGTGGAAAGGAGTTTTCGCCTCGCGGGACCATTTCTTCAACTTCGATAGTTTGTTTATGAGGAAAATTCCCGTGCCCTGAGACTTCCCGCACGGCTTCATAATCCAAGTACTCTGCGGGGATTTTCGATATTCCTCGACAAACATGTTGTAGTCCGCTGGGAGGACGAAGGTGACGGGCACAAAGTCGAGGTGAACGTATCGAGTGACAACCTGCCCCCCATGTAGGATGACTTCGGCTTTTTCCGCTAAAGGGCTGCCTTCCCTTTCAAGTTCTTTTCTGTACCTTTTGATGTTTTTGACCAGCAAATCTTTTCTTGACAGTTCGTAATGATTTGGAAAGTGGTTAATCATTTGGTTATCATTCATTCTGTAGCCACTCTCGACGCTGAATAGGTTTCTGCACGTTTGAGTTGACGCCCAATAAAAGTTCCATTCGTCGTCGGGGCCGACTTGGTTCCAGCCGCGTCGCTCGAAATTGCTCATCAGGACAGACTTCTCTAGATCCGTGCAAAAGTTTACGCGACATCTTTCTACTGGCGGCACGTTCACTCTTCCGTATATGTTGGTAGTTTTCTTCGGGTCTTGATTCATGGTAGCGAGCGCGTTTATGTGGAAACTTTGTATTGACCAAATATTTACGGGACAGGTGCGTCCGTTGTCATGGCGTTCGGCAAATATCGGCCGGTATTGGGCGGTATCCAATCTCCCTCGTTTCGCTATGACTACGTGTAAACACTGTCCGTATTGATTTTTAACGAGTTTTTGCCGTACACGGTTACTCGTGCAAACTTTTGGGCACAGTAGGTATTAAATTTCCACTCTACAAACTTTAGTGTGTGCCCGTACGTGATAGCCATCACGTATGTAAGTAATTATGGGTTGCTACTATCTATCCATCTACTTGTACTCACAGTAAAAATAGTTATTTGTTATACAAGAGTGCAAAGTTGCTTTTTAACCGCGTGTTCAATACGGTAGTTGACACCACCAATCGTTGACGTACTTTTTATCAACTGTCAAAACGCTTTTCTTCATAGAGTTTGTATGGGAATAACACACTTTGACGTCATCGCGTGCAATGCCGACTGAGTGACTAATTATCATTTGAATTCTAATTAAAAATCAAATAATACGAACTGCAGAAAAATATTAGTGTAAAGGCATCTGAAATTATGAATTATTTTAGAGAAAATCAGTTTTTGAATATTTCTTTCATAGTGGAAACAAGCCTATTTTGATGACCGAGCAAGCGAAGGATTCTAAAATTGAATCACGAGCGCAGCGAGTGATGCAAAATTAGAATCCTGAGCGTTAGCGAGGGAATCAAAAGAGCACGAGGTGAAAAATCTTTGCACTCGAGTGCAACACGTAACTTTTCATTCCACCTCAGCGAGGAAATGACTAAATGCAAATAAAACCGTTGACAATCACAAGATAGCTACTTTTATTTCAGTTTAGGTATTAACTACTGCATTATGACAGGTAAGTATTACAGAATAATCTTATAATTATAACAAAATAATATTTAGGTATAATTAATAAAAATTGAAAGTAACGTTGCTACAGTTATTTAAATTGAGTGTAATATTTTTGTTGGGTACTGTAATATTGGTGTTAGTCACTTGTGTACTGTTTTTCGAGTGCTTGCTTTCTTGTTCTCGGATAATTCTATAAAATATGCCAGCAAAACGTTTTCTGAGAAAGTTTTGGCTCCTTTTGCTAGTCGCCACGTGTTGAACATAACGTACTGTTTTAAATACTTCTCGCGTGATTGTTGAGGGAGAAAGATCATTAACGCATTATTAACAGTTTCAGTCAATTCTGTTGGCGTCAAACAAACTTCCTCGTCGCTAGAATTACTCATTTTAGTTTTTTCACTTGTTTTTAATATAAGGTTTAACAATGACGTGAAAAAATGCCGCGTAAAAAACCGCCAACAAAGCAAATTGAAAAAAGAACACCAAGAAGGTTCCGAGTTTGAGTTTTTAACAAATTAAAAAAATGTTGTATGATATATTTGGCACCATAGAGGTAGCAATAAATAGGTTTAATGATTTTTTTAATTCACAAACTTGGTGCACACGATGTTCTAAATTGAAATTTACTTTAACCTCTAGTGAATAAAAACGGCTTTTCCACTCAGATATTGAAAAGCAAAATGACTCTTTCCGAGATGGTGGGATGAAAAATACATTAACACAAGTAGAGTTTTATAATAGAAGTCTATAATCTATTTTAAGCTTCAAATGAAATCAATACGAAAAAAATAAAACATTATTTCCGAGATAAAATTATTTTTATATATGATACTACCTCTACAAGGCATTTGCTGACATCATCAAAAGAGAACAAAAAAATACTCATATACATTCTCGTATATTCTCAAATTGGGAGACAATGTAATAAACGTGTATACGCAAACAGCGTTCTGCATACTGTAAGTATTAATATATTTTTGGCGTTTTGCGTTATCCATATGTAGTAACCTAGATATTTCGAGTAAATTGGGCCAAAAAGTTTGAAGTTCTCTGTCCGTGAGACCCGTGCTACGATACTAAATGGTATACAAAGAAAGTTCTTGGCTAATGACTTAAATGTGGCCAACTGTCCAAAACAGATATCATACCAACAATTATTACAAAAATGTTAACAACAGAGAGAAACAAAACTTTAAAATGGAGCAAGTACCTAAATATCATGGAAATGGAAGGAATCATGGGCCACTTACATTATCAGTAATTTAAATAGGTAAGCTTATAAGTACTACTGACTCGGATAAGGACAGAATGTAACAATTATTTGCATACAGGACATGATATCCCTAGAATCGGTCTCAAGAATCCTTAATATTTTACACATACTTAGCCTATTAACAATCGTACATTTTACAAACATTTCTACGCGCTTTACGTGGCCATACTCTGAAGGTTTCCAATAAAACACTTATTCTCGACTACTCCATCCGGTATGATTTAATAAACGCTTATTCCTTCCGCGCGTTCTCACTTCCTCATAAGGCGAAAAACAATGTTGTTCACACATTCACGCTTTACTCACTTATGTGCCGTATTCATAAGAAGGAAATGAATTGGGTAGGAAATAAGAGTAAGATAAAGATAATTTTAGTGTATAAAAACTTAGCCTACTTGCATAAAAATCTCAAAACCAGATGTAAAAAATTAATAAATGTTAGGCATTTATTAATTTTTTACATCTGGTTTTGAGACTTTGTTAGTGATTGTACTTAAACGAAGCTCTTTACTTGGCTATCTTGGGTTCTCGTTTCTAAAGCTCTCTTGAAATGTAAATTGTAAAAGGCAATCTTATTTTCACGAGTAATTCCTATTTAGATCTACTATTTAGATCAACAATTACGGAAAGTCAAATATTTAAAAAAAAAATTCCCGTCATGATCCAGTGAAACAGCTGATGAGCATCGACGTGATCAAAATTATCTTTCGAACAAAAAAACCGCACTGCAATCGGTCCATCCGTTCGGGGGCTACGATGCCACAGACAGACACCAACATTCAAACACACAGAACACAAACAGAATAGGGATCAAACTAATTTATAACATCCCTCTTTTTCGTTAGAGGTTAAAAAGATGCGACTGGAAACGATTAAAGGATGGTTTTAAACATAATTAAGTTTAGATATGATACAATAAAACTAAAGTACCTCACGCGTCGTAACCGTTACAGTATACAGTAACTGTAAATTATCGTCTCAGTTCCATGATTTTCTGGATCTGAATTAATTTTAGACATTCCAAGTTTTGTTGACAAGGTGACTCGTATTAGATTCCAAGATTTCCAAGTAAGTACGGTGGCCAGCACGACACAGTCAACTTTCCGGTATCTTATGCGCTTGGATTACGGGCGATTTGGCAACAAAAATGGGTAGCCTGATGTGCTGGTCACTGCATAGGTATGATTATGATGAAGGTCTCCCAAACATTAGCACGTCGATAGGGTGGCCTTAGATATTGTTAGTGTTGGCAACACTGCGTGAGGTCACAGACTTCGAAGCGAAGAGTAACTTATTTTATAATTCGCAAAAGTAGGTTCTAATAATTAAGATAATGATAATAGGCAAAGCTTTCAACATAATAAGAGAATACAATTTTGTTCAATCCCGATATATATAGATTGATTGATTTAAAGACTAATTGATAGATTAATTGATAGATTAATTGATAGATTGATTGATAGACTGAATGATTGATATATTATTTGATTGATTAATAGATTGGTCGATAGATTAATTCATTGATTGATTGATAAATTGATAGACTAATTAAAAGAATAATTAATTTGATAGATTTATTGAAAGATTGATAAATTGATTCATTGTTTGATTGAAAGATTTATATCAATAAATTGATTAAACGATTGTTAGATTTATTGAAAGATTGATTAATTGATTAATTGTTTGATTGAAAGATTTATTGGTTAAATTTATAATATTATTGATTAATAAAAAGATTGATGTATAGATTGATACATGAATAGATTAATTGATTTATTGATGGATTGATAAATTAATAGATTAATTCATAGATAATTGATGATTCTGATAGACAATAAATAATTGATTGATGAATAGAATAATTAATAGATTGATTGATTAAAAAAATAATTGATTGATTATTAGACTAATTTCTTGATAGATTACTTGAGAGATTAATTGAAAGATTGATTAGTTGATTCATTCTTAGACTGATAGATTGACTTTTGATTACTAAATTGATTGATAGAAAAATAAAAAAATAAATTAACAGATTGATTGATTGATTAATCTATTAATCAACTTATCAATCTTACAATCAATCAATAAATTAATTTTTATAATTATCAATCTATCATTCAATCGATCCTTTAATCAATTAATCAATCAATTTATGAATTCATTTTTAAATCATTCTATCAATAAATTTATTAATTAAAAAAACAATCTATCAATAAATCTATCAATCAATTAATCTTTCAATAAATCTTCAATCTATTAATTCTGATCACTCTTTCAATCAATCAATCTATTAATCAATCAATCTTTTAATGAATCTATCAATCAATCAATCTCTTAATTTATCTATCAGTTAATCTATCGATCTATCATTCCTAATCAATCTTTCAATCGATCAATCTATAAATCAATAAATGTTTTATTTATCTATCAACCAATCGATCTATCTATCAATAATCTTATCTATCAATTAATCTTTTAATCAATCAATCTTTTTATCAATGAATCTATCAACCAATCTTTTTATCAAAAATCAATTTATCAATTAAACAATGTATTAATTAATCAATCTTTCAATTAATCTATCAATAAATAATCTAGCAATTATTCTTTAAATCAATCAATCTATCAATCCATTAATTAATTTATTTATTAATATATCAATCAAGTAATCTATTAATTTTTTAATCTATCAATCCTACAATCAATCTATCAGTCATTCAATTACTCAATTAATCAATCTTTCAATTAATTAATCAATCTATCAAACAATCAATCTTTCAATCTATCAATTAATCTTTCAATCAACCATTTTATCATTCAATCAATTTATCAATCTATCAATCAGTCAATTATCCTTTAAATTTATCAATCTATCAATCTTTTAATCAATCAATCAATTAATCTTTTTATTAATCAATAAATCAATCTTGTAATCAACCTATTATTCTATAATCTATTAATTAATCTGTCAATTAATCAATCTATTAACCAATAAATCTTTCAATCAAACAATGAATCAATTAATCAACCTTTCAATAAATCTATCAATCTTTTAATCATCAATGAATCTATTATTCAATCTTTCAATATATCTAGCAATAAATCTATCAATCAATCTATAAATTAATCTATCAATCAATCTTTCAATCAACCAAAATATCAATCAATTTATTAATTTTAAATCAATTCTATCAATCAATGAATTAATCAATCAAAAACTCAATCTATTTATTAAACTATTAATCAATCTATTACTTAATCAATCTATCATTTTGTTCGATCCCGGGACTACGGGATTTTTGATGAGTTATCCCGGGATTATCATAAAGTCTAATCCCGGGATTCGACTTTATGTTCGTGGACTGTGCATCGCTTACAATAAGCACTATTTCCGTCCTTCGCAACCAAAAAATAACTCCATACTAAAGTCGCATCTCTGTCTTTTTTATATTTAACACAGTTAATCGACATTTTAAATGATTAGTTTTACATAATTTAGTTTTGAATTCAAAGGACATCACTGGCAGAACAATAAATTAAGTAATAAAATTGGCGTATTACTAATTGGCGTATTTAAACCTACGGACAGGGAATCTATCGTCGTATTATCATATTCCCCCTGACGGGAAATACCGCGGAACCATAATTTACGAGGTACAAACTCGGGTGATTCCCCTGTTGGTCCTTTGGGTATACTATAAGAGTATTAATTGAAGTATTCCAAGCGGGGAAATCCCTTCTAAGTTCTAGTACAGATATAAGTTAAGATAAAAAATTATTCATAATATTCATTACGTCATGTCAACATTTTAAAACAATTATTCATTAAATAATTACAACAATAGAATTATTAATGATAATATAACAAATAGTCATTTAAGTAAGTTAGTCTGTATTTATAGAAAGTCATCAATTTTATTAAATGCCTGCTCAATAATCCAGGCCAGTTTCAATTTGAAGAGATTAAATGTAGTGGCTCACTCATAATTTTAGCGCTGTACCTGTGCAGTAAGTATTACCAATGATTTTAATATTAGCAAATTGGTAAAGTTATTGTCAATGCGCAATGGACTATGGATGCAATCTAGATCTGTTTGTTGCAATCCCGAAAATCCCGAGATTAGCCAAGTACAGTCCCGGGATTGACGGGACTAGAAAACGCCCGGGATACCTAGAGGTATTAGTTAAACTTAATGTACATTTGTATTATCAGACACCTGCGCGTAGCTATTACAAAGGCCACAAGTGACTTTTGTTCCGAAATGTGCGGGATTTATTAAATGATATCAACAACCCAATTACGCTGACCCTCTAATGAATGGGCGACCGGAGGACACCTGTGTATCATTAAGGGCGTCGTAATAGAAGGTATCAACTGCAGCTTACGGTCCTACCACCGAATAGTGAATCTTGAATTACGAATGACGACGGCGACAACAATGGCAGTTGGTTGCCAGTCAAATACTTTCGTAACAAATCCTTCGACAATCCAAAGTTGGTTCAATGTTTTACATTCGAATAAATTGTAAGTATGAAAATTTGGCACGTTGCTTTATTTGAGTAGGGATTTTTCCACGAAAGTTATGTTGTTGGAAGCTGTGTTGTGATAACTGATAAAACATTGAAGAAAATTATATGAACAAACCTACTTTTCCGCTTTTATGTGTACACAACAATTAAATGTCAAAAAAAGTATGTGTATTTAATAAAAGTAAGTATGAAATAACTTTTTGTTTTGTGATAATAGAGCTCGTACTAGAATAGAACTAAGTACTTTTATTATAGAAACTAGGTATTATTAAGCCATTAATCCTTTACGAGATTCATTGCGATGTCTAATTTTACAAAATTCTAACTGTAGCGCTGAACAAAAAGAAAGTGGTAGGTACACGAGACGTGCTCAACGCTATTCTATAAGACAACGGCGGAAAATGAAAAAGAATTGTGTAATTTTTCGACATGTTCTTAGCTTGAATACTTTAAGTTTGCAAAAAATATCTACGTTGTTTTAAGCGGTTAGAAGTTGCATCATAAGTGTATTTTCGAAAATGTTTTAGCACAGGCACAAATCTTTCCAACTTACACAAACATATTACATAAGTAAGGAAACTTTACAAAAGGTAAGGTGGGGTACCTTACCTTACTTAAATAGGGTTGCGGTGGCCAGCACGTCACGGTAAACACTGCGGTATTTTATAAGCTTGTGATACGGGCGATTTTGCAACAAAAATAGGTGACCTGATGAGCTGGCCCCTGTACCTAACCTTTTTTAAACTAAAATATAATATGTATTTCTAAATTAAATTATGTTTTTTAATAATAACGAAAACGAAGTTTATGAACATGATATTTGACGACCACTTTGGTGTAATGGTCAAGTAGTTGACTATTAACCAAGAGGTCGCGGGTTCGATCCCCGCAATGTACAAACATTTGCGTGCATGAACATGTCTGTTTGTACTGGTCTGGGTGTTTTAAGTATTTATTTAAGATTATTTGTAATACCACTGTTGATTGTGATATCCGTACTTAACACAAGTCCTCAGCTACTTACCACGGAGTCAACGTATGTGATGTTGTTGTATATTTATTATTATTATTATTTATTTACAATATACGTGTACAATTAAGATTGCTTTGTTTTGGGTAGGTCTCTCTGACACTTAATTTTAATGAGTAACCATCGATCTCGTCACGCCCCTCGTACCTTACGCCACACGCAAAAAAAAGTGATGGCACCACAGGCGTACCCTCCGCCATGTATCGGTTAAAAGACATCAAAAATGCGGATCATAGTAGGACCCCTGAGTTGTGGTAAAAGCATTCCCTCCCTGTACGCGTACAACCCTGATAATATTTGCTAAATAACCATACAGATCCCGGATTAGGGTCGCCTGATATAGTAATTGGCCTGCATTAAATGTCGTTGGTCAAAATCATTATATTTGAGAGTCGCTAAAGTGTTACATAGGATGCTTTTATCTACCTACGAAAGTACGTACGCTCTCTGCCTGTTTGAATTAATATTTTAGGACATGAAATAAGTAATTTTAATTTGTTACCAGCTACACTTTGCTTAATGGCTTAACCGTCGTAGTGGGAAATAATGTAGTTAGAACGAGAAACATACAGACTTACCACTCCTCAAAAATAATACTCGTAAAGACTTCTTAAATAGCATTATAATTGCTATCGAATATCTCAATTTTACTTCTATCTATAAAAGCATTTTATAGCTCGAAGCTAGGAAGAACACCCAAAAAATATATTCTAGATATTGCTGAAACACTCTAATAACATCGTGTAAGGAATCCTGGACATAAATTATGCGACTGGATGGTTATTTTGCTCCATCCGATATGTTCCTCCATGCGTATGAATTTATTGCTTGGTCGTATATGTGTTCGTGGTAACTAAATAATATACTATTTGGGACAAAACATGCTATGTGTCAATGTCTCAATGGGTAAAGAAAGTTTACCTACTATTGAGATTGTACTTTTATATTTGTAGTCTTATCATTACTTTTCATTGTCTGTTTATATTTTAAAGAGACTTTAGAGCTGTCTTATTTAATTGTGGTGATGCTGTTATCGGTCTGGATATATTTAAGCTTTATTGCTTATTACATTTGGCACAAAAGGTGGTTTTAACGCCATTAGGCATTCTCTACCAGTCATGCCTTTGCGCTTTGGGCTAAGCAGAAATGAAATGTCATGATGTTACTAAAGATAGTATTCATATGATAATTTCGTTTTATCGTATTAATATAAAGTTTGATTGATTGATACATACTTTCTTTTAATGTATCCGGGTTTGAACTCCTAGCTATTACTGGTTGGAGTTTTCATTTCGACAAGGGAATAGTTGAATATAGAAGGAATAGAGTTTAAGGGGAAAGAAAGAAAAGAAGGAACCAGTTGTATTTTATTACAGATAGGCATCTAAAAAAATACGTCATATTACAAAATTGCCAACCCAGCCAGAGATATGCTATTAATAATAACGTTTGAAACAAAAGCCTTGCTGAATTATCGAAGAGCTAAATCTTAATTAGGTACTTACTTACTAGAAACTTGGCAGGTACCTAATAAGTAATTAAAATTTAGTTAAGTTCGTAATATTACCTTTATTATGTTGCTTTTAACAATTTACAGGTGCTCTTTATTGGTTCATTTGCTTTATTTCGAATTTATGTCACGTAATAAAGCATTAAAAATACGCATTAAAATGCGAAATTACTAGCTAAACTCTACGCGTCGCATTCAAATTACAAAATTACCGGTTTTGATTTGTATTGTGTTTGATACAAAAAAGTATTATTAATTAATCGCAATAATTAAATTTGTTTCTGAGGCATCATGATTTACATTTAATTAAGATATTTGCGATTCGGCCCAAAATAAACCTTTCGTTTGTGTAATAACATAAATATGCATTAACCGCAATGTTAATAATTGGAACATTTATTTTAAAATTCTACCGATGATTTCATTTAAATGTTGTATAAAAATTCCACGATCATTTCTACGAAGATCAGTTGTTATTTTATATCAAAATTTATTTTAATCATCAGAGTATACCATACATACATTTTTTTAAAGAAAAGTCATAAATCAAAATTGAAATAAAGAGTAGGGTAAGAATGAATTTTTCCGATTTCAAAACTGTTATTTTTTGAATGCACTGACGAACTATACTCAGACTAAATACCTCTAACTTTCTTCACTATTATCTTCCACAGAAGCCAAAATGTTAACTGAAGATTCCTCCGCAAAACTTTTCTCAGCTTCGAATGGGAGGCAAAAGAAAGCGCGGGTAGTCGCTAGCGTTTATAAAGTTTAATTAAATCGCCGAACTCACTTCAATGAAATTCATTAAACTAACCACGTAGTGCCAACGTCATTGGTTTGCTTTAACGGTCTTAATTATTCACCGACCACCTAGAAGTTTGAATTCAAAATTTTTCAAGCCTTCGGGCCCAATTCCCGTGCAATCGAAAAAAGTTTACATTCGTCATAAGTTCGATTGATTTTACCACTCGAAGGCAACGTGTGGTGCTGACCAGTCGAAATTTAAAATTCGTAAACGAATTATCTTGTAAGGAGTTGTCACGAAACGCACCAGAGGCGATATAACGATGTTGCTTTCCGCTCACTTGCAGCGTTTTTATTTTAAAATTATAATTAGCAGCGCTTCTGTTTAGCTAAAAGAAAATTCTGATGGCCCCGTCAACGTTAATTTGAAATTATTAAAATAAAGCTAAAAGATTAGCTGGCTACATACGAATTACCTTGCGAAAATTACGAATGCGTGAGAATCGTAGTCCAGGTACTTGAAACTTTCGATTTTGTTTTCAGTAAAAGAAAAAGGTTTCGTACATGCTCAATAACATTCTGTATTGAATTGTTACTGCGGAGCTCGGAACAATTTTGGAAGGCAATTACTAACAAGACCTTTTTTATGTATTACCTACTTTTAAACTGAAAAAAAAAAATGTTGTAGTTGTTTTGTTCTGTTTATGCATGTTGTTACGAACAAAAAACTCTTTTAAGTCTGCCGAATCTGTTACTAATCCAGAATAATGTTAACCATCTATAACCGTTTCTGGTATATGCCCCACATGCCCATATGCTATTATACCAAAACAATATTTTAAAGCAGAAAAAAACAATAAAGTATACATATATTTTAGCCGTGCCGTGCCGTGCCATAGACATAAGTCTATGGCAATAACAATACTAGATTTAAAGATAAATATTGTTACACAGCGGAAAAATATCGGTATCCAAGGATTAATAGGCCACGGTATCCGTCGCCGAACGACTTCCCCTTATGATCGCGTTGCCAACTTTTAATTTATCAGGCACCGAACCGTAGCGGATTTATCGCTTTGTCTCCCCAAACTTGTGCTGGGAACAGGCCAGGGGTTGTACTCGTATTCTGTAGAAAAGCTACGTTTTGATGACTGTGCGAAGGGATTGCACGATTTAATTCCACCGTCCCATTGTCACCATTGGGACACCAGACGCAGACGAGGCTTCCACCCTTATGTTGAAGATATACCACCTTTACGCACCAAGCCAATCGAATCTAAACTTTGATGATGATGACCACTTTGGTCAAGAAGTTAACTTTAAACCAAGAGGTCGCGGGTTCGATCCGCGCACTGTACAAACATTTTGTGTGCATGAACATGTCTGTTTGTACTGGTCTGGGTAGAATATGTATTTATTTAAGTGTATTTGTAATACCACTGTTGATGATCCGTGACACAAGTGCTTAAGCCTCTTACCACGGAGTCAGATCAATGTATGTGATGTTTTTGTATTTATTATTTTAAAAAATCTGTTGCGTATGGATAAGGAATGAATTCACTGCCGGCTGAAGTGTTCCCCTTAGGGAATCTTGGATCTTTACAAGAAAATAGTAAAACGGTTGCTACTAGGCATGATCCATCCTCGGCCACATCGACACTTACCATCAGGTGAGATTGTAGACAAATGTCTGAATAACTACTTATTTAAAAAAAGATTGACTTAATTGAGACGGAAAGCATCTATCTGGCTCACGCTGTGTGTTTGAGGGACAAAGGTGGCAAGAGTCGAAATTCAGACTTTGTAACACACAGTAGGATCGTAGGCAGCGCGATGACTTAACTAGCGTCTTTAATGATGAGCGAAGCGTTTTAAATATTTGTTAATTAGACATATAGAGAACAAAAATCACAGAAAGATGCACAATCAGAGGTTTCTTATGAAAGTTTTAAACATCCAGTGGATACTTTAAGGCAAGCGTAACTAGATCCCCAAGGCTATATGAAAACACTGTCAACTGTTCTATAGTAAGACTATTGTTTTAGAGCAAAATTCGCTTATTAGAAAGGTGTGTATTAAAAAAAATTTACCTTAAATGGACAAAAAAATTATCACAACTTTCATTCCTAAAAATTACAACCTGCAGTCTCACATGTAAATGTCAGAAACCTCTCTCTCTCACATCAATCTTTATACGTACCACTGCTGGACACAGGCCTCACCCCAACTATGAGGTGAATATCAGAAACATAATGAAGAAAAAATCATCTAAACGAGAAAATCTAATTCTTCACTCGCTCTTATAATAGTCACTGTGAACACACGCTTACAGGTGCAACTTCTTAAATTAATCCTCAATGGCTTTTCCGAACAACAGGTTACTTCTCACGGCGAACATGTTAATGGCTTTTTGGTTCACTCCCATCAATAAGATACGACGCTATGTATAAAGTTGAACAGGCAAGAAAGTATTTTGATACTGCCTGTTGATCTTAAGTTACTTACCTATAATTTGACAACCGCTTGGGGCAGTGGTCCACGGGTCGGACTTCTAAAACAAGGGTCGCGGGTTCGATCCCCGCACAGTACAAGCATAAGTGTGCATGAACATGTGTGTTTGTACTGGTCTGGGTGTTTTCTATGTATAATATGTATTTATTTACAAAAAAAAGTATATAAGTATGTTTATCCGTTGTCTAGTACCCATAACACAAGCCTTGTAGCTTAATTTGGGACTAGAGAATTTGTGCGATTATTCTGAAATATTTATTTATTAATAGTTAAAAACTAACTAAACCTGTGACTTCGGGAATAGTTAAATGAAAAAAAAGAAAAAGAAAAATTTACAATTATATCTCACTAGCTCTTCCTAGCAAGGTTTTGCTCTTTCAGGAAAACTTATAAAAATAAAAAGACCCGCTTTGAGTGACCGTTTTCCTTTATATTCTAAAAAAAATCACGTCGTGATATACGAGTAGAAGGCTCACGATATCTCAGTAATCGAACAAGGACCGATGGAAAAAAAAATAAAGCAAATAGTTAAATTATGTATGGATCTTACAAAGCTATGTATCAACACATTTTTTTGTTCAAAGACATGTGTTCTTTCTAAATAATGCCAATTGAATCTTTGATTAAAATAAGATTTACAGAAGGTTCCATTTGGTTTTCTTTAGGATTCTTTAATTCGTTGTGCAAAATCACCAACTAACAACAAAAGTTTAGTTAAGTGATTTCGTAATTTATAGTTGACTGGTAGAGGATGCCTTTCATATTTTTTTTAATATACAACAACATCACATATTTTGATCTGACTCCGTGGTAAGTAGCTAAAGCACGTGTTACAAATATCAGAATCAACAGTAGTATTACAAATAAACTTATAATAGATACATATAACACCCAAACCAGTAGAAACAGACATGTTCATGCATACAAATGTTTGTAAAGTGCGGAGATCGAACCCGCCACCATTTGGTTAGAAGTCAACTTCTTGACCATTACACCAAAGTGGTCGTCTTTGTGCCAAAGTGGCCTTTGGAATTGAACACGTCACTGATTATGTCAGTGTACGAAATTTATATATGCAAGTGTTTTGTATTGGTTGCTCTTAATATATAACTTGAGTCAATAATTAATTTCAGTAAAAAGTGCACACTGTACTGACCTCTTATCGGGCGATATATTTTCAGTTGGTTTTAATTTAATACCCCTACTCCGCAGCCGAGAAAGCGTTGAAAGAGTGCAGTAAGTCCGACCTTTAAGTATTCCACCCAATTTACCAGCTCGGGTGAGCAAAGAAATATTACCCCGTGTGTCGTACAGAGGACGCTACATCAAGCTACCCATTTTCGTTTCAGAACCACCCTTAGTACGTAGGTATCAGATGCTGATGTGATAAACTTGACGTGATACCGTCTGTACAACGGGGCTAATAGGTAGGTAGGTAACAGCCACATTTTGGTTCTACTTAATACTTAAACTACTTACTTAAAAATAGGATACAAACGCTATACCGGTAAGGTATTTAAATATCTCAATTTCTGCCTGACTTTTCGGTCGGGTTCAGGTATATAAGTATCTAACCGGTATTGGGTTTGATTCTCGTTTTTAAAACGGATTTCTGACTACTTGCTTTGAAAGTTCAATGTTATATCTTGCCACTCGAAAAATATTGTCCTTAACACGGTAAAAAAGTTAAGCAGGCTGTTTGAGATTAGAATTTGGCTGCCTTCTGCTTGAGAGGGAATAACGTTGCATGTGAAATTATGCCTTTGCTCTCCCTGCAAATTACAAGGGAACCATTCGTAAGTTAGTACATTGACCAGGATTAAATATCAAAGGGTGATTATAGGTATTATTGTATTTTCAGCAGACTCTTAAACAAAACGGCGTAGGTAAACGTGTGTAAATAACATTTGTTTTTCTTGCAGCCGCGCGCATTACAAATGCGTGCAGTAAGGCCGACCTATCACGATTCCGGACCATTTAACCAACGCGGCGTAGAGTTATAACCCTGTTATAACAACGTAACATCCACTAAATACTGGACATTTGCATAAAGCTGGCACAAGTTACTGCGAAAGTATTCTTGCGCTCGCGAAAATTTAGTAAAGCTTAAAATTTAATTGACTTTAAAATGTATTCCGAAAGATGTGCATGAATTTACGGAGCGAACTATTTTCGCTGGCTTTGTAGAGCCAAGAGCGTAGACAATAGAGCACTGTTTCTTTGAAGTAGATAAAGGAGTTATGGAAATAAGTATTTTCAAGTCACAGGATGGGAAGTCGCTAGTAAGTTAGTAAATGATGAAGTAACAGATCAAGACAGCGACGGCAAGGAACGAACATTAAATATCAGTAAGCTCCTAGATACTATATTAATAGTTCCAATAAAAATTAATCGTTGCACTATAGCTTTCAGATACACCTGATGGCGACTGATATTTATGTACTTCAAGTATTTACAGTTCAAGTATCAGTTTAGTTTCAAGTATCAGTTGTGTGTCAGTGTTGCTTTCGACAGCCAACCAAATTGTAAGAAGAAAATTGTAACAAGAAACTGGTAAGTCAGTCAGTACGTACTGCACAGGTGTATCCAGTTCGTATTATTGTTTCTAAAATTGTGGCTACCACATTGTTGTAAAGCGATCGAATGTCCAATATAACAAATTGAAAATCGCCGGGAACACCCACTGGCTTAAGTGCAGTGCACTAAATATTTATGTAAGCACTTATTTTTAGTGCTCCTTTATTTTAAACATGAAACTAAAAGGTTAGTTTCACAGGGCACTTACTTAAGATTAGTTAGGTACTTACCCTGTATTATCATGAGCTTGGGAATTTCATGAACGTTGTAGTAGCTTCTGTGTAATGAATACACTTATTCTCATGTAACATTCACAATTTTTCCAATAAAAATCTTATTTTTAATACTTTTATTACAGAGATAGCTTATCTTTGCTTTTATTATTATAGTAGTGACAAATAAAATGTGATGTTTTAAGGCTCTGTTAGAACGGTGGCGTGACGGCAGACAACCTAACCGTTTTTTTTTTAATCACACCCCTGAAGCAACGTGTCTCCCTACAAGAAAAGTGTGACAAAGGCTTTAATTCGGCGATTTGCAAAAAACGCAAAAGATCCCACTGAGGAGGCTTATAACTTTAACTAGGTAATACAAAATTTGTCGTTAAAAAATTTAACGACTTGGATATTAACTATATTCAATGATATCATACTGCAGTCACACCATAACAGGAACCCGTAGACGCTATTTAACTTGATAAACGATGCAAATATCGTATATCAATAACCAGGAAGGTAATATCTCGAAAGGTGACTTACAACTATCGCGAGTTTCCAAATCATTTGGCAAATTGAAAGTCGGCGACTGAAAAAGTCCAATTCATATAATGTGAATAACGACACCATCCTGTAAAGGAAAGTTTGATCACATTCGAAAACAACCCTAACGCGCAAGAATCTGCTAACAACAAATTTATTTAAAAAAAATATATTTTAAAATCGAAAGCAGTTAAGTAGGTATTTTAACAAAACTAAAACAAAAATCGAGATTTTAAAAACTATGAAAAGGGTAAAAAATTTTACTTAAAATAAACGTTTTTTTTAAATAATGTAACAGATCTGGTTAACGGTGTAGAAGTTGTATGTAGTCTATCCCTAATCGAATGTTCATAAATGTGCGAATAGAGTGCATATACTCTGTCTACACAGGTAAATGAAAATCCAAAAAACTACTCTTGATTTTTTTTGTTCAAAAACTTAACGTTATGGAGTAACGCGGGCGATTGGTTTTTGTTTTTAAATGCATTGAATGTCGGATCCGATATAGCCGGATTTACAAAAGCCACTGCAAATGGAATATTCAACTGAAGTCAATCGGTATTAAAAATTGAAAGGCACAGTACAGGTTCAGTTTGTAATGTACATAGTGAAGGTAAGTAACACAAACTATAATATTATGGCCCGTGATTTGCAGTCGCTCACTGTAATCTACGGATGACAATTATCAAAATTATTGCTCCAGTACCTACTCAGTGCTGAAAAATACTAACACAAAATAATATGTTTTTGATAAGTGTCAGATCACACTTATGGCATACTGTCAGCGATTTTCCCGCGGCTATAGATAGACACGCTGTCAGTCACGGGTCACAGCTCCATTATGCCACAAATGTATGCTGGCTGGCGGTAAGTGTTGGCGTGCGTCCACACTGAATGCGCGGTATCTGGAGCCTAGCAAACGCGTCAAATCGTATGGCGTTAGACTCCCGAGGCACTACAGTATAGATGCGGAGGTGTATTTTGTACATTTGATATTTCCGCGCCTATCGTCGCCACCGCACTAGGCTTGACACTTAAGCAATCCTACGTTAAAATAATTCGACTTTGTGAAAGACTTCAGAACTCACCGTCAACTGAAGACAATGTCTAAGGTCAATTCTAGGTAACTTCGCCATCTGATTACGACCTGAAGCTGAGTATCGCAAACTATTCGTAACTTCATCTCATTCTATGATTGCGGGCTACAAACTCGAAAACTCAACCGAGTATTGCATTCTAGGTTAAGATGAAACTTTCAACTGCAATGAAAATAGAGCGGTGCAGAAATGTGAAGACTGTATCGCAAATAAGTAGGTAAGCACTTTAATAACTTTGAGATCGATACTCGGATCTAGTTGAAGGTTTGAAGTTGTCGTATGAGGCACAGGCACAGTGATCATATTACAAACAGTTAAGACGACAACAACAACAAACGACTTACGCACACGGCAGTTCAGTGGTAATCAGGGTACTGTTGTTTGCGCGTTACGCTTTTGACACACGCACGCACAATTAACGCATAGGTGTAAGTTAAACAAAAAAAGATTGCGAGACTGATAGAAAGAAATATCTTGGCTGTGGCACAAGCCATACTTGTGTCCGTTTCCACGACTCAGGACTGTCAGCGATTTGGCCGCAGAAAATTGGTTGAAACGCTGTTAGTCGCGAGACGCGGCGACGCTGTTCAGATGTCTGTTTATGTTAGTTGCTATGTATTGGTAAAAACTCGCTTTAACTAAACTGCCTCGTCTGTGTAGTGGCAAAGTTTCTGCCTTACATCCGAGAGATCCTGGGTTCGAATACCAGGTCGAGCCAAAATTGTTTCTGAGATTTTCTGTCATGAATTTCTCAAAAACAGCTCGGAGTCGGGAAGTTGGCGGTGTTACACCCCCGTGCCTCGGAAAGCAAGTTAAGCCGTTGGTCCTGCGCCTGATCTCTCTCCCGTCATGACGATTGCCGTCTCACCGATCTTTGAGAGTGATGGAACAGTGGGTGCACCTGTGTATTGCGCTCACACTTGTGCACTATAATATCTCCTGCGTAGTTAGCTGATCTCTATTGAGATTGCCCTCCGTGGTCGAAATCGGCCAGGAGGACTATAACTGTTACCTGCAACAGTTCCACAGTCCTGGCACGGCGAGCGGGCTTGCGCAGTCCGCGCACATGAAATTGGCCGCCGTGGTCGAAATCGGCCAGGAGGACTACAAATCATGTTACAAAACTTACTTAACATGTTTTACAACAAACACATACAAATCATTTGTAAAATTAGAATGTTCCACGTGTTATTCAGCAGAAATTATATACAATGTTACATAATCTAGACGAACCCTTACATACCATTAATAAATAAATAAATAATAAATATTTCTCAACAATCACACTAATTCACTAGTCCCAAATTAAGCTACGAGGCTTGTGTTATGGGTACTAGACAACGTATAAGCATACTTAAATACTTTTTTTGTAAATATATACGTATTATACATAGAAAACACCCAGACCAGTACAAACATACATGTTTATGCACACTTATGCTTGTACTGTGCGGGGATCGAACCCGCGACCCTTGGTTTTAGAAGTCCGACCTGTGGACCACTACACCAAGCGGTAAAAAAAAAATATTAATTCTAATAAATTTGGAACTTTATTTATCAGTTCATTTCAAAGTCACCTCTGTAAAATCTTTCAAATTAACCTTACAAATTCAGAGTGGGATGCTAAATTAGGAATTTTAACATCGAAACGTAGGAGCTCGTGACATTGACGTAGGGCATGTAAAGTAATTGAACAGTTACTATAGTCCAAATTGTGTCAAACGTAGGTACGTTTGACATCGACATCGGCTTTCAAGGAAGGGTCAAAGTATCATGTTTCATTATAAATTAATGTAGGTTCGCATAGAGATCAGAGAGCATGAGAGGAACCGAAAACTCATTTATATTTTGTCGACAATAGTTGGGGTGCCCAAATATATTTATCCCACCTCATGCTCGACAAATTCTCATTATATGACACGAAATATCAGAGTAAAGCAAGTCTTTATTTTCTCGGGAGGAAAAATCGTATGGAAATTCCCTAGGGATTAAAATTATTTGAATTCGGAACGTTGTAATTCGTATGAAGACTCATGGCATATTTTTATTCTTACATCAAACATTTTTCGAACTCACCAGACTCGCCATCAAAATAAGAAAAACCACCATTCAAAAGAAAAATTAATTAACAATTTGAAACTTAAAATACTTAAACATACGAGTAAATTTCGTTAAGTGTGATTTAACTTCGGAGTTTATTAATTTTTGACGCCTTGGGATTAGAATATTTCTGTTTTGTCTAGTTAAACAAAGCTTGGCCTAAACCTTGGTGGTAACTCTATTACACTGAACTGTCTGGACGTCAAATGTTCTAACTCGCCGCATCAAACTCACTCTCTTCAAGTCTATAGTCAAGAGTGTTCTCCTGTTTGGCTGCGAGACATGGAGAGTTACGAAAACGATAACAAGCCAGCTACAGGTCTTCGTTAACAAGTGCCTTAGAGTTATTCTACGCATATATTGGCCTTATACAATTCGCAACGAGGACTTGTGGGTCCAATGCCAACAACTGCCGATACAGCAAGAAATTGCTCAGCGTAAATGGCGATGGGTAGGGCACACACTGCGTCGAAGTGAGTACAATGCTGCGTCGATGGCCTTCGAATGCCAGCCCGATGGCAAGAGAAGACGCGGACAACCCATGCATTCGTAGAGACGAACCATCAACCAGGAGATAACAGCTGCAGGTCTACTATGGGAGGATGTCAAGAGTCAAGCGCAGGACAGAGGGAGATGGCGACGACTCACGAAAGCCCTTTGTACCACGGGGGTGCCATAGAACTCCAACAACAACAACAACTGTTACACTGATGATGCTCTTTAACAAATAGCAACAGTATCAATATCAATTTTTACGCAACAACTTCTATGGAAGTTTCTATCCTATTTCTTTCCTGGCAACTTACACCAACTCAATCACGGTTTCCCGCTACCAAGTTACTGTCCGACATAGACATAACTGTGAACAAAGTACTAACAATATTTTTTACAAGAACTCTTGAATACTACTGACCCCGTGTTCGGTATCCTACAAAGACACGCACGATCCTTTCAAGGTTCTAAAATATCGTGTGACTTGAGATTTATGTCCCCTGGTAGGTACTACGTATATTAACCACATTATATTAACCAAAGCGACCAGAAACTAACATGTACTACTATGTTAGAGACTCGTGATCCCACAGACAAACTATGTTAACAGTTTTGTGGGACTATTGTAATTTTTAGTTTAAAACGTTGTTTGTTTAATGAATAATAATAATAATAACCAGATTTAACGTGGTGAAGTACTCAAGAGAGCCTTTAACGCTGTACATACCGCACACTACTATGTAATGCTAGAAACCCTTACCTATAGATAACAGTACCTCGATAGTAAGATATATCTGAAGGCGCTACATTGAGATCATATGGCGTTGAAGTTATTCAATTCAATTCAATTCAATTTATTTATTTATCGGACAACAAAAATCCATGGGTTAGTAATACAATGTCGCTTAAACTAGGTGTTAGTAATTACATATATGTTAACAAATTTTATAAAATTAAATTAAATCAATTTATTAAATTAAATTCAAATTAAATTAAAATGAAATTCAAATTAAATCAACATCAAATTCAAATTAAAATTAAAATCAAATCCAAAAATAAAAATAAATAGATAAAAATAAATAAATATAAAAATCAATTAGTCATGTACCTAAGAGGCACCCCGTGCGGCCGACAACTAGAAGAATTATCGTCCACTGTATGAGTCATCAGTCGCACGAAATGCCTGACAATAGGCGCATGCGGATCATCTGCCACCATTCTCAGGATGCTGTTGTCACTCCTCCGTATTCTACCCATCAGCGACGCTACTTTTTTCCGAACTACGGCATTAAAGCCGTCAGTTCGGGTCTGCGCAAACATGCCAGATGCACTGCAGAAACGGGGAAGTGTCAACATCATCCTGAAAACGTTATTATACTGTACTCGCAGGGTGTTCAGCGATTTTTTGGCATACTGAATCCACAGACTGCCCGTGTACAGACCCTGGCAATATGCTTTGAACAAGGTTATTTTTACCTGGTCCGAACAGCGGGCAAATCTACGGGCCAGCATATTGCCGCGTATCGCCAAGGCCCTCCGCTCCCTTTCGATGTCTAGATCATCTTTAAGGTCGTCGGAAAGAATATGCCCTAGATATTTAAATTGATAAACCCTTTTTAGTTCCAAACCATTTAAGGTTATAGCGGGGATAGATTCGGGGCACCTTCCGGCGACCTTAAAGACCATGTATTCACTTTTATTAATGTTGTACACAAGACCATGCGAGGCAGCGTAATTTTCGCAGACCTTTAACATCACTCCGATCGCATTCGCAGTGGGACCCAGCAACACCATGTCGTCCGCATAGCTGATGCTATTGATACTAACACCCCCCACACGGCATCCAACACGCATGCTGCTGAGCTCCACCAAGAGATCATTAACATACAGGTTGAAGAGCTTCGGGGACGATAACCCGCCCTGTCTCACTCCGCACTCCAACCTATATGACTCGGAGAGACTGTTTGACCATTTAACATTGTTGGTCTGGTTTGCATACCAATATCGAAAGATATCGATCATCTCAGCTGGAATACCTCTGTTCTCCATCTTCCTCCAAAGCACATCATAGGAAACGAGATCGAAGGCTTTGGAGAGGTCCAGAAAACAGGCGTAAATAGGCGTCCTCCGGTCTGTGTAATATTGGACAGTATGCTTGAGGCTCACAATTGCGCTTTCAGTCGATAGTCCGGGCCGGAACCCGAACTGCGCGTCATGTAGGTGTAAGTAATTATGTAGGCAAGAGTCAAGCAGACTATCCAACACTTTAGCTATCGTAGTAGCGAGGGAGATTGGGCGATAGTTTCTCTTATCCGAGATATCACCTGTCCTGTTCTTCACTATGGGCACAACGGTAGTTTTCATTAGATCAGCTGGTAAGTACGAGTGGCTGATGCACATATTGAAAAACAAGGAGATGACTCTGGGCAAATGCACCCCTGCATATCTCAGGTGTTCGATACTAAGCCCGTCATGCCCGGGGGACTTTCCTCTGCTCATCCCTTTAATCACAGCCTTTACTTGGCTGGTTGTAAATAACAGCAAAGGCCTCTCCCCGCGCACGCCGGACCCAGACTCTGGCTTCGTAACAGATGAACCAAGTGGTGACCGCACCTTAAAATGTTCCATGAACAGATTCGCAATATCTCCCGGGTCACTATTGCCCTCAACACTCGCCGGGAGCCCAGGCCTAACATTCATTTTCCCAGTGGATTTCCAAAACCTACTAAAATTATTTTCCGCTCTAAGTTTTGCTATTTGGTCCATTTTTATTTGTTCCTGGTTATTTAAGCACCATTTTAGTCTGCCTTTAAAGATCTTACGCGATTCACACATTTGCTCGTATATTGGGCCAGAAGAAGGTCGGCCATGCAAAACCCAGAATCGGAATCGAAGCCTGGCCTCCCGGTGAGCTTCCCTTACATGCTTGTTCCACCCGCTCAAGACTTTATTCCTCCGTGGTTTATTTCTAACTAGTGGCCGCCCGCGACTTCGTCCGCGTGGAAAGCCTTTATCTTAAAAATTCTTTATGAATTGTAGCCTATATGTTATTCTGATGTATAAGCTATATTGTGGTAAAGTTTCATTCAAATCCATTCAGTAGTTTTTACGTGAAAGAGTAACAAACATCCATACATCCATACATCCATACATCCATACATCCATACTTACAAACTTTCGCCTTTATAATAGTAGTAGGATCTGTGTCTTGGTCTGAACAGCTGCGTCCTGCAGAATATCTACAATACGTTTATAAAAGCTGTCCAAAATTATGTTGTGGTTTTCTATTCTGCATGCCCCATGGCTGCAAGACACAAATTCAGGAGGAAAGTCGACATCCCGTAAGCTGTTATTACATATGTTGCGATATCGATTGATCTGAGATTCATCCCTTTCCCCCCAGATCACTGCACTACGCCGCACCTCATGTATCAACAGCTTAGGCCTTACAGTGTCCAAGTTACATTCCAAATATATTGGCAGATGATCCGAAACAAACACATCTTCCAAAATCCCTACATTCAAAATGGTTTGCCGGGCAGATAGGGAGACCACACAGTGGTCCAGCCAGCTCCTACTTCCATGGTGCGCCATTACATTAACTGCCCAACTTACGTTTTGCGTCAAGCGCTTAAATTTGCTACTGAACAGAAATCGTAACAAATCCTATGAACCAAATGTCTAATAGCCTACATGCGCTTGAAGTTTGATACATATTTATTTATTAAATTGTTCTCTTGTTACAATTGTACTAGCAGAATTTTAAGTGAAGCCTAAGGTTTTTCGTGGAAGTACAGTGGCCAGCAGCACATCAGGCTACCTATTTTGTTGCAAAGTCACCCGTAACAGAAGCGCATTAGATAGGTACCGCAGTTTTTACCGTGACGTGCTGGCCGGTGGCCATCCAGTACAACCTATAACTTTGTATTGAAAAGCACCCAACTATTTATCATAAAGCTAGTAGGTGTGGAGTTATTGTGGCGTTAACGCTCTTAACAGTGTCAATAGCAATTCTCCATCAAATAGTCTTGCCTTCACGTATTCCAAGCCATACACCTCCACCGTCCAATAGGGAGCGACGTCGTGGAAAATATAAATTCCACTTCACTCAACCGGGTGTCGATTTCTGAACGATTTCACAGTCGCGGAACTTCGATACCTGCATCGGAATTTTAGTTGGGAATTTGAGAATAGATATTAAAGTTTCTGGTCCGCAGCCCATTGTGAAACATTGCAGGTGCGAGGGTTGACAGAATACGGGAATCTTGCAAATGTGATGTCATAGATGGATGCGCTTCCTAAGTATCGATTTTAGTTCAGTTATGCTTTTTTTTTTTAAATAAAGTCATGATTGATAGGTTCTGTATAAATATGGGATAAAGAATAAGAAAATGTATCGGCCTTACCAAAAAAAAATAAGACAGTAAACTACACACAAGTCAATAAAAAAAATTTTAAGTCATTATTGACACAACTTATTTAGGAGACCATAGGTACGCTACTAATTGATAGGTTATAATAAAGACAGGCTTTGAACAGTTTTTCTCATTTGTGGTAAGGATAAACATGGCACTAATGCTCTCCTAGGACCGTTATGTATGGTATAGCGTATATGAATCCATTTCTGAATTAGGTAAGTATATGTGGGACAATTTGCTAAGAATGCAATGGCCGCGACTGTTCATTAATAAAACAACTTAGACGTATATTTTACTATTAACGAATGCTCGTATTTCCTATAATACTTTCGTTTGAAATCAAAACAAACTGACCATCTCCTCAAGGGACTGGCGTACAGAGGCATTCAACCGTAACATTTGCAAAGGAAACAGATAAATACCCAACGTAACAGTCCCATCGAAAGATGGCCCTTTTCTTTGCGATCGGAAACTTGAACCATAATATTTGTTTTTCGGTGTAGTTTTACATCTATAAAATATTAGACAGCCCTTGGCCCTTACAGACTTCCTGTAGAAAAAAAAGAATGCTACCAATGAAATTTGAGTGGCAATCTGTTCCCTACTTTAATAACAACCTGCTTGTGTTCTCTCAGATAGAACTAGGTGTATACATTGATACTTAGCGGTTCAACCAATGGTTAATGCATCCATGTTTTTACAATTTCCGATTTGTGGCATGTGGCTTCTATTCAAAAAATTACATTTCACTTTACATGTCACGGGCTGATTGGTCACGTCATTTCATGCCCGACGTACCACCAAACCTTTTACCCGCTTACACAAAACCTCTCTTTGCGAGCAATCAATGCCGCTAAGTCCTTATTACGCTGCTCCGCGAGACCTCCTTTAGTGATGTGCTTAAAGCAAATTCGACATTTAATAAAATTAATAAAAATGCAAACAAATAATGATAATTATAAATTACAACAACGAAAAAAGGGATGAGACAATTTTTTTTTTACTTTAACTTACGAACTTTCATTACAGATTTATCCATTTCAATAGCGAAGTGTTTTTAAGTTATTCTTAAACTTACTTAAATATTCTACACTTTATAAGCGCTAGCGAATAGCGCAGCCCTGGTTATTCACTCAGACTACACGAGAAAAGGCCTAGATCCTGTGCGATTTCATTGAGTAGCCGAATCCCACGCGTCATCGGCACTTTGGACAGCAGGCTGGCCATACCCCCGCCACACTTATCGGTCGGGCACGCACAGCTCCACTCTGCGCAAGGTATCCGCATTGTGGACCATCCCACAGAGTATCTTGAAGATATACGAGACAACTGCCACGTCCAAATTTTTGTGAGTTAAGACCGCAATGGTAATAGGAAAGTTATACCTATTCGCTTCATACTGAACAATTGAATTCTAAAAACCAACTAGATGAATGGATCTCATTCCAATGTTTGTTGTTTGTTTCACTCAAAATGTAACATTCAGTTGTCCTGGAATTGATAAATGGCTGGCTGAATTCAAAATATTCACAGAATATAAATATCTAGTTCATTGACAATAGCTCATTCAATTACTTATGGTATCACAACCACGGTATCAAATTCCAGAATTTATGTTTTCAAAATTCATTTCCATATAAACGTATCAACAACAACAGGTTTCCCTAATAGTACATTATGATATAAGTTCGGTTAGTTGAAAACTACAACCGAGGCGATATTGCGCATCGCTAATTTGTGCCTGTGGACAAGTAAAGATTTATTCGTTTAAGAAAGTCAGAGTTTTATTTATTTCCTCGCAAATATGTTATAAAACGTGGTATGACATACTGGAATCTTGTGTACGTAAATACCTACCTACCATAAATGCAAAAATAGCATGAAAAATGTTTTTGGTAATTCCCATCACTAAAACACTCGTGGAGCGATCATTTATCTCGACTGGAGCCCGACAACCGAGGTGACACTTCCCTTAACTTATCTACTCAAGATCAAGGGTTTTTTTTTAACTTCCACACAGCCTCTATTTTAAGTTCGCATCGTTAGGTGACTTGCGTTTTATACAACTTTCGGTTCATCCCTGAATAATGAGTCTACAGTTCGGTAGGATTTCATATTTTTTCATCCTCAATTTGAAGAGGGGAGACGAGAGACTTCGACGTTCCATTTATTTCCTCAATTTTGCTGTAGATAGGCTGTATTGTTAGGTTATTAAGATGCACAATCGGATTCCTAACCCCATTTCCGCAGCTGAAATAGATAGAACAGATTATGACCGGTTGGCCTAGAAATATCAAATCACGTCATTCAACTAGCTTTGGTTCATAGTAAATTGCTGCTGGGTTTGATGTTGGTATTTTATAAACTAAACCGAAAATATCAAAATGACATTTCTGTAGACTATTTGCAAATAAGACCTATAAATACTTGTAAATAGTCATTAAGAGGACTCTTTGTTAGCATCTTAGCGAACTTAAATATCTACCTAGTTACCTTAAAATAACCGTAAAACATTTTACTTAAATATTGATATCGTTGAAAGCAATACAATAGTACTGGAATGTTTCGTAGTGTATGTGTTAATTAAACGATTTCAGCCTACACCTACTGTGATGCATTACATTAAAAAAATTCGTTATAAAAATAATCAGGGAAATTGTTACTCATGTCGGTAGTCGGGTGCCTACTGCGTCGGCAAACATAACACATTTGCCCGGAACACATTTTACTTTGTAAAGACAAACTCGATGCAAATAAATACGAATTTGCGAGACAATACCGCAATTTGTCGGTGGAATGAAACTAGAATCGCTTCGGATGAAGTCCGCTTGTCACTCGCAGTATGTCAAACAAAATATACACCATAGCCCCACCATGTATGGTCACTAACGAGTTGTCCTCGTTTGATTTGGTTTTTATTTCTTTTTTGTTATTTTGATGCGCTTTAGGGGACGCTTAATTCATGGAATCGCTGTTTCACAAAAAACGACATGCATCACATTTTCTCGCACCTTAAAATGACAAATTTGATTAAATCAGCCAATTTCCATACTGAACATAACACAAGCCGGCTGCTTACTAAATTGTTAGTTTACCTGATTTAACTTACATGATAATTTCAGTAAAAGTTTAAATGCGTTTTCTCTTATCGATCCGACCAAACTTTAGTGTAAATCGTGTCGTTTAAGCCGTTGTGCTCTTAAAAACACTTTTTGCTCTGAATAAAATAATAATAAAAGTACGGGGGTGTAACACCGCCAAATTTCCGACTCCGAGCTGTTTTTGAGAAATTCATGACAGAAAATCTCAGAAACAATTTAGGCTCGACCTGGGATTTGAACCCAGGACGTCTCGGATGTAAGGTAGAAACTTTGCCACTACACCAACGAGGCTCCTGAATAAAAACCGAATACACAATTACATGTTAGATACTACGAGTACCTAGTTGTTTAAAAAGACAACTCTGAATGTTTTCTGTTTTGCCGCAACTACACTCTACATAAGGTCCTCTAAACTAAGCAAACATTAATATTAATCAAGCCAGAAGTGCAAAATGGAATTCCACATCAACAATGTAATAAACTTTACCCAAACAAATATCCTGGTTGCATGGAATACTGCGCCATTTAGTGGGACACTTCCATAACATATTAGGAAGTTTGAGCCAATTCCACGACCATTATATCCAAAAGTGAAGTACGCTCCGGGGGATTACATATTAGATACTAAACTTGTATTCTAACATACCAGTCATATCAGACGATTTATGAGCTTGCAGTGTTTGTTGAAATGTTAGTAAAACTAGGTCACATAGTGTTTACATATAAGGATTTTCGGTGTAAGCGGAATAAAAAGACAA
Organism: Pyrausta despicata; assembly: GCA_963921415.1. Lineage (NCBI taxonomy): Eukaryota > Metazoa > Arthropoda > Insecta > Lepidoptera > Crambidae > Pyrausta > Pyrausta despicata. The sequence continues at coordinate 9,020,075 of OY992853.1, forward strand.
ATTTTAAATAAAATGCGTTCAGTTCTAAGTTATCAAAGTTACTAAGTACCCATTACAAGTTATGTAAAGACTTATCGCCCTAGCCATTTAGAAAAATAGGACCTTGACTCTCATTATTCTAAAACCAACATGAGTAATTCTGGACCGCTACTGAATTAAGCAATCCGCAAGCAATTCAAAAAAAACAGTCCCAGAGGTAACCAATAATACAGAACCATTAGTTACTGCAACAAAAGCTTCCGCACAGTACAAACTAAACGAGCTAATACAACCACAGACCCACGGGAGAGCTCCCGTTAATAGAAAAACGGTAAAAAATTTGCAGAACACCGAAAAATGGGCCACAAATAAGCTAAAGTGTTCACACAATGGCCCCTAAAGCATATAAAAATGGCTCGCACTTTGGCGCACGAGAATAAACGCTGTAATATTACCCGCTGAACTGTGCCACAGAAAAGGTAAAAGCAGTACCTAGGGATGATTGAAGAAATATCCATATCCATTTAAGGAAATGAAACCCTCGCACACAGCTGATACACGCCCTTTGAATCACGTCTCAATTGGTCGCCTAAGCGACTGACAAGACTGTGCTTATGTATCAATTAAAGCATTTGTTTTTGCTTCCATACTGTTTTATCTTATATCATCACTGTGGTTGTGCTATGTTATAACGCGCCAATCTGACAAGTTGGCTACAAATAACGTTCATGACGGTGTTACTTCGGGTGCAAATGAGACTTTGTTGTAAAAAACTTTTTGATGAGGTACCGACAATGTTATTTCCCAGCAATAAACTGTCAATTCTATGTTGCTACGTTCCGTTAAGCAGCTAAGGCGTTGTCCTACGTGAGTGGCGCGACGCGAAACGACCCATACCTAGGTACTTGTCTCAATGTCGATCGTGTTTAGTTACGTTCCTATAGTCTTTTTTTTAGCACTACGCACAAAATATAAATAAACATGGCGTCTTACTTTAACGTTTTAAGAGCAAACTATTTAAAAACACATGGAGGCTATATGACACTGTATGACACTATCATAAACGTACATACATTTGATATTGTCGCATAACGTCGCGTCATACTTGTCGCGTTTGTCATTCACGTAGATTCACGTAGTAACGGGTAAGACTGAAACTACTTATTCCGTTTTCAAACAACTCAGGTAGATATTTACCTAAGAAGTGCTTTAAACAGAAAAGTTCAGCTTTATAACACACTAGTGGACACCGAAAACGCTATCCTGCCCATTGTTCTCGCATTTTTTTTGTCATATTTTCTCACCGTTTTAACCTTCCCAATTCATTTTTACTTAAATACTTATACATGAACTAGCGGACCCCGCAGACGTGGTCCTGTCCGTTGCTTTTCTCTTTGTAATAACCATCCCCGTACTTTAAGGAATATCACTAAAAAATTTGGATAAATTGGTCCGGCATTCTTGAGTAGTAGTATATTTAGTTTATACTAAAACATTTTGCATTATATATTATAAAAAGAAGGTAAGAAGATCAAAAAAACACCTCAACTGAACTTAGAACGAAACCTAGCTAGATGACCACTACATAAGTTTGTATATCTTGCTTGTGTGATACACGTAATATGGACCCTAGGCTAACTCGTCTGTCCCGGAAAATTTTAATATGGACGGTGAACCGCTAACTTTATATCACGGTGCAATTTCGCGGTGATTTGCGCAACTTGGCCAACGTACGATGTACGGTACGTTTGGGTTAGTAATAGAGAAAAAAGGCTAGACTATTTTACTAAGAAATCGAAACCATATTGGTTTTTTCAGCATTGTAAAAGCAAAAAATTCGGAAGTTATTTTTTAGGTATTACGAAGTCTATGAGACATTTAGGTACTCATTGGACGTATTGACTTACACTCTATTAAAATTTACTTATACATAAGTTCATAATTTACGCAGGTACCTAAGATCCGGTAAGTTCGTGAGCACCCGGGACACGGTATTCTAGATATTAGAGGATGGCGGTTGGTTCAGAAGAAAATGGCATAACAGCGCAGTGTGGATTTGGAGTTCAGTCGCCTCGCAGGCACAAAGTATGAAGTAATCTTATGTCAGGTATCTGGCTTCCTGAGCGTATGTTACCCTTTATTTACCATGAGTTGTTTACTTTATTTGCCTGCTTGTCGGTTTTCTACAGACTCTACTTCGGGGAGTGTGCTCATGAGCTCCATATGCTCATTCCACCAAGTCCATTTCACCAGAGGACCACCAGACGTACGGCGGGTTACCATCCATACTTAGTTGATATACCAACTATATGCACTAAGCGCTTCGCTTCATCCTTCATAATGCGCACAGCCAAGGAATGCACTTCCGCCGACGGTGTACCCTCTTTCTTATAACTTGAGCTCAATGAAAGCGAAAGTCAATAGGCACCTTCTGGGTAAGCTCGCTACATCGTCGACATCTTCTTTACCTCTTAGAGGGAGAATGATGTCAAGAGCGAACCCATATTAATTTAAAAAAAAGAGTTTCCTTAACATACTCCGTACAGCACGAATGAGGAAAACGTCTCAGCTAGTAGTTCAAGAATAGGACGCTGTCTTACGGGTGCTCTTCCAGCCGTTGGTAAACCAATGATCGCCGTCACGCCGCTTCTAATACCATTTCATACATGCTACAGAACTCGCATATCACCTTCTACGTTTGCGCCTCGATTTACAGGCCTATTGCATTACGCTTTGTCCGTACTTTCAAATGTAGCTATCCCTTACGATCAAGCTCGTTAATCCGTCCAAAAGAAAAGATACAGTCGAAAGTACAGACGAAGCGTTTGCTAACAGCCTTCAGAGTAGTCCTCAGTTTCGGGCCAAGTCGAACTTACCCGCAGTTAGGTAGTTACGTGCGATAGCTACTTGCACGCTTACACTTTGTAGCCATATACGGTCAGAACTGTTGCTTCTAGTTTGCCCCAACTTGTTTGCTATTGCATAACAAATGTTATTAGATACGTGGTTAGGCAAATACTAATGGTCGATACATAGGTACTTAGTGTTTGTGTTCGTAGGGCTAAGTAACGGTAACACTTATACAGATGCAGTGTAGCGACACCCTACCTTTTATAGTTAATTGTTATACAAGAGTGCAAAGTTGCTTTTTAACCGCGTGTTCAACTTTGATGACCGAGCAAGCGAAGGATTCTGAAATTGAATCACGAGCGCAGCGAGTGATTCAAAATTAGAATCCTGAGCGTTAGCAAGGGAATCAAAAGAGCACGAGGAGAAAAATCTTTGCACTCGAGTGCAACACGTAACTTTTCATTCCACCTTAGCGAGGAAATGACTAAATGCAAATAAAACCGTTGACAATCACAAGATAGGTACTTTTATTTCAGTTTAGGTATTAACTACTACATTATGACAGGAAAGTATTACAGAATAATCTTTAAATTGTAACAAATTAATACTTAGGTATAATTAATAAAAATTGAAAGTAACGTTGCTTCAGTTATTTAAATTGAGTGTAATATTTTTGTTGGGTACTGTAATATTGGTGTTAGTCACTTGTGTACTGTTTTTCGAGTGCTTGCTTTCTTGTTCTCAGATAATTCTATAAAATATGCTAGCAAAACGTTTTCTGAGAAAGTTTTGGCTCCTTTTGCTAGTCGTTACGTGTTGAACATAAAGTACTGTTTTAAATACTTCTCGCGTGATTGTTGAGGGAGAAAGCTCATTTGCGCATTATTAACAGTTTCAGTTAATTCTGTTGGCGTCAAACAAACTTCCCCGTCGCTAGAATCACTCATTTTAGTTTTTCACTTGTTTTCAAGTGTCTTGTTTTTAATATAAGTTTTAACAATGACGTGAAAAATGCCGCGTAAAGAACCGCCTCAGTGTTACCAACTCTCAGAAATATTTACCCCTAACTCCAAACCCCCTAAAACTGCGTCAATTATTTGAAAATGCCCCTAAAAATTATATTCGATCAAAATAATATATAATTAGTAATATTCAATAATATTTGTTAATGCTTATATAATATAATTACACTTGATGTCACCCAGTCCTTAGTCATTCGCTAGGTGAAAAAATAAATTTAATTGATAATTGCATTGAAACTAACATTGAATCTATTGAATTGAACTATCCTATTATATTCAGAATATTATACATATATTCAGAAAAATCCTTAAAATATCGCTAAACTTACAAAACCCCTAAAAAAATCCCATCCCACTAATTTACCCCCTAAATTTGGGGGGAAAACGTCTAAGTTGGGAACACTGACCGCCTACAAAGCAAGTTGAAAAAAGAATACCAAGAAGGTTCCGAGTTTGAGTTTTAAACAAATAAAAAAAATGTTGTATGATTTGGCACCATAGAGGTAGCAATAAATAGGTTTTTCATCCCACCATCTCGGAAAGTGTCTTTTTGCTCTTCAATATCTAAGTGCAAAATCCATTTTTATTCACTAGAAGTTAAAGTAAATTTGAATTTAGAACATCGTGTGCACTAAGTTTGTGAATAAAAAAAATCATTATAGTTATTTGTTATACAAGAGTGCAAAGTTGTTTTTTAACCGCGTGTTCAATTTTGATGACCGACCAAGCGAAGGATTCTAAAATTGAATCCTGAGCGTTAGCGAGGGAATCAAAACAGCACGAGGTGAAAAAATCTTTGCACTCGAGTGCAACACGTAACTTTTCATTCCACCTCAGCGAGGAAATGACTAAATGCAAATAAAACCGTTGACAATCACAAGATAGCTAGCTACTTTTATTTCAGTTTAGGTATTAACTACTACAATATGATAGGTAAGTATTACAGAATAATCTTTAAATGATAACAAGATAATACTTAGTTATAATTAATAAAAAATTAAAGTAACGTTGCTACAGTTATTTAAATTGAGTGTAATATTTTTGTTGGGTACTGTAATATTGGTGTTAGTCACTTGTGTACTGTTTTTCGAGTGCTTGCTTTCTTGTTCTCGGATAATTCTATAAAATATGCCAGCAAAACGTTGAGAAAGTTTTGGCTCCTTTTGCTAGTCGCCACGTGTTGAACATAACGTACTGTTTTAAATACTTCTCGTAATTGTTGAGGGAGAAAGATCATTTGCGCATTATTAACAGTTTCAGTCAATTCTGTTGGCGTCAAACAAACTTCCTCGTCGCTAGAATCACTCATTTTAGTTTTTTCACTTGTTTTCAAGTTTCTTGTTTTTAATATAAGGTTGAACAATGACATGACAAAATGCCGCGTAAAGAACCACCAACAAAGCAAATTGAAAAAGGAACACCGAGAAGGTTCCGAGTTTGAGTTTTTAACAAATTAAAAGAATGTTGTATGATATATTCGGCATCATAGAGGTAGCAATAAATAGGTTTGATGATTTTTTTAATTCACAAACTTGGTGCACACGATGTTCTAAATTCAAATTTACTTTAACCTCTAGTGAATAAAAACGGCTTTTCCACTCAGATATTGAAGAGCAAAATCACTCTTTCCGAGATGGTGGGATGAAAAACCTATTTATTGCTACCTCTATGGTGCGAAATATATCATGCAACATTTTTTTAATTTGTTAAAAACTCAAACTCGGAACCTTCTTGTTGTTCTTTTTTCAATTTTCTTTGTAGGCGGTTCTTTACGCTGCATTTTTTCACGTCATTTATTTGCATTTAGTCATTTCCTCGCTGAGGTGGAATGAAAAGTTACGTGTTGCACTCGAGTGCAAAGATTTTTCACCTCGTGCTCTTTTGATTCCCTCGCTAACGCTCAGGATTCTAAATCCTTTGCTTGCTCGGTCATCAAAATTGAACACGCGGTTAAAAAGCAACTTTGCACTCTTGTATAACAAATAACTATAATGATTTTTTTAATTCACAAACTTAGTGCACACGATGTTCTTTATTTAAATTTACTTTAACCTCTAGTGAATAAAAACGGCTTTTGCACTCAGATATTGAAGAGCAAAAAGACTCTTTCCGAGATGGTGGGATGAAAACATCTTTAAAAGTCTGCTTCACAGTATGCGAAATTACTCTAGATTAGATGCGTACCTTGAGCACAGATTACTAAATAGTTAATGCGTAACCTTGAGTACGGTTTATAAACTTGCTTTTAGTTATAGCGTGATAGGTTACCTTTCCCCAACCAAAATATGCAGAAAATATGTTTGATAAAAGGTTTATTATTATAAATTTTGGCTAAAGTTTGGTACCTATTAGGATTTTATTATTATTATAAATTTTGGTATACATACAGGATATAAGCTGACATTAATCCTAGGATACCTTTTATCCCGAATAAATGCTTCTTTGAGATAAATCAGGAAAGAGGTAAAATACAACGTTTGCGTGCACAAAGTCGCGGGCGGGCTGCTAGTACATATGTAATAATAACAAACGGAGATATATCTAAACTTCACACCAAAATAAATGCTGTCTTAATAAGAATTGTTGCCAACAATATTTTCTTTGATAACACAAAACAGTTCTTTAAAAACGCAATCTCGAATAAAATAAAAGCGAGCGGAATGCCATGTCAAGTTTTATTCCAGACGTTATTATGTCACGAAAAATAATGTATCCATGTAGCAGCAGATATACGACCGAAATAAGTTTTAATATGAGTCAAAACACGGTTGTGGTAAATTACTTTTTGGTAAGCATTTGGCTTTAGCCCAGTGTACAGTCAGGATAGAGAAATGTATGCATTTACCGCCACACAGACTCCAAAAGGAACATGTTTTTATTAAAATAAAACAAACTCGACAGTCACATGCTTAGCCTCGTTTGGCAATAGGTTGTAGTAAGCACTAATGATGGGTAAGCATTTAAGAGCCATATCACAAAATGGTGACAGCTTAGCAGTTTTTTTCCGAAAACTTTGTTTTCAAAGGGTAAATTACATAAATAGAGTAAGTCGTTATTTGTTGTAATAACAATAATACTGGTCATCTCTGTAATCTAAACTTCTTAGTACATAATATTTATGAATTATTTTTTGATTAATTCTTTTTAATATTGTACTTGTTACTTCACTCAAAATTCCCAAACAATAAACGTCGATTTTCTCCATGTACATAATTTTTATTATTTCACAATACGTTATCAGCACGAATAGTCTTTTAGTAATAAATTAATGTACAAAATGAGTGAGAATAACAGTGGTGACACAGGAACCTCCGATACCGTAAGATATCATTATTAGTTCTTCTTCTTCTTTACCTAGTTTCGTTCTTCGCAATAGAGATGATTATCCATCGTGGAAATTTAAAATGCGAAACTATCTTATGCATGAAGATTTATGGGAAGCGATATCGGGTTATCCGGTAGGGGATAAAACTCCTGAGTTGATTAAGGCTAAGCGAGATACGAAGGCTCTCACAAAGATATGCCTAACAGTAGACGGCATGGCGATAACGCATGTGAGGACTGCCAGCTGCAGAGGCCTGGAAAGCACTACAGAAGGCTTATGAGGATTGCGGTATGGGTCGTAAGCTTGCCTTAGAACGAAAACTGTATCGAATGTGTTTAGATGATTTTTTGAGTTTGGAAGCATATATTAATGCTGTTATGTGCATTGTACAAGATTAAGCGGACATTGGGAAGACTATTCCAGATAGTTCTGTAGCAGCTATATTATTAGGAGGATTAACCCCAAAGTTTGAACCGCTTATTATGGCAATCGAAAACAGTAACATTGAAGTTACTACAGATTTAGTGAAAACAAGACTACTAAATGAAATGTCTAAAGATACTGTAGTAGATTCGGCATTATAGTCAAAAATTGTTCCCACTTCGAATTCAAACAAGAAACAGAAGCCCATTGTTTGTTATTATGATTGTAAGGAACCAGGCCACAAGCGACCAGATTGTCCGTTGAAGAAGAAGAAAAACAAAGGAAACTCGAATAAAGACTCTTCTTTACTTGCACTTCGACTGATGACAATCCGAATATTTGGTATGTTGATTCTGGTGCTAGTAGACACATGACATGCAGAAAAGATTGGCTTATGAACCTGAAAGACTTGAATTCCGGCAAAATAACTGTTGCCAATGGTGAACAAATTGACACGGGTGGCATTGGGGATATTAGTATAAATACTTCATCTTCTATTAACTCTATTAATAATGTTGTTTTAGTACCTAAATTGAAAGCGAATCTCTTGTCTGTACATAAAATAGTTGAGAAAGGCTTTACTGTTCTGTTTAATAAAGACGGTTGTAGCTTTTATAACTCACAAAATTTTTCTTTTACAGGTGACTGTCTTTTGCATAGGTATTTAAGTGGGGGACTGTACAAACTTGACTGTACTGTTAATATTCCTCGCCAGGTAGCGTACGATGTGCACTCTGACCCTATATCCAAATACTTGTTGTGGCACAGACGACTAGGTCACTTGTGCCGAATAGGTATGGATCAATTAAAGAATAGTCACGTAGGTATAGATTATGTAGAAGTAGACAAGAAAAATTGTATTTCTTGCGTAGAAGGCAAACAGGCAAGAAAACCTTTTAAGAAGATTAAATATAAGGCGGCGAGTTCAATGTTAGAATTAATACACAGTGATCTCTGTGGACCCATGTCAGAGACTTTTTTTTTAAGGTAATAGGTACGCTCTTATTTTTGTAGATGATTATACACGTTATATTTATATATATTTTCTTTCTTCTAAGACACAGGTTTTGGATAAGTTTTGTTCTTTTCAAACATTAGTGGAGAGACAAACGGGTTCGAAGATAAAGTTTTTGAGGACGGATAATGGGACTGAGTTTGTTAATAATGAACTCACTGCTTATCTTTCGTCTCAAGGTATAGTTCATCAAACCACTACTCCGTACAGTCCGCAACAGAATGGCGTAGCGGAGCGTACTATTCGTTCGATAGTAGAGAAAGCTAGATCTATGCTTTCTGAGAGTTCATTATCTAAGGCTTACTGGGAGGATGCCTTGAAGACTGCTGTCTACCTCAAGAATAGATCTCCTCACCGTGCCTTGAGTTGTGGAATTCCTTTTGAAAAATGGAATGGTATAAAACCAGATTTGACTAATCTTCAAGTTTTTGGTTGTAGAGCTTTTGTCCATATACCTTCATGTCAAAAGAAAAAGTTAGATATGAAAGCTGAAGAAAATATTTTTGTTGGATATTCGGATGATCCTAATTCTTTTTACTTTCGGAATGCTGAAAATCCGCGTAGATTAATTAGATCAAGGGACGTTGTCTTCTATGAAGACTGCTTTAGTAAGTTGAAGGAAACTTCTGTGCATACCTCACAAGAGAATCCAAATGTGGCACCTCTTGTTATACTATCAGGTGATCAGGAACCTGCATTGCCAACTGTACATGAGGATCAATCTCCAGTAGTAGCTCAAGAACCTCTTTGCGGTGATGTGCCTGAGGTAATTGAGGATGCACAAGATCCTGTTGCTGAAGCTTTGCCCGAAAATGATGAATCTCGTCCATGGCTTGAGCTAACTTCAAATGCAGAGAATATTCATACTGAACAGCGTAGGTATCCCTCTAGGTCAAGGAAACCTCCAGATTTCTTTAGTTATATTTCCGCAGAAGATCACTACGAACCAAGCAATTATTCTGAAGCCATTAGAGCAGCAGATGCTGATAAATGGACAGCTGCGATGCAGAGTGAGTTTGACTCTTTAACAAAGCTAGGGACTTGGTGCCTTGTAGATAGGCCTAATCAGAAGGTCATCCCGTGTAAATGGATTTATAAGGTGAAAACTGATGCCCACGGTAATATAGTTAAGTACAAGGCGAGGTTAGTGGTAAAAGGTTTTAATCAAGTAGCGGGTGTTGACTACTCTGAAACCTTTGCGCCTGTTATTAGGCACTCTTCCCTTCGTACACTATTTGACCTTGCTGCAGAGAATGGACTCAAGATGCAGCATATTGATGTGGACACGGCATTTCTTCACGGTGATCTACAAGAGGAAGTGTATATGTGCCAGCCCCAGGGTTTCGTTGTAGAAGGTCAGGAAAGCAAGGTTTGTCTGTTGAAAAAGTCCCTCTATGGACTGAAACAGGCACCCCATGCATGGAATATAAAGTTAGATGAAATCTTATTTAAAATAGGTTTCCATAGAACTTCAGAACCGTGTGTTTATAAAAAACTTTTTGGTTCTGAAACTGTTTTGCTGGCCGTATTTGTTGATGACATAATTATCTTTTATAAAAATGTCAAGACGTTTGACATTGTCAAACGAGATATCGAAAAATATTTTTCAATTAAAGATTTAGGAAATTTAAAATTTTATTTAGGTTTAAATATAAATCAAGAACAAAATGTTATCAAAGTGAATCAAAAAACATTTATAAGTAATGTTTTAAAAAGATTTCAAATGGAAAAATGTAAAGTTTTTGATACACCTATGGGACTTCAAAAGTTGGAAAATAATGGTGAGATTGATGAGTCCTATCCTTATCAGAATCTTATTGGTTGTTTAATGTATATTGCTGTGAATTCCCGTCCAGATATTGCCTTTGCGACAAGCTATTTAAGCCAATTTAATACTAAGTTTAATAAAAGCCACTGGCTAGCAGCTAAACGCGTGCTTCAGTATTTAAAGCACACTATAGATCTCTCTATAGTATATAAAAGGACTGGAAATCCCTTACAGGGTTTTACAGATGCTGATTGGGCAAACTGTATCACTGATCGAAGATCATATACGGGTTATTTCTTCCGTCTTGGAAATGCAGCAGTATCTTGGTGTTCCAGGAAACCGCCTACTGTGGCACTCTCTTCTGCAGAAGCAGAATACATGGCACTAACAGATGCGGCAAAGGAGGCTATTTATTTGCAACGCTTTATATCAGAGGTATGTAATACTAAAGTTCAAAGTAGTAATTCAGTTATATTACATACAGATAGTCAGAGTGCACAGTTTAGCTCTAAATCCGGTAAACCATAATAGAACTAAACACATTGACACCAAGTTCCATTTTATCAGAGAGAAGGTGTCAGAAAATAAAATAACATTACAATACAGACGTAGCAGTGAGATGCCAGCAGATATACTCACTAAGCCATTGCAAAGGACAGCACTGTCTAAGTGTTTATTAGGTTGTTCATTGTTTCTTTTGTTGTTTACTTTTAAGAGTTTAGATTAAGGGCGGATGTTGTAATAACAATAATACTGGTCATCTCTGTAATCTAAACTTCTTAGTACATAATATTTATGAATTATTTTTTGATTAATTCTTTTTAATATTGTACTTGTTACTTCACTCAAAATTCCCAAACAATAAACGTCGATTTTCTCCATGTACATTATTTTTATTATTTTACAATATTATTACATACATATTAAGATTTTTTTCTCGTAATAACATTGTTATAGTCATAGATTTAGAATATACTAGCGTATAGAACAACTGACAGCTCGGAAACGAGAAACCAATTTTGATTTGTTCATGTGTGCGTCAGCTCGTGATGTAGGTTTTACTTTGAAGCACTATCGATAAGTAACTACATTTGTATGTTTGTCCCCTTGAGGAAAATCACAATTTTAAATATCGTCTAATCAGGATCTTAAAAGGACTCATGTTATAACTTGAAGACAAATTGGTAAAATCATGAAAATAAATTAATACATAAAAATAACAGTTCATTTTTAGAACTTATTTATTTTTTATTATTTTTGGGTATGTATTTCAAGAATTTTTTTCCTCATATAATATCATAGGCATTGGACGGGAATCACTACACTATTTTAAATAAATAGGTACAGTAGTCCAGTGTCACAGAAATTTGAAACCAACACTCAAGTGATCCATGGACAATTTCTATAAGCATATATTTATGAGCCTCTCTGTACATGTAAATGACCCAAAAGTGCTCTAAATTGAAGCCTTAATTAACGATTGAGAGCAATCAGTGCAGTACGTCCCGAAAATTTCCACGCTAATTTATTTTATCGAAGTTTCCACTGATACTGCAGTTTGCGAAGCAATTAGGTTTTCCCGGGACTCTGTTTATAACAGTAGGAAATAATTTATGGAAGTAAAAGCTTTCTATACGCGTAGCATAATTATTGCGGTAACATAATCAAGATTTTAATTATTATAGGTACTAATCCTGCAACTACTGAACCGATTTATTTTTCACGTTATACGTGGGTGCCAGAGTAATTGCGTTTTAATTTTACGTTTTATAATCCTAGATTTGCGCGAATTAAGTCGTCGTCTAAAGTCTTTTATTTTCTCGTTTGAGATATTTATATGCATTAACCGATTCTGTGCGGATGATGCCGCACAGGCAACATGTAAATGTTTTGCGTATGGCGTATGGCGCCCGAGAGGATACAAAATTTCAACTTATGAAACTCCGATAAAACGACGTTTTGTCATGTTTTCACGTAAATAAAAGTCCCTTTATTTGTCACCCATATTATGCCTACAGTGTTCGTTTCAAGAATTTGCGTGAATTTGAAGACTTCAGAGGTTGTAAACCTTTTATAACATTTTTTTTAAGTACCAACTTTTATTTTACGAGACAATTAAACAATCATATGTGTTTAATCAATATAATCCTCACATAGCTGAAATATATTCTTGAATATATTACTGCACAAAAACTAAACGTAGATAAAAAAAATAGATAATTCAAACAGAGACTGGAATCTATCGCTTTTGTCATGAGGTTCAATTTTGCTCAATACAAATGTCCCAGTGCCTACTCCCTAACTACTCCCAAAACATTGCAGAAGGATTAGTAGAAAACGGTGTAGAACATGCTACAAAAAAAAACAAGTTTTATGTATGGGTGTCCCGATTGCACAGGATTTCCAGGATTGTGTCTCACCCCATGTTTCCGAGAATATCATAATTATTAAAAAAGTACTTTGCTTTCTGCTTTCGCCGTAGAGGTGGGTTGCTCAACGAAAGTTATAAACACATTTAAAAAAATGATTATTTTTTTATTTAAAAATGATTCTTATAATTATAATAACTCTTACCTAATTAAAAATCAGTCATGTATACCCACAATTATTGGAACCCGCTTTTCTACTAGTTTCAGACTCTTTTCTTTGTTCGTAAAATTATCTTTTGTTAATTTTTTCTGTGCATAAAAAAGAGAGTCTCTTTCATAGTTCCACTATCCTTATTTACTTCAGATTCCCATTCATCATAAGTCTGGGAATTCTGATAAAATACGTCGTCGTCGTCGCATTGTGTTTCAATTTCTGACTCGGGAATATATATATATATATATATATATACATATATATATATATATATATTTTATAGGTAACTAACTCTACGATAAAACAAAAAAATATTACAGCGCAGCAAACTCTAATAGTGCGTAATCACACTCTATAGTAACCCTTTTAAAGAAATAAATCCATAAAATAATACAAAAAGGTTTACAACACAAGGTTTTTAGAGAGATATAAGTCACTCACCTTCCATTTCCATTAAAACACGTAAATCGACACTTATAAACACACAGAAGGATTTTATTGACCGTTTACGTTCAATATACGAGTATAGTGGCAACTGACCCTCTAACAAGTGGAAACACCAGAAAAAGCTATAAGTTACAATTCATAGCGGATGATTCCCCAGGGGAATCATCAAAGTCTCTGGCGCTTGGTGCCTCAGAGGCATCACGAAATTTTTAAATGACGCCAGGCACAAAAGTTTTTTAAAAAAGACCTCCGCATTGAATCGGTTAACTATTCAAAGAAGGGTTCTAACCCTCCAAACTTCATTGAAAGCAGAGCGAAACCCCCAACTGTGTTACACAAAAGGAGTGCCTGAATATATGTCATTTTTGAAGTATCAGCGTTATCTCCTAGACAATAAATTTTATTTTGTTATACCAACACACAGTTTTCTATGGTGATGTTAGATGATTTTATTTTAACTACTTTACACAACTTGATATAAAACTAGGTTATGTAGTAACATCATTCATCTGTTTCGAAACGTTTTATTGCAAATTGTGTGAAACCACAAAAACGGGCAAAAATACTGTTTTTGAAAATCTGACAATTACTATTTGAGCGAGCTCATATACAACCTCAAAGTTCCGGAAAACAAAAAAAAACACGCTGCATAACAATGCTAGAGATACAGCACAGATAGAGATAAAAAGCCAATGCTTCAGTGTTTGAAGTTGAAGATTCTACCTCGTGTGTTCATAAGTTTTGAGACAAACTTTGTGCTAAAAAAAAGAAATAAAAACTTACTGGCTGCTATTTATTTCTTTTTCTAATTTTGAATTTCGAATGTTAACTTTTAATTCCTTTGATTTTCAAATTCATTTCTTTCAATTTTCACGTGATGGAGAGAACAAAAGAATTGCGTGCGACCGTGATTTCGCTATTTAAGGCGGGAAAAAAACTAATGGAGATTTTCCGTGAGGTGAAAACTTTTGGAGTGAGCCGTAACTTCGTGTATTACACTATTAAACGATACAAGGAGACAAGTTCTTTGCAAGATCGCCAAAGGAGAGGTCGGCCGCGCTCTGTAAGGACGCCTGCGAACATCAAAATCATCCAAGAGCGACTTCGCCGAAATCCATGTCGAACTCAGAAAAAACTAGCTCTCCAGACTAATATTTCGCACGTTTCAGTCAACAGAATACTGAAATATGATCTTAAGGTGAAGGCGTATAGCCGTAGGAAAGTTAATTTTTTAACCGATCGCCTTCGTAAATTGCGACGCGAACGTTGTCCAATACAAGCAGTATTGGACAACGTTCGAGGAAAATACTCTTCACCGATGAGAAAATCAACCGACAAAACAATAAAGTGTATGCAAAAAGTAGCAAGGACGTCCCAGCTTCAGCACGGAATGTCTCGTACTCATCATCCGGCTAGTGTGATGGTATGGTGGGGAGTTTCGTATGAAGGTGTCACTCCGCTCCATTTCTGCCAACAAGGCGTCAAGGTGAAAGCCAAGAACTATCAAACTGACATCTTAGAGCCTGTTGTGAAACCCCTGTCCCTTACTTTGTTTCACAACAAGGATTGGGTTTTCCAACAGGACTCAGCGCCATCCCATAAAGCAAAAACCACCCAAGCGTGGTTGAGGGAAAATGTGCCGGCCTTCATCGCGGCGAACGAATGGCCCTCTTCCAGGCCCGACCTCAACCCGCTGGATTATGCTCTATGGGCTGAGCTAGAGCTCAGGGCCTGCCAAAAGTCCCACCCAAATTTGGAGTCACTGAAGCGAGCTCGTTTCCGAGAAACAAAGCGAATCCCGCTGGAAAAGATTCGTGCCGTCATTGATGACTGGCCAAATCGTCTAAGGGCCTGTATCTATTAAAAACAAGGGAATAATAATAATTTTTATTTTTTGTTTATTATTATCTACTAATTGTTTACAAAAAATTTTAGAAATATATGTTAATTAGATATAAAAAAAGTTATGCAACTTTTATTTCGTCTCAAAACTTATGCACACACGAGGTAGACGTGTGTCTCCACCTTCAGCCTTATATTATCGCCTCTTGAATCAGGTGTGCTAGCAGTTGTGGATAACAAATCGAAACAATAACAAAGGTCGGGGGTTCGAATCCTCCCTGATGACCGGAGCCGATAATTTTTTTCAAGTGTTATGTCTTTTTGAATTTAAAATTAGCGTTGTACTTACTTACTTACTAGGGTGACTCAACGACCCAAAGTGAGTCTTGGCCTCCGACAGCAGATCACGCCATGCATCTCGGTCTTGCGACATTTCTTGCCAATCGCTATGAGCAGATCTTTAGCAACAGCGTCTTTCCAGCGGTACCTAGGACGTCCAACCGGGCGTTTCCCATTTGGTTGTCCCAGGTACGCTCGCTTCACAAGATCCTCTCCCATTCTCACTACGTGTCCGAGCCATCGAAGCCTGGCTGCTTTGGTCTCCAATAATTTTAGGTTCGGACACTAGGTCTTCAATCTCCGTATTCTTCCTGACTCTCAACCTCCCATCTTCCAGTTTAAAATTAGCGTTGTGAACGCAAAAAATATTTAATAAACAAAAACATCCTTTTTGCTTCGCCGTAGTCGGGTAAAAAACATTTACAGTCAGCAAAAAGGGTACCGCATAAGGTACACTCTAATAATCTTTGGTGGTCAGAAGATGGGACCGCGCGGTAATACGTTTCCTCAAACGGGGGTTCCTTTCATAATAGAATGTGGCACAAAGGAGACATAATAAAAAGGAAAACAAGATGAAATAAGTATGTGGGCGAGTAAAGCCCTGTTTAATTTTGACTCGTTTACACAGTAAAAGTATATTTATGAGGATTTCCTGTGTGTTCACACACAAAGAGAATAAAAGGTTATGGTTCTAAACTAAATTAATGTTAAGTAGATAATAAGACTGAATGTGGGAATTCATTCGTTTCATAACTATTTTACATACGTTAAAAATACCCTCATGTCTAAAGGATATTATGAGGTTTAAGATAATACCAACGACAAGAGTGTGGACAGTCCAGCCTCCACCAATGTGATCTACAATTCCTTTGATGGATTTTGTTTTTATAATGGTAGCTAGTGGTGACTGAGTTTGTTGCGACGCTTCTTCTCAACACATGCCTAATTGTCTGTGTTTGCTCTCGAAGCGTTGGTAGGGCCCAAAAGATAAGGAGACGTGTTCTGTATGTAATAAAATGTAATTTTGACGTTCATAAATGACATAATATAGCATATTTTAACCTCAATAAATGATATTGACTACCCTAGTACCTATTTAATACGAAAATATCCTACGAAGTATTTTATAGTTAACTGAAACTTATTAAAGTTCTAGACATAATTTTACTTCAAAGTCAAAATTCAACGAAGTCATTTACGCCTGTGAAAATTAATTAGTACGTACTAGTTTATATCAGAATATCGTACGAGTTGAATCATCAGTGGAGATAAATTAATTTGAAACTTTCATGACAGCATCTCTTATGTAGAAATTATGTTGTGGTGCGTACGATTTCAAGGAAGTAGCAAATATAAAGCAAGAAGTAGAAATATGAAAGTTGCAAATAAATGTTTTGTTACGAACTTAAATGAATATTTAAAATATAATGAAAAAAATATTTTGGTACTGCCAGGGCTAAGTACATGAGAAAAGACAGAGTGAGGTCCTTTTTGGTTTGCTTGTTTTGTGAAACTTATTTGTGTATGCAGTTCATTTGTTCGTGTTTATGTTAGTTGATTGAAGAAACTTTTTAAGCAACAAAATAAGTACTTACCTTATCCAATCTACTACAGTGCAAATTGAAAATTAATCATTCACGTAGATGCAATCCGATTCACTCAGTACAGCACACTATTGAATTCTCCACCTAAAATATTTAATGCAGAACCTTGCCAAGATGCAAACTGGCTAGCCTAGCTAATGCAGGTGAAAGCAATAGACGAGACCGTACGATGTCATCTCGACAATTTGATTGCGCATTTCGAATATTCTCAATCTATGAATATGCAATCTCGGCGTACGTGGATCCACCCACCTCATTTATTATTCACTGCGATGCGCCAATTCTACAGATATTTCCAAATTGAGAAAATCTGTTCGCGTCCGATAGAGAACGAATGTAAACGAACATCGAACAGGAACGAATTTTGAATAATATTTTAGAAAGGATCCGTGACAATGCAGTCGAATCGGGAAAAGCGCATTAGTTGGTATGCAGATCCGGCCTCGAGCATTTTAAATTGTGTTGCCAATTGAATAGTATTGAAAACAACAACAGGATCAGAGATTTGAGAGCGGCCTAGAAACGTTGCTAGCATTCAAACCGCCGAATTACAAAACGTGTGCCAAAAATGTAAAAACAAATCGCGACTTTTGCACACTCGCGACACTTCACATTATTCACGTTATCTTTCTCAAAACTTTATATCGCAGATCTTAGTAACAGGAATAATTACATGCCGTATTAAATCTAGGTTCTTAACTGAATACAAAAAATATGTATTCAAAATTATTTATTATTTTTAACAATAAAATATCACTTAATTGCAATATAACTTACTGCCTAACAAGTAACGTTGTTATTTACATTTCCCTCGATTCAAATTATGTTTCATATAAACAAAAGATTACTTAAGGTTTTGCACCACCGATTATAAAATAATAAACATTATTCAATTTTATTAGAACCACAATCCATCCTCTGCTTCTTCCTCGCTGTCCGTCACTTGTAAGTCGTCTTGTATGACAGGATCGGGCTAAGGAAAAAAAATAGTATTTTAGAAATACATTTGAATCGATTTGATCCAATGAGCAACACAACTTACAAACATTACAAAAACGTTATACTTAAATTGGCTACAGATTAGAGTACAGATTTATTTTTATTTTCATAAGAATAGAAGAAAATATTCAGAACCTTTATAAGTCGCGTCCAATAAAAATAACGCTGACGGTCACCTGCGCACCAGACGATATGGGTCTCATTAGAGTTACGAAGTGGTTAGGGCATTTCGCGCGTTGCATGTCCGCGCCGCCGCGAGCGAGCGAGATAATGACTCTTCCAATGCTCAATCTCCTCCCCTCCAGCGTTCTTCGTATTCGGCGCGACTTACAAACCATGAAACTTAAAACATTCATAATACTAACCTGCCAGTTCTCTGGAGGTTCCTCTTTGAACTGCGGCGGCTCGATTGGCTGACCTTCCATCATAGGCGGCTCCATATTCATATCGGGTTCTATAGGCTCCTCCTACCAATAAATTAAAACAATTAGTGACAAGCGCCATTTTTCGCGCGTCTGTCGGCATCATGAAACCATGGACATATTATGAGAGGATTGGGCCTGTCGTTGTTGTATGTTGATGCTGTCTTTCTGAGATGTTTTGGGGTAATTTGTTTGACTAAGGCCCTATTTCCACCAAAGCGAAGAAGAGATGAGCGAGAGAAGATGTGTTTTGAATAACCAATTAGATTTCGTGATTTCTCCTCTCTGCTTGATCCATTTCCACCGAAGCTTAGCAGAGGGGAGATGTGGAAATAACGAAATCTGATTAGTTATTCAAAAAACTGCTCCTTTCGTCTCCTCTCTGCTCCGCTTTGGTGGAAACCGGGCCTGACCCTTCATGTTTCAATGAACAGCGGGGTATAACGATCCGAATGACACGTAGTGTGTTCGTGGCTTTATGATCCGACAATTTTCTTATGTAACCTTTATTGCGCCGTGACAGACGTTGGTACTGACAAGGTAATCTTAATGTTAGCGGGGTGATAGTGGTGCAGTAGAGAAAGGGAGATTGCTTCGGGCGGTTTCCTTACGTCAGTTTCAGTCTAGATGTCATCCACAGCTACGTGATGACGAGATATCGTGATATCTTACCTCCACTTTTTCTTGCCGTAGTCACGCAGAAGCTGTTTAAAACACCGCCAACTTCCCGACCCCGAGCTTTTTTGAGAAATTCATGACAGAAAATCTCAGAGACAATTTTGGCTCGACCTGGGATTCGAACCCAGGACCTCTCAGATGTAAGGCAGAAACTTTGCCACTACACCAACGAAGCAGTCGAGGCAAGCAGGAGTATGAGCTATTTATAGAACACAGTGTATGTATTGAACCTCAAATTGTATATCTGTTAGCACAGTATCCTACCTTGACAATGGGCGGGAAGGAGTACTCGCTGTTGTGGTGGTCGAGGTCGACGAAGTCGTCCGAGTGCGGTGGCGGCTCGTCGGGCACCTCACGCTTTATCAGGAACTCGGACGTGTCGAACGACGGCTCGCCCATCGGCATTAGCTCGTCTTCTAGAGAAGGATGAACGAAAATATATAAATAAATATAAATATACAACATCACATACATTGATCTAAGTCCGTGGTAAGTAGCGTAAGCACTTGTGTTACAGATATCAGAATCAACAGTGGTATTACAAATAAACTAAAATAAATACATATAACACCCAGACCATTACAAACAGACATGTTCAAGCACACAAATGTTTGTACAGAGCGGGATTGAACCAGCGACCTCTAGGTTAATAATCAACTTCTTGACCAATACACCAAAGTGGTCTTCAAACGTAAACGATAGTTGACTTTTTTTTAACATTACAACTTTAATTAGCATTGGATTTATTTTCTTATAGTTGTGGTTAGTTGAAGTGCATTTTATACAGCTTTGATAGTTTGTTTATGACACAACAGCCATAAGGATTATTTATTTATTTATTCTTCTCTTTCTGATCGTTAAGCAACAATTTTACACTTAACCTAGACACTTGAATGCGATAGGTAAGACTCAAGTTAATAAAATAAAACATACCCGGTCGAACAGACAATTGTACCAAGCCTTCAGCGGCATCCTTAGTCTCCACTTCTTCGAGCTCTGAGCTGCCGCTGTCAGAGTATTGCAGATCTACAAAAAAGGGTGAGGTTAAGATTGTGTTCTGTAAGTTCATTAGTTATTTGGACTTCAAAGATATTAGGAAAAAGTGACCATACCTTCTTCCAAACTATTTTGATCTTTCCTCGGTCTGCCACGCTTTCTGGGAGTAGCTCCTAAACAAAATGAAAACACAACTTAGAAACATTATTTTGGCTAGCCCCACTTGCATTTGCAAAACATGCGAACACTTTTAATGTCTATGAAGCTGACTGTGATAGTGGGGCTTACATGATAAAAATATTTATGTTTTTTTTTTTATATCAGTCTCAAAATTTAAGCGTTTGGGTTGTGTATACCCTATTACGATAAGTAAACCATAATTATAATCCTCGTTGCTTGGGCTTGCAACATAAGAAGCTGACACATGGCATAAGTTAAGATTTGTGTCCTTACACACGAGCAGCACATTAACGATAGCAAAATCGGCCACAGTCGCTGTCACTTGTCAGCAGCTAGCTATCGACCTGCCCACAGAAAGCTGTAGACACGGCGATATCTGCTCGCAGCAAGCTGTGGACACGTTGACGTCTTCGCGGCGTACAGACAGCTTGCAGACGTGCCCGCAGCAAGCTGCAGACACGTCGACATCTGCCCGCAGTAAGCTGTCGACACGTCGACGGCAGATGTTCACGCGTCGGCAACACGGCAGCGCAATGACTACAGCTAGCTGTCGCCTTCTTACTGTTCTTGCGTCTTCAGTCGCACGCAGTGTGTAGAGTACACACTGCACTACTCACCGTCGGCAGAGGCAGTGGAAGTGGACGGCTTGTGCTTCCTGGGCCGGCCGCGGCCGCGCTTCTCGTCGGGATGGGCCGCGTCCTCTGGCATCTTCTGTCGCACGCAGTGTGTAGAGTACACACTGCACTACTCACCGTCGGCAGAGGCAGTGGAAGTGGACGGCTTGTGCTTCCTGGGCCGGCCGCGGCCGCGCTTCTCGTCGGGATGGGCCGCGTCCTCTGGCATCTTCTGTCGCACGCAGTGTGTAGAGTACACACTGCACTACTCACCGTCGGCAGAGGCAGTGGAAGTGGACGGCTTGCGCTTCCTGGGCCGGCCGCGGCCGCGCTTCTCGTCGGGATGGGCCGCGTCCTCTGGCATCTTCTGTCGCACGCAGTGTGTAGAGTACACACTGCACTACTCACCGTCGGCAGAGGCAGTGGAAGTGGACGGCTTGTGCTTCCTGGGCCGCCGCGGCCGCGCTTCTCGTCGGGATGGGCCGCGTCCTCTGGCATCTTCTGTCGCACGCAGTGTGTAGAGTACACACTGCACTACTCACCGTCGGCAGAGGCAGTGGAAGTGGACGGCTTGCGCTTCCTGGGCCGGCCGCGGCCGCGCTTCTCGTCGGGATGGGCCGCGTCCTCTGGCATCTTCTGTCGCACGCAGTGTGTAGAGTACACACTGCACTACTCACCGTCGGCAGAGGCAGTGGAAGTGGACGGCTTGCGCTTCCTGGGCCGGCCGCGGCCGCGCTTATCGTCGGGATGGGCCGCGTCCTCTGGCATCTTCTGTCGCACGCAGTGTGTAGAGTACACACTGCACTACTCACCGTCGGCAGAGGCAGTGGAAGTGGACGGCTTGCGCTTCCTGGGCCGGCCGCGGCCGCGCTTCTCGTCGGGATGGGCCGCGTCCTCTGGCATCTTCTGTCGCACGCAGTGTGTAGAGTACACACTGCACTACTCACCGTCGGCAGAGGCAGTGGAAGTGGACGGCTTGTGCTTCCTGGGCCGGCCGCGGCCGCGCTTCTCGTCGGGATGGGCCGCGTCCTCTGGCATCTTCTGTCGCACGCAGTGTGTAGAGTACACACTGCACTACTCACCGTCGGCAGAGGCAGTGGAAGTGGACGGCTTGTGCTTCCTGGGCCGGCCGCGGCCGCGCTTCTCGTCGGGATGGGCCGCGTCCTCTGGCATCTTCTGTCGCACGCAGTGTGTAGAGTACACACTGCACTACTCACCGTCGGCAGAGGCAGTGGAAGTGGACGGCTTGTGCTTCCTGGGCCGCCGCGGCCGCGCTTCTCGTCGGGATGGGCCGCGTCCTCTGGCATCTTCTGTCGCACGCAGTGTGTAGAGTACACACTGCACTACTCACCGTCGGCAGAGGCAGTGGAAGTGGACGGCTTGTGCTTCCTGGGCCGGCCGCGGCCGCGCTTCTCGTCGGGATGGGCCGCGTCCTCTGGCATCTTCTGTCGCACGCAGTGTGTAGAGTACACACTGCACTACTCACCGTCGGCAGAGGCAGTGGAGGTGGACGGCTTGTGCTTCCTGGGCCGGCCGCGGCCGCGCTTCTCGTCGGGATGGGCCGCGTCCTCTGGCATCTTCTGTCGCACGCAGTGTGTAGAGTACACACTGCACTACTCACCGTCGGCAGAGGCAGTGGAAGTGGACGGCTTGTGCTTCCTGGGCCGGCCGCGGCCGCGCTTCTCGTCGGCGGGCGGCGGCGCGGGCGGCTCGTCCGGCTCCAAGTCGGAGTGGGCCGCGTCTTCCAACATCTTTTGTTGGACGTTTCGTATGTTGGCTTCTAACTGGCTAACGTTTTCACCGAACTGTAAATGACAATGAAGATTAAAGATAATATTTTGCAATAAAAAAGATCGACTGAGGTGAGGAATACTATCTTTATAGTTGCAACGTGAATGATGATAAGTCAAAAAAAAATAGCCACTAATTGCAGCGCTTGAAGGTTGCCAGTTTGAAACGTTCCATGTTTCTTGCAGCCCTTGATTAGTGCTTTTAAAAGTCACTTGAATAATGAGAGAGTAATAATCATTTATTCAATTCAATTCAATTCATGAGAAGTGGGGCTTCAAAGAAATGTAACATAAAGTCCAGCCGTTCTATTCTCTCATATACGAGTAGTTTAATTTGTCAGTACTAACCCAAAAATGTAAACAAACATGGAGGCTTACTTTTACGTTTTAATTCAAAACTATTTAAAAACACATGGTTATTAGTTTTGATATTGTGAAGCAGTCCATGGTAATGGTGTTCTAATGACATACTATGGATTTCATAATCGTACTTTTATATACCATACCATTTCTAAGAAAATTATTCATATTTACCTGTTCCAAAGCCTCCTGCGTGACTTTCAATATCGCCTCAGCCTGCCTCGTGAACTGCGAATTCAGGCCGTTGTACGCGCGGCAGTTGTCGACCAACAGTTGTATGTCGCGGAGAAACTCGTCGCGACTGTGGTATTTGTGGGCTGGTAATGAAGATATTAAAATTAAAATCCTATAATTCGGGTCAAGAATTAGTGAATGTAACAGAGCAATCTGATGACTATCTACAAAACTGTCTCTGTAGGGGTACCCTACACCTTAGAAAGTTAGTTAGTTGTGTTTTGAGTTAAACGACGACGTTTTAAGTTAAAGTTTATTATTTATGTTCACATAGTTTAGTTGTTTGTTTGTTGGAAGCTCGCGCTTAACTGGCTAATATGTACAGGTAAACACCTTGTCGCGCTAAATGCTGATGTGCAAAAATGCACGCGTGGTCTTGTCCTAATTGTGCGGTTTTAGGTAAACCGTACATGCTCCCGAGGCGAGAAAGATTCGTTAAAGCAATACAAAAAAGCAAAGAATATAAAATTCATACAAAATATATGTAAGTTACAAGTTATTTCTCTTAAAGTCTCTAGTTACTTAATTGTTTTCACACAACACGTATTACACTAAGCACTATCACTGTCACTGAATACTTTTCTGATGACCGGTGACGTACGAGGGCTGTTTGATAAGTCCATGACTTTGAAAAGAAAAACATATATTTTGTGTACAAAAACATTTTATTTTTCTACATACTCTCCTTTCAACTCTACACTCTTTTTCCAGCGATGCTCCAATCTCTTCAACCCATCCAAAAAATACTTTTTGTCAAAGCCTGCAAAATAGGCCTAGGTTGCAGCTATCACCTCTTCATTGGATGAAAATCTTTGCCCAGCAAGCCATTTCTTCATGTTTGGGAAGAGAAAGAAGTCACAGGGGGCTAAATCTGGTGAATATGGAGGGTGCGGCAATAATTCGTATCCTAATTCGACAAGTTTTGAAGTCGCGACTGCAGACGAGTGGGCCGGAGCATTATCCTGATGAAATAGAACTTTTTTCTTTGCTAGATGCGGTCGTTTCTTCATCAACTCTTCATTAAATCTTTCCAGCAATGCAGCATAGTAAGCACCGGTTATTGTCTTGCCTTTCTCCAAGAAATCGATGAAAATAACCCCTTAACTGTCCCAAAATACTGTTGCCATCACTTTACCAGCCGAACATACCGTTTTTGCCTTCTTTGGTGCACGTTCGCCGGTAGAAGTCCACTGCTTTGACTGTTGTTTAGTCTCTGGTGTATAATGGTGGACCCACGTTTCATCCACGGTTACGTACCGACGCAAAAATTCACTTGGATTGCGATTATACATAGCCAGACATGCCTCAGAAGTAGTCACGCGTTTTCGCTTTTGGTCGACTGTCAGTAAGCGCGGCACCCATCTTGCAGAAAGTTTTTTCATTCCCAAAATATCGTGCAAAATATGAAAAACTCGTTCAGTTGAGATGTGCACAGCCTCAGCTAACTCGCGTATCTTTACTCGACGGTCAGCCAAAACAATATTGTGGATTTTGTTAACAATGTCCTCAGTGGTTACCTCAATCGGCCTTCCTGGGCGCTCGGCATCATTGGTTGTAATATGTCCACAACGAAACTCAGTAAACCAATTATGTACCATTCCATGAGACGGCGCTGAATCCCCGTAATATTTTTTCAACTTGTCTTCGGTCTGCTTAATGGTTTTCCCGCGTAAAAAATAGTGTTTAATCAAGACTCGAAACTCGGAATTCTCCATTTTCGAAGAACACCTTCACAGCCGCCAAACTTCTTTTGTTATTAAATATTGTTTTCGCGCCATATTTGAAAATAGAATTATTTTAGGTTCGCAAAAATATTACTTTTAAGAAAATATCATTAAAAATAAAAAAAGTTTCTATTCAGCCTGAAAGTCATGGAGTTATCAAAACGCCCTAGTAGACTTGTGTATGCGGCCGTAGAGTGGTGCTGGGCCCGCAACCGATTCTCTTCTTACAGCTGTGTCGTTATTGGCATGAACTTGGTTAGTAGACCCGTGCAGGCGTCGCGTCAGTGGGATCGGAGGCTCTGCAGGTGGGTGACTTCGGCTTACAGTTGAAGAGATAGTCGCCGCGCAACGCGCTCGGCCGCGCCGCCAAATGTAGGTGCCCGCTGCGATCAGTATCGCGCTGGCCAGTATGTACAATACTATGTACTGGTGTACGTCATGTATGGTTAGGCTGTGTGTATCAGTTATTATTTCATTGTCTTCCTTGCTCTTCATTTGTTGAATCTGTTTGTCAACAAAGGTAAAGTCCTTTGCAAAACTTCCATATTTTGAACCATTTATTTTTGTGTGTGGGACTAGTGGAATACTAGTATTAAAGAGGTTGTTGATCGGATGTATGTCAACCTTGAGAACAGGTGACTGTACTGTCATAGTGTTAGACTGCTGTGTATGCGAATATATCGTGAAGGTTTCGCCCTTGATGACGCAGCCTTCCCCGAGCGCGATAACGCCGGCCTTGCTGACGCGCTCGGCTGCCACCTGACTCTCGCATATGATTCGTATTGTTTGTTGTCCACAGCAGAAAAATAAGTACGTATTTATTTTATTAAGCTGCGTCCACATGTCCGCACATTTTGTATGCGTAGTTTCACATAGGTTAGTGTCTTTTATCTTGATGCAAAGATTTTCATCTGACCTCAGGCGATAAACTGGTTGTTGTAACGGACACATCAGAGTTCTTTGATTGTATGGTGTGCAGGATCGTAATTCCAATTCCGTTAAAGGTATGTATGCGTCTTTCTTTAAGTTGATGGCGATATGTTCAGCGAACGGTCTTATTTTCGTAACATATTCTTCAGTTTCTTGAGGAATAACAATCAAATTGTAGATTTCGTAGTTATCACGGGATATGAGGGGAATTTTGATTTCGAAGAGGAAGTAGTTTTTCGTCATTCTAGCTTTAACTTTCAGCAAATGGTAAAGTGTTCTCAAATCAGTTTGTATGTTGTCGATCGGCAAGGTTAAATCGCTCGAAAGATGTCCGGATATTGTGTTCAGCTCTTTAGCTAACTGTTGTGGACTCAACAGATGAATGTCAAACTTTCCGTAATGAATTTCCGTGATTGTGTCCAGAAGTGTATCCTGAAGTCCTTTTAAATTCTCCAGAATGTTGTTAGCGATGATCGATGTGAGTGTAAAATCGTTAAGTTTTTGTACCGTCTTCACTTCAGTTGCCACTGTGTTCACAGCCTTATCTAGTTGCACGAGGTGTTGGTTGTACATTTTATGTTGTCGATCGATGGTTTGCTCTACTCGTTTTAATAAGTTGTTTTCGGCTTCTATAAGTGAGGTTTGATTTTTCCAAAGCTGGACAAGGTTCTTCTCGTTTGATTTTATAGTTTTTATGTCTGCTTCGTACTTTTCAGCAAATTCTTGATCAAGTAAACCAAACAAACTGTTCGCTATTGAGCCAATGCCGTTGATAAGCCCTCTACGGCGCCTTCTCGAGTTTGTATTTGGTTGACTAAGCAGCATATCATTGTTGTAGTTCAGTTCGGTGTAAGCGTGACGTAGCTGCAGCAGGATGACGTCACATTGGTTACGATTCACGGACGAGGCGCACATGCTTTCTAAGTTTGTGATATAGTGTTTGAATGTCTGTATTCCATGCCAATAGGGATCCATGTCGTAAAATACAATCAATTTCCATTCGTCGCGCATATGGTGCATGTCCGTGACCTTGTCAAAGTAGAGACTCTGGTTACCATTCAGGTAAGTAAGGCTGTAGTTGCATCGAGCTGGTGTTATAATTGTCAATAGTGATAGAATTGTCCATATCAAATTGAATGATCTCTTGATGAAGTTACATGTTTTCTTGGTTTTTGTTTCGTTGTTTTGTTCGTTCTGTTGTTCTTCATTGCTCTGTATTTTGTTTGTTGATAATATAGGTTTTTCTTTGTTTTCAGGTTTTGATACAGGTAGTTTCGATAGTTTTGTAATCGGCCGTTTCATTGTTCCGTTCTTTGTTTTGATGGTGACCACTCGAACATGGCCGTCCTTTCCTGGATGTAACTCGATCACCTTTCCCAAGGCCCACTTCCCAGGCGGCAAATTAGCATCGTGAATAATGACAACGTCATCGATTTTCATATTCTCTTGTGTTTGACGCCACTTGCTGCGTGGTGACAGCTGAGATAAATACTCCGCCTGCCACCTTTTCCAGATATCCTTGTAGATTTTTTGTATAAGTTGCCAACGTGTGCGTTCATCCGTTTCAGTTTCAATAATAGTTAGTGTCGGACCACTTGAAAGGAAATGTGATGGTGTTAGGTAGTCAAAATCATTCGGATCTTCGTTGAGTGGTAACAGTGGTCGGCTGTTCAGGCAGGCTTCGAGTTGAGCTAGTAGGGTTGAGTGTTCTTCATATGTGAGTTTTTGTTCACCAATGACGCGGCGGAGGTGGTACTTAAGGCTCTTGACTGCAGCCTCCCAGAGTCCTCCAGCGCTTGGCCACGATGGGGCATTAAAATGCCATTCTATTTGCATGTCTGTTATAGCTGAGAAGAATTGAGGATCAAGCAGTTCTCTCAGATTGAAGTATTCTTGCTGTAGTATGTTGTTGGCTCCGACGAAGTTCGTGCCGTTATCACTGTACATGTGTTGCGGGCTTCCTCGTCGGGCTGCAAACCTCTTCATGGCTGATAGAAATGATGATGAGCTTAGATCCGAGACCAATTCCAAGTGCACTGCCTTCGTCGCCATACATACGAAGACAGGCTATGTAACCTCTTGTTGTTTTTACGCCTCGGCCCTTGTTAGTTTTGACATCGACGTATCCGGTGTAATCAACTCCGGTGTGATGAAACGGTCTTGTAGGATTGCATCGTGCAGCAGGGAGATCACCCATCAGCTGTTGTTGTTTTGTTGGATTTTGTTTTCGACAAATCACGCAGTTGCGTAGTCGTTGTTTGACAGCCCTAATGCCGCCGACAATCCAATACTGTTTTCTTATGTTTGCAGTCGTAAGGCGCGCTGCTCCATGAAATGTGATCTTGTGGGCTTGATCGATTAAAAGATCGGTGAAGTGTCCTTTGTGCGGAATAATAATAGGGTGTTTTTGGTCTTCATGGATGTTGGCGTTGCTTATGCGACCTCCCACTCGGAGAAGTCCCTCTTCGTCCAAATAAGGGTTCAAGGGTAAGATGTTGCTTTTTCTATCCAGTTCTTTTTTTTGTTCCAATTTTGAAATTTCGTCTTCAAATGAGGTAAGTTGTATGTGTTTGATGATAATATTTCTTGCTTTTGTAAGTTCCGGTATAGTTAGGTACTGCGGGCGGTGTT
Organism: Pyrausta despicata; assembly: GCA_963921415.1. NCBI lineage: Eukaryota > Metazoa > Arthropoda > Insecta > Lepidoptera > Crambidae > Pyrausta > Pyrausta despicata. Next base: position 9,048,830 of record OY992853.1, read on the forward strand.
TGACACGCGATACCGTTCTTAGTATCCATGCGACGACACGTGTCACTCGACCCAGGCAGCTGTTCCGTGTAAGTATATCGTCGATGACGTCAGATCTCTGGCGTTTTGTTGTAACGTTTGTTTGAATTTGTTTGTTAGATTTAGTTTCTTCATTTGTTTTGTAATTAATGTTCTCATTTTCTGTTCCAGGTTGAAACGTTTGCAGCCAATGGGGTCCGTGCCACCAAAGGGGATGTTCTTTCAGCTGGATTGGAGTTATACCTCGGCTGGCGCAGTCAGCTGGGTTTTCAGCCGATTTAACATAGCGCCAGCAGCTTGCAGGCATCGTAGTCACTATCTTCTGCACTTTGTTGAATACAAATGTTTTCCAACGGCTTTGATCACCGTGTAGCCACCCTAATACAGCAGTGGAGTCTGACCAGCCGTACAGGTTTAGTTTGTGATTAGGTAAGCATTCTTGAACTTTTTCCATCAGCGTGGCAAGAAGCAAAGCAGCGCAAAGTTCGAGTCTCGGAAGTGAAATTGTTTTCTTCGAAGGCACAAGTCTTGATTTTGCCGCCACCATGACAATTGAATTTTGTTCGATTACGCAATATATCACACAAGCATAAGCGTTTTCCGACGAATCGCAAAACCCATGAAGTTGTATTTCATCTTGTTTTTTCACTTTTAACCATCTTGGTAATTGTATGTTGTTTATTTCGTTTAGCTGAGATTTGATATTCGCCCATTCCTTTTTGATGTTTTCAGTTATTTCATCGTCCCAATGTAAGTTTTCTCGCCATACTTGTTGAAAAATAAGTTTTAGTTTAGTTGTTACAGGACATAACCAGCCCAAAGGATCGAAAATTTTTGAAATTTCCGATAGTAAAAGCCGTTTTGTGACTTGTTTTGTTGAATTCGTGTCAATCGTTATTTGAAAGGTAAAGTTGTCATCTGTAGGATTCCATCTCAGGCCCAATGTTTTTGTTGACTCTTGATGTCTAAAATGATATGCTTCTTGTTCGTCGTTTGTAGGGTTGTCATCTAATAGTTGAAGGTTGTTTGATGACCATTTTCGTAAGTTGAACCCACCGGACATAAGTAGTTTTTTCAGGTCGTTTTTGATGCGCGTTGCCGTTTCAAGGTCATCACAAGTGTAAAGTAGGTCGTCCATATAGAACGATGTTTCTATGATGGCTGCTGCGTCAGGGAAGCGGTTTCTTTCGTCATTTGCAAGTTGTTTCAGCGTCATCATAGCTAAAAACGGAGCCGCTTTCGTGCCATAGGTAACAGTTGTTAGCGCGTACTCCTTAATGATCTGATCGGATGACTCTCTCCATAAGATTTTTTGAAACTTTTGATCTTCCTCGTTTACTAAAACTTGCCGAAACATTTTCTCTATGTCAGCGGTAAGTGCAATCTTGTAGAGTCTCCATTTCAAAATGATTGATTGGAGGTCTGTTTGTATGTTTGGTCCAGGGTACATTAAATCGTTTAAACTTTCACCCGAAGTTGTTTTGGCAGATGCGTTGAATATGAAATGAAGTTAAATATGAATCGGCGCGTTGCACACAGTGATGCGGTAAATAATAGTTCGGTTTCGTGTTGCTATCACAAGGTCGCATGTGATTCAATTCTTCGTATTCTTTTATAAATAATTTGTAACCTTTCTCTATGTTTTCGGATTTTCTGAATTTATTTTCTAGCTGGTGAAATTGTGCTGCGGCCTTGTATCTCGATTCTCCTAATTTTTCGTTAATGTCAGGGTGTAAGGGCAGTCGTACGACATAACGACCATCCTGTTGTCGTTTTGTAGTTTTTTGGTAGTGTTGTATGCAGCTTAGATCTTCGGCAGACATCTGAGAGTTTTCAGTAATATCTTCAATAGTCCAAAACCTGCTAATTTCATCCAAATTGTTGAGTATGACGTGGCATTGGTACGATCTCATGTTACCACACAAAATCCAACCAAGAAGAGTTTGTTGCGCAATAGGGTGTGTTTCTTCTCCCTTTACTATCCCTCCTAGTATGATGTTTGAGTAAACGTCAGCCCCGAACAGGATGTCGACGGGACGGCTGATGTTAAAATCTGAGTCTGCTAGTTGAAGACCTTCCAGATGCGTCCATGTTGATGGTGTTGTAAATGATCGGTTTGGTAGATTGTTTGTTAGGTTGCGCATGACGTAGACGTCTGTGTTGAAGCTATGGTTGCTAACGGTTGATGAGCACGTGATAGTTATAGCACCCTTGCAGTGGTTCTCTCTCGCTCCGACCCCGAAAATTACTCCAGCGGTTTTATGCCGAGGCAACTCGAGCATCTGAGCGGCGTTTTCAGTAATCAGTGAAACTTGCGAACCCTGGTCAATTAATGCTCGTAAGATGATTTCTGAACCGTCATTAGCCTTGACCTTGACTTGAGCGGTCGCTAAAAGCGTTTCGGATATGTCTTCCATAGAAGCGTGGCTGTTTGAGGTGGATGCACCCTCGTTGTTCTTGAAGACAGGTGTTTTGTTCATATTTATGTCTTGATGAAGAAGTGTATGGTGTTGTTCATTACATTGTCGGCATCTTTTCTCTGATTTGCATTGCTTGCCCTTGTGATCGAACAAACAATTCCGACATAAGTTATGTTTCGCAATCAATTTCCTGCGATCGAATAAATGTAACTTGATAAACTCATTACAGTGGAATAATCCGTGTTCATTACTGCAGAGTGGGCACTTTACGTAGCTCGGAATAGTATTCGATGTTATTTTGTTCAATGTTGGGTAATTATTATTTGTAGAGTTATTAATAGTTTTTGGTTTGGCATTGAAATTTTGGTTAGCGCTGAATGCCTTGTAGGTATGCTGGAACTTGTTTGATGAACCACGTTGTTGTTGATCAGTAATCTGTCGTTCTTGTTTTCGTCGCGAACTCTCTAAAGATGTAAACTTAGTTTCCAAAAATTGTAGAAACTCACTAAGTATCGGTAGCTCTCTTGGTTGTTTGAGACTTTCAATATAGTCGTTGTAGGTGTCTGTATCCAATTTTTGAGATAAGAGGTGCACTAAAATTGGGTCCCATGTTGAAATGTCAACGCCAAGGTTTTTGATGGCGTTGAGACATTCGTTCGTCGTGTCATGCATTCTTTTGATAGGAATTGCTGTTTGGTATTGAATAGTTGGTAAGTTAAGCATAGTATTCAGATGTGAAGAGAAAATAAGTTTTTTGTTGTTATATCTGTTGTTTAGTATCTCCCAACAGATATTATAGTTGTCTGAAGTTATTGCAAGATGTTGGATCAGTTTTTCAGCTTCACCCCTGACCTTTGATTTAAAAAACTGCATCTTCTGTGCTTTTGATAGTGTTGAGTTGGAATGGATAGTTTCGATGAACAAGTCCTTGAAGGTTGTCCATTGTTGATAGGTACCACCGAAGACAGGCAGGTCCATTACAGGTGTTGATTTTTCTTTATGTGACGTAGACCACATTTTGATGTTCAATGCTTTCTTCATTGATTTATACTGTCTTTCGTATTTTTCAAACTGTTTTTCGTACTCTTCTTGTTCGCATATCACTTCACTGTCAAGCTCCCAGTGCAATGAATCAATTGTTTTCCACCTTGCTTCCATGTTGTTTAAAGTGTCTTCGAACTCCCACTTATCTTTTATTTCGTCTAAGTCAATCGCAGCGAGCGTCCTTGAGAACGCCTTGAAGTTGCTACACTGCCTCCGTAACATTTCTTCGGCCTTACTTGCGTTGCCATGGGACGTAGTTGAGTTTGATGTTTTTTCAAAATACTGTTTTCGTTGTTGTTGTTGATAAGGTGTAGAAGGTTCACCAGAAGGTCCAGGTTCACTTGTTTGTATTACAGGATTCTGCGGTGCCTGCTCTCGTGTTTGAGTTTCGTTTAGATTTTCTTGTTCAATAGTTGTTCGCGCTTCGTTATAGATGCTTTTCGTTAGTTCATAATAGTTTTCGGTAAAGTACATAAAGTTCTGGTCTTCAAATGCACATATTTGTATATGGTTTGTTTGAAATTCCATCCAGTAGGAATCAGGCGTTTCAAGACGTTTCTTAAAATAAGTTGGTGTCTTACGATCAGCTGAATCTTTCTTAAAGTTCCGTAGAAGTTTCTGCATCTCCTCAATGAGTTGGTTTTGGGTTGCGAGTAAGTCTTCGATTTTGCTCATGTTGTTGTTGTAGGTGACGACTGCTAATCGCTAAATGTGCTAACCTGTACCCCAAATACGATATGTGCGTACTCGTCTCAATTCGACCGGTGAGACCCGCTTGTGGGAGGCCGATCGAACTGATTCGCTATCGCAAAAGAGCTCAAGATCACACAGTGCGAAGATGTTGTTTGCAGCCGTTGGTGACGTAGACAGATGACAGTGTCCACAGGATGGTGTCCGTGCACTCAGAAACAGGAAATCCACAAGTATAAGGTAACACTCGCGAACTCTGGTCCCGCTTACACGAAAGCTCGAAGGACCACTACGATGTAGGGGTACCCTACACCTTAGAAAGTTAGTTAGTTGTGTTTTGAGTTAAACGACGACGTTTTAAGTTAAAGTTTATTATTTATGTTCACATAGTTTAGTTGTTTGTTTGTTGGAAGCTCGCGCTTAACTGGCTAATATGTACAGGTAAACACCTTGTCGCGCTAAATGCTGATGTGCAAAAATGCACGCGTTGTCTTGTCCTAATTGTGCGGTTTTAGGTAAACCGTACAGTCTCATTGTAACAAACACGACTGAAGTAATTTGTACGATAGAGAATTGACTGGTATTTTAAACAAAGCCATGTAGTGCATAAAAAGCTTTTTTTAAATGTATGGCATATAAGGAGAACTGTACTAAATGAAGTTCCTATAGACGCAAAACAGCGCATACGTCACTAACGTGTGTCACAAAACCTTATGCAACATTAACACAGATGAAAAGATCAATTGAAAATCATTCTTAAATTTTTTTTAAGTAGGGTGACCTAGATGTTGTTGACGGAAATCGGACGACTCAAAGGTTTTCTATTACCTATTAAACTGTTTATTTATATTTTGTGTTTAATTACTTGTCTTATAAAACTGACTGTTTATGAGATACACGAGACACAGAATTGCAAATGGGTATTTAACATCACCAATCGTTGAAGTACTTTCGTTTATAATGATATTCTTATCCATTTTTGGCAATAAAATTCCTTTGCTTATGAATAAAGTATTATTATTAATATTGTATCTTTCTTTAAGGATACCACGGCACAACGCCGGTCCTTTTGGAAGGCGTACGTGGGGATATAGATCCAACACGAAGAGGCTCCTGTAAGATACCTGTTAATGTTTTTTTGGGATATGAAAACATAGCGGATACATCTCTGCCTGCACTATTAAGGAGATACAGCCAAAGACAGCACCGGCCAGGTGCAAGGACTATTGCAGAAAATATGGAAGCTAATAATAATACAGTATTACTATCATCAATCCACATCAATTAAAAATCTAATATTGCGAATAATAAGAAATGATCAGTTCAGGTGTTAAATTACGTGTTGATTTTTAGAAATATGGTTTTGGTATTTATTTTTAATGGAGTCAAATACACAAATCAAATCAAATTATTTACTTTGAGAAACAAACTCAAAAGAAGCTCCTATTCAGAATACAATCTTTGAAAGTCTTTACCTTGAATTTTCTTCCCCATAGTTTCCATATCGATGGGCTTCTTGATGACGCTGTAATAATCTTTGACTTGTTTCTTGTTCACCGGTTTGAGGAAGGGCCACGCTTCTGGCATTATTTTGAGCTTGGTGGTAAGAAGATTGTCCAGGATGAACGATAGCGCGACCTGAACAAAATAAGACGGTAAATAACAAAGCCCGACAGATCAATAAGGCCTTTTGTGAAAATCGAAATTCGTCTAAGCGAAAATTCATCTTTTTGTATAAATTTGTACGTCAGCAAGTCCATTGTAAATTGTGACTTTGCAATAAAAACTGGTAGCTTGAATTGTCGTCTGTGCAACGAAAAAAAAATCGTTTGACGGTTTTCTTTTTTCGTAATAAACTTCCTGGGCTATTTTACTTTTGGAGAGAACGTCGTGATAGTATATCAGAATAGAAATATAACTGATCTTGGTATGATATATGTAATATGAGGATGCCGACAGAGTAATATCTTAAATTTTACACAGAATGCCAGGTTACACATGTCAACTGTAAAAATAGTTTTAGAAATGAGAGAGAACAGAGGCGGTTTGGTCAAATTGGGGTAGCCTGATGTTCTGTTGCCTGTAAAAAAGTTATTTACCTGATCATTGTCGTCCAGAAGTGGGTTGATCTGTTTCTCCAGCTTGATGATTTGTTCTTCTTTCTCGGCTAGCTTTTCGACGCAGCGTTGAAGCATTCTCTGCGCTGCTAGAGTCAAAGTGCTTGTCGGGCCTAAAATGACAAAATTAATCAATTGCGATGCCTGCTCGTAATCATATGTCGACATCCTCATGAAACGTCGTTACGATCTGTCAGCCATACACATCAGGGCTAAGACAATTTGATTCGTGACAGAACGTCTGCTGGTTTTTAAGTTCTAGATGCGAACAATTGTTCAGGTAAAGCATGTCTTCCATTCCTGTTCGGACAATATCGGCATCAACCCTCGCGGCATTGGGAGGCATGGGGAGCAGGCAGCCGGCCAAGCAACTACGTCATCTCGCGACGTCATCACGACCCCAGCACGAGCGCAGGAGCCGAACGTTCGCCACTTGCCCATACGCACCCATATGAGTAATTCTAAGCTTTAAATGTATAACCTTTGTTCATTGCGAGTGATATGATTTATTAATTTATTTAAGTATCACATAGTTTCTATATATAAATAAATACTGATCTGATTAGCCCGATCAGAGACCAAGCATAAAACCAATGCTGCAAATGTAATAAGCCCTCACCATTATACAACGTAGAGTTCTCAACAATCTGGTTGACATCTGCCAAGAAGTCTTCGCGGCTCTGGTATCTCTTCTGACGTAGGTTGTCGCGGATTGTTTGCAGATCCATCGGCCGCGATACAATGCGGTAATAGTCGGCTACCAGCTGCGATACAAATAAAAATAATAATGCTCTATTAATAAGGATTAACTTAGCAAGCATAGTCAACGCGAATTACTAGCCTACAAAAGTTGCGGGACTGGTGACCTTGGAATCGTCGGGTAAAGTCGCTCCACGTCGTTGGTTAACGCATGACACAGTAAAGGGCATAAAGTCCGTAGTGACTACTACAAAGAGTTTGGCATCAGGATTCACGTGGCACTCGTCGGGATTAAGTCTCTCCTGAACAGCTTTTAACCTTGTACAAAGCACAAGTTCGCTCCTGCATGGAGTACTGCTCTCACCTGTGGGATGGCTCAGCTAAATACCAATTAGCCGCTCTGGACTCCGTGGAGCGTCGAGCCAGGAGGCTGATTGGTGACATGAAGCTGGTGGAGACTAAGCTTGATAGTCTAGACCACCGCCGTAAAGTTGCCTGCTTGTCGGTTTTCTACAGACTCTACTTCGGGGAGTGTGCTCATGAGCTCCATATGCTCATTCCATCAAGTCCATTTTACCAGAGAACCACCAGACGTAAGGCGGGTTACCATCCATACTTGGTTGATATACCAACTATACGCACTAAGCGCTTCGCTTCATCCTTCATAATGCGCACAGCCAAGGAATGGAATGCACTTCCGCCGACGTTGTTCCCTGTTTCTTATAACTTGAGCTCATTTAAAGCGAAAGTCAATAGGCACCTTCTCGGTAAGCTCGCTACATCGTCGACATCTTCTTTACCTCTTAGACGGAGAATGATGTCAAGAGCCAACCCATATTAATAATAAAAATAAAATAAAAAAAGATTGCTTGTTCGCCTACCTTGGTATTAACCGGGAACAAAAACGGTTAAATATCAGGCTAGTTACTGATATGGTTCATCAGTACAGAAAATAGCCGAAGTAGCCGAACGGTATTATGTTAAAAATAAATTAACAACATTACATATATTGATCTGACTCCGTGGTAAGTAGTTTAAGCATTTGTGTTACAGATATCAGAATTAACAGTAGTGTTACAAATAAACTTAAATAAATTTATAAAACACCCAGACCACTACAAACAGAGATGTTCACGCACACAAATGTTTGTACAGTGCGGGGTCCGCGACCTCTTGGTGAATAGTCAATTTCTTGACCATTACACCAAAGTTGTCGCCTCTCAGCCGGGCGTTTCTCAAGTTGGTCGCAGGATTCAGACGCAGTACTACGAGCTTGTAACAGGTCACATTGTGATATTCAAAATCGAGTACGCTTGATAAAACAGCATTTACCTTTGGGTTAACCGGAAATAAAAACGGCTGAACATCAGGCAGATGCCTCATATGGTTCACAGTACATCCTCCAACAAAGATGACAACGTTACAAGCGGGTAAGTCTTTCGCTTTTTATCTGGTCGTTTGACCAAATGGTCGCAGGATTTAAATGCAATTCTACGACCCTTGTTAAAAGTCACATTGTGATATTCAAAATTCGAGTGCGCTTGATACAACAACATTTACCTTTGGGTTGACCGGGAATAGGAACGGCTGAACATCAGGGAGATGCCGCATATGGTTCAGTACGTCTTCCAACAGAGATGACAGCGTCACAAGAGGGTCAGTCCTTCGCCTCTCGGCCGGGCGTTTGACTAAATAATCGCACGATTCCGAAGCGGTCCCACGCCGTTTGTTGCGGGCCCCAGCACGAAACTCTAAACTGGGACGGCCTCTGCGACGTTTTATGTCTTCGGTTGAGTGCTGTGTAAAAATATTTTAAGGTTCATAAAACTACAACTACCAGAATTAGACGTCACAACCGCTTTGACGTTATTTTGTCGTAAGTGGAAAATTTGAACTAAACTCAACATGACAACACGAGATGATTTAAAGTTTCGATAAGGGGGAAGATAGGATAGACATGCATTATCTATTCGTATTTTCAAGTTGCTGACTTATATTACCATAAGAATAGATAATAACTACGTAGAAGTGAAATTCCTTTGTCGAAGGCCTAAATGCCGCGTTATAATACCTACTTGCCCCCTCAGCCCGTTTCCCCCCCCCCCCCCCCCCCAGACTCCTGGTCAGTATAATACGGATGTCAGCTCTGTTACTATTAGCTAGCAAGCTAGCGTGAGCTTATATCCAGTTTTAAAAGGTAGTCAGATCACGTTCGATAATCGCGAACTATCTTCTAACGTCATCCATACAACTTCTTATAAATAAAAATACCTTTATAATCTTCGAAGACAACGTCAGTTTAGTTCCATCGACGTATCCCATCTCGTCATCGTCAGGGTCTTGTGGTAACTCCTGATCCAGCTCTATGGGCGAGGACGGTCCACCTCCCATCGCTCCGGTGTATAGCGGACACGATTTGTTTGTGCGCATGTGGCCTACTTGACCGCACGCACCGCACTAGGGATAAATAAAACAATACTGATGATTTTATTTGAACTCGTGATTGAAGGTATAAAATTCACATTTACGTACTGACACGATTACGACGGTAGATAAATCGATCGGTTCTTTATAAAAAAAAAATCAGCAACAGTCGCAAGATACTGTCGAACATAGGCTTACCCTAAAGGATCATATTCAAAAATATATGAGCACCATCTACACCCACCAACAGATCAATTTGGTGTCAATGTGATCTTTAGCATCCCATTGCTATACAATTTTGAGCATGAGCGCAGCACCCCCACCCTATCGTCCAAGCGTAGAAAGTGTTAAGGAAGATTTTTAGGCGAAATATATACATAAAACGTTGAATATCATGAGAACCCCATTGATCCTGCGTCAAGTTTGATCGCGAAATCCACCAAAACTAAAATTTAAAAAATCCTTTTAGTTCTTGAATTCAATCAATCACATATTAAAGGCAAGCGTCTACAGGTCGATATCGCACGCATCACACGCAACGGATTTTAGTTAACCTTGTATAGGAACTCACACAACGCGTCCACTGTTCCGCATCGTACGGCATCGGCAATGCCGACATGCGGTGCGTACCGATGACTTCATACGGAATGTCGCTCTATAAAAATTCGAAAGAAAGTATCATCGGCAATCCGATTGCTGATACTCGCGTCGGCAATCCGATTGCTGATACTGGCGTCGGCAATCCGATTGTTGACCGCTTCCGATAGTGGACGCAGTAAAGAGTTAATACGTTGCGTGCTATGCATGCAATGCGTGCAATACCGACCTGTGGACGATTGCTTTAAAAGAGCAACGTCTTGTTTTTTGACGACGTTACAAACATCTCAAAATATTTATTTATCTCTCACCTTCAACTTGAGATCTGGTTTCAGCTTAGCCCGGCGGCGCGATGGCGTGTGCAGATCCGGCTCCTGTTTGATTTGACCCAACGGAATCATCGGGGAGGGGGACCCCAAGTCGTTTGATGAGGATAAGTTCATACCTGAAAACAAAAATAGACATGTGTAAGATCAATTGATTCCTAAAACAAAAAGAGTAAGACACACGCGATATTTAGCAGCGACGCAGTCGTGTAACGCAATACGGCATCGACTCTTTTGCAGTCGCAAATGGTATTTTACGTTACCTTTACACACTTGCGCTACTTTTAGCGTCAATAAATTTTTGACTTCATTTGTATTATGTTGTTATTCCTTCAATAAATAAAATAAAAAATACAGTCGCGATGCAGAAGCTGGCCATTTGACTGTGGTGATGCTAAAAGTCGCATTTTGTTGGTAGGTTGGTTGGATCCAACCTAGGATTGGAATTAGATTGGAAACACTCACTGTCGCTAGGGAATGATCCAGGTACTGTCACATTTCCTGCAAGTCTTTCTCTCTCCTGATTCCTTTTGATGCGTCTTAGTTGTTCCTGTAAAAAAACGTAACGGAATTTTTTAAAAGTGTTTGAAATTGAAAAACCGACAGGATAGCAAGCCCACTGATACAAAGCGTATACGGTCATGCACCCTGTAACTGATGCGATTGGTCCGTAGTGCGACTAACAAATCATCTGACAGGAGGCATCACATTTATGACGTATTCAATCAGTTATATTTAATTTTGCTTTAAGATTTTTAACATAGTTATTGATATCAGACACATAGTGGAACAAATGTGTGATAGCTTTAGATCAAACCAAACAGAGGACGTCCTTACAATCTTCAACTTAAAAATAGGCCGCTCACGCACACGCATGCATCACATCGTAGTACTGACGACGACTTGAGAGTGGAGCAGGTCCATTGCACTCGGCTTAGTAGCGCCACATGTGACCAGCTCATTGCTATCTGCCTCTTTTTGGTTTGATCTAAGGGCGTAGTATAACTTTCGGGTACCATAGTTTTGAGAGTACCATTTGAAACCATAGAGTACCATTTGAAACCATAGAGTACCATTTTGACTCAGTGTTGAATCTTTAATTGAACAAGCGATTTCTCTAGAAGCGCGTACCGATATCTCTTACTTAAACATTTAAAAATATATTTTGTGTAAGAGCATTCCCTTCCCACCAGCCTGTGTCGCTGTTCTAGGGCCTAAAAATATGATTGAGGTACGTTTTAAAGATCTCCGCGAGTAGACTGGGCCAAAATTCTTACATTTATAGTCATACCTGAATTCTTCGTTTTTCTCTCTTCATCTCTTCCTTCTGTGTCTCGTCCATCGTAGCGAACTGTCTAATGAACGCGTCGTCCTTAGTCGATCGTATCTTAGTGTAGGCCTCAATGACGGCCGCTTTGCGCACCAATTCTACGCGCGTGTAACGCTGGCCCGACGCGTTGCGGAACGTGCGTACTATTCTTAGGACGCGGCCTGGAAAGTGGAAATAATGTTAGAATATCATAAGGATGAAAGTTCACTACTCCATTTCAAAATACGTTTCGTCGAATTACAATTCATCGTGCTTGTTGTCATAGTCCATTATTTGTATTTTGAAATGGGGTCGTGAACCCTGAGGATGAAAGAGGACGATACGTCACAAAGAATATATACAGGGTGACAGGCAATGCGATGCATTCCTTAAAAGAGGTTAACGAAGAAACGAATAAGATTCGGACATGGTGTCAAATGTTTTACATGTCTGCAAATACAATCCTTTAGGAAAGAAGATACGTTTCGACAAATAGCTATGAACATATGGGCTACATAACATACAAAAGGGTTGCTTACACGAGTCTATTAATTTTAATACATTAATATCAACAAAAGTTAATCGAGAACTTTGAGTTGAGAAGTATAAAAATCGACCGATAACTATCAAAATGTAATTATTTGAAATGAAAAACCTGATGAAACGAAAGCCCGCTCTGGGGATAAGTCAAGTATAAAACATAAATAAAAATCAATTTACCTTGGCTAGAAGCTTGCTGCTGTTCATTTTGATTAATCTGTGGTTTCTTTTCAGATTGTCCTAAAATCATTTTTCTTAACTCTGCCCTCTCCGCTTCTTCTCTTTCCAATGATAGCTATAAAAATAAAAAAAACAAACGAATGAGGTGAGTGTCAACGGCTAGACTTATTTTGAACAGCCATAGCTAAGAACCACCATGATGAAAATAATTTCATCATGGTGTTTTTAGAAAATGGACTTTCGAATAAAAAAAACGCTTTGAAATCGATCCATTCGTTCGAGAGCTACGATGACACAAACTGGCTTATACTTATAGATAACTTATAGCACACTATTTTGTAGGGTGGTAAAGCAACGTCCATATTTGGCGACATGCTAAGTGATTTCATGTCGTAAACAGATCATTTCGAGCGAAGTTGAACTAGGCCGTCTGACATAGTTGGGCGCGACATTTTATGGCAACGTGGACAAGGCTTTAAATTGTTAGAGATAAAATCTGAACAATCGATTGTGACACTACGACCCTTTAAATCACAAATTATCAATAAACACAACGCGTTGGCGGAACTCTTGGAACACTCATGTCATATTGACGACCACTTTGGTGTAATGGCCAAGAAGTTGACTATTAACGAAGAGTTCGCGTGTTCGATGCCCGCACTGTACAAATATTTGTGTGCATGAACATGGCTGTTTGAACCGGTCTGGGAGTTATATGGGTTTATTTAAGTTTTTTTGTAATACCACTTAATTCTGACACAAGTGCTTAAGCTACTTACCACAAAGTCAGATCAATTGAAGCTTCTCCCGCGCAATATTTATTTGATGCTAAGTTATTGTGATACTACAAAAATAGAGCTGCTCAAATGTTTAATTATTTATTAAAATGTACGACGAAAAGTAAACTGTGTACCTGTTCCGTCGTTTTCTTGTTAGCCAGCATGTTCTCAATGTTTTTGCCCATCTCTTCCAAATCGGACTCCTCACTGACAGAGCTCTCGGCTTCATCGGTACTGAGCACTTCTGTGCTTTGCAAAACTCTGTTCTGAAGCTCGAATATACGTTGACATTCTTCTTTGTACCTGATGAAAATAAAAGAATGTAAGAAGGTATGTTAGATTTTGAAAATATGGTACATCGTTGCATCTTACTGTTGAAAGAAACTTTTAGAAATTTGAGTATGATTTTTGTAGAAAATGTATTAATTACCTCTCCTGATGTTCAGCGATCGAGAAGCGGTTTCCTCTTGAGAACTTAGTCATACCTTCTTCTCCAGCCTTCGCTTTCTCAGTTGATAAAGTTCTGACCACATCAATGACTTCCCAACGGGACAATTTTTTGATCTAAAACAAAAACGTTCATTATAAGCATGACCCTTGGAAATGAGTCGTACTCGTAAGACACATAACACATATTTACGTTATTAAAGAGTAAGAGCTTCACAGTATCGCACAGGTCGCTTCTGATGTTAGCAGCTGCGTAAGAGACTGCCAACATATGCAGGAATGTCGCACTCAGGCACTCCAAACTTCCTCAGCTCATCTGCAAATCTGCGCAAGTCTACATCGATACCAGTAACAGTTCTCTTCGGCTGGTTTTCTGCGTTCGGCTGCTGCGTCGGTTTGTTGGGTATTGCGCACGTATGAGAACCTCGAGCGCACAAACTTGTCGATCTTTACTTACAACTAACTTTAGATAGACTTACCTCCTCCTCAGGTACTCCAAACTTCCTCAACAATGCCTTCGCGTTATTCCGACTCAGCCTTCTTAAATCCGCATCGGTACCGGTGACAGTTCTCTTCGGCTGTTGGTCCTCGTTCGGCTGCTACATCGGTTTGTTCAGTATGCGTACGTATGAGAACCGCAAGCGCACCAACTTGTCGAACTTAACTTACAACTAACTTTAGATCGACTTACCTCCTCCTCAGGTACTCAAAACTTCCTCAGCAATGCCTTCGCGTTATTCAGACTCAGCCTTCTCAAATCCGCATCGGTACCGGTGACAGTTCTCTTCGGCTGTTTTTCCTCGTTCGGCTGCTGGGTCAGTTCGGTCGGTATGCGCACGAACGCGAACTACGAGAAACTGGTCGATCTTTACTTACAACTAATTTTAGATCGACTTACCTCCTTCTCAGGACCTCTAAACTTCCTCAGCAACGCCTTCGCGTTATTCAGACTCAGCCTTCTCAAATCCGCACCGACTCCTGTGACAGTTCTCTTAGGCTGTTGTTCCTCGTTCGGCTGCTGCGTCGGTTTGTTCAGTATGCGCACGTATGAGAACCGCGAGCGCACAAACTTGTCGATCTTTACTTACAACTAACTTTAGATCGACCTACCTCCTCCTCAGGCACTCCAAACTTCCTCAGCAACGCCTTCGCGTTATTCAGACTCAACCTTCTCAAATCCGCATCGGTACCGGTGACAGTTCTCTTCGGCTGTTGTTCCTCGTTCGGCTGCTGCGTCGGTTTGTTCGGTATGCGCACGTACGAGAAACCTTCGCCGCATCCGGTCGGGTCGGCCGGGCCGGTTAGCTGAAGTAGGCATTTACCACGCATCGCCTGGATGTATGCGCGGGTCGTATTCCAGGGGGCTACTTTGACCTGGGGGTTGAACGGGAGTTAGTTATTATTTCAGTTAAAGTACTTTCATAAATGTAAAAGGCAATAATAGTATTTAATGCGCTTCCAGAAAGGTTAAAAGAAAACCTTTTATGAAGATCTGGGTTATTTTTATAGCGTAGTAACTCCAACAGTAGTTTGTAATAATTCATCTTCACAGTGCAAGGACCGGCAATGTTATGGCCTTCTTTTTCAAAGTTCGAAGTGACGACCAAAATGAAAATACAATAGAGTATGCTTTCAGCTAGCGCCTGTTCACATCGTCTGGTAGCCAAGGATCATAGCTATTAATATTTGGCATCGTTTGCCTTACGTTTCCCCAGCATTTTCTTTCTACAGTCTTATAGAGTGTTATGTTAAGTTAAAAGGCATTTACTACCAAGAACGTATCACACACTAACCTCATCATGCATCTTTAACTGCAGCTCCTCGTCATTGTCCTCTTGCGGTGTAAAGATAAACTTCTCCCCGTTCCCCAGGTTTCGTAACCTGTTCCGCGGCCGCCAAACTGAAGTACGCGCAGCACTAACATAACTACGAAGAACGAAACACATACTAACCAACGGCTTAACGTGCTTTCCGGGGCACGGAGGTGTAACACCGCCAACTTCCCGACTCCGATCCGACTTCCGATCTCTCTCCGGTCATGTCGAAATGCCGTCTCACCGAACTTCGGTAGTGAAGAAACAGAGAGTGCACCTGTGCATTGCGCACACACCTGTGCACTATATCTCCCGCGTAGTTGGCTGATCTCTGTTGAGATTGGCCGCCGTGGCCGAAATCGGCTAGGTGGGACTTTACCTCATCATCCATCTTCAACTGCAGCTCCTCGTCGTCATCCTCTTGCGGCGTAAAGATGAACTTCTCCCCGTACCCCGCGTCTTTTAGCCTCTGTTCCGCGGCCGCCATACTAAAGTATGCGCAGCACTGCTCGGGCGAGACCATCGCTCGGATCTCTTCCTCGGATGGCAGACGAAAGTCGGGCTTGATTACCCACCTAGTTCAAAACGAGAGATAGTACATCAAGTACAAAAATGGTTATTCCATTAACCTAGCAAATATGAATAAAGCCTGGCAAAAGCAGTTATTAATTCTTCTATTATTTGGATATAGATCCCGCCGGGGCGAAAATAATGTGCAGGTTAACGTTCAGCTACATGGCTAGAAGTCTTAGGCTCATGAAGTTATTAAAATACTGATCATTAAAAAAATAGGAAATTCAAAAGATTGAATCTTGAATACGCTGTATGACACCACCAATCGTTGACATACTCTTTAGTATCTGTCAAAACGGTCTGCTTCCATAGATTGTGTATAAGACAAAAACGTGACGTCACGGTCATGTATCAGAAATCGGAGTCAATCGACCGAATATTTATTGAGTTTTGTGTTTAAAAATTAGTTTCTACAGCTTTTTGGAAATAAACTGGTGTAACAAACCCTACTTAGAAACTACCAACGCCACCTATCGGGTAGCGTCGGTACTATTGTTAGTATAGGTAATCTTTACAACCATGTATTGAAACGTCATTTAGTTAGGAACATTGCCACTACTCACACTAGATGGCGCTGATCTCCCTTAAACGGCAGTCTGTTTGGGATTTTTTGGAGAATGACTACCCGGCATTATTGTAAATTTTGTGAAGTCACCTCGAAGTGTGAACAGCGTCTTGGGTGAGCTAATTCCACCAGAGAACACTCTAACTTCGTTGTGTAGCCTAACGTCAGCTTTGCGCCTGCCACTGCGTCCTCGGAACTGTGTGCGGGACTAAGTTAGACCGGCTACTTTTTTGCGTCTATGTAAAAGTACGAGTCCGTAGTTCCGTACAATAAAATTACGTCTTTGTACGTTTTGGAGTTTTCTTCAATCCCGCCCCGACCGGTGACTGTAGCCACGTGATCAACACCTACCTACACAGTACACAAAAGCCCCAGAGAGGATAACATCCTCTTTTTACACTGGTTGAATTAACTTTATAGGGGCTATGTTTTTTAAACGCCATGGTTTTGAAAATATTGTCATCATGCCTATAATGTGCAGGTTAACGTTCAGCTACATTGCTAGAAGTCTTAGGCTCATAAAGTTATTAAAATACTGATATTCATTCATATCATTTAAAAAAATAGGAATTTCAAAAGATTGAATCTTGAATAGGCTAGATGACACCACCAATCGTTGACATACTTTTTATTTTCAGTCAAAACGGTCTGCTTCCATAGATTTTGTATGAGAATACAAAAACGTGACGTCACGGTCATGTATCAGAAATCGGGAGTCAATTGACCGAATATTCATTGAGTTTTGTGTGTTTAAAAATTGGTTTCTACAGCTTTTTGGAAATATACTAGTTCTATTGACTTCATAGGGGCTATGTTTTTTAAATACCATAGTCTTGAAAATATTCAAGATGTAATAAAATATTCAAGTAAATATTCAAGGTGTAATCATGCGTATTTTATCTAATTATGACATGTTTTTTTAATTTTAATTTCGACCTTTGTGACCATAGTATTTATATCACTCCGTATACATGTTGATGTATAAGTACATTGGCCAGCACATCAGGCTGCCCAATTTTGTTGTAAAATCGCCCGTATCCCAAGCGGAAAAGATACCGCAGTGTTTACCGTGACGTACTTACTACTTTGTATCATAATTTTTACTATGAGGTAAATAAAAACTTACCAATTAGAATCCAACCCTGTCCGTTTGAAATCCGCACACAGCTTGAGCCGCTTTCGAATAGAACTTTCGGAATGCGACGGGAACGCGCGCTTTATGTCATCCATTTTGATTCGGCGCGGGTTGTCGCGAGATCTCCAAAATAATCTGTAAATGTATACCTAGAACAGAAAAAACATTATTTTTTAGCATAGGTCTTTGCATTAGCAAACGACTGGAAATAAAGTTGAGTGAGGCCGTACAAAATCATTTTTAGAACATGTTTTGGCGATTGACTAATAACTTACTATATCTATTATTTTTAATTTTACTATATCGGAAACGTTATAAACAAAAATAATAAGCTCACTCAAAAATTCTTGAGTAATCTATAAAAAAGAAAGAAACCATGTTCACCTGCAAGAAATCTCTAACGAAATTGTTGGCTCTCTTCGAATTAGGGCCAGGGACTTCGTACAGGGGGCATTCTTGACCAGCCACGTACACAGCATCGATTTCGCGAATGTAATATGCTTGCCTGTGTAAAAAATTGTTAGTTGTAGAAAGTTGTTAAAATTATGAGCTGCTTGTGCCGCAGTGGTGGCAACGCTTTGGTAGTGGTACCAAAAGTTAAGCAACCTAAGGCGCGGTCATGTTTGGGATGAGTGACCATTCTGACCATATAAGTGACGTCTATTTACAAGCATCTCAGTGCTTCTGGAGGCACGTTAAGCTGTTGGTCCCGGTTAATATCTGTATGCTTGACTTTAAAAGTCTTAGTTTTGTATTATTCTGCATGCTTGACTTTAAAAGTCTTAGTTTAAGTAGTTCGCGCCTCTCGAAATTGTTATTTGATTATTATTATACCCTTTATTGTCTTATTATTAAGTTCTCATGTAAGTGAAATGTAATTATTTCTTTTGAGAATAAATTTTCTTTAACCCTAATATCGATAGATAATACGAGGGTGAATGAAAAAATTCTTGGCATCAATATTAAAAAATGCAAAGATTTAAATAATAATATTTTATTTTTCTACATAATCTCCCTCCAATGCAATGCATTTAAAATAACGCGTTTCTAACTTCCTTATTCCTTGTGAAAAAAATATATTTTCTTGACTCTCGAAAAAGTCCTCTACGGTAGCTATAACCGCGTCATTATCGTGAAATTTTGTTCCACGAATTTCCTCTTTTAATTTTGGAAATAAGTGAAAATCACTTGGGGCTAAGTCCGGAGAATATGGTGGGTGGTCAAGAAGATTGAAGCCAGCACAGCGGATTGCGTTGAGCGCAACTTCCGATCGATGAGCAGGAGCTATATCTTGAAGGAACAACACGCCCAACGACAGTTTTCCACGACGTTTTTCTTTAATCGCTTCACGCACTTTCGGGATTAAATTTGCATAATAGGGTCCAGAAATCGTCTGGCCTTTTGGCATGTAATCAATAAAAAGGATTCCTTCACTATCCCAGAACACAGAGGCCATAACTTTGCCAGCGGTAGGAGCAACTCGAATTTCTTAATGGATGGAGAGGATGGTCGTTTCCAAGACATGCTTTGTCTTTTAGTTTCAGGATCAAAATGGTGGACCCACGTTTCATCCATGGTGACAAGACGACGGCAAAAATTATCCGAATCACGCTGGAACATTTCGAGATTACGCTTGGAAATTTCCAAACGTCGCTTTTTGTTTTCGTCGGTTAACATTCGTGGCACCCATCTTGCACACTTTTTTAAACCCCAGTGAATCAATTAAAATGGATTGAACGCTACCAAAAGATATCTTTAGGATATAGCTCAGCTATATGTTTTATAGTCATCCTTCTGTCTTCCAAAACCAGATTCTCAACCTTTTTGACATTTTCTTCTGTAACGGAGGTTGAAGGCCGCCCAGAACGCGGGTCATCTTTACAGCTTGATCTACCTCTTTTAAATTCAGCCACCCAGTACGCAACCGTAGAATAGGGTACAGCATCACCCCCTAATGTCTGCTGAATGTCCAAAAAAATTTCCTTCGTAGACATTTTTTTCAAAATGAGATATTTTATCACCGCACGTAACTCACTTTTATCCATAATTTTGACTTTTTAGCAACGCGTTGCACAAAAAAATTTATTACATGCGAACGAACTGACAAAAACAAGTGACAGTCTGCATAAATATAGTGTGATAGACACTCTTTAATTTGAATATCGAACTTGATCCAAAAAGGTTTCATATATATGCACTTCTAAGAACTTTTTGATTCACCCTCGTAAGTCTTTAAGCCTGGTCATCTTCTTACAAATGCTTCGTATATCGGCGCCCGGTACGTGTTATTCTGTACCACGGGCTGCGTGGCCCCTGGGGGAAGTATTCCCAGGTATGGTGAAATGTGAGCGTACACTGTCTCACCATATTTGACTCTTACCTAGTCCTGATGATGAGGAAGTCAGTCTGCGGCAGCATGTGTTCGTATATCGGCGCGCGGTACATGTTATTCTCAACTACAGGCTGAGTGGCCCCCGGGGCTAGTATGCCCAGGAACGGTGAAGTGTGAGCGAACGCTGTTTCGCCGTATTTGAGCGGTTTTGGTCCAGTGTCCTGAAGGTAAAGAAGTGAACTTTTTCAAATATTCACAACAACTAGTACTACAACATCTCTAATTGTGCCTGATTTTACAAGTAGCCTTTTCAATTTTTTTCTTTTCTGTACTCATTATCTTCTAGAACGGGCAGTTTGAAAGTACACTTACTTTTAGAACTCATAGGTTGGGAAAACATTTCCAAATACTTTGTAACAAACTAAGGGTGTACAACCCCCTCGTAACCTAGCTATCACACTCTATCTAGTAGAAATCGAGTCTATCTGTAGAATTCAAACAAATAAATATGTGGCAGAGATCACGGACCAAACTTTCGTAACACACGCTTATTTATTCTGTACTGTGAAGATGTTTCGGATGTAAGAAACTTTGATAACTTATTCTTCTGTTCTGTTCAAACTGCACTTTCTACGCTTCAACACAAAATTAAGACAGGTAAGCATTATTTTGCCGACAATCGATGCGTTTTGTACATTGACAAAGTTTTCACGTAAAAAAAAACAATATGTACGTAATTAAAAAATAATAGTTTAAAAAACTAAAAAAAACACACACTTTTATTACTAACTAAAAAAGAGAAAATAATTTCTGAGTACACGGAATTTAAACAGCGTGAGGTGCTTGGTAGTATGTGAAAATCATCCTATTATTGGCAACTATGAAGAGAAGTATGAAAACGTCATAAAAATGGACTTAATACGTGTGCAAAGTTTCAAATTAATCCGATTTCCGGAAATCGGATTAATGGTGAAAATTGAGCTCAAAAATTCCGTTACATACATTCATACATACATACACCCCGATCTAATAAAAGCGTGTTAAAAATTCTTAATTTTTCGGCAAAAAACTGCTAAGTTACTACCGTCCAAATTTTGTGATACGGCTCTTAACTCACCTTCGAAGTGGTCCGCTTATAGTAGTTCTTGATCTTGGAGCACATGCCCACTTGGCTGATGAGCGGCGGGTGCTCCTCGCAGAACTCGAGCAGCAGCAGCTCGCCGTCGCGCCCGCTCAGGTCCTCCGGCGTGCGCATGAAGAATACGTCGCCACCGCCCGAAGCTAAGCGCTCGGCTTCGCGTTGCTGGAATAAAATGATAGGTGATTTTCATAAAGAAGACTATGTCAAACGAGGTAGATGTAGTGTCGTTCACACTTAACGAATATTCCACCGCCGATTGCAAGTATGCTCACTGTCAGCCCCAGTGGTGAACAATGGACATCTTATCACTAGACTGTCAACGCAGCCGAATCAGCTTCCGCCATGCATTGTCGCGTTGTAAAATTATCGGATTCCGAGAGTCAGTAACGACGCACTACGTAATGGCGTTTAATCGGTTGGGTTTAAACGAGAATGACGATTAATATGGACAAGCGATCACAAACGAACACCTACGCACTAGATGATATACGCATATAATTGGAATTGAAAACGAAGTGGAGAAGAAGGACATTACGTGCACTTCCGAGCGAGCGGGATAGCGACTGCTCCCATGCGCAAACACCTCCCCTCCAGCGATCTTTGTATGTGTCATGACTTATAATATATGATTTTAAACTTTCGCGTTGCAATGTAACACAAATTACTTTTTATCGAGTCTAAACGCGATATATATTAATGAGTATAAGGTACTCCCTGCTCGACGTTTCAGCTGGATTGTACACAGCCGTGGTCGAGCTGACGAAACGTAGAGTCAGTTACCTTATACTCATTAAAATATATCGCGTTTAGACCCGATAACAAGTAATTAATGACTTATAATAACCTACGAGCTAAGAAAAGGAATAAACCCACTAACCTTAGCCTTCTTTTTGATATGCTTCAACAACGGTTGGACCGGGTGAGGGCCTGGTGCGGCCAGCGGGCCGTACGACAATTTCCTCATGGCCGGCCTGTGGAAGGCTCTCAGCCTAGCCGGTCCCATGTGAGTTTGTATGAACGGTGCACGTAGTTCTACGACCGGTGTACTATGTTGGATCAGTTGACCGCCGCCCACTTTCAGACGAGGATTCTGGGATTTCGGTTGGTAGAAACTGGAAAGAATAATAATTAATCGTAGTGTAAACTATTTGTCCTAAAAATAACAGTTTCAAAACTAGGTGTGAGCTCGTGCGATTGCGAATGACCATAGGATCGCGTAGATTTTTGTTTTGTTAAATGTCAGATAAAATTTCGAATGTGTGGAAATATCAGAGCTTCATATTATTTATTTCTGCTTAAAAATTCGAAGACCTAATTAATAGTAATCTTTGTTCTAATTTCAAAGATATCAGACAGATTTAATAAATGACCCACCCTCGTATCAATAATTATTACAAAGCCAAAATCAGAAGCCTAGCCTAGAGAAGATAGACAACGGACTACCGAATAGGCTCCAAACAAATAATCAGGAAACTAAATTACAGTACAATTAATCAGATATTGGTTTTGGACCATGACCAATCTCTCTCTGTATATTGTCATTTGTTACAACGATCCATGGACTTACACATCATTAGAGATGTTGAAGGGATCTCTATCAGGCGACTTGGGCGGTGGTGGTGGTGCGTCTTCCTGAAGCACGTTGATTACACCCGCTTTACCGAGCAGTATCTTGGACTTCTTCACGTGAGGGTGAGGTATCTTCACTTTGGGGGCTGGTCCTCTTTCTGAATTTCATAAGAACATCAATTTTATTTTAATTCACTTTGATATTACAATATGTTGCTGCAAGGAATGGTGTAACGCATCCCTTCAGCTCTGGACGAAAGCAAAGAAACTTAACCTAACAATAACCCTTCCAATACCAATTTGAGCTGACCACTCCTATCCATCTTTTATATTCGGAATACTAAAATTTCTAAGTTCTACAAGACAACCGGATGTCTGCAAATAAACTATATACTATTTCATTGAAAAGCCACACGTATCAGAGTACAAACTTTTAGAACAAGAAAGAGCGTGTCAAATCAACAACAGAAAATCTCAACCGGAGCAAAATGGCTACTGTGATAATAGTCCTCCTGGCCGAGTTCGATCACGGCGGCCAATCTCAACAGAGATCAGCCAACTAAGCAGGAGATATTATAGTGCACCAGTTTGAGCGCAATACACAGGTGCACTCACTGTTCCATCACTCCCAAAAGTCGGTGAGACGGCAATCCGATATGACCGGAGAGAGATCAGACGCAGGAACAACGGTTTAACGTGAGCACCGGAGCACGGGGTTGGCGGTGTTACTGTAATAGCTTATATCCTGTAGAGTTACAGTCTCAACTAGAAGCACAGAATTTCCCAGTAACAACAATAAGAAACTTCGTCGTGACTAACCTCTCGTTATCTTAGAGGGATCAACATCATCGGGTATCCCCAGTATAATGTTCTCATCGTTCGGATCCAACGTCAGTATCTTTGGTTTTGGTATCTTCGGCATGTTCTCCGCGTCCCATATCACTTCGTCCTCCCACGTGCCATAGACCAGCTCTTCGTTCTCAACAGGGAATATGCTGTACCAGGTGTTGTCTTCGCCGTCAGCTGATGTTGCGCCCTGTTGGGAGTTCGAGTTGGTAGTTGCGCTGTGGAACAATAAGCATTTATTTCTCTACAATCTTAAAAGTATAACTGAGATATGTATGTGGTTACAATGGATTAGCACTACTAGTATTTAAGATTGTGAGAGACTGGCACCTGAACCAGGCGTGAGGCTGTATCTCACACCAGACCTCTCCGGCTTGAAGCAGGAACACTAAATATATGGTAGCATGTACTATTTTTTTTTTTACAAAATACAAAGATATACTGTTGCAAACTTTCTAGTTTGTTGTAGTTTGTTTAATACATATCTTAAAAGGTGGTAAGTAAAAAATTATGAGGTGCATAATAAAAAAATTCAAACTCAAAAGGTAATTAAATTGAAGTTATCATTTAACTATAACGAAAACTACAACAATGAATATAAAATATTTAAGCTTTGGAAAGACGTCAGCGGTTCTGAACAGAAACAGAAATATATATAACAGAAATATATAAACATAAATATATATAATAATAAAAGATAATAAAGTCAAAGGACTAACCAGGGACCAAACAGAGTTTTAGATGAAGCATAAGAAAGAGCATCGAGAACCTATTCGTGGTCATACGCACTGACGCTTCAGTAAAATTCAAGGTTGCAAATCTTCAGTTGGAGTCATTAAAAAAAAATACGTAAGGTACGTACTATACATAACATACTTTTCCATTGTTATGGCTGACAATTTCAAGTTTCTTTGACAACTAGAATGTACTGTATAGACTGGTACATGAGACAGTTTTGAATCTTAATTGTTTTTACAGCTTCAAGAGAATGCTATATTTTTTACGGACGGCTCATATAGATCGGAATCAGTTATTTTGCATGATTACTAAAAAAACTTACGTAGCAGGTTTTGCGGTCATAGGTGCAGGCGGTTGCGGACGCGGGTGTGAGAACTGCTGTGCGGTGCGGCTCACTGATGTGGGCACCCAGCCCGCCGCATTGCTTTTACTGTTCAGCCGGGCTAACACCTGAACAAACAAATACAAAAAAGTTGTTTTGAAACTAAAACTAACTGTTCAGTTAAAAATCTCCGAATGAGCTAGGAAAACAGCTGGTGACCTTCAACGGCTTAACGAATTTCGAACAGCTACAGCTAAGAAACACAGAAACACAAACAGACATAGTGGTCAAACTTATAACACCTCTCTTTTTCGTCAGGGGTTAAAAGAAACGGCAGATGCCTAATTTTTTATACACTCCACGCTTTGGTTTGCACAAATCGTATTTTTGATTTAGCACTGCCCTCCAGTACAGAAACAGTAGTTCAGAAATTACATTGAAATCAATTCGGCCAGATTATCAGTTCTACAAAAAGTCTGGCGTTGTACATTATTGCACAACACTGATTGTTTAACATTACAAATCATCAGAAATGGTTTTACACTGCTAACGGGTACAAAATCAAAATAGGATAATCACATTATCTTCAGCTTACCTTCTGTTTGATCTCACTACCGTCCCATATGACGTCGTCTTCCCACTGTAGCTGTGACACCATAAGGAAAGAGTCCTCAGGGAACCCACTGTCTGGGCTGTCAGAATTATCTTTGTCTTCCTCTTTCACTTGCTCCACCTCTTTCGGCTTCTCGTCTCGCTCTGGCGAAGGCGCCTAAAATTAAAGAATCATAAAGAACGAGACAGAGGTGGCTCATTTGCAAAATAAAATGTCTTGGTGGAATAAAATGACTTGGTCCCAAAGTAGTACAAAAACTTACGTTATTTTTATCAAAAAATCGTTTGTCTGTAAAGTCGGTTTACTGACGATAGTTGAACGTGACGTCTTTGTCACGTTGCCTCTTTGTCGCTCGTTCCGCGCTCTCGCTTGCACTTCAAGCCTTGAATGGAACGCCTCAGAGCGAGGTAACGCCGCATGCGTCATGTTTTTTGGTACCTACGTGCAGCGGGCTCCATCGAATTGACGTGTCGAACGATGTCACGTCAAAAAAAAACTACGTGAACTCGTTAGGTTTTTAAAACATTGAAAAATTATGTTCTGTTCTGATGCCTGTGAAGTCACAACAAGCTCCATACTTCCTAACGTTCCACATTATTTTGGTTCCAGTCGTTTTCTTACACAGTCAAACTTGTAAGAGACAGTGATGGCTTCATCTAAAACTACGGAATACGGCTTAGAGAGTAGGAGGGCTCATGGATACTACACCTCATATAACTATAACCTTGCTGACCAAAGTTAGTTTCTAATGTGATGTATGTGTAAGAACCTTTTAACTCGAAAGAATCATTTTGCAAATATTTGAACAATGAACGGAATTTTGATTGAATTCCCAAAAACTTTAAAAAAAGAACTCAATAACAAGATGTACTATACATCTTATTAATCCTGTATTAACTATTGTAATGTTATTGACGATAGAAGTTTAAAACAATATAATTTGATGACTTTTTAAGTATAACTATGAAAACATTAAAATTTATTTTATTACCTTCAACTTAAACCCGTAATCGAATCCCTCACCGGTCTCCGGAACGTTCAGCATATCATACCACACTTGAGCTGGCCCGAAGCGCCAGTGAGCTGGGGTGGGTCGCTGAGACTTGTCGCCAGAGTTGGCAGAATTGCTGTCCGCGTTTGATTGTTGGGTCTCTTCCATGGGTCTGGAATAAATAAAAGCAGTAAGCACATGGAAGTTACCCAACTTTACTCGCGTTTCTTTCAGGGAATTCTATAAATTAAGATTTGACTGTGGGGAAGGGCTATGTTCAGCAGTGGACGTCCTTTGGCTGATAATGAGGATGATAAAGTAAGACCATAGTTCAAAACAAATGTTTACCAATCAAAATAAAAATGTTACATGTAGATGTTTTTCCAGATTAAATGGTAAAAGTCCTAATACACACTTAGCTTATTTTTATAAAACTTAGTCGCATAAAAATTTTGCACTAAAGCTAAAAAGCATTTTCTGTCAGAAGAATTTTGCCTTGACTGATATAATGTTAGAAAATTTTACTTGCTTTACTTTGTTGCAAAGACTAAGAATTAGAGATGGGCCGACTAGTCGCCGACTAGTCGGGAAAGCCGACTATCCGGCACCTATCCTAGTCGGCGACTAGTCGGCGACTAGTCGGCAAAATATGCCGATTATAATCGGCGCAGGATAAATTAAATAAAACCAATAACAAATATTTCTTTTATAGTTTCTATTAAGTTTAATTGTTACAAACGTAAACAATTTCAAAAGAGCAATAATTAAATAAGAATGGTTATCTTAATTAACCGTACTAGGAACTTAAGAATCAGTCAGTCAGTATACATTACAAATCTAAAAATCATGGCACTAAACATTATATTATGGCATTAACTTAAACCTTAACATTTTTTTAAAGGTATTAAGAACCATAAAGAGGCTTTATCAAACATAAGTTCTTAAATTAGTAACAAATATGACGAAAGCTACTTTTAATTTAATTTAGAAAATAAGTTGCAATTGGAATGGTATTAAAGTTATAAAATATTAATAACAAAAGTAAGCTAATATCAATCAAAAACATTTTTTAATACTAACAGGCATTAGAAAAGTCCTTTTTTAATAAGAGGTAAGTTGTGGTGCAGGAATGTCAGTGTTTCAGCTCGATCAGGAAGCAAGCGATTTCTTTTTGTCTCATAGATATTGCCAGCTTCTGAGAAGAGACGCTCGCTATAAACAGTGCTGGCGGGACAGCAAAGGTTTACTTTCGCGATACGAGACATTTCAGGATATCTGGAACTGTTATGATGCCACCATTTGAATGGGTCTTCGTCTCGTTTTATGACAGGCAATGAGCAGTAGGAATGAAGTTCGTGAGCTGAACTAGATTTCTCATCGTCAATATTGTGCACTTTTCGCGTTACCATTTCTTGGTAAACTCCCCAAAAGTTGCGATGAATTGTCGTTTCAGAGCAAACAGTATTGTTTCTTGAATTACCGGCATTAGTCTCGTTATTTGAGTCGCTATCATCATCGTCACTCATACTGTTCTTTAAAGCTTCCAGCAAAAACTGTGATCTTACTGTTACCAAATTTTCAGTGTCAAAAAACTGTAGTTTGTACCTTGGATCAAGCAAAGTTGCCAGTGAAAATAATTTGTTTTGTTGTAAATTTTCAAATCTAGTTTTTAAACCATATTCCAACACTGTCTTCATTTCCATGAATTGCTCGTCTTGATCTTCGTCTATATAGTTCTCCAGATACTTTTCCAGTGTTTTTAGGTGTGGAATAACTTCAGATATCGATGAACAACTAGAACTAATTATCTTTGTCACTTCTTCAAATGGTTTTAGTAACGCAATACATTTTTCAAGTAACTTCCACTCTCCGGTCGATAGATTGTCAAAATTAACTGTATTTTCTGTCACGTACAATGAAACAGATCGTTTTTGTTCTAAAAGACGAGACAGCATATAATAAGACGAGTTCCAACGCGTCGATACATCTTGAACAAGTTGATGCGTTGGTAGGTTTAGTTCGTCTTGAATAGCACCTAGTTTTTTTTGAGCTGGCGCTGAATGATTAAAGTGACTAACGATGCGCCTCGATTTTTTTAGAATTTGATCCACGTTCTCAATTTTAAGGGCACCGTCGATTGCTAACTGCAATGTGTGAATAAAGCATGGAACTGCTTTGAAAATTGATTCGTCAATAGCCTTTGCGACGTTCCTACCATTATCTCGGACTACAGCGTGTATTTTGGTTGCATCTATATCCCATGAGGCAGGAATTTCTTCAAGACACTCTTTTATGTTATCAGCGTTGTGAGATATGGGAAAATGCTTCATCCGGAGCACTGCATGGCGAAATGCCATGTTCTCATTCAACCAGTGTGCTGTAAAACTCAAAAAACTTTCCATATTGTTTGTATTTGTCCACAAGTCTGTAGTTACTGATAACGCAGCAGCACTGAGCACTCCTTTTCGAATTTCAGCTTTAGTTTCGTCGTAAATGCTGGGAATTATATTTTCTGTCAAATACTTTCTACTCGGCAAAACGTATTTCGGTTTCAACTTTTTCATTAGATTGATAAAACCAGTATTTTCAACGATAGACAAGGGTTGATTATCTAAAGCTATCATCTCCCCTATCGCAATATTTATTTCCTTCGCTCGTGAGTCTTGAAGTGGCCACTGGACGATTAAACTTTCTTGTATACTTTGTTGTTTATGTACCTCGCTTCCCGTTGGAACTGATGGACTTGGAGTTGGTGGCAAGGGCTCAGGTTGCGATTGAGCAGATGAAGACGAATGGGACTCGTTAGAACTACTTTTAATAGAACCTGCCAATTGAGGCATCAACTCGTTGTGCTTATATTTTATATGATTCATCATACTTGTTGTATTAGCTTTCCTGCCTTGACCGCCGCGCGAAATAATTCCCTGGCACTGGTTACATTTAACTTTTGTCGGTTCACCTTCAACATCATCGAAGAATGTCCACACTCGCGATTTCTTTTTCGACATTTTTATCAGTTATCTATCTATCACACTCAGTACATTTTAATTTATCTTAAATAAACCGGCGCAACAAACACAAAACGAACAATCGAAAATAGCAAGTAGGTAAACAAAACTTGTCAGAACGTGCAAAGCGTGGCCGCATTACGGCTGGTGCGCATGCGTGAGCGAACCGAGTGGCGACGGAGTAACCCGAAGACTTCCGAAATACGAGTATGAGAATGATCGGCAGTGCCGACTAGTCGGCCGACTAGTCGGCAGTTTCAAAACCGATTAGTCGGCTAGTCGGCTAGTCGGCAAATACCATAGTCGGCCCATCTCTACTAAGAATTTATAATGTTTTACAAATTTAACTTAAATTCATAATTATGTTCGTTATGTATCGTAAATTAAGTTTTTCATTGATCTCAAATGTTCTGCTCCTCAGTTTTGCTTTAAACTCACTTCAAAAATTTCTCCTCATCGTCACTAGCACACTGGAGTTCCTGATTCTCTGGCATTTGCGGTGGGGTGTCACTGCTTGTGCTTCCGCTGCGCTTACGGCGTCTTCGCTTCTTGACGCCTCGCCAGATTTGAGGCAGACTCGACAGCTTACCGGGACCAAACAGTCTTGAGAATAGTAAGACCTGAAAAGAAAATCAAGTAATTTAGGTAATCAAGTAGCATAAGCATACCATGACTTGTCTTGACCAGATTGACACCCAAGGCATTGCGAAAATCCAAGGCAAAAGAACTTACTTTGTCAGGTCTAAAGTCTGGGAACAACTCTGTCACATCCGTATTGGCATATTTAGATGGCAACATAGCTGCCAGTGGGGTCTCAAGTTTCTTTGGCTTTTCATTTCTTAGTGGTTTCCTGAAATAATACAATTGCATTAGCATATTTAATTTTGTACCTTACACAAAAAATACTAATACTTTGTGAATCAATAACACTTACGGGATAACAGAAGGTGGAGGCATAAGTCCACCGTCTCCCTCCATGTCTCCTTCATAACCCTCATCTGTCATTGGTTGACGTTCACCTTCATCGTAATTACTGTCCGTGTCTCTGTTACTCCATTCATTCACTTCACTTTTGATTGTTTCAGGCTGAGGACAATCACTCAACGGGTCTGTTTCGGACTTCACATCATTTTGTGCAGTTCCCCCTACCTCAGATTCCCTTTTCACTTGTGCATCTTGGTTAGTGCTTATGTCTAAATCCTATTAGTGATGATATAAAACTAATGGTTAGAACACATACGGGTGAATAATAAAAATAGCATTATTTATATTAACTGGACAATTTTTCAAAAATGCTACAATTATTTGTGATTTGTTATTGACCAAACAATACACACAATTAAAGGTGCAACCAGAACAGAAACAAATTAACCAACAAATGTATTTTAGTTTCTTACAGATAAAACATATATTAAAAACATACAATAATATTAGCAACACATATTTTAAACTTTAACTGACACCAACACTTTTGCTACTTGTGAACAAATACAGTCATTAAAAAATTGTCTTGAAATTTAACATATGTTGGGACAAACTTACCTTCAAGTCTTCTGCGGCATCATCAATGTCAAAGAAATCAACAGCAGAAGGACTTTTAAGACTATAATCTGAAACCCAAGAGTTTTAAAATAAAAAACTGTATAGCATAAAAAATGTTACTTGCACACATGCCTATCACCTCACAGGTTGGGCACAGGCAACGAATTTAAATACCCTAGAAGCAACATTGCATAGAAAACCGCCTTCAAAAACTGTCCCGAAAGTAGTTGCAACGGCGGGAGGGACTTGTAGAACAAAAATAATATCAACTTTAATTTTAATATTCAAAAGTTGACCTTAAATCACTAAAATACGATCTCACTTTAAATGTACTCATCCCAGAGTTATGACATTTTTGAATATACGCAGGCAACAAGCTCATAAAATTTTATTGCTTTATTGCTGTAAAGACGAATGTAGCCTGTAAAACAATAGATATAAGGTTTAGTTCTGCTTGCGCTGTTTGGAAATCATATAATTTTTGAATCTAGAACAGAGTAAGAAGAGTCGTCGTCGGTGTAAATAAAATGTATTTGAGTAAAATAATTAAAAGTGTGTGTGTCAGCTCCGACGCACGACTGGAGTTTACTCCTTAAGAACGGTTATAAAAATTTAATAGATTAGGGAATAAGGATAAATGAATGTATTTTTTATGATACTAAAGGCATGTATGATACATTAATTTTTATTAATTATACAATGAATCTGTTGAAATACATAACAAAACCATAGAAATATAAACAATAGTCTCCATAATACATACATACTACAATACACCTTTACAATACTCGGTTGAATGTGTCAGAAAATGACCGATGCGTCTTCGGGTCACATCGTGTGACATCGCCGGTCGCCCTGTGACATTTTCGTGTAACATCGCGTGACATCGGATTTTTTTTAGATTTTGTTGTTGAGAATTTGATTTTACTTCCATATATTTTCATACCTCGGCCTTATAAAATCGATTATTAAACAGTAATTTCCAAAAACCTTTACTTGTTAATGACTAACTAGTTCTATTATTAACTAGCTTTCCGCCAGCGGCTTAGCCCGCGTGGACTAGCTGTGAATCTATTGACTGTGCTTTAAGTATGCTGGTACTGGATGTGCTCGATAGCGAACTCATTGAACTTTCTATGTTTGGTGTTGACAGTACAGCATTTCCGGGTGATGTTGTTTGATCGATCTGAAAATAAATTGTCTTGATTAGACAATAGTTTCGCCACTTTTCTCTTTTTATTTCATTTTTCAGAAATCTGAAATGATACAGATAATATTTTATAACGATATCCACTAGTAATAAAATTTCTTGTCGAATATTGTAAACAATATTTACATTCCTTTTCCTCCAAAATTACCATAATAATCTTTAGTACAACGCGACTCCATTACTATGTTCCAAATATTACCCTGTGTGAATGCGTTAGAAGCATTTAGACCGCAGCGCGTGGGAAAGGGACAACTATAAAGCCAGTCGCGCGTTTGATTTCTTCAGATTTTTTTAGAAAATTACAATTTTAGCACGTTTAAAGATAACTTTGCACCACTAATGCATTCTCTTATCAAAGATGGATTAATACCTTACCGGAAATACGAAACTCCATCCTTTTTCGAGTGGTTAAAGTATTGTTTTTGCACTTTTTCACGGAGCACTTCGGCATACTGACGCTAGCACGGTCCGCGCGCGACTACAAGCCAACGAGTGCTTAAGGCGTGTTTAAGCACTCGTTTTGCGAGACATTTTTCGAGCGCTGTCAGTGTATCTAGGGTATTTAAATATCGTTGGGCACAGGCCTCAACTCAACTACAAGCCATACCCCACTATGCAGACTCAGTGTGGATTAGTGGAGGGGTGGGTTACAAGTTTTTATTATATGTAGTTAAGCGGCCCCAGGGCCTCTGACCAGGCTTGAAGACTATTAAATATGAATTTTAAATTAAATTTGAATGGGACCAATAGCTTAACAAACCTTCAAGGCACAAAAAATGCTGGTAAGCAGACTTTCTTCATATTATTATGGTCAGAATGGCCATACATTGATTCAATACAAATTTAATCACACCACCAATTGTTGACATACTCTTATTATCTCTCAAAATGGTCTGCCTCCATAGATATACAAAAACTTGACATCACAATATTGTATCACAAATCGGAGTCTATTGACCGAATACTAATTGAAATTTGTATGTTTAAATTTGGTTTTTACAGCTTTTTGGAAATATACTGGTTCTAATAACTTCATAGGGGCTATGTTTTTTAAACGTGGTAGTCTTGAAAATATTTAAGATATATGTCATCATGCCTATTCTCATGAAATAATAGTTAAAACCAAGCAAGCCTATCTCCTAGACATACCAAGCCCACTCACATAACTTTCGCTGAATTGGTAAGGTATTGCTTGTATTGCCTTTATAATAGTTAGGAAAATAAGTTACGCATACCTTTCTCCTCATCATCTTTGGAAGGTTCCTCTCCCTCCAAAACTTCAGACAATATCGAGCCCAACCCCAGCCGGCTCAATGATGATAGCATTCGCTTAGAATCCCCATCCAGTAGACCGTCGTCTTCGAGCTGGCCACTTTCGTCGATATTACCAAACAGAAACCCGGTCAGATCAAGCCCCGAGCGGGCTTGATCCCCAGGATCGTCGCTATCGCACATTTTTGAAGGAAAACCTCTTTACGGCTACGAATATCGTTGACCTTTATAAAAAAATACTTTTAGAAGTCTAAGATTGTTACGCAAATTAAAATAATAGTAAAATTCCCAAGCCAAACACGCATCGTTTACAATTGTTCTGACATTTTTGGACTGGCTGACAGCTGCAGTGTGACCGTTTCAAAATTTATAAACCTACCAACGGGATATTTGAAATCAACTAAAAAATACTAAAATGAGAATTCAATTATACCAAAATACTACTAAAGGGTTTGCGATGTTTTTCAGTCGCGGTGTGCGACTTTATTGTAGCGATTCTACTTAAAAACGTCACTCCACAGGCTTTACACATAGCATTTTCACTATATTCATCTTTGGTCAACCA
Organism: Pyrausta despicata; assembly: GCA_963921415.1. Classification (NCBI taxonomy): domain Eukaryota; kingdom Metazoa; phylum Arthropoda; class Insecta; order Lepidoptera; family Crambidae; genus Pyrausta; species Pyrausta despicata. The sequence goes on from OY992853.1 coordinate 9,082,656, forward strand.
AGAAGAGAATTCCGGGTTTTGTTCCCATAAATTGATTTGTCCCAATATAGAGATATTTTGGTTCATATTTGCGCTTCATAATGAAACAACCTCCATTAACACCGACCGCAGTAATCGAAAGACAAATACCAACCAATTATGGCAAAAATCTTCGGACAGCATACACAATCCAATCCAACACTATTACCGTCGGGAATCCTTAGAATGTATGGAAGTCTGCCATTGTTCATAACAAACATTCATTCGCTGAGTGTGTGAAAGAGAAAGATTGCTACAAAGACTCAGTGCGTGACAAAGACAGCGTAATTATCAAACGATCTTGACTTTGACTAATCCTTTTCAGGGTTGCTAGGTGAATATACCAAAAAAATACCATGACAGTTGAAATTGTACCAATAATATACCGATATTTAATAATATACTAAAAATATACTATCGTCATCCTTCGGAGCTTCAAATATACCAATTTAGTACTAAAAATACCAAAAACGGTCACACTGGACAGCTGACAGTAGCAGTAACATTCTTCCCAAAGGGAAAGGCAACGGTCACAGCTATACAGCCCAATTGTCATTTAAAACCCTTCTAACTCTTAAAACTACTACTTACAAACTATCCTAGCCTAAGCCCTATGTGAACTTACTCATTAAAAGGCGAGAATGGTTCACATTTCGAAGCTCAAGAAATTGAGTTTTACGCGGGAATATCGATCGGATCAGAACGGAGTATCTAACTTTATTTCTTACATTTACTCCATTGTTTTCCTTTAGTGACATCATGATGATTATTCCACCTTACTATCTCAACAATACGCCACGAAAAAACAACTTAGAAAGTTAAGAAACAGAGCCTATATTACTCCTTCCTTTTCCCGCGTAAAACTCCTTTGTCATTGACAATGACTCATTGACTTGACGTTTAGATAGCGCTGCAGGATGCGGATATTGAAGAATTGTTGAAGAATGAAAATAGAATGAGTGGATAAGGGATTAAGGGTTATTAAGGCTAGGTAGTGCACATAAAGGTATTACTTTACTCGATTTTCGAATTCACACTGATTTCCCCTCTTTTAAACGATTTTTCTTGTATGGCAAGCAAGAACGGTTTTTTTTGGCGGGAGACGCAGACTCGAGGTCAAGGCAATTATAATATATTTTTGAGTCGAGCACCTCAATTAAAAAAAAAAAAAGTCGAGGACGAGAAGAACCAAATAAAATTTTTACTTGATAATGGCTACGTTAACGACAAAGCCATATAGAAAAAAAAAACAAATATAATGGCGGGAACACGAACAATAATGAAATGTTAATAAATAGTTATTAATCCTTATTTAGAACTTGCGGACCCCGCAGACGTTGTTCTGCCCGTTGTTTTTTTTTCTCTTCAAATCCCATCTCTTCACTTTAAGGAATAGCATAAGAAAAAGAATTGACCGAATTGATCCAGGCGTTCTTTAGTTTTGCGCTTATCAACACATTTTGTGATAAATTTATATATTACTTATAGATTAATTAATCAGGATTAACTCACAATTAATTTTAGATATTCATTCAATCAAAGATCTGGCTGGTACGACAGTAACAGTCTTGTGTGATTACGCTTACCTAGCCAAAAAAATGGAGTCAAAAGCAAATGCTTTATTGCCATTAAAACCCAATGACGTAAAGATGGTTGGGCTTTATAAAAACTGACGAAGTCTAACTATTGGCGTCGATAAATCTGCAAGCGCCTCCTGCAATCCTTTAAATATTTCTAGGTTCTGCATACTAAACATGCTTGGGAGTGAGATGAGATTGCTGACATACCCTAGCTGGAGTTCCTGTGAAGAACCTTACCTTCTGTACTTGATTAAAGTAAGACCTTGAACACACCTTAATTTTTTTTAAGGCTTACGTTAAGTATTCATAGTTCCTTCCCTATACGTACTTTGTAGAGCCCCACTTTGTAAAATATTGGCTGTAGATATCAAACGTCTTTTTTACTCAAGCTAATGCCCTGCAAAGTTTAAAAAAAAACCGGTCAAGTGCGAGTTGGACTCGCGCACCGAGGGTTCCGTACAAACCTGTAGATAAGGAGTAGTAACTTTGAAATTTTCAAAATTGTCAAAAATATTTTAAAAAATATATTTTTTTAATATGATCAAACTGAAAATTTACGGTTTTCGTAATTTTTCCTATATCTGTACTATAAGACGTGACTTCGTACTAAATTTCAAGATTCTCAGTTTACGGGAAGTACCCTGTAGGTTTTGATTCCCGTGCGAGTTTCGAAAATTTGCGGCCTAAATGGCTGTATCTTTTGATTGCGTTGGCTTAGAAGGTTGATTTTTCTACAGCTTCTAGGGACAATAGACCTTAGTATCATATAGATATTACAGTTTGATACTTCCACGCGTTCCTGAGAAAAACGGTCTTGACAGACGGACGGACGGACAGACGGACAACAAAGTGATCTTATAAGGGTTCCGTTTTTTCATTTTGAGGTACGGAACCCTAAAAAATATAATAATTAGGGTTCCGTACCTCAAAATGAAAAAACGGAATTTAAATATAATAATAAAAATATACAACAACATCACATAGGTACATTGATCTGACTCCGTGGTAAGTAGCTTAAGCACTTGGGTCAATCTTGAAATTGGGCGTATTCGGTTGATTCCCCTGGCATTTTTAAAACTTAAGAATTTAAACATTTACTATCAAAAGGCTAAATATCACATAATTGTAAACATATTTCACAAATAGGCATCACTGTCAAATGTTTGACTTTAAAATTTCCAGGGGAATCAATATAAGATGCCTGGGGAATCAAAATAAAACATATTGTATAAATAATCGTTTATTTTCATTCAACTTACCAGTCTTTTGGTTTTATTTAAGTTCTTTAGAGTCATCATTAATCCTAAAAGTAGTATTATAAAACACAAAGCAACACCTTTCTTTAGGAACTATCAATCAACTGTAACAAATCTGTTGAAGATCACCTTCATGCTTTCATATCCAAGAGCTGGCTAGCTGCAACCGCTATAATAGAATTGTCACGTATATTCAAAATATGATTTTGAACGTAGCTTTGTTTTGCTATGCTGTGTCAATCTGTCTACATAATTCTCCTCGTGTACTTTTCTACTAATATATTTAATGTTACTAATACGCTTTATTGTGTTTACTCTGTAGCATCGTATTACCCAACAAATGGTTATGGGCAGCGTAGTAACAGTGTAAATAGTTTTCGTAAAAGTGATTGTCTGAAAGTACGTTCGTGAACAAAATGGCAAATGTACGGATTGAGTTACTAAATAAAGAAAACTATGATAGTTGGAAAGTGCAAGTTGAAGCGCTATTGATTAGAAATGATTTCTGGGAATACGTAAGTGGAGAAAAGTCAAAACCCACGGATGAGTCATTGTTAACGACATGGGAGATTGCTGATAGGAAGGCAAAATCTGAGTTAATTTTGGCATTAGATCCGAGTGTTGTTCATCATGTTAAAAGATTGAAAACGGCACGAGAGGTTTGGCAGAAACTAGAGAGTCTGTTCGTGTCACGTGGGCCTGCGAAAAAGGCAACTTTGATGAAAAGACTCATGTTACAGAAGATGAGTGAGGATCAGAACGTAACCGAACATCTTGATTCATTTTATGAAGCCGTCGACAAATTGGAAGAAATGGACATTGTTATTCATGATGATCTTCTAGCGATAATGTTGCTGTATAGTTTACCGGCAAGCTACGAGAACTTCAGATGTGCCAATGAATCTAGAGACGAGCTACCAAAGCCTGAACAACTTAGGGTGAAAATAATTGAAGAGTATAGTTCTAGAGGCAACGCCCAAGTTGAGAGGATAGAAGGGGCTATGTACATAAATAAACATCAGAAGAAAAAAGATGGGACTGGAGTGGAAACAAAATTTAAGTATAAATGTTTCAAATGCCATAATTTTGGACATAAGGCATCGGATTGTAAGAAAAAGAAGTCTTCTCAGACTTTTGAACGAAAGACTTCAGAATCTAATTGCGTAGAATTTGATGTGAATGTTAAACATGAAGCTTTAACCGTGTATCACGTTTCAGATAACTGTTCAGCTATTGAGGCTAAGCGTCCTCGTCAGGATTGGTTGTTTGACAGCGGTTGCAGCTCGCATATGTGTAACGACGCAAAAAGGTTTGATGAAGTATTGCCATGTAGTCAAAATTTGAAATTAGCCACTGATTCCTTAACAACCGCGCAAGGTAAGGGTACAGTTAAGATATTAGCATGCAACGATGATATTATGCGGAAAATCCAATTCGAAGATACGTTGTTAGTTCCTGATCTCCGTTATAACTTAATTTCAATTTCTAAATTGACCGAACGAGGTTGTGTAGTCACTTTCAAACGTGATGTAGCATATGCAACCAAGAATGGTGAAGTTAAGTTAACTGCTGATCGTAGAGGTAATTTATATTACTTGAGGGAGCAAGATGCTTCGGCATCTGTTGTATCAGGTAAGGATGTGGATTTGTATAGATGGCACGAGCGTATGGGACATTTAAATGCTAGAGATCTTATGAAAGTAGGTATTGAAAAAGTCGAATATAGACGTCACAAAGTCTGATATTGAGTTGCGTGATTGTGATGTGTGTGCTAAGGGAAAGATGGTTTCGTTGCCTTTTGTGAGGTCCAGTCACCCATGTAACGAAAAGTTAAAAATTATTTATTCTGATGTGGTAGGCCCGATGAGAGTTGAATCGAATGGCGGAAATAAATACTTTGTTACTTTTATCGACGACTGTACTCGTTGGTGTGAAGTATATAATGTTAAAAAATAAAAGTGACGTGTTGTCAAAATTTAAAATTTTCAAATGTCAAGTTGAAAATTTGACAGGAAGAAAAATCAAATATTTTCATTCTGACAATGGAAAGGAATTTGTAAACAATGATTTTTCGAAGTTTTTACAATGTGAAGGAGTAAAGAGAAGGTTGACTGCGCCGTATTCGCCGCAGAGTAATGGAATTGCAGAACGGATGAACCGCACTTTACTGGAGAAGGCAAGATGTATGTTGTTATCCTCTGGTTTACCAGCAAGTTTTTGGGCGGAAGCTATTGCATCCGCGTGTTATTTGCGTAACAGATGTCCGACTAGCAGCCTGAATGGTGAAATTCCTTATGAGAAATGGTTCGACAAACCTGTAAATATTGAGTATTTTAGAACATTCGGTGCAAAAGTTCATATTTTGGAAAAAGAACCAGGGAAGGATAAGTTTGCAGCACGAAGTTCCCCCGGAATTTTTGTGGGCTACCCAGCTGAATCTAGTGGCTATAGGGTGTGGATATCTGAGAAAAGAAAAATAGTGGTTTCAAGAGACGTCAAATTTCAGGAAGAGAAACAGACTGAAAGTGGTGTTTCAAACAAATCATCTATTGAGCTGCAATATGAACAAGATAATGTAAATAAAAGAAAGACTATCGAAGTTGAATTGTCAAGCAGACAAAATAGTTTACATCCTAGTGTTCAACCTTCGAATATTCAAACAACAATTGTTGGATCCTCACATATACCTATCGAAAACGAACTAAACGCAGAAAGTACTGAAACCAGTGATAGAAGTGAGACATTGGACGAGATTATCACTTTGAAGAGAGGCCCTGGAAGACCTAGGATTGAGAGAGGACATGTTGGACGCCCTCGGAAAATCTATAATATGGTTGAAGTAAGAGAAACAGAGAATAGTGACAGTGAGTCACAGGAAGAATATGGTGACTGTGGTGATTTTGCTGGAGCTATTGAGACTAATTTGAAGGAAGCCTTGGGAAGTGATGAAAAGGTCAAATGGGAGGAAGCAATTCTATCAGAAATAAGAAGTTTAGTGAAGAATGATACGTGGGAGATTGTAAAGAAACCACCTGATCGAAATGTCGTTGGATGTCGATATGTGTTAACATCGAAACTTAATGTTGATTTAACAGAAAAGAAAAAGGCCAGACTTGTCGCAAAAGGATACAGTCAACAACATGGCCTGGATTATTTCAAGACGTTCGCTCCAGTTGCGAGAATAGCAACAGTTCGGCTGTTAATTGCTTTAGCAGTTGAAATGGGCATGGACATAGATCAGATAGATATAAATACTGCTTAAATGGAGATCTTGACGAGAGTATTTATATGAGAATCCCGGAGCTGCTGAAAGAAAGCTTAGAGAAATTGATAAGTTTGGATGGCAAAAAAAATGCAATAGGCAAAAGAGCTGCGAAAATGCTTGAGAATATGAAAGCAGGGGGTGACACCTGTCTTTTGAAGAAGTCTCTTTATGGTCTTAAGCAAGCTGGAAGACAGTGGAATATCAAGTTGGATATGAAACTCAAAGAAATGGGTTTAAGTCCGACAGTTAGTGAACCATGTTTGTATCATAAGCGTGACAGTAAGGGAATAGACCTTTTTGTCGTCGTTTATGTAGACGATATATTAATCGCGTCGCGCGATAGAGACACTATTAAAATGTTCAAGCAAGAACTGGCAAAGAGGTTTGAACTAAAGGACTTTGGCCAAGCTACCTTTTGTCTTGGAATTGATATCAAGAAAAATGGTAATGAATATCATTTGTCACAGGAAAGATATATAAATACCATTTTGAAAAGATTTGCCATGGAGAACTGTAATCCTGTTCAAACTCCAATGGAGATCGGAAAATTAGAGATAAGTAACAAGAAAAAGAATGAAGGGGAAAAATCATTTCCGTATAGAGAACTCATCGGAGCACTTATGTTCTTGAGCGTAGCGACTAGACCAGATATCGCGAACGCAACGGCAAAACTCGCACAATTTGCAGAGAATCCGCAGGAAACTCATTGGAGAGCTGCAAAGCGGATCCTTAGATACCTAAAGGGTACAATAACTCAAGGTTTAAGATTTAAATCGACGGGTAAATGCATTCAAGGTTATGCGGATGCAGATTGGGGTAACTGTGAATTAGATAGACGGTCTTTTACCGGCTATGTTTTCATTTTCGGTGGAGCAGCTATCTCATGGGCATCACAAAAGCAACGCATAGTTGCGACGTCGACTTGTGAGGCTGAATTTGTAAGTTTGGCGGAAGCTATGAAAGAAGCAGTATATTTAAATTGTTTACTGAAGGAGCTTAGTCTTTATAGTTTGTGTAAAGTGAACATGCATGCTGATAACTTAGCTGCTATCTGCCTAGCTGAAGATCACGGTATCTATCACGCGAAAAGTAAGCACATTGTCATTAGGCATTTCTTTATTAGAGATGTGCTGCGTGAGAACAAGTTTATAACCTTAAAACATTTGGCAACAGAAAATATGTTGGCGGATATTTTCACCAAACCTTTGCCTCGTATAAGGCACCAAGTGCTAAGAGAAGGGTTGGGGTTGCACTTGCTAAAGTGACTTTTATTAAGCATGAGTTGAGGGGGTGTGTTGAAGATCACCTTCATGCTTTCATATCCAAGAGCTGGCTAGCTGCAACCGCTATAATAGAATTGTCACGTATATTCAAAATATGATTTTGAACGTAGCTTTGTTTTGCTATGCTGTGTCAATCTGTCTACATAATTCTCCTCGTGTACTTTTCTACTAATATATTTAATGTTACTAATACGCTTTATTGTGTTTACTCTGTAGCATCGTATTACCCAACAAAATCAACATTTCTTAAAACTATCAAATTAATATAATAAACGTGCCAACAATATTTAACACAAATCAATATTGTAGACGGTATTGTATGCATAAAAGTATATAACACCTTTTCATGCGGCAAAAATGACGCTATATTATGTATCTAACATTGATAAAGTTTTCCAAAAACGTATAAAATTACAACAATAAATGAATATGATTTGCAAATCGACACACAATAAATCAAAAAATATTATAATCATCAGTAGTTTTCCCCGCCATAGAGAGCAGACGTTACTACTTTACACATAGAATTGGAAATTAAGGTTTTATTTACTGAACGCACATTAATCCAGAAACTATCATCCAATGGAATATGAATATCCGATTGATCGCCCTGAACTGCAGTTGTAGCTAGCCCATAATTTGGATTTGAGGTAGAAAGTTGTATTGATTGTCTCCATTTATTGTACACAATAGTAAAATTATTATTTAACTAGTGGCCGCCCGCGACTTCGTCCGCGTGGAAAGCCTTTATCTTAAAAATTCTTTATGAATTGTAGCCTATATGTTATTCTGATGTATAAGCTATATTGTGGTAAAGTTTCATTCAAATCCATTCAGTAGTTTTTACGTGAAAGAGTAACAAACATCCATACATCCATACATCCATACATCCATACATCCATACTTACAAACTTTCGCCTTTATAATAGTAGTAGGATCTGTAACCCATTTAATCATAATATGAAAGTATAATAAATTAAGGAACCGTTGATTCCCTTGCCATTTTGCCAGGGGAATCAATGCCAAGGGAGTCAAGAAAAGTTAATCTTCTTTCGATTTTGTTTAAATGGATTGATTTTTGCCAATGATTAATATAAAAACAATTAATAGTCCTATATACCCGCTGTTAATCCTAGTAAAGGAATTGTCAATCATCAAAAAACATTTTTTAATGTGGTCAGGGTAATCAATGACCTAGTGAAACAAAGCCAGGGGAATCAAACTCTTACCTTCGTAAATTCGACTTGGAAACGTCGACACGCGCCACCTCTCCTTGCGATGTTTAGAGCGCGACCAAAGCCATCTTGTCGATGTGCACGCCTTCGGCGTAGACAATTATTAAGCAAGGCAGGTGGCATTTAGTGGCGCACCAAGGGAATCAATCGTTGTGCTCGGACAAACACAAACTATTAAAAAAAAAAACAGTGATTGGCACAGACTTTGTGTATTTACTAAATCATTAAACAACTCACCCTTTAACTCTTACATTATAAAAAATCTTAAATTTATGACTATAGTTAGGTAAAATATTAGTGGTTTGTTTAAAAAATGACAAAGGGACAGGGGAATCAAATATCAAGGCTTCGAAGATTTTTTTCAGATGTTTCAAGCTAAAATAAACACCGTTTTTGTTGTGCCCCATTTAATTTGAACATTAAAGTAACAGAAAAAAATATCTTACATTAAATTTTAAACGTTATGGGTAGTTTTCGCCCCCGGACATTGCTTTTTTTGGCTTTCAAGATTGACCCACTTGTGTTACAGATATCAGAATCAACAGTGGTATTACAAATAAACTTAAATAAATACATATAACACCCAGATCAGTACAAACAGACATGTTCATGCACACAAATGTTTGTACAGTGCGGGGATGGAACCCGCCACCTCTTTGGTTAATTATGGTACCTAATTGTTGGTATAGTAAAGAGGATGATATTAAAGTTAAAGGATCCGCAGCTTTCCTAGGTGCAGGCGACGCCACATCAAGCTACTCATTTTCATTGCAAAATCACCCTTTTTACGTAAATACAAGATGCTGCGGTGATTATCTTGCTGTGTGGCCGTCTGCACTTACAGATGACACAGTCGGAAGTATTCAATTACGTACATAGTTTTAGAATATACTTAATTACGTATGAGGTATAAACAAAGAGATTATTTTCTCAGTAGATATATGAAACTAAGAAGTTCATACTACGAAAGTTTTAATCATCATTTTACTCAAAATTAAAAAATAATAGGTACACAATATATTGGTAAAGCTACAAACGCAAAGCAAGGATCTATGGCTTTACTTTAAAGCTCCTGCAAGGATTGTGTCCTATAAGCGTATAAGCACGTCATAACCCGTGCCATCTCATAAATAAGCTATGCCCAGTTTCGTTTGTCTGGCAGGGCCAAGTCAAAACAATGGGCTACCGTGGTATTATGGCCTCAGGGTTGTTGTCCAACTCTATCTGAACCCGAAGTCGAATTAGGGAACTATTTGGCGTAGTTGCCGCGTAAATTGGGGGTGAGTGGGCAAGCGTCCGGAACATAACCGTCCTGGGATAGTCAGAAGTGGGATATAAAATACAGGGACAGACTCAGAGGCGTTCAAGTCAATACTTCTTTGTATTTTTGGATTGAAGCCCCTGACATTTTCTTTCACATTCACACGTAATGTTTAGCTTGTAAGAAACTTTCATAATCGAATAAAAGTCGATCGAGTCGTTTATTTTCAAACAATAGTTATTTATTGTGTATGTAACTTAAGTACTTTTACGTGTAGACTTACATAAGTAATGAGATGAGTAGACGAAGCCTTTTCATGGCTATGATAAGTTGAATAATTTATCAGTCTACCTACGCATAGGCCTTTTCCGTTTAGGTCCATTTTGGATAAAAGTGATAAAAATAGCCAAGTTGGTTTAGATGTATGACAGGAAACCCTTAGGATAAGATTCAATTAGTGTAACCTACTACCTTAAGTTACTTGGTACTAAGTTACTTTTTGCTAGACTTTTTTTAAAGCAAGTAAATATTGATTAACTGAAGCTAGTTCGACATCAGACAACGTCTCGATTCTCCGACAAAAATCTTAGTTCAAATCCGAAATCAAGCGAACTACGTATACCTCGAATTTCAGATCCGGATTACGATACGTAAGCCGTTATACCTACCTCTTTAGCAAGCCTTTTATTATTACGATATTCCAATAGAAAAGTGATTTGGTCTCGGAATAATTGAACTGCCTACATAAGTATAACCTGTAGGCGGAACACTTAAGTTGGGAGTTATGTATGTATCTACTATGTTAAGTCAGAATCATGTCTGGCGCCACCTACGGCGTTTTAAAATACTCGTAGGTATCGCAAACAAAACTTGAAGTTATGAGTCAATCATACTTTTCTCATGCAGAGAATTACCTACATCGATAACTGTGTTATACTTATAAGAGTTCAAGGAACAATAATTCGGCATTCTACACTGTAGCATATAGATATAGAAGCTGTGGGGCCTGCAGTCTGTAATGTTTAACACGATGGTATCCGTCAAAATGCTGTAATGAACTCTAAGCACCCATAATATGGCTGTGACCGTCATGATTTAAAAGTTGATGTCACGATTCAAATAGGCAATATTTACACGACTACAGTAACTGGGACATATTTAGTGGGGGTTTCCTATATTAACAAGAAAGTAAATATTTACGTCAAAAACATTTCCGCTATAGAACTAAGAAGATAGATCGATCACACATTTAAGGTAAACTAAAATTGAGTACTACATAGTTTAAATTTTACCCCTTACTTTATTTAATTTAATTAAACCTTTTAGTTTTTTAAAGATAAAAATATTTAAAAAAAACACTACTTACGTGCTCTTGAAAAAGCGTGTTGTCGTTCAGTAACATTATTTTTGTATCAGAACATCACGAGGTCCTATTGGCGACGATTGTTTTTATTTTCAGCTCCTCTATCTCGCTCGGTCGCCCGGACATACTGGCTCGACGGACAGAGACAACTGAAAATACGAATATTCATAAGTCCTACATGTTTGTTTACATTTAACATTTCCACTGAGACTGAGATAGAGCCTTTAACCATGATAGGGAAGTAATCCCATCGTTCGCCCTTTGGGCACGTATTAATAAACACGTAGGTATCTATAAAACCGCAAATAATCAAAATATTAGCATTGATTGAAAGTTATTAAAGAATTACAACATTATTATTAGTATTATGTTTTACGTGGAATGAGCATTATTGAAAGTAAATTGTCCATGAATCGTCTGTATAAAAATATAATCATACCTATTTAAGGTCCAAGTTCATGGAATTTAAAATGGCCGGTTCGTTATTGACAGGGAAAACGGTTTTTTTTTACAAAAAATGTAATACACCGGTTATTTATTTAGCCGTTTATCACCTTGTTTGGCGAAAGGAGGGCTTAGTTACAAATTACGACTTCGAAATAAGATAATGATTCACAAACAAATTATTGGATTGTAAAAAGAGATTGCTGTCGCTAGAGGAAAAAGAAAGTCATTATACTTTAATAAATAAGATAGATTTATATGAAGAAAGTTTTATTTTTTCAATAAATAAGTACTACTTAAATTGAAAATGAATGCGTAGCAAAACGAGTCGGTTAGCAACGAATCCCAAAAAAGTTATATCACGAAGCTGTTTGCATAGCGTACACGAGTACAATAGTCAAACATAAGATTCGGGAGGGTCAGTGTGGGCGAACTACGAACTAATTTCACTAATAGGATTACAAGTATTTATCGGCGCACATACGAGATTGTTCCCGGTCCGGTTGGATGATCCGGTAAATTGAAATAAGGTACAGAACGGGTAGAGGGATATAGTTTGGTATAATTTCTAGAGCGTCGTAATGACATGTTATGCTGAATTACGTCGCTATATCGACGGTAAGCAGAAACGAATCAAAAAACATGTTTTTGGGAGTATATCTCTTACTTGGAAAAGCAGCGTTAAGTATGTCCACCAAAATTAACTAAGAGGGGTTCTAGGCATTTTACTAATGATAAACAAACCCGGAAGATAATGGCTTCGCACTCTTCTTATATCTACTGGGACGTGTATTTTCAATAAAGTTGCCTCGTAACTCATGGGTGTAACGTATAAAAAGTAATAAAAATAGAGGAATACAAGCTTAACTTTGTGATTTGCAACATTGTTGTTTAGTAGAGTTAAATTGTCTGTAAAATGAAGCTCGTTTTGTTGCTCGTTAAATATTAAAATGGACGATAACTTAAACGCTACACTTTTTTATAACAAAGAATCTTTTAAATGAAATACATACATTTACAGCATAACAAAGAATCTTTTAAATGAAATACAAGTACTCGGGACAGTGTATTTAATTACTATGTAGGTGACCCGTATTAATGCAAAAATAAACGTGTGATTACATCAAGAATAAAATAACCTACCTGAATTGGTTGTGTTTTGACAAATCATCCGGTATTACGAATACATACTAACGAATACTTACTAAAATAAAATTTACAAATGAGGATCATATAGGTGTGAAGGCCCTGTAATAAAAGTATCTGAAGAATTGTTGACCAAAAGTTATGTATAAAATATACCCTTGGTTAAAAAGTACCTAAACTCTTGATAAAAATGCAAATAAACCCCTTGTTCAAAACTTTTTGTTTGCCGTGATTTGAATGCTGTCGTGAATGACTTTGTTTGTTGCTTTGTTAATTCAAAAAAAAACTCGTCAAGTCGAGTTAATTGCTTGAATGAATCAAAAAGGAATTCAGACAACCCTCCCTGCGGCTGAAGACTTTTGAATCTAATTTATATGACTCGACAAGGTACCAACCAATTTGCTTGTTTTTTTTTTTAATTTTAGATATTTTACCTTAATGGCCATAGGACCATCTGGGGGGCGATACTATCGGTGGTACTTGAGATGGGTGACCATTCCGACCATATTTACACGTGAAGTCTATTTAAAAGCATCTTCGTTCTGCGGAAGGCACGTCAAGCTGTTGGTCCCGGTTAATATCGATAGGTATTAGTCTTTAAGCCTAGTCAGAAGTCCTCGGGAGACTTCATAGCATCTGAAAGTAAGGTAGGTTACTTACCTTACAAACAACCCCTCCACCAATCCGTACTGAGCCCGCGTGGTGGAGTATGGGTCGTAACATCTCATAGTTGAGGTGAGGTCTGTGACCAGCGGTAGGATGTATATAGGCTGATGAGATGAGATGATAATATACCTACGCTTAGATGGCTACATATGAATAACCGTGCGGAAAAAATAAGAACTATTTCTAACCTTTACCCCTTTACACACACGGGGGTCATGGGATCTCGGGAAGCCAGTCGCCAAGCTGGTCTGAGTTGGCAACCAATCCGATGGGTGGTTTCGGCTGCCAAACGTGGTTTCACGTTAAGTTGTGGGGTGCAAACTCTGCTCAACAATGTACCTTGCTGTAAAGGAAGGGACAAATAAACAAGTTTTTTTACCCCTTTACACCAGCAGCGCAATTCGTTGCTCCTTCTCTTTAGCGCAAACTTCTGCTTTGCTGTCTCGCTTCACTCCGGTGGACATAAAACCTAATGTGCTGATGAAATCAATTACAATTCTTATTACGAAATAAAATTAATGGTCTCGTTTCAAATGGGATGATTTGAGCAGACAGGTATAAACCCCTTTCAAAGAAAATAGATAGAACGTAAAGATATAAATCTAGAAATAAAATAATGTAATTCTGATTCGCCGCTTCTAAATTGACTAACAGATCGTGTCCAGAATTTCATCAGATATTTCAGCTTACAATTTCCACAATTTCAATTGGACAAAGTATCAATCGATTGTATGGTTAGAATGGGGAAGGCACAATATCAGTTCATTGAATTCAAAGCTAAAGTTAAGATAATGGTAGCTGACCAATGTCGAATTACTAAATTGAAATTCAATCCAATAACGCTTGCCAATATGATTGCTGGTGTCTACTGCAGCTTAATGCCAACAATAGCCAATATTGGTCATATCGAAACGTCAATTAACAGATTCATGGAATTCATTACATTTATCCATAAGCAGTAAATAAAATGTTAACATTGAAAATTCACAAGAAAATTTAGAATCGATTTATCCTTTCAATAATTGTGAAATGAAATATCCTCAATAAGAAATATACTGTGTTCAGTAACTTCTGAGAAAAATCATTACTAAAAACTTTTATTCACTAAATTAAAGATAATTTGATATTGCTTCTTTACAGGCAATTTCAAGAGATTTTCATATAAAACATTATTAAAGTTCATATTAAAGCTGGAGCGTGAACTAAGGTTACTAAACAGGGAATCACGTTATATATCAATAGGTACAAAGGAAACATATCTCGAAAAACTGCACAGAAAAATGGCTTTTGAAAACTGAACTTAAAAATGAACAAATTTCAATACAAATATTACAACAGCAGAATGAATTTTGTTTAATTTTTTTTGTAATGTCATAGAACTACTTTTATTCTCGTCGTTGATAATGAACTCCTCCGATGTTTTGTTGGCTTTTTGTAAACAAAACTTGACAGTAAAAAGTTCAATGCGAGAATATGCAACGCAACTACGACACTATGAGACACTACTCGCTACGCAAGTTGCTACGCCGTAGCTTGCCGTAGCATACTCCATTTGCTTAGCCGCTAATAATATCGTAATCGGGCCTATTCGTGGCACATGTCACCATGAATAATTTGTATGACATTATTGTAAGTATAGAAAACGTTTAATTATACAAATCGCAAAATCAAGTTGATTTTTACTAAATACCATAAAATAATATAATACAACTAGCCAAATAAAAGTATAAAAACAGAAAAGAAACAAGGAAACAAAAATTTAAACTATATAGAAAAAATATCAAAAACGTTTAACATTTAACAAACCTGCAAGAAACACGCTACGCAACTACGTAATACTAACTAGAGACTACGTGCTACGCAAGTTGCTACGCCGTAGTTCACCGTAGCATTCTCTATCAGTTAAACCGCTAATCATGACATAATCGGGACCATTCGTGTCACATGTTGTGGCCACGAGGAATTTGTGTAATGCGATTGGTGCCTTGTGGTCTGGACATAGCTCGCATTATTATAAACGGAGTGTGACTGCTATTGATAATTGTTTTATGGGCAAATAAATAGTAGTGACAAGTGATATTAGGTTCACAAGATAAATTAGATTCAATCATAAACGATAAGAATTTGCAAAGCTACATTGAGGGCTGAGACTTAAATGCAGAATTTAGGAACTACCTAGGTTAATATTACAAAACCATACCTACTTTGTTATTTCGTCTCAGCAGCAGGAAGCCTAAATCTGGTCTGTTAATATTTTACCTATATTTTCATTTTAAAATAGATTTCACAAAACGTCAGACCGAGGGGACGTCTTATCGTGATGATGTGCAACCGTTTTCGTGACCCTATTCAACTTTTCCAAGAAATGAAGCGTTGATTAATTTTTAAAGTATTCTATTAATTCAGTAATATAAAGAAAAACAATTAAATGAAGTAATACCACAAATGATAAGAAACTTGCGGCACAAAATTGAAAATTTTGGTTATTACATAACTATTAACTTTCTACCAATAAAAAAACAAGTTGTTGCATTACGAATACAAGAAGTTGTAAGTTTCTGACAGTACAGTGGTGACGAGTACGTACCTGAGAATGAAATATTTATCTAAGTTACTTGTATTCCACCGACTTTTATGTGTAGTTGATACGTCACACATACAATTTTAATTAAAACATATGAACTTCTAGGGAGCTCAACATTGATGTCTTTGAGATAAGTTGCTTTGAGTTAGACATGTACAATTTCTAAGAACATTTTTAAAACACAATCGCGAACGAAATCCGATACAAAAGATACGGCAGCTTCTCTGTCCATAATAGACCAAATGAGAGACGGACATTTTAGTAACATTTCATTCTGTAAAAATAAAGGAGAAATTCTCTCTCAATGAACACTGGATCCAATACGTTTTCCCAGCAATTACGGCGATTAGGTAACTTGTTTATATCTGTAAATAGACAACCACGGAGAATCGGTATACTTCGGCATGTTATCTTTGTTAATAATGTATGTTTCGGAGCACCACCCTGTCAAAACACAAGATCCATTTAAGCTTAATTCAGACTAAAGTTTCATATTTACTCACAAAATGCTTATTCAACAGTCTTGGGACCTTGTTCTGTCAATTAAACCTTGACTTATTTGAGCATGAGTGATGATTAGCGAAGTTCAGTTTGATATTATAATATTTGAAAACTGAACTACATCACTTTTAATTAAAACATGATGCACACATTTTTTATTCTAATAAAAGACCAGACGTTAACCATCAATGAAAAAAAAAACAAATCGGAGTTTATATATTATAATATTCATTCAACTTTTTTTACAAATAAAGTTAGCCTATCTATCATACTTTACTTAACCTCACGTTTCATTCCGTGTATGAAACGTGTGCTACGAACAAGTTTACTTCAAACCTCACCCGCGTTGTATACGTATTTCAATTTTCTCAAAGCCAGCTACCGTGCCGTGACGTATCTTCATTAAGCAGTCAAAGCTTAATAATCCAAGACGTTAAAAGCCGTAACATGGCGTCGAGTAATTAACCTCTTGTAAATTAGGCACCTAATCACGTTATGTTTCAAGCGGGGACTTCGCAACGAACTGACATTAGCAGATAACGCAAGGGAGGTAGACCAATTCATTGGGGATAAAATATGGAGCGATATTTTCAGCTTTTAGCTGTGCTAGGATGTGGCAATTTTGTACGAAGAGTAATATCTACTCTTGTATGCACGTAGTACTACAAATATCTCTATGAAAAAAAGCAGAAAAATATTTCTATCAGTTTTAGTTAAATAAGGTAGAAAAATACCTGTAGCGAGTTAAATTTAAGCTTTAATAACTGTTACCATTTTAACAATCTATAAGTCACACTGTTTACTCCAAAAAAGACATTTAGCCACGATTAGTATTTTCACGCATACACCAAATTATTTTATTAAATGTTAGATGCTCGATGTTATAAAAGTAAAAAGCCACACTTGCTTAGAAAGTTTTAAACAAAAAAGAAACGTATGAGTTGTGGAATGAAAGGATGTCACGCGATACCAAAACATGTTTGCGCACCGTTAAAAGCAATAAACGAAACAAACAGCAAACAGAAAGTGGCGCAAAATATTACTTTCCACCACTATTACCTACTGCTCGTGACAACTTATTGTTAGAACAAAAGATACGTTTTAAAAATATTTGATTTCAGCAAATCGTCTATAGAAGGTTTCTCAGTCATAGCTGGTTTTAATTACGACTTCATTGCTAACATGCGTAGCTTTAAAACAAAATCTTAACTGTTTTGTGTTTCAAATGGAAATCCAATGTCTAAACACAAAAAACAATTATTTTTTATGCAATTGTTATTATTTTTGTTTTTGTACTTCAATATCCTATATCCGACATCCTATTCCTTTATGAACGTCTAGCTAAAGTAGCTAAACCTATGCGTTATTGTTATACCATACTTACACGGATATAATATTATTACGAAAGCTGAATGGTACATAGATCTTATGTAAAGACGATTACTGGTCTCTAAGCCAAGGGTCGAGGGAAAGTTTTATTTAAGTATATTTTACTAAACATAAGTCGAGTACTTGCTATGAACTGTACCATTTAACATAATATTTTACTTTTTTTGTACGTATTCACCTAAAAGGTTACTTTTTGTATTGTTATAAGTCATTCTTGAAGAGTAAATGGTTTAATCAGTCGCGATTTGGTTTATTACAGGGGTGAAAATTTAACTTTTGAGAACAGTAGGTACATAACTATAAGTACTCATAAACTTTTAATAATATATAAGTGGTTCCATTCTGTTTTTGTTCACAGTCTTTTCATGGGTCCCTTGAGGTTAATAACAGCATGTTAAGGACTGAGAAATATGCAAAATAACGTTCATAAGTTACTAAGTAGGTATTTAAAAGACATTCACGATGTATTTTGATTTCGCAAAACTTTAAGAGTCATAAACACACAAACGTACTACCATAATCTCTGAAGGGGCCCAAAGGTGTTATTACAGGATGGAGTATCATCTTCACTATGGTGTTGTGAGAAAGTTCCACCATTTCCATGTCAATGACACATTTTGAGTTCCTACATACTTACTCTGAAAAGGGACGAATGCGTAAGGCGAAATTACAACAAAGTTTGCATATTTGCTAAGAAATTGTTCTGTGTAACGATAAACCCTGACTAAAACAAGGGCCTTTTCTCACTTGGAAGCCTTGTGGTTGTTTATTTGTGGATACGTAACCAATCGCATACACAAAAATGGCACTTTCACCACATTAGGCAGGCCATTTTAAATGAGGTAAACTCCGTTAGGACTTATTTGTCACCTGGTGTCCAAGTGAGAAACAGCCCTTAGTGTGAAATATTTGTGTGGTGTCGTAAAAACTCGGTGTAAGTCATTAAGAGTACGAGTGCTGCTGTGAGAATACATGGCGTATTGTTCTTCTTTGTTAAGCTATCCGGGTGGTGAACATAAATTAGCCGTAGAGATTAACTCCAGCAACTTGTCCTTGTGTGGTAGGTTGCTTTGCTTCCACATGAGACCACAACTTTTGTTAGGTCGTTAGAATTTGCGACTTAATTTTTGTCGCATCCTTATTTTACACATAACACTTGCTTATAACACCAAACTATTGAATGGATCGTAATACCTATTATTTTTTTCAAATAAATCTTTATGCCCTCTAAATTGGTTCTACCAATTTTGAGGTCCTATGGCGAGAACTGTTTATTTGTTTTATTAGCACTCGCTAGAAGATTGAAGTTGAGGGATTACATGTAAGGTTACGAGTATTGTATGTTTTTTGTTATTAGCATTTACTATCTGTCCCTATCGGCGGTCAGTGGCTTGAGCACGAACACTTTCGTAACGTCCAAACGTCAAAAACTGTCAGTTTCCTCATACAAATTGACACATATAGGTAAACGCTGCGAATACGTTACGATAGTGGTTCGTGCTCACCCTAAAGGGCTTGCCAGTCTTGAAATTGACAAAGATCGTCACGCCATTGTTTTCGATTCGTCTGCCTTTCGGACGACGGGCAGTGGGTGATGATGTTTGACCACCATAGGTAAGATAAATTTAATAGGCATGTTTTTAACTTGCATTCCAAACTATAAAGGTACATCTGAATTATTAAATTTTATGCACTATATATGTTCTTATCGAAAGAATCATAAAAAATATTTTGTATTTTGTCTCAACTATTAAATTGGACTTGGGATATAAAATTACGAAAATGCTGACACGTTTTTTACCTAAATTCTAAAGTGAAATTGCGTCTATTGTTAAGTCGCACATAAAAGGGCCAAAAGCGAGTTGCAAGGGTTCTCTCGAAAAGTTTCCCTAACTTTAGGTCGGTCGGTAGTTGGAAACTGAATTCCATACTCAGGAGAAATAAGATCTGAGCGAACCTTATTGAAATACAGCCATTTTTGTACTATTGTGTGAAGTATGCATACGTTATGATATAGGTATTGTAAAAAAAATAATATACTCTGGGTATAGGTAGTATAAATAGATAAGGTATTTTAGTATGCGCTTTATAAAATAATCAAAATGATTAAATAAGCTTTCTTGTTTACTACAGCTGTTTTAAATAAACAAAAAGTTCTCTAGAGGGATGACTAACTTAAATTGTATAGTTCCATCAACGTTCTTGACAAACGAACCTGCGAAAGTCTTCGGCACTTTAATCTCGACTGTGTCATAAAGTAATATTATATTCAGTCTTGCTCATAAACCGTAATAATAAAAACGTATGCTACCACTGCAATGAATAATTGTATGTAAAGAGTCAGGTGTGTTCCGGGTCGTGAAATACTTACATTTCAAGAGCGGCAAACAAAACCATTGCAGGACGTAAAAGGTTAAGAGCTAGCAAAAACGACCTCAAAAATGGGAGCCTAAACAAACTTTTTAGCATTTCAAAAGGGTTTTCGCAGAAATTAAGGCGCAGGTTCAGACGATAGCACATCATGCTACCCATTCTTGTTGTTAAATCATCCTTATACAGAATTACATAAGACACCGCAGTGTTTAACTTGATGTGCTGTCGTGTGTACAACATTCGTGTGATACACGCCTCGTCAATTCGCTGCACAAATAAAGCGCCGCTCAAATTTTATTTGGCATCGTATGTGCACGTTTTCGTGTTGTTTTTACCACTATAACTTTTTGCTTACCCCCTAGTCTCTAAGCAGTTGTCAGTAGTTTCGGAAGTACCCATCCCTGTCACTCTTACGCGCTTGACCGTGCTAGCGAACACGCCCGAACAGACCCGAAAATACGAACGAAACGTTAGTGTGTATGACCTCGGAGACTAACGTTACAGATGTTTCGAAGCTTTGTGTAAATACCAGAACTGTTAAGTGCGAGTTTTTCAGCGAGTGTGTGGACTTTCACAGAATTTCGTCTGAGTCATGTAAGACGGAACACTGTTTGAGTTTAACTTCATGTTTGTGTGTTATTATTTCAGGGATTCCGTCAAAGTAAACGTACATAAACGGTAACATTAAACACGTACGAAAAGCACATGTTTGTGGCTTATTTAATCAGATACTGCTTTCTGAAACTTATAAGGTTAAAATTCTGTTACGCTCAAACGTAGTAACGATGAGAACTAGTTAAAACATAGCCCTTTGCAGTTTGTTAATGATTAAAATAAACTAGCAAACATTGGTTTTTATGTTAATTAACACTCGCTGTTTCTTTCCCGGTTTAAAAATGGACTATGCCAACACGGTGTAACGAGTAGCGTACAAAAAGTTTGCGCGGCCTCAAAGGCATAGAATTAATGCATTCTCTCCGAGGGAGTAATAGTGGTGCTAAAATTCAACAACTTTTTTGGGCACAAAGTCCACTGGGACTACACAGGTTATTTTTCTAATATCAACAGCCCTAGCATAAGTGAAATATTTACCTAGTTTTTAAGCCTCGACGAAATGGAGTGGTCTTATGTCTGTTTGTGTTTTTGTGTGCGTCTGTCTGTGGAATCGGTTCTGAACAGATGAACCGATTTAAAAGCGTTTTTTTTTTCAAAGATAATTTAATCACGGTGATTTCTAGCTAAAGCTGGTTAAAATCTGCCAAGCCGTTGAAAATCAGCAGCTTCTGGCTCGTTCGGGGTTTAAGTTTATAAAAAGTTAACATTATCTTACAACACATTGTAGTTTTCAGCTGTGGGCATTTTAACAATTTAGAATTATTACATATTTACGATTATCCACGAATGCACTCATTGTCATAAGTACCGTCGTCTTGAAATTAAGAAATGGATATGTAATTTGAAAATTCTATCATAGACCTCGTTTAAAAGCACTCCATACCACAGTGAACCTAAGTAGCCTTAAGTTGGTTATGGTGATGGTTGCAGAATGTTGATGTAGTAACTATTATTAAGTAGGCAATAAGTTTTGATGGTAAGCTGTTTAGGGTAGAAGTGAACACTCTCACCACACTTCCATTAGTTTAGATGTAATTCAATTTAATGTTACGGATACAAGAACTTCATTATCTTATATCGAACTAATCAAGATATTGTGCATCAATTCTATCTAAATGGCTAGAGTAGTTTTTTGATGCCGACTTACTCCGTTTCTGAAAATTATTAGATCTGACAAAAATTTTAAGATCTAGATAGGATTTTATTCAAATAGCTCAGTCCAGTTTTGAATTACTATAGCTTGGTAAGTAGTTATAACTGATTTTAAAAATAAAAAGACACTTGTAGAAAATTGGACTGCCACAGGCGGGACTCAAACCCGCACCTCTCACACGCCGGTCGATTGTTCTCCCTATTGAGCTACCGTGACACTTACTCATCGGTCCGAATTTCTTTAAGTGCTCTTTAAGCTGCAGCCAGCTAGTTTTAATTTCAGTTTGTTAAGAAATTTGCAATGTTAATATTAAAAATAAAGCAACTTAAAAAAAATTGATGATCCATCTTAACCGATTGTTAAACAGCTGAAAAGGTGTTTCATTCGGATGTTGTAAGTCTAGTCTATCTAAAACAGCAACAGTTCTGAATCATGGCTGGCTGCAGCCTAAAAATAAATATTATAAAACGATTTCTTCGTAAGTGTAATGTTATGAGCATGGCTGTTTAGGTTATACCTTTGGGCTCAGCAGAAATCAAAGTTTTAAATTATTATTTTTCATTACAAGAGAAATTCACTGCAGCGCATATCAATCGCGTTAGTTGTCTACCAAATAAATACCAATTTGTGTGAAACATAGCATCACCGTTGCTGCATGCGTCCCGCGTGCTACCAGTTAGTCTTACTAATGTTTGTTCCAACATTTTTATGGCTGTTAACTGCAATAAATATCGCACGTCTGTCCGTCCGCAAGCGCCTGCAAAGCCTTACCAACTGATGTATTGTATCGAATCTCCAATCATACCAAACTATCTATTCAGACCTTAAAAACGAACAAGTAAAATACATTTTCGTAAAAATAACAGTTTTCATAACCAAGCCGAAAGTTAAAAGTACAACAAGATTGTTGCAAAGACGATCGTATTGGGAATAATGTGAAAATATCTTCAATAACTACTGGGAATATCTGGACATGAATTGTGTTTTGAAGTTAAAAAGTTTTTTTAGGAATGAAGGCATTTGGGAATTTTTAACGAATATTTAATTTTTATTTATTTTTGACGACCACTTTGGTGTAATGGCCAAGAAGTTAATTATTAACCAAGAGTTCGCGGGGAACCCGCGAAAACATTTATGTGCATGGACATGTCTGTTTGTACTGGTCTGGGTGTTATATGTATTTATTTAAGTTTATTTGTAATACCACTGTTGATATCTGTAACACAAGTGCTTTAGCTACTTATCACAGAGTCAGATCAATGTATGTGATGTTGTATGTTGTTGTTGTATTTAAACATATCGCAGCACATAATCTTGTTACAAGTAAGTACCTACTTGCCTAATTAATTGTTACACTTTTTACGGATTATTTCGCAATTTATTTACATTTTATTTTAACCTGACGTTTGAGTCCTTTTCAGCATCCGTGGTCACAGGTAGACTAAAGTGTTAGTTGTCACTACATAGTTTAGACTACCATCACTCAAAAACATTGAGTTACGTTCCTATCTACACAAAATCAAATAAATCGCGAAATAATTCGTAAAAAGTGTATCATTTCAATGTCCTCTGTTCGCGTAAACCGAAGAAACAAATAATTGTAGTAAAATATAAGTTACTAGGCTGTATCAGTTTGTTAGATTTAGCTTAAGCGATAGTTTAATTGAAGCGAGTTAGGTAATAAATATATCAATTAAATGTAAGCGCGAACTAATCCTTTGAATGTACATTTATGACGATAAATGTACATTCAAAGGATTAGTTGTATAAAATTATATGTAGAAACTTACTTAATGTTGATTTAGTAAAAAAATCCTATAGTTTTCACACATCACTTCAGTAAAAGTTATTGATTTGAAGTTAGCTAGCTTAGTTAGCTTTTTCTTTACTGCCATTGATACTTTGCATAATCCCGATCTTACATATTAATTATTAACCATTTTAATGAAAAATAGAATCTAACGATATTTGATATCTCGCGTAAGTATTTATTTTGTAGGAATTTATGGTTCGTTTAAACATTTTTTCGTAGTATGCATAAAAGTAGAAGCTCTTTCATTCCTTATCTTAATTCATCGACCTTGCCTTTACTTATTGACAAGTATATAACCATCAAGGCTTCTCTTTACGCCAAGCATATTTAATATATGTTATGGACCTTTTTCACTTTGCTAAAATGCTTTCCAATTAGGCAGATGTTTCATAAGCTCGAGGATGCTAAAAAGATTACCTTGTTGCGTGTAACGTTATTTCTTGCTTAGAGCTTACCTAAAGTAATTTTTGAGCTATTAATTTAAAAAATATCTTGATTCGTCCTTAGCTTAGTTTGGATTGTTGTTGTTTTTTAAGAGTGGCTATACTCTTTGAGTGAAACTAAACTTATTAATAAGAACTTCATTATAAATTCACATTACTATTATTAATCGGTATTTTTTGTAGTCACATGTAGTGTCTCATACATTTATATTATTTTAACTAATTCATTCATTTATTCATTCATATTTTTATTCGTTCATACGTTCATTCATATTATTTTAACTAATTTAATACCATTGTAATTGTATGATCCTTTTGGTGATTGAAATAAATGACATTATTATTATTATTATTTAACGGACGAAGGCTAAGGTTGGATCATTTCTTGTTGGGAAGGTATTTGTTTTTAGTGATAAGCATTTATTTTTTAAACGCCATAGTTTTGCATAATAATCAAATATCGATAGCACTACATCGCCAAAACTCAGACAATATTTTTTTCACACTGCAATGTTTCATTTATGGACGGAACTTTTAGCTTTTTAAAAGTGCAACAGCAGCACAGAGAATGGAATGGAGTTATTTGATCAACAATCCTGTTATTTAGTTAGTCTGGTTCGACGAACGTTTTGTTGATTTCAACTTTGCAAATTGACTGTTACCCCGCTTATAACGATGAACCGTCATGGCCAACTAGTTATAACTGTTAGTCAACATTTTACCGCAACTTCAGCTTCGAATTCGGAGCATACCAACTAGTGTATGAACATTAATTAATCGACATTGTCGGAACTGTTATTTTGGTGTCTATACCTATTAGTGTTTGTCTTTTTTTTTCTCGTGGGAAAACTTTTATAAATACATAACAGATTTTGCTCCTTTCCTTTTAATTAATTGTTAACTAGAACCCTGCCTGAAAGTGTAATAGAAGTACGTACGATATTCATAAATAGGAAGTCTCAATCTTATAAAGACCTAGTTTACGAGTATCAGTTTTCCCAAAGTTAATAGTTTTAACTTCGTTTCGGGCAAGAACCAAAGTTTTAGTGCTCCTTAAGTCTCGTCGTTTACCTTAAGCAGTTACACTACTGCACTGAGATAGCTTATTTTAAATTTACTGGAGGCACTTTTAAGTTAGTGCTCTCCTCGAAGGCTATCTTGATGTAGGGTGATGCATCGCCCCACCGTATTCACTGCCTGCAGAGTGCATTTCATAGGTCATGCAGAGCGAAACAAATATTTCACTTTCAAACTTGTAGCAGCTAGACTAAACACTTTAGGTGGAGAAGTAGGTAAGGCTGTTGAGTTAAATGTCGAGAAATTTAATTGCTTAGCCCTCCGAATTTAATAAACAAAAGTGAACAGTATATTTGAACAGATTAATTTAGTTTAATACGGAAGTTACTGCGGTTTTAAGGTCCGTGATCCCGTTGGAGTTTAAAGAGGCCTTTTCTGGTTATAATAGCTCACTGCCAGAGATGTTTTATGTGAAAACATTGTGCTCATTGAAGAGGTTTACTGCGCCGGGCGGCGTAGTGTGAAAAGGAGGGCTCTTCATTTAATATTATGTGGGTTGTTTCTTTGTGTCCTTTATGAGTTTTCTTCCGGCAAGTCTTTTGTAGAGTCAAGTAGACACTCGTTGCTCTTCAGCTCCAGTTCTGTAGGATAAAGAAAAATGATTTATTTTAAAATAATAATAACCTTAGCTTGTGTACGTAATACGTAAGCTAATAAGAATATAAGTTTGAGTTATATAGGTACTAACTTTTAATTCAGATCATTAAAACATCAAATCGTTGTGATTTCCAGGCATGGTAATATAGGAAGATCTAAATTTTATGCAGCTCGCTTGTAACTAAAAGCACTTTCAATCAGAACAGGATACCTACCTGAAAAACAAGCTACAAGCAACATACAAACATTAACTCTGAAAATTATGACCCATGATACGAAAAACACGCTTGTTTTTTCTACTTTTTACGTAGATACACAGGGCCTCTAAATTATGTATACAATTGCGTACCGTAGACGTTCCTGCCGCTTCATTTAGCAAATAATAGGCAAGCAAGCGGCCGTCTTAAGCGTAGCCATTTAAATAAAGGCAAAACACGGCAACAGCGCAACAAGACGTTCTGTAACATCTGCTTTCCTCCCTAAGCCATTCGTCCACAACAACTGTGAAGGATTTTACTCAAATAAACTTGACACTAGCTGCTAATTACGGAAAACTAATGGATGCTTACAAATACTTACGAGTAGGAAGTTTAGTTTCACGACTAGTGAATAACGTCCTTTCAAACGCAGGCAATTAAATAAGTAAAGTCGGTATTGTTTCAGTTTTGGCTAGGCTTTAAGTTACTAAAGTTGGTTTCTCGCGAGTGTAGTTTTGAACTTTTAAAGGTGTTTCATGTTTTTAACATAAATTTGTTATTTAAACATCCAAACACACTTTTTATTATAGTCAAGTTAAAGTGAACAAACATGTAACAAGTGCATGAACGTAGTAATGTATAAAGTTTTCCTTCACTCGGAAAACTCGAATAGATAAGAATGGTCATAAAACCCAAATCCCAGACTAGCAGCATTTCTGCTTCTGACAGTTGAGAGGTTGTTACCTCTCTAGATAAATTCATATGTTGAAGTACCAACCTCAGGGTAGAAGAACCTTAATCCATTTTCTAATAAATGTAGAGGTTATATAGGTACGTGTTATCAATTAATTTTGACTTTTTAATTCTTTAAACTTTTTATTTACTAAAAGTTCGATCATCATAAATACTTGTCCAACACGGTTTTTCTTAGTTCATAATGTATTTCGGGATTGTTGTGATTTTTGACGCGCCCAAAATTTTGCCATTGGTTCGCCATCCCTGATCTACCTTATACGTCATTCGGAACTTTATATCTTAGGTTTTAAAAATTGTAGAAGCAGTCATTTGTGTGAAGTGAATTCTTATTTAATTTTCACTGCACCCATTGCCTTCTTTCTGCATGACCTTGAGGTTGACTGGCAGAAAATGCTTCTAGCATTAAGTCCACCCTTTGTACATTTCTGGTGCAATAAAGTTTTAAATAAATAAATAAGTGTGCTATTTGTACATGGCTAAAAGGTTATCGGTCCAGTTGCAACCAACCATAAATGATTAAACAGATTAAATCATGAGGTAATGATGTACAATTGCGCTCCGAACGTTGATGAACGTATACTGGTTCGGATTGATCAATATGAATTTAATGTTTCGACAGATTTAAGACTGAATTATGTCCTTGCAACGTACGATGAGATTGGGACGCCATTACAAACAAGTTTCCCGTATCTCGGTCTAACAGAGCGGCAAGGAGTATTCTTATCACATTTACGCCTTAACTTCTGTTTTTTTTTTTAATTTATCCTATGTTATTGCATGTATTTCTCCTTTTGATTTACGTTATGCAGTGAAAACACGTTTTAGGATAATTTTCTTGTGCTGAACTAATAACTATGTACTCCTTGATTAATACTTGATGTAATCTGTTTTGTTCTCCAATAAATAAAAATAAAATAAAAATTTAATTCGTCACCATTCTGCATGTGTGGGATGGAATAACATCCAAATATTGGTAGTTGAGGCGTGAAGCGTAACAGACAGAACGAAAATTATACGTGTTTGTAAACTTTCAGTAACTTAGCTATCTATGCTTAACTAATCAAGTACTTATTTAAATAGATAGCGTTTGTTTGTTTAAAGACGATGACCAAAAATACAGGGGACCTGTCTGTAGTCTTGAAATTAAAATTTAACTTTTTGAGCACAAAATTAAATAAGTTGCCATCGGATTACGCTTGCGCCATCGCTTGGCACCTGCTCCAACGAGTATAACCGTCCGTAAATAGCTATATTCTCATTATATGTATGTAGAATTCAGAATTCGCAGATATCTCCCCAATCTACTTGATACTCGACACATAAGGCGTAAGTGAGTCGCGTCTACCCGGACACTTGAATTAAGTAAACACGATCATTTGAAATTTATGGGCACTTTGTACAGTACAATACAGGTTTATTGGCGCCGGGAAAATATGCTGGGCAAATTGAATTCCCTGTGATGAAACGGCGGAATGATTTCATTTTCTATCTGTTCACAATTACTAGATGCCAACCTTCTTTCTTCTTTTAGTTATAGAAACGTGTGCACAGAGTGTAATAATAAATAACGAGTATGATATTTGTCGAGCTATCGTATTCATATATTCAGTTTAATTTATAACATAGAGATTTGCTCAAGGTATTTCATAACATACACCCACAAATCCTTCAGTCCGTAATCAAGAAAAGTACCTCCTTTTAAATTTCAATATGTATAATTAAAAAGATAAAAAAACTGTAACTTTACTCAAAAGAAAATACATATTGCTTTAATGACCTACAGACAGACCAATTTTGGAGTTTTATTTTAATTCTGTAAATAAGTTATTATTTCAACGATACTGCTCTTGCCTACCTTTGTAGATTTTTCCAGTCGTGAATTTTTCTCTTTATTGGAAATTTCCAATACCTCTTTCATTTATTAAAAAAATACACTTCGATATAATTTTGGTTTAATTGATTAACGCATTGATTTCAGAACTGCTTCTTATTACAAAACGAAGACTTAAATAAATTTAACTGCGCGAAAGTAAATTAACACTCTTATTCTGCAAACAAAAGACGATTCATACGTGCAAAACCTATTGTGATTCTCGCTCACTAATTAGTAAAGTTGAAATAATATAGGTCTGAAAACGCGTCCACATCAATAAATTAAAAGTTTTAATACCACTACGTGGGTATTACTGAAATCCTTTGCGTTCGCCGGTGCGGCAGCATCTGCGAAACTCGTGCAAAATTTAAAATGTGATCCAAAAACAATGGCGAGAGGGATAAAGTGTAAACTGTAAGCTTATTCATATAAATCTCACTAATTAAACCCGTTGGCTGCGATGGCGAGTCTGCAGTGTGCACTGTTCAGCGCCCGACAGCCGTATTAAGGGGGTTAATTAAAGTATGATTGAGAATTTTCTCGATTATGGGTGAAAATTTAGGTTTGGAACCTAGGAAGTTTGAAAATACATGTATCATGCTGCTGTTCCGCCGTCAGTAATGATCCTTTATGTACAATTATAAGCTCTATTGTACGATTAGACACCAAATGGATGCGTTTTGTGGGAATAGTAGTAACCTATACTGCAGGGACTAGGCAACCTAAATATTCCGAACACACAATAATCATTTCAATGAGAATTCAAATATGGAAAACTATTACACAATTCGTCGGTATTGAATTACAGTGCCACCATAAATCAGAGCCTTCGAGAAGGGATTTCCCGAAGCTTAGGACTCTGATGCCTGGATTAAATAATATCCTAGTTACTATACTAAGAATCCTAATTTCGCTTGGTCCCTTGGGAGCGTAATCTTCCTAGGAAATTTCTGCTAGCCTTAAAACGTGGCCTAGTAAATTAACTATATTCGCGGTAAATCGGAAATTTCTAATCCGATAATATCCATAAGTATTTAAGTATCCTAAGCATGCTGATGCTTATTTGATGCTGATGGTATTTTATAGCATTCAACCTTAAATAAAGAGTAATAAGGTTGTACATAATATATACTTACCACTGACTGCTGTTCAGCTAACGTCTCTAGGGGTGTAATCAGGGGCGGTGAAATCCATCACCGCTTGGTCGCTGAACTATATAGATTTATGACGATCATAATCTTATGCCCGAGTGCTTCAACTATATTTACACAGGAAAAGTCGTTGGGGCGTTTAATATGCGTGTTTTTTTGCTCGGCAATAGTAATACAATTTTTTACAAGCTTTTATTTAGTTTCACCTGTCCCGGTGTTTGAGTGTAATTAAATCTTGCTATATTTTACTTACTTCCCACTGTCCGATTTAGCAGAAATTTTGTATAAATGTTCCAGAAATACTCAAATACGCATCAACAATGTCTAATAGAGATTCGCTCTTTTATAGTGTAACGACTAAATACATAGATACCAACAAACTTAAAATCATTTTTTAATTAGTACCTATCCAGACATTTGGCCGCAATCTCACCCGATGGCAAGTGTCGAAATGGCAGAGAATGGATCATGACTGTCAAGTAGGCAGCCTATGCAAAGACAATATGATTACTCTGAGTTCTAATCCAGGAAACTTGTTTAGGTTGGCGATTAAAAAAAAAACAACTTTCTAGCAGACGTCTAACACATTTAAGCCTACTAGATCCACCAGATCTTGTCTAAACCTCATCCCAGTCTGCCGAGGATATGTTGGAGTTTGTTATCAACAGTATTAATTTAAGATCCAGCAATAATTATACGCCTAGTAGTAATTAAAATATTTTACTTAGTAGATTGATAAGCATAAATTGGACTGTCATGTACATATGTATAAAAGTCCTTAAATAAAGAGAGAGAAAATACTTTCTAGCAACTTAAAGTGTGCTAAATCCTAATTTGCTGGCAAGGACTGAAGGTTTTTTGTTCTTGAATGTTACAGGATCGAACTGGATGCAGGGTCAATCTTAAAGTCAAGGTTATGGCCTACCTTTACTTGAACTTTACGTCAATGGTCACAGTGCTGATCTTGCAACTGACAGTTTACAACTAATGAGCAATTCCACATGAAATCGCTATCGCTTTTATACATAGTCAACAGCCTAGGAGAGTCAGATAACATTTAAAATGCACTCGTAATGAGCTTGCACGGCCTAACTATCCGGCGATAAATTATTCGCCTCACCCCGTGGCTAAGAGCTTTCGCTGAATTAAATTTCATAATTCACTCTACTTTCGTCCAAATTTAGAAATAAAGTGTTTTCAGCCAATGCTACTTTATTTACTTTTTACCATATATGCTTTGAGCTTCACAACACTTATAAGCTACAAATAACTGCCCGCGACTCCGTCCGCATGAAAACCTGAAAACCCTTAATCTTCACAGTTCTTTATATATTGTAGGTTGTGTTATTCCAATGTTTAATCTATAAGTTTGTCTTTATCAAAGATTTTTGTAAAATTTCATTAAAATCTACACAGTAGTTTTACATGAAAGAGTAACAAATCATCCATCCATACTTATAAATAAGATTAATACCGTCAAACTTATATTAGTTATGCAAATCATTCTAACAGAAATAAGTAGGATGTTTCATTATCACTTATCCCGGCACCTTATCTTGTGTTCGCAAATAAATTTATTACCACCATCCGCAGCATTTAAAAGTTATAAAATACTTTGTAGCCCCTTGTACCTTGTAGCACCATTAATGCTAACAATACGTAGCAATGTTATCTCAAAGGGTGACCATAATAAAACAGAAAGTTGAGGTATAGGGTCGCCACCTATCACTTAGGGTGAATAAATCTTTGCTGTGCGAGTGTTCGGAATATCAAACGTTCATCGTTCATACTGCTAAGAGCAGCTACACGTGATCCGTAGTACGACTGACTACGACCTACGAAACGTCTCGTAGACAAATGCTACGAAGCTGCAATGTAACAGCTACAGCTTTATTTGCACTTAACAAATTTCGTTAAGACCGCCTAAATTGTACATCTTTCTATGTTAAACTTGTCTGTAATTTTTGTTTTGTGTTGTACATTATAGTGTTAATCTATCTATCTATCTATATATGTTCTACCTGCATAGTTGCATAGGCGTACTGATGTACAGAAACCAATTTTAACCGATATTGGAATCTTGACATCATTAACTTCTTCAACATGTTGAATTGGCACAAGTTACAAAGGCATTAAGTTTTGTTACATACAAACAAACCCTTAAATTGTTGCCTGAAACTCTTTTCAGTCTTTTAAAATTAACGGCATTGCAAATATTTGGTCGAATCTGAAATGTTAAAACCACGTCATTTTATCAAGAGGATCGTGTGTCTATTACCTAAGTCCCACGAGGCCAAAGGAATATGCGCGTTTTCATTTTGCAGCTATGATTTTTATTCTGGTAACCCTGCCGTATCCACACTAACAAAGTTACTCGCACACAGGTAGAATGGATCGCTGGAATTTTGGGTTTAAAGATAAGTTAACGTTCATAAAATTAATTGGCCAGAATAAAACCGGGGTGCGAGATTAAAATTTTACAATTTGATGATAAAATTGCAATATCATAAGGATGGGGTTCTAAATATACTACGTCATTACAAAGTTTTATTAAAAAATAAATGTTAACATATCAAAAACCTTTGGGTGTAACTCTGTGTATATTTTTTTTCAATTAGTGACAAGTTTTGAACATTATGCAATCCTTATTAGTCTGAAGTCTTAAGGGCCAAATTGGAGACATGATAAAAATATTATACTAACTACTAATAAAACCATTATCGCTCATTACTAAGGCTCAAAGGTTAGGGAGAGAATTAAATTTCCACAAATTTAGCTACAAATTAACTTAAAAAATAAGCGATACCTTTCAATTTGGCTAACAGAGCGATCCTGTCTCTAGCAAGCATTTTGTTAAATCTGCTACAACGGCTAAAGGCAGAATAACTGTTGACCTTGAATTCAGTGCAACGATCCACAACAGTTATCTATTAACCAGTTATATATTACCACTACAATAAACTTATACCACTAAAAATTAAAAACGTTTTACCTGTCTCCAATTTTGTGTTCTTGTTAAATCGATTTTTGCAGAAGCAATAATTTCCTTAGCTTATTTTACTTTGAAACGAAAGAGATAAAATTATTGTTTCATCTCGGAGTATTGCAGGGGCTTTGTTTTTCCTCTAGGTAATACTGGCTTATCTACCTGTATTTCCTGTTGAGACGGCATTTCGCCGCGCTCATGTTTTCACTGTTAATTTCAATTTAACCACTCTATGTAAATGGAAATTTTATGGACGAAACATGGTCATTACGACCACTAATGTGTACCCACAAACTATTATTGTAGTTGATTTGTGTACCGTTAAATTAAAGCTGAATTCTCGTTCAATCCCGATATAAGCGAGTGTATTTTATTCAAATGAATTCGAAGATAGCGTCGTATGTTTCCTTGAAGGAGTTAAATCTTCGCAATCGAACGAAATGCCTTCAGTGTATCTTTCTTACTACCGAGGTCAAAGAGATATTTCTCGGAATTTTAAGCGAGTTCAAGACACTTGAATTACAGAAAATACAGAATATGTACTGTTTGTAAAATTGTTGCAATACTAAGTAAAAATATTTTATACACTATTATCTTAAACCAAATAATCTGGAAATAAATTAATTTGCATCAT
This sequence comes from Pyrausta despicata, assembly GCA_963921415.1. Classification (NCBI taxonomy): domain Eukaryota; kingdom Metazoa; phylum Arthropoda; class Insecta; order Lepidoptera; family Crambidae; genus Pyrausta; species Pyrausta despicata. The sequence continues at coordinate 9,116,315 of OY992853.1, forward strand.
ATTACGGGACGTTAATGATTAATTTGATTAAGAAAAAAATAGTGTCATCTATAATATAAAAATAAATCACAAAATATGTTGGTAAGCTCATAACTTAAGAACGCCTGGACCAATTTGGCTAACTCTTTTTTATGATATTTCAGAAGTATGGGAATAGTTCTTACGAAGAAAAAATTTAAAAAAATACAACGGGACAGCGTTTGCAGGGTCCGCTAGTGTTTTATAGAAATTAATTTAGTTAATTGCTCTTCTGTAAAAGCTTTTAACATGTTGATTTCAAAACGCCCATTTGAGATAATGTTGGCATTTGATATTGGAATCCTCACCGCCGTAACCCCAAAAGATAGGTTGAAAATAAAATATGCAAGACGCAATTAAGTAGGGTCGATTGGAGGAGAGTGTAACAAAAAAGTAATTATTATTTATTATTATTATTTATTTAAAAAAAAAGTTTACTATAACGTCATTATATTATTAACCATAAAATCAACAGCCTTTAACCTTCATATTAGGTTTGAAAAAGTATCAAAGTAGTACTTAGAAATAACTTAATTTTTTAATTTTCTCAGATCACATATTTGTTATAGTGTGACCCAGGGTTTGGGTACAGTTTAACAGCCATAGGGGGTACAATGTAACAAGATGGAGGTACACTATAATAGTAGACTAAACAAATATCAAACAAAATAAAGGATTACAAATAAAAAACCTTTAACATCAATTATGTTTCATAACATATTTTTGGTAATGAAAATCAAACATAAACAAACGTATAATACAAAAACATTATCTTCTCTGAACCTTAATTCAAGCGCCTCCATATTTTTTCTGGGAATGAGAAGCAATCAGCCGGTCGTTTTGTTTGTTTTTTTCATTATAGGATATGGTAGTATAAGCTCAATATCATTCAGTCCAACAGTAGCAAGACTGTTTGGCAAGTGATTTCAAGTTACGAAGCTAAAGGGAAGCGCTTCCTACCGACCGGGTGTCATGGTCGGGGACCAAGGTCCGATAGACATCATCTTGATTTGTCTATCTATATTATTTTTGGATCGAAATCTTATATACCGCGGTTCATGTTCGGTACTAGGCCGGTACCATTTGGCCGGTACTGGGCTAACAGCGCCATCTAGCCTTATGGAGCCGTATAAGCTCTCGCTGTTGTGCTTGCCGTTAGACATGCACTTTTCGATGGCGAATGGTAGAGGTCGCCACAACTGGTTCTAAAGGTAATAATAAATATAATAAATAAACATTTCCCAACAATCACACCAATTCTCTAGTTCCAAATTAAGCTACGAGGCTTGTGTTATGGGTACTAGACAACGGATAAACATACTTGAATACTTTTTTTTTTGTAAATAAATACATATTATACATAGAAAACACCCAGACCAATACAAACACACATGTTCATGCACACTTATGCTTGTACTGTGCGGGGATCGAACCCGCGACCCTTGGTTTAGAAGTCCGACCTGTGGACCACTGCACCAAGCGGTCGACAAGCGGTCGGTAATAAAAATATATTATTAATAAATAAATAAATAAACATACAATAACATCACATACATTAATCTGACTTCGAGTTAAGTAGCTAAAGCATTTGAGCTACGAATATCGGAATCAACGATGGGATTACAAATAAACTTAACTAAACACTATTCACACCCAGACCATCACAAACAGACATGTTCATGCACACAAATGTTTGTACAGAGCGGGGATGGAACCCGCAACCTCTTGGTTAATAGTCAACTTCTTAACCATAACACCAAAGTAGTCGTCAAATTATTAACTTAACTTGCGTAGATACATTGACGTCATATTCATCTTCCTCATTATCTGTTAATAATTTTCCAGTGTAATGCTTAGTCTGTTTTCCTGAAAACTTTACATCGACAAAATCATCTTTCTTATTTTACAGACAGTCATGTCATTTGAAACGCAACGTCTTATCAAACATCTGGCTGGCTCTTCATCGAAATTTGCATCAGAATTTTCAGAGCCTTCTAAACTTGAAAATTTACCCATATTGGTGATATGATTTTTTGTGTGGAGGTAGGTAGGAGGCTGGTAAGTGACATAAGCAACTTTTTTCCGCGACAAAACATCTCAATCCATATAATATTTGAAAAATCAACTCATAGCTTACATATAGATGGTGGCACTCGGTGAGGTTTTGAGGGCTAGAATCATTCGAGGGCCTGGGAAACAGAGCTTGAAGTTCATGAGTTATTAATTTATATAAAATTGTGAAGACAAAGGATGAAGGAAAAAGGTTTCCACGCGGACGCAATCGCGGGCGGCCACTAGTTATCCAATATACGTCGCACTGCTAAGCCCAAGCCTCAAATCAGGAAGCTTAGGTTGCTTAACTTTCGGCATCACTACCAAAGCGCTGCAACCACTGCGCCATAACCACCAACAACAGAAACGTAACATACTAAGTCCTAATACACTCACCTAAACAAGAGTCCATCACTACTGGATCCGAAGAACTAAACTACAGACCTAAGGACGTTACTGGCAAGTGACCTTTTTTACCCAAGAGTCGGAACATCATGCATGGCCCGTTCAAGGCTCCCGCGCGTAGGAACTAACAAATCAAATTACTAACCGGTATGTGATCGGAAAACCAATGGGGTACATCCCTAGCGATTTCGGGTGCGGGTAAATTTAGAATTCTTCTTCTTAAAACGAATAATGTTGTGAAAAGTTTTGATGGCCACGGATTACTTTTAAAGTGACGAATGTTTCTGACGCCGAACTCCGTAACGTTTCGTTCGTATGTTTTATATTTAGCTTATTACCTATATATTTTGCTTGTTAGAGTGACAGGAATGGCAATATCCGAAACTACGGATAACGGCTTAGAGGGTAGGGGGGCCGGTCTGCACAAGTTTTTGTATTTCATATTTAAGTAAAATATGTATATGATTTAATGTTATGTAACTCCTTGAACATATTATGTCAATAAATATGTACTTTGAAATAATTATCACAGTCGCAAGCTCATATACATACGTCTTTTGTTTGCATTTTAATTCGCAATATAACTACTCTAAGCTGTAATATTCAGTTCATAGTAACATCTTTTAATTAAACGGATTTATGACAAGGCACTTTAAAATCATTCAATACTTCCGCGAATAGAAATTACATTGGTTACTAAAAACACAAGGAAGCTTGTTTATCACTACCGGCTTTGGTCATTTAATACAATCAAACATTCAATTTTATCTATAAATATTTGTCCGTGGTTTACAGAGTTCACAATATTTGGTATAAATGTTTCTTGGGAATGATTTATCGGAGTATGTGATTCACTGCGAGGAATTTATTTACGTGTATTCGACGAATCTTGTTTAGTCTACGTTCATAATATGACATAAGACTAGACATTATTGCTGAAAAGAACAAAATAAAATAAACTCTCTCTAAATCTTGATCTTACTATCTATCTCTTCCGTAATCAAGTCGAGAGATTTAATCCCTCAATTTGGTTACTTACTTGAAACATCATCATTATGTGTGATGTTTTCCAATATTGAGTAATTTAAAAAGTATCATATCATATATCGTCTATCGAAATAAGATATCATATATCGTCGGAAGCTGGATGTACCTAAGTGCCCAAAAACCCAGAGTACGATGTAAAAACAAAAACCAAAAATAACTCCCACATTCTCGTAACAGTATGAAAACAATAACAAACGCATTCCGTTTTTCCACTTTATTTGAAGATGGGCCTAATGCGTGTTTATTTTTCTCTTACTTTCCCGTTCGGAAATCGTTGTATTTCCTCCCCAAATTACAAAGAAACGATTTACTGTTTTTCACCTCAATTTAACAGGTGCTCTCGTAAAAAGATTTACGTCTTACTATTATTGGCGAAGTTGCCAGGCGGCCTACTCTGTAGTACCCACACCCTACAACTTGTTCGATATTTTTGATTTTTGCTGTTCTTTCTACTCATAGGCATATTTCAGTACGAGCAATAAAGACCTACCAGCGACTGCAACGGCCTGCTTGACTTCAATAATTCGGATTCTGCAGAAAGCGGGTAGGTTGTGCCACTAATCGGCCACGGAAACTTCTTATCGGCAGGGAAAGGTGTTTAGTGGTGCTCTCCACTCTTAGGGTGGTCCTGGAATCCATAACTCTGGTATCAGCCTTCAATGACCCCTAGGTCAAGTCCACTCACTAATTGACTTTTGCTATGCAAATCAGTAGGCTAGGCAGCACTAATAAGCACTAGTTTCTTTAGATAAGCACCAAAATCAGACACGGCCGACAACATAGACAGTTTATAACAAAGTAGTTTCCCTTCCCCAGCGCTCCTGCAACTTCAAGAATAAATGAAAATTATGTATGAATGCAATTTCCTTATTTATGCGGCCAGTTTGTTTTGCTGCGACGCGACGGCACGGGCGCGCTAGTTGTTCTGCGATCGAAAGAATATTGGCCTTTGTTGCAGTTGGATAAGTTATTTCAAGTTATAACATAACTTTATTTGGACGTGACGATAAATAGTAGGTACGCTGTAAGCTGGATCTTTTATAGGTAAATATATTATCCAACAGGCAAAATATATCGAACTTGGTATTGGTTTTATGAGTACTGTTGGCATATTTTATAAGCAAACGTTTGGCCATTCTCAGCCCATTGTAAGTTAGACCCACTGTGATATAGTTTTACTATGACACTGACAAAAAACATTTTGATTATTTTTTATAGCCATAGCCCAGGGGCTACAGCGAAACAGACCATTGCCTACAATTTTTTTAGTTTCATATTGTAGCTAAATTAATACGCCTTTTATCCACGTTTCGCATGAAAAGGTTGTCCATTTTCAGCGGGTGGCACTTGTGAAATAATTCGTGTGAGGGTTGTTCAAAAAGCAATGAAAAATGCCAGCGCTCTGAATTTTTTCATACGAGTATACTCGAACTATATTGACAAATGCTAACAGATAAGCCGATGGGTATGCTTCTATTCTGAAATAGCTCCACCTACCATCCATACTTTCAGATATGATGTTAATTATTATCTTGATACTTAATACTGTGTAAAATTTAAAAATACGCGTTAAAAATGTCTTAGGAACGCCCAATTAAGTTATCAATGCGCCTTGTTAAATGGTGTTCATAAATTAAATGTTTAAACTATGAACCTTATGACTAAGTATGCAAAAAAATGCAACAACAGCGATTTCTAGAACTAGGAATTATGAAATTCAGTCTCAGGGATTTAACTATAAAAATAACGATGTCAAAATGCTTCGCGTCGCCCGTCGTGCTAACTGAGTGACAAAATCATAAGTGAAGTGGGTACGAATGCAAAATAATAAAACAGATTCAAGTAAACATTTTAGAACTAACCCATACTTGGTTGGCGTAGGCAATACTTTGTCGCACCGCCCACTAATCATTTCTGCTTAGCCCAAAGGTATGACTGGTAGAGAATGCCCTACGGCGTTAAGTCCAACTTTTGAACAAAGTATTGTTGTGCAATAAAGCTTAAATAAATAAATACTTTTTCTCTTAACGTAATACGGACATTTTAACGATAAAGGTGCGGTAGGCCCAACACATGTTACTGCTTAGTAAAGGGCCTTTGGCAGTAAGTGCTTTTGCCGTTTTTGCGTATGTAATATTAAAGAAACCGTCAGTTTTCATACGTGTTCTTTGTGGGACTGACAACCTTGTCGTGAAATATTCATATCAATCTGTTTTTCTTTGCTTCCGCTCTCTAAGTTCACTTTTACTAATGTAGGGAATTTCAGAAATTTTAGAGTTCCGTATATAAAGTATGCTAGAAGGTTTTATTGCTTATCCTCCCGTTCCGTCCGTACATCGTATGCCAGTTGTTATACTGAGCACGAATAACTATCGTAACGCATTCGTAGCGTTAACCTATCGTTTACTTGTCAATTTGTACGGAGAAACTGTCAGTTTCTGACGTTTGGGCGACACGAATACGTTACGAAAACGTTCGTGCTCTCCCCACGGCTTGTATGTATGGCGGTATGTATGTTGTAAATGTTACCGTAAGTCGTGCTTGTTTATGGCTTTTAAATTGTTACCACTGATATCAAGTGCACTGTGTTTTTCTCCAAAATTCATTTGGCAGTATTTGAATTTATGGATACGCCACAACTAAACCAGAATACGATTTTACTTCTTGTTTGTTAATGTACCATTTTAATGTTTGTTCATTTTAAAGTGTCAATGAAATTCTTTTTGTTTCTTATCAACCAATGTTTTGGTAAAATTCTACGCCTACTAGGCTAAATATTTAAAAAAAAACTCCACACTCCACACTTTGAGTGTTTTGTTGGTGTCAGTGTTGTGATTTCAAGTGCATCTTCTGTGTCACGTTGTGAGTTGTATTGTAATTCCTGCGACTTCCAGGTCAAGTTTTTTCAAGTGATTACAGTAGGATGTATTTGGGTTCCTGGGCTGGCGTCGTTTAGTGGAAACTTAAAGCAAAATAATTTTCATTTTAATTTTTAGATATGGATTTCCGCAAAGTAACGCCTGATTCCATTAACTATAGGCTAAATATTGTTTGTTATTTTGTAGTATGCAGCAAGCGCCGGGTAAATTCAATTCAAACTAAACGCATTTTTTTTACTTTACTCAATGTTAACATTATAACGCTAATGCCATTAAATATCAACAGGTTATACTATAGAGATATGGAATCATACTTACTTGCTTACTAACATGCTTACTTACTTACTTACTTACTTACTCACTTACTTACTTACTTATGCTTACACACTTACTTACTCACTTGCTTACTTACTTATGCTTACTCACTTACTTACATGCTTACTTTGATAGCTTAACAATGCTCTACCGTGATTCAATACACTAAGATAACACAACAATAATGCGTGTAATAGGGTACCAAACACGAAACTAGTGATGTGCCAACTCGAGTCAACTCGGGTTGGGCTTAGTTCGAGTTAACTCGAGTTAAATTCTCTATAACACTCTAGCGCATCAGCCGTATGACATGTATGTCGAGTGCTGGTTGTTATCGTTGTTAGTTTTTCAAAATAATAAGTACTGTATAGAAAAAATACCAGACCTAAAAAGATACTATGATGATAATATATTTGAATTTAAGCTACTGACAAAATAATGTTTGTGACTAGTAATGTGAATAGTTAAACAGCTAAGTTTTATTGTAAAGCATTTTGATTGCAATAATTAATTGAGCATGCATGTACCTACGACAAAATAAAGTACAAGCCTTTTAAGCTGATTCTACCTATGTCCTTAAATTAATTATCATGGTTTCTTTCCGCCAGCGAGAAATGGTTATATAAATATTGTAACGAAGCTGAATTAATAAATTGGTCAAAACAAACTAACTATTTTTTTAGTTAAATCCTGTGAACTGGAGTTACGTGAACTTTTACTTGAGTTAACTCGAGCTGTTTTAATTCCGAGTTGGCCCATCACTAAAATAGTATTTCATAGTTTGTGTCGCAAACAATGAATTAGTACTCGTATGTTACGTATATGATACGTTGAAATAGAGTGGTACCGAACCGAAAGGTAGTAGAGAGGTAGAGTATTACTGGAGACAGTTGGTACAGTGTGGTAGGAGATGGTAGGTACAAAAAACTACGAAAAACGAAATCCTTCAAACGATACTGATAAGTAAAAGTAGTTCTTTCGTTGTACGCACGTCAAGGTAAAAGCTGTGGCATCTTATGGGCAATTAGGGCAATGATACAATAAAAATTTGTAGCTTGAAGTGGTTTCACTTTTATACCTTAAGAACGATTTTAATTTTGACGGATTGAATTTTTCCCGATTTTTGACGTCCCGAAGTCGCGCAAGTCGTGCTGGTTCAGTTCTATAAGTTAATTTATAAGCACAAAAAGTTTACCTAGATGAAAAGTTTTTTCAGTTTTTAAAATCTCTTTCAATGTTTTATGTAAGCATTGTTATATCTGAATACTATGTATCGTTCCAGACAGTTAAGGCGGTGAGCACGAGTGCCTGTACGAAAAAAAGTGTGCTACCCAATTGGGTAGAACATTACATTACAAAATTTCGTAAGATACTTACGCAAGGTTAGTCCACTATAATCTCAACAGAGATTAGCCAACTGCGCAGAAGATATTATAGTGCACTAACTGTTCCTTCACTCTCATAGTACGGCGAAACGGCAATCCGACATGACCGGAGAGATGAACGACCAACGGCTTAACGTGCTTTAAAAGGCACGGGGGTTAAACACCGCCAACTCCGAAACTTCGAGCTTTTTTGAAAGGAGAATCTCAGATATGAAATTTTGAATCGACCTGGTATTCGAACCTAGGACCCCAGGACCTCTCAAGTGTAAGGCAGAAAACCTGCTACTACACCAACAATGCAGTCATACTCTCCACTACTACATAGTCTCGTATATCCGCTTTTCATGCAATCGAATTATTTGCTGTAAAGTTCACGTCGCACAACAATTTCTCTGCTGTAGTGAGATAAAGCATCTAATCAATTAGAAGAAGCTTGACATAAAGGAAACGGCTGAATTCTCGAAGTAAACTTAGCGATAGCTGGCTAATTGGAGCAAATACTGAGGCTCTACTCTGTAACGTTTCGTCCGTACTTTCAGATACAGCCAGCTCATTTACTCTCACGGTAAAGCTAGTAAGAGCGACAGGGATGGCTACATTCGAAAATGCAGACAACGGCTTAGTGAGAAGGGGGGCTGAGTGCATCCGATTGTGTAGTGTCGATCGTTAATAATGAAGGAGCCTGCAGATTTGGAACAGACTCAGATTTCGGCCATTCCTATTCCATCAGCTAGAGTGTCTAGTGTCTCAAAAATCGATGGATAAACAGAAGAGTTTTTTTATGTTATTACTGAGTGCAATCTCTTAGTTTAGTAATACCCTCACATGATCTCTAATGGAAATTTTTAAACGAAACTTTTATGGCATCTAATCTAAATGACATCTTAGAGATATTTGCGGTACCTACCACTCAAATTATATATTTTTTAAAGTATTTGTAACAATTTTCTTCCTATTATTAGTAAGTCATACGAGTAAATATAACTAGCCACGTTAAACGGAAACATTATTATGCAAATTACGTATCCTTTGAAATATAAAATTCACAAGCACATCCCAGACGAAAAATAAAGTTATTAACATGCTAATTGTATGAGAAAGAGGAAAGATTACAGGTGAATACGAGTCACTAAAATTAGTAAGAAATGGAAGGGTTTTAAATTTTTTGTAGAGTGGTTTCGAACGTTTAAACTTGCGATTCTTAGCGTGAACGTAACTCTAAAATAAATAAGCACGCCCAAATTACCACATGGGCTAAATAAAGCTGTTTTACATAACAAAAATCATAAATATGGCCACCCCATTATGTTACCTACTTTTCATGTGCATCGTTAACACATTAGTCACCGGTGATCACCACTAAACTTTCCTTTGACTATGACGCCAATTCGCAATGCCGACAAATTTTTAACATTAAATTTTATCGGCCCCTACGATTTAAAATAGTAAAAAATTCAAACACTCTAAATAATTATTTCTTAAAATTTACCAACGAATTTATTTCGCTGTCCGGTGAGCAACGCGGCGCATCCCGTTGGAAATTTGCTGGAAAACCACATTTTGTGAACTTTGTGTCACTTAGCCAAAAAATCTTTTTTTATACTTGGTGTTGTAACGACCTATTACGCGGTAAGTATTCTCCAGGGCCTGCTGGCCACACACAATATATAGTTTTGTACCGGCAATGTGCCCTCCGGTGAGAAAATCGAGTTTATTCACGAACCCGTCGCGCGGTCACCGGTGAGCCCCACGGCCTGAACGGGGAGTACGGGTTGTGGGCTGTGAGGCTCACCGGTGAGGGACAACAACGCTCATCGCTGAGCCCCACGCGCCACGGCCAAAATGGAACAACTATTAAATTTGAATCGGCGGTTAACGTGTTAAATGCAAGTCCTTAAAAAATTTCGTTGTAGGTTTGGTGAGTGATTCTCAACTGTCAGATGATTACACAAAGATCATACAATATCTAAATTACGCATTTGACACCACGAATCGTGGACGTACTTTTTATGAACTGTCAAATCGCCAGTCTCCTATAGATTTTGTACGGCGAAACAAGCTTGTGATATTCTCACTCGTGGATCGGTGGACTTATTGTAAATTTTTGGTAAATTTCAAATAAAATAACAAATGGGCACTCAATTATGGTATTAAATTTGGTGTCAGTTTTGAATTTATTCTTAAGTGACAAATACCTAATTAGCTTAGTTTAACAAAGCTTATTTAATGACTAGTCTCAATATTCTATCGTTTCCTTATCGTATCCTACCGTTGACTGAAGGTTAAATAAATGTCAGGTTCATACTTAAAGATATCTAACGGTAGATAGGATATTAAACGGCCATAAAAAATAAAATAAAACATACGTGCTTTAAAGTATGTGCCGTAACCTAACGACCATTTCAGCACCGGCCAATGGCGATTTCGGTAAAGCAAAAGGAAAAGTGCCTCGGCCATTTTATACTTTTTGGCTTTTGATATGAAATTGTGAAATACCGAAATGGGTATGCCTTTTAATTGGAACATTCGCTGCCTCAAAGGTTTCAGTATTTGAGCGAGTGAGTTGTGTAATTATATAGTTAACGGAAAGTCTGTTACTTACATTAAAATTCTGGTTGAGGTATTCCATGTTTTCAATGTGGTTTTCATTTCAATGAATTTGATTCTTAAAACACTTAGTATTTATCATTAATAAAATCAACGATTCATGAGCAAAAATTAGGTAAAAATTTTATTCTACGTTCATAAAACCAGTTTTAAGGGCACATGTGGTCTATCAGTAGTCAGATATCTATTCTATATCTGACGTTGAAACTTTAAATCGACCTGGCGCTAAGCGTGTAAACCTTCAAGTACAAAATATCTCGAAAAATAGGGCAAAAGATTAATTTATCAGCTGCCAGTCCGAGTACAAAAAGTTTGTCGTTTTTCATTCTCCACCTACGGAGAAAGAAGAAAGATGCGTTTAGTCGTATTTAAGAATGTCAAAGCATAACGGCCTTTACGAATTTTCGAGACTCCTTAACTCAATGCATAGTTTAAAAAAAGGTACACGTCTTCAAACTTTGCTTTTCATTCATTTTACATAAGCAGCGTGTAATAACAGAGCAGTGTTGATAAAACGGAATGGTGTTTTTAATCCGTAGACTTACTGAGGGAACACGCGAATTAAGTTTTAACGACTTAAAGGTCAAAGAGGCTTTGATAGTCCACATCCAGATGGGGAGGGAGGTAGGTAATTAAATAATACCTCTCTGCACGGAGCAAACACCTTGAATAACTTTACAACTCATCGTCCTTTTTTCAGCTCATGCCACTTGATTTTTTGACATATTTTTCGCCTAAGAATTAAGAGAGTATTAATTAAATATGAGATGACGTTACACGACGTCCTGTAGCTCTTAAATTATTCAATAAAATCGAGATTTAGTCGCGGGTTTTTAAAAATCTGTGCGCTTTTTATAAGAAGGCATTAAAACGTTATCCAGTTTTCAGTGTCAGAGTCACATTTACTCAATAAGAGCCACGCACGGCCTAGTTATAGTGGAACTGAATCACGGGAGCATTTATAATTTTTAAGTACAAAGAGTTTTTCAAAAAAGTCTTGGAATCAGCCAGAGAGGTCTGACATATGTAACATAGCAAAAATATAAGGATCCCTTGTGGACATTAAAACGAGAAACTTTTTACGGATTATTTCGCGATTTATTTACATTTTATTATAGCCTGACGTTTCGGACCCTTAAAAAAAACTGTTCGCGTAAACCGAAGAAACCAATATCCCTTGTGGACTACGGAATTCGAAAAATCCTTATTTGCTTATTAAGTTGCTCTACAAGAGTTTCACTTTTCACTCCGCGTTTCACTTGATGCTGGTATCAGGTTCTATTGCGTTGTTGTACGGGATTTATTGGCGAATATGATATGGGGTTGGGTAAAGCCATTATCCTGTTTTGTGTTGCTACGATATTTAAATAAAAATTAGCTAGAACTAGCGACCTATATTTAGGTTTCGCAAGAGAATATTATTTCAAATATTTAAATTAACCCCAAAAACAGATAATTTTTGAGTTATTTCACGTTATAACAAAAAACTATACCTACATTCTTCTATATTAAGTGTCTTTTTTTTCATTTTTTGCAATAAGCAATTTCTGAAAAGGCAAGTCATATTTTTTTGTGCAAATCGTACAAATAACTTGCTACTTTGTTAGACAATTGTTTATTTTTTCTACTGTAAAAACATTTTTTAAGTTTGCAACGTAATATCACGATAAAACAAAACTATTAGTACAAACAACATCCTTTTCCAAAACTTTCCCTACAATATTCCACGCGATGTCCAAGGCGTTTGATTTATTCATGCCGCCATATGACAAGGCTACCTTGCAGGTGTGCCCTGACTAAGCATTCACGAAACAAACCACATTTATTACCAAACTGTACCAAAACAACGGAACGGGCCGAATACGTAAGTAAAATTAAACAACCATGTGGAACTTGTATGTTGAGAAACACGGACCTATTTTACCTTAGTTTATCGGAGTTCGTTCATTGTTAGTTCGCTAGTTCGCGTAACCACAATCAAATTGTAATTTAAATAACGCATTTGATGTACTCACCTGTGTTCACTTGCTGTTATTGTCAAATTCTCACACATGAATTGAAAACAAAATTCGTAAAAAAATTCAACAGAATAGCATTTTAAATAATACAAGGCCATTCCTTGTATCCATATACAAGAGAAAACTTTTATTTCTTGATAATATACCTAAACGCCCCCGACTTTGTCCGCGCAAACCTTGGATTTTTTTCTCCGGATTCGCTGTTTGTCTGTCTTTGTTTTATTTCGAGGAAGTAATTTTTTAGGGATAGAAAGTATCCGATCACCCAAGTCAGCTCTTACCCTGTCTGTATACCAAATTTCATCAAACTCCGTTCAGTTCAATTTCAGCGTGATTGATGGACAAACATCCAAACGTCCAAAGAAAGAAACTTCCGCGCTTATAATGTTTATTTAACCTACTGCCTACCAGAGATACTTTTTATGAAGTATTTGTTTCAAACTTGGGAATTTTATTGCTTACAGGTAAATAAGCTTATTTCCATTTTGCCCTTTATACAGTATTTGAACAGTATGAAGAATATTTTTATGGGTATCAATTATGTATAAAATAGTAGTTAGCTATAAAAAATACAGAAGTTTCTAAAACTATATAACATGTTTTCTGGATTTGTATAAGAAACAAAATTAGTTTTTTTTTTCTCAACAAAACAAACACAATTTAGATTTTTTGAGCAAATTAAAAAAATCACCATTATCAAAAATATTATTGATTTTTAAATACATGTTATACCAGGAAAACAGTAATAGATCATTGGGGATTACAAAAACGATGATATCAAGACCACTCCACGCGGTGTAATAACAAAATTGCGAGTGCTAGCTTGATTTCAGACACCGAAGAAAAAACATGTACAATTTGAAGACAAACAGACATACAATTTCTTTTAAAATCCCACAATGTTATCCAAAAAATACGTGCAGTTACTGGTAGTTAAAATAGCTAACGTTTGGTATTATAATGGGTATAAATTTTAAGTAATACGCTTTGATAACGTACCAAATATCGAACTCAATGATAATATACCTACACCCTAATTTATTGAGAAAAACCGGCCAAGTGCTTGTCGGACCACGCATAAAGTAGAGTTCCGTAGTCAATTTTGGCACCGCGCTGTTTTGCATTTCTTGCATCATCATCATCTCCCTAGCCGTCAATGTCATCATTGTAAAGTATATATTTTTATATTATTTATGATTTCGTAAGTATTCATCACAGCATACCCGAAACAATTTTGAATAAGAGTTTCCGTGCCTGTTTCTTTACGTGAGAGATTTGAAGTTTATAGGTCCAAGACTTTAGAAATTGCAAGGGGGGGACACCGTGTAAACGACTTTGGCGGGCTATAACTCGCAAATGGTAAAGCTGATAAAAAGTGTTGTATGGAAACCCTATCTTATTTTTATAGTTTTCAACGATACCCCTCCCCCCTCCCCTACCCCACACAAGGGGGTGCACTCACAAAAATAATTCACCCCTTTACATGTATGTATAGGGAGGTACCCTTAAAAAGGGGTAATTTTAATTTTTCGTATTTTTAAAAATGAGATGTAATATGAAGTATCCTCGAACTAAATATTCTGCTGTGACAGACTAGGACGGACTGAACGATCTTATAAGGGTTCCTTGTCAGACTATGGAACCCTAAAAATAATGAAAATGTAATTTTAACCATTCCCTATAACATTGTTAAGAACTAAATTTCGTTTCTTTAGTAATAGCTACATGTTTTAATACTAGGAAATATATTTTTTTTTAATTTTATGCAATTTTTTCATTAAAACTAACTCCTTTGATAACTACGGAGTGGAGCTTATAAACGGATTTTTTGTTTTGTGGAGAAAGAAGAATTACAGCTCCTTTTTGGCGCAAAAAGAAGGTCGATAGAACCATTTGCATCTACTATTTTTTTAATCAAGATAATTACTACCTGAGAAAATGTGTGTTCTTTATATATGATCTGTAAAAATAAAAACGAGAGTATTACTAACTAAAGTTTGATAAACTACATTTGTTCTGCTAAAAGGGCTTTTAAAGACAGCAAGACCACGCGCAAATTTTTCATTATTTTGCTAAATTTATGCTACTAGACCACATTTCGCTCTTTAAATTAGTCACTTAAATTACAGCAAATATTGATATTTTGCAAAAGATTCTATCGATTGGTATTTGTGAGAGTAAACGCGCTGCTGAAAGTTTAATTTCAGTCGCTAATTACAAAAAAATTGACGGATGCAAATTTACATTTTAGTGTTTTATTCAAGCCCAAGAAAGGCTTCTTTCAATACCGTTATCGATATCGTTTTATCAAATATTTCGATTCCACCGTAAGAAATATCGAAAATAGTTTTGTTATGTTCTGTGCGTAGTACGAATGTAGGTAGGAGGCTAAATAATAAAAACATAAATATGATGCGATAGGTACACAATACTCTTCTGAATTTTATATATAAGTCAGTATTAGTATATTCCAAAAAACCTCTGGTGCTTGCAAAAATGATTTTGCCAGCCAAAGTCAAAAGGCCATTCACTAATTGTTTGTTGGATTTGCGCCATTCTATATTCACGTAGAACGTCCAGTACACAATTAACTAACTACGGTTTGAATATTCACCGGTCGTTGAACGGTTTTGGCATTTCCAGTCTGCATCGGCAAAACTCTAAACTTTTGTCGAGACAAAATTTTAAACTCTATTGTTGGCTTTCTCTGTTACGATTCCTATATACATCAACGAAATTCTGCGGGGAAAAAATCCTTATAAAATATTTAGGGGCTGTATGAATGCCAAAAAATAAATTATCTTCATTCACGTCACGTCGTTTCCTGGTTTCTTTTTACAAATACATTAATCCGAGCCACTCAGTTCATTTTCATTCAACTACGTTCAGCCTAGAAAGATTTACGCGTTTTCCCCAAAAAGCAATGCTTTATCGTAATAATTGTATTTTTCCTTAAATATTTTAATCGCCTGTATTAATTTCAAAGGCTAGTTAAGATTTGTTAAAACGTAGCTTAGTCTTCACCATTATTAAATTTTTGCCTTAGACGCTTTTTATGTGTCTAATACCTAAAGGCTTAAAACGAAAGCCTCATCAAGAAATTTGACGAGTACCTACGAACGTATTTAATCAAGCGCCAACAACTAAACAGCTCATACAAAATCGAACATCGACTGAATTAAAACCGTTTTAATTAGTCCAACGAGAAGGAAACCTTAAAGAATACGTTGGCGAAACAAGGAGCGTTCCGGCCGATTAGCTAAGCGGGAGGGCTATCAATCAATAAGTGTTACAGAATAATGATTAACGATCCCCTCCCACAACAACTAGGCCCATATTTCCCCAAGTTATGATGTAGGTGTTAGGTCGCTCTTCCACCAGAAATGTGATAAGCTTGTGATAAGCTGTTTCTATATATACGTTTTATATTAAATTCATCAGTCCATTTAGCATTAGCACTGGTAGAATCGAATTCAAAAAAGCTGTCTTTTTTACATGATAGGATACTTATGTACTTTTGATGCAAGCTATCGATACGTGCTGTGGATACGTACGTTCGATAGAAATATGCTGTAGTTGCTAGCGAGGATGTCTGCTATACCGAGGTTGGGCTAGTCATGAGCTGACTCCCCCTCGAATAGAGCACGCCTTGCCGTGGCGAGGGGGCTCAGTAGCCTGTCGCAATCCAGCGACAGGTGAAGCCAAGATGCTCTGTGGAGAGTGCCTCTGCGTCTGTTCCCGTATCGGGCGGCAGAGGCAGTAGTGAGTCGCGTCTGTCTCGCATCGAGCGGCGGCTCACCGAAGTGGTTGTGGCTCCCAGCACCCCTCTGGCTTATCAGAGGAGGCAGGGGATGTCCTAGGGACTCTGGTCCTCATGGCGAAACGAGGGTCTTGGCTTAACCGCCCGGACCCTCCTGAGAGACGGCGCCAGTGAGCCGTCTGGAGTGGGATGAGATCTCCTCACCCCACTCCGTGGAGATCCGCCCTCCTGCTTAGAGGGCGGACGTTGCTGCTGGCAAGGGTCGCGGGACTGTTGAGACACCGCGGCCCCTGCTGTCACAGCCACACGCAGCGGGCTTCGTCAGGTTTTAGTGGGTATACCCGAAGACGGGGGAGTCCCACACACGCCCCTCCGGTCCCCGACGGAGGGGTACGGTGCGTAATTGACATTTCCTGACGTTAAAAAAAAAAAAAAAAAAAAAAAAAAAAAAAAAAAGTCATGAGCTGACTGACTCTATCTCGCACATCTTTCCCTTAGGATGGTTTATTATGCCCTAGCAGTGTTACGCATTTCCTAAAACTTGAAAGGGCGCAGAGGCTCATGCTGAAAGTCATGAATAAAAAACCTTTTCGTTATCGTACTGCTCAATTGTATGATGAGTGTGAAGTTCTTTCGGTAAGGCAACTGTACGTGTTTCAACTGATACTTCGTAAGCATTCATCGCTTCCCCTAGATACATCACTTTTGAAGCGTCGCATATATCACAGAGTGTGTAAGGTTGTGCGTCATAGAACAGCCCTCGCAGGTAGACAATATTTTGTTCGTAGCTCTCATCTGTATAACAAATTAAATAAAGTTCTAAATCTCTATATCAGCCCAGTCGCGAAAGTAAAAGACGTCCCCAAAAAATGGTTACAAAAACTTACCTACCACGAAACGGAGGACCTCTTGAAGACAGCATAATGTGCTATAGTAATGATCCAAATTCAAATTCAAACTTAAAAGCGCCCTTTGTTAATCTCAAACTATTACATACTAACCACCCAACAACGCACATGCTTATTATCTTCCTTCCTGTCTTACGCAAACACACATACACACACACACACCACGAGCACACACTCACACTCAAACACACACACACCTACACCCACACCCACACACATAACACACACACACACACACACACCAGTGTAGTACTTACCTACCTAAATATCCTTTTTGGATCACTTATAATAAGTATATATATGGTATATGTTAGGCACCATTACCTACCTTTCTAATGTAACAGTATGGAAGAATTGGCGTCTGTCACACAGTTTATACTCGTATATAAACTAGTATAGACGTCAATAATCCCTACCTTCTTCTGAGAATTTTTTGCTTAGACATATATTTTTATGTAGATAATCTGTACTTGTTTTAAGAATCAATAAATTTATTATTATTATTATCTTCTTTGAGGCGGTGCATCTTTATAGCGCATCTTAATCATTGCGCTCCATAGCTTCGAAATTTGATATCAGCAAAAAAAACATAGTTTCGTAGCTTAGCTTCACATATCTCGTGTTAACGCACCCTTAAACGGGGAGTCGTTCATGTTCAACATCAAATGAGCCACCTGGGCCTTTGAAGTGTGAAAGGTATTAGGTGTTTTGCCAGCTTTCGCCGCTTTGTTTTCCCTAATAGGTTTTTTGTTCCAATTCGCCACTTTGTTTTCCACGGTTTTGCACACAATTGCGGTTAAATAAGAGAATTAAGCTGATAAGGTTGTCCTCGCTGTGATTTAATTCGGTTCGGGGGGAAATTATTTTTTTTTGGTAATTGTTTGCCGAGTTGTATAGCAGGCTAATTGTTGCCATCCATTTATTCGACGGGTACTTAAATATAATTAGCATTTTAATTAATTGTAAGCTTCATAAAAGTATCCCGACAGTATGGTAGTCGGGTTGAATTTAATTTAACGTTCCGATTTAAATAAACAATTGTCGAATTAAATTTCGAAAATTCGAAGACTGTTAAACAAGTGCCTTGCTGAAAGTCGTTGCATATTTTCGGTGTATAAATTTATGAAAAGTACAAAATTGGACTGTTTAAATTCATAATAGCCACAAACAAAGTTCTGAGAAGAGTGGCGGTTTGTCAGATATTTATTGTGAAGTGCGCGCCTTCAATTCGAAGAAAAAATTAAATTCAATCGAAGAAATTCTTGGAACAACTAACTATCAAATATCAAATTGAGATTCAAATCAAATCTAGGCAGTGAATATTTATGACTATTTTCGTATGAAAATTTTTGAAAAATACGGAAAGAGCATCTGGCCTGATTCTCTGATTTAAATGCAAAGCCCTGGAATGGAATCGGGCGCTCCGGTCATTTATAGGTTCCTCCTATTGTTTATACGGTAAATCCCATTGAAATAGCGCAAGTAAGTAGTGTATTTATCGAAATGTAAATAGTTAATGTCTTTGTTTATATGCGCATACAAAGTAACTAGTATTTTACGCGAATGTAAAATATCGCCCGACTCTGGCATCCATTGACTTGACTTACAATTCTATGAGATGGAACTTTTAAAACTGTAACTGTTACTCTTTCTACTTACTGACTAGAAATCGAAAATTGGTGTATTGTTAAGTTACCTTACCTTAAATTAATTACAGTTTACGATAGGTATCTCTATAAGCGATGATAGTGCTAAACAGAGAATGGATGATGTCATCAACCAATTTAATAGACTATCAATTGCACGAGATAGCTACTAGAGATCTGAAAATGGCAGCTTAATTATTGGATCGTAGTCAATTGATATGTATGACTTTCCATTTAACACTCCCTTGTTTGTAGTTTAACTATCTCATGCCTTTTTTGTTTTAATGCAATGATACATTTGAATATCTGCATTATATACTGTAGTGTTATGTACTATTGTACTCGTACAGATGACAGCACATAAAAAGTAAATAGGTACTGCGGCATCTTATGAGTTTGTGATACGGGTAGCTTAATGTTCTGGCCGCGGTACCTAAATCTTCTGTTGCTTTACCACTGGGGTTCGTGTAAACAAGAAAATATTAAAACTAGGTATAAATCTGTCCACAATTAACCATTCTTATCAAGCATTAAATCCAAATCATGAATAAAGTAATTGACGGTACATAATGTGTTGTGATTAACATTTTAAATATCCCGTAATGGCGGAGGGTCGTGATGGGAATGCGTAATTAAAGGCACAACGCGAGAGAGGTCGGATTCGTTTTTAACTCGAAATAACCCTAACCTTCGTCATTAATATACAATTTGGCATTTCATGATCAGCGTGCGAACTGAATAGAATCAGATTTTAAAAGTTTAAAACATGGTCACTTGCTGTGAGAAAAAAGAGGCCAGCTATTATGCCTTTTTTTATAAAATCCTATTTAAAAAGTTGAAAACACTGGTAACTTGGTGTGAGAAAAATAGTGACCAGCTCTAAGCGTTTTTTTTCCAAATTAATAGTTCATTGAATACTCAAATTATGTTTTGACATAGGGGAGAAGGGGGCACCTTTAAACATTTTTTGTAGTGTGTGTGTTAATAGTAGCAACACAAATCTGCACAAATATTACTTGCCACTACTGACATTTGACAGCCTGTCGTTGAGTTATGAGGAGTTTTTATTTTCGAGTGCAAACGATAAACTAGAGGTATTTCAAATAAGTGCATAAGGATCTCGTTTATCCCATTCAAGGTACATGGAGCGTTTATTTATTCCCTCTATTAGTCAGAATGTTTCATATATCACGCAGTAGACTACAGATCAATACTATTATAAAACTTTTACTTGGAAAGAAACGTTTTTCAATTTTCAGATAACTTAGGGGAAGCTCTGAACACTATCACGGGGCCAGGTCTAAAAATGGCTAACAATCCAAAAAAAGAACTGATTACGACTTTGACCAGCAAAACAGTGTCAGTAGATCTTTAGTATTTACTGTTCAAATGAGACTTGGAACTTATTTCATTTAAAAGTTATGTCCATTTACTTTTCATTTCATTTCATTTCATTTATTTATTTGCATACTAGGTGTGTTACATTATATGGATGGTAGTTATAATGCTTAAAAACGAACTTATTGACCTAGTTACCAAGAAGGTGTGGCAAGTTTGAGAATTAATGAAATTAAAAATAAAAAATAAGCCCAATTATTTTCAAAATTAATTTTTATTTTATTAAACAAGTACCTACTATCTAATTGTGTACTTACTATTGATATTTTATCTCGGTCATTTCTAATATTGAGTCTATTAATGTTGTTTCTTAAAATAAAAATTATTGAACATTAAAATTTTGTTGAATTTAGTTATATTTGAAAACTGCGTGTTGAAAGCTGCATCAGGGAGGGGGCAAATGTTCAAGCTTTGAAATTTTTTATTCTTCTACTAAAATTGATATTTCGGCTATAATTTGGATATTATTTGGTATATGATGTATTGCGATTTCATAGTCTAACAGTCAGACTAAGCATGTAAAACAGTAAAAAGGTTTAGCACCAAAGAACCTGAAGATGTGACACAGAGTGTTAAAAGTATTCAAACCGCCCTCTCCCTTGCTTTTGGAGGCCTTTTACACCATTTAGAAAGCCTAATGGCAAACATTTATAGCTTACAAATGAGTAAACTTTGTTAGCTCACAGTAGCAGCAGACGATATTAGCTCATCCAATTTTACCGTAAACCGCTTCACAATTAGATAAAGGACGTTGACAAAAGTAATTAGCTCCGGTGCATTCAGCAACAGAAGGCTCGCATAGTTCACTGTCCAGCCGGCAGGTAACAAATGGCAGGCAATCTAATTGAATTATGTCACTTGAACACTAGGATCCGTCTCAATTTGGAGTAATTTATAACTGGACCACACCACGACGACTGCTGGCCACGGCTAACGGCTTGATGGATATCCTGGTCGAGTGGTAAAGATAGTCAGTTGGAATAGGTGGTATTGATTTTCGGTGTTCTATTTTTAATTGATCTATTTTTTTCTATGCTTCACATTGGTTGGATCTCTGGTAATCCAAATCTTCAGATTTGAAATTCTTGAGTGTTTCTGCGTTATTTTGACGCATCAAAAAGTGACAAACGACTAAGCTTTTTTGCTTAATAACAAAAAAGAAGGTATAATCTTAAGATTAGAAATCTTTAATGAAAAAAAAACGGTACTTTATTTAGATATGGAGTGAAACTTAAATGATTTTTAAAGGAAATATAGCTCCCATTAATTTTTAAACTTACGACAGTGTTGTACTAGGAGAGTAACAAAAATATAACTAGGAAGCTTTTAGTTGAATTGAAAAGTTCTGAATTAAGAGTAGGTACACTTAGGTTTCACGATACGTATAGCATGAAATAATTTTCAATACAAGTTTATTTTAGTAGCCGAACGCGAAAGAAAAGTTTGTTACCATTACCACCACTCTGCCGGATGGTTTGTGTGGTCACATAATAACAAATCGTGACTTCCATCAGGTGCGATTGGTGAGATGTCTACGAAATGTCTGGATAGCTACCTAGTCAAACTCTTTTACCTTATTCCTTCTATTACTTTGACAATACTTTCTAAATCAACTTAGAATCCAAATAAACGGCCAACGAGAGATTTGAAAAACCTTTTGTATAGGATCCGTGCTATGTCGTAATGGCATACTAGTGAGATATGACCCACGCACGCATCCCTAGAGGAACGGAATTCTGTGATTTATTAATTATGTGCGAGAGAGCATATAACATTAATGAGTTTGAAGCACACGAGTTGTGCTCGTATAATCCTATTTGCGAAGAACTAAGACCTTATTCATGCAAAACTGAACTTCAATTTATGTGTAAGTTTGGAAGCCAATGTAGTGATTATATGCTCCTTGGCCAATACACTAAGCTGTAAGCTTAACTGTACGTATTGGATATTATTCTTACTGGGAAGTTCGTTCTTAAAAATATTTAAAGATAAATAATACTATCAAATAGTAAAACTCAATAGTCCGAATGCATTGTAGGTATGGATAAAAACAAACTATATATTTTGCAATTTGGAATTTAATTTATAGAATAATATTATAGAAACGATTAAGATTATTTAGAACGACAAAACCCAAAAAAAAAAATTCGTACATACAAGCTTTACTTTAATTTAAGCGTCCAAATTATACGTTGAATCAGATAATTTGGACAACAGCTCAATCGGAAATGAGGAAGTGGGTGAAATTCAGCTTGCAAGATTTGATTACAAATAAGCACTGGGTAGGGTAAATTAAAAGCTTGTAATTAACATATTTCCGCGATCAACAAAATACATGCAAAAGCAATATTTTATATATAACAATAAACACTTTCTAAGCCACTAACCTGAAACACTCTCATTTGTAGGCCCCATTTGAAGTTCCGTAGATATAATTTTCCTTCTTATTAAACGCTTGAGCGCTCCCCGTGTCTCAGTTATCGGCACTTGAACACTTTTCTTCCATTATATTACTGATAAAAAATAAAAAACCGGCCAAGTGCGTGTCGGACCACGCATAAAGTAGGGTTCCGTAGTCAATTTTGGCACCGCACTGTTTTGCATTTCTTGCATCATCATCATCTCCCTAGCCGTCAATGTCAATGTCATTGTAAAGTATATATTTTTATATTATTTATAATTTCGAAAGTATTCATCACAGCATACCCGAAACAATTTTAAATAAGAGTTTCCGTGCCTGTTTCTTTACGTGTGAGATTTGAAGTTTATAGGTCCAAGACATTAGAAATTACAGGGGGTGACACTGTGTAAACGACTTTGGCGGGCTATAACTCGCAAATGGTAAAGCTGATAAGTGGTGTATGGAAACCCTATCTTATTTTTATAGTTCTTTTCAACGATACCCCACAAACGGGGGTGCACTCAAATTAATAATTCACTTCCCCTTTACATGTATAGGGAGGTACCCTTAAAAAGGGGTAATATTAATTTTTCGTATTTTTAAAAATGAGATCTATATGTGAAGTATCCTCGAACCAAGTTACTCACTAGGAAATCAGTCCATAAACGTAGAAAATATTCTGCTGTGACGGACTAGGACGGACTGAACGATATAAGGGTTCCTTGTCGGACTACGGAACCCTAAAAATATGAGTGAAAAAAATATTAAAGAGTTAGGTCATGCATGAAGTGCAGGATCTACCTGCACAGCAAACTGATTATTTACAGGTTTTTAAATCTCATACTCATGTCTCTTATCTGAAACTTCGAACTGAATAAAACTTTCATGCTTCCATAACATAATCAATAGTATTAAAAAAGGCTATTCGATTCAATACTGATAAAAAACAACAAAAAAAAATATTTTTACTTGTTAAAGGTTTTCTAGCCTATTTCTAGATAAATATTACCCATTTTTTTCACCGGAAATGGTGAACGTTGTTTGTTTAAAGTTTCAGCGGGCCGTAAACACGAGCACTTATCTGATGGTGCAATGTGAATTTTAAGTGCTGGTATTCTACCTATTTACACAAATGTACAGTGGCTAGCACCTCAGGCGACCTATTTTTGTTGAAAAATCGCCCGTATCACAAGCGCAAACAGGTTTACAGTGACTTGCTGACCACCATACCTTCCCAATGCATTCTCGTAGCTTATAGTTTGAATCTAATACATATTTCAAATATTTCATGAAATCAATGGGTTACAAAGGGACACGGGAATACGTCAAGATAACCTCTTGCATCCTGTGTACTTCTAAATCATCCTTTAGCAACAAACATGGATAGCCCGTTGTTCTATTTGTACATGATGTTAAATCGACTATTCGATTAAATGCCAGAATTTACTTTCAAGTTTGTCTTTCAGTCGCCAACTATATTAATTTTACAAATTATTTTTATCTGCAAACAGAAAAATAAAAGCACGCGTCCGTTTAAATGAGGGCAGCCTTAAGAAAACTTTGAAACGACAGAATTCCAACATTATTACGTTCATTGATTTAGAAAATTGCCTTGTTGCTCTTTTGTGCTGTCGTGCAGTAAACTCCCTACTCTTCAGTGTTGCAAAATGAACTCAATGCTAACATTCAAGTAAGGGTCTTATGACCCGCGTTTTCATTTATGGAACTTGGATAACAAGTAAATCCTTGTATCGTTGTTGAAGGCCTTGCCCTACGCTTCAAGTTGGGCGATTAGGAGACTCTGCTAACTTCGCGTCTTGCATTAGCTCGCATAATGGGTTAATTCGCTTCATGGGATGTTCATATGAAAACATACCGTGCGAAGTTTAAGACGATAGCGGATTTCTCACTTATGACATGTTGTAAACGTCTGCGAGTTGTAAGTATAAGAAGATTCATGGTTTGTTGAAACATTGGATGGAAAAATCAAAACCTAAAAAATACGTCGTGTCAATTATTTAAAAAACAGGGGCTACTAAAATACCATGGTGCGGTATATCCGTTTATCATTTTTAAAAATAATTTCAATATCCATAGATTTACATAACTTCTGTGCGGAAATATACGATTTTCATAATGAAAATAGTAACAACGCACAAAAAATCTGACCGCAAAAATACGGCGCTCCGTGCAATCTGCTTTTATCCCTACAAATAAAACTTCATGGCGCATCTAAACGGCGTAAAGCACGCATTAATTGACTTTTCGATAGTAAATTATCAGCGTGTCGTTGAAATTAGACGGCAAACAACATCCACGTTGTCGGGTGGGGACCGCAAACTAAATTGCGGTTTCGAGTGGACGCGATATGCGGGTCAAACGCAGCGCATGCAGGGCTGTCGCGTTGCACTTGACCCTAGATAGTGACCAAATGTGTGCATATTAGCTTATTGATAGGCATAGTAAGCTACAAGAAACTTAGTATCAGGTTCACTGGATGGTAGACACGACGTGGACGGGGTGCGGTATTAAAGAAATCGACGTCGAAATTCATATAAAAATAGAAACAAGGATTATTTAATATACAATGTGTTAATTTTATTTACACTTGATCAAACGAAATGTGCAGATACTAGATAAGAAATTATCGGTAAAAAATCTAAAAAAACATCGTTTGATCGTGTAAAATTAACACATTGTATATAAAATAATCCTTGTTTCTATTTTTATATGAATTTTGACGTCGATTTCTTTAATACCGCAACCCGTCCACGTCGTGTCTACCATCCAGTGAACCTGATACTAAGTTTCTTGTCACACGATGACGGTCAGGCAGATCGGGGAGTGGTAAATTGCTTATTGCTCGGTTGGTCACTCTGGATCCGTAAAGGCATGGCGGAAAAGAAGGATGTTATTAATTTGAACCCTTTGTCTGTTTGTGTGTAGCAAATTAGCTCGCGAACCAATGGACCGATTTCCATTTAACTGAGTTGTGAGTTATGGTTTGATGTGATTATTTTTATTTGAGAAGACAATATCAATAAGGCTTTAAGATTAGGGTTACACAGACAGAAAAGATGTATGTTGAGTGTAGTTGTATTTTTTACCATATTTTTTTAAACGTAGCATAGACTACTAGGCAACCCTGGAAATGCAATTATATGATTTATACGATTAAAATTAATTTGAAATGCCACTTGATCGCATTTCCATTCGCATTATGCATTATTATGAATGACTCTATGGCTGCCATGCGTTTTTAAGAATGGCTACCTATTAGTAATCACTCATATATATTAATATCTGCGCAATTTCCATTTAAATTACATTTTCCACTCATTCCAGGAAGCTATATGTACGATTCTAATTACGTTTGGGTTTATTAATTCAACAAGATTTTGTACAAAGGGTTAAGCTATGAATTATTTATATCCTATTTGAACCTGTCAAAAATATATCTACCGTGGGCAGCCGCCAATAATATTAAGTTTTAGTGTCTAGCCTAATGATTTATTATTAAAAGCTACGGGGACTGGTCAGAAGACATTAGATAGAGATAGAGGACAGTGAAAAATGCATACTAATATTATAAATGCGAAAGTAACTCTGTCTGTCTGTTACTCAATCACGCCTAAACCAATTTGCACGAAATTTGGTATGGACATGTTTTGCTGTCCGAGAAAGGACAAAGGCTACCTTTTACCGGAGGAAAAAAAATGACGCATTCCCATGGAAAAATTCAAGTGGGCCCATCACTTTAAAATCTAAACTACTGAACAGATTTAAATGAAATTTGGTATAAAGATAGTTTGAGACTTAAGATAGGACATGAGTTACCTTTGACTGCGGGAAAACAACGCATTCCCATGGGAAAAATGACTTTCCGGGGAATGTTATCGCATTCACTCCTAAATTATCAAAGATTTGAATTATATTTGGATAATATTGGTACGACGGGAAAGCAACGCATTCCAAAAAATAACCTAATTCGGACAAGTTCGCCGGTAAAAGCTAGTGAGAAATAAGGCTTGGGGCAAATATCCGATTTAGTGTCGCCGTGACTCGCGACTGATAACGTTTCATGTACTAATCGCTGCGAGTCGCGACTAATAGCGTGTCAACCAATCGCCGCGGCTAAATTGCTGACACACGCGAGTCGCCGCAACTGTATGCCGCAAGAGTCCTTTGACTCAACGATGTATGTGTAAAATACTAGAACTTCTCCTAGTCTAGTAAGCATAGATCTAACAAAGTTTATTTCGGTACGTAAACCAATGCAAAACTGATTTTTCTGTTTTTTTCAATACGCAGTGATTGCATTGCAGCGACAGGCCAGCTAACAAAATAAACCTGTAACTAAATTGTGGCTTTGACTGCATGCGATATGCAAGCACGAATGCAAGACGGGGATTAGTTTCGCAGATTAAAGGACACTTAAGAATTTTGCCCATCGAGGTACTGATGTACAAATAATAAATGATAAAAACACCTGCACGTTTCTAAAATATTTAAATGTGAAATAAATACCTGAATGATTTTTTTAAGTTTTACGGCCTTGGAACTTGCCAACCAGCATGAAGAGAATGAAGAAAAAAAAGTATTAAGTCAATGTCACGTCAAGTATGCATCAATGATAGCTATGCTCCCAATCTACCTCTAAAGAAAGCGTTTCGTTTCCCAAATCATATTTGCAAATAATTTTTGGACTTATATCTGTAAATTACAACTACAACTTTACTACTACTAAATTAAATGACAGGTAATTTAAAACTATCTACATTTTTTAAAATATTTAATTACTTTATAAGTGGTTAAATAGATTAAAGTAAATAAAATGTTGAAAAAACTTTCCATCTTGTTTAACGAATAATAATAATAATAATATTTATTTAATGCACAAGTACAATATTACATAAAATACAATAACAATAAGTTAAACTTTAAGCAGATTGCATTGTGCAAATAAATTGAAATTAACAGCCATTTTACCAGAAACGATTTAGCTTCCGCGACAGTGCATGCCATGATGTTGCAAGAACGCAAAATGGAGTTGTAAATTTTTGCCCGAAAATACGTAACCGCGTTAAGCTAAGAGACCACTGTTTCTGTTTTATTTATTCAAAGAACACAAACATAGTACAACTCTTACAAAATCTCATTTTTATGAACTAAGCTTAAACTAGATTGCAATCCTAAAAGTGCTCCTAGTGTGTATAATATTATGATTTTTTTATTACTTTATTATTTTACATTGGTGCAAATAAAAGGTGCATAAAATTTTAAGTATACAAGGTTAAATTTTAGTGGATGTTTTCCCGCTGCGGAACGAATTACTTTCTGTAAAAATATCGTATCATGTCTTCTCGTATCTTTCTTTTTATTTTTAAATAGGTTCTTTTTTTGTTCTCCATACTGCAAACGCTCCATGAAACGCGCCCGCCCATACATAATGTTGAAAAATTTTATTGATTTTATTTAAAAATAACTTAAACAATCGATTTATCTACTGATATAGAATCAATTCACTGCGGGAAAACAACCACTAAAATTTCACCCTGTATATGCGGAAACAACAGTGCTTTCTTTATAATAACAAATAAAAGGTTACTGTTGTATCCAAGCATCGCCCAAACTGCAAAAAGATCAAAAAACCCCGGCACGAATCTTCGAAAAATATAGGGTAATATCGCAAGTTTTATTCTTTATTTTCCCACCGGGGAATTGAAACTGCTGCGTGAAATTCAGGCGCAAATCTGTGTATCGAGGAACCGAAGCAATAACTCAATGTGTGTCACTATTTATAGCCTAGTTGCAAGGCTTAACACGTCCGGTGGCTCGCCCCGACAAATACGGCTAACTTACTTATGTGCTTTCAATTATGAATGATACACTGTGACTGAACTTGACTTATGAACTAAGTTGACTTACGGGAATTGTAACTGTTTGTCAATGTTAAGTATTTTTTGAAGTGAAAACTTCTTTAGCGGCGTTGAGCACTTTTGTGCATGGGTAGAAACTGTGAAACTCGCGTCAGGTCACGTGATGCTGATCGAAAAACCGTAAGACGGTTCAAATAAATCAAAAATGCACAACGTTAATAATCAAGTTTTCACTTCTGCCGGCACTCCCGGAGTGCAACCCGTGTTTTTTTAAATTAAAAACCCCTCGACATGATCCGGAAAAACAGCTTTTTCTTTAATATATTTATCACATAAAAGACACTACTGTGCTATCGGAGCTTACAATTTACAAATACGAGTAGTACAAAAAATTACTCTGAAGCGAAACTACTACATACTTATCTTTCTATTACATATTCAAACAATAGGTACAATTCAATACAATATAAATAACAAAAAAATAATTTTAGGCTACAACGTTCCGAGAAATTATTCTTTGAACTTAATTTTAATATTTTTCTGTGTGACATTCACTAGCTTAGGAGGAAGAATGTTATTGATAAGTCTAGGTATGAGGTAAATTCGGCTAACTTACTTATGTCGAAGGGGTCAGGGGAAAAACAACTTTTGTCACCTAATGAGCAAACTGAGATATTACTAATTAAAAGATAAGATCATAATAAAATAGTGTAATTTATACCCATATAAATAAGAAAAGCTCTTTTTATTGAAAGCATGTTTATTGGTAATGTAATTATTTATTTATTTTATTTTGACTTTACATCTGCTAAAAGTTATAATAAAAAATTGTGACTAAGTCAGAATAATCAGGTGAAAATCATCGTATGTCCACCAACATCAGGGGAAAAACAATTGATGTCACTGAGGCACTTTAACAGTAATAGGTATAATGGCATAGGGAGGAGGCAGGTTAGGGTAAGAGGTAGGTATAGGGACTAATCAAATCTAATTATTGTATTTAAGGTTGGAAAAAAACTTTTTTGCTGTCGGTCCACAATATTTTGATAAAGACTGTATATCCAGGAATTTTGCTTTACTGATCGGTAAAATGTCCCTGTAAGCTTGTTCAGGGAGAGTAAATTCTCCTGAATTAGGGATGTCTTCACTGATTTGGAACTCACTTAATTTGGAGCGCTCTTAGAAACGAAAGAAAATACTAAAAAATAAAACCTAAAAGTCTTATGTCACTGTCATAGTTCACCATGGACAACGGTTGTTTTTTTCCTGAACGGTTCTGACATTGGATGTTTTTTCCCTGTACCCATATTTTAACAGCTTGAAATCGCAGAGACTATGGATGTTATTGCCCTGTTGTTTTTGTCAGAGCATAGCGACAGATATAACCATTAAGACTGCATTGCCAGTTGAAAAAAATAAAAAAAGTGACAAAAGTTGTTTTTCCCCTGACCCCTTCTTGTGCTTTCAATTATGAATGATACACTGTGACTGAACTTGACTTATGAACTAAGTTGACTTACGGGAATTGTAACTGTTTGTCAATGTTAAGTATTTTTTTATTATTAAAATACCCTTGACATGAGTCGGAAAAACAGCTGGTGATTTTCATCGGCTGGATAGATTTTGAACAGCTATGACGCTTAAATAAGCGTGATGACACCTACCTTCAATATTATCAAGACCAAGACGTTTAAAAAACATAGCCCCTATGAAGTTAATACAACCAATATATTTTCAAAAAGCTGTAGAAACAAGTTTTAAAACACAAAACTCAATAAATATTCGGTCAGTTGACTCCCATTTCTGATATGTATCAGAAAGAAATCCGTGACATCACGTTTTTGTATTCCCATACAAAATCTATGGAGGCAGACCGTTTTGACAGATAATAAAAAGTATGTCAACGATTGGTAGTGTCATCTAGCCTATTATCTATAAATTAAAGAAAAATGTACTGAAATCGGTCCGTCCGTTTGGAAGCTATGATGACACAGCCAGACACACACATAAACACACACAAACAGAGGAATAATAATAATAGAAATATAATAGTTTTTACTCTCGGGTGTCGTTTGCAAGAAAATAAAAGTAAATCAAAATCTTGAAAAAGAACTCCATTACGTACTCATTTAACCTCTTTGATTAAATGGAAACGAACATCTTATCTAATTCATTAGATACAAAGTCATTAATTAATTAAGTGCAAATTATGAAACTCCGCGTTGCAGAGTTTTAAAAAGTTATAAATTTATATAATACCACCTACCGATATCAGAACAATTAAAGCCACATAACGTAATTTAAACGGGAGGTTACCCACGTCGCTATTTCAATTACCCAAATTGCGCTTAAGTATTACCAAAATTGAATAAGTCGGCAATAACAATATATTTAACGAGCCAAGACTAAACAGTTCGCAAACATAGATGACGCTTTTGATAAAATGAAATAGAAGATATAGGTAAGGTACGTTCTTACTAGCCACCACTTTGGTGTAATGGTCAAAAAGTTGACTATTAAATTAGAGGTCGCGCACCCCGCACTGTACAATCATTCATGTGCATGAACATGTCTGTTTGTACTGGTCTGGGTGTTATATGTATTTATTTGTAATAGTAAAGTTTATTTGTAATACCACTGTTGATTCTGATATCTGTAACACAAGTGCTTAAACTACTTATCACGGAGTGAGATCAATGTATGTGATGTTGTTGTATATTTATTATTATTATCACTATAAACGTTCAAGTTGTGGTCGCAAACAACGAGACGAGGCATCCCTGCCTACAGACAAATCGCTTAGTTAGGCACACACATGAATAATTTTTTTGGCGCATGTCGTAGTGTCAGATGGTAGATTTTACTGTTATATAATCTATATTAATCAAAGGATTGAGCGGTAGAATCTTGAATATCTCTCATTAGGCACTCGGGAAGCTTCTTTAATTGCGATTCATTGCTTTGAAACTTTAAGATCGTTAACCAGAAAACGTTTCAAACTTTTGATTTAGGCAATCACAGTGCCTTTAGGTACCTATTTTAAAATGTTTATTAAGCTTGAAGTACGAATTACCCCACTTAATTAGGGCTTGTAATGAACATAAATTAGGTACAATTTAAAAAGAAAACGTAAATAAATCATACTACTAAGTGTAAAACTTACAGATAGGTTTATTTTAAAATAACTTGGGTTGGTATTCTATGAAGTATGAAATTATTAATTGTTTCAACGAACACAACCAATTACCTATTGATATAATAATACGCCTTAAAACTAAGAATACTAATTAAAATTATTTTATATACGTACCTAATATTTTGGATAAGATCCTTATTAATGAAGCACTGGAAGTTTTCACCCAATCAAAGTTCATTTTGTACCAGTAATTTACATAATATAATATAATATTGTTTGAAGAACAAAACACGATGTTATAATTAAAACTGATTTCTATTTACTTATTCAGATCCGTTCCTGTTTCCATCCGACTTGGGAGCCGCAGGTTTCAAAGAAACGGATAAAACACTTGGATGGAACATCAGTTATCCAACTGGGAATTAACAAAAGCGGCTTGGAGAGCTCTTTTTAATCCCGGACGAAAAAGAGGGATGTTCTAGGTTTGACCCCTTTGTGTGTTTGTTTTTTGCATGTGTTTGTCTGTGGCATCGCAGCTCCCGACCGGATGGACCAATTTCAAAGCGATTTGTTTTACTTACTTACTCCTTTGGCGCAGCGACCCAAAGTGTGTCTTGGCCTCCGATACAAGAGAACGCCATCTGATCCGGTCTTGCGCCGCCTCTTGCCAGTCTGCAACTTGTAGCTCCTGCAGATCTGATATGACGGCGTCCCTCCAGCGGTATCTGGGCCGGCCGTCGGGGCGGCGGCCTCGAGGTATTCGAAGAAACGCTGCTTTGGCGCTACGAACCTCCCCCATCCTTACGAGATGTCCCAACCAACGAAATATCTGGGCTTTGGCTTGTCCCAGGATGTTGGGTTCGGCAACCAGCTCCTCGATCTCGTGGTTTTTCCGGATCCTCCAGCTGCCATTTTCTCTGTGAGTAGGACCCAGAATCTTCCTCATGATCTTCTCCTCGGCCACCAAGAGCTTTTGTTCTTCTTTGAGGGTTAGTGTCCAAACCTCACTGCCATACATCAAGATCGGTCTTATGACAGTTTTGTATATCCGTATCTTGGTTCTTCTGCTAAGAAGCTTAGACACCAGCACCTTGTGAAGTGATTTGTTTTATTCGAAAAATAATTTAATCACGGTCCTTTGCCAGTTATGGTTCCGTAGTAACCCCTAAAGTTTTACCATGTCTATCCGTCCGTCCGTCTGTCAGCGGTTTTATTCAGAGACTATGAGTGGTAGAAAACTGTAATTTGGTATGAATATGTATATTAATAATTGCTAAAAAGTCTTAAAAAAACATCTTGATTTTTTTTAAATTATCTCTTATACAAGTAAAGTGGGTTATAATTTTTTTCTTCACTAACCCATCGTGTGGGGTGTCGTTGAATAGGTCTTTGAAAACGTTATGAGGTTGAGAACACCATTTCTTGGTAAGGGATCCGTATATGAAATGGAAAATGAAAAATTCGTACAAATATCAAAACGCATCGCAACGCAAAATATTTTGCTCCAGACAGAACTGATTGGCAGTATTAAGCATTCTATCAAGATTCACGGCTGTTCGGTGGGAAGACTTGCTACAGCCTCATTAGCTTATTTCCATCGCCCCTACACTAAACCACCCATTTAAGGCCAAGCGCTCTTAAACTTGTTTTTTTCAAATGCGTCAAGAAATAACAGTATACAGGGTTACAGGAAAAGTCGACCTAGATCCGTTAAGGGCGTGTAGTACACATCATTTCTGAATGATTTTACTATGGAACCCCCCATCCTAAACTTAACCGTTTTCGAGATTTTCGAGTTTTAAATTTTTTTATGAAAATGCCCAATTTTTCGGCTATTGAATTGAATATTTTGAATTTTTTTGACTCTTATGATTATTTTTTTGGTTTTTTACATGAAGAATGAGATGCTTAATGACCTCAATGACTAAAACTGCACGTAAGTTAACTAAATAGGTCGTTGTAGACGATCGAAACTTAAAAAAATAAGTACAAATTAAAAAAAAAATATTTTCTTTTCTGTATATCGCAAAAAAATATTATGGTACTTGCTCTGCAGATATGCTTAAAAACATCTACATTTTATCAGCTATCCAACGAGGTATAACACTCTAGGGTATTTATTAACCTCAAAGGTGAAACTTAGTTTCTAAGGCTACATGGCAGTCAGAATAAATAGCGCTTATTTAATCTAATTAATGTGACTTAAGTTCAGCATCATCATTTCAGCCTACTGGCTTCCACTACTGAACATAGGCCTCCCTCGGCTAGGTACAACCTTCATGCATCCATCGATGTCCCGCTATCCTGACCTAGGAGATCATTCAGTTTTTATAGCTTTTTTTTTCGTTCAGATCGTCGATCGTACAAATAATGACCGTACGCCAACCATTAGTTGAGCGTAAGTGACTAGTTACTGGCTTTTGTTTGGAAAATAACGTTTGGAAAATAATTACTGCGGGACATGTGGTTTCAACATGATGGCTGCCCTGCTCATTTCAGAAGAAGCGTTAGGGAATGGTTGGACACTAACTATCCTAACAAATGGATTGGACGAGGTGGGCCTTTACCCTGGCCAGCCAGAAGTCCCGACCTGACCCCCATGGATTTTTATGTATGGGAGCACATGAAGAGCCTCGTTTACAGTGAGCCCAACCCCATATCGTCAGTGGAAGTTCTCAAAGAAAGGATAATTAATGCTGCTAACGACATAAGAAGAACATTGACCACTGGTGTAGTGAAAAGTGGAGTACGTGAAAGAATGAGAAAATGTGTGCGAAATAGAGGTGGACACGTAGAACATGAACTATAAAAAAATTTTCAAAAACATTAGGTGAATAAATGTTATTTTGAACTGATTTATTGTTTCATTTAGCTTACTACAATCACCGACGATCTGTACGCCAACTATGAGTTGAGCGTGAGTGACTTTGTATGCGAACTAGCGTTAACAACGCACCGATTACGTTATTTTCCAAACAAAAGCCAGTAACTAGTCACTTACGCTCAACGAATGGTTGGCGTACGGTCATTATTTGTACGATCGACGATCTGAACAAAAAAAAATGCTATAAAAACTGAATGATCTCCTAGGTCAGGATAGCGGGACATCGATGGATGCATGAAGGTTGTACCCAGCCGAGGGAGGCTTATGTTCAGTAGTGTAAGCCAGTAGGCTGAAATGATGATGCTGAACTTAAGTCAAATTAATTAGATTAACTAAGCGCTATTTATTTTGAATGCCATGTAGCCTTAGAAACTAATTTTCACCTTTGAGGTTAATAAATACCCTAGAGTGTTATACCTCGTTGGATAGCTGATAAAATGTAGATGTTTTTAAGCACATTTGCAGAGCAAGTGCCATAATATTTTTTGCGATATTACAGAAAAGAAAAATATTTTTTTATAATTTGTACTTATTTTCTTAAGTTTCGATCGTCTACAACGACCTATTTAGTTAACTTACGTGCAATTTTAGTCATTGAGGTCATTAAGCATCTCATTCTTTATGTAAAAAACCAAAAAAATAATCATAAGCGTCAAAAAAATTCAAAATATTCAATTCAATAGCCGAAAAATTAACATTTTCATAAAAAAAATTAAAACTCGAAAATCTCGAAAACGGTTAAGTTTAGGATGGGGGGTTCCATAGTGAAATTATTCAGAAATGATGTGTACTACACGCCCTTAACGGATCTAGGTCGACTTTTCCTGTAACCCTATATACCTCCTTGTATTTTAGACAAAAAGCAACTACTTATTGGTTTTTTGTTTTCAGAAAATTGTAAGTAAAATATTTATAATAATAACGATGTACGTGACTCTATACTTCTTACAACTTTGAATGTTACTCACAATATTAGTTTCTCAATATCAAAAGAAAAAATACACTTCATACTTAAATAAATAATAATAAAACCAGTTGAAACAAACTAGTGAGATATTTCTAGGTAAATAGGATTTAAATCTAGTCAGATTATACAACTTATTTTTGTTTTTCTTATTCTGGAATTACAGTGACATAAGTCACTATTATTACTGCACGCTATATTATTATTGGTATAAAATGAGAAAAAACTGTATTATATCTCTATAATTATTATTATAAGTCACAATTTGCTTGTCCTGTTCACAGTTGATCAAAGATCAGCGCAGTATTTTTGGCGTTTCCAGACGATCTAATATAATTATTTAGATACGAGTACATAAGGAGTTTTTTTTTTATATCCCAATATTCCTCATATTAAAATGTGACCGCTGCGTATTAACTTTGTAAGATATTGAGTATGCCGATTATTTTATTTTTTGTTTTTGACTAGACATTTAAAAATGACATAAGTGAAATACTCATTCCCCTTAATACTCTGATTATGCGAGGTAAATAAAATGTTGCTCATCGCTCTCCCCATTCTAATGCAAAGAGTGGACTCCTGTTTACTATCGAACACAAGTTAATTGGAGTGGATTGAACGCCATTGATTTTTAACCCTCTGATTAACTTTGTGTTCCGTGCGGAATTTCGTGGCGACGAACTTTGTAGTCGGGCATTTTGGTTAAAAGGCACGGGCTCTAATATCTTTTTTTAACACTGAGTCCACGAAAAATAAAAAGTTTACAGGACGTGCGATTACGAAGTCCATTGTAAGTCATTAGAACATCATAACCATAAACTGCTTTACAAAATCAAAACAATAACCATGTGTTTTTAAATAGTTTAGCACTTACGTAAAAATAAAAGGAAGCCACCATGTTTGTTTACATTTTTTACTTAGTGCTAAAAAATAGACTATTCAAGTAAAGTTAAAGTGACACCTCTCATAGTTAAAATGATTGGACACGGTTTGGCTTGATTCGTATCGAAAGTAAGCCGCAGGTACGCCCTGGGCCTTATGTATTTTAACATAAGGCAGAAATACAATTCTAAGTGTAACAGCTTTGATTTGTCTTAAGTTTCGTTTAGGTATTGCCACTACACATAAAATCGATTTCCATCCAAATCCGTAACATTGGCATCTAATACGACCATAACTCGTAACCAGGTAAATGCATCACGATTAGGTTTTCATACATACAGGGTGTATCGAAAATTGCTTTACTTCCTGTGTCTTTACTTAACAGGATATATAAAACATCATAATTAAGTTAGTTAAATAACATGGATTGAAGTAAATTCGCTAAACGTACGTACTTGTTTTTGCACAACAAATAGACGTTAAATGAGCTTAGGTACCTATTTTTTAAAGAGGGAGTATAAATAACAGTTGTACTCAAAGCACTCTCTGGAGCAAAAAAGTGTTAAAAGAGTGATGTGTTTACTCCGAAACGTCAGGTTAAAATAAATAATGTAAGTCAATCGCGAAATAATTCGTAGAAAAGGTGTCTCATTTCAAGTGTTAACAATTAAAATTCTTCACATTTACCATTCACATTCAACGTCCCGAAACGGCATGCCCCACACTAATCGATTTGCTATTTCAGACTACTTTCTTCTGTAATGCCAACGAAGCCAAGCACTTTTTTCTATGTAAACCTGTTAAGGACATAGGAGCTCATATTGTCATACCAAATTGTCATTGTGTGCGAGCAATTCTATCTAATGGTTAGTTTCAAAATTACCCAATTGGATCGAATAGGTTTGACGTCGAATCTTTTGTCATACTGTTTTATGTAGACACAGCATTTACGAGGCAGTTAGTCGGTTCCATTGAAGGCTTTTGGCATTTACTTATATTATGCTTAATTACCATAATATTTAAAATATATATCTCGTATGGATAATTACTATCCACTATCAGAAAATAAATTATATTCTAATGGTACATGTATTTTTTTTATAGAATTGGTGAAATCCAGCAAATTGATGAGGTTTTATGGAATCCCATGATTTAAGCAGATATCCCTGTGTAAGAATTTATAATAGCAATTTTTTTTCGTTTATATGGTGCTAACATATACTGAGGGAAAATATCTCACCCGTATCGTAGACCACTATAAATCCTAAAACAAATAATTATTTTTTTAGGAATTGAATACCTACCTTGATTCATTTGACTTAAAACAGTTATTTAAGTTAAAGAAAGTTATAATAAATAACAAGAATAACACAAACTAACTAACTTGACTCTAAAACTAGTGAAAACCTAAAACTATAGATTAAAAGAATAATAAGATAAACAAATAGAATTCCTCTTTATATAATTTCTATAAATAACTTCCCATGTAACCAATCATCATATGACCATTTCATATGCATTCGACAGTAGATACCATTTTACCGTTTTCCTATGACAAGATTAGAATATTCAATTCGACTATAATAAAAATAATACATTGACATCCTTATTCAAATGTGTTTTTCACCAACTAGTCACATTAGACTGGACACAGGGACACGCCAAAATTTATACGCGTGTCCACACGGTGAAACTTAAATAATAGTTATATGTTATACAAGACTGCAAAGTTGCTTTTTAACCGCGTGTTCAATTTTGATAACCGAGCAAGCGAAGGATTCTAAAATTAGAATCCTGAGCGTAAGCGAGGGAATCAAAAGAGCACGAGGTGAAAAATCTTTGCACTCGAGTGCAACACGTAACTTTTCATTCCACCTCAGCGAGGAAAAGACTAAATGCAAAAAAAAAACGTTTACAATCACAAGATAGGTACTTTTATTTCAGTTTAGGTATTAACTACTACATTATGACAGGTAAGTATTACAGAATAATCTTTAAATTATAACAAAATAATACTTAGGTACATAGGTAATTAAGAAAAAATTAAAGTAACGTTGCTACAGTTATTCGTGCGAGTTAGTAGTTATAGAGTGCTTGCTTTTTTGTTCTCGGATAATTCTATATATATATAAAATAAAATATTTTTGAAAAATATTTTTGACAATTTTGAAAATTTCAAAATTACTACTCCTTATCTACGGGTTTGTACGGAACCCTCGGTGCGCGAGTCCAACTCGCACTTGACCGGTTTTTTTTTTGCATTTAGTCATTTCCTCGCTGAGGTGGAATGAAAAGTTAGGTGTTGCACTCTAGTGCAAAGATTTTTCACCTCGTGCTCTTTTGATTCCCTCGCTTACGCTCAGGATTCTAATTTTGAATCACTCGCTGCGCTCGTGATTCAATTTTAGAATCCTTCGCTTGCTCGGTCATCAAAATTGAACACGCGGTTAAAAAGCAACTTTGCACTCTTGTATAACAAATAACTATTGTTGTTTCCTCCAACTGGACACATTCAT
Source organism: Pyrausta despicata (assembly GCA_963921415.1). Taxonomy (NCBI): domain Eukaryota; kingdom Metazoa; phylum Arthropoda; class Insecta; order Lepidoptera; family Crambidae; genus Pyrausta; species Pyrausta despicata. Next base: position 9,155,415 of record OY992853.1, read on the forward strand.
TTATTATATTTTCAAAGGGCTACAGTCAGGTTGATAATCGCTTCGTTCATTGAATTAATGAACGGATAATTTTCATACCTCAAATTTAATAAAAAAATATTAGGTTTTTTTTCTGCTCCTACCAATTAGAGTAGATTACGTCAGCAAAGAATGACTTTTGAATACTATCAGTGTTAAAAATTACTCTGTCCATTCACAATTTTACAACAGTAGTCAAAACATTTATACTCCTTAAAATGGATATGAGGCATATGGACTTGAAAGTAATTTTTTGTACTAGACTACTACTAGACTACTAATTAGTGTACCACTATATAATTTTCAATTTCGTTTAGGACTTAACGCATTTACGCAGAAATAACTCTAAACTATTTATTTGGAGTATTATGATATTTTTAAATATAGAATTCTTTTTACATAAAAAAAATGAATAGCGGCATAGACAACGAGCGACGCGACCTACACACTCGCGCGCTCAGCGCGGTCTGTCAAACAGTCGACGCGGATAGGGCGCGACCATGACGATTTATCTATAAAAATCATCTTATTTAAAATTTAAATCTTACAACTGATATAAAATTAGTAGTTTTATTATCATTCCAAAAGTTTATCGAGGAAACTTTCAGCAATCGTGTTTCTGGCATTCATAACGTACGAATTGAATGCTTTATTAGGTTCTTTAGGAACTTCGTATCAAAAGCTTCAGTAGTAATGGTAAATTCTGCGTTTGAAAATCACTTGTCACTACTCTGAATGCGAAGGATGCGGTTAACATAAATACTTGTGCAATAATGTAAAAAAATATATATAGCCAAAATCTTCAAGAAAGCTTGAACAAAGTTATTCAGTATCTGTAACTAAAATATTCTAAGAAGTGTATTAACTATGTGATCATGAAATTGAATTTGAGTATGCGTTAGTAGAGTATGGTAAGCGGAGAAAATAACTGTAATTATGAATACAGTTTAAGTTGAAATGTATTAATACAAATAATAGGATATTGTACAAGACATTTAATGTGATTAGACCATTTTTCATGATTTTGTTAGTTGTAAAACACAAGTGCCATGTATGAGCAACTTGTGCATATAAATTACAACCATACTATAATAATGTCACGTAGGTCGGTAGGTTACATAAAGAAAGAATGTTCCGGAAGTAAACTACCTACCTACTACTACGTACTAGTAGCTACTAGAAACTTCTACAGAATACTCGAATGTTCTGGAACTATATCTATCTCTTTCTAACACTATACCTATCTCGCTCTAACATTAGAAGTTTCTAGATATATCTAGGTCGAGTGCCCCGGCATATAAATAGAGGGTCGCCTGCGCCGCGAATTGAGTTTAAGTTTGGAAGCGATACAGTGAAGACACAAGTGAAGATAAAAAGTAACCAGTGAATTGTTCAGTGATTGTTTTGTGAATTTAGTGTGTGATCGTTGTAGTTAATTAGCGTGTATTGTTTTCTTAAATATAGTGTTTCTTCGAGTTAATTGGACTAATTAATTTATCCCGAACCCCAGCTCGTAACAATAATAACGACCTGTATATGTATGCATGGACACAGCTATATAGTTTGTCAGGTAAATGTTCTACGGCCGGTTTTAAATTCCATCTACCTTTTTCCTGAAAGAAAGATAACTGTCAATGACATTGAAACGGCTGAAACTTCAGATAGCTTCTAGTATGAAACTGAGAGTCATCTAAATCTGTCAAAGTTAGATAAAATATTGATCAATAAAAATATACCGAACTTGGCTTGATGGCGGTAAGAACTAAGAAATTATGACTCCTGCTTTAAAAAAATATGTTTCAAAACAAAATACTTCAAGATCAATTGTTTGGTGTAAGCACAAAATAAATGTTTCAGCATCCAAAATACACTTTCTTTTCGTAAATTAGTCGACGTTGGAAATGTACGATAAAGCCTCCATAAAATATCTTTGGCCGAAACAAAACACAGGAGACAGACAAAACGGCCCCTACGCAACGAGCTAAATTGTGCGGAATGGCTTCAAAGACTATTCGTTTTCCCATCGCAAAATAATTAGCAGTGTTATCACGCAATTGTCTGGGAGCAATGTTATCGTTATCATTACGAATTCGAAGGGTTCATAATGGAACCCGCTTAAGCCCGGGGCTGAGGACCATCAAACAATTAGACAAAATATTATATTGATCTCCTGCCTATTCTTGGGACGCGCTCAGCGGCGTAGAACTCCGTTGATTACGGGACGACAAATAATAATTTTACCTGTAACTTTGTTTTGGAAATGTGTTTTTGAACAGGCTTCCTTTCAGTACATTTGTTGTTATATAACAAATATTAGTTAAAGATTACCCGTTTATTAGTTTATTGGACACCATAAATCATCAATCGATAACAAAATCAATGCATTTAAATCGATCTTTTTCATACAATTTAGAGTTGACAGACAAAAAATACTAAATAATAATAAGAGTAATTGTAGAGAAATAGAATTAGAGAATGTAAGAGAATGAAAAATATATTTTACGTCTTTGAGGTTTCCCTTAAACGGTAAAAGATTTCAATAATTAAATATTATGCAACCAACTTGTCGTTACTTCTATAGACTTCCACTTAACTTATCTCTGAATGTTATATGTTTCTCGTTCAATGGTTTCAGGAAAAGGCAAACAACAATGTCAGGTTTTGCAACCAATAAATTGCTGAATCCTATTTTAATATACGAGTAAAAAGTTAAAGCTTTTGAAATCATGAAATAACTGAGACGAAAGAGGTTTTCGTGTAATAGTAAAGCAATAATCCACCGGTACTACCTGGGAACTGTTATGGCTGAGAAAAATTTAAGTAAGTAGTTCCGCTATAGTTATTTCAGGATATACGAATGGTTCACCTAAGGCATAGACTAAGGTTTAAGTAAAAAGAGTGAAGAGGTTCAGGTTCAGGTACTTTTAACGAATATACAGTAGTGTCAAAGGAGCTTAAAAGTTCAAAGTGCTCTCTAGGTGTACGCCACCATAGTCATTAAGGCAATATTCATATTTGGGTAGGATCACCAAATAAAAACATACTTTCTAAGAATTACAATTAAAACCATTAACATAATTCAATTTCAGGAATATATGTATTCCAGTCATTTGAGAGAGAGTGTCTAGAATAGACCGCATATAGACCAATAGCCACCTAGGTACTCCAAGCGCGGATTCCAAATGCACTAATTAGTGTGGATGTGATGTTGCAGTTCAGAATACAGAAATTAATTTCACACATTTTAACTAGGTTACTCGTAGGTACGTTCATGGACTTAAATAAAATATGAGTTAATCCATGGTCTTAAATAAATTTATCAGCTTAACACATGTATTTACTATGAAAAATATTACCATAACACAAGCCTCGACGGTGTGTTGCACTGACGTTAAAATGATAATCATTCTTACCTACTTAAGTCCTTATTTACTATAACCCTTTACAACTAACTGAGTTGCTTTGCGAATTATAAAAAAGCTATTGCAACATGGATAGACTCTACTATCACAAAAGCCATAACGATATAAATACATATAAGTACCTAATTACCAAAATTATAAAGCCATAATAAGTACCTAATTACCTCTTATGCTTGAAAAAACAGCAGTGGTTATGGTATGGTTCCTATTTGCTTAAGGTAAAGAAGTCCAAATCTATGCAATCGAATTCTTATAACTTGCGTCCTCAACGCTGTAATAGTTGCAACCAGCGGTTTCATTCTGTTCAAGCCGATTATGAGTCTCGGAGTCCTCTCTACAATGCCCTCCGGCACTGTTGAGTACGTGAGGTCATTTGGACACATTGTCGTCGTTACACCTAATAAGCAGACAATTAAAATGGAACTCAAAACGACGGGCATTATGTTTACATTGTCAAACTCATGAAAATAATTATCATGTAGTTATGCGTAAAAAAAATAAACGCGCAAGTCTGTAAGTATGTATGCATGCAAGGATGTTTGCTACTCTTTCACGTAAAAACTAAGGATGTAGTATGGATAGGTGTATGGATTTACCAGATTTAAGATTTACCAGAATATAGCTTATACACCAGAAAAACACATAGGCTACAATTTATAAAGAATTGTGAAGATAAATGATTCCACGCGGACGAAGTCGCGGGCGGCCACTAAGTATAGGTTCATAATTAGACAAACTTAAACTTAACTTAGGGGTGAGCACGAACAACGAAAACTTGTTGATTTGTATGGGGAAACTGACAGTTTTTGAAGTTTGGACGACACGAATACGTTAAGATAATGTTCATGCTCACCCTACTTGTATTTGAATAGTTACTGTTATCAATTAATTCGAACGGTTAATGACTATAGGATTACGTGTCAAATAGAATCCAGTAAATATTCAATTTCAATATTTATTTATTCGATTAAATTGAATGTCGCTATGAAATGTTGTCGTACAATAAGTTAGTCCAGAAATGAAATAAGCGTTCCTGGTAATTCAGAAATACTAAAATAATAAGACCGTTATTCTTGCATAGCTATTTTCGTAATTCGTTCGGAAAGTTCTGCCTTGATTTTCATTCCGTACCCGTATCAGTTATCCATAGTTCTGGCCCCTTTTTTCGTTTCGCGAAATATTTATATACGTTACCCTTTGTGTTTCGAATAATGCTGTAGTAACTGCCACTTTGTGTTGCGAGGGTAAATCTGAAAGAAAGCCTGTCCACGGATGTCTACCCGCGTCAAAGTCGATGTTTGCCCCAATGATGTGAGCAACATCGTTTGCTATTCTTGGCTTTAACCCTTTTCATGCGGCTCTAACCGGGCAGCTCCAGCAGGCAGCAAATTGGCTTTTGGGTCGTGTCTCTCTTAAAGTTTTCTAATGATTTCGTCCCGCGATAAGTGCGTTCGAGGGTAACAAATTGAAAATATGACGGGTGCTACTTTGATGCCTCAATGATCAATATTTTCTTACATTTGAAAATACAATGTTGAGGAAGGAATTTTATATCGCATTTTGCTGACAGTATTTTATTTTATTTATTATTTTTATTTTAAAACTTTATTGCACAAGAAATGTACAAAGGGTGGATTTAATGCTAAAAGCATTATCTGCCAGTCAACCTCAAAGTCATGCAGAAAGAAGGCAATGGGTGCAGTGAAAATTAAATGGGAAAGGTAAATTGGTTAATAGCGTAAAAAAAGTAAACACGATATACATATAGATACAATATTATAATATTAATAAATATACAAAAAATAATCTCAATCAATTTTAACAATAAATATAGAAAATAAAAATTTAAAAATGTTTATTATAAACATACATGCAATTTATTCATTGAGAAATTTTCGAACTTTATTCTTTATTCAGCATATTTTTAAAGCCATCAGTTACTTATTGTAAATACAGATATTCACAGAGATCATTAAATTTAACAATGGCCACATAAACCCTGATTATCTAGTGCCAACTTATTAGTGATGAATTGATGCTCTTTTGTAAACGTATATAAAGATAAATTTGGTTAGATTAAGTATGTGAATCAACACTCTAATAGTCACCTAGCGGCATTTGCGTAGAGTGACAAAGATTTAAACGAATGCAGTTCTCGCCAATCGTCAGGCACCCGTGGGAAATTTGAATATCAATATGATTTCAGTTGCATCACAGCAATAACAGCGTCCCATCAGCGGAACGGATTAACGGGCCGCGCACGCACTGAAAACTTTAACTAAAAATATTTATTCATGGCACAGCGCGACGCCCGATGAATTTGTATGACGCAGATAACACGTTTTATTGTCACAGTTAGTAAATAAATTCGCTTGCGTCCACCAATCATGGACAGAGATCACGTAGAGACCCGATGGAAGGTATAATCCAATCAATTATTACGGGCCGTGCTCCAATTCGATGGTATTTGAAAAAGAAAGATTTTAATCCTCTAAAAATCGGAGTGAGTGTTTCATGTTTAATTACGAAATTTTTATCAACAAAGGACTTAAGTGTACTTACGGAGTTATCGTAAAACTAGGATCTTGCCAGACTGGCAGTAGTATGTATTAGGTGCTTACACAAAATAAATTACAGGCCTCGTAATGTTCTTAGCATGTTTGCCATTTCGTGTCCAATATGAAAACTGATGTTTATTTTATGAAATTAATTAATATTGCTTTTGTTAAAAATTATCATTTCTATTTCGAAACTTAGACTGAAGTTTTTTATATATTGGGTTTTAATAGAAATAAACAAACATAAAAACTATTTTAAAACTTATCAACCTATAAAAGGAACATGTTTATTAAAACGGCTCCTTCAGTAAAGTACTACTCACTTTGTTGCTAGGTAGAAGTCAGTAGTATATTATGGTTCTTACTTATTAGTGTAAAATTGTTTTGTATGATTTTTTAAATAATATTTAAATTGCTTCGCCTTAGGCACAACTGCTTACAACACAGGATTAGCTACTATTTTTCAACACTATCGTGATGAATACTAACAATTGGTACACTCGTAAATCCTTGTTTTAAACAAAAGCTGTTTCGCTAAAAGCACTGGTAATAACGACCTGTTACTTCGTGCAAAAGTGTCGCAGTAGTTTATCGGATATTTTATGGGCTGGTTAAACAGAGCTTTAAATAAATGCAAAAATCGTGAAGCAACTTGTTACTATTTACGAGTAAGATTTAAATATTTAAAGAATAAATTTAAGTAAGTACACACGGCACCACACCAAGCCACTCATTTCCGTTGCAAAATTACCCTTATTTACGTAAGTGTAAGATACCGCAGTGATTAACTTGACGTGAGGCCGTGCGGACCTAAGTGTTCTAGACTTGGTAGGGGACTTCTTACGCTAATATGTGAAAGCCGTCGTACGTTGAATATTTCAATGTAAAAATTATTAGTCCCTATTCAGCACTGCCGCACTTTAGCTCTCACAGAAACACAGTAAATTGAAAAAAAATCCAAGTCAACTGCTGAATATTCCGAACTTAAAAACCGCAGTTCAGAACTTGACGTCGCGTGATATTAATATCTTTATGAAACAATTCTCGCGGGGGCAGTTAGAGCCGTCGGCGAACTACGGCACGGCGTAACGGCTGAGATAGGGGCCCTACTCTAAAGTGGACCGTGTACCCTAAACCTTACCAAAGGCCCGCGAGAATCACCTGCGGTAGCTAGGACGCGGAGGGGGCACGGAATGAGGAGGAGTGGGGACACACCGAGAAGGTACGCCATTCCGTCAGTTATGTTTGTAGATTCGAATTTTAATTTCAAAAACTCCACGTCCCCTCATCGATACGGAAGTCTCTCCCAGAAGGATAAAAATATGGATCTTGATGCATTTAAGAATTTGTTTATTTACTTATCCCATTTCGATACATATACTGAAATTCAAGCATGTAAAAAACTTATACCTAAATGATCTAATCAACTAAGACACCCAATTATTTGACCACACAGTATGCACGTAACAAAATTGATTCGACTCGCCAAAACCATATGCGCCAAGTTGCACCGGTCCGTAGTACGTCCGATGTGTCCGGTAGCGCGAGTAACACTGATATCCGTACGTGACGACAACCAACACTCGTGGATTGCTAAATACAATTCCTCAGTTAAAAATGTCACTCATTAATTCAGTAAGTACGTAAAAAAAAACGTTTTCTTGTATTTTTAGAGCAAGAGTAAGTGCATTGTTTTATATTAAAAACCCTCACATTACGGGTGATATTCCTTGAATATGACATGGGTGTCTTATTTAATAAATTGATTAATTAATGACCCCGGCGTGGATACCCATTCATAGGATTCCCCGATTTAGCCTCACTTTGCATACTTTTACTATTGCCATCACCGTCACTCGTATTGTATACAGGCAAGAGCGATAAGGAAGAACACAGAAATACGTACCTCTTCCAGAATAGACCCACTGAGGCAAGAAACCCGGTTTTTCCGCAGCGTTGCAATAAACAGCACACACATAAATCCCAACGGGTTGCTGTAACACTTGAAACTTTTAAACTTGTGAAATAAGCTACCTGCTGCACATACTAGATTGTGACATAAAAGCACGCAGCGAGAATAAAACGCCGGATCCAGAATGAAATATTGTTACTTGTAACACTAAGTTTTAATGAAAACTGTTGGACTGAAACAACGCTTGTTGATGTTTCTACTTTCGTGCGGATTTATTTTAATTGCGTTGTATAAAAATAAGAGTGGGAAATGTTGTTTGCGCAGTGCATGCGAGTTGGCTGAGATTTAATGTTATGGCTGGCAGTAAGTATATAAGTGTGCACTTTATTTTGTCAAAGATCACAAGCATTAAAAAACCATAAAACGAATCAGGGATTCTTAAACAACTATGCTGTTCTCTATTTCTACAATGAAAGTTTATGAGCCAAGAAGCTATGAGTATTAAGACTGTGGCGTGTTATACATATTTGTGTAACGGTAGTGTAGTTAATGTAACGGCAAGACGATGGCATTTAATTGCATTACTGACAACATGTAATGTTATCAAACTTCCGGGTGGACAAGTGATTACGGACAGTCACTCTGTGTAAGCAATAGATTCGATTTCTGACCCAAATGTTCAATTTTCCAAGTGCTTACTTTTATCTATATTCAATATTTACAACAAGTAGATCTAACGACACGAAATAAACTGGTAGTACGAGAGCCCACGACCAAAATTTTTGTCTCATAGCAATACGGCCAAAACTGCATCAAATCGATAGATACGATTATCCTGAACTCGAAAATACCAATATCAGACATTTTCCGCGTAGCGTTTGATCTGACCGAATTTTCAAAATTGTCAAAGAATTTTACCGAACTGCATCATAACAATATGTCTGATTTGCAGACTGTAGTTGAATGATAGTTCTGAGATACCGAAAACATATTTTTCAGACGTTAGTGGTGTAGCGCAAACCCGTAAAATCACTTAAAAAAATTAAAAATGAGACAAAAAAAATGTCTCATAGCAATACGTCTGAAAATCTTTTTTATTAGTAAATTTTGGTTATTTGATGCGAACAAAACAATTTTCAGACGGAAATGTGAACGCATTCAATTTTGAGACCGTTTTGAAAATGTTAACACATTTTACCGATCGGTATCATAGCAATATGTCTGAAAATTGTTGGACATGATAAAATAAGTTGTCCACATGTGCAAAAAAATTATATCAGACAAATTAAGTGTAGCACCTTCTCTATCAGACAACTTTTCGATACTCAGATATCATTTAAAAATCGTATTGAGGCATCTTGAATTTTCTGTTACAAACCAATGAATACGTTGCGACCCTGAATTTATTAGATGATAATTAACAAAGAATTTACCCGAAACCTTAACATTGAAGTTGAAAGACTGAAATAAATCGCACAAAAGGAAACTGGGATGAAGGGAAGGGAAGGGGCAGGAGCGTAACAAGCGCTGAGGCTGTTGAAATTAAATACTGATTGATTTGATAGTTATGGTTTTATTTTAAGCACACTTGAGTAACTTTTACAAAAGAAATAAGTAACGACATCTGTCATCTGTCATATAATAGACGTGTCATATAATAGAAGTACATATAATAGACAAGGGAGATTCTTGAATATCTATGAAGGCTGTAAATTTAAAAAAACATTTAACAGAGGCGTCGGCCAGGCGACTCCGAAATGTTATTTTCGTTTTTGGGAGTATATGCTACACTTAAAGTGTCTGAAAACAGGTTATTGGTAATCATGGCAGCAATACGAAAAGTTGAAATTTTTTTTTATCCGTATTGCTATGATACAGGTCGGCTAAATTTGTTGACATTTTCAAAAATGCGCTCAGGCTATATGCTACGCGCAAAATGTCTGAAAACAAACTTTTTCGTAATACAATTATAAAATCTATGTACATTTTCACTATCAGACGTATTGCTATAATACCGACTGTCTTTTTTTTTTGACACAGCAGAAATGGCCTCCCACGCAGTTGCTACACTTTCGACCGTTACTACACACCTAGTCGGGTTCAGAATCATACAATCTAACGATTTTATAGGGTTTTTGCCGTATTGCTATGAGACATGGTTTTGGTCGTGGGCTCTCGTACTATGGGGTGAGCACGAATATTTTCCTAACGTGTTTATACTGTCGAAATGTCAAGAACTATCAGTTTCTCATACAAATTCACGAATAGTTAATGCTACAAATACGTTTCTTACTGACACGTTGTTATAGCCTCGTAGCCTCGTAATGCCTTCATCGTAGCTGTTAAGTGTGTTACATATTATTTTAATAATTAAATTAAACTAACTAATTATTTTAATGATTAAACCCTTAAATAACGTTTTAGACTTATATTAGATTAGAGATAAAAGGGATAAAGAAATTGGATACCGTTTATGACATAACGTTACTGTAATGTTATTATTTGACAAGCGTTGTCAAGGCGACGACGCGACAAAAGCGCCACCGCTCTCGTCGGCCTTCGTAGTACGTAGCACTTCGTAGCGCGTCACCACGCCAGCTAGCCACTTGAGTCGGACGCAACCAGACAGGCATAAAAGATATATTACTGTAACAAAAATATTTACAAATCTAATTACAGGGAGGAAATTTTGCTAATATTACTCGGGGCTCCCGGAAAATGTGAGACGTGACGGAGCAGCGTGCGCAACAAAAGGAGTTTTTCAAGGAAATGAGTTAACTTTCGCAGTCGTTGGGCTAATTCAACGAATGCCCGCTGTAAATTGTGGCTGGCCTACTAGTAAAGGCTTGGATAATGTTGCAGCTAAGCGATATGATGCGATAAAAATTTGAATTTATCTCACCTAAATATGTAGTAACGAACTCGATGCATCAATAATGAACTTAATCTTAGTCATAAAATACTCATAAACAACACACTACAATCTAAAGCCTTACCTTAGAAGTTCTTTTCAGTTGAAAAAAAAAACAAAGTTCATTGAATTTTTACCACTGACAAAACGACATCAAATATTTTTTTGGGATGATATCTGGGACTGAAACTAATCAGCAGATGAAATTAAATGTTTAAAACTCTTCTAACTCGGGCCAAAGATAATGGGAAGGCATTATCTTTGCTCGGGCCTAGCAGTAATAAACACATAAAACGTGTCACTTAAAGTTTCCCTCATGCTTTTACCTTCGAGCGGCCTATCAAACCCCTAAACTGCCGTTCGGTTGTGACTTGTGCATTACTAAAATATCGTTAGGTACTCTCACTTGTTTCATTGACCAACCTGTCGAGCCAGCATGGCTTCGCTGGAACACCGGAGTATTCTTACACAACAGCTATAGCTATACAACCACCACACCTAATGCTAACAATCCCCGTGGCGTTTTTGACATGTGACAAAATAGTCATTATATATTCAGTTGAAGCAATCCTGAATTTGTGACTTGAAATGTGACAAACTACTTACCTATCAAAAGTTATGTTGTAAGATAACATATTTTATATTTAACTATAGGGTCATTGGAATCTCATGAAAATCGGGGTACATAGTTTTAATTTTTAGATGGTAGTACTCGGGAACTAGGAATAAATGACCTCGATACTTTGTATTTTTAACAGGCTATAGTCGATAAAATATTTTAAAGGATAGTCGGGCATATCTTTTCTAGACATATAAACATCTTGTTTTTCTGAGATTTTGGACGCTATATCTGCGTATTAAAACTATATTTTTTCAAATACGAATCTAAGGAAAAAAATAATGTGAAAGAAAAGTACAAAAATAATATTGAAAACAATTATTTACTCGCTTGAATCACTAGATAAGTTTTCTCACCTTATTTTTTCATTATTATAATCTATCCTATAAGTCTAATTCTTCATTGTAATGATTTCATATTTTTGCGTTTCAGGAGTAACAAAAACACAATTCACTTCAATTATAACATAACTTAAGATAGCTTCTGATAATATAAGATAACTTCAGTCAATGTCTTAAAACAAGTGTTTAATAAATTACGACAAATTCATCTACCACTTCTTTGTGAAGTATCAAAATTGTTTGGTACCGCTAAATGAGAAGAATATCAGCACTATCCAGGTAGTGGAGACATAAAAATAAGATTTTTTACTTTCGTACAGTTCATGAAACAGAGTAAAAACGACTATTTTGCCACGATAATGCACAGTTTCCTAAAAAATATTAAGAAATCATAGCAAATATTTTCGCTAAAATAAATCAACGACTTTTTATGTCATCGACAATGACAATGGCAAGGCATTTGAAAATCTTATTTACCTGACATATCGAATTTTCAGCAAAATTGTACTTACGAAGGATAAGATTAATCGGAAAGTCAGCTTGGGGCTGCATTATTTAGAAGCAGAGATAAATGGCTTCACAGCTTGCATTTTAATTAAATCTAAGAGTAAAGATGACAACAACAACGTCCGTTTCCTGAAAACAAAATCCGAGTGTGAAAAGACTAAAAGGCTTACTACAAAAGAACTCTGCAGTGTTGAACACTTGTTCAAATATAAGACGGACAATTCGAAGTGTTTTTTTTGTCGTAGAGTTGCTTGTGGCGCAGTGGTTGCAGCGCTTTGGTAGTGATACCTAAAGTTAAGCAACCTAAGGCGCGGTCATGTTTGGGATGGGTGACCATTCTGACCATGTAAGTGACGTCTATTTACAAGCATCTCCGTGCGTCGGAAGGCATGTTAACACTTTGACGGAAGAAAGCCAGACAGACACAATAGATGTTTTTATTGTTATAACTGCTATAGCAGTCTACTGTCCATTAAAGTGTTAAGCTGTTGGTCTTGGTTAATATCGATAGATATTAGTCGTTAAGCCTGGTCAGAGGCCCTCGGGCGGCTTTATAACATCTGACAGTAAGGATGGTCACTTACCTTACACACACCCCTCCACCAATCCGCACTGAGCCCGCGTAGTGGAGTATGGCTTGGACCACCTCATAGTTGTGGTGAGGCCTGTGCCCGAACAATAAAAAGTAAAAAACTGATGCTCAGTTTGGATGACAATGCACGATTTGCTTATAAAGACTAGTTTAATAGTTATAGTTAGTTTAATAGTTACATACTTTTAACCAAGTGTTTGTAATCGCAATAGCATTGTTCGTGTTCATTCAACATACAAAATTTCATCACAAAAGGATACTGGAAGTGGGCGATGTTTAGCTTGCAAGAATTGATTACAAAAACAAACATTAGTGAACATCAGGACGGGTAAAACTAAAAAAAAGCCATATACATAGGTAGGTACACAAAATATGGCAGCAAAATGTCCTCCGCGATAGTTATAAAACTGAGTTGCGGCAGAATAGTATCATTCGTCGTTCATATTATCTGGTACTGATTTACGCAGAATAAAAAAACAAACCAGTAACTGACGAAAATTTCTAGTAATAAGTAAAGTGTTTTGGTCTGTTCGAATTTACACAATTATGCGTGATGCAACAAAATCATCTCTTAAATTGGGTTAGGTACGCATTTTTTGGAAAAAGCTTAGTACCCGAAAATGAGTGAGTCAGTAGTGATAACTGACAGTTGTGCGGGTTTGTGTTTCCTCTTCCCAAAAAAAAAACCACCAACATTTCCATCTAGAGGTAAAATAGCTTCAAAGCTGCCCCTGTTCAAAGGTACCTTCTTACCTTACCTAAAAGAGACATCGTGGTTAGTTGGATTTTATTTAACCAAGCGTTTAATAATTCCGAGTCCTTTTGTAGTAAGCCTTTATTTTATTAGTCGGTAAGGCCCTCGAGCGGATCCATATCATCTGACAGTAAGGTTGGTCACTTACCTTACAAACAACCCCTCCACCAAACCACACAGAGCTCGCGTGTTCATAGTTGCTCATACCTGTGGGATACGTCCCATAGCTGGTCACAGGCTGATAGGCTGATGAGATGAAATTTAGCCTTTATTTATGTAGTTCCTTTTTTTCTACAACATTCTAAATTCTAAATAATTTTGAACAAAGTTAATTACGTGACACTTGATTTTTTGCAAGGCGAAAAATCATTTACAACTCGCAGGTGTCATGAACTTCAATCGTCCAAGCTGTAACTGTGGAACTTAACTCCGGGAATGTTGAGCAAACAATTAAACAAGTTATTTATAACAAAGTCTGCTGCTTCCGATACCGGGATCTCCTTTTCATCACAAAGGAACACAACGGCAAATTATAATATCTGTTTCCAACTTTCTCGAATTTGGAATCCTTTCATCGCACTTGTTCAAAGTTTATTGAGATTCTAAACGGCTCTTTTGTTAGTGACTAAAAATGGTTAATATGACTTTTATTAAAACGATGGTTGAAACTAGCAGGTGTTAAGCATTTACTTAAATCATTTTTTATTTTATTTATTTTAGCACAGCCAACAAAGCATACACTTCACATTCACTTGTAACAATTTTATAAACTAGATTTTAATAGTGTTGCCTCAATTATAGGCTGCCACGACATGCGTACTGATAAAAGTTAGAAGCAGACGGTAGCATAGTTTGACAAAAATAAAATTAATTTAGTAAACAATTTGAGAAAGATAAAAGATTCTATAACAATAACTGGAAAATGTATGAACGAAATGATGATTTTTCAATTATAACATAGGATTGAGATGTTTTGTGAAATGAAATGTAATGAAATTCGTTTATTTGCATGAATACAGGTTTTAAAGATCTTAATGTTATTGTAAGTTAATACAAGTATTCAACCTGCATGCAGGTGTGCAAAAATTTATTAATATAGGCAGAATGAATGAATATAAAATAAATTATGATATGTTATATTAATTACAATGACAAATTATGATATGTTACATTAATTGTCGCGGTAAATAGCAGCCTATGTCACTCTCCAGCCTCCTACCTACCTCTAAACAATTAAAAACATCATAAAATGGCTCCGTTGGGTAGTGAAAGAAGGTCAAAAAAAAACTAACCCTCCCATTTATAATAGTAGTAGGGATTTGAATCTGAATTAAACACGTTATTTAGTATATGAATATAGGTATTACCCTGAAAAAGGTCCTGAATACATAAAACTGTCATAAATATATTAAACTCAATTCAATTTAAAAAAAAACATAAAAGTTCAGTCAGATTCAATTTCTCGAACCAATATTCTCAAAACCGCGAAAAAAACTGAACAATGTTTAATTTCGAAAGACGAAAAACTCACAATCTCCATAGAAGCGACACAATAACTCCGGATCCGAAGTAAATTATTTTCGACTCCTGAATTATGGCATTCACGGAATACCGAATTATTATTTTTGCGCTTCGAAGGACTAAACATTGTTAAATTAAAATTTCTAAATCAAGAACCACAGACAAAACGGAAATGATAGGAGAATAGAAACTGTAAAAGATAAAGATAAAGATATTTATTTGTATAAACATCGTAAATTTTTGGTTCTTATATTTAGGTATAATAATAATAACTTTATTTATTTGTTCTCAACAGTATACAAATTATCTTAACCAATATGGGTACATAAGTTTATTCAAAGGACTTAATATTAAGATGGGGATTATTGACGTCTATACTAGTTTATAGAAACTGTGTGACAGACGTCAATTCTTCCACATTGTAACATAATTTATTTATTTCAATTGTGAGTAATAATGCCAAATACTTTTATGTAAGGAACTTTAAATAAAAATTTGTGACAAGAACAACAAAAAAGGAAAAAATAATAAAGTTTGTGTGTGTGTGTGGTTGTGTGTGTGTGTGTGTGTGTGTGTGTGTGTGTGTGTTTACGCGCGTAGGTGGAGTAAATGGAGTGTGTATGTGCATGTATTTGAGGGGAAGTGAGCAAGAAAAGGCGCATGCAACTCTTTTGTTTTAATATAACACCATTAATCTACTACGGAATCTTAAGGAGGTCCTCCGTTTCGAGGTAAGTAAGTTTTTGTAGCCAATTTTTTAGAACGAATTTAACTTTTGAAAGTGGACCGGTGTAGATATTCAACATCTTATTTAATTTATTGTAGATATAAGAACTACGAATGTAGTATTGTCTACCTGCAAAAGCCGTTCTATGGGGTACCTACACTACGACAAACATTATGTCTTAAGCGGCGTTTCAAGAGGGTTTCATCCATAATATTTAGGTATCGTGCATACATGTTTAATCGATCTATCGATATACAAATGTTATGATATCGTCATGCGTTGACTCAAAAGTTAATAAAAACATTAAACGCTAAATACTCGATTGAAGTAAGTACATTTAGAATACCTTTTTTTGTACGGGGTTTTCATCCATTTGTTTGTAATGTTCCAGTATCTTTCAATTTGTAACCACCCACGGAAGAACCTGCTGCAAGCTATCCAGATAAATCTCGAAACTTTTAATTACACCCACTAACCTACATCAGAAAATACCATTTCAATTCCTAACTAGAACATGAACGTCGAAAATTAGTAGAATTAATTTATTCGTTATCAAAATGCATATTTATAACGAACCTTCATACATCGCCCGAAAATTGAATTAAGGGTTTTACATAAACCGTTAAAAAGATGATGCGTACGAAATCGAAAATAAAGGAAATCGGGTTTGATTAAGGATACCCCAGATTAATACGCACAAACCGATTGCTATCTTCTCTACGAGTAGTTTTTAAGACGTCAACTAATGCGATGCGGGCCACACACCATACTTCCTACTTATTGCCCAATTGGCATGTAATCAGTAACTAATCCAATCCAATCGGTTGTGTCATGCCAGTTGGACGATAAGAAGTATGGTGTGTGGCCAGCATCAGAAACAATTAAGCGTTCGTACTGACCTGGTATCCGACCGAATGATGAAAGATTTGGTAAAAATATTCCTAGACTTTCGATGTAAGCAGCGTGATAAAATTCGACGTTAAAAGTTAATCCGGGCGTTGGCAATTGATTAGACGAAGAGACCGGCGCCTTCGTTAATGGCGGTAGAGCTTACACCTTCAGCTAAGTATATTAACAACGTCCATAAATTCTATACTAGACACATCCTACCGACCGTTACTAGAGATTACTGCAAAAATATTTATTTACCGTCTATATACAGGTTAACAGGAAAATTCGTGCTAGATCCGTTAAGGGCGTGGAGTACTAATAATTTCAGACATATTTTACTTTGAAACCCCTTATCCTAAACTTAACCGTTTTGGAGATTTTTAACTTTTAATTTTTTCATTGAAAATTGCCAATTTTTAGGTTGCTAAATTGACTTTTGTTCATTTTGTGTGTCTTATTATTATTATTAGTTCATTTTTATGTGTAATAAGATGCACTAGGACGTCAAGCATTAAAAAAGTAGTTAAGTTTGAATAGTTCGTGAGTAAAAGTTCGTAGTGAAAGTTAAGCAATTAAAAAATATATTAGAAAGTTTATCTTATCGGAGGGAGGGAGGGACAGTAGTTCGGCGGATGTGTTTTAAAATATCTGCGTTTCATCAGCTATCTAACGAGGTAAAACAATCTAAGGATTTATTTAAAGGCATTGAAAAAAGGTGATATCATAGGCGACAGTGGAGAAGAAAATAATACCTAGCGTTTAAAAGTTTATTAAAACAAGAGGTAAGCATAAAATGTTATTTATTAAATGAGGTTTTTACACATTTTTTTTCTTATTCTAAATGCAATAGTAATAATAATAAGACACACAAAATTCAATTTAGCGGCATAAAAATCGGAAATTTCCAATAAAAAAATTAATAGTCACAAATCTCGAAAACGGTTAGTTAAGTTTAGGATAGGGTGTTTCAAAGTAAAATATGTCATAAATAATGAGTACTCCCAGCGACTGGACCAGCTTATGCCGGATCTCCCTCTTTTTGGTTTGATCGAAGATAATGATGCTCCAAAAAGAACGACGCTGCCCTCTAGGCGCTCTAGTCGTCGCCTATCGCACGAAAAAGGTTAACCTAACTAAACCCAATGCAAAAGTTTTACATAAGTATCGTATACAAGTTAATAAAGGCCAAAGACCTACCAGAGGCCAGTGGAGGCCCACATTCATCGCAGCTATTAACATCCTCCATAAATCGCAAGATTCGTAGCCGTACGATGTGGTAGGTACATTACCGTGGGTGACTTTGCAATTTATTGTATGGACAAGAGCAAAAAATGGTTCACAACGTATAAAAGCCTGCGAATTGTTGTATATTCGTTACCTTCAATGATTATAAAATCTCTGTAGGAACCTACATATTTTTTCCGTACCTCCGTTTTAGTAGCGGAAATTTTGTGCGTTACTTCACCAGCCAACATGGTTCAATTATTTTTTCAAAGCCTTAATTTGCTGAAAGCTAGTATCAATATGACTAGGTACCCATATTTTTGCTTTGAGTACTCTACCTACAAAAGTCATCTAAATCTTCAATCAAAAAATCCATTGCGTCTTTGAGAGCGAAGGATACACCGCGGCTTTTTTCAACACCAGTGAAGCGTCAAGATCCCGTTATCCTGATTGAACCATCCATTCAAACATCTGAACCACTGCGATAAGGCCAACGTACACATATTGTTTGAAATAATAATAGTCCTCCTGGCCGATTTCGACCACGGCGGCCAATCTCAACAGAGATCAGCCAATTACGCAGGAGATATTATAGTGCACAAGTGTGAGCGCAATACACAGGTGCACTCACTGTTCCATCACTGTCAAAGTTCGGTGAGACGGCAATCCGACATGACCGGGGAGAGATGAAGCGCAGGACCAACGGCTCAACGTGCTGTCCGAGGCACGAGGGTATAACACCGCCAACTTCCCGACTCCGAGCAGTTTTTGTGAAATTCATGACAGAAAATCTCAGAAACGATTTTGGCTCGACTTGGGATTCGAACCCAGGACCTCTCGGTTGCAAGGCAGAAACTTTGCCACTACACCAACGAGGCAGTCAATACTGTTTAAAATAAGGTTTCTCCAAACATATCAATCACATCGAAACCTTCTGTTTTTACAACGTTTTAGTTTACTTTATGATATAGATTCTTAAAAATATTTAAACATTTTTCTGTAATTTTCTTTGATCGTTATTCAGATACCTTCCTTAATTAAATAATACCAACTAATTTAAGCTAGTCCACTATTTTTAAATTTCTAATCTGCAATTTTAAGACCTTTGCGTTTTAATTTATAACGTAACTTAAGTGAGCGTAGAGCTTTATAGGTACCTTTAACATCTGCGGCGGAAAATCCTGAATTCGAGAAGTAAGGCGATTAAGCTAATAGCCAATCATTAACGCCCTTACGGTGTTTGTTGACATACACCGTTAAGTGTTGTCTGCACTGCGTTGTTTGCACTCGGATATGATTCTAAGCCAAGATTACCCTTTTTTCATAAAAGTAGGTTAAACGAGCAGTAAACGTTATTTGCTATTAAACCTGTCGACTCCTGATAGGTAGTAACACCTGTATTAAAGCAAAAAAGGTACATAAGTAAGAGTCTTACGCAGATTAACGCTTACTCGTTTTAAAAAGTGATGTTAGAGCTTAATACAGGAAAGTAACGTTAATTATTTATTTATGCATAATTGCACAACACAACTTTGTACAAAAGTAGTACCAGTCATACCTTTGGGCTAATTAGATTAGGCTTAGGCTTGATTAGAGGGCGGTGCGACAAAATAAATAAAAGAAGAAACACAAAAATAATAATACCAATAATATGACACACGTTATCATCTGAAAAAGTATAATATCTTTGTCAAACTTAAAACTTCCTGATCGAATTCAAGTACATGTCGTTACAAGAAAGTAACACTCCGTTAAGAGAATCACCCCTTCAAGTATTCTGTTTGATATTACAATGTAGGTAATCTATTTAATAAAATACAATCCCGTCAAACGAATCATTCCTCAAGCGGGAGCTTTTTGTTAACTTTTAAAAAAGTAGACTATCGGGTCTTTTTATTCGCGAGGCTTTAGCTCATCGCTTCGCAATCGAATGGTGAATAATCGCCTTTCATTAGTCCTCGTTGATTCCTCAGAGGAACCGATAGAGGAGCTTACGAGTTCGATGGAGGTTTTAGAGAGTTTTTAACAGGCGTTTCAAGGATTAAGGGTCGATGCAAACTGATAGTTAACCAAGTTTTAACGGAAACTTATCTCTTTTGAGTGAATCCGACGCGCCAATGGAACGTGCTGATAGAAACCATCGTTAGCATTTTTATAGCGAACTAAAAATTAATTTGGTGAATACTTTTATTTATTTTATAATTGATAAATCGTTTTGGAATCGTTAAATAATTTTGTATTTTTATAATTACTTATGTAATCTGAATTTGAATTTAATTTAATTCTGTTTTAATTACCTAATTCCAATTGATATTTCACTTATTGTTATTATTGACATACTCTGAAATAAAATGATTCTATTTTATTTTACTAATCAGATAACCTGATGTCGAATGAGTATCTTCCCTACTCTTTTTCACTGAATTCAAAGGGATGTGCCTACACAATACAACAAATCTGCGACCAGTTCAAATAAGTTACAGACTTATTTGACAGTATGACATGAAAAAAAACTTAAGTACACTTTGATATCAATACCCCGTGTAACAGTATACAGATTGAATGATTTAATAGAAAGCTTGTTAAGTTAACAACGAGCGAAATTAGGTATTAGCTGTCTATAAAACTCAATTTATCCCTTTTTCATGCTAATCCGTGATCCCGAATACTATGAAAACACTTCATTAAACAAGTGAGTAGCGGAAATGAGATTGTTATCTCTTTGTATTTACCCTAATTGCCAGCCATATTATGTAGTTTCCAAACTGCAAGTTCCCATTAAAATTTCGCATGCATTTTTTAATGGTAGCAATTAGCGTATCTGTAAACTTTTAAACCACCTCCAGAATACTTAAATAAGTTTAAGGGATAAGCATACTTTTCTACATCTAAAAAACCCACAAAATTAACTATTAAAAGCGAACTTCCCGCCTATTTCGGCATCAGCTGTGGCAAAAAGGCGACAACTCCCGGCCTTCTATCTACGAAATGAGTCATTTTCCGCCGAAAAAGTGGGCAAAAGAAAAAGTTCATAGCAAGCGAGCACTTTATCCGATTAATTCAAGAGTCTGGAGAGAGCTCGGTGTTCAGAATTTTTTGTCACTTTGTTAATTATGAAGTTTTAGCCATGCATGATTTAACAAGTACTACTTACCTGCCTAAGTACACGGTGCCGTAAATAATTGAGTCTCGGGAAGTGATGAAATAATGAATTTGTATTATATTAGGTATAAGTTACAAAATGGTACGTAATAGATCTAAACGTTACTTACTGAATCGTCCTTAAGGAGGTGTAGGTGCACTCCCAACTTTTCCAATAATATTACGCTCAAAAGGTTTATTCTTACGAGTATATCTTTGTACAGCATCAAAGTTACATTGTGATGATTGCGGCAACTCCGCTTCCTAGCTCTAATGAAGTATACCTCTCAGTCGGATACTTTTGTGTACTTTACCAATTGATTTTGTTGTTGCCAACTCGTTGGATACAGCGGAGCATCGCTGACAAAGCCTCTCGGTCACCAAAGAGGTTTTTTTGCAGAACTTAAAAGGGAAACTTTTTGGGATCTGACCGAGTTCCCCTTTCACGGCATACATCCGATGCGCGCTTCGCCGTCAAAGGTGTACTTTGACTTTTCGTAACAGCAACATTTCATTAGCTTCAGTGTTAGTTTTAAAATATATGATTTTCTGTTCTTTGAAAGACTTATTTTTGAACTGGTTGACTGTAAATGAATTAAATAATAATATTACAGAGCCACCGTTTGTTTGACTGTGGCACGTTCAAGCATACTGGTCTAAAAAAGTACCTAGGTATGTAGTTGTATGTTAATTTTGAAAAATATTTTGTTTTTATAGGACCTTCAAATTCTTTCAAACTTTCACGGTGAAGGATAATAGTAATTATTTCTGGAATTTCTATGGTCTTTATGGAGTTTCTATTTCTATGGAAATCAAAAATGTGGAAGAAATAATGTGGAAAAATAAATAAAAATTGGTATGGCAATAAATAAAAATTGGTTGATTTTTAAAAATCACAATAATTTTATTTTCAACTGAACAATCTCTAAAAGACTATGTCTTTCATTTTCTTCAATAATTCCTAGTGGATACGGATTGACTAATTACAATAACTAATTTTTATTATAATGCAGATAATATCTTACAGTTCTAATAACTACTTATTTACAGAAATTATACACGAATTTCGGGTAAGCAATTAGGCTATTATTATTTTTGTGTATCCAGGATTGAATTGGGATTAAATGCGAGGTAAAGGTTATTTCTTATATATTATCGTCTGTGAGATTCAAATATTTTTATGTTCAACGACGGGTATACCTAAGTGCTTACCTTACTTGAAAAGTATAAAGTATTCACAATGCATTTTATTTAGAATACAGTGATATGTGGATATGGATATTTAACATCGTATTTATAGTCGACATTGCAAGTATTTGTATTAAATAGCTTGGAAAAATCAACAATAGCTAAAAGTAAAAGGTGACTATGTTACTAGTTACATAAAAATTTTTATCTACCTGGTATATCCAAGTATTAATTTGACTCGGACTTAAGTAAAAATACTATTACTTATAAATCTCACAAATAACATAATTCAAAAAAAGAATTTAAAACAGGTAACAATTTTTTTTTACGTACAATTCAACCGAAAAGAATTTATCCAATTTTAACTTATCACAGGGTGTTCTGAGCTATGAGGAGATCAAACTATCTCCTTAACATAAACCACAAACAATAAGAAAATATATTTCTACCATCATACAATTGGTACATAAGATTGATGTCGAAAATAGCAGCCAATTTTAATTATGCATGGATTGATTTTAACTTGCATTACATTAATCAAGTGCCAGCCAAAGTATTACAATAATAATGAAAAATTATCACATCACCCAATAATGATCGAACTGCTAATTTATCAATTGGTATAGTTTTATTGCACAAATAAAGGAAGTTATAATAAATACACCAAATATTTTTGGTACACAACATATTCGTTAACTCGTTAGAGCTTCGTTTGCATAATAAAATTGATATATGATAGTTACAATTCAATAAGCATGTATAGAAAAATCAATGCATATTATAAGTAAGAAATAGTTTAAAACAATGCAAAACTTATAAAAGACAGCTTATTGTATTAATGGCTAAGCGATTAGTTCCGGTGATACTTTTCTTTATGAGCTAAGATCAACGAATGTTTTTAAACAACTGATCAAACTTTATCGACTTATTTTGTGCTTTAAGTTTAAATGAAATGTACCTTGACATAAATCAGCTGATTAAATTTTACCCATCAAAACTGAAAAATAAACTCATATTAAGTTAACTAACGCATAGTTTTCATACATAGTATATTTTAAGATACGTTTATGTTTCAAGAGCAATGCTGTATTTATTCGATATGTATCGCACTAGATATGTATAAAGTTAAAATTTGAAAATCAAACCGCCCAATCAGGAGTAAGATTCTCATGCATTCGTACTTTTGCCGCACGGTAATTAGTATGTGGCTAAATACTAATTACCGTGCGGCAAAAGTACGAACGAAAGTACGCTTAGCCTAGGTGTTTAATAATAACTTCAAATCACTGTTAACAGGTGAATTTCATGACATCTACCGGATATTTCGTGCACGAATTTCAAGTTTCGACTGGTCAGCACCACACTTTGTGCATTCGTTCTTTTGTCGCACGGTAATTAATGTAGCCAGCCTAAATGATAATAATAACTTTAAATTACTGTTGACAGGTGAATTTCATGACATTTACTACATAATTCGTGTACGAATTTCAAGCTTCGACTGGTCAGCACCAAACTTTGTGCATTCGTACTTTTTCGTAATTAGTATGTAGCCAGCTTAACCTAGATGTTTAATTAAAACTTCAAATTACTGTTAACAGGTGAATTTCATCAGCTACTAGATAATTAGTGTACAGATTTCAAGCTTCGACTGGTCAGCACCAGACTTTGCGTTCGAGTAGTGATTGATCGAATTTTTGGAACACGCAAACGTAAACTTTTTTCGAATGCACGAGAATTGACCCCCACACGTTATTTATATAAAATTCGCTTTGTAAAAGTAAAGGAAGTCGGTTTAAGTAATCTATGGACATTATGTACCTACTAAATTCACATTTTCAACAATCTTAAATGTGTTTTGACGATTAGGATTTCAAGATAGGAAGCAGAAATTAATAGCTACTTTCATTTAATGAAAGTAATTGATGTAAACATTTCATTTGGCATGGATACTAGTAAATAAGCTTAAATATAGCTACAATGTTATAGTTACAATGTTACCTAACATTAGTACATTTTCGATGTAAGTATGTAGGTTTTTATAATAATTGGTATGACATAGGTATCTCACCCTACCCTGTAGGCTGAATTAATTGCTAATTATTTTACACAAATTAACAATGACTAACGATATTGTCTTAATCTGAATCTCATATTAGGACATAATTATGTGAAATGTGGTTAGAAAAGGATACAAAGTAATATTCTAACAGGGATTGGCCAATATGCAATAATTGTAATTGAAAAATTGTTTTGAAAAATTCTGTGCTAGTATGACGAGAGATGCCGAATTTATTGCAACTTTTGCACAAACATCACAATCGCACGATAAATCCGATTCAATTTATCCGCATACCACTCGAATGCACCGCATCCATTGCCGCATATTAGCCATAATGCCCCGTTTAAACAAAAACAAACATTCGAGCAATAATCACATGCAACTACAATAAATTAAAGTCTTCGCTAGAGGAACTGTAACTCATACATTCATTATTTACAGTTCAGTGTGCGTTGCATCACGCAACAAACTTCTGGAACGATTATTAAGTTTTTACCCGCGAGCCAGTGTTCTAGTTTGCCTAAACTTGTTACGTTTTACGTCGGAACTAGCGCTCCGGACATGTACGCCAGTAGGTTTACTAGCACCGCGATACCGACCATTATTTCACTGTGGTCCACGGCGGCAGCTTTGTCCGGCAACCCGCATTCATGGCCTCTGTACTCCAAACAAAAGTTCTGCAAATGGAAAATGTATTAATCAAAACGTGAGTTATCGTTGCGCACTTTAATAGAGATATACACTTATTATACGGGGTGGCGACGACAATACAACAACTGACTTTCTGTCAGTGAACAGATTTGGATTAAATTTGGTACACATACATGGTCGTCAACATTCTGTATGTGTATTAAATTTCATTTACTGCCTCGTTGGTGTAGTGGCAAAGTTTCTGCCTTACATCCGAGAGGTCCTGGGGTCGAATCCCAGGTCGAGCCAAAAATTGTTTCTGAGATTTTCTGTAATGAATTTCTCAAAAACAGCTCGGAGTCGGGAAGTTGGCGGTGTTACACCCCCGTGCCTCGGAAAGCACGTTAAGCCGTTGGTCCTGCGCCTGATCTCTCTCCGGTCATGTCGGATTGCCGTCTCACCGAACTTTGAGGGTGATGGAACAGTGAGTGCACCTGTGTATTGCGCTCACACTTGTGCACTATAATATCTCCTGCGTAGTTGGCTGATCTCTATTGAGATTGGCTGCCGTGGTCGAAATCGGCCAGGAGGACTATTATTACTAAATTTCATCCAAATCTGTTCATTAGACTAGGCGTGAGAGCTTAACAGACAGAAATTCAATTGTCGTATTGTGGTCGCCACCCTGTATGTTCCGGCAACGGAAAATAATGCGGGAACACATTATTATTTTTTAATTCCACACGTAATTGATTCACGGGAATATGCCGGATGAGAGTAAAAGAAAAGAAATTGTTTCAGGCTAAAGAGACCGTATTATTATCATTTATCATGAACAAATGAGCACATCATTATTCGTTTAACGATAAACTCGTACGAATGTGTTTTGCTTAAAATAAAGTCATAATTACTTTAAAACAAATATTTTTTATGCATATTTATGACCGATTTTCCGACAGTCAGAACTAAAACCAGCAATGAGCAAACTAAACAGAATACTTAAGTAAATATTTCGTATTTTGATACCAATGTACGAGTATTTCATTGTTATATTTTTATATCTGCTTTTGTTTTGAAGAATTATAAATTACTACCTTAGGATAGAGCAGAAGTACACATGAAAAAAAAGACGTGTGGCACTCGGGGACTGCCGCGGTAAAGGTATTGCAATGCATACACACAATCACCGTGCCGAAGTCTGCCGAACTGACACGGCGTTAGACGATGCACGGTATTCAAGTGGTATTCAACGCCTCTCACGAATTTTTCATTCGGTCGCCGCACTCGAAAGCCCGCAATAAAAGCTAAACAATAGCTTAATACGGATATTTACCTTTATGATATTTGAGGCCATCCGCTTCAGGAAAGCGCTGGTGAAGAGAGCGGCCTCGTCTCCGCACGAGCTCTGCACGGTCTGCTCCGAGCACATCAGGTACTCTTGGAATGAACTGGAATTAAATGAAGGATGTAAGAATAAGTCTAAAACCAGGGTACAAAATACGTAGTTTTTTATGATGTTTTTTCACGCACTGTTATGGATATGAATATGGATTTAATAAAAATACAGATCTACAATTTTTGGTTTTACATAGGTAAAGAATGCATGCACTAAAGAGGCAGACAATATTATATCATACTAGCGGACTCGCAGACTTTGTCCTGCCCGTTGCTTTTTTAAATGTTTCTTATCATTTAAACATTCCCTGGACTTTCACGAATATTTCGAGACTAAAATTAGTCAAATCGGTTCAGCCGTTCTCGAGTTTTAGCGAGACTAACCAACAGCAATTCATTTTTATATATAAGACTAGCGGACCCGACAGACGTCGTGCTGCCCGCTGTTTTCGCAATTTTTTTTAAATAATTTCTCATCGTTCAAACCTTCCCTGGACTTCCACGATCATTTTGAGACTGAAATTATTTAAATCGGTTCAGCCGTTCTCGAGTTTTAACGAGACTAACGAACAGCGATTCATTCATTTTTATATATAAGATATGTAAAAATGAATTGCTGTTTGTTAGTCTCGTTAAAACTCGAGAACGAATGAACCATCTTGAAATGTTTGGGGAACTCCAGGGAAGGTTTAATAATAATAATAATATAGCCTATTTTTTAGCCTAATATCTGTTCCTTGGTTATCATCGCTAGATCTGTTTGCCAGTCGGCGAAGGCCTCCTCCAGGGAAGTTTTAATGGATAAGAAAATATATAAAAAATAGATAAACAGCGGGTAGGACGACGTCTTCCGAGTCCGCTAGTATGCACATTCAAGAATATGAAAATGATTAAACATTCGAAATGTTATCTTAAAACACTTTCACAATCTTTCACAAACGTAAAGGGTATATTTTACAAACGGCCGAATGGCTAACCGACAAGCTAATTTTTCAAATTAAAAGTTCCTGTAGTTAAAATTACAATTCATGTCAGTGGCCACGTTTTTTCTGTTAACAAAAGCTGTGTTTTTGTTCATCTTCCCATTGTGTCAGTGCGTGGCCAGCGATGTATGAATCCTGTGATAGTGCACGAATATTTTTAACTAGAAAACTGACCAGAGCACTAACTTTAACAATGCAAATATTTCAGAACAGAAACGTTTTTGTAAACTGCGCGATAGTTTAATGGGGAATGAAGAGATAACGAAATAATGACAAGGCATTTTATGTCAACGTTTATGCTTGTATTTTAAATCAGCTTTGTTGTGGATTTTAAACGAAGTTACCATACAGTTCTGCGACTTGGCTAATGCATTTTTCTTGACTTTAGTTAATGCATTCTATTTTACGATGACAAAAATTATTAATGAGATTTACTTGACACAAGATTTAGATGATGATGATCTTATGTTAGATTTTATATATGCTCTAGTATCGTTTTTGCTAGTTTAAAAGATAAATGCGAATTATGAATTCCGCTCTGGGTTATTTACTGACATTAGTCATCCTGGGAAACACTGAATTTCAATTTGAATTTAAAAAGGTAGGTACCCAGGAATAGCAAATCTTTCGGAACAGAAACATTTTTGTAAAGTTGCCTTTGATATAATTAAAACTTGTTTTTTATTTGTTCATGAAGAACAGTATTACAAAAGAACATTTTTTTTACCACAGTGGAGTTACAGAAGACTTTTACATAGTACATTGGCAGTTATAAATTGACTACGATTTTTTGCGCGGCGACTGGAGTGAAATGGATTAGCCGCGGAATTGATGCAGTCTTAAAGTATACAATTATGTACGTAGATACAGCTAAATTGCGAAATCAATTGCTATGGACCAATTGATAAGGCGGTCATTAACACTTTAGGAGAGCCTTAAGTCTGTCCCTCAATCTGATAGAATCAGGGTGAATTTTAAACAGGGTTTAATGGCTTAAATGAGCGCAAAATGTAGCTTCAATCTACGAAACGGGAAGCCGAAAAATGGTTAAAACGACATAGCGAGGCATTAAGCTAAGATATAAGATATAGCGGACACAATAAGGAATGCTAATAAAGTGGTAAGGCAAGAATTTTCTATCGCAAGTTCTTGTTTTAAAGTGACATTTGAAACGAAATCTTTGTGCTTGGAATATTTCAGGGTAAATAAAGATATTTTATTGAATATAAATAGTTTTTAAAATTTGTCTTTATTATGAATGAATCTGAGTTTGCGTAACCCTGTAATATCTCCGGTAGTCAATCTTCAGACGAGTAATTAGCGCCGGAAAGCCGGTTCGATTTGTTGAATATTTAAGTAACGAGGACTATTCAATATTCAATACTTTGCCCGTAGTCTTTTGAGAAGCACTTCTCTGTGCCCTGTAGAATCTGCCGATGAATTCCTGCCGTGACAGTTTAATTTGCGCAACTCAAATTGGGAGAAGACGTCGCTAAATAGTTCGTAAAATATTAATTGAATTCGTTAACGAACGCCATTAAATATTTATCACTTCACTATTGCGTTGACAACTCCAATCTTCCCTTCGTTTTGTTCATACTCGTATTAATGGGACACTTAGTTCTGGCAGTTTAGTTTAAAATCACAATTAATAAATTACATAAATTACAAACCTGAATGCCGATATAATTTAATGTATAAAACTTTTGTTTAATATGGGAGTATTAAGCTTCATATTTTTTTCATCTTGATTCATCAAGATTGCTAAACAATTGACACCCAATTAGTGGATGCGTAGGGAGTAGTACTCGTATAGGTAATGTGACCTTTTAATAGAGGTTCATTGAACAGAGAACTCTGATGATATTAAAGATATTTTTATGAAACACTCATTCGCTCGATCGGAAAATGCAAAAATAAGTATGTCTGGAAATTTCGTTATAATTTGTTTTGAGATCCATAAAAGGACTAGACACTTGTGAATACTTTTTTGAAAAAATCATCTAAACTTTTTGAAATTAAACCAGTCGTAAAGAAAAGCTTTTCCTAGCAGAAACTTTTGCTGTAAGTCAAAGCAGTAAATAATTAATCGTAAGATCTATTCAAAATAATTTATTGTAGGAACTAGAATTGTATTTTCCGCATTGTTTGGCATTAATTGTTGACTTGTATATTCCAAACCTTCTTAGTAAGTTTAAAAAAAACTCTATATGTACTTCCAAAAATATTTTCTTAATTATTTCAACTTTTGTTATCAATGGTTAAAATAACATAGCGTCTTCCTTTAAGGGTTTTCATTATTCTAACTGCTTTTGACTGAAGTTAGATAACTGACTGTTTCATAAACTAAAAAATAACTGCGGTTCCAGTCATTTCTTTGAGACTGGCATTTCATAGAAACGATCGATCTTTATTTGTCTAAAACACACACGAGTAGATATTTAAAACTAAACCACTCACCAGCAAACCGTCCTCAAGTAGTCTTCGTGACTCGTCCCACCATCCTGATCCGTCTGGTACTGCTCTGTCTTGTGCGAATCGCTCAGCGTGGTCAACGTGACCTCATACCGCTTACTACACTTCTCATACTCAGGCCGGACATGCTTCACGCATGTCGCATGTTTCAGGTACTCGTCCTGGTACTTCCCGCGGGTGCACAGATCAGTCACCACATCAGTTATCCCCGAATATATCCGCCTGAACACAACCTGCTCGTGTTTCTCCATACAGACGCTCGTGTAATTGTCAATGCATTTTATCCCGGAACGCAGTTCCCTGTAACAAGACGTTAAACATTATTATCCTAACCTCAAGTTAAGGCGTCGTCTATCTCGGTTTTACATCCTTTGTGAAAGTTAGACGGCAATTTAAAGTGTAAAGTCGGGCTCTTTTGATGTTTTCCACTTCAAATAACACTGATAAAGATCTCGAGTGCTAAATCTGATAACAATAGGCTCAAAGTCGATAAAAATTGGCACGGATCAATATCGACACGGAATGAAGGACGGCACGAATCTTCATTTACATATCGATGATTCTATTCACGTCGCAAAGTGGTGATCTGGCTTTGTCAGATTATCTGGAATTTCTATTTGCATCAAGCCTAGGTTTTTGCTTTCTAGGCTAGGCTTTCGCCATTCAGAAGCTTGAATTTTACGGACACTTGAAGACGTTTCTACAAAATGTTGAAGAATGGAGAAAAGTCTATTAAATCCAAATCTAGCTCCTGACGATTTAACACTTTGTCGTTTAGAAGGATCTCCTACAAGGCGCCATTGTACAAGACATTATTCAAAGAAATGTAAACTACGTACTTATTAACAAACCCACTAACTGCTTACTTAATTCCCGACTACTTCCGAGCTATTAAGTGTTAACAAGAGCGTTAAGAAGAGCCCAAATTGGGAGTTAACTACCGAGCATCATTGCGTACAACTTCGTAGTTCGTATGCTGAGCCCCTACTCCGTAACGATATTTCTGTATTTTGAACGAAGTTCAAAAGGTGATTAGGACAGATCGAATCAAATCTGCTCAAAATTCTCCACATATTCTCCAAATATTTTTGAAATTAACGATGAAATTTCAATCACTACATAAACTTTGGATGAGTCAATAATATTGCCATAGACTTCAAAAATTCAGTTCTACAATCGGTTTTTTTAACGTCCAAGTGATTTTGTTGAGGGCTTTTGTTTAGAAAACCATTTTACTGACGCTAACCATGCAGCCCGTTTGTTTACACGTTAAAGTTCCTTGTGTAAAAGAGACAACTGTATTTAGAACTACGTACATTGGAGTACAGAGTAGGTGCCTTGACGAAACGCCTTCGATCAAACTTACCGAGAAGTTAGCCAAACCACTCTACAGTAACTGCAGATTTCTATTGGCACTCTTATTAGTTCATTGATTTTAAACCCCGACGAAAAAGAGGGGACCTATAAGTTTGAGCCCGATGTCTGTTTGTGTGTGAATATTTGCGTTTTTGTGTGTGTCTGTGAGATCGTAGCTCCCGAACGGATATCGGTCCATCCGTTTAAAGCGGTTTACTTTTATTTGAATGATATTTAACCACGATGGTTCTTAGCTGTGGCTGGTCAAAATCCGTCCAGACATTGTAGCTTACCAGCTATTTTTCTAACTCATTCGGAGGTTTTTAACTAGAAAGTTAGTTTTAATTAAATTGTTGTACTTACACTTTTACGTTTTCATCAACCCTTTTTACGAAATGTTTGAACAGATTAAAGGTTTTTAATTATTTTGCAACAATGCATTTTTCTTTGTGTGTGTGTTAAACACGTATTATAATCAGAATTTGATGTTTATCCAATAGTCATAACAACAAACATACTTTGATGATATTACATCCTTAGGGATGGTAGATACGAACACCATTAATATAATATTAGTTAATTATTATATGAGTTGCAAATGTTAAACATCAAGACAAAGTTGTGAAAGAAAAAACCATTGAGGAATCTTTCAAGCTTTAAAATTCCTATATTTTTGGCAGTTTTTAAGTTTAACATGATGTTACCTTTTATACCGGCCTTCATTAATGTTTTCACAAAATAACGAGCAACCATTTTCATGAATATTAAATAATTTTAGGATTAAAGCGGATTGTAGCTAGCCTTAATTACAGAAAGCCGTAGTATTATGTTCTTTGTTTAATTACATGATCACATCCACTGGGACGTTGTGGGAGTTAAATGAACCTATTTTATTCACTATTTTACATAAATTAATACGAGTACTTACTTGCAACTTTCTATGACTCTTAGATTTGTCTATGTCCTAGACTATGCATATTCTCTGCTCATGCGGCCCGCTTATGAGCAAAAGAAGTATCCATCTCGGGCGGCACATCATGCGCCCGGATGAGATAACAGAAGTCACGCTCCAAAGAGTCTGGCAATTTATAGACTCAACGGGACTAAGCAGTGAACTGTAAATACAAAGGGCTGCCACAATAGATCAAACTTGGTCGAGTTGGCGATAAGAAGGCCCATAAACCCAATAATAATAATAATGTCCTAGACTATCTAGAAAAATGGTTAAGGTACCGTCTTAAAGATCTCTCCGCCATACACCCACGAGAACTAGGATATTTTTATTTTTCCATTTGGGATAGGTTTGATCTTGACCTAAAACATAGCCCAACGAGGCAAAGGCTGAGTCTACGATGGAGCGAGCTCACCTAGAAAATGCCTGTTCATTTTCGTTGTCATCATCATCATATTAGCCTGTTGCAGTCCACTGCTGTATATAGGCCTCCCCCAAGAAGCGCCACAGCGCACGATCTCCTGCCCTTTGCACCCAGTCACTGCCAGCGGCCTTTTTCAGGTCGTCTGTCCATCTAGCCGGGGGTGTCCCACACTACGTTTACCTAAGCGTGGTCTCCATTCGAGAACCCTTCTGCTCCACCTTTCGTCGGTTCGGCGTCAGACATGGCCAGCCCACTGCCACTTTAGTTTGCTACATTTTTGAACAACATCAGTTACCTTAGTCTTATGTCGTCTCTAGGTTGTAATTGCATTAAATTTTCTTCGCAATGTTCGGACATGACCACGCCTGGGCCCATGGGATCGGTAGGAACGCTTTTTGTCAGTTACTATAGGTCTAGGGCACACCTGCGGATAAATGTTGCGACGGCTCGTGACAATCACTTATTCAGGTAAGTTCGCAAGCCACGGCGACAGAATTTCGTAGGTGTGCTCTGGCGGATACTACTAGTGTTACTTCTACTACAGAATACCTAATTAGTTTAGTAATGCTGTGCTGCGCTAACTACCTTGATGTAACTAAAGAACAAGTGTTTACCTTGACTTGCCATCTTGTGTAACATAATTTCATGTGCATAAAATCAATTCCTGTAATAAGCACCGGATATCCTATTTAAAAAACATTCCATGTCACGGCTATCGATCCTTTTAACACGAATATGCACGAATGGCCTTGTCAAGTAAGTAAACAGGAAAGAAAGAACGCGAATTTGATTTTACCCTTAATTACCGACACTAAATTTTCGAACATACGCCTAGGTAGGTAGTCCTGGTGACATCTTATTTTAAAGTGACGTTCAGCAGTCAGATTAGCTGTGCATCTGTATCACACTTGATGAGTCAATAAAAATCGGAGTCAACCGACTTAGCATCACAATTACTAGTGTACTTGTAACTCTTCGCCTAACCAGATTCATAGAATGTTTCAATCACTAAAGCTATTTAATTCCAGTAGTTTTTTTTCCTTTTTGTCCTATTACTGTTCTCTTTATTTACGTTATCTAAGAAAGTCTGCTTAAATAGACACTTAAATTTCTAGTAATGCTACTAGAAGTATTTCACAGGAACATAAACTTGTACATTACACCGACCGAAGGTCTCGTAGACACCAGATGTCCAATTGCGGTTCCACCTATTAACTTGGAGAGTTTTTAACAACCACTAACAAAATAACAACCGAAAACAAACAGCTACTGAAACCAGCAAATTAACAACCTTTATGGTTGTTATAATATTCTTGTTTGAACTTGCGCAGTGCCTCGGCGACACCACCTCGGTAATATATACTATAATACTATGAAACATCTCATTTGGATTCAACAATATCGAAGCTTTACTTGCAAAAAAATGATACACTTACAAGGTTCTTTCAAGCTAAGTTAACAACTAGAGCCAGTGAACCCATAGTGAACCCGAGCATCTTCCATAAACAACGCTCTGTATGACCACTTCAAAACAAATGATTATCTTGTTTTACCGCCAAAACTACATTTTCTCTCGGCGTGTGTTCGTGGAGTTCCTGGCTTTTGGATATTTATAATCAAAATATTCGTTTACGGAATGAAAGTTTGCTAACCAAAGTAGAGCAGGAGTTTGGCGTCTCAACTTCACGGGCTCGGCTCTACAAGTGAAACAAATAACGAAGTCTGTATCGCATTATATTTTACAGCAAAGTGCAAGTTTCATGCACTTAATCAACATTTGTGTTTTATTCAAAAGAGCTAATGATATAAGTATTTAAGTAGGTAAGTTTTTGTATGAATATCTAAGTTTCGAGTTGTATATAGGGCGGAAACCACAATACGACAGTAAATTAAAATATACATAACTAATGATGTACGTAGTCGTTTCATACAAAAATCAATCAAATTTACCCCATAGTTTATTCTCAGTACAATATTTTATCCAAATGTTTGATAGGTGAAGTGTGTCCTATCTTATAGGAGTTCGCTTGATTTTAAGTTATTTACTTATTTTGAAAAACAATTTATAATAGTAGAAACGTACTTATATGAACTAGAATTGTCGATGTTTCCATTTATTGTCGTATTGTGGATCCATCCTGAATACTTTGTGCTCTGAAGGTTAAACATTTTTATTTATTTGATAACCGTGATACGACAGATACCATAAGCCTTCCTTAATTAGGTAGTGCCTTCTAACGCTTTACGTCTATATAATAACTGCCTCCAATAAAAAAAAATTGGTTGCCTGTAAAGTCGGTATACGGGCGAAAGTTTTACGTGACAACGACTTTGAGTGGTAAAATAATTTTAATGTGAATATTCATTCGTATAACATGAACCGGTGTGTATGCCTATCTCTCTCACTCTCTCTCTCTCGCTCTGTCTCTCTCGCTCTTAGGCGGGTTAACTGTGCTCGAGTGGAAGGGACGCGTGCCTTTCCATTTTAAGTCTGTCTCACTCGCTCTTAGGCGGGCTAACCATGCCCGAGTCGAAGGGACGCGTGCCTCTCACTCGCTCTCATTGTGAGCGCGGAACGTGAGCGGAGCGTAACGCAGTTTCTTGAAGTGTCACCCGGCAAACCAATTTATAAGACGTTGTCACGTCAAAACCATAAGCAAAATGTATGCATCACGCAGTATAAGGACATTTAAATTGGTGCATACTGGTAGGAGACGTATTATTTTTACTGAGTTTTCTTATTGGATGTATTCGGATGTTCGTACAGCACAGGCTATCTACGTGTATGGTGCAGGGTTATTGGGTATTAGACACTACCAATCGTTGACGTACTTTTTATGAATTGTCAAAATGCCTGTCTCTCTGGTCTCTCGTAGAATTTGTATGGCGATAGGTGCTAGCATATGACGTCATCATTCACATTTTTCAGTTATGTGTTCTTTTTGTGAATTTTTGATGAATCAAAAATCATATTGCAATTGCAATATTTGATTGCAATTAACAAGAAGTGGTACACTTTTTTATGGATTATTTCGCGATTTCTTACATTTTATTTTAACCTGACGTTTCGGACCCTTTTCTGCTTCCGTGGTCACAGGTAGACTAAGGTGTTTTGTCATTACATAGTTTAAAAAAAAATTGTTAGCCACCATTACTCAAAATTACTGGTGTATTAGATAACGGAGCACTTTTTCACTTGCTTGAGACTTTGTTGATGTGTGTGTGATTGGTGTCATAAACTCAATTCAATTACATGTTCAACGTTTCTAGCCAAAGTATAATAATCATGTAGAACTTATACAAGATACTTACACACAACTTTTATCCAATTCCTCTTGCGTGAGCGCAAACGATATTTCTCTCGAACTCAGCACGGGTAAGGCCATGGAACACCTTTGTAGGAGATCTTCTTGCTGGTTGCACTTCTCTTTGATGGCATCTGGTGGCAAAAAAAGTTTTTTTTTATTTGTTTTATTGATCAACATAAGGCAAAACATTAAGCAACGATACGTGGTGGAACGCATGAAAAACAAGTCTACGCGCCACAACCTATGCGGAACTGCCTCT
Organism: Pyrausta despicata; assembly: GCA_963921415.1. Taxonomy (NCBI): domain Eukaryota; kingdom Metazoa; phylum Arthropoda; class Insecta; order Lepidoptera; family Crambidae; genus Pyrausta; species Pyrausta despicata. The sequence goes on from OY992853.1 coordinate 9,191,582, forward strand.
CCGGACTGAAGATGCTGCTGCGTCCTGCGATTCCGACGACGCAGCTCTATGTATCTCGCCTACACTACACTACGAAGGCTGAGCACGTGACGGAGTATGTGCAGAAGAAGACCAACCTGACCCTGCGAGTCGTTAAGTTGGAGTCCAGTCGCAACGTGAATTTTTAATTCATTTGTGATTAGAGTTTCAAACGAGAAAATGGTGACCTTCATGAATGCAGATTTTTGGCCGAAGAGTGTCGTCTTCCGGCGTTTCCGCGGAAGGTTACTCGTATGTGATACACCGAATAACACGTCAACGACCTTGCGTGTTACATAAACTTTTTTTAAATAAGTTCTGTTATTTTTTTATGTATTTTAGTTTATAAGGTATATATTTTATGGACCTGTATTTAATTGTAAATCTGTTGCCTGATACAAATAAATAAATAAAAAAATAAGCGCCAGCTGGGTATTGCGATAATGCCAAATAGTTGACTACCTACACAAAAATGGTAATTATATATTAAATCGTCAATTTACTTATATTACATGAGATTATATTATTAAAGACAGCCAAGAAAAAGAATTGTGCTTGTTTGCACGTTATCAAGCTTAATAATAGTAGAGGAAGATAATAGGATATTCGTTTTTAATTTAAATCGGTACAGGTAGGCACTGCGAGCCTACGATTTTATTGTTCTCGTGTTATATTCCCTTGGCACAAAAATGTGCCCTACATCAAAATAAAATATGGGGGCTTAGATGAGTGAAAACTTGAGAACCCTTTTGGGAAGCGTCGTATCAGCTCGAGTGAATATTTCCTTCGCTCCGATCTTACATCGGTACTTCAAACTTCAGACATTCAATATCCTACAAAGTCTACATACGTGTACTTGAGTATCTTTGAGAAATGCTTCTTCAGAAGATATGATTATTAATTTTGCAGAATGTACCAAATTCTCGTAAGTTTGTCGTTCTATCTGCATAGGTTTGATTTATTTTCTTCGATACTTTGTTTATTTTCTCTGCTTAGACCTATGGTTGACTGGTAGAGAATGAATCCGACATTAAGTCCACCGTTGTACACAAGTTCTTGTAGAAGATTTTTAATAAAAATAAATACTTGCTATACACTAAAAATTAAAGAAAACATGGAATATTTTCACAAACATTACTTTGTATAAACTGCAAAAAGTTGATACGTCCCGACGTAAAACATCAGCACAAAGTTTTATAATGAGATGATTTTAAAATGTCAAGGAAACCTCTTGAAAGATGACGTTATTACTGGAACGCAATAACGTTTATTTGCGACAAAAAACAAACAAAGTTGTAATTTGTCTGACGCAAAGACGTCTCATGCTCTTGATCATGGGTGGCGACTAAACAGTTGTGCACACATTTACGCACGTCATAGTGGTCTTACTCTATAAAATATCATCCATATGCGTCTCTACCCGTCTCTGTTTTTCTTGACAGAATGGCAATACGAGTGAACGAGATGGCTGATCTGTAAAAGTGCTCGTATTACAGAGTAGGACCTCATCTCGGATCGCAAGTGTTCACGCGGCCGGCACGCAATCAGCTGTTTCCCTACATGAGACGAGAATGTTCCGACTCTAAGTGGTATCCGATCCGCGGAAATATCCGTTGATATCGGAAGCCTTATCAATGGTAGTTCAATTAAAAGAATCAAACTGATAATTTCTTACAATCAGCAATAATTTAAAAAAGGAAAGCATAAAATACACAACCCCATGATAAAATAAATAAATGTCAGAGAGAATCAGAGTTGGCTTAAATTTTTATTTTACGATAGCGCATTTTTGCGATTACCATTTTTGGTGCCACCAAGTGCTTTTAGCCTCTACTGGACCTAATAACATTAAATATCAAGCAGAGGACGGATTATCAAAGATATAGATATCACTAGGTATACGCTAAATAGCTCGGATCCCATCCGCACCGCGTTGGCAACAGCTGCTATCACTGCGCGTCGTGTGCGTCCTGATAAACAGGTAGTTATTTTTAACAGTGCCGTTCTCAGAACCATGCATTCCGAAGCCGTGGTGGGGTGACGAGCCCACCACGCCGCTCGACGCCATTGGCCGAGCCGCATCGTACGATCTCTTCAAGTGTATGAGTGTCGTACGAACACCACACACTCTCACTCAATCGAAGCGTAATCTAGCGCCAATATACCGAGCACTGTTTAAGACAATTCACTGATTTGATTGCTCCAAGCCATAGGAAGTCGGTACTTCTTGCTTCGCCTTGACACAATGACGCTGCGTGCTACCACTTCATTTGTTTTTATTGATCGTTAACCTTTCACTGAATCAACAATCATGTACCGCTGCGTCAACAATTAGAATCTAATGTTTACGTTTAGAGGCAGGTACCATCTACTTGGATGCATTGTAAATCTGCAAGTACATAGATATTTTGTGATCTGTCACAAATCATGACTGATCACGTTTAGATCTTGTTGGAAAATTTTTGTTCAATAAGCAAATTATGACTTTGTTCCTGGGGCATCTAACTCATCAAAAACAATAGAAAATATTTTATCTTACTTACGAGTCATCTAGAATTTTTTTACAAAACTGTATATAATCTTGTGTTTATTCTCTCTTCGTTCTCAACTATTCAATTTTATTTTAATCATCTCGAAACTCCCATTTCACAAATACAAAGAGGACTAGTTCATTTTGGGTAATTTTCACTTTTCTTTCGGCGGTCTACAACACAACACTGACTTTATCTCTATTTATTATTTGTGTAAAAGCATTTTTTTTTCCATCGGCCCGTGTCGCGGTGCTAGAGCCTTAAAATAAGACTGATGTACTGTTTTAAAGACCTCGGCGTGTAGATTGGGCCAAAACTCTAACATTTTTTCGAACTTGAACACGTTTGCGAGAACGAAGTCGCAGGCGGCCCACTAGTTTCTAAAATTGTTGTGCTGTTCGATGATGATCTTACTTCGAACTGTTCGTTTTCTTCTGTCCAAATGGCAATAAACATTCATCAGTTCTTAAGCACGTCCGCTGTTAGCATAAATTTCAACGAGGTCTAGTTTAGTAAGTCACAAATAAAATTTTCGAGATGTTTCTTAAATATTTCTGGTTATTTCGAACAACCTACCCAGTCCGAGGTTTTATTTGCTGTTTTCGTTTATTTCACGTAAAAGTTGTTGACCTTACCGCTACTGTTTCTATAAACGTTTATTTAAAAATGGACCAACTGTGTATTAAGAATCGAATTTATATTCTGACTTGCTGAAAGTTAAAAAAAATATTTCAGCGCTAGACTTACATTGCACAGACTGGCATGAGCCTTTCATGCGATAAGATTCTCACATTTCTTATCCTATTTTACTATCACTTGTTCAGGATATCTAGAAAGCACGTGAGTAATGTCTTTGTTTAACTTAATGAACGGGCAATTCTTCTAATTCTCTTTCAATTAATTTCTAACGTAGCAACGTAACGTAGATTAATTTCGTGATAAGTAATGGTAGTTTGAAGTAAATCATTCAATTACATTAAATTCTAACTGAACATAGGACTTAGATCGCTTCATTTGGCACCATAAAAGTGTACTTAGATACTAACAACGAGTTATATGTAAAAATAAATTTAACGTGGTTTTCGTGACGTGCTGCACTGTATTGGTTTCTAATTTATTAATGTTTACGCATGATTATTTAAATGTGTAACAGGCAAAGTTTACGTCAACATGCTTCGGTTTCAAAACTTCCACGAATCGAACCTTTATCAAAGGTAACGCAAACATAAAAAAAAATAGTTTAAAAACTGAAAAACACGCTTTTATTGCTAACTAATAAAGACAAAATAATTTCTGAATACACGGAATTTATATAACAGTACAGTATAAAGCGTGGGGTGCATTTTATGACGTTTTCATACTTCTCTTTTTATAGTTGCCAACAATAGGATGATTTTTACATACCAAATCGAACCTATATCAAAGGTAACGCAAACATAAAAAAAAATAGTTTAAAAAACTAAAAAACACGCTTTTATTGCTAACTTAAAAAGAGAACATATTTTCTGAGTACACGGAATTTATATTACAGTAAAGTAAAAAGCGTGGGGTGCATTTTATGACGTTTTCATACTTCTCTTTTTATAGTTGTCAATAATAGGATGATTTTTACATACTACTATACCAAGCACCCCACGCTTTTTACTCTACTGTAATATACATTCCGTGTACTCAGAAATTATTTTCTCTTTTTTAGTTAGCAATAAAAGCGTGTTTTTTAAACTATTATTTATTTTTATTTTTTTAGTTAATGAGGATAATGGAAAACTCTTATCAAATTACTGCATTGTCATCGGTACTTAATACGTGAGCAAACTTTCAAATTAATCCGATTTCTGGAAGTTGGTGAAAATTGAGCTCAAAAATTCAGTTACTTACATTCATACATACAGCCCGATCTAATAAAAGCGTGTTAAAAAAATACAGGCACACCCAATAGATCACAAGCAAACGCACGTAAACAAGCAACAGATATTGTATAATGGAACTCGTGCATGTGCAACGGCTCAATATTCTGGAACAATCTGATGATGAAACTAAATGGAAATCAAACAAAGATTTATTACATTATCCAGTTTCTAAATAAAGGTTCGTAGTGTTTTATATCTTATTATTAATTCTTTAATGAGACACAAAATATAGAAAGATATACACAATTTTCCTTAATGCATACCACACATTAAGATTTAAACAAATAATCAATTTTGTAGAATTAGTAGAATTCAGGCGGTCTTTTTGCTTGAAGCAATTTCTTCCAGAAAACCGTGGAGCAAAGGACGCTTTTTATTGCTCCTGTCCACCCTCTACATATAATAATAAGACTAGGAAGATATTGAACGAGCTATAGCCAAAGTTTTACGGCTCAGCATGGACATTCTATCAAATTTATAATTTAATTAGATAAACAAAAAATAATAAAAAAAAACAAACAAAGTATTTTTGCGCCGAATAATACTTGCACTTTGCAAACTCAACGTAAATACGAAAATTTCTTGCGTTTTTAGCAATAATCACCTCTGAAATAGCTTATAATTGTATCAAATTTCGTTAAAATCCGTCGAGTAGTTTTTGTTTCTATGACGGTTGTACAGATCCTTATCACCCCCTGATAATTATTTTGGAAATATATTTAATGTAAAGAAATGGCCTCTCTACAGCTTTATCTAATATATAAAATTCTCGTGTCACAGTTTTCGTTGCCATACTCCTCCGAAACGGCTTGACCGATTCTCATGAAATTTTGTGAGCATATTGAGTAGGTCTGAGAATCGGCCAACGTTTGCCGGGTCAGCTAGTTATAAGTATATAAGTATAGACAATGCGCTGACATCTCAGTCATCCAATACCCATACAGTCGCAATCGCTGTCAAGGAGTCAAATGGGGTCTTGATTGGAACGGGCCACGGGCCGTACTCCGTAAAATTTCGTACGTATTTTCGGGTCCAGGCAACGCGCTCGCTCGCACGGTCAAGCAGGTAAGAGTGAGAGGGATGGCTAAATCCGAAGCTGCGGACAACGGATTACAGAGTAAAGGAGCAAACCACCTAATGAAACGAGCATGTCGCCAGTGTGCGATGTCTCAACGACTTACGCGGCCCTACCACATGCATATGACACAGTGTTTGCAAATCAATGGGGTTTACAGAATATTTTGTGTTTTTAGCAAATATTTCGCCTACAAACTGTACATACTCGCCTGGGCTTGAGATTATTCCGTGGCGACGGGAGTTCATGCCAAATACCGTATTTATTGTTTATTTTTTTAATGCATAATCTAATATTGCGATAATTTTGTAAGACTGAATATCGTGTATTTATCTGACTAAAAGTAATTCTTGTTGTAATTAATGTGTTATTATTATTTTTTGCAGCAGAAAAAAATCAACTGTCTGATGCGGGAATCGAACCCGCGTCCATGGAAACCTAGCCCGTGTGCCTATACCACTCCTCATAGGCATTGACAAAGCCTGTTGAAACTACTACACTAAGGCCACATGCAAAAAGGTTCAAACCTGAGTGGAGTAGCTTTTCAGATTCTGAAGGCCAATTTATTTAACTTTTTCAATAAGTTTTAGCGTCTTTCTATCTTTAGAAATTACGGAAATCTATCCTTCTTCATTAGTATTACATAACCTACATCATGACATCGGAAAATGTATTTGGAGTGATTTTGGACATTCATGGAGAGCATATATATTAAATATTAATAAAAAAAGAATAAGGAGTTCACAATGTTGCGTTTACCTAAATAACGGTAACCTACTGCTTAAATGTGTCATTCTATCTCTTAACTTTGTCTTAACTGAACAAGAACTTTTAGCTAAAAGATAATAATTTTGCATTATGAAAATCAACTGTCTGAGTCAGGGATCGAACCCGCGTACGTTATTAATCCAACCAATGTGCCTTAACCTGTTTGTAATGCTATTACAGCGTTGATAGTGGTAGACTCTTAGTTACATTCAAAATATTTTAAATACTCAAAAAAAAATCTTCTTGAATTAATTCCTATAAAACACCAAACCACGCATTAGCTGAGATGATACAAAAACAAACAGGTATCGCAAGGTCAGTCGATCAACATTCAAGACAAGCTAGCAACGGGCTTAATTTGCACTTATACTTCGGTTGTATGATATAAAGGCATTATTATATAGATCGCAGACGACCGAATGCATAACAAACACCTGCCAACTGATGCGTTAAAAAGGGCTTCAAAAATTGGTTGCCTGTAAAGTCTTTTTCTTCACAATTTCTGCCTGTTCCTTCAGGAGTTCCCCAGGGATCTCATCTGGGTCCGCTACTTTTCTCTTTGTATATCAATGACATAGGTGATAATCTTAACCATAGTCACCACCTTCTCTATGCTGACGATATGAAACTTTACCGAATTATTAGATCAATCGCTGATTGCGAAAAGCTTCAAGAGGACTTACAAGCCGTCCATGCTTACTGTAGTTCTAACCAGCTCTTAATTAATAGTGACAAATGTAACACTATCTCATTCACACGCAAAAAAAACACTATAAACTACGACTACCACATAAATGGAAAGCGCCTCGAAAGAGTGAACAAGATAAGAGATCTAGGTATAATTATGGATTCAGAGTTGTCATTTAATTTTCACATTGAGCACATATTGGCATTATCATTTCGAAACTTAGGTTTCATATTGCGAATAAGTAAACCGTTTAAGCGATCGCATACACTCAAAATTTTGTACTTTTCGTTTGTTCGATCCTATCTTGACTTCTGTAGTACTGTGTGGAGTCCTTGTTACGAAGTTCACAAAGACCGAGTGGAGAGGGTCCAACAAAAATTTATTAAGTCAATGAATTATCGCTTCAATAATTCAGATGAATCGTATATTGAATCTTTAGATAGATATAAACTACTATCCTTGAGCAACAGACGAGAAATGTTCGATATTGTGTTTCTATATAAAATACTAAATAATTATGTGGATTCTTCTTTGCTACTCAGCAGGTTATCGTTTGTGTCTCGCGTGCGGCTTCCGATGCGCTCCTCACGTTCGCGTCCACTGTTTGTTCCCCCGAATTTTCATAAAAACTACACACGTAATTCATTTTTATTCCGTTCCACTAGCACTTATAATAAGAAATACACCAATATAGACTTATCTAATATTTCCTTACCCAAGCTAAAACAGACTCTTTCGACGAGTCTAAAGTGAGTTAAAACAAAATGTTTATTTGTTATTGATACAATAAGTTCTGTGAAATCGTTTTGTATGTTATGTTTGTTTTTAGGTACATATTCGTATTGTTAACTAATGGTCGAAAAAACATGTCTGACCACTACAGTGGCCCTTTTAAATATTCATAGATATATTACCTTTTTATAGGCACTAATAAGGTCTTTTGTAAAAATCTGTATTTATATGAACGTTTTTTTTTCTGTATGACTGTTTGTTGCCTTAAATAAAAAGAAAAAAAAAAAAAAAAGTCGGTATACAGGCGAAAGTTTTACGTGACAACGACTTTGAGTGGTAAAATAATTTTAATGTGAATATTCATTCGTATAACATGAACCGGTGTGTATGCCTATCTCTCTCACTCTCTCTCTCTCGCTCTTAGGCGGGTTAACTGTGCTCGAGTGGAAGGGACGCGTGCCTTTTACTTTTTATGTCTGTCTCACTCGCTCTTAGGCGGGCTAACCATGCCCGAGTCGAAGGGACGCGTGCCTCTCACTCGCTCACATTGTGAGCGCGGAACTTGAGCGGAGCGTAACGCAGTTTCTTGAAGTGTCACCCGGCAAACCAATTTATAAGACGTTGTCACGTCAAAATGTAGGGTGTTTATTCTTAGGTTTTTTTTACTATCATTTTATGCAACTCATAACACTCATCATCCTTACAACATTTTTATTCACAAACAAAATTATCCGTACCTGTGTGACCCTAAATCGGCCACAACGTTAAGTACAAAACATAAAAACATTTTCATATTAAACGCTTGACGGGCTGCCTGGTTTTAGTCTATTGGTTTTAATTTTTTGGTCGCACAATAAAACTGAAATCATATTTTACCAAATGCCAAAATACCAGCGGCCGCCATCAGTGACTTCGTCGCGTTCAAGTTCGAACAAATGTTAGATCTTTGGCCCAGTCTACCGAGATCTTTAAAACAGTACCTCAATCATATTATAAGGCCGCGACACAAGCTAATAAATATATATATATGTAGATGAAATTTTAAAACATTTTTGAGAAAAATTTAATAAAATAGTACCTATCTATTCCGTACATATCTATACAATAAGTACAAATACACTTTTATACTGCTATCGTTCAAATAAATGTGCGTGTCAAACAGCCAATAATTTATTATTCAGTCGAGTAACTTTATATATCATTTTTCTCAGCTTTCCCCGTGCAGGAATATTCAAAAAACGAAGTTCTGGAAGCGAAGTTTCCACGCAATAAATCTCCAAAATGGCGTGATCCGATCATATTTGTCGGCTTTATCTCTCTATCACGGCAGTATTGAAACTGTCAGTTGCAGGGGTTATCAAACCCACTTTTATAGTTTCCGACAGCTAAATTAAATAACTACCATTAGTTGTTTGGATTTCACCGCCTAACTTTATCATAAGACCTCTTATCTAGGATCTCGCTATCTTTCCTCAAAATTAAATAGTCAAGTAACACGTAAAATGACGCAAACAATTATTACAATTATTATATAAGCAAATCATTCTCATGAAGGTGACGTGAAATATCCAAACCAAAAATAATGGTTCTGGTGGCTCGAACGCATAATCTCGATTTACTATTAAATTTTTCCGTTACCCAATAGTTTAATATCTTATAAACAAAGAATCTATGAAGTACGTCCAATTGAAGGAAGTTTCCTTATTTATAATAATGGATTATGATAAGATAACATATCGCCGTGACTCAAATCATACAGTACAAGCCCGTATGGTAAAAGGGTTTTAGACGTACGCTTGTTTATTTAATGCGGTATCTAAACTTGACAAGTACCTATGTAATCTGTCTTTTGATTACTTCCTAACTAAATCTTTTGTTTTAGGATTGCTTTTACAACCAAATAAATTATTTCCTTAAAAAAATGTTTGATTCGAAGCACGGTCTTCTAAGCGACTGGGAAAATTAAACCAGTAAAAAACTTTATTGATTAAAATGGACTCCAGATGCAGTCACGTCACGGTAATATTATCCATGTCACGATTCCTATCGTTTTTTATTTTAAAAAAAATTGACTGAAAAAGTTAAATGAAAAAGTTACGAGTCTCATAAAACGCTGGCTCTGCGCTTGTTTAGCGAAAACAAAAGATTTATCGCCAATATCCGAATGCCAATGTTTTACGAAGACGTAACGAAAAATGGGCGAGATGTCCCCCTGTAACGAGTCAATCCCCCTGTAGCGACACAAGCAGTGAATGATCGCGCGCAAATCGGCCATTTTAGTGATGTCTCAACGCCTGTGCACGGTCATTTGTCATAGCAGTCGGGATGGGATAACTTTTTGTACGGACCGCTGACTTCATCCCAACTTTTGTAAGGAAATCGAGGCTCATTATCGCGTCCGACACTAATGCGTTCTTTACTGTTGCCACTAATCATCTCATTTGCGCATAAATTCGAGGGGAATTATGTCCGATGGGGAAGAATAAGATGAAGTCCCATTTAGTACGTCTTCGTTAGGTGCAGGGTGAGATTAATTGTTTTACACAAGTAGGTACTGGAGAGAAAAGACACTTTGTTTTTTTTTGAGCAATTAGGGCCGGAAAATTGCAGTACAGTACGTAGTTATCATGTAGCTTACAGATTTTTATTATGAATAAAATCGACTGACATCTTTACTACACACATATTTTAAATTGTTATGAAAACAATATCTAATGCGTCCACTATGGCATTTCCATTTATAAGATTATTTCAATATTTTTAATTCAAATTACAATAAAATGTAAAGACAAAACATCGTTAAGTCACTACATTTCCAATGTGTAATAATAATTTTATAATAACTTAGTTACTTACGTAATTCTTTCTTTTTTAATTAGATCGGAATTTTTTGTTGTTTATCACAAACATCTCGTTTTCTTTGATAAGCTTAAGATTAATTTGCTGTAGTAAACATTTTTGTTAGATCAATATAAATATGTTAATGTAGACGTTTGTAAGTCTTTATTGCGAATAGTTTTTAATCTTAAGTAAGCCTAAAGCCTAAAGTAGTAAAGCCTATGAAATATTTTAGTGGATTTATCATCATTACAAATGAAAATAATGTGCGTTAATACAAGATGAGATAGGAATAATAAGGCGTTTGTGCAAAAAATAACTTATTTAGGATCCAGATCCTACTAGCGGAATAAGTGTAACTTGATGAACACAGTATCTCCATCACCGATCACAGTAGAGATAATAAAATTGAATAATAAACGTTAACTTTTCGGTATAACATGTCCAAATAACAATACGATAACACATTTGCCTCCATATTTTATTTACCTTTGCAGATTTTGTTCGGAAATATTTAAGCCGGCCTCTTGCGGCCAATAAATTTGGATAAAACAATTTCATCCGACTGAAATCGCACCCCAAACTATGCGGCTTACCTCATAAATCCTGATTACCCCTCGGCTGAAAGAATGAATCAATAGATTATCGCCAATAATGTTTATTGAACAAATAGCTTGGGGCGCATTTTCTTCAGGAAATAGGCCCTTTGAACCCGAAGATCAAGCTTTTTTAAAAGCGACATGGAGTGATAAGTACTTACTTATTCTTTAGTTTTTTTAACGGTTGAGTGAAATAGCACGGGATATTCATACTTTGGTTTGATCCTTTAAACCTACTTTTCCTAAGGATACAATATAACAAGACTTCATCGGTTTGAGAATAATCTTACGTAAATATGTGTTTCTTTCTCTATGTGTTGTGTTACGGTTTTTGACTAGGTGGTTACTATATTTAAGGTTATAATAATTTCATAGAATTTTGTAAATTTGTCTGTTATTAAAGAATGTTTCTCAGTAAAATAATAAATATTATTATAGCTGTGATGTTAAAATTCATTCGTTTCAGGCAGTTTATATTGCTTTTCGTGTCATATTTATTTTGGGCTGTGTTAATTTGCATTATTCATATAGATTTTTCATACAAACTAGATTATATGGAATGGAATGTACGCTTAGTTTATTATTGTTTTTTAAATAAAAAAGAAACAGATATCTTTGTTATTAATTATAGTTAAATAAACGTATAAAACCGTCATCCAGCAATTTAATTAATAATAAATAAATAAAATAAATAAATAAATATTTCACAGCAATCACACCAATTCTAGGATTTTTGGGACTTGTCCCAAATTAAGCTACGAGGCTTGTTATGGATACTAGACAACGGATAAACATACTTAAATACATTTTTTTGTAAATACCCTGACCAGTACAAACACACATGTTCATGCACACATATGCTTGTACTGTAATTAATTTAATCTCACTATATTATATTGCACTTACAAAGACATTTAATAGTTTGCGCTTCGAACAAAAAAAAAGGAAGTAGACAGCGACATTTTTTACACTTCAGAATTCAATTATAATGTCCAAACAACAAAAGAGTCGCAACAATGCCTCCAATGAACAGAAAGGAAATTAAAAAGTTTTGCGTAAATAAATGGAACAGACATAAAATTTAATGCTGTGGTTAAATGAGTACTTCAGTGCATTTCAAATGGGTCATCATCGATATTCATCACGGCGCTATTGAATCAAATAGGGTCATAAATGAATGCACAGTGGGCCGCGCTCACCAACCGCAGGAAAAAACTCCGGACATTTTAACGGGTGGAAATAATGAACGTACTTATACAATAAATTTTCCAGTGTAACAAAAAATATTTTGTCAGGTATGATGCCGTAAATTTGCAATTCCCGTCAACGCAGCAATTGAGCGATCGAATTAAAAAATGTTCAAAAAAAAAGTCATGTATAGCTGACACGGACTGATGATGGTCACGATCCCCAATCCTTCGGGGAACGACTTAGAAGAAGAGAAGTAAAGTCGAAACAAATAATAAGAAGTGAGTTATCGCGCTACACGCTTCAATGCATCTTGTCAAGACCGCTTAAGATCTTAAAACTGAATAATAGTGGGTAACTCATCAATTTCATTTGTTTGAGTTTAGCAGAACATGTTTTTATCAGTGTCATATCAGTGATAAATAGTATTCTTGTGTCGCATGTTCTTGTTTACGATATTAAAATACACATTGGTTTTTACCGAATATAACATCAATGAGACAACAACGGTCAGACGTAGGCGCTTGGCCGGTCGCCCGGCGATGCCACGCCTCAGGCTATAAACAACACGTAAATAAAACGGTCAAGAGCGAAATGCATTCTAAAATATCTTATGCGGTAATTGATACCCATCGGTAATCGAAATTTTATTGCATTTAACTCGAGTCAAGATAACACCACGACGGGCTAAGAAACTTGGAAGTGTGCCTAATTCGCAACTCTGGTTTGGAGTCCGCAAAATAATGTGTATGTGTGTGTAGTGCGTGTTTAACTGAAGATAGTTAAAACGCAATCAGCAGACCAATATTAATTATTCTTATTAAATCTTAACCACAATTGGCTTATAATATATTTTTTTTAACTAGCTTCTTCGACTTTACAAATATTAATTATATCTTTGATTAATTACTGACATCATAAACTTATTAATCAGTCATTGTTATTAACAGGTAGTAAATTTGTCAAGTTTAAGTTGCCTCCCACGTACAAATAACCATCTATTAAATCGAACAATTGCAAATTGGTGCATTCTCTCTCTCTGTTGTTGTAAATCTCAACGATATTGCTGTTTTACTCACGTAAGCGCGACCACCTTGGCCAGCGATACCTACATCGAGTTTTATACGCACACCCACCCATACACGTGCACAGTGCAACACCTTACCTTTTCGTGCTCACACAATCTTGAGCGTAACCTTGGTTTCATTATTTATTTTATTACTACGCGACATCAGCGGCATGTTTACAAAAAATCATAAGTATCACGCGTAGCAGTAAATAACTGAAATATTTTACCACGTTTTACGCTTAAATAATTTGTTATTTTCTAACAAAAATTAAACACAATAAAAACTTTTTAAAAGTAGGTAAGTAGGTAAATTTTTACTGTAACTCAAATTATTTATCTTTTTACCTTTACTTATTTCTCTTATCAATAAATCGTTGAATTATAATCAAGTATAAAATAAAAGTTAACTTACCACATAAATTAATGAAAAAAAGCACGACGAAACCAGTAATTAAAATTTTACACATCTTGACCACACTCAACACTTTCTTCCGCAATTTAATATTGTTTTGACTTTACTGTTTTAGCAGAAAGTTATAAACTTTCAGTAATTATTGATTACATCACTATCACATGAAAAGTATTTCTTTACCAGCTGTAAATAAACTTTTATATTTTCGAAATGAAACACGTAACAAAGTTTTTGGGAGCAAGACGTCTACCTCTCCTTAGTCACGTGAATCAACTGGTGAAAAAAAAAAAAAATTATACATACAATTTATACAAACACAAACTGACAGACGGAATGAATGAACGATATGAACTGTAAGCAGAAAATTGGAGGGAAAGGAAAGAGTGAATGAGTAATCATATCCGCAACTGATCAAAAATGCACCTAATGCTTCCGATAAACCAAATAATCCAACGGACGTGCTAAAATTATAACTTGATGTACGCAGGTGGCATGTTTACAATAATGTTCTGTTTAAAATTATAAATGTTTTGTAATGCGATTCTTTGATACATAACTTTCATAATTTTCGAGGTCGATTTTTAATCTGTGTCTGCGATTGAACGGAAGTCTATATGAATGAAAGAATTAAAAAAAAACTTTTTTATGGCAAACGTCAAAATATATTTTGCGGGATTTGTGGTTAATTAAATTGAATTTACTAATGGTCTAATGAATTAACTGTAAAATGAGATTGAATCTTTATAAGCTGCATGCATAAGTTGATGTTTTATGAAAAGTTTGATTAGGTTTGCTGTTATTAAAACTAGGGACAGTGCTATCAATAACATAACCTACAATGGCTGCAAAGATATTGAGGACACTATTACGAGCTAAGCCGTCGAATTTACTCTTCAAAAGGTTTGAAAACACAGAGAAGCGTGTTGCAACGTATGACCCATTCGTAACCAAACCAGAGAAAAACAAGAAAACATATTTAGAGGTTGTAAAAATGTTCGAAGGGCGAGACACAAGAAGAAGGGGTCATGTCGAATTTATTTATGCTGCATTAGCAAAAATGAGAGAGTTCGGTGTCCAAAAAGATCTAGAAGTATACAAAGCGTTAATAGATGTATTACCGAAAGGCAAATTCATACCAACAAATATATTCCAGGCAGAATTTATGCATTATCCTAAACAACAGCAGTGTGCTGTGGATCTCTTAGAACAAATGGAAGACAATGGTATAGTGTACTCTCTGAGGTTGTGACATAAAATAAAATTTCAAGATGACGCCTTTTTTTTTTTTTTTCAGGAGTAATACCTGATAGTGAATTAGAGCAAATGTTACTGAATATCTTTGGTCGACGAGGCATACCTTTGAGGAAGTTTTGGAGAATGTTGTACTGGATGCCCAAATTTAAGCACTTGACACCATTTTATCTTCCACCTGAGTTGCCAAATGATACTCTTGAACTAGCAAAATTGGCAATACAACAAATTATGTCTGTTGATCCCGGAACAGCTGTTGATGTGTGGCAGGTGAAACTTTAATTTTTAGATCTTTCTTTAGAGACTAAACAGGTATTTGAATAGCTGAAAACATAAACTATCAGAGAGGTATGTCTACCCTATATAGGTACAACAAATTATTTGTTTAGATAATTGCACTGTTATCAAAAAAAAATATGACAATGTTTAATTCTTGTTAGACAGAAGACATTGAGGCATCACTAGACAAGACATGGGTTGTGTCTGGTCAAAGTGACATGCAAAAAGCTCTATTGGAGGGACAACCACCTGAAGAACCATTAGTTGTAAAAGGGCCTTATGATGTTTACTTGAGGGACCAAGTGGTCACCTACTTTACTCTGCTCGGTAAAATCAGAGAGGAGGTTAAAGATGACAAAGACCCTGATGGTAAGACATAATCCATAATCAAATAGAATTAAATATTTTTTTCATAGATTGCCATGTAACCAATTGCTATTTTTCTTTCAGATGTTTCTAATATTGAGAAACCTCCAGGAATACCCGGTTATGTAGGCAGCACCAAGTTACCCTCTGTCAAATGCACTGTGCATGAACAAGATGATGGCACAGTAGTTGCAGTTTGTGCAACAGGTAGTGTACAAGATCCTGTCCCAAATGTTGCAAAAGATTGACTTAAATATATTAAAAAAAAAACATTTTTTTTTACAGGAACATCATCAAGAGATTCCCTATTATCATGGATAAGGTTACTAGAGAAAAATGGAAATCCAGTTCTGTCCCAAATTCCTGTTATATTTACACTAACAGCACCACCTTCAGATATTGCCATACAAGAAACTCAGATTGCCACAGATGAGAGTAGTAGTTATAAACAATGAACAGGGCTAGAAAATATTTGTACATTGTATATTTTTAGTTTAAAATGTAATTAAAAGTTGTGTTAGAAGTAGTATCATTCATTGATGTTCAAGATAATGAAGAAAGACCACCCTAATTTCTTTAAGAATTTATTATCTAATGACAAATTATGTATTACTAACTTAGCATTACTAATTCATATTTACAAGGTGAGATATTATCAACATATTTTAAGGAACACAGTTCATCTATCTGGTGGTAAACTCTAGTATTATGTCCACTCATAGTCTTCGTCCACATCAAATGAAATGGTGCCCCACTGTCAAGTGATGTTGTGCCAGTCAGCCTGCGGAAGTAGGTACGTCTCATTGTCACTTCTGACAACAGACACACCAGCTCCAAAGTAAGGAATGACATATGCAGAGCCATCTGCAGGTCCGACAACCTGTAATAATTCATGTTAGTTGTGAGTGTATGCACTGTCACATGTCAAGTTAATCACTGCAGTATAATGTGATTATGTAATAAGGGTGATTTTGTGTTTGCTATAATGTTTACCTGTATTCCTTGATTAAAATCACATGAAAATGTAAGTTGCATATAAACTAGGTATAATTTTATGTGAGAAATATAAATACATGTAAAAGTAGACATAATTTACCTGAGCAGCAATAAGAATGATGTCCAGCAGCTGGCCAATGAACATAAAACCCAGTGTGCAGAGCTTAGCTAACCCTACCCCTGGGTAGCCTAGGTAGAATCTATCCAGGCCAAACATGCCTAGAAAAACCGACAACAGCAGGGCTATTTCCAAAGAGTATCCATTTCTAGAAAATAAATAATATTGATTAGGTATACCTGGGGTCCCCATAACAATGATGACTGGCTTTTATGTAGTTACTTACGTCCATTTACATGGTAACTTTCTAGTGAATGTTGAATTATTTGTTTCTTTGCAAATTATTCCATCAGCTGCTATGCATTTAACTGCAAGATTAGGTTGAGATTAACAGTTTTGCCTAGCTGACCTCTTGCAAATGCTTTGAAATAGTTATTGTATATGGGATTTTTACCATGTACCTGTTTGTTTTTGAGTTCCTGATAGTTTGGCCCTGCAGCCCTGTAATAAGAGCTATGATCATGGGGTAAGGTCAAAAACAAAAAGGTACATGGTAAAAATCCATTAATTAGTGTGACCATGCAATTTAAAAACAATATAATGATTTGTTAGTACCTTCAGCTTCGCCTTCTGATGGTATCTTTTCACCCTTGGTACACCCGCGGTATTGCTGCGTATAAGGATCTATTGGATTTATACTAGGATCTGGACAAATGTACTGTCCTAGTCGCAATGTTGTACTGCAATCCACTGGCTCAACTTTATCACTTTTTGCTTCATCAGAAGCATCCACACAAGACATAATGAGAAGTAAAAATATTTGAAGGTAAGCCATCAATGAACCATCCATGTTTCTAGTTTGTAACTATGATAAAACAGTATTAATATCTTATAAATACATTTTGCTTTCTCAGTAAATAGTAAATAAATAAGTGAAAATAAAGTTCAGACGCATTGTCGACTGCCAGGCACTTGACAGCTGGCTGACTAATGAATGACAGTGACACTGACAAGACCTAGTTGAGAGTAGTAGTAATATTGTTCCTTGTTCCCAAAGAGAAAGGCAACGGTCCAAGCCATACAGCCTAGTCTTCATTTATTACAATACTAACTTATATAGGTAACTAAACTAATATAACCTAACTCATTGAAATGCGGGGATGGTTCACATTTCAACAACGAATTTAATATCGTTGCATTTCAATGCTCAAGAAATATAATTGTACGCGGGAATATCGATTGGATCAGTACGAAGCACCTTACTCTTTACCCTTATTATCTGATTTGTCACTATTTTGGACGAGTCTATATATTATTTAATAACTAATTTCTAAATTTTGGCCTCAGTTAGCAAGTTGTTCGAGCCCATAGAGTACTTTATTCGAGCCTTATAACAATTTATCTGGCGATTACCTTTTACTGTGTTCGCCTTTGCCTTGGTTGATTAGTTAATTTATAGAAATCAAATATTATTTTTCTTCATCTATCAACATTTGTTTTTTTTTATCTTATGGAAAGCCTGCGCCTTAATATTTGTAAAGTTTTATTTGTTAATATTAATGTTATCGCTACGCTACTTAATTAAACGGGTAAGGATTCCTTACGCGTTTAATTAAATTGGAACTTGAACTGCCCCCTTTCTTTTTGACCTACACTCGATTTTTTTCTTCATAGAAGAATTTCACTTAAATTGAAACGATTATATTCTTCTATTATGTAGTACTTGAACTGGATACGGAACTCTGAAAACAGGAGGTACCAAATCTTTTTATTTTTCTATACCCAGATGAAAGTTTTGGACGCACTGAATGCATTTTACGCCGGAAAATAACGGGCAATGGACAGACACTCGTGAGTGCCGACTCTCTAATTGATTAAGAGCTCTCCACGTTTTGGTACTCAACGCTTTTTAACAGCCGATTTTTGTTTCGACATTGCACTTTTTGGCTATTAGATCGTTCACATACTTATACCTACAGACTGCGTATATAGGTACCTACTTTAGTATGACAATGTAAAGCTGATGTGCTAAACCTTCAGTATGGTCGCGGTCTGAAATTGTTTACCAGTTTTTAAATTAGATTCTATATAACTAAAGTCCAAAATGCTTTAAAGTTACTTGTTACCTTTCAAAGTTTATTAAGCAATTTGACTCGTACATACATATTAGGTCCTTACATAATGAAATTGGCGTTTTGTCGTACTGGCCACTTTGATCACAAATTTTTCCTATTTGGTTAGGAATTCGAAATTCAAATTTATACAGCTATTTCCACATGTAGTTGTGTTTCGTAAACCGTCATTCATTTGTTTTTTTACTTATCTTTTTTCTGTTTGCATCGCTCAATTTACAAAATGGAAAATTTGAAATATCGCGTTATTTACGAGTACGAGTTCCACCGTGGCACCAGTGCTGCGGAAACGGCTCGAAGGGTTAATGATGTGTATGGCGGTTGTGTCGCAAAAGAAAACACAGTGCGTTTTTGGTTCCAACGTTTTCGTTCTGGAAATTTCGACCTGCAAAACAAGCCCCGTGGACGGCCGGAGACCCAAGTTGATAATGAAGAATTGAAGGCTATTGTGGAAGCGGATCCATCGCAAACCACGTCCGAGTTAGCTGCAGGCTTTGGCGTTAGTGATAAAACTGTTTTAATCCACTTGAAGCAAATTGGGAAGATTAAAAAACTTGAAAGGTGGGTTCCTCACGAATTGAGTGAAGCAAACCGGCAAACGCGCGTCAACTGCTGCGTTACATTACTTGACCGGCACAATAACGAAGGGATTTTAAATCGAATCATTACCTGTGATGAAAAGTGGATTCTCTACGATAATCGGAAGCGCTCATCGCAATGGCTGGACCCTGGCAAGCCAGCCAAAGCCTGCTCCAAGCGAAAATTGACCAATAAAAAGTTACTTGTAAGCGTTTGGTGGACTAGCGCCGGTGTCGTTCATTACAGTTTTCTCAAATCTGGCCAGACGATTACGGCAGATATCTATTGTCAGCAATTGCAAACCATGATGGAAAAGCTAGTTGCTAAACAACCAAGGCTGGTCAATCGCCCTACGCCACTGCTGCTTCACGACAACGCTAGACCACACACTGCACAACAGACGGCTAGCAAATTAGAAGAACTTCAATTGGAATCTCTAAGGCATCCACCGTACTCCCCGGACCTTGCTCCAACAGATTACCATTTTTTTCGAAATTTGGATAACTTCTTGCAAGGGAAAAAGTTCAACTCAGATGGGGCAGTCCAAGTCGCCTTCAAAGATTTTATTGATTCCCGTTCGAATGGTTTTTTTAGTAAAGGGATCAATGAACTACCTATGAGATGGCAAAAGTGCATAGATTACAATGGCTCATACTTTGATTAAATAAATATGCTATATAAAAAAATTTCGACTTTTTGTTCCTCCCATACAAAACGCCAATTTCATAGGTAAGGACCTAATATATACATAATAAACTCTTTCTATGCCATTATAAACTCTTTCTATGCCAGATACAGCTTTAATTCTAAAATAATGTAATGTAAGAATATGACACTTGTCAGATTCTTTGAAGTAGGTACCTCTTCTAGTGAAGTAAAAAATTATATGGGCCAAGAGCCCCTAAAGCCGTTCCTCGCTCTCACGCCCCATCTCTCTCATTAGTGAAGTGGGAACTTTTCCAGCGCTCAAGTTTTTCTCGAGTCGACATGGACTCATTAATATATTCAGATAACTCTAACAACCCGTGGGATCTGTTACACCCCGCATCCGTCCACTGGACGCCTAACGAATCAACTTTGTAGAAAGTTGATCGGTTCGCGTTCCCCTAATCGAATGAAAAAGGGGCCGGGTAACATAACTTTGTTAAATGAAGATGCAGCCACGCTCTCAACTTCGGTTGTAAGTTTGTGAGGATGTTACTTAATTTTACGGGCTGATGAGTTCAGCCCGTTTTAGCACTTAGGGTCCGTTCACCCGTTATCCGTCATCCGCCTACGATGTCAAATAGCAGCCATTTTAATTATGACATCGACTAAGCATGATTCGATTAATACCTTAGAATGTAGCCCATAAAATGGGCTGTCCTATTTTGACGTCATGGTACAAAAAAAGTGATAAACAGAAAAAAACTTGACAAAAAAAAAGTTTTTTTCCCTTTCTCTTTTTGTAAATACTAGGGACAGTAAACTACCGGTTTTTTTTGCAAGTTTTGTAAAGATTAACACTAAAATCAAAGCCAAATAATTTAGGATTTATGATAGCTTGAATATGACGGTTTATTAGTATGGAAAAACTTTCGATTTAAAGATAGGCATAAAATGATGGATGACTATATTATGCACGCTTGGGCATAGTCCTCTATGAAATTGGGAAATGGGAACTGGGAATGCTTACTACCAGAGGATATGGAGCTTTAGTACGTGATTACTTGATCAGTCAGTATTTATTTGAAAAGAAATAAGTGTCGGATGCAAGCAATCAACTTTATTTCCCACTAAGAGCATAATATACTGTTTTTGTGGTTAATATGAATAAATAACATTCTACAGTTCCTCATTTGGTTACATTAAATAACATTTTGATATTAATAATGGATTAAAAAATTTAACATATTTTTCATGAACACGATAATAATATTTTAATTGTCACTGGCTATATTTAAATGTCACAGCATTGTTTGTCATAAAAACTGAGCACCATGTATAATTTATTTCAGTTGTTGCTTTGCTTCATTTTCATGGCACGTTCCTTAAAATACTGTCATCAGCCTCGCCATCCCGTAAACGCCGGGGACCTGTATGATAGAAATTAATTGATTGAAATACATACACAAACAGCCATGCTGTGGGGTGAGCACGAACATTTTCGTAACGTATTCGTGTCGTCCAAACGTCAGAAACTGACAGTTTCTCCATACAAATTGACAACTTAACTATAGGTAAACGCTACGAATACGTTACGATACTTGTTCGTGCTCACCCCACTGTAGTGTTCAGCATTATAGTTTGACAAGTCAGTGTCAAAAGTAAAGTGGCACTTAGGAACTATGTCGAAATAACATTTCGACAGATTGCAACAGATTGAACAAGGAATTATTTATTTTATTAAATAGGATTAAATTAAATGTAAATAAATCGTGATATAATGCGTAAAAAGACATTGAATAGATACATTCAATGTCAACATTTTATTATGACATGTGTCTAAGTGTCACCATGTTTATGACGTTGTACGCGACCTTCTTACGGACAGATAAGCAGGAGTGGGTACTGTAAGTG
The DNA here is from genome assembly GCA_963921415.1 of Pyrausta despicata. Taxonomy (NCBI): domain Eukaryota; kingdom Metazoa; phylum Arthropoda; class Insecta; order Lepidoptera; family Crambidae; genus Pyrausta; species Pyrausta despicata. Next base: position 9,213,630 of record OY992853.1, read on the forward strand.
ACGGGAATCATCATCCTCAGGACGTACTACCCTGTTTTCCGGCAGGTTTCGCTCATGAATTTGTCGGAAAAATCACGCAAGCGTTTCTAAAGAAGTAAGCGAGTTACTTACGCGTTGAAGTCCGCACGGTATTTTACTACTGATGGAATCAACATCATTCGTCTTACGTATCTTTACAGATTTAAGTAGCATTTACATTTCACGCGTGCCAACTGCGCTCATGACTATGCAGTCCGATACGGGAGTGAATCTGTCGCCCGCATCTAGCGCAATTGAATTTTGCGTTGAGGCACTTGCCACATATCAAAAAACTAGGTACTGAATAAAGTTACATAAAATAAAATAAAATAGTCATCCTGGCCGATTTCGATCATGACGTCCGATCTCAACAAAGATCAGCCAACTACGCAGGAAATATTATAGTGCATAAATGTGAGCGCAATACACAGGTGCACTCGCTGTTTCATCACTCTCAAAGTTCGGTGAGACGGCAATCCGACGTGACCGGAGAGAGATCAGGCGCAGGACCAACGGCTTAACGTGCTTATAATAGTACATTATGGTACAAGTGTGTAATGTTGGTGATTACCGCTGAGGCGCCATTGAGACCCGAGCCGTCGGGTGGGGGTCTTAAGAGAGCCGAGGACGGTAATCATCAATACACACGTGTATCATACGACGTTTTTCAACACACTTGCGAGGAAAAAACAAACATGTATTGCATAAATAGTTTAATTATTAAAACAATTGGTGAATGTAGAATTTTCAAAACGATACAAATTACTGGAAGGAGAGGGCACCAAATAACTCATGCTAGTAGATGTACATGGTTGTGGTTTGGGGGAAAACTTTTAAACCTCTTTGTTGTTACAAAAAAAAAACTGTATTACCCGGTTAAATTGAAAATGCTCTGTTTACTCGCATATAATTTGCAGTTAGGTACTAACTTAACTTTGTAGGGATCATTCTATTATGCACTAGCGTGTAATATTATTATGCACGTGTATGTTATAGTTCGGTTTATGGCCCTAAGAACGATATAATAAGGCTCACTTTACGAGCAAGTGTGTTGAAAAAAAATATACTAACGCGTTGAAGCTGGGGGCGGCAGGGGCCGGCTGCTGCCCGCCCTGCTGCGCCAGGTTCCCGAACGTGAGCGTGTTCTGCGTCGCTAGGCTCTCGAACGTCGCGTTTGATTGCGTTGGCGACCCGAATGCTGTACAGAGACACACCATGATTATAACAACAGTCGAGAGAAGAAGTAGTTCAGAAGAAGTGTATGTGGCACATACATACTATGTGCTTGTTCACGTAGGAACGCGCAGGCACGAGCTCGCTTCTTAGACCGCACGTGCGTACGTAAACACTTGGATACCACTTCGTTTGTTAGATTTTTCTTTACCACGCCCGCGTATCTACGTGAACAAGCACTATGACTTTCTAACCATCTCATATATTAATCTTTTGTCGGATTAAGGCCGGGTTATTTTAATTTATTACATTTCTGATAAAAATAACTTTGCATAATATTAACGTTAAGTCTAAAGCTCTTTAAAAAATGCCAAGGAACCTCTTGTAAGGTGGAAAGTATGTCGGCATTCTGCCTACAGACAACACCACAATTACACGTCGTCTCACGAACATTTATCATCGCTTTGGAATTCTGAGTTTTAACAACTTGTAAACAGAGTGAAGCGGGCGCACCGAAAACTCTGCTTGGGCTTTTGTTGAAGCCCCCGTCTGAGCCTCGGCTCGGTGTTATCTACTTCATTATCATCATCATATCAGCCGTTCGACGCTCACTACTGAGCATAGGCCTCCCCTCAAGGATCTCCACCGCGATCGGCCCTTCGCTTCCCGCATCTAGCGGCTTCTCGCGACCTCGCGACGCACCTTGTCGGGAGCCCGACCTCGGGGCGTCAGCCGGCACGCGGTCGCCATTCGAGAACCTTTCCATTCCAACGGCCATCGGTTCGTCGCGCTATGTGTCCCGCCCACTGCCACTACAGCTGAACAATCCTTCGAGCAATGTCGGTCTATAATTTATCTAATTCATCATCATATCAGCCTGTTACAGTCCACTGCTGGACATAGGCCTCCCAGAGGATCCCAATTTATCTAATTATGTTACAATAATCTCTTACCCGGTCCAGGGGACCCGCCAAACACTTTCCCCGGCGATGTGCTCCCGAAAGCGGGGGCACCGCCGAAAGTGGCGCCGCCACCGAACGCGGCGGGCGCACCGAACCCGCTGCTCGGGCTCTTGTTGAAGCCGCCGAATGAACCGAAACCGGTTGAAGGGGGCGAACCGAAACTGTTAAGAGAAAGATTATAATATAATAATAACATTTATTCAGTTTCAAAAGGTAAATTACTATTAATTTGGGCTTAGAATCAAAACTTACAGGCTTATTACTTTCTTTACCTGTACTAGGTTAGATATAAACCTGTTTCTCAATAAGATTAAGAATAGTAGATTGTTATACAAGGGTGGAAAGAAATCAATTCCCATACGAGGTATTTAGACGCACGAGCGAAGCGAGGGCGGCTATAGTCCGAGTGGGAATTGATGACTTTCACCCGTGTTAAACACTCTTTTCATTTCAAATATAAGGAAAGTAAAAAATAGTAGTTTTTCTAAAATATTTATTGATAGTAATAACATGAATAAATTATAGCCGACTAAATAACCAATTTTAGTTCTATTTTTAAAATTCATTCCCGCCCTAGGGAGGGAAGCAATTACTATGAGTCTTTCCCGCCTAAGGGAGAGAAGCATCGTTTTCGACCCGCTGCTCTGATCAAACAAACACTACTTTCCGAGTATGAGAAATGAAAAATACTTTAATTCTACACGCGAAAGTTTATTCTAAGGCCATATGATGGTCTAAGAAATTATTACATACTCGCCACTTTATAATCGTCATTTGTGAATAAAAATTGATCATTTAATTCATCTTTAACTTTGGATAAAAATTAATAGTTTTAAAAACTTAAAAAGACACGCTTTTATTGCTAACTAATTGGAGGGGAAAGGCAGGTAGAATTGGTTGAGCGCTTGCGCCGAGCGGACGTATCTGTTCACTGCTTACACTGTATCATTAAATTAATTGTGATTTACTTCGTTGTTCGTCATTTGCTCGAGTTACCCACTATGTCGGAACTCAATGACTACGGTGGCCCACTAAGTGAAGAAAACTCTCGTACTACGACACATACTATACCATGCACCCCACGCTTTTTACTCTACTGTAATATAAATTCTTTGTACTCAGAAATTATTTTATATTTTGTTGTTGGCAATATAAACGTGTTTTTTTAAACTATATATTTTAGTTAATAAGGATAATGGAAGACTCTTATCAATTTATTGCATTGTCATCGTTACTTGATACGTGTGCAAAGTTTCAAAACAATCCCATTTCTGGAAGTTGGTGAAATTTGAGCTCAAAGACTAGCCACAGCAGATGACAGCTTTCACAACGCGCCTTTAAAAACTATTTTAGACTATAATTAATATTAAAGTGATGGCTTACCCGGACGATTGGCCGAATACAGGCTGTGAACCGAAAACAGGAGATCCACCGAATGCAGGAGCTGTAAAAAAAGTTTCATTACAAAACATTCATCAATGGTCTTCATCTGTTTTGAATAAATATATGAAAAACAAAATGTTTGATTAGATTTATGACTTTTTGTGATAAGCATTCACGTTGCATTTGATATTTATTAATAATTCTTACAACACTATTCAGACCTATTCTTGAGCAAATATATGGGTTGTGTATAAAATAAAACATGAAACAATGTAGCAGCATTTTCTCATGGGTTATCCCAGATGTAGGGATCACGCTTAGTTAAAATTATTAAATAGGGCTTTCCATCGCATTGGCCGCTGCGCTAGCGAACATCGACGCGTGCTAAATATGCTCTTTTGTATAATGAATAATTATGTATTAACGTTACCGCTCTGCTGCTGAGGCGATCCGAAGACCGAGGGTTTATACTCCTGTGCGCCGAAAGCGGGAGTTCGTGGCAGACTACTGAAGGGGCCTTCCATAGCATTGGCCGCCGCGCTACTAAATGTCAACAACACATGCTACATATGCTCTTTTGTATAGTGAATATGTATTACCGTTACCAATCTGCTGCTGAGGCGAACCGAAGACCGAGGGTTTAGCTTCCTGTGCGCCAAGAACGGATTTTTGTTGTGGACTACTAGAAAGGCCTTCCATCGCATTATAGTAGCTGGTGCTCTACCGAACATCGACAACGCATGTTAAATACGCTGTTGTGTAAAGTGAATATGTATTAACGTTACCGCTCTGCTGTTGGGGCGACTCGAAGACCGTGGGTTTATTTTCCTGTGCACCTAAAGTGGGCGTTTGTTGCGGATTATAAAAAGGGCCTTCCATAGCATTGGCCGCCGCGCTACTAAATGTCAAAAACACATGCAAAATATGCTCTTTTGTAGGTATAGTGAATGTGTATTAACGTTACCGCTCTGCTGCTGAGGCGATCCGAAGACCGAGGGTTTAGTCTCCTGTGCGCCGAAAGCGGGCGTTTGTTGCGGACTGCTGAAGGGGCCGCCCGACGCGTTCGCTGCTGCACTACCGAATATCGACGACGCCTGGGACGCTGGCTGTTGGCCTGCATCATTTAGAAAGAAAAAAATGCTGTTTAACAACGCTAGCTTATGGGTGCTTTACCATCAAACATGTCTACGTTAACACGGATATGTTTGATATCTCCCAATCAATTGTTTTGTTTACCTATAATAAATTGGTCTAACGGAAAAATACGGTTGGTGGTTAGCAAACGCATCCATAGCAATGCTTTTATAACAGCGAATATAGCGTTGTTTTGGTGTACTAGCTAGCTTATTATAATAACGTCTTTGCTTTGAAGAATAGCTAGCGCATTTTAGTTTTATACTAAGTTAAGCACGGTAAATGCACTCCACACTTTAGCATTTTATTCGTACCAAATCCAGATCCGAATCCAGTTGATGTCGTATTGCTAGCACCGCCCGACCAGAAGTTATTGGCTTGCGGCTGCTTCTGTCCAAACGCGGCACCTCCTCCGAATATGGACGCTGCTGTGGTGTTGGACTGACCGAAGGCGCTTTTGCCCCCGAAAACGTTGGTGCCGCCGCCACTGCCAAAAGGCCCAGATCCAGGGCCTAGTGAGCTGGAGACGAAAAGGTATGGTTCAAGTGATCGTAACGTTAATTTCAACATCACACACAATACAAATAAATAGGCATTAAATATTGTTAGAAGTGTTAGGCTTTTTTTAAACATACAATATCATCACATACCTAACATCTAGTTCATTAAAATCATAAATGTCAAAAATTAAAAAAAAAAAACGATTTTTAAGCATTTCATAAATTCGTATAAAAAGAAACTGTTGGCATGGTTAACTCAAATTTAGATTTTTTGACATTTATGACTTTAAAGAAATAGATGTGCGAACATTGATCTGAACCCGTTGTAAGTCGCTTAAGCACTTGTGTTACAGATATCAGAATCAACAGTGGTATTACAAATAAACTTAAATAAATACATATAACACCCAGACCGGTACAAACATACATGTTCATGCACACAAATGTTTGTACAGTGCGGGGATCGAACCCGCGACCTCTTGGTTAGTAGTCAACGGTAAGAAGGAGTATTAACTTACCACAGTATGATAAGCAATCATGTAGGTGGCGTTCAAGTATTAGGCATTCGTTTGGTATGCGAAGAGCGCGAGTTCGCTTTCCGTCTAGACACTGGGCGGTTGATTTTGCAAATAGCAACTTGTCTAGGTTCCAAATGCGTATATATAGTAGTTGTTATAAGACATTTTTATTTAATGATTTAGTCGAAAATTCTAGTCAGTCTTATAGATTCCAAATGTTGGAGTGTATGTGTAGAGTAAATAATTTATCTTCATTAGTTTGAGATATAATGTTTTTACAAGAATGTTGAGGAAACACTTACCTTCCACCAAATATGCTTCCTCCACTAGTCTGCGAAGGAGCGCTCGTGGTCGATATACTAGCTGCCGCGAACAAATTGGATTCAGCGCTTCCGAACAGCGATCCACTTTGCGCAGTCGTCGCGGGCGCCGATCCAAACACCGACGTCTGACCCGAAGGCGACCCGAAGATTGACGATTGCGTACTCGGCGTGGACCCGAACACCGATTGAGAACCGAATACTGACGCTTGCGTTGTAGCTGTAGATGTTCCGAATACACTTTGAGTAGTAGTGGTTGCAAATACAGAGGGTTGGCTGGTCGCTGACCCGAATATACTCTGGGCGGTCGTTGTTGGTGATCCGAATACAGATGATTGAGTTGTTGGGGTCGTTGAACCGAAAACTGATGACTGAGTTGTTGGTGTCGTTGAACCGAATACAGATGCTTGCGTAGTAGCTGTTGGTGTTCCAAATACAGATGCTTGAGTTGTAGTTGTTGGTGATCCGAAGACTGAGGCTTGTGTCGTGGTCGTAGCCGAACCGAACACAGATGCTTGGGTTGTCGGCGTTCCGAATATTGACCCGGTACCCGCAGAAGCGAACACTGAAGACGGTATTGATGTAGATTGAGCGAACACTGATGGGGTCGACGCGAACACTGATTGCGACTGAGTCGACGTCGCCCCAAAAGCCGTAGCCGGGGTAGGCGTACTAAAAACAGACGGCTTTGATTCATTACTGAACACAGACGCCGCTGTGCTAGTTCCGAAGACTGAACTAGCCGTTGTTGTTGCACTAGAGCCAAATATTGATCCAGAGCTCGGTGCAAAACCTCCAGTAGGCGATGTCGAACTGAATATAGACCCCGTTTGAGTCTTAGAAGCTTGGGAAGCTACGGCTGTGCTGAATAACGAAGAAGCTGAAGATGCCGGCGCGAATAGAGATGGCTTTTCAGACGCATTCGAAGTAGCGGTAGATGTTGGCGATGAAACTGTTTCGGTTTGACTAGTGGCAGGTGATGCTGATGCGAAGAGCGGTTGTGGTTTTACAGCTGAAACAAAAGATACGGAAAATGAGACAGAAAATTCCCACTTCTTATTGTGTCGACCTAGGCATAAAATATAATTTTGAAGACCAAAACTCAGCTACCGACAAAGCCATTCCCATTGTGTTGAATTATGATATGATGAAAGAAGTTAATTCTTACTAGTAGGTGAAGATTCATTCGCCGATGCAAACAACGATGAAGCGCTTGGCGACACTAATGTAGGAGTTGTTGAAGGTTTCTCCTCTACTTTTGGTGTTTCTGGTTTGCTTTCTGTCTTTTCAGGTTTTGGCGGGTCACCTGAAAAAAAAACACATTTTACAACTGAAGATGAGAAAAAAGCTAATTCCTAAGGCGATTCTCACACAGCTTCGCGCTTTCCGTCGCGGTTCGCGGGGCGACAGATTTATTCTTTGTATGTTTTGTACGTCAGTTTGTATGAAAAACACGCGACCGACACACGGCGCGTTGCGAGCCGCGAGATTGTATGATATGTGTTTGTTGTCGTCCCGCGTATCGCGGTCCAGTATTTGAATCGCCTAAATAAAATAAAATAAAATAACTATGCGTCAGATAATCGACTTTTCAATTAAAGACTCTCGAATTAAATAAAGAATATACTTGATTTCAATCATGCAAATGTAAAATACAACTTACTAGTGCTAGTAACAGTCTGTGGCGTAGCTGGCGCAGAGCCAAAGTTAAGGCTCTGTTGTCCCAAAGGCTTAATTTGGGGTTCCTTCTTCTCAGCCTCCTGTGGTTCTTCCAGAACACTTTCAGCAACTTTCTCTGGGATATTCTCTTTAGATTTTTCAGCCGGCTTAGCAATCACTTTAATAGGTGCTTTGTTTTCTACTTTTGCAACCTCTTGAGGCTTATCCACAGGCTTGGCTACGTTTGATACGAGCAATGACTTGCTTCCAAACATATTTGTGATTGGCTTGTCATCTTTTTTTGATTCTTCAGTTTTGTTAGTGACACCCTCGTGTTCGCCAGTTTCAGAAGATGGTTTGACGGTTAAATTGCTCGGAGAGAACTTGGATTGTGCTTGACTAAAGATACTTTTGGTGTCGAGGACGCGAGCCGGTGGTTTTGTGGTGAAAAATGAAGGTGGTTCGCTTGTTGGTGCATCTGATGTGGCAGTTGAGGAGCCAACTGAAAACATTAAGATAGGACAATAACTGCAACTGCATGTAGACATGATTATTAATCAAGTCACGTAAAAAGAGCGCTGGCAAGGAGGAGTTTGTGCATAGTCGCTATCCCGCTCACCCGCATGGTCGTGCGACGCGCAAAATACCCGCTCCTTTCCCACTTTGTACAACCAATTAAACCCATATATTGTCTAGTGCGTAGATTACAGTAAGCGTTCTTTTTGTTTGGCGCGACTTCATCATCATATAGGCCTTTCGACGCCCACTGCTGTGCATAGGACCGCATAGAATACCGCGACATGTGCTTCCTGCATCCAACGGCTAGCCACTTAGCGCGTCATACAAGTTTTACTACCTGATTTAAAAAAAAACCAATAACAATATTCTTACTTACAAGAGAATGCAACAGGCGAGCAAATCTTCTGACCCATAAAAGTATTTGCATCATTTTTAGCAGCCGCGTTTGCCTGTTTATTTTGCAGCAAATCTTTCAGTACACTTCGCATGTTTGTTGTTGGCGGCTGTTGCTGTTGTTGTTGTTGGGGCGGAGCAAAACTTGTTGACTTTGGCGCAAACAACCCTGGTAGAGGTTTCGGAGCATCCACTGGCTTTGGAGTTTCAGGTTCTTAAATAATAATAAATAAACTTTGGTGATGCATGATTTTTTTTTGAATAAAAATTCCCACATACATGGACATTATACTAAAAATTAATCTACGTCTTCCGGGACCAAATACACAATCGTGCCACCCCATTCCTTATGGAAAGTGCTCTAGCAGTGATGTTACTATACTATCAAAGGCCCGGCGCAAATTAAATGAACGGGGTCCCAAGAAAACTTAGATAACTTCTGAGCTCACAGCCTCTCGGGGCTTGTTTGTTGTTGTGACACCACTGTTTTCAAGTCTCAAAAGTAATAAGAACATAGTTAAAAAAACTTACTATCAGTAAACAACGTCCGTACAACGTTATTCGCAACAGGTGCAGTCGGTTTCGCATTGCTAGCAACGGGGGTAAACGACGGCACTGAGATCGGGTAGGGATCGGCTACTTCTTGTTTAGTCTCCGACTTGGGTTCTATCTTCACGATGTCTGGTGGTGCTGAAATGTAAAACGATTCTTAAACTCATCTATATATTAAGCAATTGATGGCAAATATACTAATTACAATTATTAGATTTTCTTGGCATGTTTGTTAAACAGGTTATCCCAGAAATAGTGAATCAAACTGCTTTGGGTGGTAGCATGGCTGCAATAATAGTAGCAAAGACACTTTACACCAAAGTGTAAAGCAAAGTCGCATCCCGCGTTTGTCCCTACGTCTGTATGTATGTATGCTTAGATCTTTGAAACTACTGAACGGATTTTTATGCAGTTTTTTTAAATAGACAGAGTGATTCAAGAGGAAGGTTTATACATGTAGAATAACACAGCGGGCAGGACAACGTCTAATGGGCTCCTAGTCATATTAATAAAGCTGCAAACAGCAAGTAACCTCACATGCTGATTAAAAAAAGTTATCGAATATTAATACATTTACTAACCGAATTGTTGCTGAGTGGCATGCTGCTTCTTCATTTCCTGTTTCATTTGCTGTTGCAGTTTGACATGCGCTTCAGCTCTCAACAACTCTTGGTGTTTCAACTGCGCCTGCGCTTGCACCATCATCGCTTCCTGCTGTTCCTTCAACTGAGCTTGCGCCTTCAAAGCCTCTTGCATTTCATTCATTTCCGCCTTCTCTTTCATACTCTTCTCATAGCTCAATCTCATTGCAGCCAACTGCTGTCTCAGTTCAACGTTAACGGGCTTCACTTTAATCGTTTTGTGGTTGGCTAGCATGTCTCGAAGCGCGTCTAACTTCTGAGCGGTGAGTAGGGGTTCTTTGGGTTTCGTTTGGGGTTCTATGCTCATGTTGAGAATGTTCTTGGTCAATTTTAAGAGTGGGTCTCTGTGAAAAGATTGGTATTTTAATTGACTGCCTCGTTGGTGTAGTGGCAAAATTTCTGCCTTACATCCAAGACGTAGTTGGCTGATGTCTATTGAGATTGGCTGCCGTGGTCGAAATCGGCCAGGAGGACTATTATTATTATTTTAATTGAGCACCACTTGTACAAACGTGGGTCGTTAAACACAGGGATGAAATATTGTTTCTATTAAAAAGTAACTGACATCAGAATGCTATGCTATTCCAACCCATTGCTAAAAGAACTCTGCATTATTCAAGTGCGCCAATTGTAAAAGAATCTATGGCCTCTAATGTCAGTTGGTGTTCCCCTGACTTAATATATCTGTATAACTTATTTCGTGTTAATTGCGAATATTGTTAATAAACTAAATATACTAATTTATTTCATTTGCATTTTAACTAAATCTCGGATGGTCCAGATCACAGATAAAACTAATAACCTAGATTTAGCATGATCGCTGATTTGTACGGCAGCCAGTGTAACTAAACTCACACATTTACATTTAGTAACGCTAAGAAAAAAAAGTTTAAGTTGGTCAATAGTTACTTACAAAAGAGCTTATAACACAAACCGATTAATTCAAACAACCTTATTACGTGCGCATTATGAATCTAAACCAAAAATATAATATTTTTTTTAGTATTACTACCCCCTACTAGATGACAACACAGATGTTGCAATATGTCCTAATGTTTGGAACTTTCTGGATATGTAGAACCTATTCTAGGTCAAATCGTCTTTATTCTAATAAGTGGTAGATCGAATTTAGGTTTACTTATAGGCCATATATATCCAAAGATTTCCTGTTTTATTTGGGTTGGTTTAGTTGAATCCAGTTTGTGATTTAGTATGTAAAGCTGGTTTGTTGGAGTTTGAGTACTGTGGGGGAGTTTGTTAAGATATTATACAAATATTCATAGCATTAAATTATATAAGATATAATAATAATAATAATAATAAAATAATAATAAATATTTCACAACAATCACACCAATTCTCTAGTCCCAAATCAAGCTACGAGGCTTGTGTTATGGATACTAGACAACGGATAAACATACTTAAATACTTTTTTTGTAAATAAATACATATTATACATAGAAAACACCCATATTATACCATACATACCATTACCCATATATTTAAACTTACTTGTTCTTGAACGGCGTGCTTCTCAGCAAAGACGTAGACTTAAACATCGGCCCAGAGTCGACCTCCTTGAGGGTATTCTTCAAGGTCCTCAGCACTGCTTCTTGACGGCAGAGGATCTCTTGCTGCTTGACTAGGGGTTGGTACACATCTTCTAGTACCGGGCGAATCATGCGCTCTCCGGGCCTAGAAATAACTTCGTTCGTTCATTCATTCACTACTGAATGTATAAATTATTTTGTGAATAACATTGTGAAAATAAATATAAAGTAGACTTATAATAGCAAAATATGATAGTTTCTTGAGAAAAGGGAGCAACGTTTTCTCTCATTCTAATTGAAGAAGTTTATTTTAGGACAGATATCTAACTACTTGTCGACTTATTTGAGGACAAGAATAAGGTTTTAAATGTACACTATTGTACTCGAAGTTTTTGTTAAAAAGACGCGGTTCACAGGATTTCGTATAAGATACAATTCATACAGCCTATTTGATGGTGCTACTCCTTGAACGTTCTGTCACCAACATGTCATTATAGGCACAAAATAATGCTTATGATTCCCTCAAATCAGTCATGAGAGGGTAAACTATAGAATCAATAATTTCACAAATATGATGAAAAAAACTAACTTGTAAGTCTTTTCGTCTTTCGATGCCATTTGGTTCCATTTATAGTCCAAAGCTTTATACGCTTGGTCCACTTGATTTTGAACGTAGTACGCGAGCTTCTTAATTGAGGAAACTCGTTTTGTGGTCAGCGGGTCCGCTTGAGTCCATTGGTGGCTGTCTTTTGCCCTATAAGAAATATAATTATCAGAACTGTATCTCTTACAATCTCCCTATCTAAACTTTTCGAGACCACATATAATAATTTGATCATAGAATAATCTGCAGCTGCTAATCAATAGTAACAGATATATAAATATATATACAACAATACACATACATTGATCTGACTCTTACGCTAAGGCACTTGTGTTACAAATATCGAAATCAACAGTGGTAGTACAAATAAACTTAAATAAATACAGATAATCCCCAAACATGTTTATGCAAACAATTGTTTGTACAGTGCAGGGATCGAACCCGCAACCTATATAACTTTCCAGTTGAAACACCCCAGAAGAAAAAAAAGTTATATTAATATGTAGTTACAAAATAAGCAAATCCAGTAATGGCAGAATATGTGATACGTTTAGCTTTAAGAGCTTATTTATTACCATATTCTTGGAAGTAAAGAAATTTAAATTTTAGTAACTGTATTGTTACAATATATATAAAATACGCAACTAGTGCGTTGCTGCAACTATTACTGTCAAAACAATGAGGAAGTTTCTACTCGATCGCACAAATGACGAAATACGTAGAAGATCTAAAATATAACAGACATAAACCAAAGGGTTTAAAAGCCCTAGTGACAGTGAGCAGAGCACACAGTGCGCAAATAACTGATGGCCGTTGTGGTTAAATAAAATTTTAGACTGAACGCCATTAAGCCAAAAGTGCAACCTAAAGCTTCCATTGGTAAGACACACCGGCGATCTTTCGGTTTGTGGCGCCAAACTGAATGCAGGTTGCTTGTAACCGATTGATATATAAAAATTGATAAAAGGAAATCTATTAGGCTGGTCTGTGTTCAGCAGTAGTCGCCTTGAAGCTAATTTGATAAGAATAAAGATGAACATACTTGTCTAATGGCAGATTTTTATATCGTATCTACCGTTGACAGACAGTTACGATAGCTGACACATTCATAGAAAAATCCGAAACTTCCGATAGCTTTTAGTGTGAAACTGACAGTTATTTAACTTTTATTCAACGGTTTAGAGGATTTTGAGACTGGTCATACCATAAGAACTATCAAGTTACACTCTACTACACTCACTCGGCATGCGTCCTAGCTTCAGCCACGACCGCGCAGGCGCGTACTAATTCCAATTTAAGTTGCACGATCGCGCCGCGCAGCTCGTCCAAAGAACACTCTTTACGCAGCTGCTCTGAGGTCATTCCTTGTAACGGGAAGTTCAGGTTTATCGCGTCTATATCTTTTTGGAGCTGTGGATAACATTGAGAAGGCGAGTGAATACTACATAATGCTGTATTTGAATCTTGGTGTAATCATGGTACGTGTAGGAGAAATACATTCACGAATTTATTATATTTTATTATATTCCATTAGCTTTTAAGTATTTTTAGGTGTACTACTAACATGTGTACTAATTCAAGTAACATAGCCATAGAAAACAAATTAAATAAACTCTTGATCGAAACGGCAATTAAAACTAATGGCATAGGGCCCTGTATTGAGTTATAGATTAAATTTAAAAAAGACTACAAATAAGAACCTGTCCCGAAGGTCCTGAAAAGAACGGGGTATACCGACTACAATATCTGCGCCGTTCCGTCCTCGCTAAATGGGGATGTTACAGGTGCAGGCCGGAGCCTTGACTTACGCGACCAATACCTTGCCTTAGTTAGTGTCCTTAGTCTTTACCATAAACTTGTACAGCTCCACCTGGAAGTCGTTGACCTCCTTCACAAGCACGTTCTTCTGATCATGTTTCGCTTTGACAACTTTGAGTCGGTCTTGCTCCGTCTGGAAGTACGCTTCTTGCATTTGTGATGATGTGATACGAGCTACCGTCTACCAAGTGGGATTGATGGAGGGGTTCTTTATACGATAAGTGACCAATCTAACTGTCAGATGTTATTAATCCGCCCAAGGGCCTCTGACCAGGCTCATCGACTGATATCTATCGATATTAACCAGGACCAACAGCTTAACGTGCCTTCCAAAGCATAAAGATGCTTGTAAATAGACGTCACTTACATGGCCAGAATGGTCACTCATTCCTAGCACGACTGTGCCTTATGTTGCTTAACTTTAGTATCACTGCAAAAGCGCTGCCACCATTGTGCTATTTTTTTTAAAAATTTACATACCTTGGCCTGAGTGTCCCTAGTCTTTACCATAAACTTGTACAGCTCCATCTGGAAGTCGTTGACCTCCTTCACCAGCATGTTCTTCAGTGCCTGGTTCGCTTTGACAACTTTGAGTCGGTCTTGCTCCGTCTGGAAGTACGCTCCTTGCGCTTGTGCTGATATAATATTTAAATATTCACTTACCTATGAGGTGATACGAGCAACAGTCCACCAAGCGGGCTCTGTGCGTATTGGTGGAGGGGCTGTTTTTTCGGTAAGTGACCAATCATACTGTCAGATGTTATTAATCCGCCCAAGGGCCTTTGACCAGGCTCAACGACTGATATCTATCGATTTTAACCAGGACTAACAGCTTAACGTACCTTTCAAAGCATGAAGACGCTTGTAAATAGACGTCACTTACATGGCTAGAACGGTCACCCATCCCAAACACGACTGCGCCTAAGGTTGCTTAACCTTAGTATCACTGCCAAAGCGCTGCCACCACTTTTTTTAAAAATTTACATACCTTGGCCTGAGTGTCCCTAGTCTTCACCATAAACTTGTACAGCTCCATCTGGAAGTCGTTGACCTCCTTCACCAGCATGTTCTTCAGTTCCTGGTTCGCTTTGACAGCTTTAAATCGGTCTTGCTCCGCTTTGGCGGCCGCGAACGCTTCTTGCGCTTGCGCTGTTTCGGCCGCGGTCGGCTGGGGCGGTTGGATTTGGGGTTTTTGTGCCTGTGAACAAGTTTTTTTTTATTATAAAAGAACTATTAACAGCGACTTCGTCCGCATTAGTTGTTAGTTTTTTTTGGAATGCGTTGTTTTCCCGTAATACCAATTATATCCAAATATAATTCAAATCTTAGGTAATTCAGGAGTGAAAGCGATCAGATTCCCCGGAAAGTATTTTTTCCTATGGGAATGCGTTGTTTTCCGGCGGTCAAAAGTAACTAATGTTCTTTCTTAAGTCTCAAACTATTTCCTTACCCAATTTCATGCAAATTGGTTCAGTAGTTTAGACGTGATTGAGTTACAGACAGACAGACTTCTTTCGTATTTATATTATTAGTATAGATATGGGAATGTAATACAATACACAAGGGATTCAAATAATGAAATACGGATGTGTGCTAAAATTAATGTTTGTTTCTTTATCCTAATTGCGCGCTGTTCACTGGTAAGTCAAGGCGAATCTTTTGCACCCGTCTCTCCAGCGATTCTATACATATATATATATATATATATATATATATATATATATATATATATATAAAACTAAATGTGCCGCGTCTTTTCTCCGCCTCAATACTTGAATGCCTTCTTCAACGCCTCAATGTGTTGAAGACGTATCTTGGGATTATAAAGAGCTCCTGTATGATAGGCGGCAGCGTCACGAGTGTTAGCACCCGCTCCCCGTTCGCCCATACAAGCGGCTCCTACCCAGTATCCTCCTCTGATTGTGGAAAGAGTTCCTGTATAATCAAAACACATACCGCAACTGGAGGCTGAGCCGGTGGGGGTGGCTTCACTTCCACAGGTTTTTGCTCTGCGGGCTGTTGGTCTGTACCTGAGTATAGGAAGAACATATTTTATAATCCAGCAGGGCGTGCAAAATGTGTATTTTATTTATTTTTAAAACTTATACTATCATTACAGGGTTTACCCAATGCGACAGTACAGCCCATACACTTAAATTAACTGACTACAGAACCACTCAAACTAACTAATACATTAATTACATATTTAATACATTAATGTTTACACATAGCAAGTATATCAAGTCATTAACTGCTTCATCGCGAAAAAAATAGAGTCCATTGCCAATCACATAGGGCATTTGATCAGTATACCCAGTGCATAGTTCTATCGTATTAGTCCAGATCCAGTGCCAATCCAATCTTGTTTAAATTGGGCGGTTAAATCTAGTTTTATAAGCAGTTTAATCTACATTCACTTACTAGCGCCAAACGCTTGAGCAACCGATTGCTGAAAGCTGCCAAGACTAGCTGCACTGAACACGCTAGCTGGCTGGGGTACTGCGGCAGGCGCAGGTTGTGGCGTTTGTTGCGGTTGAGCCACTGGGACCGGTTGAGGCTAAAACAAATGAAATATTATATTGAAAATATGAAAATAGGCATGATGACACTTATCTTAAATATTTTCAAGACCATGGCGTTTGAAAAACATAGCCCCTATGAAGTTAATACAACCAGTATATTTCCAAAAAGATGTTGAAATCAATTTTTAAACACACAAAACTCAATAAATATTCAGTCAATTGACTCCGATTTCTGATACATGACCGTGACGTCACATTTTTGTATTCCCATACGAAATCTATGGAGGCAGACCGTTTTGACAGATAATAAAGAGTATGACAACGATTGGTGGTGTCATCTAGGCTATTAAATAGATTTAATGTAACTTTTGTTCGGACCATTTATAGGATATGAAAATTATGTCTGAGTATCAGGCCTACGATATTACAAAGATATCGCTTTGTGGCGACCTCTACCGATTGCCCTCACAAGCACATGCCTAACGGTGCAAAACACGACTGCGAGCGCTGATAGCGCTCCATAGGCTAGATGGCACTGTTAGCCTAGTACCGCATATGAACCGCGGTACCTATATAAGATTTAGATCCAGATATAGATAGACAAATCAAAATGATATCTAAAGGACCTTGGTCCCGGGCACACCCAGTCGGTAGGAAGCGCTTTCCTTTAGCTTTTTTACTCGAAATCTGTTGCGCCAATTCTTCTAAATGGATTACGCTACTGCTTAAGTTAGTGCTATGGCTTTGATGATCATTTAATTATTTATATATTTGTTATAATAACGACCATATTGTAGAGTTGCTACGGAGTACTAGCACTACAGAGTTCCTAATAGACTTCGGCAACGTCAGCTGTTGCGTTGGCGAGCACAGCTGGGGCGCACTATGATGAGCAGCGCTAGGACTCCGGAGTCCTTCAGGCCCGTTTCACAGCTATCCGGAGGCTCCCGGACAGACGCACCGCACGAATCTCGCGGATAGCTGTGTAATCAGCATAATTGACTTACGTTAGGAGCTGGTGCTACAGCTTGAGGTACCACTGGCTGAGGCGGCTGCGCCTGCACACCCGGTATGTCCGTAGTGAGAGCCGCAGCCGGCAACGTCAGCTGTTGCGTTGGCGAGCACAGCTGGGGCGCGCTCTTGTTAAGATTTATGATGTTTAGTAGCACTAGGACTCCGGTTTGAGACACGACGAGTAGTAGTGGCATAAACGGAAGGGTTTCGTTTTCACCTGTACAGATTTAAAAAAAACGATAACGATAAAGTTAACATTCTGAGCAGAATTAATAAATTGTGACGCACAACCGCTTTAGAAAGCTCGAGTAGCAGTGGATAAAAACCCTATCAGAAAACGCTTCATTCATACTGTAGAGTTTAGCCATCCTTTTCACTCGCACGGTTAAATTAGTATGTGAAACAGGAATGATTAAATTTTTTCAGAAAAATAATTCCCATTGCCTTCTTAATGCATGACCTTGAGGTTGACTGGCAGAAAATGCTTTTAGCATTAAGTCCACCCTTTGTACATTTCTTGTGCAATAAAGTTTTAAATAAATAAATAAAATATTTATAAACAGATTTTAAGCTACAATGAGATTCTTTCCACTGTAGCTCAAAATTCCCATCAATAAAAATAAAAAAAGCAACTAAAATCTCCATACAAAAATTATTTGTGAAATATCCCAAATAAATTATGTAGAACTAGCAGACCCCGCAGACGTTGTCCTGCCCATTGTTTTTTTTTCTTCGTAAGAACCATCCCCATACTTTAAGGTATATCATATAAAAAGAATTGGCCACATTGGCACAGATTACTAAATAGTTACTACGTAACAGATAAATCACTCCATAGAGAAATTTCAATACCTACAGCGTTAATAGACTACTTTTTCTGCCGCGTACAAAAATGCACCTACATCTTTGAGTATAAAGTCTATTGCTTCGCAGCTGCGCGAGACCAAGTGACGTGAGACCTAGCGACAATCGAACTAGGGTTGACACTTTCGGTAAAAATATTTCAATCACATTTTTCCAAAATGGTATTTGATTGACTGTTGTTTAAATAATATAACATTATTGAATAACAAATGTGAAATAAGGAATTCGGCCTATATAAGGTATAACAAGCGAATTATGAGCTACTTAATTGTGACTCAATTGCTATCTCTTTCTAAAACAAATGTGTCATTTGTGGAATCTGTCGTTTGTAGATTATTAGTAGGTAGGTACATTTCGAGAATCGGTCAATTTTATTGTCAACTACGTAAGTACCTACCTACCTACCTAGTCATTTCGCTAATTAATTAGTCATTAGTCTACTAAACCACCACGTCGAGTAGGTAGGTAGGTAGGTACACACAGTTCGTAGGTGGTGCGCAGCCCATAAAAAGTAGACTTATAGGTATAATAGGTACTTAGGTATTATTTCGATAAAGTAACTGACCTATGTTTCACTGTAGGTATTACATTTTAATTCAATAAAGCCGAACCCCAACTTACCTGAATTTATCCAATTTACCTACATACTCGTAGGTACCACCTACTAATTTGTTTATTTTTATACTTTGTAAATAAATTACTAACTTACCGGGTAACAATTACATTTTCTTAATTAGCTGGTAGACTAAAAAAAGAAAGCGTTTTATTTCTCTTAGTATTCGACCTACACCCATCAACAGCACATAAATTTCCACCACCAGAAGTCATTTTTCTTAAATAAAGCTAACGTTTAACAAGCACAGATTACTCATTTGGTTCGTACGAAAACTAAATTGAACGTAAGCGTAACACGAATAATTATAGTGCGTCGTGAGCGCGTCCGACGGTTGTTGGCAGCCCACTGAATCGGCACTGCAGTCGGTGCCGGCGAGAGTAGGCTATTACCGCGCGCAAGTACATCGAGTGAGAGAGGCCTGACATTGGTCCAGGCGTTCTTGAGATTTTATATTAAAGATTACTCACCCCAAGGCAACTGGTGAATGGCACTGGTGTCTATCCACACACCTACAGGATAATTCTCTTGTTTTTTGTCAGTTAGCGGTAGCTCCGCTCTTGCTTCATCAGACTGAAAGTACAGGTATGTTGTTATACATATGGCAAAATATGTAGTTGATTTTGTTATAATCACATTTTTACCAGGGGCTTTATTCCGCTATGGAGCAAATTTCCGTGCCTCGGAAAGCACGTTAAGCCGTTGATCCTGCGCCTGATCTTTCTTCGGTCATGTCGGATTGCCGTCTCACCGAACTTTGAGAGTGAAGGAACAATGAGTGCACCTGTGTATTGTGCGCTCACACTTGTGCGCTATAATATCTCCTGCGTAGTTGGCTGATCTCTGTTGAGATTGGCCGCCGTGGTCGAAATCGGCTAGGAGGACTATTATTATTCCGCTTATGTATTTATTTACAAAAAAAAAGTATTTAAGTATGTTTATCCGTTGTCTAGTATCCATAACACAAGCCTCGTAGCTTAATTTGGGACTAGAGAATTGGTGTGATTGTTGTGAAATATTTATTTATTTATCAATCGTTTAGAAAAACAAAACTAACTTTCCAGTAGAAAAGCCCCCAAATAAACTAGGAAAACAGCTGGTTAGCTTCATCTGCTGGGCCAGCCGTAGTTAAGAATCACCGTGATTAAGTTATCTTTTAATGAAAAAAAAAAGCCGCAGCGGAATCGATCCATCCGATCGGAAGCTCCGATGCCACATACAGACACCCATAAAACACAAACACATATACACACACAAACAGACATAGTGGGCAAACTTATAACACCCTTCTTTCTCGTCAGGGGTTAAAAATCGTAATAGAGATTGAATTTTGATATTTCTTTTTTAATAGAACTGTCAAAAACTAGCGATTGACTTTGATAATGATTGATTAGTGGAACTAGGCCTCAAAAGTCCATAATAAAGACTTACCAAAGTCCACTGCACCCAGTTCGCACCATCACCGGATGCCAATGTTGAGATTTCCATACTATTGGATGATGAAGACAGTATTAGATTCCTGAAAAACAAATAAATTGTTAATTTCTTAGTAGACCATTTTTGAAAACTTAACTGAAAAGCACAATACATTAATATCTGTAGTAGAGCCTGGTCTTGTACAGTTAAAGATTGATTGATAAATGATTGATGAGGTCTCATAGGCAAGAAATCAAAATTAAGGGGGTATTCTTTATAAGCATTAGATTGAATTATAATGTTATAGTTTATTAGTAAATAACTTACCAAGGCGCTAATCCCAACAGATAGTAATACCAGGGCCTGTTTGATCCCATGCTGTAGCAGACATCTTCATAGTTTAAGCACGAAGGCTGGCCCGCTTTTGGTGTGTTCACTATTGTAACAGCTGTAAAAATATTGTCAAAGTTTGAATATAAAATAAAATAATACTATCATAAAGCAATGATTCTCTGAAGAATATGCCATTATGTCATAATTTTTAACACCGAAAACGAGTATTAAAAATTTGACCCCTATTCTGTTTGTGTGTATTCTGTCTGTGGCTTGTAGCTCCCGACCACACGGATGAACCGATTACCGATTTATAACCGATAGTGCGCCTATTCGAAAGATAATTTGATCACGGTGGTTCTAACCTATGGCTGGTCAAGGCAAGCCGGAGAAGTTCGCCAGCTATTATCGTGGCTCATGTCGTCGGTTTTTTAAAATTTAAATTTACAAAACTACGCAAATAAATTAAAGGATTTCATATCATTTACTAACAGACATAGAATTCCAATGACTTAGTTATACAGACAAGCACTTCCACTTTCACCAGTATAAAAGAAACTGATTACCAGGATTTTTTACCCTTATACCCTATTCAGTTCCTATCGAGATGGGACCAGTCCATCTTGATGAGCAGTGAATACCTGAAAATTCTAACCTGGTCGACTATTATCAGTAGCATTCTTATACACCACAGCAAACTGAAAGGTGGATATCCAGTAAATGGCCAGAGCCTCAACTGGTGCACCTTCAAAGAGTTTAGGGGCTGGCACTGATTTGGCAGCTGTGAGATCTGGCTTGAATTGTGTTAGGGTCCCATCACTGTTTCCTGTTACAAATTGCTTGCCTTTGGGGCTCCAGCAGAGGCATCTGTAAAACAATAAAAATACTTGGAATATAAATATACAACAATATCACATACATAGATCTGACTCTGTGGTAAGTAGTGTGGGTGGGTGATAGTGGGGTAAGCACAAACAAACAATCGTAACATATTCATATAGTTTACCTATCGTTAACTTGTCAATTTGTATGGGAAAACTGACAGTTTCTGACATTTGGACGACACGAAGACGTCACAATAATGTTTGCGCTCACCCCACAGTGGTATTAAAAATAAACTTAAATAAACACATATAACACCCAGAACAGTACAACAGTCATGTTCATGCACACAAATAATTGACCAGTGCGGGGATCGAATCTTATAGTATAATGTTATGCAGTTAGTTTCAACAAAATCTTATGCAAATGTAATTTAATTAAGGTGACCTATAATGGAAACTTTCCAAGCTGTGCAATTTGATGTATTAACACTCACCTTCCTTTAGACTGAACTTTTTTAACCTGTGAAGTGCTGGCCTGCAAAGCCAGGAGGGTGCCATCAAAGAACACAATCACTAGTGAATCAGGTATGCATGGGTTCCACTGCATAGCCGACACAAATGTTCCTTGGTTGACTTCACATCTGAGTGTAAGGGTTGGTGACACATTCTAAAATACAAAAACAGTAGATAGAATCTACAATGAATGATGTCTTTTAATTGAACACTACAGAAAAAAATAGTTTTACTTAAAAAGATGTAAATGAACCTATTTATACCAATAGCTCATCACTACATTGTATAAAGCAAAGTAGCTTTCAGCATCTGTCCCTATGTCTATAATATGTATGTATGATGATTATATCTTTTAAAGTACTTAACGGAATTTGATGCAGTTTTTTTTTAGTAGATAGAGTGATTCAAGGGAAAGGTTTATATGTATTGCTTAATATAATAGAAAACTAAATTCCATGCAGGTTGAAGCCATTGGCGGGAAGCTAGTTTTACAGATTTATATTCTATTGTTGCCAATAACACCCATAAAGGCATTAAAATTGGCAACAATAGAATATCTATTGCGTCTTTTTAATCAAGGGTCAACAAATTAAGCAACAAATCAATAAAAGTTATCAGCTCAATCAATAAAAGTTATATGACAAAATCATAGGAATGACACTAACCTGGTTCTGGAAATCAGTGACCTTGTAAATGCAGAGAAGTTGTCCACCTGTGACTGCCAGCAGTTCATAGTCACAGCTCACAGCAATATGTGTTGGCTTTTCCTGGAGCTTTATTGTCAGGTGTGGTGCTTCAGAAATTGGATCAATAAGCTGGCCTAAGGAGTAAGCTGTAGGAAAGATATTAAAGTGTTTCAAATAATTGATATATTACCTCTTTCAGCAGACCCATATACACCTCATTAATAGATACTTTATCTCATTGAAGTGGGTGGGTTCAGGCCTCACCTCATATATGAGGTAGTACAAGCTGTCGGCGAGCTCAGTGCAAATTGGGAGAGGGGTGGTTTGTAAAGTAGATATTAAATGGGACCAACAGTGTTTCTTCTGAAGCACCGAGATGCTTGTTGTTAAATAGACTTCACTTAAATGGTCAGAATGGTTACCCACCACAAACACACCTGCTCCTAAAGTTGCCTAACTTTCGGTATCACTTCCAAAGTGCTGCAACTATTGCGCCACAAGTACCTTAAAATACAATAAAAAAGCAATAAATACTTACCAGACAAATGGCCATCAGGGGAAGCTATGAACACTATGCCATACTTAGAACTGCTAGTCACTAAATTATAGCCGCGGTTGGGTAAATGGTCATCTGTGTTAAATACTTTGATGAATTTTCTTTGATGCCGGTAAATCAAACTCTGAAAACAAGTAGCAGTCGTTTTATAACCTCACCAACGTAAGCAACGTATTACGACATGAAAAAGTTTGAGTAGCCCAACCACACGAATTAAATACAATCTAATATTATTTTTAACTTTTTACTGTGTATTTGTCGACAAATGTAAATAGAAACGTTATAACTTTACCTGTTCGTCGACCGGGTTAGGTCCAAATTGTACTTCCATTTTGGACCCAAATTATGGATACACTATGTTACGTAAATCTGCCTCTGCGTTGTAAAAAATATTTTTATTCGATAACAGCAAAAAACAAACTGGAAATTATTCAAAATTATTTACGATTTTTCAACACCGAACAGCATCGAAACCCGATTCGACGATTTGTCACTTCTGTCATTGCATGCACAGATTACTAAATAAATTAGTGTCAATAAGTGATGTGGTGACAACGACGGAAGTGAAAAGGAGTACATTATAAAAAAAAAAGATTTTTTGATTTAATCGATTAGTATTCGAGATCCAGTCTAACGAATATATGATTATGTGGATAGATTACATTTGTTTTCTTTTTTTCTCACAATGCCAAGAAAGAGATTTTTGCGCCATATTGCATTCACAGTTTTAATTCCCTTTTTATAACCCTTTGAATATTCCTGCAAAATGATTAGTTTATTAGGTTATAATTTAAGGTATGATCAACAATCAAACAACTGCGGTAGCTTTGAATAATTGAGTTGTTATTGAAACCAAACCATTCGATGAAAATAAAATCGATTTTTCCTAGCCATGTCACATCCATGTCTAATGACAATTAAATGTCACATTTGAAAGCTGTCACCCCTTGATCCACACGTTGAGCGAATAGCTGGCCCCAACACTACTCGCCCAACGTGTGGATGGGAATAGGCTTGTTTCCACTAAGAAAGAAATATTCAAAAACTGATTTTCTCTAAAATAATTCATAATTTCAGATGCCTTTACACTAATATTTGTCTGCAGTTCGTATTATTTGATTTTTAATTGGAATTCAAATGATAATTAGTCACTCAGTCGGCATTGCACGCGATGACGTCAAAGTGTGTTATTCCCATACAAGCTCTATGAAGAAAAGCGTTTTGACAGTTGATAAAAAGTACGTCAACGATTAGTGGTGTCAACTACCGTATTGTGGGCGCATTCAACGCTCGGGCCAGGGCCAACGTTTTGGCCCGAGTGTTGGTTTTTCGCTCTCCTGTGTCGGTATCCTCAAAGGATTCCTCGTTGCCAGTTCGCGAGCCGTCCACACGTTGGCGATGTGCCCAGTCCACAGCTCCGTCCTTTCACAGCACCCACCGAGTCCGTACGTCAAATGAATTTTGTCAAAGTCAATGGAATAATTTTATTATCCGCAACAATGATATTTAAAATAATAGATATGCTATACGCTCACGAAACAAACAGAAAATCTGTGCCGATCGAGAGCGAGTGCACACATGCGCAATTCTTAACCACATTAACAAATGGTGTGAAAGGAATGTCATAATTCAAACAGTAAGAACAAAAGAGATAGGTAGTAACTCTCTGTTCAGCACAAGTGTAAACTAAACGTCACTTTTTGACCAATTACTGCACTGCATTGCACTTTGACAAAGACTAATAAAAACAACGAAACAGAAGGCACAAACCTTACGTGAACTATCTGCCTTCTATTTCGTTCTAAAAACAGAATTTTACTATTTATTTTTTCATAATGCTATTTATATATTGTTTTATTCACTTGTCCACGCGCGATGCGCGTGGGCAGATGATGACGCATCGGGTGCGAGCGGCGCAGCGAGTAGCGACGGGGGCGGCGGCCAAGACGCCCCGCGAAGCGCCACCACTTGACCATCAAGCGGCGCGTACAACACCTGTGTCTATCCGACTCTTTGTACCGACACCTTTACCATTAAACCTATGTCAAATACAGTCCGCTTTATATTTTACATTACCAACACCACCAGCTCGTTCACACTCGGTATAGTGCGAAGGTTCGGTTTTAAAATAAAACATTATTACAAATACAAAAGCATTTATACCAAAAAAAAATTTTTTTAGTCACTTGTTTTGTTGACAAATAACTTTTTTTCTGTAACTGCTCCTTTTCAAATGTCAATTTACGCACACGTTTTCTAAGTGCCGCCTTTCTGGGTGTTTCTAAAACTTCTTCTATATCTGGTATGCTGAACGTTGTCAAGACTCGACGGTGAGATAAGGGTCTTCTTTGCTTCAGATTTCTGAAAGAATATGATTAATATTTAAGTGTTTGTACAAATGTAATTATTGTTTGAATAAGTACGTTGATAATTAGATGTATGTACCTATTAACCTCAATTATAGGAATTGCATTTTCTTAAAAGCAATGTTCGACCTTTTTTAGAAGTATATTTATCATTAGCATTAAAATGGTCGCTTCATATTCTATTGCTATTTGAAGGATTCCAGTCTGATTCGTTTATTTGCCCACTCACAATTGCAATCCAATCTTGGAGTTGAACCTCAGAGGTAGAAAACCTGGAACGGAGAGACAAAAATATAAAAAAAAGTGTTAGTCATAATAATAACCAACATTAATAAAAATAATTTATACTATAATAAACATTAATATGTATCCTCTTTTCTTCTATTTACGTAACTAAATTTCGACGACTTTTTAATTAACTACCAATACAATTACATTCGGAACATAACAATAAATTAACATCACAAAAAGGCTAAAAGAATAAAACACAAGTATGCCGTAGGTATCAAACCAATGACATCGCATCTATAGTTTCTATTTTGTTAATCTTTGACCGAGCACTTGTCGAGGACATTGTGTCCTTGTCGCACTTGTTAAAAAAACGATTTACTTTCTCTTTCACCTTTGTAACCGTATTTTGAAAAGGATTTTACGTAAAAATATTAAAAATGTAATGATTTAAACATTAATCTTGTTTACTTACATGTGATACGAGATCCCCTGACTTTTATTTACTTTCTTATCATAGTTTGTACATCTTTGAAACACACACGATGTCATTTTACTGGATTCACAATCAATAACAGAGACGTCACACTCGTTGTATCGCTTTATCCAGACTGGAGGCAAGACGTCCTAATTAGGACGTTTTCGCGTCTTCATTTTGTGCGCTACGGTAACATATCTATTAATTTAAATATCATTGATCCGCAAGAACAAAAAAAAAACACGGGTTGCACTCCGGGAGTGCCGGCAGAAGTGAAAACTTGATTATTAACGTTGTGCATTTTAGATTTATTTGAACCGTCTTACGGTTTTTCGATCAGCATCACGTGACCTGACGCGAGTTTCACAGTTTCTACCCATGCCACAAAAGTGCTCAACGCCGCTAAAGAAGTTTTCACTTCAAAAACATTTGGTTTGTAAATGTTTATGGAGGACAATGAAGTGGATCCCACTTAAAAAAATTGTTGAAATTTTGAATAAAAAAGAAATTATCATGGTACGGCACATTTAGCACTCAAGATCTTTTAACCTAATAACCAAAAAATAGGTAACACGCATTATTAATTTTTTTTTTTTTTGCGCCGAGTGTATTGCACATTCTCACGTTGGCTCTGCCGGCATTAAATTAGTTTGTAGGCCACCGTGTGGACGTTATACGAACAAAACGGGCCAACGTTGGGACGCGTTTGTATACTTTGTATGAGTCTGTATGACCATGAAGCAAAAACAAAGAGGAGTCGTAACAGTCTAATTTCTTTATGAAACGACGCGTGATATTTTGCGGGGTGCGGGGGTGTTCAGCTCTGCCCGTGGCTCCGCCCACTTCGCAATATTTAATCTATCGGCTAATAGCAAAACTACTAGTTTAGGTGTATGTTGATGTTACTACTAGTTCAGCTATCTCACACTAGATGTCGAAAGTCTTGAATATGATGGGACGTACTCAGAACTTTAAGCTTAAAAAAATGTAATATGTAATTTTTTTTCTCTTTCTTATCATGTAAATAACCGTTACATTACAAAACACTTAACTAACATACTTAGTACAAGTGAACAACTTGGGTTTGTAATAATTATGCTAAGGGTTACAAATAAAGTTAATAAATACAGAAAAACAAGAATCGGACAAATAATATATGTAAGCCGTTTGGTTAATAATTTAATAATTGCTAATTACAGGAAAGAGAACCAAGAAAGTTAAGCTTTAATTTTGTTACGCCGGTGGGCTAGTGCTAAAACTTTAATCGTGTTTTTCCGTGCCTTGGAGGCGTTTTCAGCAGGCTGAAATACCATTTCAGGCCGTTTCAGAGAGTGCTTTAACACATACTAGTTTATCGAAATTTCACCCAAGTTGCCGTTGTTTTCAGGCGCCTGAAACATGTTTTCAGTCCAATTCAGGCCACCCTCTATCAGATGACGCCATAACCTGAAAACCCGTTTTCAGGCGTTTTCAGGACCCCTTATGGGCCTTTGAAGCCCACTTCAGTATATGACGTAATTTTCAGTAGGAGTGAAAGAGATAGCACGATTAGAGAGAGGCAGCTATACTAAGAACATTCCAGAAAGGTGTGACAGAGACAGCACAAGACAAGGATAGCACTATGATGCCGAACATTCGAGAAAGGTCTAGGCTAGGCAAGACGGCATTTGGAAGGATCCCGAACAGTCTCGTACTGGGTAGTAGGTACCTACCGAATATTCGGGAGTCCTTGACGGCCGGTATATAAGGAGCCCGGGAATGCGACCGAGTTTGAGTTTAATTTGGGAAAGCGACGAGTAAACATCGAAGCGAAAACTGCGACAAGAAGATTTTGGAGTGCGATATAAGTGTTTGTGTACTAAGTGTTGTAACGTAAAGTGTGTACAATAAATCCTACTCTACTTCATCGGTTTAGAAGTGCATTTCAATCTAGATCCCACACCCGTAGAACGTAACAATTTAATATTTTTAAAAGATAAATTATGTCGTAATTCTGTTGATAGTTTATTTATTAGGCGAAGCACAATAAAATCAGAAGTTCGCTTACCGTAATCATTATTTACGCGAGTCGAGCTGCACCTCAACTCACGCCAAGCTACCGATCGTGTGTACTCGTATACAGGGTTGTAAAGTAAGACCACCCTTATTTTTTGTATTTATCAAATCCAAGTCACTATCATTATAATTATCAGCATATAACTCTTTGCCTTCATATACCTCATTTACCTACTTTTTCAAGCGCTTAACTTGCATTTGTAGTCTTCTGATTTTTAATCCAGCCCTTTTTTCTTTAGATCGAAGTTGTCCTATTTCTTGCTTTAGCTTCTTTTTTCTAGGTGAATCATTTAGTATCAGAAATTCATTTAAATCACTTGTGGTAGGGTGAGGTACAGATGATTTTACAGGCTCTGGTAATTTTCTTTTAAGCTGTAATATAAAAAAATAATAATATTAACTAGTTATTTTTTCATGATAAATAATACTCGGTCACACAAATAATATTTAAACAAACCGATAAATCCAGTTTTAAAGTAGGTAAAATGCCCTTTTTCAATTTTTTAAGGCCCTTTTTTGTCACTATGAAGTCCGCGTCAATGAAATGGCCAAAACAAATCTTGGTATATTTTGTTGGTGTCCAATCCGGTCTATTAAGTTTTGAAATCCATTGCTGTTTTAAATTTTGGTCAGATGGAAATCTAAAACGAACATATAAAAATAAATATTGTTTCACAGGATCATTTAATTCTTAATACGGCCCTGGATATTTGTTATATTTAAAATAGTTATTCTAGACGACGACAGATAGCGGCCCGTTAGTAATATAATAATAAAAGCTATAAAAGAACTGTTTGAGCTACTAAAAGGTATTTAATACTAAGTTTATAACAGTTTTCAGTTTAAACGCATGAGTATTACAATATACTACTGCAAAATGATACGTAAACTTATGTTTTTACTTCCCAAAACTGTCGCCATCTAGTGTCAAATAGAATAATTTGAACTGAACTGAAGCTGAAAGCTGAGAATGTTATAGACCTTTTATTTTTAATTTACGGTTAAAATTACTTACAAATGAAATGTGATGCCATCCATATTATCAGAACGTCTGTCTGAGTAACTTTGACATTGTAAAACACAACACTTCAACCTTTTTTTTTGTTAAAACGCAAAAAACACACTTACAATGCGAGTCTCGTTACGTGTGCATCTGACGAACGCTGACAACAAACTAAGCTAGGCCCCGCCCACAATGATGACGTCAGGACCTAGTTGAAAATCACAGTGCACAGTTGCTTAGGCCAGCTCCTCTTTGTTTTTGCTTCATGTGTATGACCAACGAGTGGCGCCGGCCTCAAAGTTTATTTTTAATTTAATTATCCAGCTAAGGAACGGTAGTTATTCTGTTCACTATCCACGCAATAGAGAAAAAAAAAGATTGATATGAAAAATTCTCGTTTTGCAAAAAGCATAGAGCGAACAAGAACTACAAGAAGCACTGGCAGATTAAAGTAACCATAAAATTAGATATTTAGACGGGTTCTCAAATCATGCATTATATACTTTTTTTGTGTACTAAATGATTCAAATAGTAGTTTTATTGTTTAACTTTTTTGGCGCGGCTGGTTGGGTAAAATGATTTTGTACTGAGCTTTACGCGGCATGAAAGTACCAGTAGGTACTTACAAAGGTGCAGACTGTCGATCTACTCGTTATTTAAAATAATAATACAAAGGGGTTTGGTACGTCATGAAAGTATAATTTATTGAATTATTATTCATCTGGAAAACTAGTAAACATTTTCATTATTCCTCGACGAATGCTTTCAGGTAACGGCAAATTTAAAATATTATAATAAAACCAATATCGCCAAGATTCTACTTTATATAACTCTTTGGGATTATTTTCGGTTAGAGCTTTTATAAAAGTTTCGATTATGTTTTCATCTTTCAAAGAGTCGAAACTAGATTCGTTAGCGAGTGCTCCTAAGTATTGGTTCAAAGCAGAGATCTTTTTCCCGTAGAGTGCTTTTTGTTCCTCGTCCAAGTTTTCAAGCATGCTGTTACCATAGTCTGCTTGTTTGGACAACAGGCTGCTAGATGCAATGAAACCACCTGAAACAAAATCTTAAGATAAGATAGCAGGCAATATTATTCCCCAAAAGTTAATCCTAATGCTTACTGGGCACAAAAGCTTTGCTTACATTTGTAGACCCTAGTGGCTTATTACGTTTTTTGATCATGATCTAGGATCATGATTGATCCTTACTGGGCAATAGCTGATGCAGTCAAGCCATACATAAGGTGCCAATTCGTTTCATGGCGCTTTCTTCCAGGCTAGCAGACGAACTTGGCTCGCGCTTAAGACTCTGAAACCAGATTTGCTGCATAATTGATGCTTAATAGGCACAAAAGCTGATGCTGCCAAGCCGTAGGGCGCCAACTCAAGTCGCAGAGCCTTTGTGCAGGCTAGCAGGCCGGCTTTGCTTGCGCTATATTCCCTGAAACCAGCTTACACCTGCATACCCCAGTACATAGTTTGCTTCGTTTGTTGCTTATAATAGCTAGACGCGTACCGGGCACAACAGCTGACGCTGCCAAGCTGTCGGGGCCAACTCGAGTCGAAGGGCTTTTATCCAGGCAAACAATTCGCCTTTTGTCTCCGAAACCAGCTTACATTCCTCAGTGCTTCGCTATAATATTTGACCATGATTGATGCTTACCGGGCACAAAAGCTGATGCAGCCAAGCCGTAGGGCGCCAACTCGAGTCGTAACGCCTTCGTCCAGGCCAAGAGACCGGCTTTGCTGGCGCTATATGCCCCGAAACCAGCTAACGGCTGAAGACCACAGTGACTTGCTATGTTGATTATGCGAGGCATAGGAGTAGTCCCCTGAAACTAAAAGGGAAAGTAAGCACAGCATCATAATTTCATTCAAGGACAGTACTTACTGCCTAGAAATCACAACAATACTTTTTAGTAGTTACCTTGTTCAACAAAGATACGAGGGCGTTTTGATAACTCCATGACTTTCAGGCTGAATAGAAACTTTTTTAATTTTTAATGATATTTTCTTAAAAGTAATATTTTTGCGAACCTAAAATAATTCTATTTTCAAATATGGCGCGAAAACAATATTTAATAACAAAAGAAGTTTGGCGGCTGTGAAGGTGTTCTTCGAAAATGGAGAAATCCGAGTTTCGAGTCTTGATTAAACACTATTTTTTACGCGGGAAAACCATTAAGCAGACCGAAGACAAGTTGAAAAAATATTACGGGGATTCAGCGCCGTCTCATGGAATGGTACATAAATGGTTTACTGAGTTTCGTTGTGGACGTATTACAACCAATGATGCCGAGCGCCCAGGAAGGCCGATTGAGGTAACCACTGAGGACATTGTTAACGAAATCCACGATATTGTTTTTGCTGACCGTCGAGTAAAGATACGCGAGTTAGCTGAGGCTGTGCACATCTCAACTGAACGAGTTTTTCATATTTTGCACGATATTTTGGGAATGAAAAAACTTTCTGCAAGATGGGTGCCGCGCTTACTGACAGTCGACCAAAAGCGAAAACGCGTGACTACTTCTGAGGCATGTCTGGCTATGTATAATCGCAATCCAAGTGAATTTTTGCGTCGGTACGTAACCGTGGATGAAACGTGGGTCCACCATTATACGCCAGAGACTAAACAACAGTCAAAGCAGTGGACTTCTACCGGCGAACGTGCACCAAAAAAGGCAAAAACGGTATGTTCGGCTGGTAAAGTGATGGCAACAGTATTTTGGGACAGTCAAGGGGTTATTTTCATCGATTTCTTGGAGAAAGGCAAGACAATAACCGGTGCTTACTATGCTGCATTGCTGGAAAGATTTAATGAAGAGTTGATGAAGGATGTTAGGAGATATTTCATCAGGATAATGCTCCGGCCCACTCGTCTGCGGTCGCGACTTCAAAACTTGTCAAATTAGAATACGAATTATTGCCGCACCCTCCATATTCACCAGATTTAGCCCCCTGTGACTTCTTTCTCTTCCCAAACATGAAGAAATGGCTTGCTGGGCAAAGATTTTCATCCAATGAAGAGGTGATAGCTGCAACCGAGGCCTATTTTGCAGGCTTTGACAAAAAGTATTTTTTGGATGGGTTGAAGAGATTGGAGCATCGCTGGAAAAAGAGTGTAGAGTTGAAAGGAGAGTATGTAGAAAAATACATGTACATACACAAAATATATGTTTTTCTTTTCAAAGTCATGGACTTATCAAACCGCCCTAGTATACCTAACTTGGCTTACAAGCTCAAAATGTGTTTCTACCGACTTTTTCTGTAAACTATTGCATTGTTATTGGCATGGATCATAAAATGAATGGGTAAGTCGAATCTCTACCTATCACTAGACTAATAGTAATGTCCCTGAAAATTGTTTACAACTTTTTAAATCCCAGTATCGAACGGTAGGTACGCGGAGTATTATATTTCCAAACGGGAAACTTTTCAATCAGCGTCTGAGTTAACTGATTTATTTTGTGTATTTTTCTCATTTTGCCAGAAGTTTAATATTTTTCCTGTTGGTCGAAGTTATTGCTGGAGCTTGTGATCTGCCACAAAAAAAATGTTTGATTTGTCGGTTTCTTTTTCAGCGTATTTGTTTTCCGATAATGCTATTTGCTTGCACGACCAATCCATAACATATTTCCGTGCTCTCTTGGCAGTATCAAGTTAAACAATTTGGATGTATGTTTATTAAAGCTCTATAGGAACCCCCATCCAGTGAAAAGTACCTAGCATAATATTTTCCTCTTTTTTAGAAACAGTACGAGTAAGGGAGAGACCTTTGAACTCTTTTTATACTTTCTGTCATAACTTCAGATTCGCTAGTTCTGAACCTTTCTATTGTTTCACAATACTTAGCCTTACTATTAGGCTATTAAATCACAATACATCATATGACGAAGGAAATGCAAATCATAGCCGTAAAATCCATTTTAGAAAAAAATATCAAATATTCAAACACGCATGGGGCAATTTTGAAAAATCAATAAATTCGGACTAGGGAGATGATAAATCAATGACAAGTATAAAGTTAAAAATTATAATGTACTTTTAATTGTAATAAGTTCCGAGTCTCACTTAAGCAATACTTTTTGGTCTACAGTCTTTATGACGTGCTCTTATTCAGTTTTGTTATTTTATTATTATTATTTATTTTTAGTCGCCTTCATGACAGTGTTCAAAGCTGCCCCAGGGGTATCTGTAAAATGAAAAACGGATCCTTTATTTGTTTCTCCGGTTTACGCGAACAGTAGACAAAAATAAAAAAAAATACATTTAATAGGTACATTAATTAAATTACATTTTTCTTTTACTTTACAGGAAACCGAATAAAGCTTATTTCCTCGAATCAACGGTAAAGTTAATTATTAGTCCCTGTATTTTTTAAGGAATTTTAACGATCGAATTACCAATATTGACTGAATTCAATCTGTATTATAAATGTAAGTCTGAAATTTTAATTTCGGTTAACCCAATATTCAAACTCCACTTTGAAAATTCTCAATATAAAGATTAGAAGGAAACATTTTGAATTATTTTGTTTCGTATTTGGACCTAAGTACTGCTACTACTTCTACTACAATAGGATAATGGCTTTGTCACAAAACTTAAAGTTTGCCACAAAGGTTCAAACATTAACTTAGGATATATAGACCCAAGAAAATATAAATATAGACAAACAGCGTTTGAGAGAGAAGGAAATATCACAAGAAAGAAAAGGATAGGGAGTTAATGTACTGCACTGCAACAGATTTTTGAATGACAAGTCGACCTAGTCGACCTACGATGACCTACGATGATGACGGCATGTCATTTTTATCACGCTTTTATTAGATCAGGGTGTATGTATGTATGAATGTATGTAACGGAATTTTTGAGCTCAATTTTCAACTTCCAGAAATCGGATTAATTTTAAACTCTGCACACGTATTAAGTACCGATGACAATGCAATAATTTGATAAGAGTTTTCCATTATCCTTATTAACTAGAAAAATAAAAATAAATAATAGTTTAAAAAACTAAAACAAACACGCTTTTATTGCTAACTAAAAAAGATAAAATAATAATCTGAGTACACGGAATTTATATTACAGTAGGTAGAGTAAAAAGCGTGGGGTGCTTGGTATAGTAGTATGTGACAATCATCTTATTATTGGCAACTATAAAAAGAGAAGTATGAAAACGTCAGAAAGTGCACCCCACGCTTTTTACTCTACTGTAATATAAATTCCGTGTACTCAGAAATTATTTTCTCTTTTTAAGTTAGCAATAAAAGCATGTTTTAGTTTTTTAAACATTCATTTTTACATCAGCCTCGACCCTAGTCTGGTCAAGACCAAAAAGTTGTACTGCTGCCGTCACGTTAGTGCTTGTTCACGTAGACCCGCGGGCGCGGTGACGAAGTATCAAACAGATGAAGTAAGAAACGCACTGCGGTCTAAGTAGGGACATAAGTGTATTACAAGGCCTTAACCCCCGATTCTGTGTTAAATAACTAGTACTAGAAACTTTTCAATGTAGACTGAGATTGAATAGTATCATAGAGATTCATATTACGTGGATGACATAATACATACCTGTGCAGCACTTCTTCTAAGGTCCGGCAGGAAAGTAGACACCACCCTCATGGCTCCCAGCAGATTTACATTTATTGTTTTCTCTATCATGCTTGGCCGTTGCCACTCGTAGTCGCCTATGGTCATCACCCCGGCATTGTTCACGATTGCGTGTAGCTCTAAAGTAATTAAAAAGATTACAATCCTAGTCCTAAGGCGAGATCTTTTCAAAATCTATCGTTATCATCGTGTTAAAGTACTTAGGTACACAAAATTGATAAACTCAAAAATAGATTTTAACGACTAGTTTTTAAATACCTAAGCTAAAATTTTTGCAGTAGATAGTTTTTAAAACTAGCATTCTACTTACTGAAAAATAAGGTATACAGGTAGTATTGTTTTATTTTTAAATATGTTTTTTGGCATAACCTGTATGTAGTTTACATTGTTTAGGTCATGCTCTTCGTTTATGAGTAACTTTCTCTGTTGTTCAGGTGACCACTCGTTTTCATATAGGTACTCACTATAGTTCGGATTGTCTCTTATCAGCTTATCGACGTAACTTTTGAACTCTGTTACACTATTTTCGTCTGTGACGTCCAAGGTGCAGGGATGTGCGCATAGCTTCTTCAGCGCGTGGGCAGCTTGGGTCTCCGTGCCTTGCAGCATCCCAGCAACGGTGACCAGGCCTTCACGGGCTGACCTGGCCGCAATGGCCCAGCCGAGGCCACTGTCGCAGCCTGTTATAGCCACTACTCGGGTAGACATAGTTTTCTGTAAATGTCATGATGATTACAATTGGAGTAAGTAACCATCTATTTTACAATGTGGAGACGACTATGCGACAATTGCCTGTCTGTTATGCTTTGATGCATTTTTAAGGTACACATGCAGGTGTCGAGTAGTGACGCTTTGTATGTGTGCCAAAAGACGTCAAAGCGTATCAGCAGACACTTTATATATTTGTATTAGTCGTCTCCACTCTATGTACCGCTCTACTCTTATTAAGTAATTTAAGAAGAGGGGGTAACTAAATAAAGTATATAATAATACTTACACTTCACCAACTCTTAACCGTTCAATTAAGACTTAACCAGATGATTAGTGTCAGCGCCATTGTTAATTCTACATAAAATGCTACTAGCCGGCAGTTCATGAAGTTGGTGAACTCGGACCCTCGAATGTTGTTTTATTCAAGGCAAAACATATAAATGAATTACATGTAAGTAGTTTGATAACGTACCTGTTTAAGTGATGTTTGAAGAAATCGCAGCGTCCTCTATAATATAGATAGTTTAAAAACTGTCAAGCCGTGCAAATATAAGCAAGGTCCGCAAGAAACTGACCGCTGTACAAATAAGATCCCTGGCTGACTTGTTGCATATGAAACGGGTTTCGGGTTTCGTTGCATATAAACAACGAATTTCATGTTTATTTTTATCACGGTTTACGGTCATGAACATTTTGTTGTACTGTTATTCCCCTTCCTGTAGTAAAACAACTTTGAAGCGATAACTACCTGGATTCGGGTGAGAAGCGAGGGTGGGCCATAAAATTGAGAGTGTTCCTCGAATAAGCTCGTAATTTATTTATTACAAACTCAGGTAGGTAACTAAGTACTTAACATCGATGTTTCCTGGTCGGTATAAAGGAATGATATTGCTAAAAGCGTTACTTTCGACTTATCACATCACATACTTACTAACCCCTCTGTTGTCCCAGAGTTCCGTGAGGTTGGAACTACAAAGAGCTTTTGTTCCGCGGGTAGGTATTGTTTTCGTATGATAACTTGCCTAAGTCACGAAGTTTCGTCAAACATTAAAATTGGCCCACCCTACGATGAAAACGTTGAATACTTCGACAAAGAGACGCCAATAAAAGAGGATTGTTTCAGCACGAATACCCATCTGAGAGATTAGACCTATTGGACGGAAACAATCTTGTATTTCTGGTTGACTTAATTCAGGATCCGATCTGCGGGGCTAAAAGTGTTGCGGGAGATATAACCACAAATAACATTAAGCCCTTTCTCGACGCCTATTTCGCCGATTAAAATATTTGTGTAATTTAAATTTCATCCGATACCCGCCACCACAGATTGGGCAAATATTTTCGTAAAAGTAGGGACTCTGACACTGAGAAATGAAACAACTTTTTTTGTTTAAAATCTTTATTGCACAATAAAAGTTGGACAACTTAATTAGCGGACTTAATGCTAAAAAGCATTTCTGCCAGTCGAACCTTTAGGTCATGCAGAAAATATCAAAATAATGGTCTCCAATCCGTGTTTAAATATGGATAAATTCGAAAGTCGTGATACCAGTTCAAGCGAAAACGTAAAATCCTTTTATTAAAATGGGACTCCAATTATTGGCATGAAAAAGTTTTCCAATTACGCACAAATTGCTCGCCGAATATAACGGCAACTTTGAAGGTGTAACAAGAGTGTACGTAGATTAGGCACTTATTTTCTTATATGAAAAATATATGTTTCAGTTCATAGAATATTCAGAGATATAACGGAAACATATACCAAGCCGGTACTGACTACACATAAGAAAAAACGATAACCTTTTAACACGTAGGCTGCCATTGAAGAAATATTATTTTTTATATAAAAACTTTTTGATGAAATGTGGCGCGGAATGTTAAGATATGAAAATATATCTAACTTAAAATGAAATCGGTTCGATAGTTTTCAAAATACTTAAAAAAAACCTGACGAGGTCACCGGTGACCGGCGTCGCGCTGTGAAGCGAAAATATGAAAAACCGTTAAGAAGGCGCCGCATTGACCGCAACCCCGGTCACCGCTCCCCGCAGTTTGGCTTGTTTTAATAAGTCCCATCGTTATGTTTAAGATTTTTGATTCTAATTTTAATGTTATTTTTGATTGATACTTTGCTACTAATAATTAATGCGCTGTGATTTTCATACAAAAGTTTAATTTTCCCTTCAACTAAATGTTCAACCCTTAAGATTCTCATATGCATGTGTAGAACATTTGAGATTTGAAATAGTATTTTTCTATTATGTTATTCTACCACATTATATGCTAAGTTATGCTAAGTTTTATTAAAATCAAGCTATTGGATACGTGATAAAAGCACATACAAGTAGATGTTCACTTATTACAAACTGTCATGTTCATAATTTTAGAAGTATCTTCGAAAAATAATTGAGTAGATAGAAACCACGCCAAAGAAGTATTCTACAGCGCCACTCCGGTCACTTCAGTACAGAAAATCTATCAGAAACGCATCTTACGGCGCACAAATTCGTTCCAAAAACAGGTCTACCTTGAGGTCACCGGTGACCGTAATGGCGCGTAGATGTAGGTAAGGGTCCGGTCACCGGTGACCGGGGTGGCAGCTAACGTGTTAAGCGGACCGGGACACGAAAAGATTGGCAAAACACAAAATTGTGTCGCTTCCCAACGGAGGCGCTCTAATTGTGACGTGGT
This sequence comes from Pyrausta despicata, assembly GCA_963921415.1. Lineage (NCBI taxonomy): Eukaryota > Metazoa > Arthropoda > Insecta > Lepidoptera > Crambidae > Pyrausta > Pyrausta despicata. The sequence goes on from OY992853.1 coordinate 9,251,856, forward strand.
GCGGATATTTACTGTCGCATCGTTCTTTATTTGTTGCATTGATTTTACATAAATTTCCGACCCTGTGGGAGCGTAGATTGTGAATGGTGCGATATTGGGTTTCGGGGATCAGTGACGAAGCGTTGACAAATTAATTATATTCCTTTTTGGGAAGCCCGTTGCCGGGCGCTCTTCGTATGCCGACGATAATGTTATTATTTCTAAAATATATTTTTGATTACGCACTCTATCCTTATTTGCGGAACCAATATTTTTTGCTCCACTCATTTTCGTAGGCGCGTCTTTTTGTGAGTTTTCTCTCATGTGGTGATTACATTTTTTTCGATTTCAACTCGTATTGGTTTTTAGGGTTCCGTACCTCAAAAGAGAAAAACGGAACCCTTATAAGATCACTTTGTTGTCCGTCCGTCCGTCTGTCAAGACCGTTTTTCTCAGGAACGCGTGGAGGTATCAAACTGAATATGATACTTAGGTCTACTGTCCCTGGAAGCTGTAGAAAAATCAACCTTTTAAGCCAAGGCAATCAAAAGATACAGCCATTTAGGCCGCAAATTTTCGAAACTCGCACGGGAATCAAGACCTACAGGGTACTTCCCGTAAACTTAGAATATTGAAATTTGATACGAAGTCGCGTCTTATAGTACAGATATAGGAAAAAAATATTTTTTACAAATTTTGAAAATTTCAAAGTTACTACTCCTTATCTACAGGTTTGTACGGAACCGTCGGTGCGCGAGTCCAACTTGCACTTGACCGGTTTTCTAATTCAGGATGGGAAAATACTGGAAATCGTAGGTGTTACAAATTGGCTTTTTAATGAATTGTTGATGGAAAAAGAAAATCGTAAAAAGCGTTTCCATTGCGCTTAACACTATTGGAATAACTATGAATATATTTTTTCTATCGAAGAATTCGCAATAAATCAAAGGCTACGAAATATCGACAAATATACTGTATTACTGCTTTTGCATATCTCAAAGAAGAATGATTTACACAGCTTCATATTGCATTCCCGTCAGCAGCACGTTTTGTCTTTCCCGTCACATCTTTTTAAGGAAAAATCCGTTCGTAGTTCGTGCGGGGAGCGGTCATTCGGCCGACACTTTTAAGGAGAAGGGCACTCCGGGGAAATCTGCACACCCTCGCCTTTGATAATAGTGTTTGCTCATTTGAGTGTGCTCCTGGCCGGATTGTGTTCCGCGGTTAATGGCGCGGGTAGAGCTTGCGCTTAAGATGCGTGCAAGCGAACGTTATGATTCAGTCTGCGGTGAAATTGTGAACTATTTATCCAGAATTGGAGCTACCCGTAAATTCTAAATAATTTATGTAAGCGTACAAAAGCTATTTGTTAACTTTGTTAGTTTGGAAATCTGTGGGTGAAAACATAGAGGAGAAAAACGTCTCTGTGCTCCTTACAATCACAATAACTGCAGGGGAATCACTGACTGTCGTTTAGCACTATCAATAACACGTTTAGTTATTTGAAGACGACAGTGTGTTAGTTGAGAAAACTGGTGAATCAATTTGTTTTACGATTCCCCAATAATTTGGTAACGACAACGAGAATGTAATTTTGCTAACTATAATTAGTTTAGTAGATATTTTAAGATGTTTAAAAAGTTTTATGGAGGGATTAAAAGTGGACATGACATAAGCCCCAAAGAGACAAAGTACCGTATATTATTATATCCTGCGACCAACACCTGCGGCACCGTGACGTTATTCGAGGGCAGATAAGGAAAACATAGACAGATAGATAACTCTTTTTTGCACACCATCAAAAAACAACATTCACAGAAAGATGCACAATTCAGGCGATCTTTTCGCTAAAAGCATTCAGACAACCATCGGGTTAAGGATATTGTTATTTACAGGAAGGGGGAGTGTGTTGCAAACGTCATGGCGATAGGTATGAGAGTCATGACAAAAAGAACCTGAAGAAAATATCGATTCCTATGCGATTCTCGATCGAAATTATTGTTTGATGTTCGGAATGAAGATGAAGGAAACCAGGTCTCTCTCGTGTTGCACCAAGTATTATACATTTCAGACTGAAGTAACTAGGAAAACATTAGAATTTTGATAGATTGACAGTTAATATCTTTTTAGTACATAAAATTTGGAAATAGGAAAGCTGAAAAAGGTGGGTGGGTGATGCTGGTCGCCAAAATTTAATTTCAAAAGAAGTAATAAAGAATAGGAAGCACCATTGAAAGTTTATTTGAATACAATAAAGACAAAAAAACATTACTTATTCATAGGATCATAATAATGAAAAAAGAAGTAAGGTACGAACATTTCACTTTTACCTTACACGATTTATATACTACGCTCCTATGTGCTTTGTTGAATCACTCCATGTTAATAACTTGAATAACAAGGGATCTTGTGATTATTGTTCTGGCGCGTTGCTAATGCCGACCACTGTTCTGTAGTACTTGGGATCGTCGAGAGAGTCGACGAGGAAAGTACAGAGGTTCCACTTCGAAACGTATCGGCCAGGCGATTTTTCGGGGTTTACCACCACCTGGACATCATGACTGGGCTGATCTGAAATAACAGAAATAGATGTAACGAAAACCCATTGAACTCCGTTCGGCCGAGTCCGGCCCGCGAAACAGTAGAAAATTGATTGTGTAATCTTTGGACCGGTTTAAGAACAAAGTACTCGCTCATCACTTTCAGTTGATTTTAAATATATACGATTATTCTGCAACTCTGAACGGGCTATCTGATCTGGTCGTTGACAAAACGGTGCTTTATCTTTATATAATTTGAACACAAATACATCACATACCTACTTATATTGTCTCACCCGTCCATTCATCCCAGGATCATAGACCTGACTACACCCGACCAGACAGAAAGCCGATGCCTACGCCACTCGATCACGGGGTCGTCACTTACTTACCAACAATGTAAGGAGGAAAGACTGCAATCCAATCCAGGGGGCTCTCCTCCAACGCTTGGTACATCCTCTTGTGGTCCTCATTTGTAGTGACATACAGTTGGGGCACTACCTTCTCCGGCCCCCAGAATAGGAATGCGGATATGCAAGCTGACACAGTCCTCACGTTCTTCTCTTGCATGGCATTTATGATGTTCTTCGTGCCTTCGGACAAGATTGTTATGGGCTCCAGACTGGCTGGGGTGCCTAATACGATGACCACGCCGTCCATGCCCTCCACTGCGGCAGCGACGGATTCTGGCTTTAGCACATTTCCCTCGAAAATCTCAACGTTATCCTTGATGTGCAATGGTATTTTGGATGGATTGCGGACAAACGCTCGGACCGATAATCCTGCGAAAACAAGTATGTAACTTAATTTTCTGGTATTAATAATTAAATATTAAAAACGAGGAGATACGCACCTTTCTTCACGGCAGCCTCAAGGGCACAGCTCCCTATCCTGCCGGTTGCACCAAAAATTACGATTTTTTTGATTTCTAGAACGAAATAGCAACGTCAATCAGTGCACAGTAGATTCATAAAAAGTGCTAAGAGTTAAAAGAGTGGGTTTACCTTCCTCAGTAGCCTGTACAACCACCAAAAACAAAAGCACGACCAAATTATAAACAAGACACTTCATTGTTAACGATTTGCTGTGTTTGTTATCGATCAAGGCAAATTAATAAATGATGTCGTTCAAATTCTACCTTCTTCAATGTCAAGTAAGATGGAGAAAATCTGGTAGTGGGTATTGGCCGCTAATTACCTGTTGATTGTGTTTATAATAAAAATAATTGCAATTATAATTTTCTCGTATGCAAGCCCCTGACACTGATTGTAAGTTAACGTCGTTTACGAGTCGCTTAATAAACATTAACACATACCGTTATATTACGTCGGTTAATTGACGAAACAATTAGTAAATCAATTTGTTATACGATTTTCTAAAAAAAATTGTAACGAGAATCCAATCTCGATATCGATTTGTTATTCTTGTAAAATTTAAAAGATGTTTGAAGAGTTTACTTGAAAGGAGTATAAATTAATCACGGGTATTATTTTGTTATTTCAGGCCAGAGAGGAAGATTTGTCCTCTGTATGAAATACACAAGGAACGATTGGAATCAATTCAGAAAAGGTTTCTTTATCACTTGTCCTATCAGTGCAAGATAGCTAAGATGTTACCAACATACGAATCCCGTTTAGAGTATTTTAAAGATTTATTACTAGAAGATCGTCGTAAACTTTTAGATTTTGACGTGACAACGTCTTATAAATTGGTTTGCCGGGTGACACTTCAAGAAACTGCGTTACGCTGCTCCGCTCACGTTCCGCGCTCACAATGAGAGCGAGTGAGAGGCACGCGTCCCTTCGACTCGGGCATGGTTAGCCCGCCTAAGAGCGAGTGAGACAGACATAAAAAGTGAAAGGCACGCGTCCCTTCCACTCGAGCACAGTTAACCCGCCTAAGAGCGAGAGAGACAGAGCGAGAGAGAGAGAGTGAGAGAGATAGGCATACACACCGGTTCATGTTATACGAATGAATATTCACATTAAAATTATTTTACCACTCAAAGTCGTTGTCACGTAAAACTTTCGCCCGTATACCGACTTTACAGGCAACCAATTTTTATGTTTTTATTCAAATTTATAAATAGTAATAATATCTTAATATCGATTGCGCTGACTTCTTGATGAGAATCAGTTACAACGTCCCTGGTATATTGGCTCGATTATCCAGATATTTGCCTTTTAACGCAAATCCTATCGGACTAAACTAGGTCATTTTTCAGCCATTGATAGAATTCAGTCTCAATTCAGTAAGATTCGTCCGTGGACACGATTGATATGTAATATTCGCAACGCAAAATTAAGTCCACACTCATTAAATTATTTTGTACGAATCCAAAGTAAATATTAACTTTAAAAAAATATTCTTGTCATTGTGATTAATTAACAATAAAAATAAGTAAAATATACATATTGAGGCCCTATTTTTTCAATAGTCAGTTTTTTTTCTTTATGGCTTTGTCGTTAACGTAGCCATTATCAAGTAAAAAATAGTCAGTTAATGCTTATGAGTAAACAACATTTCATGTTTTTAAAAGTCGTCATTGCATGTAAAAGTCAAAACTAAAGTAGGCCGGTTCATATTTACAAGTCCTACTCGTATAATTATTTATTTGTCTACTGAAAAATCAGCCCATAATCTGTTGTCAATAATGTTATCTGTGCATGCCGCGGCAGCCTGTGAGTTAGGCAACTCTTTCAAATGACCCCCCCTAATGATCAGTGTATATCAACATGTGGTGTATGCTTTGTTGGTTTTCCTTATTAAATAAATAAAAAATGACACTAAAATCTGCAAACGTTAACTTTCCTATGAAATTCGAAGATAGCTGAGTATAAAAGTTATGATTACATTACTTGTTGACAATCATGATAAAATTTTGCTCGTAGGTTCATATTTACCTGGCCGGTATCTTAGTTTGGTATGTAAAAATCAGGGGTTAGATTCCAATTCAAAACATAATGGGCAAACAGCAATTGTGCATTTCACATGTAAACGTATTTATTTATTAGCAATGAAATATTTATCCGATTGGGTATAATTTAAGTGTCGCAGTTGGCTGTACTGCGTCAATAGATACCGCAGCGTTGCGGCGCGGCGGCGGATAGCGATACAAACAAAATGGCTTAGTTGGGTTGTTATCTTACCACAATAGAATGAAACTTTTCAAGAATTTTTTTTATGCATTTTTATTTTTATGTGGTAACTTAAACGAGAAAATGTTTCAGAATTAGTAGCAAAAATGTTGTAGATAACATTGGCACCTTTTGTAAGGTAATCGATCTGTTTATGAGCTGCATTTCCTTTTGTTGGATTGCGTTTTTATTTTCAAAGACTAGAAGTAAATCCGCTCTGAGTACCTACCTCCTCATAATTGAGGTGAGGCATGTGCCCAGCAGCGGGACGTATATAGTTTGATGAGTAGACGTAAATCATGATAAAGTAATGCTTGACAAACTTATCTAAATTAATTTATAAAATCAACCTAACGCCATTAATTTTATTATAGCCCCTGAAGCGCATTCTATCTAGCGCATCTAAGAGGAAAAAATGTTTCTTGTAGTAGAAAAAGAAGCTTTTCTTTTACACCATTTCTCAGATATTTACGTTAAGCTTAAAATAATCCCTACTAATATTATAAATGGGTGTACAATTTGTTTGTTTACTTGTGTGTCCTTCTTCCGACAGAACAATGTTACGAAATGTTTTGTGTATGCAGGTAGGTAAGAGGCTGGAGAGCGACATAAGCTACATTAGCCTTTGTGTAGAAATTGAAAAGTCATTATTTTCATTCAAAAGTTTTTTATTTAATTACATTTTTGAAACCTTAATATAGTTGCAAAACCTGCTTAATTGCAAGTAGAGTCTCTAGAAGTCATTTAGACCTCGTAAGGTTACAAACCTCGTAAGTTCAGAGTAGGACTCCTTCCTGCACTCTTTAGGTCATGTTCCTTGAGCATCGTCGATATATAACGAGCGCATCATGTTGCCTTGTAGTAAGTGAAGACGTCACATGACTTTACTCGACGCCATTGACATGTGACGCGCGATATTTGTCGGCTTAATGTCTGTTGCTAGGATCCATCTCAAACTTACCAAAATTAAGGCTTGAGTTCTAAAATATTAGTCAGATACATATTTTGGGTTATAATCTAGATTACATTTACCTTACCTGATTGTTACCTGTTTTGTGTCTATACGAGTATAATAATAAATTAATAAATTTCATTTCCATGATTGTGTTGGGCAAATATTTCATATTTTTTCAATATTTTTATAATAAAATGTAGGCAATTTTCTTAAAAATAAGTACAAATTTTCTATAGATAGATGTTAGATTATGTCTTTCTATACTTTGAATGGAACTTGCAAAACTTAATGAAATGTTTGCTTCTTTGAACAGTTTTTAAATGTGACTAAGTGACTAGCGGACACGGCAGACGTTGTGCTGCCCGTTGTATTTTTTAGTTTTTTCATCATTAAAACTTTCCTTGTTCACTGGAAGTATCCAGGAATATTTTGAGACTAAAATTATTCAAATCGGTTCAGCCGTTCTCGAGTTTTAGCGAGACTTACGAACAGTAATTCATTTTTGTATGTCAGATTATTAAAATATGGAATTTTAAATCAATACTCTCTTTGTCATTTAATATAAACTATATTAAACTAGTTGCTCTCCTAATCTATCATCATGTCATAATCTCTAGTTAGTAATAATACTCCTAATCGTTGGGATACACTGAAACACGTTAGTATACAGAGACAGCACGACCGTCCCGCACAGCATGTCGGCGCGCTTCCCGCTCACGACGCCTGACACAAAGTACTTCCCGCCGTACAGCATCATCAGCGGGCCTCCGGAGTCACCCTTGCCTGTGTCCTCGCCCGTGTAACCAGGTTGCACAGGTTGACAGCCTCGAAAGCCCAGGCTCGATAAGAAACTTTGTAAAACCCAAAATAAGAGAAGGATGTAAAAGATTGGTAGGTAGGTAGCTACTTACATTTGCATAAAAAAATGCCTTGTTAAAATTTATTACGACTTTATTTGCACTAAAGATAACAACTAACTAAAATGACACTCGCCTATTAATTGGTAATGATACTGCGTATCCACGGTATGTACTGAAACACGTTAGTATACAGCGATGGCACGGCCGTCCCGCACGGCGCGTTGGCGCGCTTCCCGCTCACGACGCCTGACACAAAGTACTTCCCGCCGTACAGCATCATCAGCGGGCCTCCGGAGTCGCCCTTGCATTTGTCCTCGCCCGTGAAACCAGGTTGCACAGGCTGACAGCCCCCAAAGCCCAGGCTAGATAAGAAACTTTGTAAAACCCAAAATAAAAGGAGGCTCTAACAGATTGGTAGGTAGGTAGATACTTACATTTGCATGGAAAAATGCCTTGTTAAAATGTATTACGAGTTTATTTGCACTAAAGGTAACAACTAACTAAAATGACACTTGCCTATTAATTGGTTATGATACTGCGTATCCACGGTATGTACTGAAACACGTTAGTATACAGCGATGGCACGGCCGTCCCGCACGGCGCGTTGGCGCGCTTCCCGCTCACGACGCCTGACACAAAGTACTTCCCGCCGTACAGCATCATCAGCGGGCCTCCGGAGTCGCCCTTGCATTTGTCCTCGCCCGTGAAACCAGGTTGCACAGGCTGACAGCCCCCAAAGCCCAGGCTAGATAAGAAACTTTGTAAAACCCAAAATAAAAGGAGGCTCTAACAGATTGGTAGGTAGGTAGATACTTACATTTGCATGGAAAAATGCCTTGTTAAAATGTATTACGAGTTTATTTGCACTAAAGGTAACAACTAACTAAAATGACACTTGCCTATTAATTGGTTATGATACTGCGTATCCACGGTATGTACTGAAACACGTTAGTATACAGCGATGGCACGGCCGTCCGGCACGGTGCGTCGGCGCGCTTCCCACTCACGACTCCTGACACAAAGTACTTCCCGCCGTACAGCATCATCAGCGGGCCTCCGGAGTCGCCCTTGCATTTGTCCTCGCCCGTGAAACCAGGTTGCACAGGCTGACAGCCTCGAAAGCCCAGGCTAGATAAGAAACTTTGTAAAACCCAAAATAAGAGGAGGCTCTAACAGATTGGTAGGTAGGTAGATACTTACATTTGCATGGAAAAATGCCTTGTTAAAATGTATTACGAGTTTATTTGCACTAAAAGTAACATCTAACTAAAATGACACTCGCCTATTAATTGGTTATGATACTGCGTATCCACGGTATGTACTGAAACACGTTAGTATACAGCGACGGCACGGCCGTCCCGCAGGGCGCGTCGGCGCGCTTCCCGCTCACGACGCCCGACACGAAGTACTTCCCGCCGTACAGCATCATCAGCGGGCCTCCGGAATCACCCTTGCACGTGTCCTCGCCCGTGTAACCAGCGGCACAGACTTGTAGCCTCGTCAGTCCAGGGTACGACTTTCGGCATTCGCTATTCGGTACCAAATTCACAACGGTAGACTGCTTGATGTTGGACTTGTACTGCCCGTTCCGGCCCCAGCCGGCGACGGCTAAGCGTAAGTTGGATAGTTGAGGGTTGTCAACGTTGAGTGGTGGCAGGCAGATTGGGCGGATGTATTCTGAAAATCGAGATTTTTAATTAAGCACTGTTTAGCTGAAAATTAGAAGACAATTATGAAGAATCGCTGGTGGGTGTGCAATGATCATAGGTCAAGAAAATTGCAAGCTGAATGCTAAATTAATAAATAGCTAGGCTAGGAAATAATCACTCATACAATGAAGGTTGTAAACCTGCAAAGCATAGACATTAATAAACTGACAAAAACGGGACTCGAACCCGCACCTCTCGCAAGCCGGGCGATTGCTCTCCCAATTGAGCTACCGTGCCACTTACTAATCGGTCCGAATTTTTTAAAGTGCTCTTTAGGCTGCAGCCAGCAATGATTCATCAGTGTTGCGATTATATATCTATAACATCCGAATGAAATGCCATTTCATGTGGTTTAATTAAATATCCCTAAAGACTACATGTCTCACAAGTCAGTCCTCAGCAGATAAGTCAAGCGTTTAAGTTTGATAACATACTCGACATAACATTCTTCATTTTACATAACGATTAGCTAGATAATCCGGGGATTGCTATTGGCTCCAGGGGAACTACTCGGTAACAAAGGTTGTATTTTTGGGTTTCAGCTATCATGCTCGCTCGCTCTATATTGCCAAAGTATACAGGGTTTCCAGGAATGAACGGTAACTTTTTATTTGTTAAGTATTTTTTTGCGTTCACAACGCTATTTTTAATTTAAAAAAGAATTAACATTTTAAAAATTTCTATTCGGTTCCGGTCATCGGGTAAGAATCGAACCCCCGACCTTTGTCCGGTTTTGAAGTCCAGTTCAATGCAAGAGCATTTAAGTGTTATGTCATAACCCTTTTAATTGCTGGTAGCTTGACCGATGCCCTATAAAAAATAATTGACCTCAGTAAAAGTGTCACTGTTTTCAAAATATTGTTTTATGCGATTTCATCAAATATCAACATTTATGGGTTTTGTTTTTTGAATACATTATTTCAGTACCAGTAAATAACTTTTTTATTTTATTTTATTTATCTTATTTATAAAAATAGGCAATTTAGAAAATGGTGTTCGTACGATATTTTATAAACCGTGACACTTTTGTTGCTAAGGTCGTATTTTTTACCTATAGGGCATCGGTCAAGGTACGTTATACGGTTATGCATTAATTCCTGGACACCCTGTAGATACACCAAGAATGGACCTTATGGGTATTGTAAATTAGAGTAGGGTCTCTGGATGCTAAGCTGAAACCGCGAAACAGACCACAAATCCAACTAAACGCACGCTTCGAGTAAGCCACTTAGCGTTGCACTAATTGGTTTTCTTATGCTAAGTCGGTGCGCTCTCAAGTTTCTGTCCGCATTGTTGTTTGAAGTTCATAAAAATGCAAGTAAGTAAGTCCTAATACTGGAAACGATTAAAATAAGGTACCTAACAGTTAGGTTTACAGCATTATTAATGACTAAACTTATCAATTATACGTAAACAAAACGGATTAGCAATTAACTCGCAAAAGATGAACACCAAGAGCGTTTTACACAGGTATTACTTTGACATAAAATATGGTTCTTAATAAAAGCCACTTGCTACTACACTGGATACTGTTTCGCAAGTACGAGTATCCTCTGTCAATTTGGTGTTATAATACTGAAACACTTTGAAGTGAACTAGTGACCTGCTGACCTAAGCTAACCTTTCAGTGAAACTACTCGTAAAATAAGCTGACGGGTCAAAATCGAGCGAACACAGCCACATTTCAGAGCTTTATTTACCTACAGCGATTAGTAAGGAACTCGTACAAGTCACTGACTTACCGGTATAGGGCGCCTCGCCGCGAAGCCTTATCAGTGCTATGTCGTTCTGAAGGCGGTTGTCATCGTATTCAGGGTGTAGGTGAACCTTTTCCGCGTGCATGACTATGTTTTCCACACACACTTCGCCTCGGCCCAGCACGTTCTTGCAGTCGCGAGGGAATGTCCGTTTATCGTACTCGGCTAGGTTTATTTCCACGCTGTAACATTAATAGTTAATTGTGACATTAAAAGTCCTAGCCGATTTTGATCACGGCGGCCAATCTCAACAGAGGTCAGCCAACTGCGCAGGAGATAATATAGTACACAAATGTAAGCGCAATACACAGGTGCACTCACTGTTTCATCACTCTCAAAGTTCGTTGAGACGGCAATTCGACATGACCGGAGAGTGATCAGGCGGAGGACCAACGGCTTAATGTGCTTTCCGAGGCACGGGGGTGTAACAACGTCAACTTCCCGACTCCGAGCTGTTTTTGAGAAATTCATAACAGAAAATCTCAGAAACAATTTCGGCTCGACCTGGGATTCGAACCCAGGACCTCTCGGGTGTAAGGAAGAAATTTTGCCACTACACCAACGAGGCTGTAACATTACAGATACTAAGGATCAGGTACCACCTGCGTCTTTCTGTCGCCGCGACTCGCTTGTGACAGCGCGTTGCAATCAACCGCGCCTATATCGTTCACATCCGTATTATGATCTTGCCATCAGAACGTTAGCAGCGTTTTTATTTAAAAAAACCGGTCAAGTGCGAGTTGGACTCGCGCACCGAGGGTTCCGTACAAACCTGTAGATAAGGCGTAGAAACTTTGAAATTTTCAAAATTGTCAAAAATATTTCTTTTATATGATGAAACTGAAAATTTACGGTTTTCGTAATTTTTCCTATATCTGGACTATAAGACGTGACTTCGTACTAAATTTCAAGATTCTAAGTTTACGGGAAGTACCCTGTAGGTTTTGATTCCCGTGCGAGTTTCGAAAATTTGCGGAAATTTGCGGCCTAAATGGGTTGATTTTTCTACAGCTTCTAGGGACAGTAGACCTAAGTATCATATAGAAATTTCAGTTTGATACCTCCACGCGTTCTTGAGAAAAACGGTCTTGACAGTCGGACGAAAGGACGGACAACAAAGTGATCTCATAAGCGGAACCCTTATTCTATTTATTATTATATTATTATTTTTCTCTTTTGAGGTACGGAACCCTAAAAATGAACCATATTATGAAATAATGATTAACAGCGCTTTTGTAGAGCCGTACGTAAGATTGGAAATAGGGCCCTGTACGCTGCAAGTGTGACCTGGCTCTTATACAGATGGACGAGACAGTTAAACCCGAACTATGATATGTCATCTTAAGCTATATGCATCAAGCTTAGCCCGGATGAGACTATAACTTTGAATTATATCGACGTTGACAGAATATCTTGAATATTACTGTTTTGTTACTAAACTATTTTTAAAAACAAGATTCCCAATACCGTGCAATCCCAGGCGATGTCATTAAGTTTCAGAAACATTAAGCATGTTTTTACAAGTCTAAAATGTGGTAAGCGTGTTGTCATGTAAATCTCAGCTTTCCGTAATTTCAACGATTCGAAACAGCTTAGGCATTTCGACCCCTGGAGAAATTCCGGGGTTAGGACAGAATATAAAGTCGCCCGGGACGCCTTGTAGTCGAGTCTAGATAATAGTGTTTGCCGTGAAACGGTGGGACTGCCTTCTTTTTAGTGATGTTTACATTTCGGAGCACTGTTTGAAGTAGGAACGGTGCAGTGAATGATTTGATTTTAAAAGACGTAGGTTAAAGTGAACTGATAGGTACTTAAGTATGTAACAGCACTCCTGTAACGGTATCTTTTCACTTCCAAATAGTTTTCATACAGAATGCAGATCTCCTGAATCTAAACAAAAATTAATCATAATTGTCCACGACTGGGGTTTTAGACTATCTACCTAACATGACATTTTGGATGAATTTCATTTATCTGATTTTAAAGTATCCAGTTACTAATATTCTATCTACCTTTGACTAAAAAATATAAAAAAAACTGTCCGTTTCAGACAAACGGATGTAACTGTAGATAGTTTTTAGTATGATCCTGACAGTTATCTCACTTTCAGTCTATATACCTCTAGAATGTCAAAACCTAACCCATAAGTTCCAAGTGTCAAACTTCAGAAGCATCAAAACGGGTGTCTAGACATGGTTACTGTTACAATTTATTGTCTACTCACTCTTTAATGGTTCCCTGGGCATCATACACGCAGTGACCAGCCGTCAGCACGTATCGGGAGCTGATGAGAGAGCCTCCACAGGAGAAAGCGGCATCCTTATCCGGATATGTGAATATTGTTTTCAGTAGGACAGTCCAGGGAAACTGCTCCAGTTCTGTCTCTTTGCCACCTGGTCGAATAAAAAAAAGATATAGGGTTAGGCCGGGATAGATGATCCAGGGGTATAGATGACCCGATTTTAATTGCATCAGTTTCGCAGATAAATTCGATTACTTTTTTCATATCTAACAAAGGAATCTTTAACTCTAATAATAGTAATAGTCCTCCTGGCCGATTTCGACCACGGCGGCCAATCTCAACAGAGATCAGCCAACTACGCAGGAGATATTATAGTGCACAAGTGTGAGCGCAATACACAGGTGCACTCACTGTTCCATCACTCTCAAAGTTCGGTGAGACGGCAATCCGACATGACCGGAGAGAGATCAGGCGCAGGACCAACGGCTTAACTTGCTTTCCGAGGCACGGGGGTGTAACACCGCCAACTTCCCGACTCCGAGCTGTTTTTTGAGAAATTCATGACAGAAAATCTCAGAAACAATTTTGGCTCGACCTGGGATTCGAACCCTGGACCTCTTGGATGTAAGGCAGAAACTTTGCCACTACACCAACGAGATCTTTAACTCTATCTTAATTGACTCAGTAGCGACAGCATGCAATTCCAAAATGAATTCAAAGATTTGCCCATTTTTCCGGTGAGTTCTATCATAAAAGTAATTTATATGGTTCGGGCATCTATACCCTGTATGGGATAGATGTCACAAAATTTAGAGGTCTGCAAAAGTCCAAAGTATTACTTTTAATATTTCGAAGACTAAGTTTTTTACTTTTCATAAAATTGTAGACAAATCTCCCAAGAATAAATTTACCTACTTCATAAATTGTTTTAATTTATATTATTGAAGTTATAGACCGATTTCAAAAAGTAAGTATTGCTGTAAGTAGCTTAAGCACTTGTGTTACAAATATCATAATCAACAGTGGTATTCAAATTCAAAAAAAAACAAAATTATTTATTGTTTCAAACATGTACACAGCTTCACAGTAGTTGGGGCCTCCTTTTAAGCATAACAATGCCTGTGCCAGGAGACTCCGCTCTTTCTAAATGTAAATTATCTTATAATGAATTACAAAAAAACTTTAAAAAATACATATAACACCAGACCAGTACAAAGAGATGTGTTCATGCACACAACCGTGACCTCTTGGTTAATAGTCAACTTCTTCAACTGTACTTTGACATTATTTGTAACACCTTTTACTCATGTGACTTGCAATAAAAATTCTGATTCTGATTCTGATTCTTAACAATTACACCAAAGTGATCGTCAAATAATAGAACAGACGTTTTTCTTAATTGTTCCCGTGTGCTACGGAGCACAGAAATGGCGATACCTTGAAAACGTCCATCGACCAAGGTTGTCGTCTAAATAAATATTTTTAGGGTCTAAGTCCTGAGTTAAAAAGCAATCTCGTAAACTACGAAGCGATAATTAAATCATCAAATTAACAACATTAAACGTATCAGTTTACACGATATTATGAGTTTCAAACCGTTCATAAGCTCATAATCGTCTATTTGGGCTTAACCTAGCTTATTTAGAGTAGGTACACTATCACATTTAGTTTAGTTAGAAACAAGAAACTGTTACTAAGTAATATTGGTTCTGTAAGGTGACACGTTGGTTTTTCAAACTTATTTTTTTCGAATAAAAATAAACAAACCAACATCGGTGTCAACTGAAAGCCGAAAATTCTGCTGAATCCCCAGGGAATCTCATTACAGTAGGACCCGACTTAGAAGTAATATGTTAATATCGGGACCCTTTTCTGTCGTTTAGTGTTAGAGAAATTGGTGTAACATTTCCTATTTTTTTACTTAGAAAAGTTGGGATTATATATTTTGTAAAGTGCTTTTTCTATAAGCAATTTTGATTTGAATTCTAGGCTTATTGTTCCAACTTAATGACAAACAGACGTACGGCGGATTACCATCCATACTTGGTTGATATACCTACTATACGCACTAAGCGCTTCGCTTCATCCTTCATAATGCGCACAGCCAAGGAATGGAATGCGCTTCCGCCGACGGTTTTCCCTCTTTCTTATAACTTGAGCTCATTCAAAGCGAAAGTCAATAGGCACCTTCTGGGTAAGCTCGCTACATCGTTGACATCTTCTTTACCTCCTAGAGGGAGAATGATGACAAGAGCGAACCCATATTGAAAAAAAAAATCTATTTCGCAGAATTGAAGCCTTTACATATAAGGTAAGAGGATATGAAAAAAAAACTTATAAATAGTGCCCAAATAGTGAACAGTTTTTGTATTATACTTATAACTAACTTCCCAGTTTAAAAAAAACCTCGAATAAGGTTCAACGGCTCATCGGATGTTGACCAGCCATATCTAAGCACCACCATAATTAAATTATTTTTCGGATAAAAAAAACGGAACGTAAAACGAAACGAAACTTTGAATAATTATTTAAAAACCGGCCAAGTGCGTGTCATACGTCCACGCATAAAGTAGGGTTCCGTAGTCAATTTTGGCTCCGCGCTGTTTTGCATTTCGCGCATCATCATCATCATCTCCCTAGCCGTCAATGTCATCATTGTAAAGTATATATTTTTATATTATTTATTATTTCGAAAGTATTCATCACAGGATACCCAAAACAATTTTAAATAAGAGTTTCCGTTCCTGTTTCTTTACGAGAGAGATTTGAAGTTTATAGGTCCAAGACTTTAGAACTTACAGGGGGGACACCGTGTAAACGACTTTGGCGGGCTATAACTCGCAAATGGTAAAGCTGATAAAAAAGTGATGTATGGAAACCCTGTCTTATTTTTATAGTCCTTTTCAACGATACTCCACACGAGGGGGTGTACTCAAAAAAATAATTCACCCCCACATGTATAGGGAGGTACCCTTAAAAAGATGTAATTTTAATTATCGTATTTTTAAAAATTAGATCTTTATGTGAAATATCCTCGAACCAAGTTACATGCAAATCAGTCCATAAACGTAGAAGATATTCTGCTGTGAAAGACTAGGACGGAATGAACGATCTTATAAGGGTTCCTTGTCGGACTACGGAACCCTAAAAACCGCTTTGAAATCGGTATCTAAGTACCTCTTCGGGAGCTGCAATGCCACAGACCGACACACACATACACCAACAGACATAAGGGCCAAGCTTATAACACCTCTCTTTTTCACCGGGGGTTAATAATATGGAAAATGTGTGAAGTTAAATGCAGTTTAGTTATAAATGCTTACCTGCAATTCGATTGTCGAAAGTAACATTGATATCTTCGCGTTTCACTCTATCAGAGTATGGTAGCCAAGATGGGTAGCCGGGGGTCGCCTGCGGCATCCAGCTGGATTGTGTGTAGCTTGGATTACTTTGTGGAGCTGCACATTAAAAAACACTAATAGCACATAGTAGAACTAACTAAAACATTATGACTTGAGAGATACATTGCATTGCAGAGATATATTTATTTTTTACCTAATTTGTGTGCACATACGATTTTTAAAAAAATATTATTTGACTTGATATTTATTGATTTATTATGTTATATTTGACTCGTAAGCGTTTTAGACTTGATCTGTAAGCTTGCACGTGTTTTTAATAAATAAATTGAAATTGCATTACCTAGTCCAGAGCGGGAAATCTAAATATCGAGTTGCAAATTGAAACCAGTATTTGTGGTAATAACATGTAATTTAAAAGTTGTCTTCGTTGGTTTTAGAATTATTATAAAAGTACGCTTACGTTTGAAAGTCTTAATAAATGCAATACATTGTAAACATAAATTTAATCGAGGGGAGTGTCAGACAACCCTCTGATATTCAACCAAAGCTACACAGAACAAGCCGACAAGTGAGTTATTTACATTCAAAGCTCAAATTAGTAGTTGTATGTGGTGGGGATTTGTCCGGATCTATTACATTTAGGATAGTTTATTACATTTAGGATGAGGTGAGAACTCACCGTTGATCCTGTCAGGGTTCGTCGACTCCAGTCCGCAGCATCCCGAATCGGGATTTGGCGGGAAGCTCGTTACCGGACACTGACCGGCCATGTTTGTTCTGCCAAAAGAATTACCGTTCCTATTTGCCGGTTGAAAATAGGGGTTCTGTATTTTGTTATCAGGACGTTTTCCTCGACGCTGGTTTGACCACGGCGACCTTTGTGGGTCGTAATCGTCATTGTAGCTTCCATCATCATCACCGTTGTCATTGTCTCCATTATCGTATTCTTGGTTACTCGTATCACCACCATATCGATTACCAGCACCACTATTCCCGTCGTAACCATTCACACCACTTGTTTGAGTTGGAAATTGATTAGCATTCGGATCTCCGTTTTTGTTATCATTTTCATACACTTGGTAACCGTTTTGGTTACGATTAACACCGTTCACCTGATTACCGTATGGATTTGCAGTTAATCTGCCATTTTGGTTATCTTGTTGACTTCCAAACTGATTGGCGCCTATTCCAATATTTCCGTTAGTCCCTTGGCCGTAGTTAGGGTTACTATCATAGGCACCACCATCGTTGGGGTATTCTTGTAGCTGGTTGCCAGTAGAACTTGGGTACCCCACATTTCCAGGGCGATTGTAATTTGGATAAAAGTAACTGTTTTTCTCCACTGTCACCGGCTTTGCTGTTGATAATAATCCTGAATTGCTCTGGACATTTTGTGGACGACTTGGTGTATTGTCTACCTGCCAGATGTTTCCAGGACAGCACACCTAGATACAGCATAAAACATAAGATATTAAAAACACTTTTAGTTGTTAGTTAGCCTGTTATTTGTGATTGATGTTTAACTAGATTGTGTTTTTATTTTTAAATATGTATCTGTATTAGTCCGTAAGGTAGGTATTTTTATAATCTATTATTTTATATTTGCCTGAAATAAATGAATATTATTAAACCACTTGACCGTTATTAGAAGCTTATTATTAATGAGATAGGCATATCCTTTTCCGTTGAATTTTGCATCTCTTTCTACCCTATAGCGCTGTCTCTTTCGCACCCCCGCCTTTTCACCTGGCATAAGTGGGGGGCGCAGGCGATTGACTGCGCGCGCGCCCATGTTCGTCATTGGCGTTAAAATTTCCGTTGAGGTAACTTGTGCTCCAAAGGATAAATCTAGGTAGAACCTAGGATACCTAGATACCTAAGTGAAATTAACTTCACGTGAGTTGCACATATATTTACTTTTTCCTAAGATTTTCTATTTAACGGTGTTACCGTTCGTAGTTAATTATTAGTTTTTAGTTTTTACTTGCTTTCTACCCCTTTTAAAGTTTATCTTTTTGGTCACTGCTACGAATCTATTTTTAGATTCTTGTAACACAAATTTTAGCATTGCTGTTAGGTCAGTAAATAAATACCCTCATTGAGTGTAACATTTTTGTTCCCTGTTACGAATCTAATTTTAGATTCCGGTGAAACAAAAATTTGGTATTTCTTTTAGGTCATTAATACCCTCATTGAGTTTTACATTTTTGGTCCCTGCTACAAATCTATTTTTAGATTATAGTAGGACATCAATTTTGTGTTTTCTTTTAGATCAGTGATTGAATTATAAGTTTGTTATAAAACTAAAGTCTTTGCAACCTAACTATGGATAACGATAGCGGCGGTCCTATTGAACCCATGGCGGGTCCCTCTGGTGTGAAACCGCAACGTAGTAAATCAGATAAACGTGATCGTCGTGCTAGATCTACAAGCTCTAGTAGCAGTAGTAGTGATTCGTCTTCATCTACTAGCTCTTCCGGATCTTCGCAAGATTCGAGGAAACAAAAAAGAAAATCGCATCGTCATCGTTCTAAAAAGCAAAAGCGCGAACGTCGTCTTTTGGAAAAATTAACTAAAGAAGTGGGTGAATTACGAAATATCGTTAGTAGAGAGGATAGTTTTCGTGATAACGATAATGAATCATTTGTGTCCGATGTCAGTCGAGATCTTTACAATGAGTGCTGTGCAGCGCAGACTTTTCCTACTCCTAATAATAATGATTGTGATTCTCTGCATAATTTAACTTTTAATATTGAAACGAAAACGAAGGACCCCGCGGTACCCTCAACTCCGGATGAATATTTAAAAATGTTAAATGAGGTTCAACGGTTCGGTAATAGGGCGTGGTCTGAAGTTCGCTATTTTGAAACTCAGAAATTGTATAACCACTCGCCGGGATTTACAGAACTAGAAACAAACGAAGAGGTTAAGGCGTATGACAAAATACGCCACCTAGCATACTCTGATAAATCCTACGCCGCGATTACCTTTGGTATTTTAAAGCAGAAAGAAGCCTTCCTACAAAGCTGTCGTAATTTACTAGCTTGGTCTAAAACACCAGACGCTTCTCTCAATAACCTTGACGAGAAAATTAACGAATTCTTTCTGAACGGCGATTTCCATAAGGTATCTTCTGACTTGCTACAAATGTCTTGCGGTCATAGAGCTGAAACCATAGAAATGAGAAGGGATGGTATTCTCAAGTGTGTTCGTGACCCTTTGGTCAAGTGTAAATTGGGAAAAATCCCCCCGTCGAATACTCACTTATTTGACCATGACGCACTGACTGCGGCAGTTGAAAGTGCAGGTGGTATAAGGAAAGCTTTTTGGCCAGCAAATAGCAGCGGAAATGCTTCGCGAGCAAAATCCTCCAATGCTGTACGTCACCCCTCGCAGGGGCACGCCCGTCATAATGTACCATCGCGTGGTAGCTTAGAACCTTGCTGCAATATGGCGCCAAGTGCGCATACAAGCTACTCATTTAACCAGCCCTCGCAGGGCGGTTGTCGATCGCACATTCCATCAAAAGTACATAACAATGCTCACCAAGAGCAGCGTTACCAAAGTAACAACAACCGAACTGTGTCATTTCGATCTCGCAGATCTGGACAAAGGTCATCGACACAAAGAGGCCAGAAACGACCCTTTTCGCCCTCTGGCAACAGAGGAGGCAAGAGACAAAGGCAATGACTCAGACACCTTCCAAGCCGGTCGGTTAGCACAGTTTGTCAGTCACTGGAAGGAAATGGGGGCACCAGATTTCATTCTGAAAATAATAAAAGGGTATCGCATACCCTTCCTACACAAGCCACCCTTAAGGACACCGGACTGGCAAAACCATCCATGTCGCACTTTGGAATCAGCCGAAATGTCGTTGATTGTTCAAAAAATGAAACAGCAAGGTGTTCTAAAAGTAGCAGGTGTCTCCCCGAGCTTTATATCACCGCTGTTTCTTGTACCAAAAAGCGACGGCTCAAGCCGCCCTGTGTTCAATCTGAAACTGCTAAACCGATACGTGCTAACCGACCCGTTTCGTCTTATAACTATGTACCGTGTACCGGACTTTCTTCAACCTCGCGACTGGATGTGCAAAGTGGATTTGTCGCAAGCGTATTTCAACCTTCGAATAGCAAAGTCACACAGGCGGTTTCTACGCCTCCTGTACAAAGGCGAATTGCTCGAGATGACGTGTCTCCCTTTTGGACTGAGTACAGCACCGAAGGTTTTCGCTTGCCTTACCAACTGGATTGCGCAAATCCTCCGAGAAAACGGTGTAAGGGTCATCGTGTACCTCGACGATTATCTCCTTGCAAATCAGGACCAGGAAACGTTATCCAGTCATGTCGACATGCTTTTAGGAACGCTGGAATACCTCGGATTCCAGATAAATTATACCAAGTCGATCCTTGTCCCTCAAAAAATTATGATCTATCTAGGCATTGTCTGGGATCCTTGGCAAAACCTAAAATACCTTCCTCCGGAAACATCTGCCGTTGTTGCCAAAAAAGTCGACCACATCTTGAGAATTGGCAAAATATCGTTGAAGGAACTACAAAGTCTCGTGGGTTCGCTGAATTTTGCCAGTTTCGCAGTCCCTCGAGGAAGGCTAAATCATCGCGAGACCCTCAAGTTCCTAACTACTTTACCCGAGGGTCAGACAAAAACCAGATACAATATTCCGTGTCAGGTGATGGCAGAAATGCACTGGTGGCAACAGAATCATTACTTGGCCACACGTATACACGTTCCGCCAACGACACATTTTCTGGTCACCGATGCGTCGGATATAGCATGGGGAGCTCAAATCGACAACCACAGGATTTTTGGGACTTGGGAGAGCGAAGAGAAACACCTACATTGCAACCAAAAGGAAATGTTAGCTGTCTACAAGACTTTAGAATCCCATGCGCCGCACATGGCTCAGAGCTCAGTGCTGATTCAGTCAGACAATCGGACTGCCGTAGCGTATCTCCGCAACGAAGGCGGGACCAAGTCTCAAATACTTATGAATCTGGCTCGAAGGATATTTCAAATCTTAGACGATCATCAAATTCATCTGAAAATTCAATACATTCCCGGCAAATTCAACAGCCAAGCGGACTGCCTGTCCAGGCTCCGCCGACCTCCGGAATGGCATTTACTACTGGAGTGTGCAACAAAGATCTTTTCGAAGATGGGAACACCGGTGATCGATTTATTTGCATCCAAAACAGCTCGAGTGGTAGCCAACTACGCATCTCTAGATTGCAAGGATCACAACGCGATGTTTCACGATGCGTTCAGCGTAACCTGGAACTTCCCACTTGCATGGATTTTCCCTCCTCCATTTCTCATTCCCAAAATACTGATACACCTCAATCAGGCCACAGGAGTATACCTGGTTGTGGTACCCCGGTGGGAGAAGGTGTTCTGGAGAGCCGATCTCAAATCTCGAGCCATAGCAGCCCCGTTCACGTTGACGAACCTGAGTCGGTGTCTGATCGACACAACGACGGGCCTGCCACCACCTCGAGTTCAAGATATAACTCTAGAAATCTGGAAGTGTGGGGGTGGACAGAAAAAACAAAGTCTTGGAACTTAAGCCAGATAGACCTGCTTAGATCATCCTGGCGACCGTCTACATGGAAAACATATCAAGTGGCTTGGAATCGCTGGACGGCGTGGGCTGATCAACACAATATAAATCCAACAAATCCGGAAGGTTCGGACTTAGCCCGATTTCTTGCCGATCTCTATTTGAAAAACCACTTTTCTTACAATACAATTACTCTCCATAAATCTGTGATTTCCACGCTCTGTAATGCAGAGTTGTCTGGTAAATTAAGTGAAAATGTGTTAGTTAAACATATTTTAAAAGCTATTTCTTTAAAAAAACCTAAGGATTCAAAGCCACCTGTTTGGGACATTAAAGTGCTAACATCACATTTAAGTAATTACCCTATAAATGATAAAAATGTTTTTCATGTTGTACGACACACAGCATGCCTGTTAATTCTTTGCTCTGGCCGTAGAATACATGATTTGACGCTTCTAAGTGTGGATGGTAACCACTGTATGCTTAGCGATGATTATGTTACTCTTTGGCCTCAGTTCGGGTCAAAAACAGATTGTAGTCAGTATAGACAGTCAGGCTGGAGACTAATTGCTAACCCACAAAACAGAAATCTAGATCCTGTATATTGGCTTAAGAAAACTATAGAGGTTTTAAATGAAAGACGACGTAAATCCGGATCGAATAATTTATTTATAACATTTCGTGGGTCACCCTCTCCTGCGTCCCGTACAGTGATAGCAGGGTGGATTAAATCGATCATGAAACAAGCTGGAATTGTTGCGACTCCAGGAAGTGTACGCTCTGCGGTAGCTTCAAGTAACTGGATTAATAATTTCCCTCTCGATGAAATTTTGGCCAGAGGAAACTGGAAGTCTCTTGAAACCTTTCAAAAATTTTACCGTCGTGAAGTGCTTAGTTCTACACCGAATCGTTCAACCATCACAACGCTTTTTAATCCTGTAACTTAATGCTAAAGAAGGAAAGGTTTACTTGTTTTTGTTTCTCATGTTATAATGATTTACTTTCATTATCATTGAATTGAGGCATAGGTAATAATTAACACTGCTGATTGTTTAAGAATTAAAGATAAGTCTTTTTCAATAAATTACAATGAGTAACATTTGTAATTAATTATATTAATAAAATTGTTTTTGTTCATGTATTTTTATATTTTTATTTTTATTCAACCATTTTTCGCACATAACATTACATAAATACACTAACTTTTCACCAGGCGATAACAAACAGGTCTCATTAATAATAAGCTTCTAATAACGGTCAAGTGGTTTAATAGACGCGTTTTACCTGAAATAAAACGCATATTAAACTACTTACCTTATTAGAAGCTTAAGTTCTAATCCTGCCTGGTGTAATATTCGACCCAATGACGAACATGGGCGCGCGCGCAGTCAATCGCCTGCGCCCCCCACTTATGCCAGGTGAAAAGGCGGGGGTGCGAAAGAGACAGCGCTATAGGGTAGAAAGAGATGCAAAATTCAACGGAAAAGGATATGCCTATCTCATTAATAATAAGCTTCTAATAAGGTAAGTAGTTTAATATGCGTTTTATTTCAGGTAAAACGCGTCTATTATCATTATTACTAACTCTTCTACGTAAATAAACCAAGGTGATTTCCATTACCAAATAGTTATTAAAGAAAAGTAAAGTACTTATTTACAAAAATCAGTCAATTAAGTTATTTAATAGCACTTAATAACACGAGTAATTAAGTGGTAAGTTCCGTTCGTGTAAAGTGGATATTTATTTATGAAACTCGTTTATCATTAGGTATTTCGGCCGAACGATGTATAAATGACACGTTCATTTGTGATAAATCGCGGCAGTACATCGAAATTGCTGTTTTAATACAAAAGTGAACAAATTTAAACAGTGTTTAAAAGCAATTTACATCGCAAACAGAAATTAATGAAACCGGACAAGTTGGCCAGTGTTTTAGTGTGGTGTGCACGTCAGTAGCAAATCCTTTAATTAAATCGTTTAAAGCGTTACCCGAAAAGTTCCTAATTTTTATTGAGATTACTAAGAAGCTTTGAAGGTTGTCTGGAAGAGATCGCTCTTAGCGAAAAGACCGCCTAAATTTTGCATCTTCCTTTGTATGTTGATTTTGTATCATTTTTGTGGTGTGCAATAAAGTGTTCTCTATCTATCTATATTTTCAAACACTAACTTGATTTGGTTATTTTTCTTAGAAAACACTATTGGCGTTGAATCGAGTGCTAATATCAATATAGTTTTTTAAGAAGACCTTTTTTCGGCCTTCACGTTTTTATTGAAAGAATGGAAAGATATATCTAGATGTTAGATTTCGAATTCCTGTATATTATAGCAAATATAAATTTTTTACTGACCAAATCTCCTTTAGCGGATGCGGAAAATCCGTAAATAGGTTTACTTGATATTGACTCTTCACATTCAAATCGGTCCAGCCAGTTGGTTTGCTCCTGATTTGCCATGTTTTTGTAGAAGGGACAGTTGTCTACTGGTTCGCATTTTTCACATTTTTCTGCGAAAAAGATTGACCACAAAATGACAAATCAACATTGTAGGAATAACTGGTATGAGACTGATCTCAGATGTAGCCTTTTTTACTGGTTAAAGGTATTAAAATATAGTATCTACCTAGATGACTTGAGAAAATCAGTTCACACACCCACTTATCATTTATGTTTTAGAAGTTAAGACTGTATTTTATATATAAATCAAGTAAAGTTAACAAGATATAAGTATGTTCACTTAGTAAAAATCATTCGATACCTAAACAAAATGAATCTAACTCATAAATAGACAAGTCTAAATAATAGTCATACGAAATTTTTATATCGCGTTCACAATGATAATTCTTAAAACATTTAAGGCAAAGAGCTCGACAAATGAATTTTGGGTAATCTATGCCTATTTTACCATACTCAGATAGGCTTTCTTAAACTACGAATATGCTTAGGTTGTAAGTAGGACCTTTGGTAAGGTACACATGAAAGCACAAGAAATAAGTGAATTCCTCGAATACAATAACTTGAATTTTAATTGGTAAATTGATTAAATACCCACGGTAAAAATAGCACTACCTTTCTTAGCAGCCTGTACGGTCAACAAAAACACAATCAAAACTTCACAACAATAAATACACCACTTCATTATTTGACCTGATTGAGCCGTCAGACCGCTCCACTGTCATCGGTCGAGACACATTAATAACTGCGTTATTATAATACCCACCTAATTGTCAAGATGGAGGAAATCTGGTTGTGGGTATTTGCCACTAATTACCTGTTGATAGCACTAATAGTTTAGATGAGGTGCAATTAGAAATTGAACTGTTCGTGGTATTGAAAGATCGGAATGAGTCAATGGGACATTGTCTTTGTGGACGTGTACCTAATTGGAACAGTTGTGTAATAGTTTCACACATTAAACACACACTCTTTGAATTTGTTTGTATAGTGGAATGAGTAGGTGTATCTTTGATTCGGTTTTCTGAATTGGAATGAACGAATGACTCGTTGCTTGGAAGTAGGACCCATGGTAGGAGCACAACAACAAAAACGTAATTTAAAACAAAAGAGAATCAAATGACCGGTTTTCTGTTTTCGTCACTTAACCGTTTTGTAGAAAAACAAGTTTCATAAGTATTAAATATGTAGAAAATATGTATAACATGTTATTGGAATTAATAAATAAATAAAGAATTGAGACTAGATGTACGTCATCGTTAAAAAAAAATAAGTGACTTCAGATTGGTACTCTAACAACCTAATGCTGGAAAACGCATTATCCTTTTTTCTAACAAAAGTTCATGACTTTTCAGGCATCCTTGGTTTTTGAAGTACATAATATGCCTACAATTTGTTATGTACATATTTAATTTTATGACGATCAATAAGGAAGATGAGTAAGTAGATGTTGAAAGTGATTTGCATCTTTATGCCTGTTCGCAAGTTAAATGAGTTTTCCCGTCTATTTCCCGAACTTCATAAGAGGGAGGCTCACCTGTTCATATAAGTGCGTTGACATGCAGAATTTTGAAGGAAAGCTTATTTGTCTATGTTTTGAATTTTACTTATAACCAATACAAAGATGTTCTTAAGTCTTAGTCTGCACAAATGACATTTAACAATGTAACCACGAAAATTTACGTTGCTTACTTTTTTTAACGCAGGAAAACCCTTTTTAAAAGTAAAAACTGAGACAGAGGGCCTCAGCCGTGTGTGCATCTCTCAGCGTCCTGTAAAGGATCTAACTTCACCCAGTCTAAGACTATTCACGTTACGGAATGTAATTATGTTTATAAAGTCGAAAATATCTTTCGTTTCACGGATATCAGGTACGCAGTAGCAGGTAGTAGTATCCATACAGCAGTGCCTACCTCGCACACTTAATTATGTAGTCACAAAAACGGTCCTGAAACAGCAGTGCGGACGGACATTTGAACGTCGGAATTTTGGCTATTCGCAAAGTGAATTGAATAGCGCCGGTAATTGCGCAGTCTGATGCCCTACCCCGTGAGTTCCGTTTGAGACACTTTGTGTACATTTCGACAAAATAAAGAACGAATGTTCGAAAGGATACACGCACACAAACGCTCGACTCCCTTACAACAATTTTTATCCCGTTCGATCGCGATTTCGAAAACAAAGGGATTTCACGCGGACGAAGTCGCGGGGGGCTACTAGTATATGTATTTGTTTCTTCGGTTTACGCGAACAGTAGACATTGAAATGATACACTTTTTTACGGATTATTTCGCGATTTATTTACATTTTGTTTTAACCTGACGTTTCGGACCCTTTTCAGCGTCCGTGGTCACAGGTAGACTAAGGTGTTAGTTGTCATAACATAGTTTGAAAAAATTTTTAACTACCATCACTCAAAAATATTAAGTTACGTTCCTATCCACACAAAATGAGCTAACAGTATCTTGTGGTCTTGCAGTGTGGGGTCGAGCTTGAGTCTTGGCTATAACAGGTTCCCAAGCTGGTGGAATTTTCCAACCATCTTCTCTATTAAAATTAGGGTGTCTTTTAATTTCAATAGCCTCACGGAGCATACGAGGAAGAAAACGACGTTCTCTTGCGAGGACTTTTGGTTGGTCAAAGCGTATGAAGTGGTTGGGTTTATCTAACGCGTGTTCACACACTGCAGACTTTGTGTTCCGTCTATGTTTAACGTCGGCTATATGTTCTTTATATATATATATGGGCTTTAAAGAACATATAGCCGACGTTAAACATAGACGGAACACAAAGTCTGCAGTGTGTGAACACGCGTTAGATAAACCCAACCACTTCATACGCTTTGACCAACCAAAAGTCCTCGCAAGAGAACGTCGTTTTCTTCCTCGTATGCTCCGTGAGGCTATTGAAATTAAAAGACACCCTAATTTTAATAGAGAAGATGGTTGGAAAATTCCACCAGCTTGGGAACCTGTTATAGCCAAGACTCAAGCTCGACCCCACACTGCAAGACCTCAAGATACTGTTAGCTCATTTTGTGTGGATAGGAACGTAACTTAATATTTTTGAGTGATGGTAGTTAAAAATTTTTTCAAACTATGTTATGACAACTAACACCTTAGTCTACCTGTGACCACGGACGCTGAAAAGGGTCCGAAACGTCAGGTTAAAACAAAATGTAAATAAATCGCGAAATAATCCGTAAAAAGTGTATCATTTCAATACTAGTATATGTATAAAAATAAATTTGTTGCTCGTTTAAAAAATGACGGAATGAAGTCACGGGACTATTCTGTGGCCTGGGGCCCTGTCGAGACGTGTGTCTGCATCTATTATTATTATTATTTAGGAGCATTTATTCTTTGTATCGATACTGCTTTAGCTAATTGCTTAAGCTGTGACTCTATCCGGCTGTTTCGTTCGCTTGGTAAATCACTCATGAGTGACAGGGACAGCTAATTCGAAACTACGGACAGAGGCTTACAGAGTAGGGGATCGTCACAGTAACGAAAAGGGATCGCGCACACGCCACTCTACGAATTCAATTAGAGCTTTCATTTGTGTATTAGCGGAATTAAATTCTCAATACTAACACGTTGCTTTGATTGTTTACTCGACACAATGCATAGTAGAATGCAGTATGAGTTTTCGGTCCATTTTTGGGATCTGAGTGACAAAATTGGAGGAAGAGTTGTACGGTAATATTGCATTGTGAAGATTGATTGAAATAAAGGCATTTTGTCCATGAGTTTACCAA
Organism: Pyrausta despicata; assembly: GCA_963921415.1. Lineage (NCBI taxonomy): Eukaryota > Metazoa > Arthropoda > Insecta > Lepidoptera > Crambidae > Pyrausta > Pyrausta despicata. The sequence goes on from OY992853.1 coordinate 9,280,180, forward strand.
ATGAAATTTATTCTGAAATGCTTAGGATAAAATATATAGTTTCATTTCCAGTGGTGTACAATTAAGTGGTATCTAAAACTAAGTCTAAGTTTTTGTATATAAAACTAAGTAAATTTGATTTATTAGGTAACTACACAAAAACGCAACGAAACGTGTAATTAAGATGCCTATTAGATAAGTCAATTTAACTAATGTCATGAGGATAAGCGCTATACAATTCTAAGCATATCTTAATTATTTCTTCATATTCTTTACCATAACTAAGTAACTATTATTTAAAGAACTCAAATCCTGATCCGATCCGAAATTTGATCCGAACGAAGTAAAGACACAGCGTTCTCTCCCAAAAACGCACAAAAGGCAAAAACCGTTTTAGGGTTAAACCCTAAAAAGACGGGCAAGGACGCGCCGAGATATGCAGAGCATTCGAACGGCACGGCGACAACGGTGACACGATATTGGTCGTAAATCTCCTACATGAATCGAGATAGCTGAACACCGACAACGCACCCAATAGAGATGATGTGTCACACAGAGTTTTTTGTCCACACTAGATAACACTTACCACACTTAATAGTAATAAATAAATAATAAAAGTTTATTTGTTAATAAAAACAATTGAACATTAAATATTGTGCACGAAAATAACCGCTATAGTTTAGGAAACTGTGTTGTGTTTGCTTGTCACGTGGTTGAAGCTAGTGGCTTGCTATCTTGTTTCTTAATGCCGAGACACAGTGATGTTGGAAACATAATTTTCGTGTTTCAGACTTAGTAAAAATGTAGTTGTTGCCTGCCATGCGAACAAGAACAAGTTCACTCAATGAACAATTGGTGTTCACCACAGCTTGAACAAACACTGAACAATACGCTAGTATCGACTGATGTGACCTTAAAAAAGATTTGACAATGACTGGTTTGGCAACGGGGCCATTTTCATAGAGAAATCACTCCGATAGCATACTACCTACCGAGCTACCACCGTGCAGCCGTGCCACTTCAAGTGTGGTAAAGCCTTTAATATTTATTTCGTACGAATGACTCTCATATTGGTACTGTATTCTTCTTCTCTTTTCTATTGGGTACATGTTCGATGTTCCTGATAGACACGGGTGTCACTCCACCGTCCGCATGAATTCGTTTTATCGTCGAGCTGTCGTGTTACTTTATGTTATGGCGACTACGAATGCTGCGAGTGTGAACTGTAATTTACTGTGTAATAATTTGGGCTAATGAAAATCGGAAGTGAAATAAAAGCTAAAATTTATGATTTCAGCATACCTTTTGACTTTGAGTAAATTATAGAGTAGAATAAGTCTGAGAAAGCGGTAGAGTTGGAATTAGTAGCGTTAAAAGTAGTAGGTAAATACAATAAAATATTTTTTTGCATAAAGCTTTTGTGACGTCCGATTGACTTCTTTCTAGAGTCTTCATTAAAGTATAAAGTAATCTGATAAAAAACCCTCTACCTACATGCATGAAGTATCGAAACGTATTTTGTCTTACGTTGCGTAGTTTTTTAAACTCTTTTATGATATGCGATTAATTTCTGAAGCTCCAACTAAATCATTGATTCTCTTTCAAGAGTCCCCGCTTAGAAAAGTAAAGCACCGTTAACGTCGCATGAACTAAAAATTGGAACACCATTGTGTTAGCATCAATCAGTTAGGGCGCAGCGTTCCTTATCACTGCAGTTGAGACTTATAAATTCTGGGAGCAGCACTACTCTCTAAGCCTTTGTCCGTAGTTTCGAATGTAGCCATCTCTGTCACTCTTGCTAGCGTGATCGTACGGGCGAACACGATGGCTAGACCCAAAAATACGAACGAACATTAGGGAGTTCGGACTTAGGGCCCTCGTTACTCCTCCCTTTTGTTCCCGTAGGGCCAGGAGCCAATTTAATTTACTTTTTTAACGCCTGGCCACAGATTACTAAATAGTTACTACGTAACAGATAAATCACTCCATAGAGAAATTTCAATACCTACAGCGTTAATAGACTACTTTTTCTGCCGCGTACAAAAATGCACCTACATCTTTGAGTATAAAGTCACTATTGCTTCGCAGCTGCGCGAGACCAAGTGACGTGAGACCTAGCGACAATCGAACTAGGGTTGACACTTTCGGTAAAAATATTTCAATCACGTTTTTCCAAAATGGTATTTGATTGACTGTTGTTTAAATAATATAACATTATTGAATAACAAATGTGAAATAAGAAATTCAGCCTATATAAGGTATAACAAGCGAATTATGAGCTACTTAATTGTGACTCATGCTATCTCTTTCTAAAACAAATCTGTCATTTGTGGAATCTGTCGTTTGTAGATTATTAGTAGGTTATTTCGAGAATCGGTCAATTTTATTGTCAACTACGTAAGTACCTACCTACCTACCTAGTCATTTTGCTAATTAATTAGTCATTAGTCTACTAAACCACCACGTCGAGTAGGTAGGTAGGTAGGTACACACAGTTCGTAGGTGGTGCGCAGCCCATAAAAAGTAGACTAATAGGTATAATAGGTACTTAGGTATTATTTCGATAAAGTAACTGACCTATGTTTCACTGTAGGTATTACATTTTAATTCAATAAAGCCGAACCCCAACTTACCTGAATTTATCCAATTTACCTACATAGGTACCACCTATTAATTTGTTTATATTTATACTTTGTAAATAAATTACTAACTTACCGGGTAACAATTACATTTTCTTAATTAGCTGGTAGACTAAAAAAAGAAAGCGTTTTATTTCTCTTAGTATTCGACCTACACCCATCAACAGCACATAAATTTCCACCACCAGAAGTCATTTTTCTTAAATAAAGCTAATGTTTAACAAGCACAGATTACTCATTTGGTTCGTACGAAAACTAAATTGAACGTAAGCGTAACACGAATAATTATAGTGCGTCGTGAGCGCGTCCGACGTTTGTTGGCAGCCCACTGAATCCGCACTGCAGTCGGTGCCGGCGAGAGTAGGCTATTACCGCGCGCAAGTACATCGAATGAGAGAGGCCTGGCCTGGCGCGCTTCCAGATACACTAGTATTATGAAACGTGAACTAATTAAAAAGTGCTACGTATTGTATTGTCTGGCCTTTGCAGGAAAGCCAATTTTGCTTCGGATAAACCGAATAAGTAGTCATTTTGAGCAGCAATTAGTATTTGCGGTAGTGAAATGCTCAATAAATTACTTAATTCAGAAGATACTGTTGTCTTATACCTAAAGTACAAGTATTACATTTTATTAATAAGCTTTTTGAAATTTTAAAGAAACGAAGGAGAAATTAACTTAATAAACTAAAAAAATGAAATGCAATAAATACGTCGACAATACCACAGATTACTAAATAGTTACTACGTAACTATACAATACTAAGAATTATTTTTGAAATTATTTTATGAACACCTATTTGGGTTTTGAGATAAACGTCATTTAAAACTTGATTTGCAAGAAATCCTAATGGGAAACATTATTTTAATAACTTGAATGATAACTCGTTTGAATTCACAACTAAACAATTAGCATGTTAAAAATAACATAAGAGCATTACAATAAGTCAAGGGGACTTATTACCGGTTTTGATTGCAAAGCATCAGATATCTGATCTGATACACGAAATGGAGACCGAATTTCGATTGAGAGCTAAAGGATGCTTTTTAAATGCACTAATGGCTAAGCTTGTCGATGGTAAATCTGCACCTCTACTCTCTAAGTCGTTGTCCGTAGCTTTGGATGTATCCATCTCTGTCACTCTTATAAGCACGACTGTGCGAGCGAACGCACTGGCTAGATCCTAAAACAAGGATGAAAGGTTAGAAACGGCCTCTGTTTTGTAACCGAATCAAACCAACGCGCTTACTGCCGAATAAAATTGGATTTTCTCGGAAGTTTTGCCCAACACATCACATAAAGCCATTTGGAAATTAAACTCTGGTTAGACGCGACACGGGTCTATAAAAATGGAACCTGACATAAGGTAGACTTAACTCTTTGTAAAGACTTTTAATCCACTTTAGTAAATTTAAAACCTAAGTAAATTTTAATTTTTCCCAACAATATTACTTATCCTCCTTATTGGCAAACATATGTAAATTCTTCCAATAGTGTGATCATCACTGAGTGATGTGTCATGTTTTAATGATTCGAAATGTTTTTTTTAAATTAATTTTTGTTACTTATGAAAAAAATATAAATGTGTGCAAGTTATAGAAACGAGTAGAGGTATGTATGATAATAATAAAATAAGTTAATACCTAAAATGCCGATTAAGTAAATAAGATAAAATATTTTCCTTGCTGTGCTCCCCTCTGTGACCGACACGTCACAGGAAGATCGATGTTTGACGTATGTATACTGCACGGTTCTTTCAAAGTAGCAGCCATTTTCCTTCAAAACCTTCAAAAATCTGACGGCTTGAGTTCTCACTTTTACGGATGCCAAATGCCAAAGTTAAGGTGCGCACTTTTACAAGCGGATGCGACTTCAGAATAATCCAAACTGTGTTTATCAGCCCATCTCTTACTTAAATTTGGTTCGTTTGTATCGAATTACCAAAACAGAGTAGCTATCGCTCATATTTCAAAATACAGAAATTGTATCTTGATTTTCCAGTAACGCAATAATTTGGTCCTCATTTTTACACTTATTAAAACACTCACGCTACTGCTTGTATTTGGTCACACCATAATCGAAGTTTTGATTTTGACATGTGTACTTGGGTTTGTGCTTTCAAAAACACAGCCACGCCCGCTCTCGCTTCCGCTACTGCTCTTATTCTACACCACAGCGATTGCATTTAGAAATCCCCTTAATCAACCACCCCGGACCGGACCATGATCGATGTTTCGACATACCAACCCAAAAAAGGCATCCGCTACCGCTTCCGCTCCCGCTCGTATTCGGCCACACAGCCACTCATGACTCCCAATGATCGATGTTACGACAGTTCAATTGTGCACTATCAGCCAAAATAAAAAATGCGTTCGCTCCAATAACTGCGAAGGATGCGGTCGGCAGGCATGTTTCGATTGTCCATCGTTCATGTCTATGTACGGTCACCATTTTCAACCCGGTCCGCGTCCTTGCGTTCCGCAAACGAAGCTCTCGCGCTTCCGCTCGCGCTCTCGCTACCGCTTCTATATCAGTTGCATTCAGGGTCCCCCGTAATCAACCACTCCCGACTCCGATGATCGATGTTTCGACATGTGCACTGGGGTTTGTTCGCATCATTTATTAACTTTGCCTCGTGGAGAAATTGCGTTTGCTACACGGTTATAGACACATCAAAACAGATCATTAATAACTTTGCTTTCAGTTAAGTAATCACTGGACACGATGTACCATTATTGAATATACAAATCAAAATAAATTCTTTACAGGTAATAAGATAGATCCTTCATTTAAATGCAGCAATTGATTTTATAAACGTTATTTATAAAGCCAGCTTTTGAATGCACAAATAATTCTAACAAGTATATATGACAAGTTTTTGATACAATTATTAACACTTTCTATGATTATTTGAATAACATTTGTGTTATTACAAAAATTCTTGTTTCACTATCTTGATGTTGTATAAAGTTGTAGTGTATTTTATGAGGAGAAGCATTTTTCACTAGAATGATTTAAATAGGAATTCTTAAGTGTACCAAACTTTCCACCCCACTTTTGAAAAATATGTTCGCAAATCGACCGTATTGCAATTAATGCATTAAAAAACTATTAGTATGCACTATCTACCTGTATATCTATTCAGTGAAGTCTTTTACACCAGTATAAATTACCGACCCAACCAACTATCAACCGTAATTGAACAAACAATGCCAGTGAGATAACTTTGATTGGGTTTGAATAAGGGACCAGTGAAGAGCATAAGACAACTTATCTAGTTTCTAATCTTTAATTAAATCAACATCAAATGCACCTATACAAGCACTAGTATAACCCGTTTCTCTCTACAGAAAACCCTAAGGCCAAGGTTACATCAAACTAAAGCTCAATGTTAGTCTTAACTTAAATTGACAGGAAAATATGTGTATCCAGCTTTTTACCGCCTGTGCAAAATGTAAATGTTAACATAGAGCCAGTCAGAGTTGTTATTTGTTAATGAGGATAATTCTTTAGGCTTTATCATAAACGTGAGAAACTGAAAATATTAAAAAAACCGCTTCGATACGCCTTGCGGACTTTAAAAGGACAAATTTATTTTCAAAGAAGCAAACACGCCAAGAATATATTGCGCTACCGGCCTGCTCTCTGCTTGCAAAAGCTTTAAGCTGGCTCAGTCATAATGTCATTGCCTAAAATTTCGTAGCTCGTGGAAGTCATCACCTATCTAAATTGTACAATATCATTCAACATAAGTGTATGTTGAAAGATATTGTACAATTTAGATAGGTACGCGGGCAACCAAATCGACTCAACGTACAAGCGCGCATATAAATGTGATTTCGCCTTAAAACGAAAATCATCTGACCTAATCATACATCATCAAGTGTATCTTTCCAGTATCAAATCAATAACAGATTTGTCCTTATTCAATTATGATTATTTTTATAATTTCATCAAACTAAATCAGTGGTAAAACGGGAATTGAGGAAAACGCGATATCTCGTTCTTTTGAACCTTTTTTTTACAATGAAAAACAAAAATTATTGAATTCGATACTTTGTATTCCCTTCCCTAGTGCTGATAACAGTTCGCAGTTGGTTCTTCATTGAACGAAAAAGCTTCTTCACCATCTCGTGAGGAATTCCGTCCCATTTGTCCAGTAACGCCGCCTTCAGCTGCTTTACTATTGAATATTTTAAAGGGGCTAGTCTTTAAAATATAATGATTTCCTTCGCTTGTAACTTTTTACCTTTACTTACAGACTAAACATGTATCCGAAAATGTTAACAATTTTGTCTTCTTTATACCTCTTCAAGGCACTTTTGTGATTTAGTAAACAATTGAGAAGTTATCCAAAATATACCTAATTTTGGTACCTTTCATTTTAGACGGCAGCAAGTGCCTGGGTCCTTCACGGTCGAGAACTTGGATTTTTATTAACCTGCCATACCTAAACAATATTGTTTCAAAACATTTTCTACGCCACCTTTTGTAGAGCAAAAATACTAACTTGATATGAATATGAATATTTTACGAAAAAGACATCTAAATGTGGTAGAGTAAGCGCTGAGACGATTCAGTTGCTCGCGAGTGTAGAATTATCCATCTAACCCTTGTACCCTCACCCTTATGGGCTCCCCAACCGTCGAAACATACCCGAGGAGCCATTACACCTAAGTGGCACTTGCCGATTGGACAACCTGAACTTAATTGAGACAAAATTGAAAGCAGATACCCGCAGAGAGCTGTCAAAGTTCGTTAAAAACCGTGGGGGAAGAATCCTTGGTTGCTGCAACGGAAACTTGTTGTATAACTTGTAGTTGTGTGTGAAGTTCTGTGTATTGTTTCGAAATTGGAGAATGCACTGCGAACAGTTTACTTTGAGTAAAAGTAGGTTTCTTATACAGGCGGCTGAAATGAACGTGAGAGATTTCACAGGATACGTTTCAAACTAAAACTACGTAGGTGAGTTGGTGTAAAGTTGAGGATGTTAATGATAGGAGGATTTTTAAAACATTATAATATTTTGAAACTCCTCCTCCTTGACAGGACAGATTTTAATAAAGGGTCAACATAGATATTAAGTTGGTATAGGTAAATACAGCTATCGTCTACTATCTATAGTTGGACATTACTGATTACTTGCTTCTTGTAAAAAAAAAAGTATTTCTGCACCACTGAAAAAACATCACTGCCTGCGAAACATACATGCAGTTTCCAGAAGCTTGCTTAATATTTAAATTTTTTTTTTGGTATTTTCCAATCTTGTCAAATTAAAAGCTTGAAAAAACCCCGAAAAGCTTACTCGTACGGAAAATATAAGACGGAAAATTAGAAATTCCTCGAAAACTCACGAAGTCAGGCGGAGAGCGTCCAACCGCAAAATTTAGTTCACATTGAAAACATTATTTTCTTAGGTTCGAGCAGACAATTTTTTCCGCTTCTTAGCCCATTTAGATACGAATATCGGGTAAAGTGAATGCCGGAGACCTTTGGTGGACCTTTTTAATATGTACCACTCAAGTAAAAAGGTGACCTTATTAAGACTTTCGTCTTGTGTTTTATTAAAACGTTCCTCTTGCCTTTTTAGCGAGCTTTGATGTTAAAATATTATGTTTGCCTAGAAAAACGTCTGAAGTACATCTGAAGTACTCAATTGCGTGGATCTGTACTATTAAGAAATTTCTAGGTATATTAATGAGAATTTTGAGGAGGATATCGGAATATTTTCAAAAACTAGTATTTTTTACACGCGTATTTACACTTGAAAAATGTTGCAGCGATTTTCGCGTCGTTTGAGACGCACGTTCAACGCTTTCTAACGAACATAACTTATAAAAAGCATGTTATAGCCGGTCGTAAATCGCATTTCAAAGGCACCCCTCGACACCCACCGGCTTTATTTAGCGACGAGGTGAGATAGTGATGGGACTAACTTTAAACTCACAAACTTTACGTTCCGATTTCACACGGTGTCAACCAGCATGTGAAACATACTTTCTAATGATTTGGAATAAAATTATAATTTGAAAAAACAAAAACCCGCCTGCTTAAAAAACAGTTTAGTATCTTGTTCATTGTACTTGTTAATGACAATTAAATTAAATTTTAAATTTAAATTGTTTCTTGTACGTTGTATCGGTAATACAAAATCTACTTTACAGTACACTTTGTCACCTCACTTAGTTTTTTATACCGTAGCATAATTTCGCAGTGAACACTGTAGTAGGTATGGAAAATTGCCTGAGCTACGGTGAAATAAGCATAACTAAGTTAGCTCAGTCTCAGCTTTCGGTCTGCAACTATTATGAATGGTGAATTTGATTTTGAATTACTCGATAATTTACACCTTTCGATATCGACTTCAAAACTGTAACCCCTCGAGTGTACTTGACTCAGAAAATTAACAGTCACTCCGCCACATCACTAAACCGGGCTAAACCAATTTGTCTCAATTCGGAGGCAGCCCAATACTCATTTCCGTGGTTAACTCTGTTTTCTCTGCGAATTTGAGCGATGGCTCGTTTACTTTCTCTAATAGATGTTCATGTCGCAAGATTAGACGTAATTACAGAATTAAATGTACGTAATTTCTTAATTTCCTCTCCATTAGCGTTTAATTCATTATGATTTGATGCAGATGGGTTTAATATGATTGCATAAAAACCTTCGATATCAAAATATACAAATGGAAAGTTTGCTTTTAAGAAAATGCACTTAAACCTTTAGTAACTCGTAGCGTAGTGCCCTGCTTAAGTAGGTAATTTATTTCATTTATAATTTTAGAAATAGACGGGGATTTCTTTGGTCGTTTAATTGCCTTTTATTGGCAAGCAATTTCAGATGCAAATAAATACGACTACTTTATGTTTTCTGATGTTAATAAATTCTTACCCATAGGTTTACGTTACCTATTGTGTAAACAACTTTTGTATAATTCATGATAATGGGCCGAAGTGGGATACGAATTTGGATGTTTTAATGAAATCAAATCGGATCCCTTTATGCGCATATTTATGCGTGAAGAATTTAAAATACGCTTGCAGACCGGCTACGTACATGTCGCGCGCACATGTGCAGAGCGTAAGAGCAAAAAATTGTTGCTCCTATTTTTTAAAATGGCAACTTTTATCCTGAATTTCGCTTTGGCAAAAAATACGCAGTATTTACAGCGAAACTGATAAACTTATCATTAGCTTTGCAAGGCTTGCTTTAATGAAGTGCCGACTATGTTAATAGTTTTCCAGTTATACGTAAAACATGCCAAAAATGTGCTTTTAATAATTGTGAAGTTAATTTGTACGTAGTCATTAAGAGATACGGGAAGCGCTTCTAAGTACTTTCAGAAATAGTTTTTGATGTTCGCTTTGTAAGTTTGTTTTAATTTTAATAAAATGGTGACGATGATAACAGTTACCCCGTTTTATTTTTTGAGTGTATGTGTTTTAGTTGTGTCTATGTTTTTTGAAAATATGTAGTGTGGTATTTTTATTTTTAATCGTAGCTTGACTAACTGCTATAAAGGGTAATAAAATACAGCGCTGAGTATAGCTTTAATAAAGGATAGTAAGACTTTGAGCCTTGGCGGAGTCGTAAAATGTGCTCCCTCCTAGACATAGAAGGTTCCCTTATGAATCCAAAAAGCCATCGACGCAGTTATAAAACAGAGGCTTAGGTACCTACTGTGCGAAGTACATTTGTAAACTTATAAATTAATTGGAAAGTTAAAAGTTGTTTAAAAGTTAAAAGTTTAAAAGTTGTTTTAAGTTGTTTAAAATCAATTCTTATAATTAAGAAGGGTAAATTTCTTAAGATTTGAAAGGATAAATTAGGTACCTACTACTCTTTCGCAAAAAATTGAATTATATTTGTCTCTATTCTATAAAATAAATAAATAAATATTTCACAACAATCACACCAATTCTCTAGTCCCAAAGTAAGCTACGAGGCTTGTGTTATGGGTACTAGACAACGGATAAACATACTTAAATCCTTTTTTTTTTGTAAATAAATACATATTATACATAGAAAACACCCAGACCTGTACAAACACACATGTTCATGCACACTTATGCTTGTACTGTGCGGGGATCGAACCCGCGACCCTTGGTTTTAGAAGTCCGACATGTGGACCACTGCACCAAGCGGTCGTCAAATTCTACAATTGCATTAACAGTAAATACTTTACATCTTTATCGAAATGAAACCAACTCATAAGCAAACATAACAAACGACATTCGCAAGATGAGTAATAACGTCCTCTCGGAAAAACAGACCCATTTCAAAAGACGAATGTAGTTTCCGAATATGCGGTGGTTACTAACATGGAAATGTGTCCGCGTGTCACGTGTACAATTTAATAAGCGAAAGCTCTCACCCGGCTAGACGTGTAATTCGGAACAGTGCACTATTCAGCTAGTTCTCAATGGGACCAGCTATTCCTTGTTGTGCCATTTTTACGCCGTCTCGCTGGTTTTTAGAGTTCATCATCACGAAGGTTTTTTGTAACGCCGAACAAAAGAGAGGGGTATTAAAAGATTGCCTCTATGTCTGTTTGTGTGTATGTGTGTTTTTGAGTGTGTCTGAAAAGAGTGTTATAAGTTTGCCCCGATCTCTGTATGTGTGTTTTTGAGTGGGTCCGTCTGAAGCGTCGTAGCTCCCGATAATATTGATTTCAAAGCGGTTTTTTATTCAAAAGATAAATTTAATCACCGTGGTTCTTAGCCATGGTTGGTCAAAATCCATCCAGCCGTTGATGCTCACCAGCTTTTTTTTGGCTCATTTCGGAAGTTTTTTAATTTAAGTTTTTACAACGGAAAACAATTTGAGAGAATTGAAATGGATGAAATTTTCTTGTCATGAACAAAGATAATGGAAGGCTGTATTTTAAATTAGTAGTACGACGTTTTAAGCATTAAACACCGTATCGGTGACGTTTTTTTAAAAAATTTGGTATGAACATTGATTCGGTATGCCGCAGAATTAAGTTCTTAGGCGGTACAGAGTTAAAAGAGGGTAGGATTAATCAATAAACAGTTAAGCTCCAATTTTATTTCCTGTTAAAACTTTTCACAAATCGGGATTTGAATATATTTTTAAATACAGAACCCTTACTGGTCAGTTCAGTTTATTCGTCACCAGTTTTTTTCTCATTTCGAGGGCGTTTGCGACAATCGTCGCTGCAAATACAAATACAAATTACAAATACAAATTCTTTATTTAGTATCAGGGTTGTTACATCTGGGATACGATTGAGGATTTCTTTTAAGTAAATGATTACTTGTGTCAGAAAATCCTCGCTCTCCATTACAGTTTAAAAATTACAAAAAGGAATAACCTAATATTACGATCTATTTAACAAAATACTCAAAATGCATACTAAAAAAGGAAAAAGAAACAATCAAGGCATCTCAACAAAGAACATAAGTTATGCACTGTAAAATAATGATGTATGTATGTGTGTGTGTGTGTTGTGTGTGTGTGTGTGTGTGTGTGTGTGTGTGTGTGTGTGTGGGTGTGTGTGTGTGTATTAGCGTGTGTGTGAGGATTTTAACTAACCTATTTTAAATATGGAAATTTGTTTATAAAATATGATTTTAAAACTATTGTAAATATATTATTATAAGTAATTTTAATTTGGTTTTATTATTTTATTATAGTTAATCTTGTTCTATAAAAGCCTCAGTCTCATCATAGCTCCAGTTTTTTAACATTTCTGTCAGACTTTTTTTGCAACTATAGGTATTCTTAGTGTAGATGTTAATAATTTTATTCACCTTATTATACAGCTTTGCAGATCGTGCCCTAAACTGTCTCCCAGCATAGGTGGTTCGAATTCTAGGCGTGGGAGCTACCCTATAACTTCGTCTCCTGGATAATTTAGTAATATCATAAGGCAAAGTCCTATGAATGTTCAAAACTAAGCTTAGTACATAGAGCTGCCGAACTGTCAATGTGTCACTTGTTTTGTATAGGTCTACTGTCGGATATCTGTAGCCTTTAAAATGCATCACCTTTAAGAGTGCTCTATTCACTCTTTCCAGTTCAAGAAACTTAACTTTACTAGCACCACCCCAGACAGGGATACAATAGACCAATATCGATTGAGCCAGCGCGACATATAGCTGCAACAATGATCTTTTGACTGCCGCCGGTGGGCGACTTGAAACTATGCGAGCTCTCACAAGGGTCGCTTTACACCCCACGAAATTGCACGTCGAGCCTGCGCCAGACATAGTAAAAGTTAAAAGTGCCAGCAGTGAAATTATGTAGTGGAAAATGTGGGATGGAAATATTCTTGCGTGCGAACGTACGATATTGTTAGTTAGGAGAAAACGCTGCATTGCAGCTTATAAGGATTTTAGTATCTTAATAGGCATGTTGGAGGAAAGCAACGTCATGTTATTAAAAATTACTGCCAATTACCTGTGATCTAGGTACCTACTCTTTATGTAGGCTAGTAAATTAACAAACTTTTTATAAATACTTAACTTTCCTTACTGGATGGCAAAAAAAACAAGATTTATTGTAATGAAATCATATTTTAATGAGGTCTGTGTGTTTACGATAAAAGCTTTTACTTTTACTGATTTGAAACGGAGGAATTTTTAGCTCAATTAAATTTGAAAAGCATTAAGTAGGTAAGTATACGGTTTTCCATGCCTGCAAACAATTCTTCAGTGAGAAAGCATTAAATTAATATAAGACGGATGCTTGACATTTAATTTCAAAGAGATTTGCATGGGAAAATGTTTTAATCCCATTTTTTATTATTCAATGTTATTTTTTATGCTCAATGAATCAGTCTTTCCAGCGACCCTTCATTAGATTTACGGCCAGGATCCTGTATTAATACTTTTGTGTTTTTTTCCCTCAACAATCCGTTTTACTTTCGCTCTTCAGTAAATAAGGTGGATTACTTTCTTTTCGCGGTTATAAAACGGGTATAATAAAACATTATACGTCCCTACGTTATTTGTGGTTGCACTTCGGATGGGGAGCGGTAGGCAATAAGGCCGGTGTATACTGTAGGAGCAATAATGTTGGCTGACTAACGGTGTGTGTGGCGCACAGAAAAAGGTAACTACTTACTGCGCTCTCGAAGACGCACTTGATTAGCGTGTGTGCGTGTGGAGCGTGACAGCAAAGTATAGAAAATTATTGACAGTTTGAAACGGCAACCGGTAGTGATATATTTAAAAAAAATTATATTGTTTAGATTACTTACTAGTTATAAGGTAAAGTTTGCATTACCGAGTTTGTGCGTTATGCTCTTTCGTAACCACTACGATTGCCAAATTAAAATTCAAGGGTTCTTATTTTAACTACGCGTACATGTGTAAAATTAAAACGCACTTTGAGAAAAATGGACTGCCACAGGCGTTACTCGAACTCGCACCTCTCCCAAGCCGGGCGACTCCAAGTGTGAGTTTGGGCACGACGATTTCTAGCACAAACATCGATCATGCTCATCATCATCATATCAGCCGTTCCACCCGCCCGGTCCACCTTGTAGGGGACTTGCTCACGGAGCGTCTACCGGCATGCGGTCGTTATCGAGACCCATTCCGCTCCAATAGCCGTCGGTATGGCTGTGTCCCGCCACATGGGATCATGCTATTTCTAGATTATTCCTTATTCTGTCGTGTGGCGAATACTTTACGCATGCGGTCGCCAAGCTCAAGTCTGGCGGCTTGTTCATTCGACGCCGGCGGCTGTGTGTCCCGCTCTTTATAAGTCGCGACTCCCTCTTAGCTATGATATTTGCAAATCTTTAATAATAAATGCGCTGTAGGCGGGGGATGACGCGCAACTTCGCTATCTGTGTTTCACAGTTTGTTTGCGAAGTACAATATTTGAGGATGTGCTTACTGCATGCTTATCGCGAATTTTGTCCACACTTTTGTAAGCCAGCGCAGTAGCATGTGCCGCACTAATGGTGTTTCCGTTCCGTCTGGGTGTGCTTAAACGGGATTATGGATGATGACCCTTTTTCGGTTCGCGAAGCGGGGAAAAAATTGAAAATTGCTCGAAAATTCATTACTTGTTACAGGTTTTTTTTAAATAGCTTGGGTACCTGCAACTTTTTTCAACTCTGCTAAATACCTACTTATTTAGTCGGCTTATTCGCATTCTGAATCCAACTAAGGAGGGAAAATCAAGTAAGCGGGATAGATTGCTTGATACCTCTTAACGTACGAATACAGGTACATAAGAACCTGTTTATACATTATCTAGCTAGCGACAAACAAGAAAACTGTTAATTTACTCTTTGTCATTAAACACTTTATAGTTTACGACCAATAAAGAATTTAGGGGCACAACCCTTAGAATGCTGTAAAAAGTGCCCTATAAAACAAGCTTACTACTAAAGCACGGTGTGATTACAGAAAAAAAAAATACAAATACAAATACAAAATATTTATTTCTTTTTAAATGTGTACATAGCACAATTAGTGGCAGCAGTCTCCTTTTAAGCAAATTTATGCCTGTGCCAGGAGACTACGCTCTTAAGATCACTAACCTATAGTATAAATGCTAACTAATCGTAGTTACAATATTTGACAAGAGTGTGTGCGCGTGCAAGTATAATATAAGTAAAAGTAAAGAAAATATAGACGATTATGTCTACCTAGCCCTACGACAGGTGTCTTGGGATCGGGGTTTGAAGCCACTAGGTAGTCTCTGTGTGTGTGTGCGTGTGTGTGTGTGTGTGTGTTTGTGTGTGTGTGTGTGTGTGTGTGTGTGTGTGTGTGTGTGTGTGTGTGTTTGAGTGTGTGTGTGTGTGTGTGTGCATGTGTGTGTGTGTGTGCGTGGCGTGTGCGTGTGTGTGCGTGCGTGCGTGTATGTATTGTGTTAGTATTATTCATAATTTTTTTTAAAATTTGTATTCTTACTTAATATACTGAAGGAGGGACTCTGTATCTCCGTAGTTAAGCCCATTCAGCCACAGAAGGCTCCTATGAAGGGTGTGGTACACACAGGGGTACAACCCATTTCAGGGCTCTATGAATTTGAAAACGCTGACAACGCCTGAAAGTCGGAAGTAGAGAAGACTGGACTATTTGTTAGCGCGGCGTGTTGACCTTCTGTGATATGTAATGGCAGAAATCATTGCACGCTCTGAAAATATGTTGCTCAGCCATAATGAGCACGGCCCGTCACGCGAGCTGAAAAAGCCTCATCTTAGGTTTAACATTTAAAATAACTTAAAGTTCGTTTGCAAACTTTGATAAGTAGCTCATAATAAATTATAAAAAAAACGACACTGAAAAATACGAGTACACGATCACCTCTTGCATTACTTCGACATAGAATCTATAAAACATGACTAGGGACATTATTAGACAGTACACCTCTCTTTCATCTCTACCAATCCGCACTGTACCCGCGTGGTGGAGTATGGCTCGTACCACCTTACAAATGAGGTGAGGCAGGTGCCCAGCAGTGTGACGTGTAAAGAAGTCGGCTGATGAAATGACACCTCTGTTTTTAGCACTACCCAGCAAAAAGCTGATTAAATTCCGCTGATGAATATACAAGAATATTAAAGTATTAACCCTAATAACCCTTACAATGCCATAAAAGTACCATAAAGACTAGGGGCCATCGCATAGTGATTGCATTAAGAAGGATCTAATTACTATGGAACCCGCGAAGTTGGTTTACGAGCCGCGGTCGGCCGCAATCAAAATGTTTCTACAGTTGATAACAGTGATGTAGAATCTGTGATTACGATAGTGTTCAAAATGCTCTTAGTAAGTTTGGAAAAATTAAAAAAAAGTAAATAACACATAAAATAAATATTTCACAACAATCACACCAATTCTCTAGTCCCAAATTAAGCTACGAGGCTTGTGTTATGGGTACTAGACAACGGATAAACATACTTAAATACTTTTTTTGTAAATTAATACATATTATATATAGAAAACACCCAGACCAGTACAAACACACATGTTCATGCACATTTATGTTTGTACTGTGCGAGGATCGAACCCGCGACCCTTGGTTTTAGAAGTCCGACCTGTGGACCACTGCACCAAGCGGTCGTCAGACCAGAGAGTAAGCTATAAATAGTCAAACTGCATTACGCAAAAAGGCAAACCGAATGTCATCTTAAATTAGGCTGACTTCTCTTAAACAGTCCGCTAACTATTTAATTGACTATTAAAATCAGCCCTTTATCTAGCTTAATTAATGCAGTAGTAGACTGCAACCATGCACTAATAGGGCTATATTAGTGCATGCTTGCAGTCTTTGTTGACAGGCTGACTCGACACGTGTTGAGTTGCACCTTGAGTCAGTTTGTTTGTTGTTTGCTTATTTAGCTCCGTAGTTAGATGCGACACCAACACGCTTTCATGTAATATCTGGACGAGCTCTAAGTTAAATCAGTGTCAACAGGCAAGAAGGTAGAGTTTAGAGTGAGGTTCAAAGCCAGTTAAGCAAGCTATCGAGCTATCTAATTGTTATATAGCGTCAAAATATTTGTTGCAGAAAGTTTGACACATATCTACTCTACAGCACTAAGTTTAATTTCATCACTTAAATAAAACGTTGTTTATCATCATTTATTTCTATTTTGTTGGATCACCGGTGTTGATATTAAATGGAAAGAAAAACTGCAATAAGATTGTCTCTAAGACTGCAGCAATTGGCTTATAGAATGCTTAATATTTTGCAAATACAAAAACATGTCATAGCAATTCGAACCCGCGTGGTAGAGTATGACTTTTATCGCCTCATGGTAGAAGTGAGGCCTGTGCCTAGCAGTGGGACGTACTCGTACATAGGCTGATGAGATTAGATGAGATATTGGCAAGGAAAGAAAGTTAGTTCTAACTGTCGCTTCTAGCCAAAATCTATGTCTGCAGATCGAAAACGATTTCACTAGTAAGTTTGCAGAGATGGATGGATCCATTCCGAAGTACACCCCTAATTGCGACTTGGGGAAGTCACGACGAGGGCGTGCGTTATTGAAACTCGCACTGATTGCATTAGGGTCGTTCTTGGGAGCGTCAATTTACAATGTGAGGATGCAGAAGGCCTTAATTGTGCATCTTGTAAAACCATAAATTTTATGAAAATAAAGCACTGAAAACAATACTTAATCAGCAACTAATTGATTCCTCTGGTGGTTCCAAGCTCCCGAATTCTATCGTCAAATTTTTTATCTTAAACACAATACTTATGGTTATTTTTTTTTAATTTTTAAATAGAATAGTCAATCTTTTAATCAAATAATAATGAAACAGTTATCACAAGTTTAAGTATTCTTTAAATAAATTTTTAAACTGTTGTCTACGTACGTTGTATTACGAGTTGACACCTCTGTGGTGGCATTCAAATGCCCACACGACCCTAACCATTCGCGTAAGAGCTCGGCTTTTGCCCTGCCAACAATGTGTGTGTGTGTGTGTGTGTGTGTGTGTTTTAAGTACCCATAGGATAAGCTACCCGTTTTGCACCGCAGTTCCGGATTTTTAAACGTCGACAGGTGATTTCTCTGGGCCTGGCTAGGCATTGAGGTGCTAAGAATAGCTCGTCAGCTGTATTTCCTGGTCTGGAATAATCTTCTCTGTAACTGTAAGCAGTCAGTTGTCATCGATGTATTCATTTACTTTTTTGGACTTTTCTGGGGAAATTTTAACCAGAGATCACAATATTTTGTATGAAAAATTTACATTAAAATCAGTTTTTGGCTTCGATTTCAAGCATGTTTCGACTACGAATTCAATAAAAATGTTAAGATAACGAAAGTGGTATACTTTTAACAATTAATTTGTTTTTGTAAGATTTTCATGGCGATTTATCTTCCTAAAATGGTTTTAGTGATTTCTCTATTGCTTTTATTGATTCCTCAAACATTTCTTCACCAAATATCTTTCGTTCTATTATTGGTCAGATATATCAGATAGGTGCCTTTTTGAAAATTCACCAAAAGAATCAATCGAAGAACCCAAATCGCAAGAAGACGCATTAATACAGTAATAAGTAATTGTGTACAGCTGCGAGCGCACTTAATCACGCAAGTGTTATTTACAAATTGCCTATAGTTTTTTTTGTCGTGAATTTCGGAAAATACCATCTTTAGCCGATGATATTGTATTTTTCAAAATGCTAGTTTGAAGATCATTTAATGAAAAGCGCAGCTTAGGGGGTCAAAGGGTAAGATGGACTGACGACCTTTAAAGATCGCAAGACTAAACCGGATGTAGGCCGCGGACAAGACAACCTTTTGAACTGAAAATTGGGGGGGGGGGGGGAGGGTTAATTCCACTCTACTGCAACATAACTAAGCAGTGATTATTCCTTGTTCAAATATAAGCCGGCGACTTCCAAGTGAGTGACAGCGCAAATGGCATAAACTAAAAGAGGCACTATTTTTGAAGTTGGTTGGATATTATTTCTGATTGATACTTTTTGGATCACATTAAACGCCACAGACAGTTATCCCACTCACACAGACAAACTAGAGGTGACCGTTTCACCCACATTTGTCTTCATAGTCGGGTGTTTTGGAAATACGTCTGAGGGTCCTCGCTGGCCGTGGTCCTCGCGATTTATGTCCTGACCCGGGCAATAAACACACGCCCTGGCGGAGTCTTCGTGTTTTAGTAAGACGTACCCATAACGGTCTTGAAGTCAGCTCGGATAGTTCGGAAGTTTGTTATTACGGATATTGGGACGACGTGACTACGTTTGATGGAGTTTTTATTCCAAATTTACTTAATGTGAAATTAAGGCTTAAGACTGGACGCAAGCTGATTGCTCTAACCATGTGTAATTGTCACACTAGTTCTAATTGGTTAGGTTAGGTTAGGGAGATGCGGGATCAAGTCCCTCCTGTGGCATTCCGATTTTTTCATTACGTATTTTTTAATTTCACATTGAAAAGAAATTTGCTCATGCTAAAAACTTCATATATGTATCACAGAAAATTTAACGAAAATGCCCTATGTTTACTAAGTTGCTACTCAGAAACAGAAATCCGATAGCGTCGAAATGTTTGCGGTACCCCAATAACTTATTTAACTGTTGACATGCTTTGACTATGAAAATACTTTTAGTTACACGTTGGAGCAGGTATGTAAAACCGTTAGTGGCTCTTTCGCCAGACGCGGAAAATATTTTTCACACATATATTTTGAAATAACAGAATGCTGGAAGTTACATGACAGCCAACTAACATTTGTTTTCGATTCTCGCGAGAGTTAGTTGACGTTTTGTATGTATTTTCGCTGGAGGTGCCGTTGCATGAGATAAGTCTATTCACTCTTCAGAATTCGATTTCTGATATTTGGTTTATGAAAGAATAGGCATGATGACACCTATCTTCAATATTTCTAATACATGACCGTAACGTCTCGTTATTGAATTTCCATACAAAATCATCAGCATGGTTTATGAAATAAGCCCAAGGCGAGGTGTAAGTCATAAACAAAAAATATATACGTGTTCTGTGTACGGTATGACTGATGTCATAAAATTAATAGTGGAGTATTAGTTTATTTATTTATTTAAGTTTGGTACACAAACAGATATCTGTAATTACATATGCTATACACATAAACCAAAAAAAATACAAACAGTATGGAAATCCAGGATCAGTGTACACCACATGATTACAATATAATTATTAAAATAATGCTACATTATATATAATATACACTTACTATTTAATTTACTATTTCTAAAATCTACGTAAATATGTGTGACCAGGGTCGAGGGTATCTAATCACTCTGAAATATGATAGTAACAAGTTTTTTTGTACCGGGGAAAACTGTCATTAAATAAATCAACGTCACTACCACTGCGGGCCAACTCGTTGTATGAACGGCACATCCTCACTACGGGATTAAAAAAGGAGGTGTTGTTCCTATATACCTGCAGTGCAAATATGTTTGGGTTTCGCGACCTATACAAGGTGTTAAAGTTGAGTGACGATAATAAATCTAGTCTAGACGATAATAAATTTAATTGTGATAGTCTGTGCTGATCTTCATTGTTTTCACAAGATGAGAATGTTTTGTAGGTGTTTTGTATTAACTATTGAATAAAAAAATATGAGATGTAAATATTTTCGTATCAAAAATTCAGTGAGCATGCAGCGTTTATTCATTAAAACATATGAATGAGTTACTGTCCATTGATTAAAAAAAATCTATCCGTTTTCCGAATCTTGAACTTCGTTGATTCCTCATTTTGTCCAATTTCGAAACCAACAAATATCTCAAAGTCACGATGCTAAAATTATCTAAGTCACAGTCTTCGATTAACGTTCGAGCGAGCAGTCTAAACACGGCGCGAGTCGGAGTTTGGTTTGATCTAAGGGTAAACTACCCTTAGATCAAACCAAATTACGGAACGTCCTTACAATCGTCAACTTAAAAATGGGCCGCTCAGGCACATGCACATTACACGCACGCACGTGTAAACAACTCGCAGTACCGACGACGACAAGGAGCGGAGCTGGTCCGTTGGACTCGGTTTAGTAGGGCCACACGCGACTAGCTCATAAAAAATCTGCCTCTTTTTGGTTTAATCTAAGTTGCTACCAGGGTAAAGTTGTCTCCGGTTCAAGTTAGCTCCATCTGTCCCGATCAGATCGATTCTATTAAAACTATTCAACGCTGTATACAGCTGGGAATTGGAGTCGTACCTTGATATTATATTTATGACTGAGCTATAGGGTTTAATGGATGTCTAGACGGATTCGTAATTGGGTATATAAAATATAAAGGTCTTTCACATAATTGGACTTTAACATCAATATTTCAAAACATTTGTGTAATCACAACTCCTATTCATAAGCATAATTGAAATATGAAATAACTTGGAGACTTTTTCGTAATTTTTGCATTATTTATTGTGCTGGCTGGTAAGAGTAGGCAGCTACTCTTCTAAAAGTGATACCCATTCACTTAACAGTGCCTCGATCTCAATTTAAGTTTTTTTTTTGTTTTGTACCTTTCAAATAACAGCATAAAAACCACCTTATTAAGTATGTTTTGAAAATCAGAATTTGGTCAAAAGGGAAAAGATAACAGATACTCAACAAGATAGGTAACCGCCAGCGCACACCTACGTCATACTGTCGCAGCGTCTCTCCACTGACTGTGTGTCAACTCAACCAATCACCGCGGCCAAATCGCTAATACTCGCGAGGCAGGCCTTTATGACTAACAGTGTGCACTCACCACTGAACCGAGAATCAGTCGAAGTTGAACTGTCACGAGTTATACCCATCTGTTCTCATCACTTGGCCCCTAACTATTCTGGCAGATGTGCAGAACTATGATTTCGCTTTGTTCCCATCAACATGTCGAACTGCGTAAGACTGTTCACAGCTAAACGAAGACATGGCATACGTAATGCTGTTCTGAGAGTTTTGATAAATAGTGTCGGTACTACTGGTCTTAAGTACTATCCCCAAAATCACTAGTACTAGTCCCAAAATCACGAAAGTTCCATTAAAGCTGTGTTTGAATGTCTATTAAGATATCTAATAAATTCCCAGTGACATAAAAATAACACACTAGATATAATCAGGGGTCAATAGTATAAATCGCTTATTGAATAAAAAATGTATCACTTAAACGATCTTTTTAAACGAACACTTCATTGAACATTATAATAATTGAATTGAATTTATGGAATTTAGAATCATTTTTACTGACATTGTTAATTTTTGCTTATTTTTTACCCTATTGTATTTGTATGCTAACAATTTTGGCAAGACAACGCTTTTTACTCTTACTGTAATGTAAATTCCGTGAACTCAGAAATTATTTTATCTTTTTAGTCAGCAATAAAATCATGTTTTTTTAGTTTTTAAAACTATTATTAGTTTTTATTTTTTTATTGTAGGTTACGATAGACATATTAGTTTCTATCAATGCTGTTTTTTGTGTTTCCCATATTAGCGTTATTAATTGATTACGACTTACGAATAAAGTATTAAGTTTTAACTCAAAATTGTCGTAATATACGTATTTTTAATTTAATTATTTAAAGAGAAACGCAGTGAGTGACCTGCCTTCTATCTTTATTTCTTAATTTAATTTATTACATTATATATTATATTAAATCAATAACTGTGTTCGGAGCCCTATGTGTGGGACTCGAAATTAATCGTTCTAAGCTCTCACAGTAGGAGACTAAAATGATGAGCGGTGCTACGTTGTTTCCACTTGGTCAAAGTTAAATTTTCTGCACGATGCGTATCCACGTAGTAACTAAAATATAATACCTCGTACCTTATTAATCTGAAGATCAGCGAGCTACATCAAAGGTATTTTCGCAGATAATAACTAGATTATGAACTATACTACATGGAACCTGCTCCAACGCGGCTTAACTATTCGCTGCAATGCACTCCAATAGTTGTATTAGGTATTTCGCGGTGTGCTTCTATTACAATACATAGCGAGGTATTAAGGCTACACCGAGCTTATATCTAGAGTACATTCATGTGGGCTTGTACACGCGTTTAGTAACAATGTTTGTGTAGACGAACGGATTTGATGACATGTTTCAAATTATTTAAAAAGTGACTATTTGGGGTTTAATGATTGCAATTTTACTAAAATCAGAAACCTTAAAAGCTCTAGGTTCCTATTAACCTTTACCCTACTCAGAAAGTATTGGTGAAGATTAATTGATTTCAGGAAATACTCGTATTAAACAAAATGAACCAGGTAGAGGAATATGAAAAAAAACTGTTACAAAGTGACGTAGGTAAAGTTAAATAAACATTGATGTCTACAATCCGGCTAACAAGTATATCTTGGACATTTTAGTACCATTATATAAAATCGAAATTGACAGATATTTTTTTTCCAAAATAATATTAATATATAATTTTGGAATGGACTGCAGGTATCTGCAAGCGCCACAACCGATAGATCCGCGATTTCTTTGATCTCTTCTCTTTCCGGAAAGAAGGCTTCATGATCCTGCATCCGTCGTGTAGCCGGGCTATTCCCTGAGTACCCCGATTCCCGAAGGCCCGTCCCGGTGGACCCCAATCCCTTTTTAAATTGATGAACTCAATTAAAAATCATCTTCAGGGTTCTTCGGGACGGCGGCCGCTGCAATCGGAGTACTCGGGGAATCACCCGTGTAGCCGTAGTAGCGGTGTGCACCGAATGCAGAGTCGCTTCACCTACGGAGACTGTCTGCGGTCTTACTCGGAATTCCACCTTCAACGTATGATTTTAACACAGTACTATTTATTTATTTAAGCTATAATGAACGACGATGCTATGTGCAAAAGATGGAATTAACGCCATAGGTCATTCTCTACCAGTCATACCTTTGGGTTAAGCATGATTAGTGGGTGGTGCGACAAAATTAATAAAAGAGAGAACACAAAAATAATAATACCAATAATATGACACATGAAATGAAATATAAAATATACAGTAAATCTATATACGATTACATATTTAAAAATACACATAATATAGTAGTCAAAACAAAAGCCACTTGGTTATTTTAACGCCCTGACTGATTTTATATTTTCAAGTGATCCTAAGTGGCATATTTGTTTTTGTTGGGTTTCTTTGAGTGCTTACAAGCACAAAATCGCTTGATTCTTTTTTGAAGTGGGTAGAATTTGAACATTTTTTAAACCACTTGAAATTACCTTATTTTAAGACAAAGTTTTGAGCCATTCAGACTGTGATTTTCGTCGTGAACGGTTAAACTTTGCTTAGTTAAAGTGTTAATAAACATTTCAAAAGTACAATGCCGTGGATTCGAAGACATATGGACCTCCAAACCGCAACTAGAGCCATAACACTGATTCAGGAGGGCCATCGCAGCGTACAGTAGCTTTGCAGCTGTGTTTTTCACGGCGAGCCATCCAGAATGCGTGGAATCGATTTCAAGAGACTGGGGATGTAACCAGTAGAGCAGGATCAGGCAGAATTCGAGCAACCTCATCACAGGAAGACCGCTACATACGCCTGACTGCGCGCAGGGAGCGATTCGTTACCGCCCGCTTCTTACAAAACCGATTGCGTCAGGCGACCGGTACCCGCGTTAGTGACCAAACGATAAGAAATCGATTGCATGAAGACCAACAGTTCTCTAGAAGGCGTGTAGTGCGAATTCATAACAAGAGCGAATAACAAGAGCGCATCGTGCAAACCGATTATCATTCGCAAGGCAACACCAGGACTGGGACGTGAGTGATTGGAGCACAGTAGGTACTATTCACAGATGAGACCAAAGTGAATGTGTTTAGTGATGATCGTCGCATAAGAGTTTGGAGACGAGAAGGTGAGCGATTTTCGGATGCTTGTATCCATGACAGTGATAGATTTGGGGGTCCAAATGTAAAGGCGTGGGGAGGAATCTCTCTTTCTGGCCGAACTTAGCTCGTAATTCTCAATGAAGGCACGGTAACGGCTCAACGATACATTGAGCAGGTCATAAGACCCCAGCCAGGTGGTACCATATGCACAAAAAATGGGCAGGTTTTAAGTTAATGCACGACAACGCCCGCGCTCATACAGCTCGTGCCACCAGGGAAGCTCTAGACGAAGCTGGTATACAGGTCTTGCCGTGGCCCGCGAACAGTCCCGACCTCAATCCAATTGAGCATATGTGGGATTTGTTAAAAAGAAGTGTTCGGAACACAAATCTACCCGTCCATAATGAAAGGCAACTCATCAACGTGCTCAAAACAAGTTGGGAACGAATTCCACAAGAGACTGTGCGACACCTGGTAGAGAGTATGCCTTCCAGGCTTCAAGAATGTGTTCTGAAAAGGGCAGGACACACACGATATTGAAAAAATATACACTAAATAAATAAAAAATATGACGAACTGTTAAAGAAAGATCTATAATGACGGTTGAGAAGTACTAAAGTGTTCACATATTTTAACTGTAGACTATTCGCGATGTAGTTAGTGATGTGAAGTTCCATTATTCGCCTCCATCAAGCTACAGCTGCATAGCGTGGCATTAATAAATTTGGGCACTCTCGAACTTGAATCAATTTCGCCAATAGTTCCCTACTTGTTGGCAAGTTTAGAAGTTCCCAGAACATGTGGCACTGAGATTGATTGAATGGTTTCTTTATAAACTTCAAACCTATACCACAGTTTAGTTATTCAAATGAAAAGGCCTGCCATGAGATGCTATATTATTGATTGATGCCGAAACTTGCCTGGAAATTGGTTGAAGTATTTAATCATTTTATTACACAGAAATATTGCCATCAAATTTTAATTTACCTACATTTTTATGATTTCAACTAACCAGATTGCGGAATCTAGTAATGCTGGTAAAAATAAACCTTTTTACCGTTAAAAATACAAGTAAATAATAATAATAATAGTAATAAATAATAATTCCTTTATTTCAGGCAACAGATTTCAAAAAATACAGGCCCATATTATAAATACCTTACAGACTAACATACATACAAATAATAAAAATTACACAATCTAATTAAAATATTTTACAAAAATCACACGCGTCAGCGAACAGATGCGTAGCGCGCGGTGTCGGCTGGCAGCCGTCCTCGGAACTTCCGAAACACGACGCCCTGCGGCCAGAAATCTTCCTTCATGAAGGTCGCTAGATGGTGGGACGGTACCCTCACTACAAATGAATTAAAATTCACTTTGTGGCGAGATTCCAACCGTTCGACCCTCAGGGTGAAGTTGGACTTCTTACTAGTACGTACATGGTCTACGACGTTCTCGACCGTCGTCGAAATCAATGACTATTTAAAGAGCTTCACTGAAAATTAAAAAAGCATCGGGAACGTATTTATTCTCACGAAAGAACCCGTAAAGTTTTGCTTTTTTATTTAATTACTACTACGACCGCTTACCTACAATCACAATAATCATGTCGTCACGCTAACAGACGTATTAACAGCTTACTAACACACAACGGGCGTGAATAACCATATTAAAGTGTTAACGCAGAGTAACTAACGGTTTAGGTAATAAAGGCTGTACGAACGCGATACAACCCCACAATTAATTTAAACACTCGAAACTAGTTAATTTTATAACCATAGCTCGTTCTAGAGTTATTTGTCCCGCGGGGTATTTACAACGGTATCCGGAATACCTTTTACACAAGTTCCGGGTGATTTATTTTGAGAGGAACAAAGGTCACGTAATAATCTGTAGTTAAAAACTGTGGGATATTTATACGAAGTACTTTTCGTAACTCGTAGCGATTCTCGTTAGTAGGTCTACAACCGTAGCGTAGGATACGATTATGGACTTAACATGAAATATTTTCATGTAACATGTGTATATCGAGTAGTATAGTATAATCCTCCGTTCGATTTCGACCACGGCGGCCAATCTCAACAGAGATCAGCCAACTGCGCAGGAGATATTATAGTGCACAAGTGTGAGCGCAATACACAGGTGTACTCACTGTTCCATCACTTTTAAAGTTCGGTGAGACGGCAATTCGACATGACCGGAGAGAGATCAATGACGGTTATAACATTACTCATATTATTATGTTTGACATAATTTATCGAAAGCCTCATTAATGAAACGTTTTGGTAGTTTTAGGTCATTTATTTTCGTAAAAAAAAGGTCATACAGGTGTTTTTTCTAATGAAATGAAGTTTGAAAAGTTTAGTCCTGTTTTTCACACTACGGCTTTTTATACAAAACCTTACACATTAAATGTGTACGGCGGAGGTCAGCGCCGCGTGAAAACTTTCTAACGAAAATTGTTTGCATGGACTTCGATACATACGGAGCAATTAGCAAACGGGATTGCGCGTGATGGGCAAATGATTTTCGCCTTTAAGGTGTTCACTCGACGCGGACCGCGATAGTACATATTATGACTCTCTTATCATTCATTATCACACTTCCACCGCGTTGATTGAACAAATGGCTGCATAAAAACTTAATGAGACTAGAAACTCAAATTACCAATGGATGAATACGGTGCCTGCACACTGCACTGATTGATTGCATTAAGTTAAGGGCTTGTTAAATGATCGTTTGTTGTCCATCGACGGCATCGTTAGCTGGCTCGGAAACTTCGCCACCTGAATTGGCTGCTATCCAAGTTTCTGCCTCTTCACTACCCGCAGTTTGTGTAAAGCCTGCATTGTGAAATAATTTATTGTCTATGAATTTTATAGGCGAAAGATACAGGCCACCCAGTAAACATATCCATAGCTAATTGCCATTTATATTCATGCAAATTTTAACGTTAAAATTACAGTAGATGATGAGAGCATTGACTAGGATATTAAAAACTCGAATAATCTTAAAAAAGGTACCTAAGGTAAATTATAATTTAGTAATTTGTTAAAATTAATTTAAAGAGGTTGGCACATTATAGTTTGACACAACAAAAACCTCTATCTTTGTAGGTATTGTCGAAATAGTCTTAATACTTATTTTAGTAACTTAATTGGTACACCATTGAAATCATGCAAGAACTGTGATAATACCATCAACATAAAGGAATATTTAGGAGCTATACATATTTATCATTCCCCTTACCTGACGAATTCAAAGATCGTCGAGCACTGTGCACCCTCAATGAGTAAAGGAGTTATTACAGCTGCACAGTGGCTCAGCACGAGTAGTCGCCGGCACAAATGCAGCGGCGTAACGAGCAGATTGACTCGCGACTTCCGCACGGTTAGTCTCCGGGGAATACCCGACCCTCCCACTTTGCCGTCTGACTCGCTTTGGCCGTGGTGGAAACCGACGCTATTAAAGAAGGTGAGTTTTTGTATGCACTCTTGAAGTGGGCAGTGGTTCCAGTGGTTGACTTCATAGACTGGGGAAATGAAACAAAATATTATAAATAATTATAACAAAATATAAATATTATAAACAAAAATAATTGAAATCGTTTTAACAGTTTTTTTTATTTAGCATGAGTGTGGAGGTAGGTAAGTACATCGATGAATAATTATAGAATTTTTATTATTATTAGGTATAAAAGAACAAAAAACAGTTTAAATAAATATATAAGAATAGGTTCAAATATTGGGATTTATGTAATGATCAGTTTTAATAATAAATATGAACCCACTTTCCGCATTTTAAGCCGTTCACAGCAAGAATTTGTACATTGTCATAAATCACAACCTAAAACTTGTGCGTAACAAAATCGTTCCACAAACTGGGATTATCCGCTCATTACCGAAAGACACGCTCGTTAGCCAGTAACTTCGTTGCGCGCAAACATTTTGCGTCAAATTTTATTAGCTGGCCCACTGTGCACAGATGTATTCAACTAGCTTGTTATTCCCCAGTGATTCGGACATCGTTAACGTCTATTCATGTAAAGTGGGAGACGATTTGAGCCACTCTTTTGAAGCGGGATTTTTTTCAGTTCATTTTGTACGTTTTATTGCTCTCGTTTTGCACAGTTATTATATGTGATTGCGCCTTAGGTATCTTTTATTCCTGCAACTTTATGATGAACACAAATAACCTGAATTGTGTTAGAGCAATAAAATTAGTAATTAATATTGTTTTTGTATGTTTTCTTAGGTCTTTGCAACGAGCCATACTTACTGAGAATAATAAATTGATTTTTAATATTTTTTTACACCAGTTGTCGCTTATTAGATTACTAATACACGAATGGCAAATTTCACTTGGTAACAGTTTTACGTTTTTTTTTTAATTAACAAGTCATGTATTTATTTATTTATGTTCTACAATACCCAAAATGATTTAGGTACTTGATTGCGTTGAACACAGCACAGGGGTAAGCAAGAAATAATCCCTACTATATTTAAGCTATTTTAGCCTACAGGGATAGCCTAAAGATGCCAAAGTTTTGAATATGAACACGTGTTGGATTCAATATCAAAGAGTTATTCAGCAAATTCCCCCTTAAGACGTGAAGGGTTCGAATTTTGCAGGGAGCCCGTGGAATCCCTCTGATGTTACATGCTACCGAACTATTGCTAAAACTATCACCTAAAATTCTATTAAGAAATTCTTATATTCATCCACGGCGCTCTCTCATCTACCTATTAAGAAATATGACAGTTATTTGGTGACGGTATACGCTTTATTACGTCAGCTATGCGCTCTGAACATTCCATCCCCCTCTGTTATGTATTAGTACGATAATTACTGACTATACCTCTAAATAACAAACACTACATCTTAATAAACTTTTGTTAATAATTCTTCTTTAACAGATGTTTAACGGTTGTCCTTAAATAGTTTAGGATTCTAAGATTTTCGTTCATATATCTAGTCAAACTTCCTAGATATGTAGTAACTCACCTAACCTACCAATTTTTCTGACTCGCAAAAAAAGACTTAGTTCGAAATTGCCTCATTGCTCTATTACGCTGATTATAATATTGTCATTATTTTATTGGCCGTTATATCATTATTAAAAACTCATGAACATGGACAACAAGGAATGTTATTGTAAGTCACTCCAAATCGAAATCTAGAGACCCTTTTGCTTTAACTACCCATTTTGTTGTTAAAAGATAGGAAATTTTGTTGATTCGGTACAGGATACCGGGGAAATAGCGAGTTGTTGTTGCGGGAAATTAGCAACATAATCAGCTTAGAATATCATTTCCTTTCGCACCTGCGCGAGTGTGCGATTTCCTTGGCGAAATATCGAGACGTAATCTGCTTCTTGATAAGCTTTCTCCGTTTAAGAACATTTGTCTTTTACTTACAATTGTTTTTGTTGTTTTTTTTTCAAAAATAAAAGTAAATATATATTAAGTAATCGAGAGGGGGGCGGGCACCTTTAAAAACTTTTTACACTTTCTGTCATAACTTCAGATTCTCTAGCTCTAAACCTTTCTACTGCTTCACAATGCTTAAGCTATAAGATCGCAATACATCATATGACGAAAAATGCAAGTTATAGCCGCATCCATTTAATAAAAAGGAGTCGAATGTTTAAAGCTGCCCCGGTTTAAAGGTGCCCCCTTCTCCCCTACACTGTTTTTACTTGAGTGTTTTGTCGAAGGTAGTATACTTATTTTTTTTACTCTTAGTACATTTTGCTTTCAAACCTATTTTCCTTGCCATTTCTCGTAAGTCGGTAGAAGTGGAATCTATCATGTTAAGTTTGCTCAACACTCTGAAAAGCCTTCATAAGTGAAGTTAAAATAAGAAAAAAAAATCTGTACGCCCGTTAATGGAGCCGACATGAATAGACTCGAGCAGACGTCAGTCTCAATACGTTTATCGGGTTGAAGCAAGTTTTGTTCGCCGTTTCAAAGGATCTTTAGACTAGAGTTTTACGCGAATTTGGTTTTGGAATAGTGAAAGAGATTTAATCCGGCTTGTATTTTCATTTCGCGCCAGTGAGCACTGTTTGTACGAAAAAACGATAAATAGGTAAAAAATATGTACGTATTTTATCACTATCGCTTCATTAGTGCAATTCGCACATGTCAAGCGTTTCAAGCTAGACGGCGGAACGGGACGAGTAGGTCTCGGCCGCTTGCACCGCTGCACGCCATCATGCCACAGAATAGATATAAGGTAAAGCAGTTGCGGAACAAGAAACCAAATGCTGAACATCACATACTCACACACGGACTTATGTATTAGCAAGGGCCTAAGACAGAGTTACAATGCACAGTCGATGACGGAAATCCCTATCGCCTTTGTGTGTTAAATGTAGACTTGCATAGCGTAAGTGGCTTTATGTAGATAATTTTGTATAAAGGCCTAGGGGTTCGTCTACTAATACCCGCTCTGTACCCATTCCCCGTAAGTCGGACGTGGGTACGGAGTGTGCGTGTGTAATTTCTAAGTAAGGTCTTGATTTCGTTACTACTTTAGCTTATATCCATTCTGGTGCAGCGCTCGGGGCGAATCGTTTAATTAGATAACGAATTAACGTCTTGTCAGCGCTGCATCTGCTTGTTTTCCCGTCCTTTGCCGTCTCAGCGTATTTGGAGAGCGCAAATTGATCTGGCACGCGATGTTTGCAGCGCTTTAATTGCGATGTAGTTAGTATAGGTATGTTAATTGTGAAGGCAAGGTCGGGTGTCATTTCAGCTTCGTTAGCAGACTGCGTCGTAGGATTGTAAATTGAATCTTATTGCAGTTGGGCACTTTGTAATGTTGATAGCGTGACTTAGTTTTATAAAATTAAGTATCAATGTCATGTCATTACAGCATGACGAATAGTTAAGCTGAGTGTGATGAGAAAAGAGCTACTTAAGGAGACCATAATTTGTTTCAATTTCTTGATGAATCCCAAAAATCCGGTAAAGGCTGATTTCAAAAAAATATTAAAATTACCAGTTTTTAACATATTTTTCAGACATTTTTTATCTAAAACACTAAGCCGATTATCAAATGCTTAAAAAGAAGGTGTGTTTGGTATCAAAGTTAAGAGTATCAGGTGAAAAAATGCATCACATTTTACGACAAGCTTCAGACTTCATACCAATAAGTGGTACATTCTTAACACATTCTCAAATACAGTGGTTAATAGCTAACGAAGCCTCAACAGTAGAGGCGGATTATAAAAGGCTGACGTCTAGACAGCGCCGAGATGAGCTAGGATTCTCGCGTGAACACGGCTTCTGATCGCACCACATGTCCTGATGGGATGTGTGCATGCTGGAGCTACCTCTACATGTTCATTTTAGCACCACTATTTAGAAATTGGTTATTGTAAACTATTTGTGTGGTAAACAGCTAACGAAGCCTCAACAGTAGAGGCGGATTATAAAAGGCTGACGTCTAGACAGCGCCGAGATGAGCTAGGATTCTCACGTGAACACGGCTTCTGATCGCACCACATGTCCTGATGGGATGTGTGCATGCTGGAGCTACCGCTACAAGTTCATTTTAGCACCACTATTAAGAAATTGTTTATTGTAAACTATTTGTGTGGTTAACAGCTAACGAAGCCTCAACAGTAGAGGCGGATTATAAAAGGCTGACGTCTAGACAGCGCCGAGATGAGCTAGGATTCTCGCGTGAACACGGCTTCTGATCGCACCACATGTTCTGATGGGATGTGTGCATGCTGGACCTACCGCTACATGTTCATTTTTAGCACCACTATTAAGAAATTGTTTATTTTAAACTATTTGTGTGGTTAACAGCTAACGAAGCCTCAACATTAGAGGCAGATTATAAAAGTCTGATGTCTAGACAGAGACGAACGAGGATTGTTGAGTGAACACGGCTTCTGATCGCACCGCACGTTCTGATGGGGTGTGTGCATGCTGGAGTTACATGTTCATCTTTAACACCGTTATTAATAAATTAGCTAATACTTATCAGTCGGTCCAAATGGTTGAAAATAAGCGAAGCCTCAACTGTAGATGCAGTTTATAAAAGGCTGACGTCTAGACAACGCCGAGACGAGCGAGGATTGTCGGGTGAACACGGCTTCCGATCACACCGCATGTTCTGTTAGGCTGTGTGCATGCTGGAGTTGCATGTCCATCTTTAGCACCATTATTAATAAATAAAATTGGCTAATAGTAAACTATTGGAGTTATTCATGGCTAACGAAGCCACAACGGCGGAGGCAGATTATAAAAGGCTGACGTCTAGACAGCTCCGAGACGAGCGAGGATCTAATAGGCGCGTGAACACGGCTTCTGATGTTCTTATAATCTGTGTCTATATTGTAGTGCAAGAGACATGTTCTAACCGATTAAATAAAATCAAAAGATTTTATCCTTTCAAAGGAAACCTAATTACGCGAAACGAAAAGAAAGGGCTTTATGCTTTTGGTGTATATGTTTTAGTAAGAAACTTTCATTCAGATTGCGATGGAAAATATTTTCCAGAAACATAGTACCTACACTGAACTGGAATCACTTTCTGGAAGAGATTTTTTGTTAAATACCACGGTTATCTTAATTAACAAAGTACGATTTCGAACGCAATGCTTAACAGGAAAGATATTAAGATATATTCGTTGCAACACGAAAATGCGTTTTACAGAAACACGCCTGCCGTGTCGCCTATACGCCATGTGATCTACGCCTTATACTGCACAAGTAGCAAGTATCACGCTAAGCCGCCGTCAATAGATAGAGCTTGTAGCTACGAGGCGGTGTGTCTTACTAGGGATTACCGTACTGATTCTAGAACTTTATACTGCGTATAGATATTGGGATATCAATGGGTATTATTATATCCGTGTCAATGTTATGTACAATGGGCTTGGAGAAGTTGACGTTCGATTGATGGCTATTAGTGATAACTGTTAAGAGGTTTTATTGAGTGCAGTACCTATACATTGAAAGGGCTTGTAGAGAGGAGGCGGTATCTTGCTTGGGATTACCGTAGGTACGGATTAGAGAACTTTCCACCGTGTATAGTAGATATTGATAAAGGTACCTATCAATGCGATGTGCAATGATCTAAGTGTTGACGTTCAATCGATGGCTATTAGTGATAACCGTTAAGAGGTGTTTCTTAGTGCAGTATACCTACATTGCGCCTTCTTAAGTATTACTTACTATACTTATTCGAACTTTACACTGGGAAAGATATTGAGATGTCAATGCGATGTGCAATGAGTTTTGAGGTGATGACTAACGCTTCAGATTAACGCTTATTTTAGATGATAGAACATTTGATTGGTCATGAAACTGATGAAAATATCAGTAACACAAAAGTGCTCTAACAAAAATCACAAACAAACTTCCTACACAGAAGTTTCTAAGATAACTTACAAACTGTTTTAAATACTTAGTTAAGACAATGAAACTCCAATTATGTAGTAGTGTAGTAGTAGTAAGTCCGCTCAACAGATTTTCATTCCCTACATTCAAGTCATCATTCGTAAAAAAGTTAACAGTATCATTTAAACTTCTTGATACAGAAATTGCGAGGATAGATATTATTTTCCCGCCCAGGTGCGTCTGACGATGATTTATCACCTCAACTGGGACGTTTCAATGAGTCCTGCCTTGATTTCGTGAATCGAATTGTTATCACCCTTTTTAAATATTTTGTGAAGAAAATTTTTAACTTTCCATTGGTTTTTCAGAAGTTGTGCAAATGTTAGCGTTGTTTTTCGTATAATGTGACTAATATTCTATAAGAGCCACAAGAAAAACCTTTCTCCGTTTGGTGGTACCAAGAACGCGAATAAATACATCCATACATATACAAAACGCGAAGCGCAACAAAACCTATCTGTACCTTTTCTAACACGCGTTGTATTAATAATTCCCCCAGCCTCCCCTACCAGTTTTTATGTAACATTGTTTCCATAAACTAATGGAAAGCAATTCTCGGCAGGACTCGTAAATTGGAGAAAAAAAGGTGAGATCAATGCTCGAGCATCGGGCAAACAAACAAGGAAATCGAATACACTCATCTGATTTGGGATGCGTAATAAAGAGAGGGTGCCGACTCCGCTCATCTTCTAAATATATAAAAAGGAAAACTGTCTGACTGACGGATCCTCGCAACGCCACAACTAACAGGATTAGAACTTGAGTATCTTGCTACTCTTAATGGTGCAAGTGAGCACTTTTTTTAAGGATTATACAGAACAGACATGTTTCATCAGATGGCTTAAATATAAACTTATGCAATATCAAATGGTAACACATCCTACTACATAACCCACGTATAGGCGTCACGCGACTAATAATAGTAGGAACGAATTTTGAAAATTCAATCCCTAAGGGGGTTCAATACCATAAGGGTACCATAAAGGTATTAACTTCGACAGTGTTGAAGTTGAAAGAATGAAAGTTTTTTTTAAGGTACATGGTCACATTAAAAGATTTTTTTTCAATGTATTGAAAAAATTTCAATGTATTGAACAGGATTTCAATGTATTGAACCCTTAAGAGGTACAAAATGGTGGCAAAGTTTGTATGGTCCATTTTTGTTTGACGTCAGATTTACTTATTCTACTCGAAACTTTGCATATCAAACACTGTAAAAAGAATCCAACACAGGCGCGGACAGAGTCGCGGGCGGTCCGCTAGTGCTTAGATTGATATACAGATAATGTATCTGTATCTCTCGGCGGCCTTACAGGAAAACAACATACTGTGCATGTGATGGAAATAAGAGCAGGAACTAGCCGTCTTTGTTCACTGTGACAGTCTTTTGTTTTGATTAATGTCGCGTCAAGAATGTTTCAATACATGAAGGGACTGTGTGCGAAATACTTACGTAGTATAAATATGTGCACAATAACTAAAACCCGACGTCACTCTTGTTAAAACCAACTTTAGTTCTAATCAATAAAAGGGAAAGTGGCACGACCACGTTTATCACCTAAACATCAATATAAATTGTGTTTCATGCTTTTTAAAGGAGTCGGGATTTAGTTTTTGAAATCATTAGTTTTAAATAATTTTGGTGACACTTATGTTTACAACAATTTATATGTTTTTGAACTGTGCTATTTAAGCCTTGCTATTGCTTGCTAACCCAACAACACCTTTCTACGTTACAAAAAATCTGTGTCTAAGAAACCTAGTCTATAACCAGCGGGCAGCTCAAGTGCAGCTAATGACACCTTATTTTCAAAAATATGATGAAGTGTTTAGAGGTTATGATGGAAGAGATGAAAATATAAACATACATTTATACCGGTCAAAACCATTACCCTCCTTTTTTTCGCCGTAGTCGAGTCAAAACAATGATTTCGTTTTATTCCCGTTTTGTCCAGACGTGTAATAACGTTTGAACTAATTATCCGTGTCAAAGGCTCCCTAGAAAATTCATTTAGCCCGTGAATATCTCATTAGAAATCACAACCCTATGAAAGAAACTGTTAGAGAGGTTACAGACTGACGACATTATGTCGGTGACTGTTTGCCAGTACCAGTATAATAATAAAAATAATATACATATTACAACATCACATACATTGATCTGACTCCATGGTAAGTACCTTAAGCACTTGTGTTACAGATATCAGAATCAACAGCGGTATTACAAATAAACTTAAATAAAAATATATAACACCCAGACCAGTACAAACAGACATGTTCATGCACACAAATGTTTGTACAGTGCGGGTATCGCACCTGCGACCTCTTGGTGTAATAGTCAACTTCTTACCCATTTACATCAAAGTCAGTATGGTAGGTGGCGGTCAGCGACAGCCACGATATTGTTGCGCAGCAGTTAGTGCTAGTTAGTCGGCGACGGTCGTCTGATTTAAAGACTATCTGCCGTCGCCGATTATCCGCGACTGTCGCCGACTTAAGTCGCAAGCAATCGCTAAAATACTGTCGCACGTCTACGTGCATACGTCTCACTCCCGTAACGAAGCGACACTGCAAAAGCAGCTGCATTCTCGATTTATATTAAAACGGCTAGAATTTTAAGTCGTCGTTTTGTCTTGAGATGGAAAGCGTGTCGTTATAAAGGAGTTAAAATAGCTAATTACTTTGAGAAAAATCCTAGTTGGAACAGTTTAAAGTTAATGTCACCACAATAAAAATGTCTAGTGTCGTAAGTCCATGAGTTATTAAAAGGGATAATTTATAATTTCTCCAGGAATGGCGAGTATGGATCATACCACCTCATAGTTGGGTATTATTATATCCGTGGTTGAGGTGAGGCATGTGCCCAGCAGTTGGACGTATATAGGCTAATGAAGTATAACTTCATGATAAAAAAACAGCAGCACGTTTGCCTACTAGAATACACATTTGATTTTATTTACTTATTGTTTGTTTAAACTTTATTGCACTCATAGGGTACAATCAGCGGGCTTAATGCCTTTGTGCATTCTTTACCAGTAAACCTGTGAAAATGTGAAATAAATATCTCTAAACCGAAACGCAGAAAGTACATTTTTAAGTTTTAGCTAACTCAAACTTCGATTCTAATATCAACTTTATGAATTAATAAATGAAAGTCCACCAGGGCTTAAAAAAATGCAAAATCACACTTAAGTGCATAAGATCTTAGTGCTAATGTAAAAAGTTTACATTTACACTCGACACAATACATACGTGTGTTACATTAAAACTTTGAAGCTAGTTTTCACGCACATCCACGTTAAGTCGTATCAACAAACCGACTTGAATTATTAGTATCACTTAATCAGGGGAAACTTGTACTCTTGTACGCCTAAGTACTTGATTACGACTTGATTAATAGAAACCTCGGTTAGGGAAACTGTGCGTACATTACTTACTGCCTTAAATGTAGTTTACGGTGGTCATTAAAAAGGCTCCTGTGTGCGTGTCCAAAGCTTCAAAGTAATTAGGTAACAACTGAAACCATTAAATCCGTCTCGCCAGCCAGTGCTTGAAACTTTGTTTGTCTTAAAATTTTCTATGTTGGTGCTAACAGACTTTGAACTTTTAAGTGCTGAGATGCACGATACCGTCGTTAATTAAGTGTGAATACATACCTGACTTTTGTAACATTGTTGTATTTGTCTTCTTACTTTGTTGTATTGTTGTAATGTTCTGCTTGCTAGACATTGCTCGGATGGTCGTCGGATATTTCATGTTAACTGAAAAACACATCGTAAGCAGGACTTTTACAGATAAGTCAAGGATTAAGAAATTATTTGATAGCTTAAATTATGATTTTTCCAAATCTGAATCACGAATGAAACGTTTGGATCTAGCATTTGCATAAGATCTCAATAAAGGAATGTCATCAGTAAGTGCTTAAATGAAGATAACAAGATTAGTCTTAAATTAATACAAAGACCAACATTTTCTTACATGTTCGAGTGTAGTTTTTTAGCCGAAATAATTCTAAAAAAACCATCATTTATTCCACTCACGCTAACCCTTCTAACTCTGACTTGCCACTACTGAAGTACCTACATGCTACAGCACATCCAGGTTACCCAATTGTGTTGCACAATCGTCCTTACTACGACGTTATAAGATTTCGCAGAGTTTACCTTGATGTACTGTCGTCTATTCCTACGTCCTCAGACAGACTATATCCACTGGGCAGTTTTCCGCAACATTTGCCTTCACGACCAGGCTATTTGGAGCTGCGCGTTTCTTTTCGCAATGTAATTAATTAGAAGCAGGTGAGGTCAAGATAAATGGACGGTGCGAATTAGAACTTGGACGTCTCGTCTGGCTTAATGACCGCACTTGATATTACTACAACAGAAAAATACTTAAGTACGATTGGGTATTATATAGAGATCTGCTTAATTTTCAATCGAACGAAACTCTTATTGCTAAATATGAGCTTTGCTCTTTCCCTTAACGGGAATTAAGTTAGGACTTGTATTAACAAAATGTTGTTGCGTAAATAAAATATTAAAATGAAATTCATGAGAATTATCCCAATGTTAACTTAAGCAAGTAAATTTAGAAAGTAATTTTCTCCTAAAAAAACTTGTAAATCTTAGTCTCCGTATAATTTACCTGAATAATAGATAAATCCGTTAAGCATCGTTTATTATAATGTCATACTAACTTTTATAACAGTTATCTCTCTACTTTGTTTGAGTGCCAAGAACTTATCGTTGCTCCGATTATCTTCCTCCTGACATAACTCTTTATGAGGACATAAAAATATTCATTAATTAAGTACATTAGCCGACAGCATTTCCCGATCTCATTTCGGTGGGGTAAAGCTCAAATATAACAGCCGGCCAGTTTCTAAAGGCTTTGTGTAATTTCCAAGTGGCGCCTGCTGTATGTATATAAAATGTATGAGTGCTGTCACCCGAGTTAAGGTTGACAGCACTCATACATTTTCACGCGATAAGAAATGTAAGGTATCGTCACGCCGGCTTTGTGACAAAGCCTTTAGTTTTGCAAGGCATATGGTAAATATCACCACTAGATATACAAAGAATTTTTTAATTTGCATTGTTTGCCTTTTTTCCTCGCAGGCCGGCGTTCGAATAGTTAAACACAAAATGTATTTTTGATTTCTTTAAAACAACCTTGGGATGTTGCATAATGTGATAATTTTTATTGTTAAAATTATTAAAAACAATATTAAATAATAACTTTATCTCAGAAAGTAAAGTTGGTTTTTAAAAAATATTTTTTAATAAGACTTTAAGGTATTTATATGGGCCTTTATTATGTTATGAAGGCAACAAGCCTGAAATAAAAGTTATATATTTATTAATCTGCAACTTAACAGATATACAAAACCCATAGCTACTAAAAGCAATTCCGAATACATTAAAATGTTTCTGTTTCCTTCTTTTTGGCTGTGGTCCAGTCTAATTACATTATTAAGTAAATGCACGGTGTTTGTTTCTATTTGGCTTAGAAAATTCGCTAAATACGCGCGTTTGGACGGCGTAAGCCGAGAGTGCTTACCCTCGTTATATTTTACAGCTGTCTGGCGAGCGTTCAGAGATCGTACAGTCTGTCCCTTAATGGACCCTGGAATGGACTGGATGTCTTAATAATTACCGTATAAATG
The DNA here is from genome assembly GCA_963921415.1 of Pyrausta despicata. NCBI lineage: Eukaryota > Metazoa > Arthropoda > Insecta > Lepidoptera > Crambidae > Pyrausta > Pyrausta despicata. Next base: position 9,320,148 of record OY992853.1, read on the forward strand.
CGAAAGCTTGTGTTCCGTCAGCTTAAGATTAGTTGGCCAGTGCCTCGGTACTTCCACCTTAAGATATCGACACTTAACGTGAGGATATAGGGATAAATATGACAGTCTTTGTTTCGTCAGTTTTACGGTAAGATAGCCAGTGCCTCAGTGGTTGAAAGTTACAAGAGCAATGCGCTTAAAACGTCAGATTTCAATACTTTACATCGACATAAAAACTTTTTGCATTTTTCGGAAAACTTCGAATTAGAATCTCAATTCAGCAAAAAATTTTGAAGTCTAAGTTAGGTTACGCAAGAACTAAGGCAGAACTAAACCCGTGATAAAAATCATCGGATTTGTTGAGAAACACTTAAAACTTGAACTGTAATACAAATCGAAGAAAGTTCAGACCGACGGAGCAAAGCTGTTAGAATATGTATGTATCAGACTTCACCGGATAAAAGTAGAAACAACAAACACCTTTGGGCTTCACGGGAATTCCAAATAGGATCCTTTCGATGGAATATCCTATTCCTTAACTTACTTTAAGTATCAAAGAAGAAAAAGTAGTCGATTTAAGTATGTACTTACTGTTTCAAATCTTTATAGTCTTAAAAGTACCTTAACCAGGTAGTAGACCTTAACATCTTAAGGAATAGAAGGACGGTTTTAACCCGTAATATCAAACATCTGCCCAAATTCTACGTTAGAGTATAACTTTTCATACTTTGGAAAAGACTTTTACAGGGCAGCTCCTGTTTAGCCAAATCTAAGCTATCACTGCGAGTGTGACGGTAGTAAGATGCCTTCTTAGCGCGTTTTCTCTACAATGTTTGGTGTATTAAAAAATATCGTGTGCCATAATTCACGTTATGTCACACCTCGTTTTACTTTAAAGCCTAATTTTATGTTATAACCTAGTTTTATATTATGTATTACTTATTCGACTCGAAAGAAAGTGGTATTTCGACGGCGCGCGGCGCGGTAATATTTTCATATTGCTCTTAGTTCTTACTTAGCAAAGCTTGGGTCTTAAATATTGTAAGTGGGTGGTTAAGTCGGGTGTGTTTTGCATTATGCGGCCCCCTCGGCGAAACAGTGGGTACGCCTCGCGGACACTTCTCCCCTCAAGGGCACTTTTGTAGTATGTTGACATTTACTTTCCGAGGGTAAACATCGCCACGGTGACTGCCAGTCGAGGTTGACTGGCATTACTCGACTTTGAAGTGCCTCCTCAGTTTTCGGCTGGGAAAAAAGTAAGATGGGTATTGACTGGAACGTTACTATAATTTTGCGTTTTGCATACCGATAGCTGGCTGAGATCAAAAGTTAGTTGAACTGAGTACCTAGCAGCTAAAGCAACAAGTAGTTAGAAGGAGAAAATTATTTTATGAAACAGTACAAGCAACGTTTTACAGTATTTGAACAATTAAGACATAATTAACTACCTGATAAATATAAAGAATGGAGCGGCGGTGAAAAGTTACCTATCTAACAGTTAATAAAACTCATTAATTAATCAATACTAATTTACTTAAATTATAAACTCAAAGGTGACTGACTGACAAAGTGATCTATCAACGCACAGCCCAAACCACTGGGCGGATCGGGCAGAAATTTGGCATGCAGGTAGCTACTATAATGTAGGCATCCGCTAAGAAAGTATTTCTCGAAATTCCCACGGGAAAGATAAAATATACGCACACGAAGTTGCGGGCGACCGCCAGTTTATTTATAACATCGATGAACACAGATTAATATTTTCTCACGACTACTTCTACTATGTGGCTGATTTGTCTAATTCCGCGATACTGATAGTCCTTGCGTTTAGTAACTTCATCCTACCTCACTCCCGCACAGTTGGTAGGCCTTTCGTTTAACAAATGTTTAAAAGTAAGGAGGTCTATTTTTAATACAGCAAACGTTGAATAGAATATGTAAATCACATTTTAAAAATCCACATAAATGTTGACCTAATTTTCCTAGCACAACCTTCCTTCCGTAACAAGCGGAATTCTGATATCATCCATTTTAATGCAAAACTTTTGAACTGTCGAAGTAATAGGGTATTTATCTACTCTAATATAGTCAGAGCTGGAAGATGGGATCACTGGCATCCTCTTAATTGAATCCATAAATCGTTTCTTGACATCACGAAAATATTGTGGTTATTTCGCATACCAGTGGCTCGGCATCTCGGGTTACAAATGCTGAGTCACTCCGGTCGATTTAAGCAAATCAGTATTACAGTTGAGAACACAGGGTGAGCAGGCTAGTGTAGTACACTCGACAGCACGTCAAGCAAAACTCTGCGGTATCTTATGAAATTGTGATAAGGGCGATTGTGAAACAAAAATGGTAAGCCTGTTGTACTGTCGTCTTTACCTACTCTGCGAGTTAGTTGGCGCGGCCGCTTGGCTCAGGCACAAGTGGAACAATAATAAACGGGCAGCCCATAAAGTGAAATGTCAATTCCAAGTCTTAGACGCTTCTTCGCAAGTCTAGACGCATTAAGACCCCATTGTGTTGAATTTTTATAATGTACAGTATGGACGAACGTTGACATTTGCCTAAGCTGGCTATAGAATTTAAAATTAGCTGAAGTTGTTTTTTCAGAGAAGCTGTACTTATGTATGATTTGGCCAGCTCTTTTATTCAAAGCTATAGATAAGAAAGATTCACAGCGGACCTAAATTGTTTGAGCTGGCATTTCTATACTTTTCGTGAAATATTTTCGCTATCCTAGATGATCCAAATTTTGTAATGTACGTGCTGAAACTTTGTGCGCCAACAAAAAACTGTCAATAGATTGATTTATCGCAAAACAAAAACCTTTCTTTCGGTGCGTTCGGGAGCTCGAGTCATATCTCTAGTGGTTCGCGGGGCAAAATCGTGCGGAAAACCTTTTTGAGGTCGGAAAACATCTTTGACAGATTGAAATCTGTACTACGGTACCTACTACGCCTGAGGTCTCTCTCTATTGATCTTGGGTGTGTTTGTTCTAGCTCCGTAATCCGATTTGGGATTTATGTCGGAAACCAACTCGGTACATTGTATTAGCTTTGATCTTTCACTATTTTCTGGGACATTTCTTTGCTATTATAAGCGGGACACAAATAATGATTGGTCAGACAGAAAATGTAAGGGTCAATTGAGTACGTTTCTATTTGTAAAAGAATGTCCTTTCTTAAATAAAAGAACGGTTTACTTATTTGCTTACTTTGGAAAGTGACGAGGAATTGTTCTTCGATATAAAACTACTTGTTTTACACAAACCCTTTTTAAAACATTATAAATAATAGCAGTAAAAGCCATTCTTGAAACCATATCGTTAACAGCGAAAAAGTTCACACCAAACTGCAATCTAATAAATCAAGTTTATTGCACTATTTATAATTAATATCGAGTGGCGATAGAAATATTGGCCATGGAGTAATGGGCACGTTTAACATAAATTAGGGCATGAAACTAAAATGGTGGCAGGAGCGCGGCTGGCGCGCGGGTCCGCTCGCGCTGCCAAATTGCCCTGTTCGCTTATCACCGGGATTACGAACAGCTAGGGCTGTTGTTTAAAGCTTTTTATATGAATACCACCCAACAGAATTTTTCTTGTTTTAGTACTTGTACTTTTTGTAGATAAAAAATAACCTACTCAGATCGGCGGTTATCGGCCGGTCATAATAGAGTTTAGTCGGCTACTTTGGCGGTAATAAAGACGTTAAACTTGCTATATACCTAGAATTGATATATCATAAATGATTGAGAATTGAAAACAAACATATAAACAAACAGAACGTAAATTAATAAATATAAATATACAAATAGTGTTACAAACATCAGAATTAACAGTGGTATTACACATAAACCTAAAAGAATACATATGTATAACACCCAGACCATTACAAACAGACATGTTCATGCACACCCGAACACACACATGAACCCGCGACCTCTTGTTTAATAGTCAATTTCTTAACCATTACACCAAAATGGTCGTCATACCAACATGACCTACCAATTCACATAGTCGACACAAAACATCACATACAGACACAATCAGCAAAATGAATGTTCTTGAGCCGCATCGAGCGGATTGACTTCAAAGCTATGGTTCTTGAAACTACCTACAATAAAAATATTTTATATAATCGTAGATCCTGTAGCCCTGTGCCTTATAAATATTGCCGGGGTGACCAACTTCTACTTTATCACAGGATGCTGCGTCACATAATGTCTTAGATATTTTCAAAGACTTCCAGTTCAGAGGTCGGTCCTTTGATAGCAGTTTGCGTAAAAGTATCGACTAATAAACGCGTTTATGGCCTTAATTCCAGATAAGGTTTCGTAAATGGACCGGACACTGCATTATCCTGGGAGCTGCGCAAACGTTTTTTCAATCGTCATTTGTTTAAAGCGATCACGTCGCGAAGTTATAGAAATAGGAATAACAGCAGAGTTCTAATGTTTATTTCTAGAATCATCGTGATGTTAGTGTGTTTGTTCTCTAGAAAACTATTTATAGTAGTTATTGATATAAGATAAGATAAAAACATTTATTTACCAAAAATGTGTACACACAAACTAATTTGGCAACGACTCCGGCGCTAAGCTCATGGCTTGTATAGCAGCAATCAGAGTTTATCAATTGGCTAGTTAATTTAAACAAATCAAAATCTTTATTGCATGTTAAATGTTGACATATAAGTTTTTACATTGTTTTGACCTTAAAAACTTAACTACAGCTAAGGTATTGCAATAAAATATTATTATGTTAATAAAATAACATTAAATAAACTTTCAATATTTTGTTTTAAGCAATAAAACTAGCTTGAAAGAGAGAGTAGAGAGGGGGTAGAGGTATACAGCATGAATAGCTATTTCAAAAATATTTGAAAAGGTTATGGCTATTCGAATATGTAAATTTTTAGATAAATACACCATATTAGATTCCAATCAATTCGGGTTCCGCAAAAATAGGTCAACTACTCTAGCAGTATATACCTACACTCAAGAAATACTCAGCTACATTCGAGATAAAAGTTATGCCGTAGGATTGCTATTAGATATGACCAAAGCATATGATAAAGTCTCACACGAAATTTTACTTACTAAGCTATATGGCATAGGTATTCGAGGAGCAGCCTTCGAATGGCTGCGGTCATACCTGCATAATAGAGTACAATATGTACAAATACAAAATTTTAATGATTCCACAGGCGAGCTCCAGAATATTCACTCTAATAATGCAGTTACGAATTGGTCTATTCCCCAGGGGAGTGTCTTAGGATGTCTGCTTTTTCTTATTTATATTAATGACCTACCGAAAATTTGCAACTCATTTTGTACGCTTTTTGCAGACGACATGTCCCTCTTGTTTAAAATACCTGATAAAAACCCTAACAATTCTGAAATTATAATTGAAACTTTTAATGCTATAAAACTTTGGCTATCAAATCATAATCTCGAAATCAATAATAAAAAGACGAAAATAATTCAATTTAGACCTTACCAAAAACCCTATATAGACCTTACATCAATAGTAGATTCCTTAAAAATCGAAGAGGAAAGCTATGTTAACTTACTAGGCATTACGCTAGATACTCACTTAAATTGGAAAAAACATGTAGAAAAAACTAAGTCTAAAATATCGCAGTTCCTTTATGCTCTGAGCGTGCTAAAAACAAACTCTTCTCAAGTAGCAGCTTTAACCGCGTATCATGCCTACGCTCACGCGTGGCTACGCTATGGCATCATCTTGTGGGGCCATAGCTGCGATGCTACAGAACTATTCACATCACAAAAGAAATGTATAAGAATAATTTTTAATTTGAAAGCAAGAACAAGTTGCAAACCCTTTTTCATTAAAGAGGAAGTTCTCACTCTGCCAAGTATGTATATATTGGAAATAGCTATGTTTGTAAGAAACCATATTGCTCTATTTAACTTTGATAGTAATCCCAGACGAAAAATGAACCTCGTACTTCCAATACCTTTAATTGAAATGTTTAGAAATGGTCCTATGTATCGATGTATACAAATTTTTAATAAATTACCAGTCTCTCTTAAAAGTGTAGAAAAAAATCATCTATTTAAAATTAAACTCAAAAAATTACTCATTAATAAAGGCTATTATAACATAGAAGAATTTATGGAGGATGATTTTTCTGGTTATAACAATAAATAAAATAGATTTAGGTAAGTGTTTAATATAATTATTTAATACTTATTATGTAATTGTTGTTTGGGTGAGTGGATGGGTAATAATCATAATATTGCCACTTACTTGCCCGGACAATAGTTGCATAATGGGTGTAGATATAACTTTATTATGTATTTACTCTAAAAAGAGTAAAGTCTGTGTCTAGAAAATTTACTAGTTTTTTTTCTCACTAGGTTCTAAATTACTAATTATATTATATTGTAAAAGAAGCTATTATTTAAGTGAAGTAGTTCATTTGTAGTTCATACTCATTTGTGTACTTAAAAGAATGTTTTATTTTAATTACCTACCTTATGTTGCTGTGCCCTGCTGGGTGTATACACAAATATGCTGTACTATTATTAGTCTGCTATATGTATATTTGCAATAAAAATGTTAAAAAAAAAAAATGTTAAAAATAGAGCTGGCTTTGTTCAATGTCGGTTTACGTATTTAAGAGTTATTTATGTATGTATAACTTAATAAGTCTACACATCTAGGGTTAAGTATTCGTCATGAGTGTAATAACTTTCGGCAATAAGGTACATTTTTAAAGTTTTCGAAAATGTTTTGAAATTTGTTTCATTTTTGATGTGCAAATAAAGGTTATTAAATATTTTAACTGCCATAAAGTAAACATTTTAATTCTTGATCGTGGTTAGTGGCCCTGTTTTTATGTCTGGTGTTTATGTTGCGTGTGACTTTGGTAAAAAAATCATATTATTGGGAGTGAATTACTCGTACACATGTCGTAAATATATAAAGATAGTAAGGTGGGGAATTCGTATTTTTTGAAAAACTGTTTACAAGATTGGGCATTGTCAATTGGGCTATTATGCGAACTAGTTTTTTTTTTGCATTAGGAAAATATTATTTATATCAGTACTATTTCCCCAGAATTTAATCCTTATTTGAGCTGGGAATAGCCATAAGCATAGTAGGTTGACAAAGCAGCTTCCAAATTTGTCCTGTATACTATTTTGTAAAGGGTATATGAGAACTTTGATAGTTTTGATTTTATGTGCTCTTTCCAATTTTTTACATATTTATAACTATAATATTTGATACATATTTCTTAAATAATTAAACTAAGATATTATAAGGCGATAGCCTTGGAGCCCCAGGAGCCCATGGTCTCCACACAGAAAGACACAAATATGTAGCTCTCCAAGAGGGCAGCATATTTGCGCATCTTCATCGACTCGGCAGCGTCAGCCGCCGCACCAGCAACGGCAGAAGTTCGGCCTATATGCGATGGCGCCAGTGTGTCAACACAGGTGGCATCCCATATAAGCGAACGGCCCTGCCGCCAGGGAATTATTGTCATTCCGTCAGGTCTCTTGCCGTCATCACGAAATATGCCAGTAGGCTCCAGTCAGCACATCAATGGCGACAAGAGATCTGCGGATGACATCATTTATGCAGGCGTGACGGGAGACCCTGCCAGCACTAAACTGGCAAGAGAGACCATGGTGTCCAAGATCATTTACTAAATCACCACACTGACAGCGGTGAACGTGAATCGTGCGAGCGCCAAGTCTCAGGGATACACATAATGAAAAGGAGATCTTGTCGAGCAGAGTCCCGACACTGGGAGAAGGGAGAGCTTGCAGCCAGTACCCAGACTCTGCCCGAAATACAGCCCTTAGGCGAGCACGCTCTGCAGCACATCCCGAGCGAGCCAACAGCTCTCCTTGGACACGCAGACAAAGAGGCTCGTCCCACTGTTTTCGGGAGAAATAAGCGGTGGGAAGGTCTGTCCTCTGGCAAGCTACTAACCACGCTTTTGTCGCTTCGGGAAGGTACGCTGTCTCCGTTACGCCTGAAGAGCGCAAAATTTTGCTAAAGAGACCAGCGGTACCATACGCCGAAGAAAGAAATGCTGGAAGGGCAATATCAGTGAATCGCCTGGTGCCAAGACCTCCAAAACGAATGGGAAGCAGTTTAAAATTTTGGATAAGGTCAATTTGAGACAAGAATCAACTTTGGATAAAATTTCTGGGAATTTCCATAAATGATCAGATCGTAAAAAGTATGTAAATTTGGGAGCGAAATTTGATGATGGAATAAGCCATGTGGGGCTGAATTCGGAATTTTTTTTCTGAGGCATGCTCAAACCTTGAAATTTGGTCTAGTACAAAAGAGTGGAAGGCGTCCTCAAATATTGGAGCACCGAGAGGGTGAAGTGATGATCTATCTAAAATTTTGAATTTCGGGGCAAGAGCGGTAAAATTGGAAATCAATAGCTGTAAATCAAGGGGTGAAAATTTGGATTCGGGAATGTATAATTCACATTTGGAAAAATTTAGATCGAGAAATAAAAATTTAAATGTGTATCCATTTTTACGCCATGGAGTAAACAGCTGACCCTATTTTAGTTTACTGTAAGGTGGTACAATGGACACCAGATTTAAGTTCAAATCAATAAAATCATTATATTATTACTAATATATATTTATTACAAGTGCTTATTGTTGTTCAGCCTTTGTGGTACCAGCTAAGTTGTATCAACTTATTTATCGACCACTGAGAAGTTACAAGATACTTCATTTCAGAGGATAACCAGTACGAGTAAAACAGTGGATGCTTTTTAATATCTATAAGGACTTTTATGTTGATAGCGCACATCTGCTGAGTAGCTAAGCTTACCTATTTTCATTAAACGTGTAAAACAAACCACCCTTTCCACTCCCTGCCATGTTGCATTTCTAGCTCGGCTGCATTCAAAATGTTTCCGCACATATTTTTTTACAAAATTGTGGATTTTTCCAGGCCAGGGCGCTTAAGGGAGTTGATGACTTGGAAAGCATTGGTCGGTACGCTCGATTTGCACTGCAAATTGATTTTTATGTCGATCGGTGGCATCCTGGATGCTCTGTTTGTCATCTGGGAATTGTGGTGGGACGCCTTTTGTGATTTGGGTTAGCTGATAGCAGCTTCGACTGTTTGCTTAAGTGTAATAGTAGGTTGGGACGTTTTGTTCAATGACATTTTATTTTTAGAACCGAGGTTTGATGAGCTTGAATTGGAAAGGATTAATTAAATATGGCCTACATAGCTGTTCCTCGCGGCTTAGCTCGCGTAGTTAATGTGAATTAACTGCGCATAGCCCTCAAAACTTTCCCGAGTGGCGCTGTCTATTGGTAAGTTATGAGATGATTTTAAAATGAGACAGAGATGTTTTGTCGCAGAAAAAAGTAGCCTATGTCACTTTCCAGCCTCTTACCTACCTCTACACAAAAAACATATTATATCATAACTTTGCTCCGCTGCGTCGGGAAAGAAGGACAAACAAACAAACAAACTGACTTTCCCATTTATAATATTACTAGTAGGGATGTCCTAACTGTAAGACTATTATTGTTTCACTCATATTAATATATGTATATGATTTTGTTGTTTATTATTTAAAAAAATATTATAAAATTTAAAATACCTAGGGTGATAGGTTCACAGAATTGGTTTTCACAAGCCTCTCATAAATAAATATGCAGTGGAAATGCCGCAAAATGAGGTTACATAAATCACAGTTAAAGTATTCCAGGTTCACTTACCTTTTAATTGCAAAGCCCATATTTTCTGCATTTTCCGACGCGAATATAAGCGAATGTTCACATAACTTTTGAGTTGGTTGTTTTCCAAGCGAATAAGAGTGCAATCCTACCATTTAGCTGAAGAATACTTAGGTATCGATCCAGATTTTTACCGCCTACCTTTCAGCATTCAGAAAAAAGACGATATTATTTGTTAAATTTACTTACACAAGCAATAATTTCACATGTTTTTGTTACTAAAATGTGCGTTCATACAATCTAAACCAAACTGAAATGATTCGACAAAGTTAGAATTCCAAGGCCCGGTCTTCAAAGAGCGAAATATCTGCTATCAGTAGCAAAGGCAGTAAAGGCGTCGTTTGAAGACAGCATGATGTCACAGAATATATATTAGCAGTACGGTAGCAAAAACAAATGCTTTAAATGATAAACGAACACAGACGCACGTTACAACAGGGCACGCTACACGACGGGAAGCCTAAGCGGGTATTGGCAGCCGATAATCCTTTGGTTGGTCTTTGTTGTTTGATGAGGCTGTCTGCGTGCGTGACTGCGTGTAAGTATTATCGAGCATTATTCTTAACCCCAGACGAAAGTGAGTGGTGTCATAAGTTTGACACCTATTCTTTTCCTAGGTGTCCCAAACGGATGGACCGATTTAAGTGTGTTTTATTAATTCGAAAAATAATTAAATCACGATTGTAATAAGCTATAGCTATTGAATATCCGTTCAGCCGTTGACGCTCACCAGCTGTTTTCATGGGACATGTCGGGGGTTTAATATTTTAGTTTTGTTCTTTGTTCCTGTACTGCTTTATAATATATCCATACTGTGATATTGTGTTACGCTATAATTGTTAATAATGTTCATGTGCCAAGTTTATGATTTATTGCTTCGTTGTTTCTGCTTGAGACCGGGTACCTGTTAGCAACACTAGGCTCTCTGAATGCCTCCAGAGATAAGGGTTTAATTACATTTCTGGGAAATACTAAAGTAAGCACATACTCAGAATGCTTTTGGCCTTTTTCTTAGTAGGTACTAAACTCTATGAAAGGTACGTAGATACTATTCTAATTATCATCCAATGAGGCACTTCCTCCAAAACAACAACCTTGAATCTTGTCGAGTGCTTACGAATAACCAGGATTTGATAACAGGTAGTCCTAACTGAAAAATGTACAGGAGCGAGTAATATTTATCCTGAAAATGTATACCTACGTGAAAATCATGTGCTAAGATCTTGCGCAATAGCACCGCCTTGTATGGGACCACACTGTGAGGCCTGGCGCGGTTGCGACGGTGAGCAGGCGCGTAAAATTGTATGGCATTCTGCTGCCGCCTTAGTCACTTCAGCACCCCCTAGACAAGTGGCATTCGCTCAGAAACGAATCCAATCTTCGATTCGCTAGCGCTTAGGCGTAAACGCTAAAATATTCGATCGGAAACGGGGCGAACGCTTGTTCTCTCTAAACTCTCGCTAAAAATAAAGACTTTGTCTATGGTTTCGTTCAACATGTCAAAGTTAAGTCACTCGACGTGACGGAGGTATAAATAACGGGATATTTTTAAGTGTACATCAAATAACTTATCATATATCAATTTATGTTCAACAATTAATCTTTTTTTACATCAATTAAATTATTGTACTGCAACTATACTAATTGTTTATCAAAACTACAAATATAAATAATTGGAAAACATACATCAACAGCCTTTAATATAATTTCCTCAAATGTGCACCTAAAAACTGTTTGTGTTACAAAAATATTATTTTCACAGCAAAAATACTGATTGTACATCAAATTAACCCGGCCGTACATTCGGAATACTTACAATGGTAACAAAACAACTATATTTTGCATCAGGTTTATGGAGCGTCACCGCTGGGCAAAAAGTGCCACTTGGCTCTAATAAGCGAACGACTTGCCTACCAATCTACAATTCGTTACGACTACGGTCACGTGACTTAGTCGGTCGTAGATTATTTTCCATACATTCGATTGAGCGCTTTCGTTTACCGCTTGCCACTTGTCTAGAGTTGCAGTACGGACACGCAGAGACGCGTTTCATATGTTTAATATTTCCGCGCCCGCCGTCGCTTCACCCCACATTAAGGCGACCGAGTGTGGACGCACACTTTTTTAAAGTAACAAAGACATTTTGCCTACTAGGCAGTACTTATTACCATTCTTTATGAAGCAGGTCGGCTTCCCGAGGCAGTATAATCGCAGCTCTTTCTACGCCTTGGATTTTCGCGCACAAAGAAAATCTCACCGGCGCCTCTTTGCTGTATCAAAAACGTAAGCGTTTGTGTGACTGGGTTCCTTTTAACGCAAAAATCCGTGTGGCATTCTTGTGTTATCCCTTTCTGTTAGAATTTTCGGAATTTTGCTTAGTCGCACGTGCCTAGTGCGACGATACATAAATGCCGCTTATCGGAAAATTTCCTTGATTTTCATATTTGGATATTTATCGGTTATTTCGTTAAAGGTATTTGTACCCAATTATATTAATGTTCTTCCTTATCATGTTGCTAATAAAAATAAAATCAAATCACAAAATCAGTGCATATTGTGTTTTCAAGAATATGTAATATAATTGGTTGATACTTTAGTCTTTGAAATCCTAAGTTAAATAAGCAAATTAGTACCTATACAAAATATAAATTCTGCTTGTGTTAATCCTTCAGTAAGTAGTGACATGTTCGTTCATACAATTTTAAGTTATACAATCAAACTAGGTAAGACAGCTTGTCACAATATAATTTCATATAATCATTTCTGTAATCTTATCTTACGTACAGTTACTTGAAGCCTATTCATATTGAGCAACAAACCTCCTTGAGTAACGCACTCTCGTAATACGTGACGCCAGCGCCAAATGCGCGATTGGCGAGATTTATTTGAACCCATCAGGCATAACAGGTACTCTCAAAGAGTAACCTAACAGACCTTACCCTGAACAAAGCATTCCAAACTCAATGCTAATCGTCTCTTTTACTCAGGGAAGGGTGTAAGCTCGAGTGAGCGAGATGGGATAATCGAAGGTAAGGAAAGTATAGTGTAGGATGGTAAACATTTCTCCGCGTCTCTCGATTCCGGCGCGGAGATGCGGCGATATATCATCTTCCATTGTCACTCGGAGCCAATTGACGATGATTTTTCACCGACAGTTTTCGTTCTTTATTGCGAGCAGCAGGGGCAAGAGAGAAAATCAGATTTTTCTCTGAGCTTTTTTAATATTAGTTCAGATAGAAATAAGGATCTTCGAATCATTGGTTTAGTTAGATATTGTGTTTTCCATTCCTGTTGTCTCTTGGACAGTAAATTGTAGGTACGTAAGGTGTAATTAAAACAAGTCGGTGCCGCTCATCTTTTCTATGACTTATATCAACAATGCGAAATTGTACAAATAAGTATTTTCATTGATTCAAGTTAAAATGTTGACCATGATATGAATGCATGTCCGTTAAAATGAGAACCGTTTTCTATCAAATGTTACTAAATGTCTTAGTGTTAGATTTTAGATTTAGCAGTTTATCAACCTAATATCTCTCGCAGAGATATTTGGGATATTTTGATGGATTCAGGGGAGTTTTGTTTGCTTTGAGGGTTATACCTATAATAGGCTCAGAATAGTTTGTATGTATGTATGTATCAAACCTGCCCATAATTAGCTAAAGGCTACAAAATTAAAACAACACCTTAGATTATTGTAAAAATTGTGATATATTCTTTGTTAAACTATGAATATTTAACTGTACAAAATACATAGTGTGTCTAATTTACAATTAATATTAATTAACAAAATATAATAATTATACAAAACATTATTCAATGGCAGGGGATGACCTATCATTTGTCAGGGTTTTCCGTAGTTTCACCGTTGCAAACTGCTGTGGCCTGTACAAACAAAATAAAAGTAGAATTAGCTTATTTTGTTATATTAATAATTAAAACCGAGAAAACATTTCCCAAGTGAGGTATACTCGAATTGTCCCTGTTACAAGGGTCTTGTTTAGGAAATTTTCAAAACAAGAAAACATATTCGAGCAAAGGTAGGTAAAAGAATGTATTATTTAAAAAAGTAATGCTTGTTACTCAAATTTCGACTTGACACTTGACATACCCGTGAAAATTTCAGTGGAAAATAGAACGGCTCATGCTTTGATATAAAATTCAATACATGCGTTTTATTATTAATACATAATTTAACTACTTGTTCAATACACAAAAAGTACTAAACGAAGAAACAAACATGAAAGGAGTAAATAAATAGAAAAAAGTGCCAAAATAAAAACAACAAAATAATAAACCGACCTTTTATGCTATTTGTAGACCGCAGTCTCCCGACCCCACAAATCATACCACGGTCCAAATGTGTGACCCTCTTCTGGTAGTTCTCCACCCTCCCCCGATCTCTTCAGCAATTTTGTACGTGGCAGCAACTGAGGCCTTTGCTGCTTCAGCGCTTCGTTGAATTTCTGGTCATCAGACTCACTGTATGGACCTTCGCTTCGGCGATCCATGAAACGTCTCGCTTCCAACTTCGCTTCTTCTTGACGAATTTTAGACTTTTCCGCCTTCTTCGAGTCCGTCTCGTAATCATACCGTGACACCCGACGCTCTTGATCGCTGAAGTAAGAAATATTAGACTCGTAATATCTCTCATCTCTGCGCCCATTGTATGGCAAAGAACTATCATCGTAGCTCCTGTTTGCTCTACTTTTACTTCGCGGATTAGTCTTTGTATTTTCCGTGTATTCTTTCCTCGTTTGACGCCTGTCCAATGAATAGTCGATGCGAGGTTCTCGACTTTCGTAAGAACGCGAATCTTTTTTCGGCGACCGAGCTTCGGCTTGCGGATATTCTTTCTTGTTGTAGTTCTTTCCGTTTTCTATATTATTTTGTTGACGGGGTTTTTCTTCCTTGCTTGAGCGTTTTTTGTATTTAAGAGTACCTTCATCATGGCCACTGTAGGGGTCTTCATTTTGTACCTCATTGTTGTTGCGTTCTGGCATTCCGTAGCGATCGGTGCGTTCCTCGTTATCTTTGTATTTCAATGTTTCCGATGATGCTGAGAATGTTTTGACTTCTTTTGAGTTATCTTTGAAGGTTTTAAACTCCATTGTTTTTGGCGGACTACGCTCGTGTGATGTTTTCTTAACCTTCTCCGATGACAACGTAGCACGAACGTGTGGCTTAATCGGGGTTACTTCAATCTCTTCAAACTCTGGCATATAAGCATTCTCTTTACGTTTCTTTACATCATCCTCCATCATCTGCGCCTGGCGGCGTCTGTCAAGTTCTTGTTGTTTCCTAGATGTCATGTGATCATCTACAATGATGCAGTCATACGGATCGGTACTTGAAGCAACAGAATTGACATCAGAGCTGCTATCATTATCATATCTTTGCAAAATCTCTCTACGCTTGACAGTCTTCATAACGAACCCTTCTCCAGTCTCATCGTTGTAGAAACTATTTTCGAAATTTGTTTTGATGGTACTGGTGTTCGTTAAGTCAGAATGTCTGGATTCGTTTCTGGGTACAAATTCTTCGTGCTTTTCTTCTGCAATAGATTTTTCAGACATACTCTTTTTGTTCATAGCTTGATTCTGATGATTGTAATTTTCACTCTCTTTTCTCATTTTTTCAGCGTGTTCTTCATTTTGTATGGATCCCATACTCCTTGCTTGTCGGATGCCATTGGTAACTTTCATATCTTTTCTATCAATCGTTTTCGTTGGTCTTGATTGTACTTCATCAATTGTCGGAGATTTTTCGGGGCTAGCTGTTTTCCTCATTTCTGGTATCTCGGGCGCTGGTCTCAAATCTTTTTTCATCTTAACAAACAGTTTCTTCTTGTATTCAGGTACAGTGTCAACGATGTCACGGTGTTGCCATAGGGACATGCCTTCCATTATCTCTTCAGAGGTCGTGCGTCCGAATTTCCAGAAGGACTTCGTCCTCTTTACCTTTTGCGAGTCTTTATCCATATCGAGCATGTTACGAAGCATCAGCTGTTGATCATCTGTCAAGTACCCGTTGGTAGTGTGCTGGTTGGGTTTCGGGCCACGTTTGAGGCTTTGAGTTTTTAGCATGTATGCTTTTTGTTCGTGGGCTTGTTGAGCAGATTTACTACGAGGAGAAAATAAAAATGGGAAAATAAATGAAACTGTAGCTAAGGTAGACTAAAAACGGTTCTATAGCAACTGAATGTAAGAAGCATAACTAAGGTGTAGTAAAGGTGTTGGTATTTGTTTGTTACCTGATGGGTACACGTAGCCTTTGGGCTTCCTCGTCGCTATAGTCGACGTCGGGCTGCGGCGGGGGCTCGTTGGAAAAGCCCGAGTCGTTGGAGCTATGGAGCGAGACGTTGCCGACGGCGCCTACCACCGTTACGGCAGTTTTGGCCGGTCCTGCTTTGTTTTGTGCCACCTAGGGTATAATTTATGTTTTAATATTATGTTAAGAATTAAAGAGACTGTTTGTTAAAAATAAAGTTTCTCTCCACGGAATATGAAATGTATAAAATTTTACGATAATTTAGTTTGTTTACAGGTGTCATTTAACGTAATAAAAAAAAGTTACAATAATTTGTAGGTAGCCTAGAAGTTGTTCCGTAAAATGTAATTTTCACAGTGGAAGAGTGAGTGTTTCAAATAAAGTAACTTTAGTTTGGAAAGCGTAGTTTTTTGTGAGAAGTGTGATTGATTACTGCAACTGCGTATAAATTATGAACAGTTCTGTAATAATTTGGTCTACGTACATTTACCTAGCTCGACAAATAAATCAAGCAAACAAAACCAACTTCTCTAAACCTACCTGCGAGCGCATAGGCAGCGTCTGGGGCCCAAAGCTGCGGGTCTCGATCACCGCATGTGTCGTGAAGCTGGCAGCTGACGTGGAACTCTTGATGTTGGACCCCGGAGCGGCCGGTGTGGACGCGTGGAAGGTGGCACTAGCGGATGAGCTCAGTGCGCTGGGAGACGGGGCTGGTAGAGTTGGCGGGAGGCCCGGAGAACCGCTGCCGAGCCGACCCTGGTAATAAAGATTGGAGAATCAGCTGATGACTGGAGAAAGTTATGAAATCGGTAACTAGGTTGAGAAATATTTTTGTAGTCATGAAAACGAATCCTATTTCTTGGATGAAAAACCTTTGAAGGTGCTAGTAGTAGCTTCAGTGTTCTGATGATTATCTGCTGTACAAATGTCTCTTCCTACCTTGGTGCCATAATGCGTTTCCTCCTAACATTCTCAGATGCAGTTTAGTGTAGTGTGCAGTATCTTACTAGCTACAAAAGACTAGTCAGTAGTTGAAGCTAGTGTCTAGGGTCTGTAGGAACAATGTCTCTAAATATTCTAGGAGGCGGGTTAGTGTGGTGCCACAGTTGGCAAGCCGGCTGTTCACTGAATAGTTATCTTCGAAGTGCTAGCGTTTAATGTAATAAACTTCGGTTCGTTCCTTTGACACGTGATGTGCGATAGCAGTGTCCCCTAACATCCTTTGACACGGATGAGGATGGTGCACTGGTGTGCTAGGTGTAGTCTGCGCTATGTAAGTGATGCCGGCGGCTGCGTCTCACTGGTCAACTATATGTTCAGTGTGCTAGCGTATTGCTGTAACAATCATCGGCTTCAACCTTTGTAACGTGATGTTCCGTAATAGAGTCCCGGAACATCCTCGGAGGCTAGGAGTATGGTGCGCCGCTGTTGTGCTGGTCTGCGCGAGTGTAAGTGGTGCTGGTGGTGACGCGTCACTGAATACCTTCAGCGTATTAGCTTATTGCTGGAATAAAATAAGGTTTGTACCTTTGACATGTGATGTGCGGTAACCGTGTCCCCGAACATCCTTGGAGGCGGGTGAGTGTGGTGCGCTGCGGGCGTGCTGGGGGTAGTCTGCGCGTGTGTAAGAGGCGCTGGTGGTGGCGCCTCGCTCGGAGTTTGGGCGCAGCTCCAGCGCGCTGGTGAGTTGCCACTGTAAGAAATATTACTTGTTATTACGAGTATAATCTAGTAGGTTGGAGAAGGGAAGTCTGCCATGTTCTGCGGTTATTTCCTAGCGTAAAGTAAGTATTTAAAAAAATATTCATGCCGAACATATTTTCAAAATTGGTAGATCAACACTGAATTGATGGTGGTACAAATAAAGCAAAAACAACCTTCGGCACAAAGATTAGGTTGATGACACATGAATTCATAAATTGCCATTAACAATCATCTTTAAAAATATAAAGCAGTATCAGCGAGCACTTATTTTACAAATATAATAACTAAGTATTAGTAATTTACTAATACTAAGAATTATTACGTAAAGTTGCTGCTATTGGTAGAGAAATTCTCAGTGTACACTTACATGACATCATCGTTGGGAATCGGCTCAGTATAAGCGAGTGGGAACCAGCCAGCTTGATGCGAGCGCAGGTTCTCTCCGTACTGCCAGCCCTTAGTCCTCTCTCCCAAGAGAGCTAGCATGTCTCCTTGCTGGAAGCTGAGCTGGTTGTCCCCGGCAGCCGCGTAGGCGTAAAGAGCGCGCGCTAGTGGCGGGTCGCGAGATGTACAAGATGGTGGTGCGAGTGAGGATGGACGGGTGGCGGTGCGTGTGTCGGTTTCTGGTGGAAAGACAAAATCATAAGAAATTCAGTTACGTAGTAAGAGCCTGTGTTGAATTTTTTTTGATTGGAACACCTGTAGTCTCTATGACAAGGGCTAAGTGTTGGCGACAGAACTTTTTATAGATGTTTTATACTTTTTTGAAGAATTTTGCATTTAATTTTAAATTTAGAAGATTTTTTTACGTCTTTTTGACATGTTTTTGAGTAGTTGTGACTTAAGTGTGTTATGAGAATGTGGTGTAGATACCTAGGTAGTTAGAATAAGCGTTAAATATTTATCACGAACATGTCTCGACATAACTTGGATAGGTTTAAAAATTTGAGCACTAGACCATCAATATATTTGTATTCATCTGCGTAAGTGTCTCATTATATTTACCTGGTTCATCAGTATGCAAGCTGGTCTGTAGATTGAAGTCGGACTTAGCTCTGGACAGGCCCTGCGCTGGTGAGCCGAGGTCGCCAATGGACCTCACATCGAGACACGAGGCGTCGACCGAGCGGGTCTTCCTCAAGGCTGAGCCAATTGACGCGCGGTCATCGTCGTCGCCCGCCCTGGGGCTGGCATACACGTCTTCTTCGGTCCAGAAGGATACTTGCTGTTTGGGAATAAAGATGCTTGAGGTGTGTCACACGAATTTTGTCAAGGAAGAGCAATAAAACAGTTGGTAAAACGTATTTTAAATGAGCTATTCCGCGATGACCGATGGTGTGGTGACACCTGCGGCGCCACACTTCACCCCTATAGTAAATAAATCACTGTGACAGGTCGCAGTGGAACCGAGTTCTGTCAAAGTGACATTTCTACGGGATATAAATGCGGTCGCGCCCAGCGGTCTATCGCGGAATAGCACCTTAATGCCCATCGTGACACTCCATGCCTATAAATGAAATATTGTGTACGATATTCCATTTTATTTACACAATTAGGTATCCAAAAAATATCTTAAAGCCTTTGCAAAGATAAAAATTCTTGCATAATATTGACTCGTCACGAAGTAACATAATACTTATGAATAAATCTTTCCCGTTAAACATAGATCGTTTCTAGCGCTCTGACGGAAGGTCATAAACAGCGATATGTATTTAATACTTCAATTTGGTTTAAGGTCATGGACTAATGTTATGATGTAAGTCTAGACGAAACAATTGGACATTAATTGATATGTCAGCTTTTGATTACATTACTGATTCAACTTAACGCGATTGCTACAAATTGCGAATATTAACAGCGTTGGTACTTGGTATCTAGTAGTTCTGTAGCTACAATAATGGATCCAAAATTCAGTGATGTTCTAACTGAGACTCGAACATAGCTTTTACGTCGTCAGTTATTTCGCTTGGTATGCAATTGCTATTTCTGAGAACTGTGGTCCTGGCTTCCACGCTTTGATGCTTTGTCGCAGTTAGCATTTCTCGCTAATAAACTGGCTTTCATAGAAACGTAGGTAGGTTACTCTCAGTAACTTAAGTTCATGGAGTCCTAAGAGCCTTTGATTTATCAGTACCAACATAATATTACGAGTTTGCAATCAAAAAATATCTGTAAAAGAAAACTATTACGTTCAAATTGAATTCAACCTCCATTGTGGAAAATAACCGTCTAACCGCTGAAACTAGGTCTTTTGTGCATTATCCAATAGGTGTTGTCAAGTTGTTGCCAACACGTAATACAGAAAAAATGCCTGAATGACCGCAACTTTTGACCTGGTTTGAAAAAACACTTATCGACAATAACAAAATCAAATATTAAATAACGAAATCGGAAATCGATTTTGTCGTGTCCATAACCATAACCATTTTGTCGGCTCAGTGATTTTCTTTCGCGTTTGTTTACGCAATGCAATTTTGATAGCATTGCGGTGTTTATCCGGCATTTTCGACGAATATGAGATTTAAATGGTGCGTATGCGATAAAGGAGCTCGTAAAAATAATTTCAAGTTAGTGGAAATACACTTTTATGGGATATCTCGACAAGAATAGGCGGGATATGAGGCAAGAAATGTCAAAAGTCTGGGCAAATAAATATTTGAAGTAAAGTATGTGAGCAAGGTGAGCTTTAAAACAAAAGTCTGTGTTATTATGTCCTGTATAATATATTTGCATGCAATTTTTCAGTTGAGATTTATGAATCCGTTTGATTTATTAACCTACATATGTATTTTACTGTTGGGTTTCCACCCAACATTTTTTTAATCATGACCATTCATGCGGTTTTTGCAAACATAGTGACGAAATAAATACTCACCCTCATCCTGCTTACGAACATGGCTTCCACATTAGGCGGCAAGTACTCCCTCGTCCTGGACACCTCAAGCCACTCATCTAGCCCCGTATTGTATGCCGTAGCCCCAGCAGTATGGTACGCCAACCAATGCTTCGCCAACGAACACTGCCGCTCCAGCACGAAGCCGTAGCGACGACGCTCTTGCGTCATTGCCTGCGAAAATCAATCAATTCAATAAAAAGTTAGGTGTTCAAACTCTTGTGAATGTTAAATGAAGCTCGAAAAGTATTCGTAAATGAAGTACTGAGTTATTCACTCTCTTTATGGAGCAAGTCCAATATAGGTACTGTGATGTCCAGTGAAGAAAAAAGTTTTCGTCGCATTTTACAAAAGCTCCTACGAGTATTAATGCAACTCTAGGTCCAATAGAATAGGATATTTTGCCAGACCGGCATTGCTATTGACATAAAGCGGACAAAAAAATTAAACTGACTCAAAAGCGTTTGTTTACTCGGTTACTTAAATAAAACGGAAAGAAATTTAAACGGTTCGAAGTAGCAGGAATTTTCTCCGTAACTTACATTTTTCAAGCTTTGCTCGCAAAATGCGTCCAATTTCGTCTTTTCCTCCTCCAATATTTGCATGTTCTGTAACAAAAAATACGAATCACAAATAAAAAGGATGCTAGTCAAGTCCTCCGAAGTAGAATTGTAAATACATGAATGAAACACAAATTGACCTCGACAAAAATAGGTCGGGTACTTTCAATGCAATAGAGATTTTTCCTATAGAGAGTATTAAATTGTGCTGTTACAATTAAAATCGGGGTTTCAAAGAACTTTTTGTGCTACGTTTGTGTGCTTCATCATAGGTTACTCGTCAGTAATCCTTCTCATATAAGACCTAATACCTTCATTTCTTTGTCCATCGCAGAGCCAACCTTGGTGACATTGGTCTTCTTCTTGCGTTGCTTCTTGATTGTGGCTGCGGCTTTGCTGTAGCTCTCCGATCGCAATTTGTGTTGTTGTAGAAACCGCTTTTGCTCCGACTGAGTAAAAATTAAAACGATTTATAATAATGGCCAAAAAGAAAGTATATCTGTGATTCATATAATCATGTCAAAAAAAACAAAATAAAATAGAAGAATTTAACACGATATCTCTTTTACCAGAATGACATAAAGAGCTAATCTTAAAAGATATCTGTAATGAACATAAAAAAGATACTTATAAAACACAAAAGTGAGATCACTTGAAAAGAGTACGATAACAGTAAAAAGATTTATCTTTCGTCTCGAAAATATAAACATTGATTTATCCTTACCAACATCCCCACTGATGTTTAACTAAATTGGAACCTCACAGAGTTCACTTCATACCGTGTTCCATTTATCTTCAATGGGACAATAGCTCGTATACGTAAAAATACCTACGGAACGGTCGTTCACTTCGGACAAAACTTTTTTAATAGAAATTCTTATCTCGCAAGATACTAAGCTTTTTTGAACTCGGAACCGTGTTTCCGCTTAGTAGTAAACAATCCGTGGAAACACGGGACAATTCACATAAAAGATTATGAAAGGGGAGATGCTTATTGACTGACCTGTACTACTTTTGTATCCTTCTCGAGATTAGTTTCCAGGGGGACCAGCAAGTCTACGTAGAACGCCTTCAACTGTGATAAACAAACAGATTTTCGTTATTGACTATTATCTCCTATAATAACGCCGTGAGAACTTATTCGATTATGTAAGACAAAATTATTTATTGATCCAGGCTCGCTGGATGTTTACAGAATAATTTTAGCATTCAATGTTTGTACTTGGGCCTCAAATTAATAAAGCTAGATAAACGTAGCCGAAACTT
This sequence comes from Pyrausta despicata, assembly GCA_963921415.1. Taxonomy (NCBI): domain Eukaryota; kingdom Metazoa; phylum Arthropoda; class Insecta; order Lepidoptera; family Crambidae; genus Pyrausta; species Pyrausta despicata. The sequence goes on from OY992853.1 coordinate 9,342,591, forward strand.
ACAATGTTCATTTGTTGATCTTGTATCTCCCGATAGACTTCCACGACCTTCATAAGTGCGGTGCCTGTTGGGAACATATTTGCACGAACATTACATAGTGTCAACAAACAAATCTCTGCATCTTGTCATCTTTCGAATCTACGAATATATTTAAGCAATACTGAATGTGCGAAGTACGTACCTATATCAGCGCAGCCTCCCCAAGTACCTTGCTGTGCTTGCCTGCCCAACTTGCCCACAGCGTCCACATACATCCTAGATGCTGCTGCAGCTCCTATAATAATTAAATACCAAAATCTTAAACATATAAAACACAAAGATGACAGACTGACATAGTGATCTATCAACGCACAGCCCAAACCACTCGACTTAACGGGCTGAAATTTGGCATGTAGGTAGATATTATGACGTAGACAACCGCAAAGAAAGCATTTTTTTAAATCCACTCCTAAGGGTTTCAAATAGGGGTTGCAATTTTTATGAAACTCAGTGATAAAAACTAAATTCCATACGGACGAAGTCATAGGCGGCCGCTAGTATTAAATAAACCCTATACCCAAACAAATGCTACCTTAAGCTTAACGATGACATTAAGCTGATTTGGAACTACTTGAGCCATTCTCGAAATGATTACAAATGGAAACCCGACATCAGTTCTAGAACTTGAATTTTGTAAGGGTCTAACTACCTATTAACAAATATTTCACTCAAATAGCTAGGCCGTTTGGTGTAGTTTGATAACCCAAGTTTGGACTAAACAACATTCGCTTATCGCATTAGTAGTCAGATAAGGTAATTGGCCAGAATGTACAAGAACAACTTTTTGTGCAAATTAATGTAAAACATTTAGGGCGAGCTCTTTAAAAATATCTCAGCGCTTCGAGAATGTAGGGAATTTATAAAATATGTAAATAGTCTCTCCGGGGGCTTTTAAAATAATGAATTTTACACACTAATAAATAAACCTTCTTATATTTAGCGCATTAAAGATATTACTTTTTTGAAGTTGTTTGGTAAGTACATACTTAGCTACAGTTATGTTCTGTGTGCAATAGGACTAAACTTGTTTGCTGCTAAAATAATTAAATTATTGTTACTTTCAAAATATTTAGGCTTGTTTCTTGAAAAAAGTCTTAATTTATAAAAAATAAGCTACAAAAAGTTTAAATTATTAGTACTTAGAACAGCCAAATTATAAAATGGGTCACGTCCAAACATCGTCGGGGTCATTACAGTGTTGTAAAATGAAACAAATTAACCGCAAACTAGTCCAAAATAAAGTAGGAACACGCTCCAAGGGTCATACATCGCGCAGAATGCCCGACTTTATTGCTACTAGAGCTTCGGGCATAATACTGTAGATAAGCCAACAGAGACAATTTGGCACAAACTACGCCCCAGTTCCGCAGCCAAGCAAGCGTGGAACTCTGAGGTTTTGCATATAGATGCGCCCATTTGGCTTACAATACATAAATTAACTGTCTACGTTTCACTGAATACGCGTCACTCTTCACGAATATTTGGACGCGACGTCTCCGCGGGTTTCACTTTCCGCGCATTTATTGCTACTCGAAGCAACTCCGGGCTCACATTTAATGCTCCCTCGCACTTCCGAGAAGACCTTTGATTACTTCTCCTCTCTTTGTTCATTAATACATCCTCGTCGTACTTACCATGTAGAGCCTTTAAATACGCCTTCCCGGCTGTTATCATCTGCCGGGCACCTGGATTAAATTTATCCAGAATGTTCTGAAACAATGAAAAAGGCTTTTTATTTTAAAAGTTTTTTAAAATGAATTCACAAACAGGCGCGGCCAATCAATCAGCGCGCCATTGTTATTCGAATAAGTTACTTTCATTTTTAAGAAACGGTAAAGTGGGTTGGCAAAGTTGCGATAGACGGTGAGGTAATTGATTTTAGAGGTTGATAAATGTATGTAGCCGCGTTAGAAAATGAGGACTTAGACCGTAAATAGACGTTGCTGGTGGAATGTGGCCTTTCAAGGATGCTGCAGCCGGCCCCGTTCGAGGTGTGGTCGCGAGTACCCGGCGGCATTCCGTCGGAGTACTGCAAGGGACTTCTTCGATAAAACGACGCGTTAATTGCGCGTAAATTGTTAACAGCGCCTGGCTTTGAGGTTAATGCGATTATCAATTTCGCTTTACGGTGCCGCCGCCTTGAAAAGTTATCCGAAATACTGTTGTTCGACAGTAAAGATCTAATTGAATTACTATATTACTGTGCTTATGTTTCATTTCACAAAACAATTTAACAATTTTATTACTTTCGTATATTGCAATATTAAAATGATTCACAAAGAAATAAAAAAAATATTGAGGTCACAACTTTTTTAACTTGTCTCCAATGCACGATACAAATTGAAACGAGCCAACTAAAATTGAAACGCTCGGTACGCAAAGAATGCCAATATTCACTTTATTACTGATGGTTCATTCCTTCGTTGCCATCAAGTAATACGAAAGAACCTTAACTATTGTTCAATCAAAGAACGAATCAAATATGAATCTTTCTACTGTATCTCCTCGCACAAGATAAATGAAAATTTATGTGCTCACTTTAGGTCATGGTAAACAACGTGATGGTGTTGTGTACATAAGTAATATTTCCACTGACTGCTCGATTATGAAATCACCGAGTACGCGTAAAGCGCAAAGGGCGTATGTACAATAAGTTGGGATACATGTACCGTTGAAATGAGACACTTTTTACGGATTATTTTGCGATTTATATTCTGTGTAGTGACAACTATCACCTTAGACTACCTACCTGTGACCACGGACGCTGAAAAGTGTCCGAAACGTTAGGTTAAAACAAAATGTAAATAAATCGTTATACGAGTATAATCCGTAATTAGTGTCTCATTTCAATGTCTACTGTTCGCGTAAACCCAAAAAAACAAATATATACATGTGCCGATTCGACAGTGTGTCCTGATCCTCGCTATAAGCCTGTATACAAAAAGCCAATGCACTCCCTTTTAGCCTTATATCGAAACTACGGCACCGTGTGGCGCTGAACTACGTGCTTGTGTGTTTTACGACCTAACCATACTCTAACGAAACTTTCATGCAAGACCGTGTTTTTCCGACAGAATTTAGAAACAAATTATGGCAAATTATCAAGTACTTGGCAGATGAGTCTAAAATCCTCGTACATTTTGAACAAACACACATCTTATTTACGATTCACGTAGTAGTTTTAACTTATACACTTTTAGACAAGTTATCTGTCCCCATCTTGGCGCGCCAATGACTGAAATATATGGCTTCGGCACAGGGGTGGAAAGGAGGCAATTTTTCACGCGGATTCAGACGTACCTTTTTAAAATACCAAACAGGCTGTCGTAGGTAGGCCGGCCGGTTATTGCCCGCGTCGAGGACGTAAATCTTCGGGGTACCGCGGGGCCAGCCCCCCTACTCCCTAAGCCGTCGTCGGTAGTTTCGGATGTAGCCATCTCTGTTACTCTTACTAGTTTAACCGTGCGAGCGAACGCCCTGGCTAGATCCGAAAAAACGAACGAAACGTTAGGCAGCACGGCCTCAGGGGTGAAAATAGATACGCACTTACAAAAATTAAGTAGAAGACGAAAGTGGGGGCTAACGGTATATTGGAAGAAGGAATTAATGGCGATGACAATTTCATTGTCAGTTCCTAAACTTCGGACTGTAAATGTGTTTTTAATGTGGCTCTTTAGGACAATTTAGTGCAGACTTAGATTTTGTGATGCTTTCTTTTCGTGCTTTTTTTGGCAAGAAATAAATATTACTGTTTCATTTACTGTTAATATGCTCATTTGCAATGTTTTAACATTCCATGAAAAAAATGCACTGAGCAACAAATTAATTACGTCGGGTTTCGAAACATGATACCATCAAATTAAATTTTTAATTATGCAATCACGCATCGAAATAAATCGAAATAAATAATTATCAAATGAAACATACCAAATAGCTTAGCCTTTTGCAATTACAATTTTCAGTTCAGTAAACACTGAAATTAAACCGATATTCATAATACCGAATAAATAAATAAAATGTTTACGGAATATTTCTATAATTCTTCCAGATAGCGCGTCGCTGTCACCGAAGATAAATCACTTTCAAATCTACCAAACAGCAGCATCATTCATACATAAGTCAGGAAATCCCACGTCTTCACAACACGCATTCATATTATGTATAGAAACAAGTTACATTGTATTTTAACAGCTCCTAATGTGATACGGGCAGCTTTATCCCATCCTCTTTATTTGTGGGGCACGTACCAAACGACATTTGGTACCAAATTGCCTCAGGCAGACTCCGTGACGCGAACCTCTGAGATCCCTCACCAAACCCTTTCGGCTAATGTCCTACGCCCACGTATGATTTTTTCCGTATTCACCCCAAGAGAAAAGTATTGAAATTCATAGGAATCCTTTTGAAGGTTGGTCTAACTTTCGAATCACTATTGCTTTCTTCAGTTTAAGTATTTTCCGATAATATTATAAAGTTGGATTTCGTTTGCTACCTGCGCTTTCAGAAGGGTGAACTAAAACTTATTTAAATAATTTTATGGTTGGTCAGTCGATACTGTGTAGGTGAAAATTAATTGCATTGCGTTAATGTTTCACAATTCAGTAAATTGTACAGTAAAGCGACCGTTTATAGCAAATATATTTATTTATCATTAATACATTAATGGTTCGTGTTAACTCAATGCAATAATTCGCTAGCACGTAACGGTCCCTCTGGTGATCGGCTTGTTTGTATGCTCAACGTGATCAGCATTACATCACTGCGACTCAAATAGCAGTAGGTATACTAATTGCTGCCAGTTAGCGTCTACTTAAACCTTGGAATGTTATCGTGCCACTAAAAGGACACTTCGATTTGTTATTTTCGACGTCTTCTATTGATTTAAGAACTTTAAAATTTGTTTTCCTGACAAAAAGATCTTCTTTCGTTTGACCTTATAGCTCGTTTTAAGATATCAGTAATTTAACCCCTTGTTTTTAGTACATTTTGCCTCACAAAACAAAGGTGCACTTCGGATCGTACCCGAGGATGTTATCCGTGTAAAACTGTTGAAGGGATTTTCACCTTTGAGATATTTTCCGTGGAAATAAGAATTTTAAAAAGCTAACACCCGTTGCAGGATGATACGAGCAACGGTGAGATGTTTACTTAGAGCACTTGTTGCCTCTCTACTCGCAGACCGAGGACAGAGGAGACTACGTGTTTACAAGGAGCCAGCGAGCAAAGTTTGTCCGCGAAATAAAAATAATAATCCCGACGCATTTATGCGCTCCGGTGACTTCAAATTTTATAGAATATTATACGAATTAAGCTCAGTTCGTTGGACATGAACTTCTATTTTGACAATTTAGTCATGTTGTTTGTCTGGCTACATGATTCATCTAAATTGAATTAGCGTTTTTACTCGTTTCTTTATTTGCTTCTTTATTTTAATTCTCAATTTCTAAACAGACACAGTGCTTGAGAAGTTTAATTAAATAAATCGCAAGCCAAGTCGGATCCTTTGAGTAGTTTTAAATTCATTGCAATCGGAACGGAGGAAACTGTTAAATTCCAATCTAAGCCCCGCCTTCATTCGCCGGTAGAGTTCTTAACGTAATCACGGTGTGCAATTTGTTACGGATTCAACAATGCATCTCTTCTTCTTTCTTTGCTCGGTCAAAATAAAAAAGTTCCCTTTAAGTTCGCTAAATGAAGTCGACTACAAAAGGCGGAGCCGGGCGTAATTCAAATGAACGCGGCGCAGACCGCTCCTGGCTTCGATTCTTTACTTACAAAACTTTAATTTTATCAAAGTTTCACTTGCAGGACTTCGCGGGAACTTTTGAACGTGAAAGCGAATACTTACATTTTAACCTAATCGATTTTAATGAACCAGAGTGAACGGTGCGTTAACAAATCACGAATCACGTTGTTAGTAGCGGAAATCTATAATAATGAATTCTCGCTGGGATAAATACCGAGTATCTTGTAACAAGGCCAACGTTTTGAGAGTGGAGTCAATTATTGGTATTTATGTATGTAGAACGTTCAAGCATAGACATTAGCGTCTATTGTCTGTCGCCATTATTATGTAGATATTTGTTGCCATTCACTATTGCTTGCTATGACGATTGGAACAGCCGGCAAGGTCGGCGTTAGTCTCGCTTCGGTTCTTTTTTGTCGTTCATTGTCACCGGAATATCTTCAAAAGAATGCGGACGACTCGGATTTCTCTAAATACATTTAAAAAAACTTTCGTCGAATACGATTAAGATTTGCAGGAAATCGGATATTAATGTGATTGAGCAGATGCAGCAAAACATACCAAACAAAAACAGATATATATTCAAGTGGAAGCATTGATTGTATCAATAACTGCACTTTCTCTCAAGTTTTCAATGAGAAATCGTACGATCAATTAATTCTCATTACGACGTCATTCACAACGTACCGAAAGCAACTTTAACTAAATCAGTTATAAAGAAAAGGAAGGGAGGCAGGTTTTTTGATTAAGTATCTAAACTTGCACACAAGCACAACAATATCATGTAAACTACCTATACGAATGCAATCTCCAATAAAATGTTATTACTTAAAACCAATCATGGACCTATCAGGCAACTCAAATGGCAGCTAATCATCTTGCCACATATCTTGGGAGGCTGTTAGCGCATCGCATGCAATCATAACTTGTGCTCGACTCTAGTTTAGTGCTCACAGCCACAGTATTAACATCTAGTTATCGGATACCAATAAACATGTACGTTATCAATAACTTTGACCGATGGTCGCCGACCATCTACGACTCTCTGAGTGGGCGTTAGAGTTGCCATGACACGAGTGTTCCTTGTATTTTATGAATTAAAAACACGGTATAAAATTTGCATTTTAAAGTGTTCTTGAAAAGTAGTGAAAATTTAAGGACTAGGCACACAAGGTTAAACAATGATGAAAATTGATAACTTTTTAGCCTGGACCCTTCTACTTAGTCTTTACTGCCTGACTGTCTGTCTCAAGTCACCAGAGCTCGGAGAGCACATGCCTGTGCTTCCCCCCAGACAATGGCACATTTGTTATCTTGACCTGCGTGTCGCAGGACCTGAACACACGAGGAATGGACGCTCTACAAGGCAACTGAAAACGCTTTGTCAGTGGCTGAGTTTTGGTCTTCAAAAATATAATTATGCCTAGATCGACACGATAAGTAGAAGACTAGGCTGTATCTTATAAACTTTTTTTTTGTTGGATTGATAAATGTTTAACATTTCATACGCTTCACTTAGAACCCTAGCTGAAACTTAAGCGTATTTATTCTGTGTAAAGCAAGACATGACGCTTTTCCACGCTTAAACGAAGGAATGCTCTCAGCTAATATGACCGGCTATTACTCAGCCGTGTTCATCGGCCTATCGGGGGTTTATCTTTAATCTCTCGATATTCATCGGCCATGTCGTCATTAAACTGCGCAGACTACCGCATTCCGTGCGTATGCATCCCTTCGTAAATTTTGATAAGATAAATAAAGCCTTCCAGTGAAGGCTTTAATTTTTAGGTATGAAAAATAGATGTTGGCCTATTCTCAGACCTACTCAATATGCTCACAAAATTTCATGAGAATCGGTCAAGCCGTTTCGGAGGAGTATGGCAACGAAAACTGTGACACGAGAATTTTATATATTAGATATGATTAGAACCATAATATTAAATTTTAACGATTGTATGTATTTAATGGGTACACCTAAATATTTAACGTACAAAAGTAATTTCAAAATGTTACGTACGCTGACCTACAGAGTTTTTAATAGGTAGATGCCGTAACGAGAAATGTTCGCATTTCACGATATTCGGTTGTAGTCTGTATCAAGTTTAATTTGTATTCGGATCCGCTCATCGCATGCGGTTTATAATGAAACGACCGCGACGAATTTTCGCTGTGGTTTTTCTGTGATTTGCGGTCTTGTTGCTCGGATTTTTATTTAACGTCATTCCGTACCTGTTTGCTGTTTGAATTTTATTGCAGAACTGATGCTGCCTTTGAAACCAATCAAAATATTTTACCTGCTTGCTTGTGAGTAAAAAAAATATAATTGCAAAAATATCTCTTGCTGTCAAATTCGAAGACTTACGTATATATTGATAAATTCAACCTAGTCTATTTTTTGTAGGTAACTTTTTACATTAGTTTTAATATGTAAGCACGAACCAAGTCAAGCAATAAAAATGTCGTCAAATATAAAAAATGAGACCAAAGCGAGAATTTTCATTCGTTAGCCGACAAATATCTTGATGCCGCGCAGGTTTTAACGACTCTTAGGTTGTGACTTTAAAATCAGTGTCATTACTATAAAATTTTGAACTTTGCGACATAAAATACTTTCGAGTGTGCAATGACAGCAAAAGGATATGATGGTATCATCTTATATTTTTATAGACATGGCTAAACCTGCAGTTATACGGTTTTACTAATGTACTAAAGCTCAGGGTTTAGTAAAAGTAAACATACAAGTAAATTGTAAAATATACCTAATAAGGAAACACCCGGTTTCCTGCTCAAGAGTGATTCTATTTTATGTGTGTAGAATTGTAAATTTTACTGCTAATAATTTTACAAGCTTTGCATGAGCTAATGTTTTATTAAGGACGCGCGTAATTCCTTCACCCAAGTTGCGCATTACGAAGTATAATCACAAAGCTAGAGTCACGAATCTAGCGCTAAGCTACCGCATGCCATGAATGCCGGCCTGCCTTGCCGCAACACTAGAGATTCCGTTGAAAACACAAAATTACCTTTTCGAAGGCTGTTTCAGCACGAGTCGATTATTTTGACGAAATAAAATTATAGCCGTAAATGTTGCTCCAAAATCCGAATTACTTTATTATGTAAGATTGAAAGTAGCAGCGAGGGCATTTCGGAAATAACCTTCATAAAATAGATTCGTTTTGAAACCACCTCTGCTTTCAAACAAGTTGAAATCTCACAAATCTTTGTCTTTCAGGTGTAAGCCGCTATTACGTTATCCTTTCGCTATTTCAATTATTTAAAATGTGTTGTGAAATGTTAGTAATAGGTGTTTTACATAAGCATCTAGGTTTCATAAGAAGACTTCTTGAATAATAAAGGCATTTTGTGTTTTTATTGGACATTAGATATGTGGGTAATGCATTACGTTATAAAAGTACTGCAGGCTACGGAGACAGCTAGACCATAAAAGACATAAAACAATATTCCAACACTAATTTGTTGAAGTGGATTCGCAACTCTGGATTATGACTCCAACTTTCCATCCTAAAAACGAGAAATAATAACGGAAGTTTTCTTTTAAAGCATCCAATATAATGCCGAGTCAGTTTTAGTTAGTGCGTTTGAAATGGAATGAATTCCAACGGGCTAGGAAGAGTTCCCATAATGAAATTCCTGAAATATCGCCTTCTCCCATGAGGTTTAAAATTCATGTAATTGCGCGTGCGGTTTCACTGGTACGCAAACGGCGGTGCGCATACCAAAAAATAGTTGCATACTCGAGCGTGTATTAAATTACAAGAGGGGGATTTTTAAAGGTTTCACAAGGCGGTGAGTTTTTTTTTACATATCCGATTGAGGAACACTAGATTAATAAATCATCGTTAGCTTTTTTTTTAAAAAAAAACCTGTAGCACAGAGCTCTCAAAAGTTTTCAAATAAAAAATATTAATAGTACTTGAGAAAATAGATTATTATCTACCATCATCCAAAATAGTGAGGACACAACCGATAAAGTATATTTTATGGCAAGAGATTAACAAACATGCGACTATAAATGTCAACTAATGCTTATGAAAGCTCGATATAGTATTTATTTCTCATCCATTAAACCAACTCAAACTTGGATATCGTGGAATTTCAGGTTTCAAGCTATTTCAACACGCTGCTTGCTCCAACCACAAACTAACTTCCCTACTTCTATTTAACAAATGTACTTAGTAAAATTTACAAAACACTAGCATCTAGGGTACAATAGCTAAGAGCCAGATGCCCGACAACACACCTTTCATTTACTTTTTGAGACTCTAGAAAAAAATTATCTCGACTCTCAAAGTGACGTTCGACTTCGTTTGGCGGCAGGCTACGATCCAAGTCTGTACTAAATAGCCGACTAAATAGTGTATTGTTGTATTTTTATAAGTTATATTTGTATGTATGTTAGTCTGTAAGGTATTTATAATACGGGCCTATTGTAGCTCGATATAAATAAATAAAATAAAATAAAATAAAATAAATAAATAAACCAAGCTTTTTCGGAATTTATTTAATTACTCATCAGTGCGATATGTATGGCCACATCACCATGCGTCCAACGCATCGCACAGAGCTGGGTCGAGTAACAGTTACTGTTACTGGTCAGTAGACACTCGTGGTGTTTACCCACCTCTGATTCGAACGATGCTAAACGTTCACCGCTTGGAATCGTAATGGTATGATTGGAACGTATGGTTGCACCGGTCCACTTACACTTCACACTCCATATCTATTATTGACGGTTTCAATGTAGGCCTGTGGTAAACTTCTTTGTTTTTGCAGTGTTTGCAATGAAATATTAAGGGTTAACGCAAAGACTTGCGGTATTTGATAAGAAATCTTATAAGATTTGGTACAAGGTCACTTTTGTGAGGCTTTCAACTTTGAGACATTAGACTCATAGTTTTCACGAGAACACAACACCCAAAATAAAACAAAACACAGACTCAAAACAACGTTTAAAAAATCGAAAGAAAAGAGAAAATCACTTTTTTGGGTTGGAAACAACGAATAATACTCATATTATACTTACTTCTTAATCTAATTCTGTTTTCATTTATTCTCGAGAGTCAGAAATGTGAAGCATTCGTCACGGCACCGCAGAAACAAAAATTGTGAAAAATTCGCGCTGTGACGAAAGGCGTTGTAAGGCAGCGGGTCACGGAATTGTTTTGTATAATTCCGATTTCGCGGCAATCATTAGTACTCGTTATTCCACTTAGAAAGTCCAAAGAGACAATGGGTGCGAGGAGTCCAATTCTTACAAAACATCCCATCAATACATGTCAGATAGTACCTAGAACGTAAGGCAATACGCTTTTGTTTTAACGTAAAACGTAACATCAACAAAGACGTTTGTTAAGGGATCATTAAAGCGTGTTCGTAAACAAATATTGTAACAAGGAATATGCTCTTATTACGTTTGCGTTCAAACAGCCGATGTTGAAATCCAAAATGTCACAGCGAAACACGATTCTGTTTCGCTGAGTTCCGGGAGTGTAATTAAGAAAATATTTCGTGTAGAGTAACTAATTTCTGTTCGAAACGAGGCGCGGCCCGTACAGAATGTAGGCAATTACATAAACGACAATCAGAGACGGTACAAAGACATCAGGAAGCAAAAGTCGGATAATACAATTATACTGATATGCCGCGTTAGCAATGTTAGGGGGAACGCAGTTGAATGGTCGTTTTACAAATCAATAAATGCGCATCATTCAATTTAGTATTTAGCATGATGTAAGTCGTCTAGTCCATCGCATGCATAACAGTCGATATTTCACAGGCTTTATTTATTATTTGGACCAAATTGTCAATGAAATTACTTTAATTCATCCGTTTTATCAATTCAGTGCGTAACGCAGATATGCGCGAGTTTTAACGTCTCTGGAGGCAGTAAAGCAATAAGCATTAATGTAATTTGTGCAAATATGAAAACGGCTGAGTACCCTTATTAGTTGCGCGTCACAGTTGCGTAGAGGCAGCCGTGTCACCCTAAGCACACACGGGGATAATTACATTGTATTCCGATGCCATGAGTTTGCTCGTAAAGGGATTTTGTCATCCAATTATATCAGAAACGTGTACGATTATGATTTTGCGCGGAATTTGTTTTATGTAATGTCTACATTTTTGGGTGATCATTCGCCTCATTCCAGCTGTCTGTTTGTCTGTGCGATGTATGTACGTTTACTCGGAATGTTTGACTTAAATTGAAGACATTTTTTACAGGGAGTACAGCCGCTAGATAGAAGAGAGAAGCAGCACTAGCAAAATGTATACTATAAGTACGTACCTACACCTTTAGCGATTAAGAAATTCGGGGAATTATAAACCAAAAAATTAGTATGCTCTGCTAACTATGACAAAAACAAACAACATTAGCCATGCAAATACGAAAATAGAGGTGTCACAAAAGAGACAACTCTTTGAACAAAAAGTCCTAATTGAGAATTTATAATATAGGCGCAAAATTTTAACAGGATTAAAAAGCGCTGAGTCAAAAATTAAGCGGATTGGGGCAAGAATTCACGTCTGCTTACAGAGGCCACGGGGGCGACATTAAAAACAAAAGGCCGCATGATCCTTCAATTTTAAACTTCATAAATCAAGGGAAAAACAACACAAAAAATCTTCTTGGAAAAGCTCACTTAACTTTCGGAGATAAACTAATCAAAATTCATCTTGACAATCTTGTAATTGAAGCAGCCTCAATTACAAAAAGTAATTTGTTTTGGAATCCGATGAACTTCGTAATAATTTTCTTTCGTTAGAAAACAGTGTCTTCTAACTTGAATCATAAGATTGTGTTAAATGCGAAAAACCTTTGGGAAAAAACCAATGTTTATTGTTATACGAGTATTACAAAGGGAAAAGCCGGGCGAGACTTACGCGTTTATAAAACAAATTTTCTTGAGCGCGACCCGACGCGCCCTGGGGCGTATTTCTGTCTATTTCTGTTTAATCTTCCAGACGATCGCTACTGATCAGGTTCCGCACATCTGTTCTGTTTCCCTCTTTACTTGGAACGACGTTAAACACTCAGTTTAGAGATACCTAATTCTCTTTTGTGCCTTTTGCCGTATTTCTACAATGTAGGTGTTGGATACTTTGTTCACAAAGCGATCAGTTCTAAATCGGTTTAAGAGCAACTGTGTTCAGATCTATCCTTTGGTATTGTCCTGTTCTTTATAAACACGTTCTGTGTTTCCCCATACACCTTTGTTGATGTCGATCGGATTCAATGTTGTGTAAAAAGTTTATTCTAACGTTATAAAAGAACTAAGTTGAGTAAATAGAGTGTGCAGAAATACGTGTATGGTCCTAAGTTAGTTGCATAGTGTTCCTTGGCAGATCATTCCTTTCGTGTCAGTGGTTGGCACATCGCCAATAGCATTCCTTAATGTCATCGACCCACCTGGCTACGGGCCATATTGCTCCTCTGTAACCATTCAATTTGGCGTCTATGACCACATAGCCTTTAACGCCCTCTAAAGTTATGATATTTCCTGCATATATAACTTAACATAGAAACAAGTTCTCTTGAACCTGTCTCATACATTGTATTTTTTACATTACGATGTCAATGATATCAGTTCATTGTATTTCATATTATTAAAAATCCAAAAAATATTCTCATAGCCAAGATATTTCTCGTAAATTCAGTATTCATCTTACTCTCCGTCAATTTGTTGTAATTTAATCGCATGAATGTCTAAATAAAAGGTTTTTTTTCTAGGCATTATAAGAATTTTATGTGGCAAACGTAAACACGTCACGTTTCGCAAAAAAATGCGCCTGCAAAATATCTTATATCATTCCAAATTCCTTCTGTAGCGCGTCAGCCAGTGGCACTCAACGAAGTCCTAATAACTGTCATCCAGATTTAATATCAGATCTCCCATTTTGTACGGGCTCTACCGGGAGGCAATTTCCTTCCTAAAATTGTATTTGGACGAATACGCGTAAACTAAATACATATGCTACCCGAAAGACAAATTTTATTTGTATTTTCTCTCTGTGCCATAGATCCAGCGAGGTACTCCAGTTTTACGACAAACCTTTATATTGATGGCTTATGCTCCCAGTTTTTTCCTTGGATCGCATAAAATCGTGTGATATAAAACAGGATGGTGAATCAACATGAAGTAAATGAGCATGCGCATTTTCATGACAAAATTTAAAACTCTAAACATTGATATTGGTGATGTTATCTCTTCGTTACTAATATCGGAAAGCATTTTTTAGCAATTCCTTCTTATTATTATCTATCTAATTTATTATCTAATCGATTCAGTAGATTAGGGTAACTGAATTTAAAAATTAGTTTTTTTATGTTGGCAGGAATTAAGGACCCAAACCCTTTTCAGGAACAAGACAATGGCTGCCTAAGTGGCGCACTGGAACTTAAGACTACCTACACAGCTGCCTACATTTCCCGTGAAACGGCCAGAGCCGTAGCGAGGTGAGTTCTAGCATCAGCATCTCTGTCCCATGGGCGCACTAGGCCATTCTTATTCAAATGAGTGCGGCCAACGATTCTCCCGAGGCCCCGCGGACGCTCCACTAAAATAGTAACGGTCAACCCGCCGTAAGTTACGAGTACGTACCTGGTTTACGGACGGCTGATTTATGCTAAACATTTAAAATAATTGTTGGACCCACGAGCAGTCGACGCGCATGTCTGTTTTACGACTTTAAATAGGATTAAATTTCAATAAATGGATACAATATATACTTACACCTAAGTTTTAGATACCACACATACACATTGCCACTCTCACAGTAATAAAGTGATGCTAATAACGAAACTTCGTGAGCGAAAACATTCTTCCATCTTCTCATTTGCGCACACAGACGCTTTTCTCTAAATGAAATTCTCCGAAAGGAGTGATAATGTACGCAATTTCGTTTGAATAAAAGCAAATGGATCTATTAGAGCTTTCATTACGTTTCACGTTACGTTATTCCCTTGGGGAGCATGTTTCAGCTCAATTGTTCGCATTGACCGTAGGAAATCACGCAATACACACGCTAGCGATCCTCGAACACCGGCGAACAAACAGACAGAACGTAACGACGAAAATTTACATTAGGCCGGTTTAATGTCGCGGCAATCTCATTCTAGGGAGGAAACACGGCCAAAAACCGACCACTATATCTTTAACTTTTCAAATATACACAGCCTGAAATAGCTAGTATAGGGATGCGGGTCCTTGCGAGGTGGTTAGATCAGTTACGATGCGTCGCGTGATATCGCAACAAAGACAAATGTTCCGCATATCTTGGAAACGGTGTCTCATATCTAACCTTGACATTCTTATTTTCTTGGAGCAGTAAATAGAACAGGTGAGCGAACGTTCTTAATGTTACCGGTTTCGCTATCTCTTAATAGGGATCTCTGGCTAAACTAGTAAAGGATTTTTTTTTCTCAAAAACGGCTGTGCCCTTAAGTAAGATAAAAAGTAAAGGTATTAAGAAACCACAAATACAAAGAGTAGCCAAGAGCCATTTTATAACGACTTTAAAGAGGAAATGAAATTTTCCAAAATAGAATCACACACAAGTAATCTACATTACGGTTCGGTTAATCCACTTGAAAAATATAATCGAACGTTTGTTATTTCAGTTTAAAATTATAAAACAGTTTTTTCCGTTTTTATTTTCTAAGTGATATATTTATATATTCTGTAATTTTAGACTTTGGCAACAAAACTTTGTTTTTCGTACTATTAGTACAATTTGAGTACAATACCTACTAATAAAAAATGTAGGCGTATAAATTCACAATCAGAACGTATCGATTGACTGACTCTATGTACGCATGATTGTATCTAGCAATAAAAAGCTCGTTAGCTGTTTTGTTTCAAAATATTCGGTTTGTGAAAATATAAGTTCTGAAACGCACACAAACTGCGAAAACATTTAGCAAAATTTCCTATTCTTTTTTTTCTTTAAAAAGAAAATCTAATATTTTCGGCCCGGTACTGATAAAATTATGAATATATGTTAAAAATGTGGAGCTGGTGGCAGGTAAGAAGATGTAATTTACACCGATTTTGAGAAAGCGTTTTATAGAGTCGATCACACCATCCCCTTTACAAAGTTGTGCAATCTCGGAAACCATTGAGACCTTCTGCGTTGCACTGAATCTTACCTAAGTAAACGTTTCCAGGCGATTGTGATAGGCGGTTTTAAATCGGACTTTATAGAAATACCCTCCGGTGTGCCCAAAGGTTCGCACCTCGGGCCTCTATTATACGATGCCTATATCTCTGACTTGTCCAGCTGTCTAATCCTCGCTAAACATCTGATGTACGCAGATGATAAAAATATAGTCTGAAAATCAATACCTATATCGTATAACTTACGTCGTCAAATAAAATTCAAAATCAAAAATTGGTGTCATTGCAAGCGTAGTATTTAACTATTAGTGTTGTAGCAGATTATTACAGTAAAATTTGTTAATTTTAGGGGAAACCTGTTATTAACAGTACATCATTTACTATACTTATGACAGTCTCTGTAAAGCTGTTGGTTTTCTTAATAAAATGTTGGGGTGTACGGTAATGATTTATATTACAGTATGGACAAAAAAACTTAAACGACCATTTCGACGCGTACATTTTAGGTAAGAGATATTTTTAACAAGCTTGTCGATTCGGGAAGCGTGTAATTGCTCTGTCAAGGCAAAGAGACCTAATCCGGCACCCTCACGTTCCCATTAAGTGACAACGAAGTAAAAACTGGAAAATTTACGAGAGGCACGTACGCTGTTATCGTAATTTTTAATTAAAACCCATTTTGATTTTCTGGATAAGCGTGGACAGCACGTCTGAAAGTTTTGTTTCGTAAATTGTTCGAAGGGTTAATTCAGTCTGGTGCCTTTTAAACGTAAAATAATTATAATAACCCTCTCATCAATAATATTATACATATTTCCTCTCACAAATATTACACTCCGGTGACCTAGTGCGCTCAATTTTTAAACAACTATAGCATAAAAAATCTGAGTTACTAGAACTAAATAACCTCCAGATTCTCCTACTATACAGCAATATTAACACTTAACGTGATTTACCGACATGGTACGTCATAATGAATTTCTTGTTACGCAAAACGGTGTCTAATTTACACTGGAGCTAATTAATTCACATAATTAATACATAAAATACGATACAACTCATTTATATAAGACTCCAGCTGGGGTATTTGGTTGAAACACATTAAATAAATCTTTCGGTTTCTATGGCGTTTTCGTATATAAATAACTTTCACCAATAAATAGCACAAAATGACGTAACTATAAATATTCAACGCGGCCATTTTAATAGACGAGACAATTTTGAAAGAAAGAAAAATGTCTGAACTCAGTTTTGGGTTTATTATATAAATCTGTATTGTTTAAATAAAATGTTACATAGATTTAATCCAAGTGACGGGTGTTGCCTGAGTAACGTTTTCGCCCATATAACCTAATTAGCATAATATGCTTCATATTATGAAGCATCAACTTTTCATCTCTTCATATATGTAAGTACCTTTAATCTTCAAAACATCCTTTTATATGTAAGTTATTTCAAGTATTAATGTTCATTATATAAAAATATATTAACGTTTGCTAGTTTTATAAACTTTATGTAATGGTCAAACGATCAGACAACATAAAAAACAAAACAATTTGTAGGTTATCGACATCAAAGGAATATCAAAAGGTCACGAACTTTAAAACGCAGTAAACGAAAAGTAGGATATCTCACTTTCTTTCGAAATTTTAAGTCCGCGTAAGGAATGCGAGAAGCGCCCATATTGTATTCGATTAGAGAAATCGAGTTGGAATGCTGTTATGGATTCTTCACCCGGCTGACCGTTTGACCTTGACATTTGTGGTGCAGGTGTAGTTCCTGTTTGTTAAATTTAAGTTTTATGGTTCGCTTGGTATTGTTTTTTAGTAAAGGGTGCGTATAGATAGTTCAATTTTGACAAATTAAAAAAATTGTTAAAAAAAATAACTTCAGAGTCCATTTGTATAACATTGCATAAGCAATAGAAGCATTTGAAGAAGCAGGACCGGTAGAAAAAGAGCAATTGTATATACGTACTTGCTATTTTAAAAATTGACATTTTACGCGGTGAGTTAAAAAATAGACCGTCAAAAAGAAAATTTACATGAGTATGTCTGTGTTTTAATAATTCTTCATGTTCATTTTACAATGCAAGCAACGTACTTAAATTTCTTCTTTTTATTTATTCTATCGCTTTATGGTAATATCACGGATTCCCCATTTCGAATGTCGTGAATCTAATGGGGGCGTTGACTCTGCCACGAATTGTAATGAATTTACAAACCAAAGATAAATATGCCCATTAAGGCTGTTAGAAATGCCGTTGTGAGCATTTTATTAGGCTTAACCTTATCTGATTTCGAATATTTTGAGTTTTCTAAACATAACATTTTGTTATTTAAAGCACGTATTGAGTAAGCAAGTTTATATTTCAGGTTATTTTGTCTCACATGCAGAAGTGTCCTTATGAACTGTGTGCATTATTTTAGGATTGATACAAAGCCATTAAGCCGTAATGTGTTGAAGCTCCATACTTACATAGGCTAAATTACTAGCCTAACTACGAATTGCAACGCCAGCATTATTCGAAATAAAAAGATTATGTTAAATACTAAGTGCCCTTTAAAAGAAAAAACTTTAAAAATAAACGATTTTAACATCTGGCGCGGGATAAAATACAGAAAACATTGCAAAATATTTCTCTCGCAATTTACCGAGTTAAGAGCAAGTGAATGTTAAAAATGCTGCGGTTGAGAAAATAATGTTTCACTCTGATTGTTTTGCTAGTTATAAAGAACGTAATAATGTGCATACTAATTGGCTAATTCAGCCCTAAATAAATTGTGTAAAAATAAAAAGAGATTGCATATAACTCACCTACTTTACGTGCTAACTTTGCGAACCTAATTAGGTACCGATGCGATACATGTTTATTGAATTCGTTAATTAGAATTAAAATACTGTTGCGAAAAAAATTATAATACCAAAATATTACAGAGACATTTTATAGTTTTTTACACGTATTTAGAATACAGCCTAACCAACCAAAAATATTTTGCTTTTTAGTTAATAATTAAAATCCGGCTTATTCGTACATTATTTAGCTGCAAAAGTTCGAGTTCAATAAGGGTAAGTTTAAATGAAAACTCTTTACAGAAAAGTTCCGATACGGCTTTTAAAAAGTGTCACTCACCTAATATTACTTTATTGAACATGTTGACTATGTTTTGTGAAAATTATAATAAAATTCTTACCTTGTATATCCCATCCACAAGTTTCGTAAGCTCTTCCGTCTCCATGGTGATAGATTTTCAGGAAACCAATTTCGTACGTTACACGTGAAACTTCATCGGGCCAAAAATAACATTTACACAAGAACTTAGTTCGATTTTGTATCACTTTACACACAATTCACATTTCAATACACAGCTGTTACTTCAAAACACTCCGGCAAACAGGTTCACTTTCGAAGACATCTGAAACAAAAGAAAAACGATGTTAAAAACCCGCCAAAACTAGAAAAAAGTTTGGTTGTCAGCCAGAAGTTTATGGCTTTGAAAGACGTAGCCAGCCAGAACTTCTTTAAAAGTTTTCAATGCACCTGTTTTTTTTTAAAGATAAGATCACTGGCCAGTGTGTCGAAGCGTGCAGCCGGAACGAAGCGTGGCAGTAGAGTCACCTCACCTCCACAACGCTCGGGTATCTCACGACTGTCGATGTTTAGAAATACGTTAGTAAACGAGATAATAAGATTACTACACGAAGCCGCTGATGGTCGAACCTCTCTATGTTTACTGTTACGTAGCTACGAATCTACATGGATATGTGGGCAAGGTGGAATTTGTGTGGTCATTTTGAAATACCTTCAGGTCGTTGACTTTGTAGATACATCAATTTTACTATGATTACTATCATATAGGTTGTTGCGAATTTCGATTCAACTTAGATTTTTAATATTTTATAGGTACCGTAAAAAAATAATGATCTTATTTTAGAACCATGATATTTTAGAAGTTACGACACAACGGTAAGATTGATTTTTTGAAATAGATTATCATATTTTTATGTGTATTGCTTTAGAATAAAAAATATCTAGCCTTATATAACTAATAATATGTGTCAATGTTATAATAGAATAAGCGAAATAAATAATTTTGAAACATTAAAATATGCATGCTTGCAATCAAGGCACTATCTTAGTTCGTGACGGAAAGCATTGGTGGCTTGCGAAATAAACATTTTCAATGCCACAATTGCAGTTGGCCTGAACTATGCTACCTACATACAATTTGCGTGACAGGTGTTACATACACCCGAACGATAGAGTACAATAGATATCGAAATAAGAACACAATATAATGTGCACTTTCGTTTTCGACACCGCCCACGATCGAATGCATAATCATCATTAGCAATTATCGTGACGCCTGAAGCGACTCTCAAAATAAACTTGTTAAAATATCGTCACACCCAAAACTTTTACTTTCGAAATTTGCACGATTTGTATGTAGATACAACATTAAAATCGCTGTCAAAATGCCTAACCATAAATGAGAGATGTCGGCTCGAATTTGCATAATTACGCAAGAGCTTTATGCACTCAGCTGAAGTAATCGTATGCATAGCCCGCCCGCACTGCGACGCCTAGCTTAAATCTGCTTAATAGATGTTAATTAACCGTCATTTGTACAAGATAAAGTACTTATGAAGTCGTGTTCTTGGTGTTGTTATACAACCTCAAATATCAATTCATTAAAAGCATTAATTAATCAAAACGCCTCGTCTGAAAATGTTGCCATCAAGTCAAACCGCTACAGTTTAACTTGGCGAATGTTTGCCGCGACTCTTTACCCTCCAATTTTGCGGAACCACCCGCGACGCAGAAAAAAGGTCTGGAACTATCTCTAAGTTTTTTCGTGCGTCACATGCCGGGGAAAATATAAAACACAATTTCTGTGCGGATCCGTAACTTCATTTTGAAGTAGAGAGATTTCCGCCGTGACCCCCCGCCACCCTTGCATATGCAGCCGTAGGAGAGCGGACGGTACTTTTCTTTCTTTTCTTGTATTCCCGGGGCGTAAGGAAACAAGTGTGCGACGGCTGCTTATTTCAGTTAGAGCTTGTTTAGCCCGGATTGAACTTATTGGATCCGGATTTGGGAGTCGGAGGCGTGAGTAGCGAAGGTCCTACGCGGGAGCGAATCGGCTAACGCACGACAGTGGCACGGCTTTTCCCTGATTTCACTTTTGCTAAGTCAGGTTTCGAACTTTATCGCTTTCTGAATATATTATGCACGCCTTTGTTTATTTACCGCTATAGACAGGAAAGCTAGCTGATTTGCAAGTAATCGTCAAATCTCGCGATGTAAAGCTCGGCAAATACGTTTGAACACTTAGCGCTACTATTAGACATCAACGAGAGCTTATTGAAAGGCAAGACAGCATTCATCACCTAGAATGTCCCACACTCGTATTATTTTTTTCTTTACTTACTGAAACTTTTATCTTTATGAGATTATATATATTTGATGAGTAAACCTCTTTTCCTATTACACGAAACCATTCAAATAAGTCAAGTTTATTATGAAAGACTTTTAAGTTATATGCTTAGGGTACCAAATGCATTTGTTCAAATAATACGTAACGAAGTAGCTGGTAAGTGGCTGGTACTATACTTAAGGAATAATGTCATCAGCGAATCTACATAAGTTTCTTTTTCCAATTTTCAATCAGCACTGTTTGATTTTCGAACGTTCTAAAACGGTGCCACTTGCCAAGTAGCGGAGCGCTGGAGTGCTGTAAAACAGTTGAAGCGCTGAAGTCACTCGTCGTTCGAGACTCAACCGCAGCATTTTGCTGACGAACCTTGTTATCGCGAATAATATGCAACTACACATTGTGGTTCCGAGCTGAATATTCATATGCGTAGTCTTGTCCCGCTGCAGCGTTCGCTGCAAAAATCGAATATGCATTGAGCTCTTAACTCTTATAAAAATCATATTCTATTCTAAGGCGTCCTCTTGCGTTCAGGGAAATTGGTTTCTGGACGCCTGTAGGTTAGAACTGAAATGAGATTTCTTTCGGGGAAACGCTTACAGAGGATAGTATCCCGGATTTCTATTCACTGTTTGTCTATTGCTTGTCTTTATTTACTTACAAACTATGCTTTAAAAACCTGTTTAACCCTAATGGTAACTTATTTATAATATACTTAATTTTGTAATAGTTAAAATAAAATACAGTTTTACATTCTAGGCGATATCAATTTAACTACATAGTATAGTCGGTCCAGAATAAATATTGTACTTACGATTTGTTTTAATACTTATTATAATGGGGATACTATGCAAATAGTTTTAAACTTTATGCAAAAGACATTGCCTGCACCTACACGGAACACAGACCACGGTTCCATGAAACGAATTTAACTCAAATCAGAGAATATATTTCAGATGTTCTAAAAAAGCATAATAACGTTTTTTAACTTTTACGAATATCGATACGTTAGACACGACAACAGTCGGAAACAGCAGCAGACGCCATACTTACTTAATGAATTTAATGATACTCGTATTTTACTTAATACATTTTTATCAAGCAAATGTACGCTTGTATCACAAACTATTACCCGTGTCTAGCTTTCCTGAGGTGAGCACGAATATCATCGTAACGTATTCGTGTCGTCTAACCAAATGACAGAAATTAACAGTTTCCCCATACAAATTGACAAGTTACGAATATGTTACGATACTTGTACATGCTCACCCCACAGATTTGACATACGAGTACTCTAGAGTACTTCTTAATTAAATAGATATTTGACACCACTAATCCTTGACGTACTTTTTATGAGCTGTCAAAACGCCAGTCTCCAATAGATTTTGTTGGGCGATAATAGTTTGCGACGTCATCAATCACTCTCGTCAATCAGTGTACTTTTTGTGAATTTTTGATCAGTTAAAAATCAAATACTATGAATAGTGAGAAATGGTCATTAGGTGTGCCATCTTGCTTTTCTTGGACCGTTAAATTGGTTTAGCGACTGACAACGGCGTGACGTTAAGTTTTCTATGCCAACTGTGATGGCACGCGTTGAGCTATGATAAAATCTACAAACCTTGGCTGAATCACACCTGATGATGACCTAATTCATCTAATGATACAATGAGAATATCTTATCTTGTCTTCATCATAATATGACATCAAGCATGCTCTCTAGGTATATGCTTCGTTTGGCTTTGTACTGATACCAATTTAATGAGCAGTTCTGCGTATCCTTACTGTCATATATATCAACTTAATTATCATAAAAAAATGTTTGCGAATTCGCGAGTTAACAACAACACATTCCCAGTAACTTGTTAACAAGCTTCCCAGTCCCACGTAATATTATTCAACGTATATCGGAACTTTTAACAGATATGACTTGGTAAGCTACATCCAAAAATATAGCACGCCGTACAAAAAAGTATAAGAGCGGCTATTTTCATTTAACCAGTACACTATAGAGATATAGAAGTAAGAGTGATAATATTTTACTGGCGCATTTACTCTTATGAAAAGTTTAAAAAAAGCTTTTTAAATACCAGCTCATTTTGTACCCGACAAAGCTGTTGCACCCATCACGGTAGCTTTTCATAATCTGTAACATGACAGCAGGATTTGTCTGTCATCCAACTCAACTTTCACCAACCCGTGACAATTTGACGCTTTGTTAAATCTCAACTTCATGGCATTTCCTTAGGCATACTTTACCATCGCATATAACGCTTAAATAGCAAAAACTCGCCGAGGGCGTAGTTGTAGTAATTACGATTATAATTACATCGTAACGGACGTACTTCGTTACGTTTCGTCCAGGTTTTGGGGTCTAGCCCACCTATTCGTTCACATGGGCAAGCTCGCAAGAGTAACGGGATAGCTATATCTGAAAGTTTGGTCAATGACTAAAACAGTAGGGCCTCGTGCGAACACCGTCGAAGCGACGAATGAACGAACCGTTCGGGAAATATCCCCCAGAAATGCTATCCACACACCTGCCTTCATGAACATTCTTGCAGCAACTACTTAGTGCATGAAAGTTTTAGGCAATATTACATCAAAGAACAGATTTATTTTTTGTTAAAATCAAAATATAACACCTCACTATCGACGGAGGTGGCGGGGTGTGTTTTAATTTTTATACGATTAACACCCGAAGAACTTAGAACACATCGCGCTGATGCCTTGACACGTTACGTATTTTGTTAAAATTTAATTAGCTGATACAGTACCTATATACTTACCAGCAGAATAGTTCTTATTTCGTAATAAATAATTCGTTCTTCGATTATATATTCAGTTTATAAAAAAATACTTTAAAAAAATCTTTTATGTCTACAAAACCAAATTTGGAAGTAATTACTTACATTCGTATAAATCTCGGATCCAATCTCTAATTGCCGGTTCACCGTTCGTAAGCTCTCTTGTTAATCAGTCTACATAATAAATTCACTTAATATGAGCTTTGACAAAGTTAAGGTTCAACTGAGAGTACATAAAATTACGCACTTACCTACTTTGCTATTCCAATATTTGCCTGTAATTATGAACGTCACGCATTCGTGGAATCCATTTAAACAATTTTAACGAATGTTCGCAACCCATGATATCATTTGGACAGGTATCAAATTGTGAGATATTGTGTTGAATGACGTTTGAAATAACGAAATATAAACGCTTCACATGTGAATTATTTATAAATATTCTGTTGCCTTACTTGAACTTTCAAGTACCTACTTCAATCGCATACAATACATAAATTGAAAAAAAAATACACAAAGGGTTTGAGAACATTAAAATTTTCTTTGCTTAGTAACTTACTTTTTTCTTTTCACTGTTTTTTGCAGTAAATAACAAAATAAACAACAATTTAAACACACGTTGAAAACTTTTATCATCATCGTTATTATAGGTCATCCATCTACTTTATCTCTTACTATGTAATCTTTTCTTTAGATTTTAACATTTCCAGTTGATTTTGTAAGGTCTTGTTAATTATTTTTAAACCATACACATCCCTACCTACTGCATAAATCATAAATTTTTACTGCATCAGTTATAGGGTACAAGCAGATGGTAATAAAGCTTAAACTAAGAGCACTATAACTTGCCTATGATGAGGCATACAAAATTATTTAAAACATTCATAGAATGTTATGAATTGAATTACATTATTTACTTATATGTAAATGCAAGATCACTTGCCTAAATTATAAATATTTGAGTGTATTACCAAAAGAAAATTAAAACTATAAGTTATAAGTAGAAAAGCTATAAGTTAAGTGGATATTTTATCATTAAAATATTCCTCCAATGAATAATAGCCGTTTTCCAAAAGTATTTAAATAGTGTGGTTTTAAATCTATTGTGGTTTAGTTCTTTCAATGAGTCTGGTAGGTGGTTGTATATTTTTGGTGCTATTATATAAACACTATTGGAGAAAAAGCTTGTGCGTGATGGGTAGTGAGGTAAGATGTATATTTTATTTCGCGTTTTCCGATGGTGTTTCGTGACTCTTGATTTGAAATAGTTAAGGTGTCCACTGACAAATAGGCAAATTTGAAAAATGTAGGTACAAGGTAGATTTAGAATATGTAGTTTTGATAACAATGGTTGACAGCTAACCGTTTGATTAACGCCGTGCATAGTTCGGACTGTTTTTTTTTGCGCACGAAATACTGGCAAGAAGTTGACGCAAGCGGCGTTGCCCCAGTGAATTATTCCATATCGGAGATTGGATGCTACAAACCCGTGGTATGCAGTAAGAGCTGCTTTTTGTGAGACTGTTTTTGTTAGTTTTTTTAAGGGATAATTGAATTTACTTATTTTATGGCTCAAGTAGTGAGTATGAGGTTTCCAATTCACAGAACTATCAAGAATTACCCCTAGAAAACGGATTTTGCTGACTTCTTCTATATTGTTGTTATTGTGTTGGATAGATATATTTGGCTTTGTTTGCTGTGGTAGGCTAAACTGCATATATTTGGCATCACAAAATGTAAACCGCGACTTCGTCCGCTTTTAAGTTCGAACAAATGTTAGAGTTTTGGCCCAGTCTACTCGCTGAGATCTTTAAAATGGTACTTCAATCATATTTTTACACTACACCCCAACTCCGCGACACGGGCTGGTGGGAAAAAAATGCTCTTATACACACAATATATATACATACCAGTTCATTTTACAGACACTTAATTAGTCAAACTTGAAATCAATCCGTTACAAGCGAACGTCGGTAACTTTTAAAACCCAATAACACACGTCGGGCGGGGAGCGAGCGGGAATCATTCATCTATCCTGTCACACACACATGGACGTCCGTAATGAGATTCCCAATCACTCCAGGGAAATTCCCCGTGATGCACTGCCGTGACAAGCTTCGTTTTCAATCATTCACCTCCAGGGCTAGCTGCTAATGTGGAAAGCACCTACTGATTGATCTGCATTACCAATAGGTACGTATCATGTTAACATGGTCCTAGATGTAGGTACTACGAGTACTTGCATAGCAAAATTAAACTATATGGCTTGAAAATATTGCCTTTAGAACACAATGATGTAGAATTTGTGTTTTATTTATCCATACAATCAGAGAGAGGTCTTTGTACTAACGGAGAACTGTCCTTAAAGATGGAACAGTTCAAAAATAAACAATTCAAAATTTATTATTTCAACAAAACCTTATTTCAATGGCTATGGAGTTTAATAGTTCAATGATGTTTAGTGTAAATCTAAGTAGCTTCTCAGCTATTGCTCAACAATGATAAAAAATAAATCGAAACATTAACACTACGCCTATTAAGATGCATACAGCAGCGTTAAAATATACGCAGGCAAATTAAGCCCCCAATATCGCCGCAAAAAATCATAGCGCACCGTTGATTGTTGCAGTGCCGTTGTATTACCGGCGAGCGTGCGTGTGACACCGCGAGATTGGACAGCTTACGGCCGGGGGCTGACACTGTACCACTAACAATGCCCAGCCATGAATGGATCGCAAATAATACACGAGGGCCCCACTTGGCGAATCGGTAGCACGTTTTTCTGTGCAGAAGTCTCTATTCAGTCGATCTTTCCAAATTGCTCGGATTATTGCACCCAATGCATATAAATTCCAATTTTCAATTTGTAACCCCAAAAGAATTTGCATGAATGTTCAAGTGTCACCATCCCAAGCCACACCCCGTAAGAGTCGCACCATAAAACTTATTTTCCCCACAATTTCCCTTACCTTCGCCGTATTTGTGTGTACTCAGCAAAGGAGGGACCATTGTACGCTTGCTCCTGTAACGGTAATCTACGGGAATTCTTAGGGGCTATTATTGCCATGACAACAAAGCTTAACATTGTGTGGAGCCCTACCGAGCCGTGCGTTGCAATACAATTTCACTTTTTACATGAGACAAAATAGTACAAAGCCTTCTTTACTGCCTTTGAAATCGATTTAAATAGCCAAACGATCCGACCTGGACCATCTTTTATATTTAGTCTGAGTGAATTTACATGGGCTGTGCTATTATTCACAAGCGCTTATAAAGTTTAGGTTAATTAGGTTAAAATCTGGAAATGAAAATATCTTTAATGGTAATTTTTAAGTGTAAAATAAATAATTAAAAATAATTTAGAGTAAAATATGTATTAAAAAATAATAGGTAAGTGGCAACACATACTGTTATGCAATTACCCCAAGTTAAGTCAATTACACAGCTTACTGCGCATGTAGCAAACGCTGTAGCTGTTCGTGATTATTATCAATACTTGTATCGTAGTGTTATGCACTAGTTGTCAAATTAAGAATCCCGTGTAGAGCATGAATCTCGAAATCTTCTATTGGAATACAAGGATACTGCGTAACAGCCTCATAAGCCGTTAAGTGGACAACTTTCACGTGGACTGTCAAACCACCTTTTACAAGGCGGAATCTTCTAAGACAACTCAATCTAAAATGTAAATGACTAAAGCCAATTGTTGCATATTTATATCCGTTTTCGCGATTACGAGTAAGGGTGTTACCAACCAAATAGAACGGTAAGACGAACGAATAGATGAACAGAAAACGTCGATTGACGACGATATAGATTACTAATAAATTCCGACCAAAACTTTAAATGAATTGTTCATCAACTGATCGATTGCAGAATGAATAAGTCGTCGTCGATGAATAATTCCTATAGTCGATTACTAACCAGTCGATCGACTTCGACCGATATGCCATTGATTAACTTTCGATCGATTTGTTTGTCCAACAATATCCGTCGACTAAAAATCAAAGCGACCACTCGATCGACTGCGATCGACTCTGGTCTGGTCGGTTTGTCTGACAACACCCTTAGACACCGTCTCCTATCGGGGGGACGGTTTAAAAGTCTGTCTCCCGTTTTAAGAGGCAGTTAATACTGTTTGGCGGCTTCACGCCCTACGACACGATACGATTGCTCAATTGGCGAAAAATTGCGACGCGACTAAGCTAGCAGAAAATTGCCGATATCGTTAATATTCACCGAAACCGGCGTTCACGTGGCGACTACAAATAACGAGTCGACAGCCCCCATAGATTTATGCTCTGTCGTTTTAAGTGATGTATAGGCCTCAGCCAACCGCGTCCGTCGAAATGTTGAAGAATATCTCAAGTAACAGTTTATTGATGGTATCTAAAGCTATTTGTTTGAATAAAGGTTGAGTGATGCTTGCATTGCAGAAATATAAGTATCTAAATATTTCTAGCCTATCTAAAATTAGGTATTAGGCACGAGCACGGCATAAGAACGAGCAAAACTACGTGTATCCTTATACACGTAGTTTTTGTCGTTACGTTGACTACTTTGCAAAGAAAAAATACAAGTATACCTAGCGACTGTCTACAACATAATATACTATACCTATCTTAAGACCCAAAGAGCTCAGGTAAGTCTAAGTAACTTTTTCCGGGCTATTAAGCCGTTCGCCTAAGGAAATTGACGACAAAATATTCCGATCATGTAGGAGCCCCTTGTTAACGCGACCGAAAAACACAAGAAAATTCCCCCTTCTGATCTGACGCGGCGTGTTCTTAGGTGGCCTCTTCGCTAAGTTTTTATGAGTCTCGCGAAAATTGGCAAACACCAAAATTTTATGTCAACAGATGCGCCTAGGTGCGTGTGTGAGACGCCTTAACCCCATAAAACAATGAAATATTTACGACTTGGAACGTTTCGTTCATGGAACAGCTCATGTTAGCGCTTTTGAATTTTTACGGCCGCTGGAATACCTTCGCTTTTCTGATAAAATCCTTATTTGCCGTAGTCATTTTGTGAATTTTATAATCCAATTCCGGATAAACCTTGCATATAAATCGAATGAAATGCAATGACCGTTGGCGGTTCGGAGTGAAAAATCCATGTAAGTAAATTGGTTTCCTGAAATATTTTTATGGGTGGTCTGGCGCAATTCATTCGAGTGAGTGTATAAAGAAAATGCGTCTGTATTTTAGAAAATCTGTATTGTGGACTCAGAGAAAACAAATGAAGTAGCTCACATTATACGACCGTGTTTGTATATGGATCTTGGAGCTTATAACGAATGTTTATAGCTGATATCACGCACGCGTCAGCGAATTCGTAAAAAACATCACAAATACAGCGTCCCTATACAAACACTTTTGATGTTTGAACCGCGTAAATACGAAGCACTTTTGTTGGGCCTTTCTCAGTAAATATCACGCTGCAAAACAGCAGGATACGATAAAAGTAAAGTCGAGGGTAATGATTTTGTCGTGTTCGGGATTTTGACAAGTCCATAGCTCTGCCGAACTTTGTGAAAGAGAAAAACTGTAGGTAGTCAATATTGTAGATGTACTTCTGTATAGAATTACACCTACAATATTGACTTATATGTATATAGGTATATATAATTTGAACCTGGATTCATTGCGATTTTGGACTATTCGCCTAATTAATGTGCACAATATTTAGGCTTTGACTTGACTTTCAAAAATATGTTTCTAATAGAAGAAAAGCGTGCCAATGTACCGCCGAGCAATTAAAAAAGAACAGTATTTATTACATTGGCCGGTATTTGGTTTACAAGGGGCCATGAATCACGGAAAATCAGAGTATCAAGCTGGTTAATTGCTTAGGAGCAAAGGAAGTTCGTGTTTCAGTCTGGTATCATTGAGAAGAACGTTTTTCCTCATTAGCGGCTTTTGCCGACTGGAACGAGCTAACGAACGACATACGAGTAATAGGGTGTAACGTAAATTTGCAGTGGAACTTTAAGAACGGCTGATGTACTTACCATAAGTCACCGTAATCAAAATTTCAGGGCAGTATGTTATGTGCAGTGATCTAAATCATATTATTATGTTAATGTACACTAAAGCTCAAACCAGTGCATTGAAAGAGACATTTAACTAAATAGAAATAATATTATTTCTATTTAGTTAAATGTCTCTTCTATTGAGATCTTGTACCTAATTCTACTGCATGAAAGTTATGAAATTCTACGAGTTTGCGCTTATTTTTTAAGATGTCAAATTTGTAATTATTGGGCTTTGTTTAATGTTGAGTTATGGTTTTAAGAATCTACATACAAAAATTCTCGACCGAATCTCACCAACACCAGATTATTTGATTTCGATTCTAAAAATAGCCGTTTGTCTTCTTAAAGCACAATGCGTTTGGAATACAAATGCTTATTCAACAAAAATTATTGGCATTCCTAGACAAAACCAGTTTTGACCAGTTGAACGAAAGCAGACTCGTTTCAATAGCGAAATCTGACGTGTTTTTTTTAAACATTGACCTTAATATCACCTGATGTTATTTAGTTTTTACTGTGTGGAGTTTGACAAATTAATGCACAGTTCTAAATCAATTTAGTGCGAAACGGGATAGGATTTTTCACGACGACAATATTCCAAATGTCTCATTAGAATATGGCTAAAGAAAAATCAGTCACAGATGTTGCATACGCAGTATGACTTATCGACATAGTTATTTGTGCTTATTATTTCTGTTTATTGATCTTGATTGTTGCCTAAGAATGACGGAAACGGTAAACATTGACATATCACTCATACACATTGCATGACCTCCAGTCCAGACTCCACAGCATACAAAAAACTCGCCAGTTACTACGCCACAAATTCCTTCGCTTTAATCAATCATAAAAAAAACATGGGTCCCTCGGCCGATAAGCACCAATCGAGTCCGTAACGAGCTCATAACGTACTGGCAATTGAGCAGTATGGGGATACAAAAAGCTGGGTGTTTACCGCAAGTTAAATACGACGTTTATATCCATTAAGGGTACTTCCGACACGCACCGTAATCATATTCGGAGCAGGCGCAGCATAAATCATGAGAGGATAACCGGGGGCAAAAAACGTGTCTGGACGCGCCTTTACCACAGAATAGATATAAGCTCAAGCAGTACGGAAGAAAAGAACAAATTCGACTAAACAAATAGACGCACGGGTCAACATAAGGCCTATTATGAAAATCGAAGCACGATATTGCAAAATATACGATACACAAATGTTTTTCGAACGCCTGTTACTCGTACGAAACATTTTCTTTTTTCAATACTCAAATGTACGGTCCGTGTAAAGTCAAAATACACGTAAACATATGGCTCAAAGTGGGTCTCGGGAACCAAATTTCAATTATTATGGCGCCCTGTCGAGACATAGGTCTGTGTGCATGTATCATTCAGGGCATGTTCCCTTCCGGGTGTATCGTTCTTTGTTTTAATACGGTTTAAATCTGTATTGTGCCTTAACTGTTGTTTAGGAGAGCTTATTGGTCTGCGATATTGCGCATCTCTTGTGGCTACGGCCTTATTGCAATTTCTTTTTAAACCAGCCAGGTACCCAGTTGCTAGCTTAAATTAAAATTGGAAGTTATGATTTCAAAACAAACATCGAATGTACTTGTGATACTCCCCTCCTTTGTGGAGGTAAGAACAAGTAAAGTAACTTAAATCAATGAAAGCTTTTGAGCAAAATATGACACATTTTTTAAGCTTGTAAAATTATTCAACAACGGTGTAACGAAATCAACTTGATAACAAAGTCTGAGCAACTTAAAAATGTGCATTTTAACTCTCACGTAGTAAAAGACTGCTTTTCTAAAAGTTGCAGAAGCCAACTTGTAACAAATTAAAAGTTTCAACAGAATCGGTATCCGCAAGGAGGTGTGCCCGCGAACAAGTTAACTGTTTTAAACTGAAACACGAGTTTACTTTTAACTTGTTGCCGGGAATGTTGCCAGTGATTAGAAAACATTGTCTAACTAACACCAAATACATGAGTGCTTTGATTAATTTCCGTGAGTCACCTTTTTTCCTGTTAAGTCAAGTGAATCGTACTTCTGAACAAATGTCAAAAATACTTAATATCTTATAAAAATTGGATTGACAAGTCGCAGAAGTTGTCTTGCTTGTTGTTTTTTTTTAATTTTATACCATAAAATATCATAAAAAAGAATTGGCCAAATTGGTCCAGGCGTTCTTGAAAAATATCAAGCTAGTATTATAAGATTTCAAAAGCATTTCAGGCTTACAATTCTACGACAATCAATCATTCCTTTTTGAGGCTGATTGACACTGACTACATAACTGTCATTTTAAGGAATAAAGAAAATAGTTTTAAAGCCAAAAAGTGATCAAAAACATTATATTTATCTTCGATGACTCAAATCTATACTTACAATAAATCTGAGAGAGGTAAGTTCTGTACATAAAAACATATTTCCAAAATAACTATCAGGGATCGATACTAATGGCAAAATTGCAATCAGGAAAAAAAATTGTCTGTCTGTATGACCGTTCCAGAAACAAAAACTACTAGACGGAAACGAAACTTGGTACGCATATTTTTCATACTCCTAAGCTTGTTATAGTATACTTTTGATCACGCTATAATCAATAAGAGCAGAGCAGTGAAGGGAAATATTGGGAAAACGGGAGAAGATACTTTATTTTTAAGCTTCTGTTGCGTATGCAACCTTAATGGTTAAAGCTACACAGAAATTATGTATGACGGAAATGATTTTAAAATGAAAAAGCTGATTATTTTGCTTTTAATTTCCACGAAACGGTGCCAGCGCAGGAACCAAAATACATCCAACTGTAATCACCTGAAAAGGTAGAACGGGAAGTCGCAGGACTTACAATATCTACAACTCACAACGTGACACAGAAGATGCACTGAAATCACACGAAACGCGTCGAGTATTTGTTGGTGTCAGTGTGTATGGAAATGATTTTCTTAAAGTTATATCAAAATGTCCCACCACAGTCTATATCTATATTTTATGGTTGACTCTCAATAACACGTGTAACTCACGATACCTTAGCAGTTTAAACCTTTCTTAAAAATATTTATAACACTCTCAGTTGTCTAAATATATAACACTCAAAGGTGACTGACTGACTGGCTGACATAGTGATCTATCAACACACAGCCTAAACCACTGGACGGGTAGGGCTGAAATCTGGCATGCAGGAAGATGTTCTGACGTAGGCATCCGCTAAGAAAGGATTATGATAAATTCCATCTATTCCGAATTGGCATGATGACAGCTATCTTAAATATTTTCAAAACGATGGCGTTTAAAAAACATAGCCCCTATGAAGTAATTATAACCAGTTTATTTCCAAAAAGCTGTCGAAACCAATTTTTAAACACACAAAACTCAATAAATATTCGCTCATTGACTCCGATTTCTAGTGACGTCACGTTCATTATTCCCATACAAAATCTATGGAGGCAGACCGTTTTGACAGATAATAAAAAGTATGTCAAAGATTGGTGGTGTCGTCTAGCCAATTCCAAGGGTATAGAACAAGAGTTGTAAATTTGTATGAATATCGGTGGCAAAAAACTAAAGTCCACTCGACGAAATCGCGGGCGGCCGCTAGTTGATTAATAAATTTTGAAAGGTAAGAAGTAACTGGTTAAAGCGTTTTGGGCTTTAGTGATAGAAGTGTGATATAGAATCTAATTCAAAAACTGGCCAATCTCAACAGAGATCAGCCAACTACGCAGGAGATATTATAGTGCACAAGTGTGAGCGCAATACACAGGAGCACTCACTGTTCCATCACTCTGAAATTTCAGTAAGACGGCAATCCGATATGACCGGAGAGAGATCAGGCGCAGGACCAACGGCATAACGTGCTTTCCCAGGCACGAGGGTGAAACACCGCGAACTTCCTGACTCCGAGCTATTTTTGAAAAATTAATGACAGAAAATCTCCGAAACAATTTTGGCACGACCTGGGATTCTAACCCAGAACCTCTCGGATGTAAGGCAGAAACTTTGCCACTACACCCACGAGGCAGTTATAAGGGGCTCATAATTACAACAGTCTGGCATCAAGAGCAATGTCAAACGTAAGCCCGGAAAACATTTTCCACTCATAATGTTTTCGTAAAAGAGTTTCGAGTTGCGCGGCCAACTAAAAGGTAAGATTATGTCGCGGCCCGCGAAGGCGCTCAGTCTGACAGCTCTTATGTGAAATAATGGAATCGCTACCGGTGCAGAGGAAGAAGAAAATAGTATGTACCTACATAATATAAATTTCATATTAACTGTCTTGATTTTGATCTTTTTCAGAATCTGCAAGTTGATGTAGTTCAAGCTTTGCTATTAAAATGTATTGACATCTGACTTATGTTGAAATGATACACTTTTTACGGATTATTACGGGTTGCAGACCCCGGACCAAAGTTCATGCAGTCGACCGCCAACCTGCCGCACTACCATACTTGAGGGGTGTCACTGACAAAATTGGAAACATCTTGAAGCGTGCTGCAATCAAAACTTAATTCAAGCCGCCTAAGTAGATCAACCAATTCTTACCACCGTCAAGTGTAACATACCTCTTCAAGACGCAGGGGTGTACAGACTGGAATGTGAGTGCGGACTCTCCTACATAGGGCAAACAAAGCGTAGTATAAGCGTACGGATTAAAGAACATGTAGCCGACGTTAAACATAGACGGAACACAAAGTCTGCAGTGTGTGAACACGCGTTAGATAAACCCAACCACTTCATACGCTTTGACCATCCAAAAGTCCTCGCAAGAGAACGTCGTTTTCTTCCTCGTATGCTCCGTGAGGCTATTAAAATTAGAAGACACCCTAAATTTAATAGAGAAGATGGTTGGAAAATTCCACCAGCTTGGGATCCTGTTTTAGCCAAGACTCAAGCTCTACCCCGCACTGCAAGACCTCAAGATACTGTTAGCTCATTTTGTGTGGATAGGAACGTAACTTAATATTTTTGAGTGATGGTAGTTTAAAAATTTTTCAAACCATGTAATGACAACTAACACCTTAGTCTACCTGTGGCCACGGACGCTGAAAAGGGTCCGAAACGTCAGGTTAAAACAAAATGTAAATAAATCGCGAAATAATCCGTAAAAAGTGTATCATTTCAATGTCTACTGTTCGCGTAAACCGAAGAAACAAATATCTGACTTATGCATGATTTTCTGGTGGGATATTACTTACAGGCTTACCTATTTTAAGTAATTACACCCTGGTAAATAGTTTATATTTAAATACCTTTCCTACAGCTACACTACTTGAGTAACGTTTTTATACCGCATCCTATTTTAAACTGTGTAAATTGGATTAGCCTGCAGAGAAAATTCCGAGAACGCCAACGCTACGAAGTGAAGTGAAGGCTTCCCTCCGTCTTCTAATCACAGAGAGCACGTAAAATTCTTAACCTATGGTAAAATTACTCGGTAATGATTACCTCTTCTTGGAACTCTAGTTCCGCGACTATTGGTACGGGACCCCGGGTAAGAGGGCGTGAACTTTTCACCTGTCGACTTTCATCACCTGCCGACTTAAACCGCTTACACTGAAAATAAACGTCCTATAACGTTCACGCGAGAATCTGGAAATATTTCCGTTGTAGTGGCCGACGCGGCGACGTCTTGCGAGTCGCCTGTTTTCCACGTTGCGGCGATAATGTCACAACTGAAATGGCGTCAGGAAACACAACCGCGACGGGGTTAAACTGAACTATGGTTTCCGGGATTGCGTTGTTACGCTTTGTCGCCATTTCAAACAAAAATATTTTGAAAAATTCAACGGTTTATATTTCAAAAATTCGAATAATGAATAGCAGCGAGTACCCATATTAAACTGTTCATTAAATTTGACTCGCGAGCATTTCCATTAGTTGAGTAAATTAAATAGACACAGTCACTTTACGAATTGTAAATATGAAAATTCGAATTTGAAAAGCTTTTCCGAATCTAAAAAGACTCCATTTCGTTACGGAAAGCAAAGTGACCAAACCTATTTTATTCAAAGTTGAAATTTGTCATTGCTTCAGGAAATGTGAAATGTTATTTCCTATTTAACTTCCGACAATTTCCGTCCAGTGCACCGGAGTTAAGCGGTTATGCAAACTTCTATGTGAGCCATGGCGGGTAGGCGTCCCGTGTAACTTCGGAGTATGTTTGCCTTGCATAGAATACGCTCCGTTTGAATACCTGCCTCTGAAGTATTCTGTACGAAATATGAAAAGGTACAGTGCACTCCCCAAATATTGAACTGTATTGGAAAAGGTAATGGGTTTACAGCGTGTTCTGTAGCAGCTGAGATGGGGTTTTAGTTAAGCTGCAGAAGTTGTAATGACACGTTGCAGAAGAATTTCGGTCACTGGACTATCTGGTAGTGTTGATGAGCTTTTTAAAGATACAAGTCACATACATTATATTCATTATACACGTCTAAGGTAATATATAATAATGCGTCACATATATTGATCTGATACTTGTGTTATGGAAATCAAAAAGAATGAAGGTACCACAGACACCCAGAATGTGACAAATTTGATTTAAAATTTCCAACATTATCTCCGTCCGGGGATCGAACCCTGGATTTCATAGACGGCGGTACCTTGAATCCTGTACTCAACCAACAAGGTACTCCGGTACTCAAACAACATCACGAAGGTTGTCAAAGTTAAGTTTATGATACCTAATTACGTCGTCAACAATATGTAAGGGACATATTGTTGACGACGTAATTAGGTATTTTAATGATTGGCGGAAACGTCTCGTTATTTATTTGCTCAATTACATAACTTGTAAATTTTATTTGGTTGGTTTTAAAAAAAACTACTTTTGCTTAGGGTAAGTACACATTTATTTGATAGAGCCATAGAAAGTACATTTGCTGTTTTAGAAAGCACTTAAGTTATTTGGTTAAGAAGAAAATTCACACTATCTCATTTAGTTGGTTAACTTTCAGAGACTAAGGCGTTGTTCTACGTGAGCGCCGCAACACGACTGCGAAGCGATGCGACGCTACCCATACTTGTGCCAATGTCAATTGCGCTTTGTCACGTAGGCACTATTGTAAAAGCTTCTTCACTATCATAAAAGTACATACTTTTGATCGTTTAGTGCTCTCGTAGGACAGCGGTTAGCTCTGAAGAACGATATTCACACGCCGACGCTCGAGGCGTTGACAAATGGCAATGACTAAAGGTGGGGACACATCGACGCGCGGATCCCAGCAGGGCACCTATTGTGAATAGACACTATAACTTACTGGCCGATGCAGTGGCGCAGTGCGCAGGCTTGCAACTTATATTTTCTCCAAACCATTTGCGTCGTGTAAGAGAAAAACAACAGTTTATTTTGAGAAAGGCCGAATAGGCAGCTGGTCGAAAACTTTTAATCAAGCGACTTCTAAAAAAGGATTTGTTTATCAATTTGAGGTTATTATATGTTACGGCATATCTTAGGTATTTATAGTCCGATTAGAAAAATATTAATGTATCCAAAAGAGTATTGTGTCCATGTTGTTCTTTAAGGATTTGTTCTGATCCTGAATTCGGAATCTTTCGCACATGTTATATTTATATCATACTGGTTCCAAATTTCGACTAATTTAGGCAATTATATTGCTTTCTTATTACATTTTAGTTGCTTGTGTTTCTTTTAAGGCGGTTTTATTTTGACTTCAGTATAATTCAACCTAAAAAAGACGGTTATTTACACTGTCCGTTTTATTTTAAAATTTGGCTCAGGTAGTATCATGTTTGGGCTAATTTTATTTAACAAGCCCGTGTTGATTCCAGATTAGCAGTGAATTTAATATGCCATTTCCGACTATATACAGACAATAGAATATTCCGGCAGTTTCTACACAGTAGTAGTGTCTTTACAAATTAATGAACTGGGATACCCAGGAACTGCAACGTTGGGTTAGTTTTAAGAAATATACCTCCGCGTTTATTTGTGCACCTGAATTATACAGAAGCAGAGTTGCTCGCCAAGAATATGTTTACATTCTGCCCCTGGTGAGATTTATTGCCACTTAACGTAAGTCTTGCATTCTAGACATGCGCTTGAAGCGGAGTAGGTGCCGGGTATTTAGCGGTTAAATTTATCATCTGCGTGCTTCGTAATTTTATTTTTCTGGAGCATAGCAAATAAAGAAATCGTGATCCCACGAACAAACTATGTAAATATTTTTGTGGGACTATTGCCATTTAACTGTAAAACGTCGTTTTTTTAATAAAGAAATAATTAAAAAATAATAATAAAAAGGTCATGTTGAGACCAGTGTAATGCCTACGGGAGAATATTTAGATATTGATTGGTGTAGCTCGATATTGATATCTATTTACACACTTAAGAAATAGCGTTCCCGTTGGTATCTTTTTAATGATGAACTAGTAAATAATTGTAACATGCATACTGGATTCCTAAGTCCCACAAAAAAGGGGCGATTTTTCCTAGGGTTTTCCATTTAAACTATAATGAAAATCACCTTCAACATATCGCACCTTTAATCGTAAACCGTAATAATTCAAAAATTAAGATAGTTGGATAGTTTTTCAACTGTCGTTTTTTTTTAATTTAAGACGCGCAACTAAAGTTAAAACTTTAAATGCGATTTTCTAATTATCTTAATTTTTTGCATTACTACGGTTTATGATTATGCAATATCCTAAACAAATAAAGCCATATCTGCCACTAAGTGGCTTTATTTGCAGCCGTGCTGCCATATTTACGGCATAATCACATTGAATGTTTGCAACGGCCGATCGGCGATAATCGGATCGAACACCGCCGTATCTCACGCACGAAGCGAACCCTACACATTAATACCATCCAGGGCACAATACAATTACGAACACCTCTGTTTACGCCAACAAACTGAGGTTCTCTTGAAGCATAGTTAGTTTATAGCATAGGAAGACAGGCCTAAGTAAAAAGACAGATTTTATGAAATGTTTTGAAAACTTTGGGTAAAACTTTTGATTTATATACACATTTTCAAAAGCTGATTTTATATAACAAAGCGACTTTTACACAGATGCAGATGTAATAAAGATTTACTTTAGCCTTAAAATGTTTTTTTTTTGATATCAGACTATACTTTGGTGCATTTATACCAATCCACAAATTAGGAAGAATACTATAATTTTATTATTATCTGGGCTATGAAGTGATTTAAACCATATAATCAAAGTGTTTCTATTGGATTATCACATTTTCTAAGTTTGTTTAACTTAACACTAACTAGAGCAATTTGTAGCTTTAAATAAATATCCACTAATAAATAACCAATTAAAACTAAATGAAATATTAATTAACAATGATAATCGAATACAGAATTTAAACCTCAATCGTTGAACAATGCAATTACTGCTGCACTGTCTACAGCACCTGTGCTGCAGGCTTAAGCCTCGTTCGCTTATACGTAGAGGTATCGACGTGATACGCAGTCTGCTGCTTCCCAGGGCGTATTATTACAGAACAGCTGGATATGATGCACATAGGTGTAGAAGGATCATCGAGAGAATAATCTATGACATAATATGACATAATATCCATGATGTTGATGATGTCGATGATATTATCCATCGTAGACTCAGTCTTTGCCTCGTTAGGCTTAGTCTTGGGTCAAGCGCAAACCTATCCCATATAAAAAGGACATATTGATCTCGATGGTGCAACGAGTCATTATGATGATGGTGCTATTAATTTTTAGTATCTTTAGTTCTTCTTACAATTTTTTTAAATTAATTTTAAGCACCGTTAAAACATATTTTTAACTAAAGATTAACAGACAGTTACTACAGACTACTTTTAACAGACAGTAAACAGGAATAGGAAACTATAAAGGCAAGGTCTTGTTTTTCCAATTCGTACAGTTATTTAAATCATATTCTTGATCACCGTAATGAAATGAGCTTTCGGCATCCCATTCAATGTTGTGGCTGCAGCTTATTGATCGATTTTATTGTGTATTGTTTTCTTTATGACGATTTTTTACTTTATACTCGTACTAAAATTTGATTGTTCATAAATGTAATAATAATAATTGTTCACAATTGTTTAGGATACAGGTTATAATACCTAGTGTAGGCGAATAATATGACAGTGTACTTTTTTCTGCTTAATGGTGCTAAATACTTAAATGTATTTATTATTTGATCATGACGACGGCTTGGTACACTGGTCTACATGTCGGACTTCTAAAACCAAGGGTCAATGGTTCGATCCGCGCACAGTAAAAGCATGTGTGTGCATGAACATGTGTGCTTGTACTGGTCTGGTCGTTTTCTATGTATAATATGTATTTGTTCACAAAAAAAATATATGTAGGTTTATCCGTTGTCTAGTATCCATTACACAAGCCTCGTATCTTAATTTGGGACTAGAGAATTGGTGTGATTGTTGTGTAATATTTATTATTTATTTATTTATTTCATCTACAGTGGCACTTACATCACGGTGAACACCGCGGTATCATGCGCTTGTGATACGAGCAAACCTGATGTACTAGCCACTTTACGTCAGCAAAGCAGACATACACTCTAAAACCTTAATCCATTAACTTTGCCTACCTATTTAACACATTTATTATAAACATTACTAAACTAACTTTATCGATACATACCTATTTTACAACTACCATCAGTTGTGGGTCGGGTTTCAATGGGGTTTTCATGTGATCTAAAACAAACATAAAAATAATATTATTTACTTAATAAATCACAGTTGTCTCATTAATGGTACATTTTAAGAAAGAGTAACACGTCTTAAAGATCTTGTCCCAGGTAAAAAAAAACATTTTTTCCTGCAGATGTCTAATCTAAGCTAGCTGGAATAACGTGCCGTTAACTCTTCCCTCAAGCAAAAGAAAACAAAAAGTAGAAAAGTGTCCAAAATGCGGTAACCAATGTTTGGGTGCTGGCGTAATCGGTTTAGAGCGAAGCGGACGTGTTGCGCCTACCACAGGCCTCGTGCTTGGACTATAGAGAAACGCAGCATTCAGTTAACTAAGCTACTAGTATAGTACTAGGATAGATATTTTAGCAGCCCTTAAATAGAACGCACTTCTGTAGAACCTCTAAATCGGTAGAAATTACGTGCTCTTAGGATGTCTATCTCCTCTACGTTTATAATTCCTTTAC
This sequence comes from Pyrausta despicata, assembly GCA_963921415.1. NCBI lineage: Eukaryota > Metazoa > Arthropoda > Insecta > Lepidoptera > Crambidae > Pyrausta > Pyrausta despicata. Next base: position 9,383,935 of record OY992853.1, read on the forward strand.
AACTTTAATGATTACTTGACATTTAAAGAGCTCTCAGACAATTGTTATTCATTCATCATTTTGTGAAAATAATATTGTGAACCCATTCTTGAAGCAAAATAAAATGCTCGCTTCCAAAATGAATTACGTCCTGGAACAGCATTTACGATACAACATTTAACAAACGTTTACAAAACAACACTCCGCGGCCGTCCCTAAAAGCAATTTTAGTACAATAGCCATCCAATATAGTTCTGTTAATCTTGTTAGGGCCAGCTAGCCGCATCAGGAATTCTGCCCGCCAACTCCGTTTCACACGGACTGCATCGTAATGGCCGACCCCGCGGCACGCATTGGCATTTTGTCCTTATTACTGGCCAGCAACAAAAATGGGGAATTGTCTTGTCTGTGGCAACCTAAAAAGTATTTATGATAGGCGTCGATTACAACTGGCCAGTGATTTGTTTTTGTTTTAATGAATTTAGATTTTACTTCAAAGCTTTTTTTGATACGGGATGAATTAGTAATTTCAGCGGTTATCATCAGACTATTTTTTTATACCTTTCGAGTGGGATTGAAACTATTATTAGGGTTTTTAGTCTTTAGATAAGCTCTAGACGCACTTATTATATTTGAGTACCTATAGCTTTATTTGAAACATTAGAGATTGTTTATTGATGATGTTACAGATTCACATATTTCTAGGGATAGAATAGGGAGTTATCAAATTATTTAATATTTGATTGTTACTGTTTGTCCAGGATCAATTTTAGACTCAGTCATAATACCGTTGGTTATCAACAAAGAATTGTATTTGATCGTGTCGAATTTGAACAGAATAACATTTATTTGCGAAACATTTTGCGCTTAAAAATATTACTTCTTTCAATCATTGTTATTGTTATTCTCCACGGGTTTACAGGCTACGGTTCCGCATTCTTCGGGTGGTTAATTTGATTCACTTTCTCGAAATTCAAGGTCATTTCTTATTACTTTGAATAAATTAAAGCTTAAGGCTCCCTTGGCAGCGACTCATAAAAATGTTTGAGAAGTTGTTATATCAAATCAGTATTCCAAGTTTCTGGTTCGTTGAGCGCCATCTTTTAACGTAAAGGAATTGTCATATGAAAAATCGAATTTGGTTTTAGAGCTAACGCAGCTCATTATAACGATAGTAAAAAAATATATAGTAAAGGTATAGTTTTTAGAAAAAGAAAACTACATACACTTTATACTTTTATCGAAAACTATATAGGCTTTATAGGTGAAAGAAAATAAACAACTTTCGAGACCGAAATCTATTGTAAATCTTAATTTCATGCATTTTATTCGAACGTTAAATCATTGAAACTACTTACTCAAAAAACAATGTTTCAATTTTGCTTTCGGCATTCATGCAGTTTCAGGAAAGGTTAACGACTACTACTCCTACTTGTTTACTACCTAAGATATATTTTTGAGAAAGCTAAGTTAAAAAGCACTTTCAACAAAATGGTTTCATAAAGAAAAATGTAAATACAATCTGTCAAGCTCAAGTTATAAGTTATTGGGTATTTGGGGGTTATTATGCCCCCGGATACCCGGTTATCACTCACCTTTATAGGCAGTAACCATGAGTTACGATCGCCTTCTTGCCTCCAACCGAGATTCAAATGATAATTGAAGGCACCGGCTAAGAAGATAAGTTACTAAACTTGGACTTTATTGATATGGAGATTGTGAAAAATTATGGTAATATCACGCGATGAAAAAGGTTGGAAGGAATTTTCGTAACGAAGTAAGTAATGAACGTTACTTCTTATTTAAATTAGGATTCTGATTCTTGAGACCGGAGTTGTTGAAAAATAGCCCTCACACTAAGAAAAAATGCCGAAGTACAAGACCTGAGTGGTTTTACTTGAAGCTCAGTAATATTGAAATACTATGTGCAAATTGTGTCACACAGAACAGTTGTGATATGACGCATTTGAACATACTCAACCGTATGTGCATGTGATTGTTAAAGTTATGACCAAGTTTATAATTCAATATTTTCTTTATTTTTCAAAGAATTTCTTTGATCTATTATTATTTGACTGGTTACTCATTAATTTCTTATGTTATAATTGACCTGTAAGCGTTTTGGACTTGCTCTGAAAGTTTGCACGTGTTTCTAATAAATAAATTGAAATTGAAATTTTCTATGAATATATTTTGAACATTATAATATTCAATACACACCGTAATATCCTTACTAACGAGCGAGACCTCGCTGTTTGGCCGTTAGATAAAACACCAGCACAAAGCGTTGTACTATTGAATATTTTCATAGCGCCCTCGAATAAACATGCCGATGCATTAAACAAACAACGAGTAAATTAATTCATACGATAAGCCCAAATGAAGTAATTCCGCGCGTGCGAGCGTTCAAAATAAATGCTAGAGTTGCGAATGCTCTGAACGAAAACAATTAGAACGTTCCCACGCGTTGAATTAGCAAACTGAATCTGACACACTCAAAGTCCACGTCGGTAGTCTTCACACTTCATTAATGCTCTGACCAATTTAAACGGTAAGTATGCCACAATGCACATAGCAAGTAATCATCATTTGGACGTAGGTATAATGTCTAATAATGAAGATAGAAAGATTATCTAATAAAACCTTGCAGATGTGTATTTGTTGACGGCAATTTATGATAGGTAAGTAATCATATATATGACAAATGGAAAATTTTCATTAATTTAATGAAAAAAGTTTAAACTGAGATACATAACGTATAATTGAAGCATTTTATTATTCATCTCAAATTTTCAGTTTCTGCGTAAGTTAAATCACAAATCTGTATTACTTTGAAAATTTTGAACATTTCGGTCGCACCAACGCAACGCTACTGAGTTTGTTATCACTTATGGACTCCATTTCCGATATTAGCATCTTATTTAGAAATTAAAGAACAATTAGGATACGTGCTTACGGTTATAAGAGACAATTGTTTGCAATAGCATTTTATTTACATTTGGTTGTATGCCCTAGCATTAATAACATTGTAAGAAGGTATTGTTTAGCATTTTTTTTCCCACCACTTTATGACATGAAAAAACAACATGGAAAAAAAGTTAGATAGGTAAGTAATCATACCTACTTCATCACAAATGTAACACAATTAAGTCCATAGTTATTCATTATGACATAAAATTGTGATGCAGTATAATTAAAAACTGCAATGTAATAGCGATGTTAAAAATAGTCAGCCTCATTTTATCGGGAGATTAATTTCAGTAGGCAACCGTGCATGAAATAAGCCTTTAAATAAGATTACGAAAGTTCCACTTTACTGCCTCAGTGGCCGATATGTTTATCATTTTTACACGTTCCCATCTACTGTGCTCACTATTATCTAAGAGAATATAATAGTGGCATCGCATTTACTGTTATTGCGACATGACATGTGTCACACATTACTGATGTTAGTAGGTACGATAAAATCTACGATTTCTGATACGGAGGAGAGACCGAAAAGGCGGTGCTTATACTCGTAGTACTATAACTGATCTTAAGCCGAAGCTACACCAAAACATAAATCCAGAGGAACCCAAAACTATTTCACATTAGCTTAGAAAGATGTTCTCAAGCTGAGAAAAGCTGAAGCTGAAAAAGTGGATTATTTTGCTTTAAATTTCCACTAAACAACGCCAGCGCTTTTATCAAAGAATCTCTCTCTCTCTCTCCGAATTTTGCGAATGTTGCGTTAATTCACGTTAGAACCGCCATTTTGAAAAAAAGTATATTGATTACTCTAGTAACTAATGAAGGTATTTAGGCCTTATATTTTACCATTTGAAACCCAGAATCTTTTTAGTTACTTCATTTAATATTACTGACATTGAATTTGTATGTTTTTTACTTTTTATTTTTATTTATTTAGAAACTCTACAGCCATTTTACAGTTTGTTGACACATATATACTATAAAATACATCACTTAAATCACTTAAGCACTTAAAGAAGAAAGAACACATATTGCTATGATATTAGCCTAAACGAGCTCAAAGATCGGTCGCACCTTAACCTAAATTCAAAGCCTACTTATTTCTCTTCGCATTTGTAATGGAAAGCATCGATCACTTTCCAGCAACAAAAATGTTGGTGCAAACCCAAACTGAATTCTAAAGTATGTTGTAACTGCGGCTACCGGTAGATAAAATTGCGATAGTCTGTAAATCTTTACAGCTTTGAGTCAATAAACGTTTGCAATGGATTGCTAGTTGCAAGTAATTGCAACGATCGGTCCTTAACGATTGCCGTGTTTCGGTTGGAAAACTGCCGTGTGGATCGTTTTATCTCTTTTGGTCTGCACGTTAGTAAGCTTTTAATAATCCCCGTAGATTTTCACTATGATTACCAGCGTTTTTCTAATAAATAGTTATCCTAGCATTGTCGATGAGTTATAGTATTGCTATAAGTATCTTCTCATAATAATTGGCATCCAGAAAACGTTCAACCAGTTAATATATATCAAAGCTAGCTTAAAAATTACAGGCCTTTCGAATATAAATCTTCATGAAAATAATGATTAATTTCTTACCTTAAGCTTTTGCCTATTAACAGGGAAAGTTGTAAACACATAGATATTATAAATGTAAACACGGTGCGGTGAAACTGATATAGACTGACCCGTTTTTATACGAGACCGACGCAACGCGACAAAGACACGACTCGCACTGACATTGGCACATGACGTTTGAAGTTTTGGTGGCATCGCTCTTGTGGGACAACGCCTTAGTAAATAAATAAATGAATATCCAACAACATCACGTACTTGATCTAACTCCGTGGTAAGTAGCTTAAGCACTTGTGTTGCAGATATCAGAATCAACAGTGGTATTAAAAATAATCTAAAATAAATACATATAACACCCAGACCCGTATAATTAGACATGTTCAGGCATACAAATGTTTGTACAGTGCGGGGATCGAACCCGCGACCTCTTGGTAAATAGTCAACTTCATGACCATTACACCAAAGTGGTCGTCAAGTAAGGTGAACTGTTGAAAGGCGAAACTCAGAACAAATCGATGAAACGTCATTACTCTTTACTCCCACGTTCCTCCGAGTTCACGTGATGAGTTCACGTTATTGTGATACACGAGCAATACTGGTTTCAATGCTTACTTTCACTCACTCATGAAATCAGCTCATCAAGTAACCACAAAGTCAGAAAAAAATCAATAGAATTTTAACTTTTTGAATGATACATTAGAGTTGGTTTTCAATTGCTTACATTTGACGCTTTGTATTAGGTTGATGTGCGATCGCCTACATCGGTTTTCATATCGAGAGTCTTGGTGTACACGATTTCCTCATTAGCGCGCTTTTGTTACAGACGTCGGTCGGCCACCTGAGTGCAGGGTTGCATAATGACAGGTCGAATATATTATGTACGAGGGCCGTTAGACATGAACACTATGTCCACTTGATGGACAGTGATATGATCTTGTCTTTATACATGTGTTGAGTTGACAATCAGATTGATATATCATATTGGATAATAGTCCTCCTGGCCGATTTCGATCACAGCGGCCAATCTCAACAGAGATCAGCCAACTACGCAGGAGATATTATAGTGCACAAGTGTCAGCGCAATACACAGGTGCACTCACTGTTCCATCACTCTCAAAGTTCGGTGAGACGGCAGTCCGACATGACCGGAGAGAGATCAGGCGCAGAGCCAACGGCTTAACGTGCTTTCCGAGGCACGGGGGTGTAACACCGCCAACTTCCCGACTACGAGCTGTTTTAGAGAAGTTCATGACAGAAAATCCAAGAAACAATTTTGGCTCGACCTCGGATTTGAACCCAGGTCCTCTCGGATGAAAGGCAGAAACTTTACCACTACACCAACGAGGCATATTACTCATATTGGATATACAATAATCAATGGTCTCTGGTAGTGATTTCTATCATTTTGCTCTACTAGACAGATTCTGTCTCAGCTTCCTCTACTTATCATAACCGTAGTTGAACTATATTGAAATCATAAAAATACTTTTAGATTTATGAAAAAGAACACAGGATAAATTCAAGTCGGGTGATCTGCATTCTGTAAGGAAGTGTTTACATTATAGTTTTTTTTAAATACCTCTGCTACGGGCTTTAGGTAATTAAGAGGACAGACGATGGCAAATCAAGTTACTTATTTTTGTTGCCAAATCGCCTTTATTACAACTGAATAAGATACCGCAGTGCTAACCATGATGTGACAGAAATACTTACAGTTGTATTATCAACAACTCTACATCTAGCCAGTCCTTTCATCTGATTAATCTGAATAGATAGTCCCTGCACAAGTTTCTGTATTTAGTCCAAGCTATCTAAAACTGTACCTGACAGCCCTATCAGTGACGCCGGCAATGTGTTAAGTCGTTCTCGATGCAGTTCTCTGTAATCGTCCGTATTTTCAGATCATGCCAGCCCGTTCGCTCGCACAGGCAAGCTTGTAAGAGTGACGGGGATAGCCTTATCCCATACTACGGACTACGGCTTAGAGAGTAAGTCCTCTGGTAGTGCGTGGTAGGTCTCAACATTCTCTAATCAAAGCGTAGGGCCCGTTTGTAATCTGCGTGTCGCCTGTGTACAGACGACGCCACATCAAGCTTTTCATTTTCGTTGCAAATTCACCTTTGTTACGTAAGCATAAGATGCCGCAGTGATTAAATTGATATGTCGCCGCCTGTACAAGGTACAAGCAGATCGAACATCTGCACTTACCGTATTCAAATTGAATTGTCTACGTAGTTGTTACGGGGAAATTGGACCAGATTTGTGCCTGAGAAATCGGATGGTGATATAGGTGCGTGAGATTTGTTTATTTACTGTCTATGTATACGCGCCTACATAGCCAGTTCAGTAGGATCTCATGCAAACAGCAAATATTTTATTTATTGTATTGCTAAGGCACTTATTTGTTGTTAAAAAACTGTTTGTATCAAATTTCATCACCAACATAAATTGTAATCCGGAAATCTTGTCAATTATAAATGTCGATGGTAGTCGAAAATTTATTAGATTACTAGCTGACCCGGCAAACGTTGTTTTGCCATATAAATTATTGTGGACAACCCTTATCACTAAGGGGTATGAAAAATAGATGCTAGCCGATTCTCAGACCTACTCAATATGCTCACAAAAATTCATGAGAATCGGCCATCCGTTTCGGAGGAGTAAGGGAACAAACATTGTGACACGAGAATTTTATATATATAGAGATTGATTCTATAACTTCAAAACAATGGTCGTAGAGGCATTAACAACAACACAACAAAAGCTGTTTCCTGATCTACGACCTTCGCGTGGTAAGATCTTGAGCGTGCATTCCTATGTCATAATCATAATTTGTTACATTTGATATGTTGGCACAATACATGTATTTCCGGCATGAGATCTATTAGAGACGCCTTTTCGTACAGTTGTATCATTCATATAGTATATATCTTTATATGTGTCATTTTATTCATATACAATTTAACATGTTTTTTGTGTAGATAGGAACGTAGCTTAATATGTTTGAGTGATGGTAGTTTACTTTTTTTAAACTATGAAATGACAACTAACACCTTAGTCTACCTGTGACCACGGACGCTGAAAAGAATCCAAAACGTAAGGTTAAAACAAAATGAAAATAAATCGCGAAATAACCTGTAAACAAGTGTATCATTTCGATGTTTTTTCTTACTTGTGATGTAAATAATTTACATACCAAGAAACTAAAAAGTAAGATTTGTATCAACCATAATCATAGCACAGTTGAATTAAATAAAAAAAGTTATTAAACTAACGTATTTTACTTCAAAGAAAAAATATGATGTAGGAGTCAAAATATTCTTACTCATATATCAAACCTTAACAGAGTCTCATAGCAATAATACTCAAAGGTTAATCATGAACTTTACACATCAGTAAAACAGAACTTTGCACAAAATGTGTCTAGACTAGACAAAACACTTTCATGATGACTTTCATGAACAACAGTTGTTGTTAAACTTCATTGTTTAAACTACATTTAAAAAGTACTCTTGCTCTTGAAATTTCAAAGCGTAAGATCTATGTGTGTATGGGAAAATATCATGAGTAGATGTCGCATTTTCTTTACATAGAAAGTAGGTCGGTCGGCACTAGGCACAAGTTTCTTGGAACGAGATTCACTTTCAGCAAACAGTAATAGTATAAAAATATTAATCACACCATACGGTGTGATTAATATTGGTAAGTATGGGAACAGACGTTATTATGCTCTGTTTGTTAGGGTATATCACTGTTGTTTGCTTTCGCTAGTAAATTTTCTTTCGTTTTTCTTTTACGCTATTTACGCGGAGGATATAATATTGATTGGTAGTAGGTAGGTACTGTTTTGACCGTCCGTCCTAAGCTTGTGTTAAAAAAAATCTATCTGGAAATCTATGGAGGCATAACCCTGACATAAAAGCTTATGAGTGGACGTCTTGAAGCTGATAATGGTGATGAATGATGATGGTAATTTAATAGCAATTGCACATAGTGAAAATGTCGCAGTGAACTGATAGGTTCGACGTACTTTAAAAAGTCAAAGTACTAAAGCACCATAATAAAATAACGGCGGAATGTAAAATTGGTGTATTGCTGATTCAATTTATCGCGCCTAAAGGGGAGGTACGCGTCCGGAGCCGCTGAAGATCGAAAGGGTAGTGGTAACCTGCGAATGTGCCTGAATCAGCCGGCACACACGACGATAGCCGAGAGTCCACGAAGCCTCACAAGGCGCCAACCCAACTTTTATTCTAATTGTCTATTTAAAGAGAGACTGCCTCGTTGGTGTAGTGGCAAAGTTTCTGCCTTACATCCAAGAGCTCCTGGGATCAAATCCCAGGTCGAGCCAAAATTGTTTCTGTGATTTTCTGTCATGAATTTCGTGTTACACCCCCGTGTCTCGGAAAGCACGTTAAGCCGTTGGTCCTGCGCCTGATCTCTCTCCGGTCATGTCGGATTGCCGTCTCACCGAACTTTGAGAATGATGGAACCGTGAGTGCACCTGTGTATTGCGCTCACACTTGGGCACTATCTCCAGCGTAGTTGGCTGATCTCTGTTGAGATTGGCCGACGTGGTCGAAATCGGCCAGGAGGACTATACTAAATTCACGAAAAGATTGGTCCACAGTATTTTCAAAACAAATTATTTTTCTGCACAGGTACCTAACTTATTTTAAAAAGTAAAAAGTCCTCGTTAAAATTTAACACCACAATCATAAAATATTTCATTGGATCGCACAAAAACAACGCCGCGTCTCTTGTTATTAATTGATAAGAGTTATTATTTTTTGATGGCTCTTAATTAAAATATCCTAGCGAATATTTCGAATAATTACTGAGCAATAAAAACTTAATTTTATAACACGTAAAAACAGGATAGCGTAATTTAAACTTTGATACTGTTTGGAATAATGAAATTGATTGTCAGTGGAGTAACGTTTTAAACATTAAGAGGAAGTTCCATTTTCTATAAAATAAAGTATAGGTAATAGTATTAATTTAATCATCAGATCACTTTTCGGTTGGCTAGCTCTTCAGTTGGCTTTCGATTGGCTAGCGTTGGTTGGCTCTCTTCTCTCTTCTTCTTGGCTTTCTCTTCTCTTTGTCAGAAATCATCTTAAAATTATCACCTTCATTGAAGATTATAAATAATATTAGTATTGGCACACAACTCAATGAATGCATCACCATTGGACCGTATTAACGAGTATCTTCGTTCCGTGTACTTAATCAACTTTTTCTAAGATTTACCCAAGATCGCCCATTGTGCGCAAGCGGAACCTTTGAACAATAACTTACAACACTGTCACAGGGCGGTCTAATATGTAGCAACGTTGTGATATGATATTTAATTTCGCGATACCGTAGGGTCCCTACTCCATTACACTGTCGTATTTTCAACTCTCTTTTATTACAGTAGCGCGCGGTGGCCCATTTAAATGTAATCGATATAAGACAATAACTGCAAGCACAAGTAATTTTATTTTTTGAGTTAATAAGGATAATGTAAGACTGTTATCAAATTATTGCATTGTCATCGGTACTGGACACAAGTGCAAAGTTTCAAATTAATCCGATTTCAGGAAGTTGGTGAAAATTGAGCTCAAAGATTCCGTTACATACATACAGGCCGAGCTAATAAAAGCGTGTTAAAAAGAGGTCCAGTCGTAGATGTGCAAAAAATTAAAAATTATTCTTGATTGCATCAATAGAGGAGAAATAAGTTACTGGCCGGTAATAAAGTGGAAAAATCTGTTCAATAAACGGTAGGACAAGACAAAGGGTCTGACATAGTAGAACCTCTGACCCTCTCTGACGCAGCAGAAGGGCCCTACCCTCCTCCTGCGAGTGACGTGTCATTTTCACCACTATGCTTTATGGCTGTTTTGGGACCTACGATTACATTGTTATGGACTTCTCTTAATGTAAACAGCTTTTTGTGGAAGTGTGAAGCCCCTTTATTCGTAAAAAAATAAATGCTATATGGCGGTTTTATTACTCGGTACTCTCAATGTGAAATTTTCAGATTTTTGCGCAGCACATTTGAATAATTACGTTTTATTTTTGTATTCAAAAATATTTTTACTTCTTTTCTCAGTATTATCGTCACGTCAAACACGCGAAATCGAATTTCAATATACTGTTGACATATTTCCCGATAACGGAATAATAAAAAGGAAAATATGAAAGGGGAATAAGGAAACCATTGTTTCCATTACAAGTAATAAATAAAATTGTGTGTTCCCCGCTAAGAACGTGGCGACGATACACGAGTATTGCTTTTTGTATCTGCCAGCGTTTTCATTTAAGTACCTACGATTCAATCATTTATCAAGTAAATAAATAAATACCCCTGTATTTCAAATAAAGTATGCAGTATTCTCCTTATGGTTATGTCATTTGCGCTGTCATTCACTTAGAAATGGCTCGTTTAAATTTAAACAAGGGATAATCATTATATAGTTATTTTTTAGTAGAGGGGATACTTTTTATATATATCAATGACTTTATACATCATGTTAGTAAATCCAATGACCAGATAAGACTAATACTGTTCGCAGATGACACAAATGCCGTAATTTCTGCCAATGGAATTGAAAGTTTAGAGTCTGTTGTTAACCAAGCCTTGGAAACTATGAAAGACTGGTTTACCGTTAATGGCCTTTTGATTAACATTGCTAAAACAAATGCTATGCTATTTCGGAATAATGTTGGTAATAGGGATGTTTTGGATGCTAAGTTGGACGGTCACAAGGTGCAAACAGTGCATGTCACAAAATTTTTAGGTGTAAATATTGACGATACTTTAAAATGGACATATGAATTGGATGACATTGAGAGCAAAATAGGCTCTGCTTGTTACGTTTTAAGAAGTTTACGTGATGAAGCGGACGTAAAGCATCTAAAGCTGGTATATTATGCCTTGGTCGAATCCAGGTTACGCTATAGCATATTGTTCTGGGGAAGAAGCTACAAATATAACATGCATAGAGCTTTCGTTCAGCAAAAACGAGCTATTAGAACTATAGTCGGTATCAAGCAACAAGATTCATGTTATGAACATTTCAAGAGACTTGAAATTTTAACTGTTCCAAGCCTATATATATTAGTTCTCCTCACAAATTTTGCGAAGCACATCAGTGACATTGAAACTCCAATGGAAAAAGTTATCCGTGAAGGCACAAGGAGAAAAGATTTCCCTAACAAATGTGTACCCCATTTCAGCATTGTAAAGCAGAGTTCCTATTATCAGTCTGTTGTTATGTTTAATAAGTTACCAATAGAGTTAAAAAAAATAGTTTACCAAAGTAGCTTCAAAACAAAATTAAAGGTATTTTTATTGGAAAAATGTTTTTATGCTCTTGATGAATTTATAACTGTAAATGTGTAAGTGAATGAAGTTTGACAAATTAATTATTGACATTAGAATTATTATTGACATTTATATTAAATTTAATTGTAGTACTGATTATTTTAAGAATTTTTAGTTTTTAGCGTTTTTATATTATTTTTTTAGTTTTATTTTGATGTAATATTCCACACAAAGATATTGTTATGAATAAAGAATTGAATTGAATTGAATTGAATATCTTAGATTGGTACATGTTTACTACTATTTACAATAGGTACCTACCTAACTATAAGAAGTTGTAATTTTTTTTAGTAACATAATTGCGAAACCATAAACAACCCAATTTAGCAATTATCTTTTTACGATGTCTCATTAGACATTTAAGCAGGTCTTATCTAATTTTAAGACGATAGCTAGCACAGTTTAACCCAGACACAGTAATATTACACAGTTTAGACGTATAAAGGTAATTGTTCAAAGTCCTAAGTCGTAGATGAGGCGCCGACCTCTATTAACTGTGGCTCACAACTATATCCCGCCAGTATAACCGCGTTATCCCGCTGAACGTAATGAAATGGTCGCCATGCCGCCATCACGGTATGGGATTGCATAGTAAGACCCTTCCGTAAGACCATCAGATAGCTGATGATTTCGGTATATAGGGATTACTGCGGAAAAATGTTGATCTTTTTGGTAACGAAATTCGCTACTACCTACTGCTACGAAAAGTTAAATACGTTAAAACGATTCGAGTTCTTTGGCTACATGACAGCACGTAAAGATACAAACTAGTGCATCGTATGCGCATGTAATAAGGGCGATTTAGCAATAAAAATTCTGAGCTTGATATGCTGTCGTCTGAACACGTTAACGTTTTGACGCATATCGTTTCTCATCTGACGCTCTGTTTATGAAGGCGATTACTAAGTAGACGTCAGTTTTAGATTTCAAAAGTCATCATGGGAATAAATTGAGCACAATATTGTTCTGTAAATACTTATACTGAAAACTCTCTATGAAAACCTATTTGTCATTTTTATTTTGAAATACAAAATTGATTTTATACCTCCGACGACCTCACATTCTTTTTTACGCAAGAAAATACAATTTTTCCGCGAATAATGGTCACTCTTGTAATGAGAGTCGGTTATTTGAAAGTCTCTTGCATGCAGCCCGGTTCCCGCCGTAAAAGCAGGAAGAAGGGACGAGATCGCCTGTTTTTATCAACTCATAAAATGTCGGCGTCGTCTCGGCAGACAATTTGGCTCTAAGACAAAATTCCACACCCTTGTGGATACGGTTACTGCCTGAGGTGGAACCTCAATAACGAAGCTTCATTGAAAATGTATATTGTGCCTGATTAATTTTTGGGAATTTATAGTACACTCGACGTTGAGGTGACAAGTTTTTTTTTTGTGTTCATCAGCCAGGCTCATGCTGGGTTCATGAGGCGGTTTACACGTAAACACATTAGTGTAATCTCATATAATAATTTCACTTTAGTGTCTATGGGACGCTTATTAAATATGGTAGAGATAGTACAAAATCCGGGTGTTCAAAACATGATACTGAATAAATATTAATCATGGTTTGAGATATGTTAATGTTTAAGTTAAAGTTAGTTATAGCATAAGTGAAGTATATCACAAACATTTCTTTGACATACTCGTAACATGACGCCTGAGATGCAAAGAGTGAAGCGTCATTGGAGTCCAAGTTTACTGACTCTTATGGGTGATTTCACTAACGCCCTACTAATCAAAGGGTCGTAAAACTGTTTGCGATTTCCGATAATGCTGTACTTTAGCGGTAGAAACTAGCAGTTTTATTTTCTACTGCCAGATACGAGTTAACCGCTCAAGAACAACAAAGTATAGGAAAGTACAGGAAAAAACAATTACCTATCGTTTTTTGGCATTTGATTAATTCCAGAAATATGTATTTATCAAGTATCTTACGTAGTAAAAACTTACTGACAATGTAGCTCAGTTTAGACATGCTAAAAAGAAGATTGCACTCGTACATATGATTTTTTGTTTCATACTAATCATCTATCTAAGTAAGCATTCATAATTATGTTTGGTCGTCATGCACATAATTTGCCCCGAACACGAAAACTATGGTTTATTTTAATACACTCATTTAACATGATTAACGATGTATCAACGCACCCCTGTTTTTCGTACCAACTTGCTTGTCCATCACTTCCACCTAAGGCTTAATGTGGATATAATGGTTCATAAAAAATCGATGTTTAATTTACGCAGCACGAGTTCAGAAGTTTTTGCAGGCTCCGTAAATTAAGGGGAAGGGTCGTGCAACAGACAACTTTAATAGATAGTAGTCTTTTGTAGCTATTATTTTGTATTTTGTTTTGTCTGATTCTATACCTATACTTTTTTCACTGCACCTAATACTATGTCTCTGCATAACCTAAAGGTTCGACTGGCAGAAAACGCTTTTTAGCATTAATTCCGCTTTTACTGTACAATAAAGTTTTTATATAATTAAACAAACTAATCTCGATACTTTCTCTGAACAATGACGTGTCTTTAAAGATTGAAATCTTTAACAGGCGCTTTATGAACAAATAATGATATGGTAATTAACTATAACTCTTAGAATATTCAACAGTCAGTTTCTATGTTTAAATTAAATAAATAATGAGTGTTTTCAGCACATTAATTGATTGTTGCCGCTAACAAAGATGAGACAAAATTTAAAGAAAACCAAGTCAGTCAATTGTTCACAAACATTTTATTATTCGGGTCGGTAGACATCTATAGTCTTCAGTTGTCTATGATGTGGGGAAGACAAAAATCGAGTGCTGTGTTAGCAAGCTGCTATGACTTGTTTGTCGCACTCGCATTGATTTATTTGGGCAATAAATCTGAAACGGATTAATCAAGCGCGTTTTTTCAAATAGGCAGTACGGCGACTCAAACGTTCTTTTGTTATGAAATGTAGCTGTCCAAGTAAGTATGTAAGCATTTTTGATTTTTCTCCACTAAAATAGAACTGTAGTTTTTGAGTAAAAATGAGAAAATGCGAAATTTGATGCTGCCTCCTGCAGTCACATGTAATGATAACCAGAAATAACATCACAATCACAATAAATGGGACAAAATTTCATCGACAACTACTATATTAAATGTTTTGGCTACAGCCCAAAATAAAAAGTGAACTGGGTCCAATACGTCACATTCAGTGTTTGCAGTGGTCTTCACAGTGGACGTCAGTTTGTGCATTAATTTTATTTTATTGACTGTCCTGCCAGCATCAAAGCCCCCTGAGGCTGTTTCGTTTGTATTTTGGATTCAAGTTAGCGCGTTCACTCTTACAATCCAGCTTGTAAGAGTGACAAGGACAAGTAGCCGTCTACTTCCGCCACTAACGACAATGGCTCAGATAGTAAAGCCTCTGGTACGAAATTTACCGTTTGAAAACGTGAAAATGTTTGCATCCGGAACGGAATACAAGCCTGGGAAAGTTTTAAAAGGAAAAATTCTAAAGCGCGGCCGGCTCTCGCGGGAAAGTTTTTTTTGGGAAGTCAATTGAAATTTCCAAGCCAAAGATTTTGGGTGAAAATCTAAGAATGGAAGTTTTAGCGACGAGAACAACAATACTCAACTGAGTATAAGTACAAGTATAGCTAAGGTATTCTGTATACAAAGTAAAGGGACTCATCAAAAAACTTTAGCAGATAAACACAAAGTTCAATTACGTGCTGATACTAAAAACAGTAACTTGGAGTTGCAAACCCGAAACGATATTTATTATAATTTTCCATCATAATGACGACAGCTCATACAACTGAACGTCGTCGAGAGTTCGTTCGATGCCATCGTAACGCGTGTGTGTATTACACAATCTAAAAGTGTGCGTCCACACTGAAATCGCGGCGAGCGGACGCGTCAAATTCTATGTAAGGCGTTGTCCTACGGGAACGACAAGTGCGACGCGACGTGACCAATACTTTTGACATTGTCAATCGCGCTTCGTCACGTAGTACAACGGGTAAGCTCCCGCCTTCGTCACTAGAGACTTTGACACTAGTAGAGATGAAAATTTTATACCAAATAAATATATTATATTGTTTGAAATTTTCGCGCCAGCCGTCACCACCGCGCTAGACTCGCAGTCTCAATATTCGCAAGGATATTGTATACGAGCACGCGGGACCTTATCGGCTGATAAAACTCGGCGGGCTCCTAACTGCCGATGATAACTTATTCGAAAGGCCCATTTTCTACGGAATTTATGGTTGATTTTAACTCGTTTATTCGCCTAAAGAACTTTGCATACTCGCGATGAAATAGGGCAGCAGATACGAGGAGATAGGAAGTTATGGCTATAATTATACAGCCTTCTTTTCATACAGTTGGCTGTGGAAATGAAAAGATAAAATGGATTTCAAGCATACTGTCTAAATAAGCTGAATGTTATTTATTTTTTCAAAACCAGGGTAGCATAGCCCTAGTCAAGTAGACTACAAGGTGAACCGATGATCTGGTGAGATCTGGGAAGCCACTGAATGGGGAATGCACAGGACCGATGACGGTGGAGATCCTTGGGGGAGGCCTATCTCAGCAGTGGGCTTCGAACGGCTGATAGGATGATGATGATGATAAGGCCCTCATCACAACTGATATCAAGTGGTTAAAAAGAAGAGGTGATGGTAGCACACTACTCCCGGAATCCTTAAACACTGAGGTTTTAGCTTTTAATTTAACTCATGCGCTATGCTTAACTCTCAATAACGAAATATTTTGCAAGATAATTTCCAATTTAAAAAAGAAATACTGAAATTAGCAGCACATTGAGCGTACAAAAACGGAATCATAACAGTTAAACGTCCATGCCAGCAGGCGGGCGGATCACGTCGCAAAACTATCGGCAAGTTATAAGCAAACACATGTCGATAATTGATTTCTCGCTGTGATAACGATAATGTATTGAGTATCCGAGATATCGGACACGTACCATTCGGAACTAGCTACGTGCCCAGAATCTAATAGTCGATCCGTTTCAATTACCCACGATCAATAGCCAAATTCGGTAACGTCTTGAGCCAAGTTTTGACAGCTATTATGAAGGATACTTCCTGAAATGACCAGGCTTTAGCTAGTTTGTCCTCAAACATATTAGACTTGTAAGTTCAATGACCGATGAGATAACTCGATTCATTAGATTGAGAGTTACTAGCTGCTATGTCTGGTATAACAGTTAACTACAGGTGCTACTTCTAAATAGGTAGGACAACTAAACATAACTACTATAAGGCTCTGTAATTCATAAGCAAGCAATCGTTATAAACAGACAGTATATACATAAACTGTCCTCAAATTTTCAAAAGCGCATTCGCAATAGAAACTGCATGTGGATTTCGATTCTTGACATACCAAACTTTTCGCTAAACTAGTTGCAATTTCGGGATTGGCTACGAATCGACAAAGTTATCTCGTTTAGCATTCCGGCTCGGCTGAGGGTGCACTTAATTTTATACAAACTGTTGCGTTGGCTCTCTTAATTAACATCTATGCTCTGACTAAAGCTACGGTGGTAAGCATTAAATTCTCGTCAGAACACTTGCATAGAACCCCTTTAATTGCAAAGAGCTGCGTCGGCCAAGATTTATCAATTAAGGGAATCGATAGCGGAACCAGTGCCCACTCAGCGATCTCACAGAGGCACATTGAAGCCTCTAAGCATAGACAATTAAGCTTCACAGACACCACATTAAAATGTTGTTTAAAGTATTAACGAAATCGAAGAAACGTTACACGGTGTCTGAACAAAATCAGCGAAACAATACATAGAGCCCACGAAAATAAAAGATTTTTAAGGTACCTTGCTGATAGATTTATTGTCTACTAGTGGCCGCCCGCGACTTCGTCCGCGTGGAAAGCCTTTATCTTAAAAATTATTTATGAATTGTAGCCTATATGTTATTCTGATGTATAAGCTATATTGTGGTAAAGTTTCATTCAAATCCATTCAGTAGTTTTAACGTGAAAGAGTAACAAACATCCATACATCCATACATCCATACTTACAAACTTTCGCCTTTATAATAGTAGTAGGATTAAACTTAAACGGTGACCAATTCACATGTTAATTATGACCGTAATAAAGAATTTCTTTTTTTTGCCGAATAACAAATGTAGCGACTCTATGGTACCTTTGCCTGTAACGGTAGACTCCATCAAACCCCCAATTTAAATAGTCCAATACTCAACATGAACACGAATAAAAGCCAAAAAGATTTTGCAATTTCCATTTTTGTGAGGTTTGATGTCCACTTTATTGTGCGAGAGCTTTTCAATATGGTCCACAGAATGTCCTGAGCGTTTTTAAATTGTATTTTTGAAAATCTGCCAAATGCAAGGCAGGCATATGGGGCCATCCGCGTGGAAATACTACGGGTAGTCCTTATTTGTTTTAAAATGTAAAAAATCATTTAGTTTTTTGGATGATTAATCTGTTGGCCTGTAAAAATTAAAATCTATTTGTCGACCTTTATAAAAGAAGAAACTACAGTTCGACAAATATTATTCTGCTTCAATCATATTGAAAGTGTCACCTAAAATTGTGACTCGTAAAAAGTTTCCATTTACGTCCTTGGAGCAATAAAAACTTTTTATATTATCTGCTGAGATCAACCGTAATTTCATGAGAAATTCAAATATCTGTAACTGATGGAAGGAAAGTTAGTCTCACTGTAGCCATTTGTTGTAATCACAATGAATAAGGAAACCCGTAATTCGGGGTTCCATAAAAAATGCGGTTGAATATAATTCCGAATAATTTAATTTAACTGAACACAACTTAGTTTAAAAGTTAATGATTAAGACTTTGTCACAAATACAGCGCAATGGCAGTGTGACGTTTTTTGTTCATTCTAATAGGAAATTGTGACACGTGCGGTGGCGTCACACGCTAGCGGGGCGTGTTTTGATATTTATGTCTCTTACATAGGAAAATTGGGCTAAAAGTTTTGCATTGTACTTATGTGGCAAATGCTTTATAACGCTCAGTTTCAAAGTTATGTCAAACTCAATTACTGCCGCTAAGGAGGAGGCGACTACAGAAGTATTTCTTCCAAATTATCTGTATTTCGCTCAAACGAACGGCTGTGCAATAAAAAGACAAAACGAAGCGAACAAAGCGAAAGGTAAATTAAACAGCAAAAATAAATAGGCAACACGTTTGAACGTGATTCTTTAAGCCGCTTGAGAAAAGAGACCCATATTTCTTACGTGCCGGCTCCCTTGTCGCGGATGCCGTCTCAGCGAAAATACCGACTGTCTCTATCCTTCTCCCTTAGCTTATCCCAAGACGAGATAATATTAAAACAACGTACAGGCTCTTCACATCAGAATACCCATTTTGGTTGCAAAAAAGCCCTTAATACAAGTGATTATGTTACCGTAGCGTTTACCCTCACGTGCTGTCTTGTGTACGTAACCGGATAATCAAATCCAACTGAACGTAATACATTTTAAACTCACTTAAGGCCTTCTCATCTTAAGTGACACCCCAGATTATTAGACGACATCAAACGTTTTTTTTACTTACAAAAAATAATTACTATCTTCTCGTTTGAGCTCAAGAATTAATATAAAATTAAATTCTAAAGTACGACCGACGTACCACCTGTATCTGTTGAAAAAAAGTATTCATTCAATTAATACGCTTGGTATGAGAATAAGCATTTACGATACAGACAACTACATAAGAATGTAGTTGTCTGTATCGTAAATGTCGTCGTGTTGTCTAATTTTTAATGGCTTCGGCTAGAGCAAAATAACAATCAAATGAATTGTTAATCAATCAAAAAAATTAAATAATCGGAATATCAATTGTAAACGATGGTAGTTTACAATCGTGTAGAACTGCAGAGATTAGGCTCAGGCTCGCCCACACCTGCGCAATAAACTCAAATTCAAACGTTTTTATGCCAAGAACACAGTAAATAAAAATAATATTTAAAAGTAAGAAGCGCATGTATTCAGTCTGCTTGCAGACGTGCAAAAATTTAATTACAAAATTTCAATACAATTTCAATTACGAAATTAACAGGTACTGTCGTCGCGACTCTCAGCCATTGGTTATTAGTTAACACGCTTTCTGAAACGAGTCGCGGAAACAGAGAGTCGCAGGTGTTGCCTGAGGCCTAATGATCAAATTACTAACATTTCGTCTCCAAAATATGTCGAAATACCTTACAAAATCTCCGCGTGAATCCACCATTTTGTTTTCTGGCAATTCTATCTGTTTGGGATTCAGAGCGTTCGGCGGTGATAAACCGGGCGGACCTAATAACTGGTAATAATGCTCACTCAGCGAGCCCATTGCCGGTCCAGCTATTCTGCCTTGATACAATATTGCTTTAATTTAACGCTCTAATGTTTCTCTTTCTTGTTTCATACCTATGCAAAGTAGTTATGATTTATTGTTTTTAATTTTACCGCCACCAATCATTTATCTGCATTCCCACGCGGTGGACTGGTAGAGATTGCCTTTTGGCATTAAGTCCGCCAATTGTATCCCTATCGGCGCAATAAAGTTTTAAATAAATAAATGTTTTATTAAAGGAAAATTCAAACCTTTAGTTTTTTTTATATTGTCGACTTATTTTTTTTCTTTTATTTTCAAAACAATAGTTATTGCTTTATATTTTTTTATTTAAAAAAACATGGGTCGCGCCCAAAGAAACAAGAATAATTTTTATTTTTTTTTATAATTAAATTGTTTTGTAAATAGACTCTGTTAAAATGTTCAAAAACTAGGTATTAACGTCACCGAAACCGCAACCAAATCCAGATCCGCTCCAAGCAGCGTATTTACAAAAACACCACTTACCAACTCAAACAGACAGATGCAGAATACATTAGCGCGACACGACATGTTTACTAAAAGCCAACAATCGTGATGACCGATGTCGGAAGCGATTCCAAACTTATTACGCGCCGATCTGCAATGTGCACGGGGGAATAATTAATTTCCACTGCCGCCCTTAACACAGATTCGGTCAAAGCTTCTGTGATGCGGAATCGAATGTACCTACCGATTTCAATTGATTTATCTTCAATTAAAACTGTCCCCTTATTTAAAGGGCGACTAAAAAGGTCTAGCTTATCGATGATTAAGTACTGCCTATTGGGTTACGAAAGTAATTTAATTTTCCTTTATCAATACAAAAGATACAATCGATTCGACGGTCTCCACATTCTATATAATCCTGGGTCAACACTATCATAATAGAATGGCAACTCTACGAAATGTACCCGTGTGTGTCTTGCGTTCGTTACGTAGTAGTCATGTCTATGTGTGTATGCTAGCAATAAGTTCAACATTGTGATGCGGAGTCCTCTGCGGTGTCAGAAACAGGTGTCGCAACATGCAGCACGCAATAACCCTACGTCGCAGGACCCGATTTGCCCCAAACTGTATTACTTTGCGGTCCAAACTTCGAAGGGACGGACGCGACGGCGGAATTTTCCAACAATTTGCACGAAAATGTTTGCAACAGCTGACTGAAACTCTACTCGTTTTAATGCGATTGTGCTTACTTTCATTGGGGTGTGAATGGCTTTATCCGATTCGACATATTTGCACTACACACGACATTGTTGAGTAACAATATTTTGTTGTTCTCTTACATATATTACTGGAAACCTGAAATAATACATAATTAAGACTAGACGTAGTTTTAACGGAATAATGTGTCTGGGTGTGTATTATTTCAGCTATTTTACAACGAGTAAACAAGGGTATTAAGTAAAGGGATGCTCGTTAAATAAGACCCTTACTTAGTAATAGGACAATTTCGTCGGCCCAGTGGATATAATCAAATAATTCCATTCCCCGGAGAAGCAATCAATGGTACTACTGATATTACACGCACGGCCGCGTGCGCTCAACACGAACACTCGGGGCTAAATGTTAAAAATTCATGAGCTGCAACCATTCTTAGGGGATTGAGTGCAGTTCATCCTTTTTAACAAAGTATTATTTTACGTACGTTAAGTAACGAAGAATAGTGGTAAAAGAGATGTACTTGTAAATAAGCCGTCATTATTAACTTAAAAGTATAATGTGGGTTTAGCTTTTTATTTTATACTAATTTGTAAACTTCGGCTTTGACGATGACTAAACACTGTTTCAAAACTCAATTTTGAAACCCCTAATTGAGAAAGTCACATTGATTTAACGCAGTGATTTGCATGTTTTTAATCACAGAGCATATATTGTTGGTTTAATTTTAAACACGAATCTGGCAATCATCATCAAACACAATCTTAATGAAGCCTTATTTGTGTTCCGTTGAACGGAAGTGTGCTTTCAGAATTAATTAATTTAAGTATTTCTGGGAAAGTATTATCCGAAAATTAAATTGACTTCCAAAAAGGAGTACGATTTCATAATTAATTAATTCAGTTCACACCCGTTAGGAGAATTTGAAAAAAATGAAGAAACCTTATTTTAAATCATCTTGATCTTATTATCAAAGCATATAGAAGAATCTTCTACGAAAAAGTAAGTGGAAAACAGTAAAATTTTAAACTCCCGACATGAGCCAGGAAAACAGGTGGCTTCAAAATGGCTGGACGGATTTTGACCAACCATAACTAAGAACCTTGATTCAATTACCTTTCGAATAAAAAGAACCGCATTGAAGGCTCCACTTGGGAGCTACGATGCCTCAGCATACATCCACAAAAAAACAAACACACACAAACAGAGTAGTGGTGAAACTCATAGCACCCCTCTTTTTTGTCGGGGATTGAAAAAGGTAGACTACGATTTTTTCACCCAAGGATTTCTAGACAAAGGATATCTGCAGACCGCCTACTTATAATCAGAATGTCACACAGCACACATGCAGAGTTTGGCTGCATAGCACGGGCGAGCGCCCGAGTTAATTGCCGACGCTTTGTGAAGCTTCTGGTTTCTACTTTTTGGCTCCCTGGCCGAAGGGACGGAGGAAATTGCAAGGTTTCGCCACACAATAACTGAGGAAGGACACTCATGTAGAGTGGTGATCGTCTTCTAATGCAGGTACATTAGCGAAAATCGTAGATGTCTTTAACCACAAAATAACTTCATAAAAGGTCACTCACATTAAATTTTTATTTCAAATCCTTCCTCAAGCGCAAATACGCGTAAAAGCTTGGAAACCGCGAATACTTTACACATTCTAAACATATTGCTCACCATTTGCAAATAGTCTTTGAATCAACCATAAACAAACAAAACTAAGTATGTATGATGAAAAATAGAAAATATAAAGCCACTTTATTAGCACCTGTATGCTAAATGGACTATTTGCATTTGAAAGCAACGCTTGATATTTGCATCCAACATAATAATACGTTTTGATTGGATTTTTTATGTTTCGAAAATAAATAACGAAACAATTGCACCAGTCCAATCAAGGTGTATTAGAGCGTAATGTTCGTAGCAAAAAACTAATTATGAAACAGTGGTAGTTACGTGACAGATTGTGTCGGTGGATTTGATTTTTTGGGACAAAAAGTCCCGGCGAACGGTTAAAAGTTACTCTCGCGTGTTCGATGCACCGAATGCGGACCGTAGTTCGGTAGTTGGGACGGTTTTATTTGTTGCCGGGTATTTTCCGCTCCCCATTCACATGAATCAAACTGAACGGACTCATTTATTTGATACCGGCGGACAAGATACATCCGTATCTACTATAATTCGTATGCACATAGGGACGCGTGGCGATGAAACGCACTCGCAATGCGTATCTCGTCGATTAATTAAGTTTTTTATTGCGAATATATTGCGTTAATTTTTCGTTTTTAGATTTTTTTTTTCACAGGAATTTTTTACAAGTCTTTTAAGGAAGTCTACGTACGCCGAGACTACCAGGCGAGTTGTAAAAATATGTCGGCATTTTTGTTAAAATATTTAACACGGACATTACTTTGATTAAAATGTAAATCCCAAACGAAACGGTCTGCGCAATTTATATTAGATCACCCAAAACATCTATTTTCTTAATACAGCTATTAGAAATCCCGCTTGATAAGAGCTATCTTATTTAATTAAGGTAATGAAGAGTCTTCAAGTAATTCAACCCTGTTTTCTAATTAACACAAGATACATTAGACTGAAGCCACAAACATTTCACATTCAGCTATATATTGAAATTTCAGTAAAATCTTATGAGACTTTTTTACCAACATTAAATAAGGAAAGTGCGAATTTAATAATGATAACGTTTTATTTATAATGTTGATTTTGCTGTAATTTTTTTAAGCCCAGCAGGCTCACAGCGTTTAACTCTTTTACGCCAAAACTATTGAACTGATTTGACTGGAATTTGGAACATAGATAGAAATTTCAGGTTAGGAATGACACATAGGGCACTTTTCATCCCGTGAAACTTCACGGTTTCTGTAGGATGTGGGATACGTAGAAATCGGGTTCTATGCGTGTAAAACAGGGCACATCTAGTTTATAATCAAATACAAAAATAATTTTAATGTAGATCAATCGAAACACAAATATAAGAGACTTTCCACTAGCATCACCCAAGCGCAGTCCAGCCGATTTCCCATTCCGAAACAAAATAAGGCCACGAAGGAGTTTGCAGTTTCGGACGTAATTAACAATAGACTTTTTCGAAATTAATTAAAAGTCTCCAAGGCCCGAGGCTGGCTGGCGGATGAACGTGATCCAAATACTTTCTAACTTCCCTTTTGTTCTTCTGTTTTCGTGGACAACGAACGAGGAGGACATTTTGTTTCATTGAGTTTAAACAGGTTGTTTGTGTTATCAGAAGAATCTGACTGCTCTATTCTTAATTACCTCTCATCTCATCTCATCAGACTATTTACGTCCCACTGCTGGGCACAGCCCTCACCTCAACCACGAGGTAGTCCGAGCCATACTCCACCACCAGTGCGGATTGGTGGAGGGGTGTTTGTAAGGTAATTGACCAACCTTACTGTCAGTTGTTATTAAGCCGCCTGAGAGGCTCTGACTAGGCTTAATATAAGTATATATATACTCGTATATATATCGATATTAACCGGGACCAATAGCTTGACGTGCCTTCCGAATGCTTGTAAACGTCACTTAAATGGTCAGAATGGTCACCCATCCCAAACATGACCGCGCCTTAGGTTGCTAACTTTTGGTATCACTACCAAAGCGAAGTGCTTGTGGCGCAGTGGTTCGCCACAAGCACTTCTTAATTACCTCCTAGCGACCTTTTATATTCAATCAGATTTTAATAAGATTTTAAAATGTTCTAGTGTGAAAAAGTCAGATTTCATTTAAAAAAAATGCTCTTCAGTTATACTTAAATAAATAGTTGTCGTTCTCAAAATGGTTAGCCACAGTTTTGAAGTATTTATAAGCTTGAACTACGGCTGAAAATCAATAAATATAGACAGAAATATTTTTGGTCCATACTAAATAAACAAGTGTTAAACAACCAAAGATTCTTCATAACAACTAAATACACTCCAAAAGTAAGTACTTGTACTTATAAACTTTACTCACTAGGCGCGGCTTAATAAAACCATTATTTTTTAATTAGCTTAGAAAAGCAGTTAATCCAAACAAAAAGTGTAGTTTAGTAACTTCACTGATTAAACCTGAACCGCGATATTAGACCAGGCAAAGAAGTTCAGCCTATTGACTTCACTAATGATCTGGGGTAGGTACGCAGACGAAATGTCTTATTAAAATTTTTCATACAAAGTTTTTACGTAGTGTTATTTATATTTAGACTGAAAACCCGTTTTTTTTACATAGTTGTAAAAAACTATTGACGACATAAGCACTAATGGTACTTATTTCATAACGCTCTCCCAGATTCAAATAAAATAAAAATAAATAAATATTTCACAACAATCACACCAATTCTCTAGTCCCAAATGAAGCTATGAGGCTTGTGTTATTGGTACTAGACAACGGATAAACATACTTATGTACTTTTTTTGTAAATAAATACATATTATACATAGAAAACACCCAGACCTGTACAAACACACATGTTCATGCACACTAATGCTTGTACTGTGCGGGGATCGGACCCGCGACCCTTGGTTTTAGAAGTCCGACATGTGGACCACTGCACCAAGCGGTCGTCAAATGTACAATATAAATGTTTTATTGAAACAAGCGCTATGTATAGACAACTAATCTACAGTCCGTAGAAGTTATAAGAAAAACACCATCATTTGAACCTATGTAGAAGTTTAAAACGCACACCTCTTGTTCCTTCCGTTCGTTTAAAATTAATAAACTTTTGACTTCCGTTTGTTTTGCTGAGTAACCCTTCTGTATTAATTTAATTTGTAATCTTTGATTTGGAGCGCTTCTCCGGTGCTAAGTATTTAAAAATATATTGGCTACTAAAAACAACTTTTCGTTTGTATCCTTTAAAAAACTAAAACTGTACGATGTTCTTGTTGACACGAAGTGAGTCAACATCGGACGTTTTAAAGGGTAAGGGCGCGCTCACATATAACATACGTTATGCATGATTTATTTTTGACGGATCCGACGCTGCTAGAGAAAGTATTTACACAGCACATCACAGTACTGATTTGATAAACGGATCAGTATACTGGATCTGAAATACGGTACCTATTATGTGTAAACTGGATCATACAACTACATACGCAATAACACAATACATACGTTTAAATCGACCTGTAAAATGGATCGCTGCTTATTTTGTCCAAACGGTATTTTCTACTGAATCCGGTATACATACACGTTAAAACAGAAGTCATATGTGAGCGCACCCTTACATCGCCAGTTTCCAGACAGTCTGACCGACTAAATAAAGAGTTAGCGGTTGCAAATGTAGCGATGGTATCGCGCGAGTACGCTGGTTAAGGCATGGCTCATCACGGTCTGCCGAGTCAGACGATGAGTTACTCCGCGGAGTAAAATTAACTTGTAAATCCAGCTTTATTTTTAAAATGTCGCTGCGACGTATTTTTCGGTAGACACGTACAGAGTTGAAGGGTTTCTAAATTGATATTGCAAAAACAAGAGTATAATGATTAGTCATGGTCTACTCGTCGCGATGAAGCAAAAAGGTACTCTGTAGAGTCAAATTAACTGACTAGATGAAGGTTTTTTGTCTAATCTTTGTTCGGTAACGTTCAGGGAACGTTTTTATCACACTAAAACAAAAGTCCAACCGGAAAACATAATCGTGGCTTAAAGTGAAAATTGAAATATGGCTTTTTATGGAATGTCAGTCGCAACTAGGCGGCGAGTTCCCTACTTCATAAAATAAAATCAACTTTTAGACTCAGGCCTGTTGGTGATGTGTTTTGGTTTCGAAACGTTTGGTCAACTTTTGAGGTTATACTTTGCTTGTACTAAAAAGGGTATCCTAAAGCGTAGGTACATAATAATATCATGGTACTTACGTATTTTCACTTCTTGTGATTCACCAAGATGTGAAATATCTGAAACAAAAAAATAATGTTTTATAAATATAACGACGAACAGGTTATTCATAATTCTTAGGGCGATCATAAGGATATTCAGAAACATTGAATTATTCAGGTTTAGAGGAGAACAGGGGCAGCATTGAACATTTGAGTTTCGAAAAGAAAGAAATGTTGTGGTTATTTTTTAGGGAAGAGGCAACACTAAACCCGCACAACTGTCACTTGTCACTGGCGTTTAACACCCTGTCGTTGAGTTATGAGATTTCATTTTCGGGTGAAAATTTATTCCCTCTATTGTCAGAATGCTTCATATATCGCTTGCTAGAGTGCAGATCAATACCA
Source organism: Pyrausta despicata (assembly GCA_963921415.1). Taxonomy (NCBI): domain Eukaryota; kingdom Metazoa; phylum Arthropoda; class Insecta; order Lepidoptera; family Crambidae; genus Pyrausta; species Pyrausta despicata. Next base: position 9,411,607 of record OY992853.1, read on the forward strand.
TTAACTTTAACTTAAAAAAACAAATGTTTTTCATTTTTTCAAATACCCCTGGGGCAGCTTCGAACACTACCAAGGTGTCAGTACTAAAATAATCAAATAAAAAATCTGAATGATAAATTGACTAATAAAACATGAACACTGATCCAGGAGTTTTTACTGGTTAAATGAGATTCCGAACTTATTATGTCCATTCAATGTTTTATTTAAAAAATAGTTTAATTAATTTATTATTTAATTTTAATATAGTTAAATAACTATTTTTATTTTGTTTAACTATTTAAAAAATTCTTTGTATTTTTCACTTGCTTTCATTTCGATCGTTTCTAATGTTATTGTTAATTAAAAGTGTGACAAACTTTAAAATTTTGACAAATTTATTGATATTTCAAAACTGCCTATTGCGTGTTAAAAGTTACCCAAGGAGTGCGGCTGGCTGGCAGCTTTCATAATAATCATAATCATTTATTAATATGATGTATCGCGATTGTGTAGCCGAATAGACACACTACGAGTAAGCATTGGAAAACAGTAAGCTGGTCCAGAACTAGAGAATCCAAAAATATGACAGAAAGTGTAAAAAGTGTGCAAACATCCCTCTCTCTTATGCTTAGGATGGGTTGTTAAGATTTTTTTTAGAAATTTAGAAAACTCTAGTTATTTATTTTTATATTTTTAAATAACCTCTAAGGGCCTCAAAGTAATCGATTGCTTATACAATACTTGTTAAACCAGTATGCCAAACTTAAATTAGTTCCCGGACAATTTGGCACGTATATTCGGATACACCGACCGGCATAACTTAGCCGGGCCGCTGTCAAACGCAGTGACCAATCACCAATGCCATTAGTCGCTACAATATTACAGTTTACATTCAATAAATTAATTCCACATAGAACTCCTGAAATTCAACCGTCAGGAACCTGAAAACCTGAACCTGAAAATCAAACCAACAATGAACAGTCGCTAATAAGTTTAAATTCACAATTAGTCCGGCGAGTGCGATATTCACACACAATTTAATACAGCAATGCTAATGTATGGTTTTAGATATATTACTATTTAAACCTTATTAATTATGTAACCGTATTAAATTGCTGATTGACCGTGGCGAGAACTGATACACCAGATAGGTTTTTTATCCGCTATCATTTAAGAAGTACCAAAAGAGTGCCTGAAAATTGAACGCTGATTCTAAAAAGTGCGACACGTTCCTGGTGAAATTTCTCTGTGAAAAATCAAAAAGATAAAAGCCAAACGCGACCGCCTCACCATATTTGATAAAACCCAAACCATGTACGTTAAAGTAGCTGTCAAAAGGAGAGCATATAAGTATGTTTCTATAAGCAACTTCATATTTTGTTTAACGACATGCTTTTTCTTGCAGAATACATTTATCTTGTTTCATCTTACTGGTAATGTTGCTGAAACACAAGATCGAAGGTAATATCCGTGGACACAGGAGTCCATTATTTACCAATCGTATGAAACATGCGGAGCGCGTCACATCGCTTTAATTCCACTAAAAGCGTCCGCCTCCCGTGAAAATGCCACTGGTACTAGCTAAGTTACTTTGATCCTTATCAACAAGCATACAAGGTTTATCAGTGGCATGTTTTCTACGTGTGCCCAGTAACAAGGACTGCAAGTTTTAAAGCGACCGTCATTCCGTGGAGTCTTTTGTTGCGTAGAACATATGAGAGATGAAAATTCCACCGTGCATATCTAAAATGTTAATTATATGTGATTGATTTTAGCAAAGATTTACAGGATTGAATTGAGCATACGAATCATTTAAAACGACCATTATTAAATCACTAGTAACTGCTTTTGTTTCTTTTAAAAACATTACAAATATATGATACCTAACCTAGAGTCATTGAAGTGATACAATCCTCAACACATACTCGTAAATGTAAAAAATATATATATGAGTCGACCTTTTATTGGTCGTTAAACTTGCTGAGGGTGGGCTCTCGTGTTCGTGCAGATTTGCAAATAGCTCAGAAGAAATCAAATACAACTATTTTTTTACTTCGTAACTACTGTAAATGTCAGGGAAGATCAGTCGCCCCTTGCACTGGCAAGATGTTCGGATTAAGTGCTTAAAATACTTTTAATTTTATTTCTGACGTGCTTAATAATGCATCCATTTATTCAAGGAATGGATTACAAATACAAAATATTTATTTTGTTTTACATTGATCAGCTTCAACAATATGTGACCAGTATCTCCTTTTAAGCTTGATAAAGCCTGTGCCAGGAGTTACTGCTCTTCCTTAAAAAGATAGAGCTATCTAAGTAGCAGGTTTTTATTCTTATTTAATTTAAAAACAAACATAATGTGTCTGAGTGTGAGTACGTGTGTTTTCGTGTTTGTGTGATTAACACCGTGGTCATTTTTATAATTGTTATGGCTTCGGTATAGGTATTCGGTATCGGCCATAGGTAGTTGGTATAATTATACAAAAATATCACCTGTGGCAGAGGACTTCTGCCAAGCTTCTATCCCCTCAATTGTGATACAACCAACAATCACACAGGAGTTTGAGTGACTAGGTACTTAACATGTGTATTTTGGAAAAAACCGTGCTTATAGAGCCTTTGATTTATAATAACAAACTAAACATATATACGATTGATACTCTAGGTAAGTATATGACATGATGCTATAAACAAGAACCTGAAACGACCTGCAATTTGTTATCAGTGATAACAAACGGTGGACCCGGCGGGCGGTGTAGTGTTCCAGGCACAATTTCAAGTTCTGGTCCTTGAATTATGAGCAGCTGTTCATAACGAAATACTTTTTATCGGCAGGGGTGACACCCGAAATATGAGGTCGATCACAAAGTGCCGTGTTTCACGAAATAGCCTTCGTGCAAGTGTCATGGCAACAGCCCAAACAAATATCCAGATTAAATATTTTGTTTTTGTTCACAGACTAGTCCTGACATTTATTTTTTTCACAACATTGTAAGTAGGTACATGATGTAAAGCAAGTCTGTTTGGAATTCTGTATAGAAATGTTTATGTACATAATTATATGAAAGCTTCTTTGGAGAGATTAGAATACGTTGTAGCTCAAACACTGCCTATCAGTTGGGTTCCTTAAATTCATTTAAAAGAACCACATAAATTATTGAACCCTTCTAAGGTGAAACATTCATGTGACATGTAATTCGATGTTTATTGATTTTCGATTGTTTCAAGATCTTTCCTTTAGATAAATAAGCGAAAACAGCAAGGAACTAAGAAAACAGTAAAGAAAGAAAACTCAAATTTAAAATTAAAAAATACCCCCGCCATGAGCTAGAACAGCTGGTGAACCTTAACGGCTGGATGAATCTGGACCAGCCATAGCTAAGAGCCACCGGGATCCTACTAATGTTATAAGCGCAAAAGTGTGCAAGTATGGATGTTTGTTACTCTTTTAAATATAAACTACTGTATGTGTTTTAATGTTATTAAACAAAAAAAATCTTATTCATTACAATAACACATAGGTTATTATTTATTTTAAAAAATGTGAAGATAAAGAGTTTCAAGTTTCCACGCGGACGCAGTCGCGATCATACACTAGTTAAATAAAAAAACTTATTGAAATCGGTCCATCCAGATACGATGCCATAGACAGATACACACCAACACATATAAACAGAATAGGAGTTTATCTTATATCACTTCCTTTTTCGTCCGGGTGTAAAAAACGGTCATATTCCAACCCATGAGTATTTTATTCAATAAATTAGGTATTCGCATAATCGTGAGTGCGAAATAAAATTTTCAATTTTATGTTTGTCCAATTTTTAGGGTGAAAATGTGTCAACAGATTATTCAGTTGGGTGAAAGTTGTGTAAATATTAAGACACCTTCACGGCTCAGAGGACCGCCTGTGCAAACAATGGGATAATGTTATGAAGAACCTAATTCGTGGGTGTACCAAGGTAAACGATAGCACACATACTATGCTTGACAAATGTTTACTTTAAACTTTATACATAATATATGAATAAACAATGCCTTTATTCAAACTCAAACTCAAATTATTTATGTGTGATACACATGTGAAAGGATGTTTAGTGTCAAAAAACCAGTACATAAAGAGTGCGCTGTGATCAGCCTCGTTGGCCAAATGTAGTACATAATTACGGTTAATTTTTTCCTTTTGCTGAGAGGTCAAATAAAATAGTAGATTGTTATACAAGGGTGGAAAGAAATCAATTCCCATATGAGGTATTTAGACGCACGAGCGAAGCGAGGGCGGATATAGTCCGAGTGGGAATTGATGACTTTCACCCGTGTTAAACACTCTACTTTTCATTTCAAATATAAGGAAAGTAAAAAATAGTCTTTTTTAATTTAAATTTCAAATATGGAACACACCGCCCGCGTCACCGCCGCGGGCCATCCCACTTTAATATGTATTTTTTTTAATTCACATTGACCGTATACACTCACAAGACCGCAGCATTTTTTTTTAATCGATATTTTTCTTAATTATGTAAAAAAAATATAGCCGACTAAATAACCAATTTTAGTTCTATTTTTTAAATTCATTCCCGCCCTAGGGAGGGAAGCAATTACTATGAGTCTTTCCCGCCTAAGGGAGGGAAGCATCGTTTTCGACCCGCTGCTCTGATCAAACAAACACTACTTTCCGAGTATGAGAAATGAAATATGTATTTCTCCTTTCAAATAATCAGTTTGTAATTTATTACGAAACCTATAACACAATAATGACGCTCTTGAAATGTAAAATACGAAAAAACAAAATAAAATCGAGATAAGTACTATTCTTTTGTCGTACATAACATTAATAGGCTCTTTTTGTTAAGTATCAATTTGTGATTTTCATAACCACTTGTGAGAATAACATATTAACAATATATAATCAAGTTTTGAATTAGGCGTTGAAATTAAACAGTTAGAACCAATCAGAGTAACTGTACGTTACTTTCGAAATAGACTCGTAATTACTAATTGTGCTGTTAAGACCCTGCATTTGCCACAGTTAAAAAAATACAGCATGCTCACTAGATAATATTACTTTGTGTGCCTAAAGCGTAAGCTGAGGAACAAACGATAAATACAATACAGGGTGGCCGGAGAGTTAACGTTCACATGTAAAATTTAGTTCTCTTATATTGCTAAACTGGACACAGGCCTCACCTCACCTATGAGGTGGTACGAGCTATACTTTTTTTTTGTTATTAATATGGGTTCGCTCTTGACATCATTCTCTCTCTAAGAGGTAAAGAAGATGTCGACGGTGTAGCGAGCTTACCCAGAAGGTGCCTATTGACTTTGACTCCACCATATATAGGCTGATGAGATGAGAGTGATGAGAGATATTTCAAACTAAGCATAACCGTTAAACATTCAATTGTCTAATCTCTTGGTTGATATCGGGTATGCTACCAAAATTGTTGTTTAGCCTGTAGGCTCTAGCTGACATATTTTTACTACTTGCAAACCGCCACAAAACAATGAAACGAGTTTAAACTCACATCTAGTGAGAGGACCGCATTCGTGCTTGGGCTTACAGCCCCATATTTTTATGTGCCTGGTAAGGTGAGCATTGCTGACTTGAGAGATTGAATTTACCTACTATTGCCTTCAAAATAAAACAAAATATAAAAGATTTATGGTAGAGCTTTACTTAACTTAACTTCTTAAGCAAATAATAGTAAATTTGTATATTTTTTCTGTAATATGTATTGTGTTTCATTCCTGTGACTCAATAGAATAAATTATCATTTATTTGACACACAAATTCTATTGTAACAACTAATTACAAAAAATGAATTAAAAAATAAATACATTGGTGTGCTAAAATGGTCGTGGCAGCGGTACCTACGCATGCAACGGCACTGGTTTTCGGTGGGGACTACCAAGGTGGAAACTTACGGGCACTTAATTGATGGTTTCATGGCTCAGCCAATCTGTGCACGAAGACAAGCCAAAAAAATCCAAAAAATGCAAATAAAAATGAAATTAAAATCATAAATTCTGAATAATTACATGAATTAATGGTACATCTTAAAAATAGCATTAATAATAAATAACATTAATAATTTGAAAAGGTTAAATTAAGATAACAATAACAAAAACTTCAGTTGTGCTGTTTTTATCAAAGGATAAAAACAAATAATACTCCCTTACTCATACTTACTTTAGCAAATAAATAAAGCCATTTACAAAAAGTGCTTTATTTATTTTGCAGTCGTAATTTCCCGTATCATTGGCATAAAAAATCCATATCTCTAATGGCATGCGCCTATATTTTGTCCAAACTGACCCTGACATAAGCTATGGCGGATTTAAAAGCTTCCGAACATAGATATGTGATGTGAAGTTAGACCGAGACCTCAATAGCAGCGGAAAAAAATAATGAGAAGGTAGGAAATAACCTACAGGGACCCTTTTCCATCATCTTTGCACGGACCCAAAAAGCATGAATCAGAAGTCAAACATCAAGCACCTTTCCATACATCTGACAACGTTGTAATACCGTGCTTAGCAAATAAATACTCTGACGAGTGGACCCAGCAGACGCTGTCCTGCAATATTTTCTCATCTTTTAAACCTTCCCTGGACTTCCACGAATATTTCAAGACCAAAATTATTTAAATCGGTTCAGCCATTCTCGTGTTTTAGCGAGACTAACGAACAGCAATTCATTTTTATACATAAGAGAAAGATAGATAAAGCGATCGGCCCACCTGAATTTTCCCATGGGAATGTGTCATTTTTCCGCGGTAAAAAGTAGCCTATGTCTTTTATCAGGTACCAAAGTATCTCCATACCAAATATCATGCAAATTGGTTTAGTAGTTTAGGCATGATTGAGTAACAGACAGACAGACATACAGAGTTAGATTCGCAGATATAATATTAACTATAAAATTATAAATAATTATTATTAATTGTATTATATAAACTATGAATTTCTTACTGATTTATCTCTACCCCTAAGGACGACCATAGATAGCGAAACAGTTACTAACTAATAGCGAAAAAAATAATGGTCTGAGGGATAAAATTGAAATTCGAATACTTATCTATCACCGCTAAAACCTGTTTATTATCATTGCACCGACTTCCTTTTACGGGCGATAGTAACCTTCTCAGCATTAAGGTAGTAAATTAGCTTTACCTATTAAGAGTTTATTCTTACTAAGGTGTTAACGTATCCTAACCCTAGCGTATCCTCCAAGTCCATGATAGACGAAGTAGGTATGTATATCGGCCAGGAGGACTATTGTCCTCCTGGCCGATTTCGACCACGGCGGTCAATCTCAACAGAGATCAGGCAACTACGCTGGAGATATTACAGTGCACAAGTGTGAATGCAATACACATGTGCACTCACTATTCCATCACTCTCAAAGTTCGGTAAGACGGCAATATCCGGAGAGAGATCAGGCGCAGGACCAACGGCTTAATGTGCTTTCCGAGGCACGGGGGTGTTACACCGCCAACTTCTCGACTCCAAGCTGTGTTTGAGAAATTCATGACAGAAAATCTCAGAAACAATTTTGGCTCGACCTAGGATTCGAACCCAGGACCTCTCGGATGTAAGGCAGACACTTTGCCACTACACCAACGAGGCAGGCAACGAGGCATGTATATAGGTACTTTAGGTTTGTGAAAGCGCTTCTGTTAAAAAAAAAATGATTTTCCGCCCCCGCCCAGTCCACCGCCTTACAGTAGTGGGGCTAGACCCAATATCGCGTTAGGTCGGACAAATTGGGATCTGTTAGTGAATATATTACGGTCCTGCACCGGCCATCGGTTTGTTAATCGCCCCCCGTTATTTATGAGCGTTTAACTGTTTATCTTTGGGACATGATACGGTTTGTGTCGTGGACTAGATCACTTATATTGGGCAACTGGGTTTAGTTGTGTCGTCTGAACGCAAACATGATGTTATTGATAGCGCAATGAAAGCAAATTGACAGATTATTATGATTCCATATTGCATAGAGTTGGCGGAGTATCGTTCAATCAAGTATCGTAATTTGTAACCATTATTTGACATTTACTGTAGCTATCATCACCAAATTAAACATGTAACTTCGACGACCTCCGGTGCAGTGGCATGCGTACCGGTTCCGAGGCGCCGCGATCTCTGAAATCCCGGGTGCGATCCCCGGACGAAGACGTTGTTTTTGATTTCCATAACACAAGTGTTTAAGCCACTCGATTTGAGATCAGAGCTATGTATGCCATGTTTTCCCTTATTTATTCAAAAAAGAAAATATTATTAACCCATTATCATTTATGACTTTAAAGTAATAAAACATCATAAGGTAACTTATTCTTCAAAACACATAAATTGAATAATAAACGACTTCTGGTTAGAAAAAAACCGGTCAAGTGCGAGTTGGACTCGCGCACCGAGGGTTACGTACAAACCTGTAGATAAGGAGTAGTAACTTTGAAATTTTCAAAATTGACAAAAATATTTTTCAATTTTTTTTTATATGATGAAACTGAAAATTTACGGTTTTCGTAATTTTTCCTATATCTGTACTATAAAACGTGACTTCGTACTAAATTTCAAGATTCTAAGTGTACTGGAAGTACCCTGTAGGTTTTGATTCCCGTGCGAGTTTCGAAAATTTGCGGAAATTTGCGGCCTAAATGGCTGTATCTTTTGATTGCGTTGGCTTAGAAGGTTAATTTTTCTACAGCTTCCAGGGACCGTAGACCTAAGTATCATATAGAAATTTCAGTTTGATACCTCCACGCGTTCCTGAGAAAAACGGTCTTGACAGACGGACGGACGGACGGACGGACAACAAAGTGATCTTATAAGGGTTCCGTTTTTTCTTTTGAGGTACGGAACCCTAAAAAGTATGTGCTCAAAGTCGAGATGTTACCCATTTTGTAAGCTCACGACTAATTCTTGAGTGAAATGTTACAAATGTATCGCATCAAAATTCCAACATCGTGCAAATAAGCTAGCACAGTCGCGTCGGCTGAAAAGGGCTCGCATGATTCTGAATCTTTACGTACTTAGGGGCAGTCAAAGCTGTGAGTGAATATTTAATATTCATCGTACTTATACTAAGCCCAGATAAGTATTAGTACTTGCCTAGGCTTAGTAAAATTTTAAGTAATTTCTAAGATTTAGCGAGTGTTTGATCCCGCAAGGCAACGTTACTAATTTAAACTTATGATGGCCCTTTCTTAATAATATTATTTCAACAAGAGCCAAGTCTGAATGAGATAATATTTTCTGTGAATAGATTTGATTAAATGGCTCAATTTATTAGTCAAATTTAGACGTAGGTAAGATTAACTTCACTCCATTCTATTTTATACCTATTTCACCAAATCTAATCATGCAAAATGTCAACGAGGTTTTTTTAAAAATCTTTGACAAAAATATATCTGAAAATTATCACCAGCTGTAATATGATGTTAAAACCTGGTTTTCATACTCGAAACAAGCAATTGTCGCATTCATTAAACCGCACGGTTTAAGTGAGAAGAAAAACTTATTCCGTTTTTCGTCGTCTCCTTTGCATAAAGTGGGTTGTAGACATAAATTGTGGGCCGGGACAAATTGCGTTCCGTTGTATCGTGTTCCGAGTATTGCGTCCCGAATCCCGACGTGTCAACCGAATTCGGTTAAATGAAACTTTTCGACTGCTCTTCGCACTTATTTCGTATTTAATCAGTTCGGAATTAGAAGCCGTTTGTCTGAGCAAGCGTGCGGTTGGTACCGCCGTGTGAGCATTGAAGATTACCTACGAATTCGACTGGAGCCTAAGATAATTATGATCTAAGTATAGTAGTAATTATTGTAAGGTTGATGCTATTCTAGACTTAGTTTTATATTTGAAATTATTGCGGTCTCAGAGAATCACACGGAAATAGTAAAAAAGCTGCACGAAATAAGTCTTTTATTTAAAAAAAAAGCAAAAAAACTTTCAAAATTAACATAAATATAATTTAACTACGTTAAACTTCCTTTTCATTTTCTAAAATAAACTAGGATGCGGATTAAAGGTTTACCCAACGGAAAATTGACTTTCTTTTGCTATGATAGTTTTAAAGGGTACTTAACAAGTCCATAAATCAACGAGATATGTCCCGGAAATGCCCTGTTTCATCGGAGCCTAGTCCTCGTGAAATATTACCAGATTATTCTTGGTTGCGTGAAATTTTCCCCTTGGATAATATAATATTGAGGCTTATATTAGGACGTTGGGACATGATTAGTAATATTCTTACAATTACAAAGACTTAGCTGGCACTGGCTACCTGGCTGGTTATTAAAGAGTAAAACTAGACTTCATAACCTTTATAGTTTTCTTAATTTCGTTATCATTTGCCCAGAATTCCGAAGTAGAATAATAGAGAACATTTGCAAGTCAAATAGCCAATTATCCAAAGCTAACAATAGAACTCAAAACTGGAGTCAGTCGAATAACGCTTTCGGAATCTAAGTGGTCGTAATGAAAGGAAAAAAAAACTATCAACCATTCAGCGCATACGTTTTATTGTCGTCTGAAAGGACCTGCGCGTTGACTTTTAATTAAAGGCCCTCACATTCTCCATTATACACTATACAGGACATTTTTAACAACCCCAGCTTTAGTTAACTATGCCAATGGGGGTGTATAGAGTGGTGGGAGTAAAACGAAAAAACATTGCTGGGAACACCCAGTGGTGAAGGGTTAACACCCACTTTGGACACTAATTTTTGGTGAATCGCGCGCGAATATTGAGCTTGAACGATGTGAACATCGTTCTGATTTTGGACAGAATGTTGAAAGTTTTTTGTTTTTTTCTGATGGCTTGGGGAGAGGAAGAATTTAAAAAGAGAAGAAAATGTTGTCAGAAAAATATCTTACTTTATAAAACTTTGATTATATTATAAGGAGGAGAGCTTTTATAGTTGTTTGAATTGAAAAGGCTCCAAAACTACTGGACCAATTTAAAAAAAAGTTTTACCATTAGAACCCTGCATTATCTCTGATGAAAATAGGCTATATTTTGCTTAATATATAAGAGAACTAAATTTGACGCGGGCGAAGCTGCTGATGGTGGGAAGCTAGTACCTACTATTTAAAACTTTGAAGACCTCAAATAGATATGCATGCAGAAATAAACAGAGAATTACGAGTATTAAACTGGTATTAAAACACTTTAACAATTCAATCAATTGATAAACCCTTACAACTAACGAGTCCACTTTATCCGTCCGTGTGTAAAAGCCTCGTTTGCGCGCATCTATCATTTTAATCCTCATAAAATTAGTCTGTGTCTCTTCCATAATTCGGGGATTATTTTCAGTAAACTTTGTTCGTACAGTGTAATTAATAACGGATCTGATATTGACAGGTGCTATCCCGTGGTCGACACGCAACGGGTTTTAATGATTACGTCAATATTGCCCTCAGAACATTGCTTACGGTAAGCTAAGGTAAACACGACCAAAATAGAACTTCTTTGGTCAATATTTAACAACAATTTGCTGAATAAATAGGTAACGCATGTAAAGCTATTTGATTAATTGATTATGAGTAATAAGTAAATACTTGTCAGTGTGTTCAAAATTCTTCAGTCTCAACCCAAAAAAAAAAACTCCCAGAAGAAAAGTTATACAAGAGCTGTAGTCATTAAAATTAGAAATCGTGACAAAACCACGTTGACAAATCTCAAAAGAACAGATGAATTCAGGTATCTGAAGCTTACAAAGTAAGCTAGAACAATCACCCAACATTTTCATCCCGGAAAATATCTTTTTAAAACTGTCATTTGAGTATTGTTATCACTGCGGGCGCTGCGTGGCCCTCCGAGCAAATTGAGCATTACAGCAAACGCCTCCCGGTAATTTTGCCTCCACTTTAAATTTAGTACGTCGCCTGCTAAGAAATTTAATCTTGGAATTTCTCCTTTTTGTTGATACAATATTGTTCTAAGAGCAAAACCAATTTCTTATATGATACAGTAACTTTCGTAAAAGTAATTTTCATTAAATCCAATGACTTGCATTATAAAAGTCGCCTGTAAGTATGAATACGTATGTTTTTTTTTATAAATCGTGAAGATTTATAAACATGCTTCTGGCTCATGACCTAAAGTACATATTTATGTACACTGTTGTACTGTAATTAAACCAAAAGCAGTCGAATTCATGTAATTACTATTAGCCTTCCAAACCGTATGTTTGCCTGCGATTCGATTCCATACAGGCATTCCCGACCGGGGATATTTAATCATGTGTGCGGTCATCGATTCAAATATCTATTACTCGCGTTTGCAAATTGCTGAAATTCTGATATGCACTCATGAATGATAACTAGCCCGGGGCAGTGATCAAAACGTGTCTTAAACAATGTAACGGTGGCATATTCGTCTAAAAAAAAGTTTCGTTTTCACTCTTATAAAACGCAAAACGTCAAAAAGTCCAAGTTAATATCAGAAACCCCTCTTCTTGAATCATTTATTTTTGCCTCACCCATTAAGGATTGCATCTTAAGCTCAACACTTAAATAAGCTTTCAACAAAACAAAGTAAGTATAGACTTTGCGAGAAAACAAACTTTTTACTTCGCAAGTCTCCCTAAACTTCATATTCTTCGGTGCATCGTTAGTCGATTTAAATTCTAAAAACTTACATCAAAGGAGCGCGTGAACTTAAAGAAGCAAAGTTTCTTAATGTGTTATTATTATGTTCATAGCTTCACTGCAGACATTCGACTGTTTATTGTTGTTTCTACTTGAATAAATACGAGGAAATGTTTTCAAATCATTACAAGAACTTCTGGTAGGTACTCGAATTATAACATTTTTTCTTCCTCGTATTAAAACCTCCACGTATCCTCCTCCTCCATTATTTTGACTTTGTTGCGATGGCGATTACAAGACGGTGTTTTATTTATTGGTTCCATAAATACAATACACAATACTTACTCCAGATATTTTAGGCATTTTTAGGTTTTTTATTCATAAGCGGAGCGAGGATCCCACGTGTAGTTGTAGTGGCGTAACCGTCGATTGTGTTTTTTTGGTGTCGGTGTTGTTTCCATATACATAATTCCGTGCCACGTTGTGACTTGTATTGTAAGTCCTGCGACTTCCAGCTCTAGTTCTCGAAGTGGTTACAGTTGGATATGTTTGGGTACCTGAACTGGTGTCGTTTAGCGGTTTAAATTTAAAGCAAAATAATTTATGGATTTCCGCAAAGTATCATAAATTATTTCTTATTCATGACTACAGTAATAACTACACATTCTCATCTCATCAGCCTTTAACGTCCCATTGCTGGGCACAGGCCTCACCTCAACTATGAGGAGTCTGCATGGGCAAAGGCCCAGGCAGACTCTTACTAGGCCTAATGACTAATATCTACCGTTATCAACAGGGACCAATGGCTTAACGTGCTTTCCGAAGCACGGAAATGCTTTTAAAAAGACGTCATTAAAATGGTTACAAAGTTTACCTACCCCAATCATGACCGCGCCTTAGGTTGCTTAACTTTTGGTATCACTACCAAATGGTTGCCGCCACTGCGCTAGAAGCACCAAACTACAAATTGTTCAGCTGCAATCCTGAACATTCTGTTCTTAAAACACAACAAAAATGAAAAATAAACTGCCGCTTTATAACCAACATTTTGTCTTCACTAATTAGCTCCTCGTGAAGCGTAAAAGTTTCGAGAGATATTGTAACTTACAGACTCGAGCTACCGATTGTTGCAGCCTGTGTTTTGACAGTTGCACTTCGATTGTGTCTATTGCTCGCGTGATAACCGTCCGAACTTTGTAATAAGTTTAAAGTTTCTCGTTCTGCTACTTTACGAGCTGATTTAATGATATCTTTTCTTGGGTAATTGGGGTGAATTTAGCAATTAAGGACTGATGGTAAAGTTTTTTTAATACATTTGTGATTTAAATAATTTTAATTACTCGTACGTCCCCCACAAATACACACACGCGCTGGTCGCGAACGGCGTAGGTCTTAAATTGGATATAATTGATTTTACGATGTCTCTTTTGACGATATTGACAATTAATGTCATAAAAGTTGTGTTTGTTCAGTAAAATCTTGCAGGTATCATTTTGATTCCTAATATAATATCAATTTGCGGCTACAATAACACCCACTTCCATTACGCTAAGCTTACTAACTAAGTAGTTTCCTCAATTCCCAATTGGCATTCAGTAACCTCAATTGAATAATATTCGGATTGAACCTCATAATCTCATCCGTCGTCTCACTTACCCTTACATTGCTCAAATTGCCAACATAACCAAATTTGGCCGGAGTACTTAGACCCGAATCGGTTGTAGTACTCTTGGATGTTCAAGTAACAGTAACTTAATTCAAAGTTAACTCGTGTTTGCTTAACGTATTAATGGAGATTTGCGTATGAGCAGCTAATGTAGGCCTCGATCTTTGAGGTCACGTTATAGAGCGGGCACACTTGATGTACTGCTGTCAGAGACATTTCGGTATGTGTATATTTTTGTAACAAAAACATATTATGTACAAAATAATGTATTAGAATGTGGAAGAAGAATTTTAAGGAGGACTTAAAAACACTTAGCACTTCCTTCATCACTTTGTTACGATTGTGAAAATGTTCATTCACAGTTTTCAGAAATATCTTCCATTTAACAAACTGCAGTTTTTAATATCCTCAGCTATCCAGACACTACAGCTTTCAGATATATTAAATGGAAATATATTAAAAGCGGAGACTACAAACTTGTGACAGTTTTGTCGCGCTTAAAAGTGTTTTATTTGTGTCTTCCTTTTTGATACAGCATTCAAGAAGTAATAAAAACTAAATCTTGGACTTGGATAAGTGGTAGTTAGCGGCCAGTATTGCTCGCTTAAAGGTTTTATTTTTGTTTTCGTTATTTGTATTGCCTTTGACACTAATATTCCTTTGTAACGACAACATTAGCTAGATATAAATAAAAACAAATTAGAATCTTGTAATGTTTAAAGTTTAAACAAGGGGACTTTTAAAATAATTGGATTGTGAGGAGGTGGTACTGACTTACATAAAACCAATTATAATGTTTAATGATAGATAGAAAGAATATTATTAATTCACACCATGCATAAAGAACAAACAATAAATTACTCAGAAGTTGTACAATGTAGGCGCTATTATTACTTAAAGCAATTTATTCCAGATAACCTTTAGGTAAAGGACGTGTTTATGTTAAGAATGGGATGGCGGTGAAAACTAAGAACGTTTTAAATGAAAAATAGATAATAATGATATATTTTTCTGAGAATACCCATAATTGCGGGCAGCTCTAGAATCGCTAGCATTTCTTCATCCACCTTTTCAGTTTTCGTTAAAAGAAATAAATATCTTCTTGTTTCCTCCAACATATTTCTCGTTTATCGCAAAGGAACTCTGCACAAAGAAATACCTTTCATGAATAATATGAAAAAGCGTAGTAATTTCTTGTTATCACTTTACCTAGTGTCCGAACGTAAAATGGCAGCGCTCGCGTTTTCCGCGGAAACAGCTGATCTATTCTCAAAGCGATATCCGTAGTTGCAAATGCAATTATCCCTGCCACTCATGCTAGCTTGAACTTGCGAGCAAATAGGACAGGTATATTCGAAAATTCATACTTAGCAATCCAGAGTAGGACCTCAGTTCCGGCACACTAATCTTGTAGGTACAGTAACCAGCACATCAGGCTAACCATTTTTGTTGCAAAATCGGCCGTATAACAAACTCATAAGATACCACAGTGTTTATCGTGACGTGCTGGCCCCCGTACTATCGAAACTAATAGTCCATATCTTTTTTTCGCTTCCGAACCTCATATTGACCAAGAAGATATGAGTGAGGAATGTAGCCTTACTTAACTGTGAGTATAACGATGCGTAAGTATTTAGACTCGAATTTTCCTTTTCTCTATTATTTGCAAGAACATTAAAGATTCATGGATTGAGTATTTAATGATAGGAAATGATGATCACTTATAGTCATTTTTAATTTGTAATATGTTATATAATCACTTATAGCTTGGCGTTAGCATTATTGATCTGCCGAACCGCAATAGATCTCTATAGCCATCGACGGCGATGTGGTTTCCCACCACCTCACTAGCGCTGCAACGATCATCTTCTTAGATGTTGTGACCAAAGATGAGATACTGATGATGATGATACTTTTTGAGCGTAAAAACTTTTGCCCGTTTCCTTGCGATTTTGTCATTTCTTTGGCGATCACATGACAAAATCTCGTCGCGCTGCTATCATGTTACAAAGATTTAAAACAACCCACATCAATCCATGTCTCAAGTTAAAATCTAGAAAAAAGCTACGAATCTCGTTTCAACAACACCCAAGTAAACTTGTTCGAGAATCACACATATAAACCGTTTCTAACAACGCAACCGAATGGTAATATTGGTACCGAAACTACTTCGGTAGCTGTAGTGAAGAATCAAATTGACTTCTGGACAATTCAATTAGTCTATTGTATAAGTGCAAGTTGGCAAACAACCCTGCAACGGACCAAGTTCCGAATAAGTTTATCAAAGAGATTGTAGCGAGCAAGTTATCCCCGTAAGGGGGTTGGGGTGGGATCCTCAACTTGAGCTATTTTGTACTAGAACTGTTGAGGTTTATTAAATTGCAAGTTTGCACCGGAAAATTCTAACCGTCAAACTGATCCTAAATCAGTTTGACGCAGCAGTACAAGGTTGATATAAAACAAAAAAAACGTTAGCTTGCCTTAATTTCACAGTGAACGTTTATTACCCCGTTGAATTTGTTTTATATCTTTTACAAAATTAATACATATTTAAATTGTATTAAAAAAATAGTTTTAAGCTCCCTAACCCCTAAAAACTCTGAGTATTATAGAAACATTCAAATTCGGTGAATTAACAAATAAACAAGAATCGTTATGTTTGTTTGATTGGAATATGTCGTGACAAAGCTCTATTTACACCGGCCGATGTTATCGTTGAATTTATGAGATTAACACCAGTGACAATTAGTTGATAACATCTAAAAGTGTCATAGCAAAATACCTACAATGTTTACACGCAATATACTGTGTTCTATCACGCAAAAGAACTTGAAGGAAATTGTTGTTGTCATTAACTAAATATTTTTTTAACGACAAATATTGTTTATGTTTTTCCAATTTAAAAACCCATACTGTATACTCGTACTATACGTGGGCCAAACTGAAAGTTTTGCGTAACTCATAAATAAAACAATTAATTTGTATAATATTATATTTACTGCTTTTCAAAGTATTCTCCGTTGCATTTTAAACACTTTTTCATCCGTTCAAACCATTTTTGGAAACACGAGGACCATTGGTCTGAGGGTATGTATTCTACGTGCTGGTTGAACGCAATCACTGCCTCTTCTGGCCCCGTAAATGTCGAACCTCTCATTAAATCTTTGATTTTTGGGAAAATGAAGAAATCGCAAGGTACTAGGTCTGGACTGTGTGCGGGATGGGTCACGAGCTCTATGTTTTCAGAAGCCAAAAATGACTTTGTTTTTTTCGCGGTGTGCGCCGAAGCATTGTCGTGGTGCAACAAAATGCGACTTCTAGGTCGTTTTTCCCTTACTTTTTCTGAGACATTGGTGGTGTACCATTCAGCATTAACGGTTTTTTGTTGCTCAAGTGGGATCGTGCAGACAGGACCCGTCTTGGAGAAAAAAAACGCAATCATTTGTTTGCCCCCGCTTCTCGTTTGCCTCAATTTTGTTGGTTTGCTCTCACCTTCAAACACCCACACAGAAGATTGTTGCTTTTTTTCTGGAGTATAACAATATATCCATGTTTCATCACCTGTTACGATGTCATACACAGCATTAGAATGTCCGTGATTGTACTTTAATAGCATTTCTTTACACCAATCCACACGATTTCGTTTTTGTTCTGGAGTGAGTTCGTGAGGAATCCATCGGCAACAAAGTTTCCTAACTTTTAAATGATCATGTAAAATTTTCTGAATTTGGCTCATACCAATCCCCAAATGTCCTCGAATCTCCTCATAAGTGATACGCCGATTTTCTTCAATTAGTCGTCTGACTGTAGCCACATTTTCCTCCGTGATCGCAGTTGAGGGTCGACCTTCACGAATTTCATCATGGAGAGAAACACGGCCGCGATCAAATTCAGCATACCAACGCCTTACAGTGCTCAGATGTGGTGCTTCTCTCCCAAAAGCATTTTGAAGACGAGCAGCGCAATCTTGCGGAGAAAGCGAACTTTTAAAATCATAAAAAATCATCGCCCTAAAATCTTTTCGTGTTAGTTCCATTTTTGCGACGGACAACGAACTTCAATTTGAGATAAAAAACAATTGACAAGTGACATCCCGCCAGAATTTATTTTCATTAACTAATGAGATTTCATGTTTTAAAAAAATATAACATTCGAAATTCAAACATTTACGGGTGGCCAGCTACGCAAAACTTTTAGTGTGAACTAGGTAGTTGCTACTAACTATACACAAAAGCGATCAGTAACGAATATTTCTATTTAAAATTTAAAAGCAACGGGCATCGCTACAAAACTGAAAGAATTTTCGTATTGCTCGTGTAAAGTGCGATCAAAACAGTAGTCGTTTCGAAACCACTGGCATAACTTCTGAAATTCTGTTTACACGGAACCGAAACTATGAACTTGAGTGCGAACGGTGACCGAAACTTTCAGCGGCTTTCAGATGTAAGGCTTTCAATTAATTTCACAGCTGTATTGCTGGTAGTTTTAATAATTTTATGAGACTAATTACACTTTTCAAACAGGTATTTGACCGTGCTGCAATTAGTTTTATTTTTAGTACTATCTATTAGACAAGAAGAATAAAGACAAGAAAGAATAGTAAATAAAGACAAGAAGAAGAATAAGAGAAGATTTTATGGATCAGGAAATATACGAGTATACTGAGTGTAAATAGTACACCATGGTTGGTACAATGAAGTGTTTTTTGAATATTTTGATGTATTTTTGACAGCTCTGAACTGTCACTGGCGAACAAGTGCTACAGATCTATTTGTTATTTGCTGACAGAGTATGATTTAACCATTATTTGATAAATGTACGGGTTGTCACTTAAAGTTTCATACAGAGTCTTATTTCAATTTGAAGAAATAAAAATAGATTTCAATTGCTGAACCGTGCTCAGAAAGAGTAAGTACATGTCCCATCAGTTTAATGATTTTTTTTGCACGTTCAATGTAAATAAGTACACGGTAAAATGCTTTCATTAAGAACGCCTGCCGTCTCCTCTTTACAAGACTATTTGTTTTTAGACAAAAGCTTTCGAGTTGCAGGAATTAATTCCGTTTGGAGTGCCGATCTCGCGATCCTAATTACGTTCATTTGTAATTTAAGACGATATTTAACTTGTCATTATTATGCAATTCCAGAACAAAGCATCTGATTTGTTATTTGGATTAAATTACTCAAAATATAATGAAGTAAAATTTTGAGAAAGATGTCACATTGTCTAACAACTTACTACATTTTCTGAATGCATTTACGAACCTTCTTGATTGGACACTAGGTAACTTGATGACATAGTAATCTTGTGTCAACGGATCTAAGCCATGTTTATTATGTCCTGTCCATTTGAATGCTAATAAGATGTCGTCACACTTAGCAGTTACCCAAATCTAGTTACAGGCTAAATTACTGCCTTACCGAATGTAATATTTAGATTAAATTGTGTCTGACGTCCCAACAACAAATCTATATTGTCAGACTTTTCCTGTAAGCGTAACACTTTTCACAAGCTTCTATTGAATTTCACCCCGTGTTTTTGTATGTTTGTGATCAAATCTTGCAAGCTAACACTTTTAGTTTGGGTGTTTATCAACAGCAACCAAATAAAACAGCCATTAAAATTAATCAGCAAAGTGATTACGCGGGCTTCAAAACCCGGTAAGTAATTAGCAAATGAGTAATGGATGAACTCCATCAGTCATCCTTCATCATACTCGAAGCCAGACAAGCAGACACCGCACCTGGTTATAGCCAAGACATAAATCTTCATACGGATTATCCTGGAAAGGAAAAACGGGGAAAAACTAAACAAAAGTACGTTCTGTCAGCAATGTGACTATACGTATATAGAGCGTATAATCTGGAAAGTCTTAAAATTCAAATTCAAATTTCTTTATTTGCTTTTAAGATTTTAAGATCCCGATCAGAATTTCCGTAGACACAGTTCGTATTATAGGTGCAAATGAAAAAACGACTTAATGATTTGTTTTGTTATTTAGGGTATTAAATATGTAGTAGCACATAGAAAAGCTAACGCCCAATAAATACCAAAAACTTTAACCGCTTTTCACCCCTTTATTCCAGGACTGATGTATTATTGTGATGCACCCACCCACAGGCGTGTGTTTCGCTCCTAATAGATTACTAGGATTGTCGCACTGTAATAAAACTCCGTGCGTTTACTGCATCATTGTTCGGGGGTGCTTATATAAACTGCGTACATTTGCGGATAATGGTGCACGGATGCGATTGGGCCTTACGCCGTGACACAGCGGAATGAGAACTGAGGCCGAGATAATGTGGCCTTTACGTACACCCCACAACATAACACTTTGTCTATTCTGTATGTCCTTAACAACAAGGGCGAGGTTTTAGTTACATCTACTTCTGTTCGCGCGCGTACAAGCACCCACTTGCAAGCAATGCGTATTTGAGGTAGCGTTTTAAGTGAGATTGCATCGTACTATAGAGGGCGAACCAGGGTCATTTACGGACCTCATTTTATTTTTCACATGATAAACCGGTCAAAGAGCGAGGATAATTAATGGTAATCCACGTGTGGTGGCGTCATCATTACCTGTCTGCGACCGCAAAAGGTGGCAAATATTATACATTGAATTATTCCGGAATACGAATCAGCACATGATAAAAATAGATTGGAATATTCAATTGGGATTAACATCCAATTATTTCTTTAAAAGACGACATGCCCTGTTACCAAATAAATAATCTAATGGAGTGCATCTAATTACTATCATGTGAGTGCTCCGGAATCCGAATTTTAATTTTATAACATAAATGCCACAGGTATCCTAAAATTTTATGTCATTTTTCATAAAAAACTCCACTCAAGAGTGTATAACATTTTCCTCCTCGTTTGTCCTACAGCTTTATCTAAACGGACTAAAAAAATGTAACTCCTAAGATCTAAATAACGCTATCAGACTCACAAAGCGCATCCCATAATAGAGCATTCTCTGTGAGGGCGAACCGACTCCCTACTCCTTAAAATAATACCTTTACCTCGAACTCCTTCCGTCTCAGCCACTCTATGGCATCTAAGCTTGAGTGACAGAGGCAGATGCAGTCGAAAATACTACTAATATATTTTACAGTAAGGCCACAGAGGGAGAGAGGATCTCGCAGGGATTTCCACGGAATTGCTTTCGTTACAAAGGGCAAGATAAAATGATGAGTACCGGTTTCTTGTAATCCTCTGAGATTGGACTGTTAATTCTATATGCTAAGAATGTAAGCGGAGCAAGTATTTTTCATACAATACTGGACATAAACATATTATTGTTGCTAATTTGTAAGACGCCGGCAGGTGCAAGGCTTTTAAGGATTTAAGTTGATTTAGTCAAATCCTCTACAAGCCCCCCTAACTGTTGTAATTGAATGCCACTTATAAAATCTCTTAACCTTCATAAATTAATACGAAAAAGAAGAAAGAAGATTTATCTCCCGAAGAATATTGTTTACAACCATGTTGCGCATAGAAATAATTGCACGTTCAGTAAGTTACTGTTTGAGTATGGTAATTGCAAGGCACCTGCGCCCGCGCATTGCGATCGGCTTACACAATCGAAGACTGGATTGACCCACCAATGCGAGCCTACCTAAGTTGATTTCAATCAACATTACGAAAAGGGTCAAACTATCTAAGTGCTTAATAAACTAAAAGTAGTTAAATAAAAGTATCCGTGAATTCGTATAAGGTATTTATGCGATAAAATCGCACTCTTACTTCCTATGCGACTAAGGAAAATCTTTCTTTTGTTGTTGTTTACAGATATTGGTCACAAAAACAAGTAAAAGGAAAAAGAAGGGAAAATTACAAATTTAAAAGGTCAAATATCTATATCGGATATCGAAGATACCTCTGGATATTGGTAACATACACAGGAGCTTTAGAAGGTAAGGCTTATCGTCCTAAAATAAGAGAGGTTTCCAAACTTTGTTTGTTATTCACAGCAGCATTAAAGGGTTAAATACAACATTCCCTGCACAGGCTTGGTGATAAGTTATCCAGTTGCTGTCGGCTATAATTTTACAAACTTTTAATTGTGATTACATTCTCTTTCGTTTTAAAATTATCTACTTTAGTTAAGGGTTAAGGCATGAAACCATATTTGTGAATCGATATTGTCTGTTGCACTTATTTTACTAACTCAATAGCCCTGCCCTGATTTTCAATTGTTAAAACTTGCTTCAATGGCACGATTCGCGACTGACGTCATTCTTTATTTATTTCAATTCAACAAACACGTATTTCCTCGAAAACAAGTGCATTGTTATCGTCTAAATTTACAAGATACATCTCACCGCTAACGCAATACTCCGAACAAAGAGAGCTTGTTTAGCTCCGATTTTATATTTACTCAATGCACCAAGAGAACTTGTCTGTTTTATGCAGTCCGGTTGCCCTTGACATATACTCCGAGCGATCCACCGATAGCCTGTTCAAGCCTTAAGCTTTTGAAACATTCAAATTTGAACCATATAAAGCTAAGAATGAAAGCGAAAATTAATGCTATATGTTGATCCACGGTTCACTGCTTACTCAGCAAATGTTGACAGGTGCTTAAGGCAATACCACACTCCATCAAATATGCATAAAGCCGTCTGCCTCGTTTATGAAAAACAACGCAATTGTATCTCGTTATTGGATTTGAGCTGTCGGTTTGCAATTGTTATTCGCGAATGAACTTTGTGGTCTAAATTGCAGAGTTTATTAGATTAGTGCAGCTGCAATGGGAACAAATCACACCTATTTTACCTTATGAGTTTTGCAAATGTTTGGACAAAAAAGCTTATTGTTCTTAAGGTTCTTAAGGTATGACTGGTAGAGAATGCCCTACGGCGTTAAGTCCACCTTTTGTACAAAGTATTGTTGTGCAATAAAGCTTAAATAAATAAATAAATAAAATCTTAAATTCAACAGCAACCACCACAGTCGTATCTAAAAACTACAATATTTGTAACGCTAAACAACGTAAAACAGAATTCATTTCATCTTCATAGGCTTTGTCAACCAGCTGGCATACATAGTTGGTGTTTTGTAATGATGATAGAACAAGCACGTCAAGAGCAATTGACGTTAACGTTGCCCCCTGTATATGTCGAAATCTTAAGTGCGGTAGAGGTAAGTTATTAAAAATAATAGACTTAAAGGGAAAACGAAAGTGGGTAGATCTTACACGATCATTCCGTGTTCTCTATGAACTTTGCTTTTAACTACACAGACGTCTAACGATCATACGAGCCACGTCGGATGTGAAGATGCCTCTTAAATTCTTAATGCACTTAACGACATGCAATTTAAAACGTCTTGCCAAAGGCACAAGTAAAATCTGCAATTTGCGAAATTGCAGTAGCGTGGGGTCCGCAGTAATTGTGCCCCCGCCAATACCATCGAAAGCTATAAATAAATATGGATAAGATTTTATCTCGTCGCCTACGGTTAAGTAAATAACACTTGGAACTTCTGCAACTGCAAATTGGTTGGAAAAAAGAGTTGACGCTGAAATTGGATCCCAACTCTTAACGTTTGAATAACAAATTACGGTAGTTTCATTTTATTTTACAATTTATTACGCCTTCATTTTGGAACTGAATTGAATTTCGATTTTAATACAAACAATAACTTCTATTTGCGAAGCTGAAACTTTAAGCGCTTGTTTGTCATCAGCAAATAGTTAACCGCTAGCAAAACCAATATGCCAAGCCGTGTTGCAAACTCCTGAACTAGCACCTAAACCGAAACTCCACTGTGTCAAATCAGCAAATATATTTCGTCAAGCCTCGTCCATAACTTTAAATAGCTTTTGACCACAACACCTGTGCCGCGCCTTTCGTTGAGAAACAAGCTACGCATTGGAATCCTGCTCTTAACCCTAAAACATAAGAGTCATATAGTCATTTTTCAAACCGAATTTTGGTATTGGGCCTGACATCAGAACTATACGGTCCGGGTTTGTATTAAAATTAGAAGCGAGTCACGCGTAAGGGAAGGCAAAATTGAGTCCCTTATTGTGGGAATAATTTAATTTGACGATACAGGAACGTATCAGAGTAATCTGATTTTACACAATGTAGGTTGTAGATTCATAGGTACTCTTCCGTATGAAAATATAACATTATTTATAAAGTCAAAATAGGTCCATTACAAAAGCTGTTCTATGGAAAATATGTTGAAATATTCATATTTTGAAAGGGATGTTATCAAATATGAAAAGCTGCGTGTGCTGTTATCATGCACATTATGTTACTGAGATATCTAATTTTATGTAACATGCTTCGTATACCGTAATAATACTATAATACATTAATATATCGCAAATTAAATGATTATAAATGAGCTTATTATTGGTATTGACAATCTGACGGTAATTGGACAAGGAAATTCATGTTACGGCGACAAATTGGGGCTCATCAGCCGCTTTTGTCCACGGCAATGCGGCCCTTGGTGTAAGCGGTGCAATCAATATGCCGGACAAACATTGCCGTGATATTGATGTCAAAAGGGACAATATTTTCGTGACACAATTGGGTGAAATGTGTGGAGTTATCTGTTCTTTATCTGCTGTGACAAGGACATATTTTTATTTTGGTTTAGGGCTACCTACGGGTATAATGTAGTATAATGTATAAGTTTGTATGTATAGTTGATGGACTCAGGCGTCACTTTGCGGAAATCCATGACTAAAGTTGAGCTTTCAAGTGGTTGCAGTTGGATATATTTGGGTTCCAGCTGGCGCCGTTTCGTGGAAATTTAAAGCAAAATAATCCTCTTTTTCAGTTTTAGTTTGTATGTAGTTTTACTGCACACTTTACAAAGAAGATAAAAATGTAGTCAAGAAGAATCACCGTATTGCTGCGAGATGAGACTCTCCGCCGAAGTTCAAAAATCCACCAAAACAAATCATTTAACGCGGTTTGGGTAGTGAGTTTAAGCCCTAACAGATCTAAAAATATTTAAATACCACCCTTTATAACATGGCCAGACAATTTAAGGGGAATAAAAGATTTAAAGCATTCGCTGTCAACAACGGTGACCAGAAGTTTCTGCTTATGAAACTTGCATTGTTGAAAGCAAATCAAACTTTAATGACGCTAAGCAGTTATAGTAATAATGGCAATCAAATAAACTTCTCTTTAAGAACGTGAAAAACATTAAACATATTAGGTTTAACGATTACACTAATGTTGAACATGAGATGCTATCTAGTGCTATCTGTAATTTACAGTCTTCAAATAAATCCACTCCTTACTGGAGTGTAGCCAGTAAGTTTAACTACTCTTAATACCAGAGATAAGGAGACAACTTGGCTAAGATATCTTCTGTTTTATCACATAAGTGGTTGTTGACTTCAATTGCTTTGTAAACACTATTGAAAAACTTCTTAATTTCTTGTTTTAAAAAAGGAAAATGATGTTTTATGAAAGATATTAGTTTACAAGAAAATAATAGTACAAATACAACAATGTTTATAGCCTTTCATGTCTCAAAAGTTTTTATTGCCTAGTAATTCGTGATCTGCAAAACTAAACTCGTTATTTCCAGTTGTTTTAAAGTTTTTGTTGTTGTTCTAATAACATTTTCAAAACATTCAGCTCGACAAAGCCTAACTCTTGTACATATTTCGAATTTTAAAGAAATTACACTGATTTGAATAAAAGCTGAAAGTTTCAAATTATGTAAGACAAGCTTCGGAACATTAATAACGGAACAAACAATTTACCCGAAAGGCTATAAAATTGTAAGGGTTAGAACAAAACTTTTATTGCATAGGACAACTTAAAGCGTTACTCAAGCCAACTTGTAAATCAATAACAAATTTGAATATCCACTTTAAAGTTGCTTAACACTTCATATTAAATTAGATGTGAACAAACCTTGTTTTGTATTGTAATTTAAAACATTCTGTACCTGTTTCGTTGTATTTTCATAAAATAATACTGGTAAAGCTTACCTTTAAGGGTTTAGATAAAATATTTTCACAATTTATGCCAGACATTTATCAGTATTGAGAAATTGGGTAGTACCTAATTTGCATAATTTATACTGTGGCGAAAGTCATGATTTGCGAATTACAAATCTGCTTGTTCGACAAGTCAAGTTCAAATCCCTTTGAATGACAACGCCCGTGAGTGAAATTCGGTTCAGTAGGAACAAAAATACCTTGTTTCTTTGCTCAGTAGTCCCGTGGAATTTATTGAATTATATTCCTTACCTGAAACAAAAATACAAAATATTACTGATCTTCTTCAACAACGAAAACAACAACACTCAAAAGAACACCTCAAAATATATTTTAGTTGTGAATGTAATAATCATAAAAGTAACAGTTAGAATTGTGAATATTGAGACTATGCATGATAGATTCCTGTGACATGCAATAACGACACGGATTGATCTAAATTAAAATCACACTATCCGTACTAATATTATAATATTATAAATGGGAAAGTCAGTTTGTTTATTTGTTTGTCCTTTTTTCACGAAGCAGCGGAGCGATTTTACGATATGTTTTTTGTGTATGGTGTCTGCAACAAAACATCTCAATCCCTTGTAAAAAATGAAAAAACCGGTCAAGTGCGAGTTGGACTCGCGCACCGAGGGTTCCGTACAAACCTGTACGTAAGGAGTAGTAACTTTGAAATTTTCAAAATTGGCAAAAATATTTCTTAATTTTTTTTATATATGATGAAACTGAAAATTTACGGTTTTCGTAATTTTTCCTATATCTGTACTATAAGACGTGACTTCGTACTAAATTTCAAGATTCTAAGTTTACGGGACCCTGTAGGTTTAGATTCCCGTGCGAGTTTCGAAAATTTGCGGCCTAAATGGCTGTATCTTTTGATTGCGTTGGCTTAGACGGTTGATTTTTCTACAGCTTCCAGGGACAGTAGACTTAAGTATCATATAGAAATTCCAGTTTGATAGCTCTACGCCTTCCTGAAAAAAACGGTCTTGACAGACGGACGGACGGACGGACAACAAAGTGATCTTATAAGGGTTCCGTTTTTTCTTTTGAGGTACGGAACCCTAAAAATCAACTCAAAATTTACCGATTTTTAGACAGCACAAAACTAGTGCGACCTAGTTTTTCTAGAATATATGAATTTCACGTATCCAGCCTGTGGTAGTCCATTTTTCTTTAAGTGTTTTTAATTCCACATCTTACGTGCACCTAACTCAAAAGTGGACATTTTCATTAAGTTTTTAAGCTTTAACCTCTTAAGTAGAAATCATAATTTTGATTGAGTCAATATATAAATATCTGCAAGTGATAAAACGTAAAAGATTTGTATACACATGATAACAAAGTAGGCAGGATGCTACTTTAGAAAAGTTTTATCATGCAATACTCTCTATTTAATTTAGGCTGTTCATTTGAAACCTTTTTGCGTATGGAACTTTATAC
The DNA here is from genome assembly GCA_963921415.1 of Pyrausta despicata. Classification (NCBI taxonomy): domain Eukaryota; kingdom Metazoa; phylum Arthropoda; class Insecta; order Lepidoptera; family Crambidae; genus Pyrausta; species Pyrausta despicata. The sequence goes on from OY992853.1 coordinate 9,439,295, forward strand.
CACCCTTATTTTTATAAAAGTTTCAGGCTATCCCTTTAACTATAATTGTTCTGGTCAAAACGAGCGCTGTAGGTAATTGTCCTGGCCCCAAAAGTGACATCAAATAGAGAACTGCGTAATTTATTTGCATAAACCACGCGTCCCCATTAAACGTTAGTGTAATTTATCTACTAAGCAATTAGTTCATAATGCTTTAACATTTCATTTTATATACATTTAATGGATACAGAGGTCTGAATGTCACAGAGGCTTCCTTAAACATTGAACAAAAGTAATAAAATAATGGTTTTAAATTTTGATCTGGCTCAGAAGTTCCAAAAACAACTTTGGGTGTTAAAAAACGTTACAGTCGCAGCCGAATATTCCCAGTGCAACCAATAATTAAAAGTTGCAAAGGTCCAAAAGTTTTGAAACAACAAAACACAAAACTAAGAGAAGTTTCACAATAAAACGGCGAGCATTTTTAATTTCCGGTTTAAGTTCGCGCCGCTTTACGAGATTTAAATGAAATCTGGTGTCGCGTTCTCTAAACGTTTAATTAGTGGTGGCAAAAGCTGGGAGGAAATGAAACATCGTATGAACACTGTCACTCGTAACACCTCCGTGCGTGACTCGATGCGACGAAACTCCGGGCCGCTATTTTGTTACGCAGTGATTTACTTTATTAAATTTCGGGAGGGGAAAGAAAATCCTTTCGCTTCCTTTTGTTAGACGCCCGCGTATTAGGGAGTGCGTCTCGGTAAAAAATAAAACAGCACTTTGGATTCACAAAAGGAGAAGTTTAAACAAAACGGTGTTTTCACTATGCAAACGACGCGAACGTCCAAGGGGAAAGTTCGTCGAGTTCGTGGCTTCGGACGGGGACCCTAAGTGGGGCCTAATATAATATTCTGCATAGATAATCAACAAGGCAGCGGCGAAGTTGGAAACTTGGAAGGTAAATACCGTAACGTCAATCAAACGCATCTTACTTATCTTAGTATCTAAAGTTACCTATTGTTTGCATGAAGAAAGTATTTTCAGTGTCCGTATTGAACTTCATGCATGACTTAGTACAGTGGCCAGCATATCAGGCTACCCATTTTTGTTGCAAAATCGCCCGTATCAAAAGCGCATAAGATACCGCAGAGTTTACCGTGTCGTGCTGGCTATAGGTACCTACAGACCATGTAACATGTTGTAAAACTTGTGTTATATAACGCGTCCACATTATCTGAAATTATTTTTTTACTTTGCAACATGTGACTATTGTCTAAGTAAATGTTATAATAACAATGTTCTATAAAAATGTTGTATGACATTTTTGTGAGTCGCTCCACCAGTGCTTCATCTAGCTCTAGTCCTTTATAACTTTGTTAAACTAGATTTAAATATGTCGTATGACTTGTGTATTATAACATTCAGTCTCCACATAACTGAGACATGTTATATAACATGTAATGTTATTTTATCTGTACGCAACGTAATAAAGAACTCTTTATTACACACTACAGAAAACAAAATAACTGACAAGCTTAATGAAGAAAGATGTACAAATTAAGTGGTCTTAACGCTTAATGCTTAAGATCGGCAATAACGCATATCTTTTCTTTCGTAAATAACATTGAGGCAAAAAAGGCAGGATAACATTTGCGCAATCGCGATGAAAATCTTCCTGCGCAAACGGTACAAAATTGTGTTTCTATAAGGAAACAAAGGGTGAAGATATTTGGCCTACAAGTGCTCTACTCTAAAATACGTTGACTCTACCATCGATTCATGCTATCTCTAGTAGTAAATGAAAGCGGGTTATAAGAAGTAGCAGCATACGACACTCCGTCGCGACACTTTTGGTTTCTATGTGTTTAGAAATGAGACACTTTTTACGGATTATTTCGCGATTTATTTATATTTTGTTTTAACCTGACATTTCGGACCGTTTTCAGCGTTCGTGGTCACAGGTACACTAAGGTGTTATCATTACATAGTTTGAAAAAAATGTAAGCTACCATCTTTCAAAAATATTAAGTTACGTTCCTATCAACACAAAATGAGCTAACAGTATATTGAGGTCTTGCTATGCGTTTTATGCTTGTGTGAATGACGTCCTTAATGCCGTGTCGCTTTGAAGCTAGGTACCCTTCGTAGCTAGTATACATACATATAGATACCAAAAGTGTCGCGTGTGGTGTCTGCATCGACTTCATGAGCCAGCTACCACGGACCTTAACAGAGCATTATTAGCACGTGTGACAGAGACGTATAGTAAGTTGAAATAGGGTCTATAAGAGTAGACCTCGGAGCAAATCGTCTGCACCCGCCTACAATTCCGGTAGGGCACTTCCCAGTCTGATTGATCACTATTAATATCTCGAGTGCCCGAATAGTTTCGAGAAATAAAAGCATCTCATCAATTCCAACTTTCAACGCTGTTTTTGGGTATTGATCAAACACACCAACTCATCAATAACGTTTGTAGACAACTTTTGGATCAACTGTCCGTGTTTTTGTCTTTGTTTTATTGATAAACATTTTTTAACAACAAAGATAAAGGGTGAAAGCTTGTGATGAATTCTCATTACAGAGAAGATACTTTGATAAGTATCATGACATTAGAGTACAATAAGACGATTTGCAAAAAAAAAGACAAGCAATCAATTTTTTTTCACGCTGCCTTCTGTGCACAGTCAAAATTATAAATACGTTGTCAAAGCAAAAGAAACATAAAAATCACAAAAACATTTTTTCCCATGACCCACGAAGTACATGCTCACTTATGTAAAGATGGAACTCAATGATGTGTCTTCAAAATGAAGTCACACGTCAACTATGCGGCTTGCATAAAACATGCACGTCCTAAGTCGGCTGGTGTTCCGCTCCTCGCGATTTAATAAACCATACGAGTGTGCAAAATTCACATATCGCACAAATTCGCATATCACCTTAAAACTATTCAACAAATTATAGGTAATTTTCTAGTAATCGTGAACTAGAAAATATATCCTCCGTATTTTCTTATGCTCTGTTTCGCCGTAGTCATGTTAGTTAAAAAAAATACACTTATCTAATACCACTACATTGTATAAATCAAAGTTGCTTCCACGTCTTTCACTATGTTTGTTTATATGTATGTATGCTTAGATTTTTAAAACTAATTGACGGATTTAAATGCATTTTTTTAAATAGATAAGGTGTTAGAAAGGTTTTATGTATAAAAATATGAAAAAATTGGCCAAAACAGCGGGCAGGACAACGTCTGCTGGGTCCACTTGTAATGAATATAATAAGATAACAATGAAAAGTGAACATATGACGGATGAAACACAAAAAAACTTTTCTCGATCTCTTAGTTTTTACACATTCATCAACGTAAATTATTTTCCCATAGTAGTTATTATGTACCTTCAACACTTTACTCGATTCTGCGTACACTCTGTATAATGCATCGCATGCTACTCTGTGTAAGAAGTTTACTTAACTCAAGAGCTACATAAAGTTCCGCGGAGTTTGCTATTTCTCAATATGAACTTTGTGCACTTTAGCGCAAACGTAACTTATCTTAAGTGGATTTTCTTGATAACTGCTTTGAAGTAGTATTTATGAAGATAGTAATAGACTGCTAATTAAAATCGTTTGTTAGTTCGTGGTTGGGAAATAGACCGAGAAAGGATCGGTGGAGAGCTTACTGTAAGAACTACTTAAATGGTTTCCGAGGCTGTTCATATTAAGTTTCAGTGTGGCACTTCATTAAGTTATGAAGATGAAATTTTAATTTTAAACTTATCGAAGACTTTGCATGCATTTAGCTACTGTGACGTAGGCATCCTCTAAGAAAGGATTTTGATCAAATCTACCCCTAAAATTTTAAATAGAGGTTGCAAGTTTGTATTAAGGTCGGTGGCAAATAACAAAAGTTATTTAGGTATATTTTTTATTACCTACTAACAACTAACTTACCAACCAAGAACTCTCTAATAATCTTACAGAATCCATCTTACACGTGTTATAGTAAGTATAAGTAATAGGAATAATTTTTGACTCTTCGCGTTTTAATAATGTAACAACATCACAAAGGTTGCGTCTCGACAGAGCTCTTAGAAACACGATTGGCTTAATAACGAAATTTAATCTAGGAATAATCCGTTTATCTTTGAACACGGATGTTTAAAAGACGTGACTTCAGGGGGCGTGTAAATCGAATCAACATTCGTCTGTACCTACAAAACACCCTTTGTCTTGGAACAGCTAATTTAGACGTCAATAATGAAATTTATGGGAAATGCCAATTTGCGTTGTTGAAACTGTACTGCTATTCATCTGAAAGGCAATTGAAAATACACACGAATATGTATTAAAGATACCACTATATGTATGTACCACTTATGGTAGTAGAAATATTTTCTATCTGCACAAACGTGCACATAACTCAGACCTTTGCTGGTTGAATGAAAAACTTTAAATCCAGCATTTAAGTTATTCATTTTTCCCAGCCCGGGCCGATCCCACGAACCGATAGCTCACGTTACTCTTAAAATGAGTCAAACATTGGATATTCATATGACTATCAGTCAGATCGGTGTGGGAGTACGTAGATCATCGAAGTATGCAATCCAATATGAGATCGCTGCGATATTTCACCCGAGCAATATAAAATAGAAAACGCATCAGCGCCCGGTCCCGATTTCCGAGCACTTTTTTCACGAAAAGCGATTTAATAAAGTCGGGCCCTCATGTTAGTTATTACATGATTTATACGGCTAAATGAAATGCCTTACACATGTGCTCCAGTTTAATAAAGCTGAAAGATGACGTGAATGTACGTAGCGTAATTGCTTAACAAATCAATTTTATCCACCTCTGGAATTATTGAAAAGGAAAATACTCGTAACGTTTGAAACGAACGAGTGAGTATAAAATCAGCCAGCTGATTAAGAAGTCAACTTTTTTAACATTCATGACGGATAAAAGTAGCATTTATTGCGTAAATAAGATAGCAACACAACTTGATATTCTAATGAAGATCTCATCGCAAACGCTTTTTGAGTAAAGCAACCTTTTACGTAACGCGAAAGCTGACATCGTCTTCGACGTGATCAGAATACTATAGTATTACGTAGACAAACTTGAGAATCTATGGGTATTTAATAATTCGCAATGGAACTTCTCTAATCTCGTATTATACCTACCTATCTTATTCCGCACTTAAGGCCCAAACTTCGCTGTGATGCCGTAATAAAGATCCTGAACTGAATTACCCTTAACGTTTTCCGTGTCGGCGTCTGTGTGTTATCACTAGTTCAGATCCCCTGGGAGTTGTATTTACACTCGCTGTGTTATTCATGAACGTTGTCTGAATAAAGATAAGCCGCGCCTAACGCCAGACCACTATCAAAACCGTTTCACGACAAAGCAAACTCTTAAAATCGGCGTCAGTAACTCGATACACATATGTTCCCTGGCCGCGCCCGAAAGTGATCAACACAGAAAATCTCCTAAAACGTTCCAAAATATCGGGCACTTTGGAAAATGTACTTTTCAGTTCCGCAAACATTATCTGATACGATAACTTCAAATTCCCAGCTACAGGTGAAAGTGGCCATGTAATCCCTAGCAAATACGTGAGCGCGTGAGGAGGGCTATACGACTCTTAGGGGGGTACTGAACGAAAAAATATTACACCGTTGGAGTTTAAGGATAACACAAAAGAACCTTTACTGGAAATCTCCGCTCTGACTGGAGTTTCTTTAAAGTTTCGCTTGCGGGTTTTTAAGAATGGAGTCGGAATCGTCGAAGCAAATTGCAGGGGCTATTTGTTTCCCTAAAATTGATGGCTCCGGTCGATCGTCGGTGACAGTGCGACGAGCGACCACGTAGTCCTGGTTATATTTGCAACGAACGGCTCGAATAAAGATGACGACATTACTGGGGGAAAAGCCGACAGGCGAGGCGACGAGGCCCTATTGACTCTGAAATGCGGAAAATGACGGAAAGGAAAAGCTCCTGCTTCGCAGACACAATTCGTTAGTAAATAACGTTTTGCGCAAATATGATTAGCGAATAGCGGGCGCGGTCGACCGTGAAATTTGTTATGGAGTGATCATAATGTTTGTTGTTTCCGCATTTAGGAGTTGAACGTCAGTATCGATCGGATAGAAATGTGAAATGATGTCGGAATTAAAGTTTCATTAATCCCCGACGAAAAAGAGGGGTATTATGAGTTTGGCCCTATGTGTGTGTATACGTAATTGTATGCGTGTGTCTGTGACATCGTAGATCCTGAACGGAAGTACCGAATTCGAAGCGGTTTTTTTTATTATGCGAAGGTTATTTAACCACGATGGTTCTTAGCTATAGCTGGTCAAAATCCCTCCAGCCTTTTACCAGATATTTTCCTGGCTCATTCGGAGGCTTTTTAACTTGAAAGTTATTGGATTTGTTGTTCATGGTAGGCCTCGTCGCAGGCAGTGTCTGGCAGTAACGAACACGTGGCGCGAGCTGAAACTCCGACAACACTCATTTATCTCGGGAGATGAGAGGCATAAGTAGCTGTAAAAGTGTGGACCGTGCGCACCCGGAATGGAGCTTGCTTTTTTCATAAATGCGGATTAATGGCGAGAGGTACGAAACTTGGAAGTTCCCGGCGTATTCTTGCGAAGAAAAATAATAACTATTGCGGTAACTCGACGCTGGCTACTTGTTTCTCTGGCCAATGAGGTTTTTATAACGTTATTCCTAGTGTGTTTGTACTTTCGCCGCGTGCCGCCTTATTTAACGAATTCCGAACGTGATAAAAGTTTGAAACAACGGCCGTAACGTAGCCTCCGACTCTAATTAGAGCACTCCCATAATCTGATTTCGTTTTTTTAATTATTCTCAACAAAACGTGCACGTTTTTAGAACAACCTTTTTTGTTTCGACGTTGGGTTTTACTTTCTCTCACTGCGAAATATTTACTTATACGCTTTAAATCATGTACCTAACGTTTAATTAAGTCGGTATTTGATAATGTTAAATGTGTTATCTGGCTTGAGTTCTGGCTATCTTAAATAAAAACGAAGTAATTAATGTAAAAATACGTGCGTAAGGAATCTTTGACGTCCTTTCCCCTAGATTGCTGTACCTCACATATCACACAGAACATATTATTTTTTCCATTAATATGTATGACTATTAACCCTAGTCACATTAGAGCGGAGTCGCAGTTTTCCCGAGCCTGCTTTAATATTTTCATCTTTATTCAAAGAGGCCTATGAATAAAACAGGGCCAAGTCAGCGCCGATATCAGAATAGAGATATGAACAGTAATACCACAAACAAGTGGATAAAATCTGTAAAAACGGATTATATAGTCACATCACGCCTACATTTCACTAGACAGACAACCAAGTCTTCAACCCAAAAGTATATTACAGAATTTGTTTCGCGTTTGCCTTTAATTATTTTAAGATCGAGATAGTAATTGCCTACGTCTGTTCGCAGTAGTTACATCGAAAATTAACTTTTATGGGTAATGAAAAACCCGAATAATGAAATAATTATTTCATAATTATGTGAGCCTACCTCATGTGTTCCATTTGTACCGATATGCCGACGTCGCAAGATGCTCCGCTGTCATAACTTTATTCATTTTGTTGTTTAAGTAAATTAAAATAGAGACCCTCTTACATTAATTTTAATTAGATTTCATTGCTGGGTACTTCACTCCGGCCATTCTTCCGAAATCAAGGCTAATTTTGTTTCGCTTTAGAAGTGTTAATCTTGTTTGTTATTTACTTAAATTGTAGGTGTGTTTACGCTTCCCCTGGAAACTTTCCTCGATCTTGTGAAATTAATAATACTCAAATTTCCGTTTAAATATTACATCAAGATTTTAATCAATACCTACTGTACGTCGTCTGTAGCTAATATTTCAATCCTGTAGTCCCTTTGTGTTCATGTTTAAAGCCACCAAAAAAAACTCAGTTTAAAATTCATTAAAAGTATAAACGAGATACTCTCATTCATCCCCCTCTCCGTAACTCTGAGGCTGGTGCGTGACCTCATAATTCCCTAACTAGGTAACTGTCATCCCGTCAGGTGGATGAAGTACCAGAACAATGAATGGGCACTTATTTTTTTACTTCTTTTCTTGTTTTTATTTTCACGCCTCTCTTTTACGCCCGTGAAGAGAAAATTTTCAAGCATCGTTTTTTTTGTTGTAGCGAGAAAGCGGTGTAATCGGTCACCCATTTTAATATTACGCATGAATGGCTACAATTGACAGTGGGTGGTAAGTTTGAATTTAAGTGGGCACTTTTTTATATATATTTTTATATGGGGCTTATATCTCCTTAGGTTTCTTTTGATGCCACTAACAGCACAGCTGCTTCTGCAGGCAACGTTCGGTACATACCTGCTAACAACTTCACTACAAAATAAAATATGTGCAGACCAAGAGTCTGCAGTTGTAGCTTACTTATATTTAAAAATAAAATAAAAACAACTTCAACAAGGTACATTTTGTCGGTGGTACAATTAATAGCACCTTATGGTGCTATTAATTATAAGGATTAGATCGGAATAAATAATAGTTTGAAATAACGACTATCCCCTTGGTGGATCACAACAAGGTGGATCAGTCCGTAATAAATCAAATGGTACTTTTTGTTGCGCATTATGTTGCAACTTTCACACATAAACATTCTTATCAAATTCAAGTGACAACTCCAAATGGTCATATCTAAACCTAAGTGAAGTGTTATCATAATATTCCGCCACAAGGGCTACGTGGCGTGTACATTTTGTACGTGAGATTACACAAAAGTAGATGTGAGGAAATGCTTTAAAACATTAGGACGACGAACGTGCTCACCATGCCTAAAGCCGGCGACAAAAAACGCCAAGCCCTCAAAGATATTTTGTAACGAATTTGTATTCTCATATTTTCAGTTCTTTCCGGCTGCGGGGTAATGTATGGGGTTTTTCAAATTAAATGTTTAATGCGCCCTAAACTAAGCGTTAGCTTGTGCTTGTTTACGCAGTCGCATTGAAATTTGCGTTCTGAGATTGGTTATACAGATTCAAATACTGCATACCCTGTATCTATCTCTATATCAGAGCTTATAGGTTTTGACGGATTCTAGAAATTTCACAGAGCCCAAAACACAATGGCACCAAACTCCTTCGCTCCTGATGTTAATTGCACGCATGGGAACTATACTACGAACTCATTAACATAATTACATTTCAAAACATAATACAGTCGCTCCCCCACTTCCTTTTGAGTGAACAAATGAAATGATCCCAATTTTATTCACGGCCCTGATGCAATAATAAGGCCACTTACAACCAAATGCATTTCAAAATTGGCAGGAGTATGACAAAGGGTGCGTTGACTCTTGTAGGTACCGATTGGAGTTTACACGTGTGAGATGCCAATACCAAAGCATCAATAGAACGGTATTGCAAATTTCCATAAAATAAAACTAAATCAGAATCTCTAAGAATACTGCAAGTATCAATCAAAAGTATGGATCGTTCGAAAATACTACCCTACTTTTTATGTAGTGTGTAATAATCAAGATCACTTATTATAGCACTTAACACCTTCGTAACGGGTTCACTACTTCATTTCGAAATACGTTTCGTCGATTTACAATTCATCGATGACAACGAATCGATGGTTCATTTGATCGAATGCTAAATAAATTCGATGAAATGAACCATCGAAAGGTATTTCGAAATGGAGTAGGAAACCCTTTCTAACAGAGTTTTGCTACGAATTAGTAGCACGCAGCATGTATAGAGCTATTGTGTATTCGGGAGATTATAGTATTTGTTTTGTCAACTGGCCAAGTAGGAAGAGGTTGGCTTGCTTATCTGTTTCTGCTGGGTCGAAGCCCCACCCCGATAAATAAGAAGTGGCTGAGTTGGGAACACAATTTAACTTGAAATAAAATTTTGTTACCCCCGCAATGAATAGGCCGTATATGGCTCGGAAGGGAAGGGCGTTTTTCCTATCTCGCGTAATATCGCTTCGGAAACACCTCGTAACTTTCCGATTCTCTGGCTTCTTTGTGCTTCTCCTGCCTAATGATGAGTACAACGCGATTACAGTTCGACTGTGTATAAGCCAGTGCCTAAAGTTGAGTCAAACATCAAAATTAACTTTTGTTATAAAAGCTCAAAAAGTTACGAAACATTAAAGTTGGACGTTAAAGCCTAGCTACATTAACTGCTGTCTATAAAATAACGTTTTAGTGTCGTCAAGTAAATGCCTAAAGTCCCTGCACTGAAGTTAGTGCGAAACAATGGAGTAACGTCGCCGATCTAGGGTTAACGTCTCCAAAAAGACTCATAACACTTTATGACTCGTAACAGTAAAATGTACCAGCTACGACTAATCAAGGTTAACACTGCGCCATCTTACGCACTTGTGATAAGGGTGATTTTGCAGCAAAATGTATAGCCTGCTGTGAAAGAGTTTGTACAAATGGCTCGCGCCAGAGGATGAGAATAAACAGAGACCAGTAAGCCTATGATGTTTATAGGGCCGCTTCCGAAACATTCCAGTCCAGTCTACCAACACACAAATTCTTGAGAGCAATAAAAAATGGCTATTATATCAAGTAATATTGAACCAAAGGAGCAATTGGGGGATTCTAAGATATTTTGTCAATACCTTGTTAGATAGGTATTAAAGCTATATTCATCGTAACATAACTATAAAAACTGTTAATTTGAAAAAAAATGACAACTAATATCTGCAAAGTCTTTTGACATCAACATCCCTTCCTACACGCTACAGTTATCTACCTAGAAAAAAAACACATTACGCTGCTATTACTATTTCGCGTTTATCCGAAATCAAGTGTTCGCGTGCAAAAATAAATCAGGCGCCGAGATCCCATCACGATTTGCAATAACGATTCACTATGAACAAACAGAGTATCGTGTAAGAGCCGATATCAATTTCAAGCAAGTTATGCGGATACGTCTTGTGCAAACACGGGGTCTTTCGCTTCGGGTACCCGGGTGGGAACGAACACCCGGTATGGCGATGTGCCGATATATTTATTTACTTGTCCATCATCAACCAAATTTGCTTTAATTTGTTATGTTAACCCTCCTTCCGCCTGTTTTCGGATATTGAGTCCGGTTGGCATACTTTTACTGGAATTGTATACCTTGAACTTACTTTGTTTACATTAGTTTTCTCAACGATTAGCTACTAACTCAAAAGCTTAAGTGTTTAAATGTTCTGATGACGTTTTCTTTCGTGATTTATCAATCTGAATCAGCTGCGATCTCTTGGAAAGGACATTCTTTGTAGATTAATGACAGTTTAGGTTTATACAAGCTTAATTCCTAAAGAAAAAGTGGTGATTATTTGACAGTTAGAACATAATTGCAATAATGAAACTTATGAGAATTTTAGTGATTGTTTTAACTTATGAGAATTTTAGTAAAAAACTATGTAACTGGTAATCGAATCTGGCACCAGCTCGTCTCGGTGCCATTAGGTTATTCGCTCTCCCCCTACAAAAGTCACATAAATAAGACAAAAGATTCCGATTGCAATTATTTTATACGGTATCTTTCGGATACACAGAGTTCGGCACTTTCGTGAATTGGATATGCGATATTGGTCGAATGCTCCCCCAGAACATAACATTATTATTTATTTGCATTCTTTCCGCTCACTTGAAATAATGTAAAGGCATCCTTATAAGTAGGTATCGTGTTGTGTATGTAAACATTATATGATATTCGAAGGCTATTCCTTCATGCTAGCCGCCCGATTTGCGGACAACATGCTTTTATATATTCTTCGCTACGCCTAATGAAGTGAGAGAAAATGATGGATGACACGAGAACAACCCCGACAGCTTTATTATATGCCACGTTCCTATACAGAAGCCTCGAAATAATTCACTATAGGAAACATATTTTTCACAAGGTCGCACTACGTTACTCCGATTTGCATGAAAAGGAAACTATGGAGTTTTCAAGAGTTGCAACATCAGCTTACCATTATTGTGTATAGAATAAATAATATGTAAGTAGGGCGAATTTTTGCCGATTCATTGTCCGTTCGGCGCTTGTTGGTTCAGAGTGTAGACCTGTGCCAAATGTCTTATTTTATATCTTTCGTTTCTTTATAGACCTACAATGGCTGTATGTACAACTCATCCGAAACAATCCGATGAAAAAGGAACTTTTAAAGTTATTTTTGGTCTGTCTTTATTATTCCTTTGTTTTAGACTACAAAGGCATGTCGAAGCGTGTAAGTCTGCCACTGCTATGTCTGATTTAACTTACTTAAGGTCCAAATCAAGGCAATCGATGCCAAAACGGTGGTTTTGATGTTTTCCTGCAATACTTTGATGATTCCATTGTGTTGGATTTCACATTAGGGCGTAGTTATCGGTAAACCATTACTCTATGGTTGTCCTATGTCATTTCCACAACTCTGCCACTATTGCTAACGTCAGTATGGTCCTTAGGGAATAGTAACCCTTCTTCGTTTAGTTCTGCTTGTCCGAGATACCAAATCTCTTTGGTCCTTATCCACACACTTAACAGCTTATATAATATCATATAAAGTGTTTATAGCTGTAATGAAAACGCACTTACTTCGTCAAAGATTTATAAATACCTGTTTAAAAGGTCTAGTAATTGAAGTGAAAACTTCTTTAGCGGCGTTGAGCACTTTTGTGGCATGGGTAGAAACTGTGAAACTCGCGTCAGGTCACGTGATGCTGATCGAAAAACCGTAAGACGGTTGTTAAGTTTTCACTTCTGCCGGCACTCCCGGAGTGCAACCCGTGTTAGTATTTTTTTTCGTAAAGGACTAAGTGTTATAGGACTTTTATGCAATAGATAATACACTAACGAAGACCAATCAAAGCATTTATCACTGATCACTAATGCAAATAACAGTTATCTTAGTACTAAACACTCCTTAAATACCGAAAATTCATCATACAATGACGGCATGTCTCCAATTGAAGCTGTTGTCATTGACAATGGAGCAAAGTACTCCGACCAACCATTTATCCGAGTAAGCATAAACCGGCCTTAATCCGCGTCAAATCTTACCGGCGCGAAAAATTAATTCCCCAAATTAAACCGTTATCTGGGACCGCGGGCTCAAAACATCTTACTCGGAGGATTGCTGTTGGTTTAATTAACGTTTCCTCGAATGTCGTCATTAAAACGCGTTGTTTGGTCGCAGTAACAATGGCGGGCGCAGCTTTGTTCTGTCCGTTGTTTAGAGTATCACCTACTGAGTCGACTCAATTTCGCGTTGGTAATTGGAGTCGCGCCGATATCCGCGTGCCACCGCTTTTGTTGTTCTGAGTTATGACTGTATTGCCAATTATGTGAGCAACGCCAACGATTAAGTTGAGTCTCAAGTGGGTTGGTGAAATTTTAGGGTCAATACCTTAAAAAATATATAGGATAATAGAATAATTCATCCTGAAACGAACTTATACGTTCCTAGATACTTAAAATTTGATTTCGTTTGTTTATTTTGACACAATGAAAACTAAAAAACAATAATATTGCTTTTGTGGACTACTCGAAGGCTTTTGACAGCCTCAAGCATAGCGCCATATTCACAGCACTGCAAAACCAAAAAATACCAGGTACTTACATTGAACTTCTCCAGCTCATATATCAGGCAAGTACCGCGGATATCAAACTGCACGCTCCCGGTCCGCCCTTCAAAATACTCAAAGACGTAAAGCAGGGAGATCCAATCTCTCCAAAGCTTTTTACCAGTACCCTGGAGGAGGTATTCAGAACCCTAGCACATACCTGGACGACTCAGGGAATCTATGTTGGCGGTAAAAAGCTAACTAACCTACGTTTTGCAGACGACATTGTCCTGTTTGCTAGCACATCCGGAGAACTGGAAACAATGCTCGAACAGCTGAGCAAGGCGAGCCTTGAAGTTGGACTTATGATGAATATGTCTAAAACGAAAGTGATGACCAACACCGCCAAGAATAGCATTACGGTCGATGGGCAGGTAATGGAGTATGTAGATGAGTATATATACTTGGGCCAGATAGTGTCCTTCGAAAACAGGCAGGGAAAAGAAATCGAGCGCCGCATCGAAAATGCCTGGAAGAGCTTCTGGTCTATGAAGGCGTATTTGAAGGGTAACCTTCCAATATCACTGAAGCAAAACCTCATCGACACTTGCATCCTGCCCATCTTAACCTTTGGGGCGCAAACTTGGTCACTGACTGAAAGTCAGAAGTCCAAACTCAAGGTCTGCCAAAGAGCAATGGAGCGGAGCATCCTGGGCATCAAAATGACTGACAGAGTTAGAAATACTACCATTCGCTTACAAACTAACGTATAGGACGTAGGCGAGAAGACTGCCAAGTTGAAGTGGGAGTAGGCCGGCCACGTGTGTAGGATGCATCCCGACAGGTGGGCCCGAATCGTTACACAGTGGGTGCCTTCGGACGGCTTTCGCCGAAGGGGAAGGCCTAGAAAGAGATGGTGCGACGATTTGACAAAATATTTAACGGATTGGCAAACTCGGGCCCTAGACAGGGATCGGTGGACAGGTTTGGGGGAGGCCTTTGCCTAGCAGTGGGATGATGTAGGCTACCAAAAAAAAAGTGTTTTGTTTCTGAGCTTTCTACTGTTTCGTCTTACGAGTAATTTCCGTTTTATTTATAATATGTCTCGCAGCGCAGTGTGCCTTAAGGCAAAGGCCTCCTCCATCATCTTCCATTGGTCTCGATCCGACGCTACTCCGAGCAAAAGGGGACCCAGAGTCAGTTTCAAATCATCTTCTCTCTTGACGGCCTCTGCTCGTGAGGCCGTTCCTGAGGTACCAGACTGTCACTCTTTTGCTCCATTTATCTTCTGTGTTTCGAAGCATGTAACCCGTCCATCTCCGCTTTGGTTGGTGTTAAAATGTTAGCTTAGTTTTATATCTTATTTCTGAATTCCTGACACTGTCCGTCAGCTTTATCCCCTGGATACTCTTCTTCATGGCTCTTTGTCATCTTGCAAGTTGATCTCTATGTTATTTCGTCAATTCTCAAACACGAAAACTAAAACAGAAGATTTTATTTTAACTTCTTGAGAAAATATTTATTGACAAGCCAAGGTGCTACATCCAATTAAGCCCGATTGATTTAGCGTTGTGCAAAGTCATGTGCTTTAATAGACAAATTGAGGGAATCAACCCACACGTGTGTAGAAGCAAGTCACTTTGTTAGGATGAACGCATGTAGGCACTTCGCATTCATGGGTACAGTCAGATCAATTGATATATGGAGGATTGTTACCTTTGAACTTCGTGACCTTTTTACAGTTGGAAAATTATTTCCATGACTTGAAAAAGAAGGGAGAATTATGTAACGCATTTCGACTGTAACTGTACTTTACCAAACAAGACGTGATTTGTACCCTGTGGCTATTTATGAATACCATCTGCATTTGTTATCAATAAAAAATTTTATAATAATCAATCAAAATGCCAGGTTAACCTACGTTAGTATGATATAATAAAGAAAGGATCTTCTATGTGACGAAAAGTACGAAAAGAATCTTGTAGGCTAGAAAATAAAATGCTTACCCATCTCTTTACGTTAAATGACTTTTAAGTAGAAAATCAAATAATTTTACTTTGTTCCAAATTAATAGCAAACAGCAGTTTTTAAATCTTTGTTCACTTTAGTTAGAAACTGGGCTTCATAAATCTTGACGTCAACAAAGTTAAAACCGAAAGTCCGCCCATTTCTTTAAAAATCCACTCCCTTCCCCTAGCAACTTTGCAAATCTTGTGTCTCAGAGCAAGCATTTTCATCTTAAAGTCCTTTAAAGGGTAAAGACGAGGCATTTTTAACTGGAGACAACCAAGGTAAGTGCTCTTAAATTAAGATATCCCTGTGGAGTATTATCGCAATGAAATAAATCATATAACGTTTTGTTTTATCTTGATCCGACAAAGTTTGGAAAACTTTGGACTATCAAAGTACCTACTTTATTTGAATCTTGTTACACGAAAAATTACACCTGCAGTCTATAAATTTAATTAAACTTTTACTCATCGTTATTCGGAAGATAAGTTTTTGCAGAGTTATTTTTTAGCTCAGTTACCCAAATAACTTTATAACCATTCACAGATTATAGTGTCGTATTTTATATAATATAAATAGTACGCTTTTTTTTCAGAAATAATAAGAGATTTTATCGTTACATAAGATAATTTTCACAAAGTGCATTTTAATGCAAATGTTGCTAGTGCCAAGACTTTCGTGAATTTAACGTTCCCTCTCTGCGTAATTAAAACATTAACACAAATAATATAACCAGTCATAAAAGGCCTTCAGTCATTACTGCACTAGTTACAAGTAACTAACACAGTATAACACGAGGCCATTAGCGCCATAACAGACACTTTGAACCTGTGATATGAGAGCCTTGTGACATAACTATTTAATCATAATGCTTTCTATAGTAATAGCTGGTAAAAAAAACAAATATCAGTACGTTGAATTCTAAGTTTTTAAAAAGTCTACGAATTCACTGTTCATTCGTACAAAAAGTTTATCCAACGCTTGAAATTTTAAGTAGAATAAAACCTATCAACCAATATTTTCATTGTGAAGTACGGGATATTTTAGGGCCGAATTTTGTCACCAAAAACAAACTGGTATTCAATGTTGTCACCGCAGTTGTATTTGCTACGAGTATTCATTCGTGGGGATTACTAGTGACGCTCGATCGACGACTGGCAGATCTGATCGATTCACATGAGACAAAAACAGAATTTATTCGGTTTTTCATATTTCTGCAGGCGTAGACTGTCTTAACTAAATATATAAAATGGAAAACTGACTGACTGACTGACTGACCAACAGACTTAGGAACTTGAAATTTTGTATCATGCTACTAAAGGAGTAGTGCAGAGGAACACTAAGGATAAAGGATTTTTGGAAATTCATTCCCAAAAGGGGGGAGAAGTTTGTATGAAAGTATGTCAGTTTTGAAGTAATAATAATAATAATAATATTTATTTTCTTCTATCACAATCACAGTAGATACATCAAATTTACATCCTATGGGTGGAATTGAATTGATTGTGAGAGAACTGGAGTCTGAACTAGGCTTGGGGGCCTGTAATACAGAGCTCCAGCACTCTCCTCACTCAATGTCGTTCGGGGCACAAAAAGAAAATCTTACATAATCTATAGAAGGTTATAAAGAAAATGAACACAATCTGGTATTTAGGTAATTTGTTAGAAATAATGAATAACGTGTTTTAGAATTACTTGAAATTTAATCTTTAAAGGGGTAAAAAAGAATGTTAAAGTTTGTAAGGAACCACGCCATTCCTTGGTCCAACTGTCTTCAAATTTTACTTACTTGACACACTGTTGTGGTACGTACACGAATTCGCAGGCGAGCCGCTAGTCCTATACAATACTTAGATACAACGTGATTATTTTTATGACTTAAGTAGTAGTAGTAGTCAACATTATAATAACGCAGCGTAGAGTCACGCGATGGCGTGCTTGATTTGAAGATTTCGGTCATTCATAAAAGCTCGAGTCAGCACAAAGCCATTTGTCGCTGCCTCAACACAAAACAAGTTTACTTAACAACGTTTTTAACTCGGAAATGTCATTATCGTATTAGGTAGCCATTTGTCCACTTTTTGTCTGAATCTAGGTCAAGTGTTTACTAGCTGGTCTATTTCTTATTGATTCAATGGACGAATGCAACCTTAATCTTGTCTCCTTGTTACATTACTTAACCATTCAGAATCTTATGTTTACGTATAAAAGTCCTTAATTTTGTTGTTTCTTCAATTGAAGGCGTGTAGACTCATTCCTGGCCTGAAATGTTTCGTACATTTCATACCCAGAAAGAAACAACTAAATTCCGAAGAAACTTGTCGTCAAAACAAGAAATACAATGGTTTAAATAAAGGAATAAGGAAGGGATGGAGCGGGCTTATCTCCCTGATTGCTGTGGTATCGGAGCGGCGAGTAAGCCCATCTGGCTTATGACGTACGCAAGTAAATCTAAAGTTATCTGATACGGGGAAGCACAATATGACCTAATTCTGCGTTCGGCTTAGGGTGAACTTTCTTTAAACGTCTTCAAGCCTTTTTGTCCTACGCTATTACATTTATAACATGAACTTGCAAAAGCAAATTATGTCAAGGTTTCTGAAAAAAACATTTATTTACTAGAATTGAAGAAGATTTTTACCCAAAGCATTTTACCTACATCCTAAGATTCCTGTGTGTGTTGGCAAAGAACCTTTTGTTTTTATCTTATTTGAGTATGCTGCATTTTCCTATATCAGATATCAAGATAAGATTACGAAGCTATTTTCCCATTTTGTAATCGAATCACATTCTCGCTTGCCCCTCCAAGTCAAGTGGATTACTTTAACCCATAATAACCCTTCTGAGGTCATATACGATTTCGTAAGTCGCAGATCATGTAAGGAACTCATATAGAGGATTACCATGCGTCATAAGATTGACAGGGAATTGGAAGGGCCAGAAACCCTTACTTAAAGTTGACCTCAACCGAAGGATCAAGTGTAACGTATCTTGTGATAAAGTTTCAATATTAATTTAGATTGGAATTAAGGATAATATTAAAGGCAAATGCTTTAAGATGGATGACTTTGTTTTTTTTTAAACTGTTGTTGAATATTCTCGATAAAGTATTGAAAGGAAATATCTGAATAAAGTGTGTCAGAGTCTCTATAAAGCCTTGTCATCTATTACTCCAGTCAGCGAGTGGTGTTTTGTTTTATCTTTACTCGTACAAAGCCTTCGACGTTGCGGTTTGATGACTTACGACATTATCTACTTGAATGCCTGCCAAAATCAATTCAATGGCAATTTTACGTGATTATTTTTTGTGCCGCTTAACATTAGACGTCATTATGTAAGTGACTAACAATCTATTTACCGCTGCATTAAAAATGTCAAAGGTGTCACACAAACTTGATAAGTTAATTACAAACTTCATGACTAATGTACTGACTTGCAATAGGCGCCACATCAATCCACTATAATTGCCTTTCTACGTATTTATTTTTACCTAATATTGCTTAGGGTAGCCTGTAGCCAGCGCCAAACGGTACCTTTACTTTTTCTGTGCAAGTGAAATGTGATTTACAATACACTTTCCACTTGCAATATTTCACAGATCATTGAACACGATAATAGTTACTATTTACTAATCCACACCCGAAGAAAGTTTTCCCTGCAGGTAAAAAATATTTTTACTTCTAACTTTCTCTGCCCAGGTGACGCCGTTATTTTTATGAAGTAAATCAAGATTTTATATCGATTCTTTAGTAGAACTTGAATTGAACTGAAAATCAAACAAATTTTCCATCATCATAATTGTAATTGTAATTATAATTCTCGCTTAAGCGAGAATTAAAAAATAAAAAGGCATACCAATTGTACTCTACATGGACAACATGTGTATTACAGTTAAAATTTGCAGAGTTTAGATTTTTTTCTATAAGTATTACTTCATTGAGAGTTATTGCTAGCAGCACTTGTTAGCTTTAATGTTTCTTTTAAAACTTTTTCACCAGGGTTTAAACAAAACAATCTCTTTCTCCAATTTATGCTAATGAAGTCGTCATATCAACATCTCAATTGTCGGCTCAAGGAGACAGTGCATGCATGCACCGGTCCCTAAAATAAACAGACAGCAGGATCCAATTGCTTGATTGTTCGCATGACTATGTAAATTATGTTACTATAGCAAGTTACCTACATAGGAATTTCGTTATCATTGCATATATTCGCAATAATTTGAACCGTCTCCGGGAGCGTGGGCTTGAGCAACAGTCGTAGCTAAGGTTTATGCAGATGTAGAGTAAGTGGAAGAGACATTATGGTAGTTACACATAGAGAATAGATATAAGACCAGGTGACTGTCACCGCAGTTTTTAGCAGACTTTAGCAAATATAATTATAAAACTGATGTTTGCAACTGACAAAAGGTTTTGGAGCTAGTTGAATATTTCGCAAATCTTTACATTTCGGTATTACTATGGCTGTATCCGAGAACAATTTGCATGAATTTATCTATTATCACATTTACAAGCATAAGTACATCATAATACTTTTGATTAGGTAAATCAAAACTCCTTACATATACATTAACTTATTACTCGATTGAGTTAAGTATATGGTGTATTTTATCTTATTCCGTAAAATACTCGTCTTTCTATAACCTCTACACGATCGTAAGAGACGCTCCAGATGCAACCCTGATCCTGATGACGATCAGACATGAGGAGTCCCAGAGAGAGAGAGAGAGATTATTTTAGTTTTTGGTAATACACTAGGTGTGTCGAAATGTATAAATTCAATACTTAGGAAATAAATACCTGCCACATCCAGCGTACCTAGCTCACGTTTGCAAAGTAGGCGGTATATTTACTGCTTGCGCACCTGAGATAAGTTAATATCGCGGCGCTGCGCGGCCTCCCACCGTTTTATTCAGAGTAATTGTTCTATAACACCCTTCTCTACTCTATTATTCGATGAAGTGTAAAGGGCGGTAGATTTATAGGGCAAGTTGGAGCCACTCGAGCGTACCTACAACATTATTACACGTGATACTATCAGTTTAATTGCTTTTCGTGTGCTCCGAACAATTTTAATTATCCAACTGATCGAAGGCCGGCAGAGATACGAGTAGTACTTACGTGGGCTGAATTTTTCCGAATCAATGCCGCTTACCTAGAAAATAAAGAAAGATCTGATTAATTCGCTGTGAAAGGGACCTTACAAACGAGATTAAAATTTCTTAAACAAAACGGCACTAATATTTTGCTTGCGAAAGCCTGAGTAACCACCAATCTCGGAAAAATACAGCCTTTCTTATATTCCACAAAATAATATTGCACTAAAATATTTAATTAGCTGATATAAGCTACTAACAGAAATGGGGTTAAGAAAAAAGAAAGTACTTATCATTAAAACTATAATCAAAAGTTTTTCAAACCAAAACTTTTTCCAACTTTCTCTTCGCAAATGTCCCAAGTTCTTATCACAATTGGGTTGTCGGCGTAAATCCATAAAATTAATACAAAATTAAACAAAAGTACAACTGATAAAACTCTTGCCGTATATTAGTCCCCGTGGGCGCGGTCTCATTCCCAACTTCGGGCCGTAAAAGTTAAAGGGCACATTAGGCCAAGTAATAAGCGAGCAAAACGCACCCCTAAATTGGACCGGCTAGTCCGGCTTGATCTATTCTATCTCAATTTGGGTACGGACTAGAGCTGGGATCGCGACTCGACACGAAGCGACAGTTTCTTTCAAACGTACAAAGCGTAGTATATTTTAAGGACTAGTAAAAGAGGCCCGCGGCCTCTCTAAGAATGTTGACTGCCAAACAGGCTGTACCAATGTCTTGGCGGCGGAGCGGTTACATAATGGGCTGGAACCCCAATGGACATAGGCTCGACTCCATCGTCTGACAGTTTTTTTTACTGCAATTATATTCTCTTACCGTTGACTGCCTAAACAACCTGTTAACATTGGCTACCGTAGTTGATGTGGACGGTTGGATGGATAAATGCAAGCGTGGGGATGGGTGGGATAAATGCAAATGCGATCTTGTAAAATATTGTGGATATTAAAAGGAAAAGGGTTCAAAAATAAAAATTAAATAAAATGTCTACAGTTCACGTAAACCAGTATTATAAAGTTAAGAAACAAATATTATAGTGGATGTCAGGAGTTTCGAGGTCAAACGGTTAGGAACTAAGTGCATCCTTCTGCTTGCAGAAATGAGCTTTGACCTCTGACCGGTGACTGAATTGATGTCGAATTTGTTAATCAGAAACCATAAAGACATAAAAAAATATAGTTATTTACATTAAATGCGCAACAAAATAAGACTATCGTATAAACAGTTTCCAATTTCTAGTAAATTGGAGAGTCTTAATAGTAAACGGTTACTCTTACACGGAAAAGGAGGGGCTCATGATTTGATATAGAGCAATTTCGTATCCGCAAATAGTACTAGAGCGATACCTACCTATTGCCTACTCGAGACCCCAAGCCTACTCGCAAAGGATAAACTGTGTTACAGAATTCAAGAATCGACTTAGGACAAGATAAACTTAATAACCCAGCTATCTAGTCGCGTGGGCGTACTTCAGAATCTAGAGGTAAATATAAATAAAAGAAAACTTGTTTGACTTAACGTACAATTGAGTAGAACCAATTTACAAAGAGATTTCAATCTACGGTGTTATTCACAAAGACTAAATTGTAAGTGATATAACAACATTATTTATTTACTGACTCAATTTGTAGCAAATAGATTTAGGATTAGACTTTGATCTGTCTAGAAACTACGAGTAACAGATAGCAATTCGGTTTTAGATCAAGATCGGCCTCCAATGTTGATAATAACTTAATTATTTCCTATATCGAGCTGACGATTGCTTAATGAGAGCTTTGACTGGTCTATGTTTTTCCAATGCCTATAATTGATGAGTTTTAATGTATCTTTTTTTCCAAGTTGAAATACAGTCTACAAATAAATTCAATCTCAATTAAAAACGTCATTATATCCCACTTTTACTCTCTGTACCATAGTTCTAGTGTAATACTCGTATGTACATAGCTAAGAAGATATAAGACACATAATTTTTTTCATCACAAAATACTGATGATTCAAGACGAATTACATTTTTAATAAGTTATGGATTAAAATTTGTATATGGACTAGGGGCCAATAAATCTTAAGTTTCGCCGATGTACTCGTAGGAGTGCGACGCCTACTGATTTAAACTTAGACTAAAGTGCGAGTGGGTTGCTCAAGATAAGGTTGTCGCTCTGCACATTTTATGTATTTTAATCACATGGATCTGTAAAATGCTTAGGTAAAACATTTCTAAGAAAACTCTCTGTTCCTAGTTAATAAAACATTAGTCATTTACAAAGTCCGACTATCATCAACTTTTATACTTAGGGGCTGTTCTACTGCATTGCTAACTATTTCAGCAATACACTCACAAAGAACACAAGTATCCATATACCATACTAACAAACTTTTTTTCGACTTTTGGTATCCTGCCTCATGCCTTTTGCCAGCCCTACCGATATCTAGACATTAGATCATTATTACCTGTCCCACATTGGCTGCAGTCAGACGCAGTGTTGAAATCCTGCGGTTAGCTGCAGGTCCCACAACTTACCGTTACACCCACTACTCTATTTTGCTCTGCGTCTGTGATTTGCAGCTCATTTCATTGCTATAAAACGGTAGTTGTGGAATGCGGTTTGTTTGAATTTGAAATTAACTAGCTTTCTTGCACTTCCTTTCGGTTTTGCTATAAGAAAAGATGTGTAAGAATGGAGTGTTACAAATACACGAAACAGTATTTGTTGACCATTGCCAAATTAACACACAGTGGTCATAACAAATGAGGTCTGCCGGAGTTAATTTAAGAAACATAAATATCAATCAACAAAAGTGTTGAATCAATTAGTTTATATTCATAGATCTAAACAAAATTAAGAAACTAATTAGTGAGATTGACATAATTTTCAACTTTCAAATTAAAGGCGTTCTGCAGCCTTATTTTAATAAAACATTATTTAACTTTTTGAATTTCCAATGAACCTTATCAAACTAAATGACTTGAATGGGCCATATTAACATAATTAGACATAAATTCGAATTCTGAAAGTGCCAATGACGTTAGACTAGTTCGGGTTTGGTCGCTATTAAGTGATCATGAATTAGCTATGAATCTAAATCATCTGTCACACACGACGGAGAAAATTTCGTAATGTTGCCAGCTTCCGGCGAAAGATAATGTGACCGGTAACAGAAATTCGTCTTGCCTAAACCAGTCGGTTGTGTGGCCATAAGCGCCTAGATATAGGAAAGTGGACGGATTGCATTTTTGTCGTTTTCACTCTTAAGTCACTTTCACTGAAAGCCGTCATAGAGCTCGTAAAATCGTAGGAAGTCGGAACTGATCTGGATTAACGAGTGCAGGTGTGCGTCGTAGATTAACAAGCTTTGATTTCCAACGAGGTTCATTTATGTTAACGGTCCGATTTAAGGGGCAACACATGGTTACAGAGCAATGCTAATTATATGTACTGACTGCCTCGATAAATGACTGCCTCGTTGGTGTAGTGGTTCAGTTTCTGCTTTGCATCCGAGAGGTCCTGGCTTCAAATCCCAGGTCGAGTCAAAATTGTTTCTGAGATTTTCTGTCATGAATTCCTCATTTGGAGTCGGGAAGTTGGTGGTGTTACGCCCCCGTGCCTCGAAAAGCCCGTTAAGCCGTTGGTCCTGCGCCTGATCTCTCTCCGGTCATGGCGGATTACCGTCTCACCGAACTTTAAGAGTGATGGAACAGTGAGTGCACCTGTGTATTGCGCTCACACTTGTGCTCTATAATATTTCCTGCGTCGTTGGCTGGTCTCTGTTGAGATTGGCCGCCGTGGTCGAAATCGACCAGGAGTACTATTATTATTATTATACTTTATTTAAACATTTTCTTAGGGTTGATTTTTACAATATAATTATAAAAGTAAAATATAAAATTATACGAATCATAAAAATATTATAAAAACCTAACCCTAGCAAGCTGCCAGCAGCGGGGCAGGGCTCAAGCTACCGACAGTTAAGGCTACAGAGAGAGAAACCTCCGGACGATGCGCGCCGTGTCCAAAAGTACTGCCTTCTGCATTTGACCCTTGACCCAACCATCCAGCGAGAGCCTCTTAAGGTGTTGATCGAGGCTCTTCGCTATTAAACCGTTCACAGACACGACTATCGGGACAATGATCGTCGAATCCACATCCCAACATGGCGGTCACCTCGTGGGCCAAGTCAAGGTACTTGCTAAGCTTGTCCTTCTCAGCCTTCACGAGGTTTTCGTCATGCGGAATGGTGATATCGACGAGCATCGCTTGACGTATCGATCGATCTATTACCACGATATCAGGCTTATTGGCTACAATAGTCCTGTCCGTGATAACAGATCGATCCCAATAGAGCGTGGCATGACTATTTTCGAGGACCGGCACAGGCATGTACTTATAGTACGGCACCTCAGAATCCACAAGACCATATCGAAGAGCAAGTTGCTGGTGAATAATCCTGGCTACTAGGTTATGTCTATGCAAATACTCACCATTAGCCAGATGAGAACAACCAGAGGTAATATGTCTGAGTGACTCTCCGGGACGGCGGCATGCTCGCTCTATTATTATTATTGTTATGTATATAAAAAAAAACATCAATTAAAGCTCTACAGTAGGTACTTTATCTGTACCCTGTACTTTGCTGTACCGTTCGAATCCGATGATCGCAGACACTATCTATATTTTATTGATGAGATAATTAATAAAATATTAAAGTTATATATAGTAAGCTATTGATGCGTATTTACCTTGTTGTTAGTCATGTTGTTGAAGTTTAAAAACCATGAACAGAACTGCCTGTAGAATCGAAACCTCTTGACAATGACAAGATCGTTTCTTTTGAACATTGTAGATAAAAAATGATCTGATATTATACTGGATTCCATTATCTGTCTGATGCTGAAGCCTCGTCAGATAAAGTTGGTACAGTCTAGCGTTTGAACAGCGATATGAAGCCAATAAATCTTCTCCCGATAGACTTCAAAAGTTGTAGTTAAGTACTTAGATACTCTGTGGCTGTTTTCTGAACGGAAGTTACCGGTCTAATAAAGATAATTAATGAACACTTGTTTAACAAA
Organism: Pyrausta despicata; assembly: GCA_963921415.1. NCBI lineage: Eukaryota > Metazoa > Arthropoda > Insecta > Lepidoptera > Crambidae > Pyrausta > Pyrausta despicata. Next base: position 9,465,045 of record OY992853.1, read on the forward strand.
ATGCTTACATTTATAGCCGTTCGGATTAAATAAATTTTACGATAAGTATCTATTCGTCGCCTTTATTTACAAACAGACGTATCTAACAGCCAAGGTCTTCATTTTACGATAGGTTATTTTATTGAACAATACAAGTAGACAAACAGAAGCATTATATTGCAACAGACGTCGTAAAACTCACAATTGATGTTGTTACTCTTAAGAATTTTATTACGAAATGCACTAAGAGCAAACCCTGCCTATGCCGTGGAACCAGTTACAAAACAAATGTCAACTGCAGTATCACGTGACATCATACAGACAGAACTCAGCAGTCTTAGTTTAAACAAGGGAATGACATTTTTTAGAGTATGGTAAAAATAAAACAATTTAACACTTGTGTACTTTAGTTCGATTAACTTAAAATTCGATTAAGTAAGGTAAAAATCAGGACCAAATTAACATTTTAAAAAATTCACTCCATTTTTGTAGCTTTGTAACCATTTCATCTACTAATCAGTAAATCTTTAAATACCACCAATAATAACATGATAAGTAAGCATTTGGTGCCCACTTACTATCAAATGCCTATTACATTAACACAATATGTTTATTAGCCATAAAGCATTAGATTGCTTAATATTATTTAGCAATATTATTAAGGTTCGCAAAATACATTTGTAACTAGCTACTTAGGGAGGCCATAAAAGTTGCATCAGTGTTAATACGTTAGCACGATGAGTCGAAAAGCCCTGAAAGCTTTTGGCAAAGTAGGCCGGGCTAATGTTTTGTCCATTATGAACTCTCCGGTCCCGGGGGAAGAAAAAATATAAATTAAAACACCACCGTGCACACTAAACCCTCTATATTTATCTCTCACAAATATAGTAGGATTTCCGCGCGAATTCCACCGCAGTGCGATACGCTTGAATAAGCCTCAACGCTAAATGGTTGTGGCTATGTAATAGCTACGTAAATAGAATTCGTGGGCCTGAAAAATTTACTTCATTTAAACTAGGCTTGCTGTATTGTATTTATATAAGGTTTATTGCTCTGCAAAACTTTTTATAAAAGGTGGGTTCACTTTTATGTTACAAACACGATGTTGGAGATCGGGGTGGCAAGTGTTGAATGATAAGATAGTTTTGTTATAGTTTAAAATCCACGTTTAATAAATTGTTTACAAATGTTAATGTTATGTTGTTAAATGTTATGAGTACGCGCCCGGTCGCGATGGCTCCGTGTTTCGCACTAAATCAGGTGAATTAGGTAAAATAATGCATCGCGAACGGGTGCGCTGACGACACGTGTTCGGTAATATAATACCGAACATCTTGCGGAGGGGCAAAAGAAAAGAAAAGAAAAGAAAGAAAACTTAAGAGTCATCTAAATTGTTCATTACATGTTGTCACTAAACGATATTTTTCTTAACACTGGGGTTGTACCCTTGTCTTTAAATTCGCGCGCATTCACTATTTCACATTGATTACACTGATCACTAGTCGCGTTGCCTGGGCGCGGCCGAGAGCCTGAGCTAGGCTCTGCCGCTTCCTCCCCGGCCGCCTCGGTTGTTGCTGCAGCTGTCGCCGAAGATGTAGAGTCCCGCTGTTGGTGGCTACAGTTGCCACGCCGACGATATAAGACGACAATACCAACTATAACTACGATGATCCATAATCCCCATATTGCGGAGTAGTGGTGAAGGTCATGAGCAGAAAGGTTACTGACCAACCCCTCGTTTTGCTTCATTGCTTCTATGTTTTGTTTTAGATTGTGGAGTTCATGAGTAAGATCTGTTTCAGTAGTTGTTTCTGCAATGTTTTGAGCCTTTTCGTCCTTGAATGTGATATTTATGACATTGTTTATGGGAGCGATCACTGGTATATCTAAGCTTGTTGTAAGTTGGAGTTGATTTTCTCGTTGTTTGTGAGTGTAAATAGTAAAGTTCTCTGTTTTTACTATACAGTTATTGTCTATGTTGATAATGTTGGTTTTGGACAGCTGGTGGGCGGTAACTTGGTCGTTACAGATTGTTCGTACCTGACAGTAATCACAACAAAAGAATAGGTATTGGTTAACTTTTGATAAACTTATCCATTGATTCTGACAAACAGTAGTGGTGGTTCTACAGTGGTTAGTCTCATCTTTGACACATAAATCCTTATCGGATCTGATCTTGAAGATGGGTGTCTTTAGTTGACATAAGAACGTTGTTTCATCACGTTGCACACAATGTTCAAGTTCTGACGACACAACTGGTAAGTATGAATCTTTCTGTAAGTTCATTGCTATGTAATGTTCAATTGGAACCAGGGTGACCATATTCTTTCCAGCCTGATGTGGGACTCGATGAATATTATAAAGTTCGTAATTATCTCTGCTAGTCAGCGGAATTCTTATCTCAAATATTAAATATTGATGCGTTAGCTTGGCCTTAACTTGTAACAGCTTGTATAGCTGGTGCAAATCTGTTTGTATGTTATCGATTGGCAGAGTGAGATCTTTCAACTGAGTAGAGATAATGCTCAGCTGATTTTGTAATTGTTCGGGACTAATTAGATGAATGTTAATCTTTCCGTTGTAAACATTTGTTATTGTGTCTAACAACGAATCTTGTATATTTTTTAGTTGTATCAGCAAGTTGTTAGCTGCCATAGCAGATAAAGTAAATTCGGTCATGTATTCCACTTCGTTCACTTTCGTCTCTAAAATGTTAGTAGTCTTATCCAACTTCAGTAAATGTGAGTTTATAATTTTATGTTGCTTTTGTATCATTGTCTCTGTTCTTTTCAGCAAATTGTATTCAGCCTCCACTACAGACGTTTGGTTTCTCCATAGTAGCGCCAGGTGTTTCTGATTATCTCTCAAAGTCGTAATGTCTTGTTGATACTGTTCCGCGAATCGGTCGTCCAATACGCCGAAGAGACTGTTCGCTAGATACCCGACACCGTTGATAAGGCCGCGGCGCTTACGGGCACGAGCGTCTATGTGTTGATTCAGCAAATTTCGATTGTTGTGTTTTATTTCATTGTAGGCATGATCTAATTGCAGCATGAGGATATTACAATGAGTTGCTTGATTTATTACTTGACAAATTGTTTTCAAATGATCATAATATTGTTCATATGCATTTGTTCCTTCCCAATAGGGCTGCATGTTATAATAAGCCACTACTTTCCACTCATCACGGATTAATTGCATGTTGCTAATTTTATCAAAATAAAGAGCCTGTTTTTCATTTAATGATGTTGTTTGGAAACATTGGGCGGGTACGAACATGTTTAGAATAGCGATGCACATGAACATCATGGTTGTTAGACTCGACTTGTTCACACGTCTGCCGCTTGGAAACCCTTTCTTAGGTTGTGTTTCAGGAGGCAATGTTTCTGATTTATGTTTCAGAGGAAGCAGCGAAAGTTTTACAACTGGCCTTTTCACCATCCCGTTTTTGGTTTTCACAGTGACCACCCTCACATAGCCGTCTGCACCAGGATGTACTTCGATCACTCGACCCATCGCCCACTTTCCAGCCGGGAGGTTGTCCTCGTGTATTACCACCATATCTCCTACCTCGATGTTTTGTTGAGGGTTTTGCCACTTTCTCCTTGCTGACAATTGACTCAAATATTCTGATTTCCATCTCTTCCAGATATCTTGAAACACCTTTTGTGTTAAATACCAACGTGTTCGCGCATCTTCTTCTGTTTCCATTACAGTTACTCCTGACCTTCCTGTCAAAAAGTGTGCCGGTGTAAGAAAGTCTAAATCGTCAATGTTTTCAGTCAATGGACATAGAGGTCTCGAATTTAGACAGGCCTCTATCTGAGTAAGAATGGTACTGTACTCTTCAAATGTTAACTTCTGATCGCCTACTACCCTTCTTAAATTATGTTTTAAACTACGCACAGCACGTTCCCAAATACCTCCAGCGCTTGGCCAGGCCGGGGCGTTAAAATGCCACTCTATCTTCATTTCTGTTACTTCAGACAAGAAGCTGTTGTTGAAAATCTGTTGAAGTTGTTCCCATTGACCTTTCAAGACTCTGTCAGCACCGACGAAGTTAGTACCATTGTCACTATAAATGTGACTCGGCGTGCCTCGGCGGGCAGACATGCGGCGTAAAGCTGCCAGGAACGCCGAAGTGCTTAATTCGGACACTAACTCTATGTGCACTGCTTTCGTGACCATGCAGATGAAAATGGCCACATATCCCTTCGTTGTTCTTGCTCCTCTTCCCTTGTTCAGCTTTACATCTACAAATCCAGTGTAGTCCACGCCCGTATGGTAGAATGGACTAGCAGTGTTACACCGAGCAGCAGGTAGGTCACCCATTAACTGTTCTTGTGTCTTTCCATCTTGTTTTCGACATGTGACACATTGTCTCAACTGCTTCTTAACTGCATTGCTCCCTCCGATGATCCAGTACTCCTGCCTCAGAGTGGCTAAGGTAAGCCTGGGACCACCATGGAATGTTAACTTATGCGCCTGGTCAATTAATAAGCTTGCCAGACGAGAATCGCTTGGAATGATTTTTGGATGTTTCATCTCGAGGCCAATAGACGCCTGTGATAGCCGACCGCCGACTCGCAAGATGTTACTGTGATCAATAAATGGATTTAAAGGTAACAATTTACTTTTAGATTCAACTTTTCCATGCTTACGTAAGTCATTTATTTCCGTTCCATATACAGCTGTTTGAGTGCATTTAATAATCGTCAATTTTGCATTTCGCAGTTCTTGTAATGTGAGATAGCTCGGCTTGTGTGTGTGTTTAGGTGTAAATGCCCTTTGTATCCACGCGACAATTCGTGTTATTTTGTTGAATGAACTAAATTTATTTAGTAGGTTTTCGATCACGTTTTCGTTTTCTATCTGTTGTACAGCGCAGGACTGGTTAACTCTTTGTTCTTCATTTGTCTCAAATTTTTGTTTTGAAACTTGTTCATGTTCAAATGTTGTTAGCCACGACGGAGCCGACCACCATAAAGAATGTTCCTTTAATTGACTTGGAAACAAGCCTCGACTGGCCACATCTGCCGGGTTTTCATCTGTTTTTATGTAACTCCACTTTTGTTCAGGCAATACCTCTGTAATTTTTTGTACTCTGTTCGCCACGAAGGGCTTCCACCGACTTGGTTCTCCTCTCAGCCACCCTAGAACGACTTGGGAGTCCGTCCAACCGTAACTTTCAATGTTTTGGTGTTCAAGGGCTTGCGTAATTTTGTTTAATAATTTTGTTAGTAAATGAGCGCCACATAACTCCAGTTTAGGTAATGTTAAGACTTTCTTAATTGGCACAACCTTTGATTTAGCTGCCACAAGCACGATCTGTGTATGTTTTTTCACATGAGCATATACTACGCACCCGTATGCTTCAAGCGACGCGTCACAGAACCCGTGTAGTTCGATGACGTCACAATTGTTACTCTGTATCCATCGCTGAATTTTAAAACTGTTTATTATGTTATTTAATTCGCCTCGTAACTTTGACCATTCCTTGTTGATGTCTTGTGACACTTCCTCATCCCATTGAGTGTTTGTTTTCCAGACCCTTTGAAACAATAACTTCATTTTCGTGGTTATTGGTACGAGCCATCCCAAAGGATCGAAGATTTTAGAGATCTCAGAAAGTAATACACGCTTAGTAAGCTTTGAGGTTTGTTCGGGTAGTTCGTACTTGAATGTGAATTCATCATCGAGAGGGCTCCAGCACAGCCCTAGCGTTTTCGATGTGTTTTCTGTTTTAACATTGAATATGAAGTTATTTTCCACCCTTTGATCGGCAGAAATGTTCGATAGTAATTCAGGTTTGTTGGTCGCCCATTTCCTCAAGTTAAACCCACCTCTTTTAAGAAGTTTATCGAGATCTTCAACTATTCGTTTTCCCTCGGTTAAGGAGTGTGCTCCATGCACAAGGTCGTCGATATAAAAGGACTGTTCGAGAACCTTTGCTGCGTCGGGGTATCTGTTACGTTCATCAGAAGCTAATTTTTTCAGTGTCATCAAGGCCAAAAAAGGTGCTGATTTTGTGCCATATGTTACGGTTAATAGTTTAAATGTTTGTACGGGTACTTCAAATGATTCTCTCCACACAATTTTTTGTAAATGTTGATCGTCTATGTTAACTAATATCTGCCGGTACATTTTCTCAATATCAGCTGTAAATGCATACTTGTATTTTCTCCATTTAAGTAGTAAAGATTGTAAGTCTTGTTGCAAATTAGGCCCTTTGTACATAAGATCGTTAAGCGATTTTCCTGAAGATGTTTTCGAGGAGGCGTTAAACACTACTCGGTATTTTGTTGTTGTTGACTCAGCGCGTTCTACGCCGTGATGAGGTAAGTAGCACTCTACTGACGAACTCTTATTGTTGTCAAGTTTCATATGATTTAACTCTTCATATTCTTTCATAAATGTTTTGTATGATTTGGCCAATTTTTCTTGTTTCTGAAATTTACTTTCTAAATTTTGAAATTGCGCTAATGCCTTTTGTTTTGAGGCGCCTAACTGTTCTTCAAAATTCGGTTTCATTGGTAGTCGTACCACATATTTACCCTCTTCGTTTCTTGTTGTTGTTTTTTCAAAGTACTCTATACAGTGAATATCTTCTGAGCTCATATCTACATCCTCTGTTATCTCCTCCATCTCCCAAAATTGTTGTATATCTTGTATGTTATTAATTATGACATTGCACTGAAATGTTTGTGCACTTCCGCATAGCAGCCAACCTAGTTGCGTCTGTTGCGCGATTGGTTGTGTTGCGTCATCTCCTTTAATTATTCCCCCTAAGACAATGTTAGCATAGACATCTGCACCAAGAAGAAGGTCGACGGGGCGACTTCTGTAAAACTCGGGATCCGCCAGGTTAATGTTTTCTATGTTAGACCAAGATGGCTTCGCAAATGTTTTGTTAGGCAAATTTTTTACAAGGTTATTCATGATGAATACTGTTGCGTTACTGGTGTAGCTGTTAAACATCGAAGCGAATGTTATGTCAATTTTTCCCTTGCAGTTGCTTTCTCTCTGACCGACGCCGAAGATTACACCTTTACACGTCGTTCGTTTCAAACCTAATATTTGAGCCCCCTTTTCTGTTATGATAGATATTTGAGAGCCTTGGTCTATCAAAGCCCTCATGTTGTGAAATGTTCCGTCTGCTTTCAATACCTTTAGTTGAGCTGTTGCTAACAGAACTTCCGAATAGTCATTCTGAGAACTATGTGAGTTCGAAGTGACATTTTTAGATAATGTGGCTTCTGATTTTAATTTGGATTGTTCTATGGCATCATGAATTAAGGTGTTATGCTTGCCAGGGCATTTGCGGCATGATTTCGTCGAATTACATTGTTGGCCATTGTGCGAAAATAAGCAATTTACGCAAATACCTAGTCTATTTATCGTCCTCAGCTTGTTTTCGTTCGACATTTGCAATTATAAATGCCATGTTCGTGTTTGCATAGCGGGCAAGTGTAACCCGAAGCATGAAAAGTTTTCGCAATTAGGTTTCCGGTATTTACTCGATAGGTACGGTTAAAAGGTTGTTTTTTCGTATTCGATGATGTATTATGTTGAAATCCTGATTGAAAATTACTTGATTTTTGGGGAATTATTTCTTGTTTGCGTCGAGATGATGTTTCAAGAATAGTAAACTTGCTCTCAAGAAAGTCTAAAAGTTCTTGTAGGACAGGTAAAGCCCTTGGGTTCTTAACAGATTCTAAGTAGCTTGCATATGTTTCACTATCCAGCTTCTGCGACAATATATGTACAATGATTGGATCCCACGCAGCTGTTTCCACACCCAGGTTGCTGATGGCATGAAGTGTTTCGATGGTAACATCGTGCATCTTCTTAATGTGAGATAACGAAGATTGTTGCATTGTAGGGAGGCTGAATAATACGTTTATATGTGAAGTAAAAATAAGTCTTTCATTGTTGTAACGGTGATTAAGTATATCCCAGGATGGTAAATAGTTATCCGAAGATATTGACAGATGTTGAATTAATTTCTCCGCTTCACCTCTAAGTTTACTTTTTAAATACTGCATTTTCTGAGCCAGTGATAATGATGGATTTTTATGAATTGCCTCGTTGAATAAATCTTTGAAGGACACCCACTGTGTGTAGCTGCCGCTGAACACGGGGATGTCACATGTTGGGGTTGACTTTTCTCTATGTGAGACTGACCACATCTTCTTGTTAATCTCTTTTTTCAGCATGTTATACTGTTTTTCACTTTTAGTGAATTTTGCTTCGTACTCCAAGTTGTTGCCATTTAACTCGCTATCGATATCCCAATGTAAACAGTCTATTGCTGCCCAGCGCAAGTCTAATCGTTTAAGAGTGTCCTCAAACTCCCACTTGTCTGTTATCTGCTCCAGGTTTATGTTGGACACCGTTCTCTCAAAAGCTTTAAAGTTACCAAACTGTTTGCGTAGTGTTTCGTCTAATCTACTGTACGATCCATGTTCACTTTTTTGTTGTTTGAACCCTGATTCTTGCCCCATTCCTGTTTTCAAAGTTGACCCATATTCACTTGTTTGTTGCTTAGACCCAGTTCCTTGTTCTATTTCTACTGTTTTCGAAGTTGATGGTTGTTGACCTTGAAATTGTTGGTACTCGGCATTTATAAGGTTTTTATACTGCGTATAGATGTCTTTTATCGCTTCGTAATGTTTGTTTGCAAAATATGGATCTGTTTGACTGATGTTCGATAGTAGTTGGTCGTGGTTGAATTGGAATTCATTCCACATTTCTTCTAGCTTGTTCCACCGCCTCTTAAAATACTCCGTGTTGTTTTTCCTGTCAGCGCCATCCTTCTTATAGTTCTTGTAATCACGTTCTATTTCTTCGGACACTTGATACTGCGCTTCCAAAGTAACCATGTTGATTGTTGATGTTAAGAGTAGAGAAATATAAAATGGACAGATCTTACTTGTGTTCCAGCATACAAACTGCTGCCGAGCTGCTGCACGAACTCCTGCCCGAGCTGCTGCTGTTAATGTTGATGTTATCCAACACTGCAATCCTTTCACTCAATGTTCTGCTAGTTCATACACCTCACTTGTCGACACTAAAACGTTTGTTTCACTACCAACGCGCGAGGCCCATTTCGAAGGACCATATGTTGGAGATCGGGGTGGCAAGTGTTGAATGATAAGATAGTTTTGTTATAGTTTAAAATCCACGTTTAATAAATTGTTTACAAATGTTAATGTTATGTTGTTAAATGTTATGAGTACGCGCCCGGTCGCGATGGCTCCGTGTTTCGCACTAAATCAGGTGAATTAGGTAAAATAATGCATCGCGAACGGGTGCGCTGACGACACGTGTTCGGTAATATAATACCGAACACACGATGCCGTTATGAACAACTGTAAATTATAATTAATTTTATGTCGTAGGCCCTGAGGTCTGAGGCTGTTGCTATCATAACGACCAATCAATTTCATGAAAGGTTAGTTAAAAGTATTGAGAGAATTTCTTCTTATTGATAAATCATCAACCACAGCCTACCCCAAGGCCAACCATGATTATGAAAGGATCAATCGCGAAAATATAGCTTAAAGGTATAGATAGGGGACTAATAACGCGGCATTTGCCCTGTGCCTTATGGTAGGTTCCGGGCCATTGCACACCCCAGGTGATAAAGACGGTGAAGGCGTTAAATACGATTAAGGCTCCCTAATGGGACCGCCCCAATAACACCCGATACTCTCACTCTTATCACACTTCGACCCAATTTCCTCAATTACCAGGATCAAGGAGAAGTAATGAAATGAAAGTAATCATTATCTCATTCGTTTATTCTTTTTCGCACGCCTCCGTTGCCGGCGGCTCCTTTAAATAAAGCATTAAAAGACTGCGAGGATTATCACACAATTTATTCAGGTGCTTAATTTGAGCGGCTATCCCACTTTGGGTACAATTTATTTTTATTTCACTTAAATGTAAAGGCTCGAGGATCGTAGAGATTTGGCGTCCGTCTTCATTATAAGGCTTTCCATAATCATATTACTGCGAGTATGCGTAACCGAAATCAGTATATTATTTTAATTACGGCTGCCCCGTGTTTGAAATTTTGTTAGACGCTGACGATAAACTTCAACGTGTTATATTTGTGCATCGGCCAGCAAACTGAAGCGCAGTCCCGTCTCACACCGGCGAGGAAGTTTCAACAATTATGAAACTGCAAATACGTATTAGATTGAACACATTTGGTGTGCAGTCATTAAAGTGCGATCATGGTCGTGCGCGCGTACTAGCGGATTGCACTCATCCGAATAGCGGGCAGTCCAATCGAAACTTTTGATTAAAATCAAGCAAACCCGTAGTGCACCGATTCGAACTGATGCGGATATCTTTATTTGAACTCTGTATGTTATGTTCCGATTGGGAAACTCGGATTGAACACGATGTTTACACAATCGATTGACCGTGCATTCCTGTGGTTTCGATTTTTGCTGTTTCAAAATCTTTATTTATTTTTGCACCACTGTTTGATACTTTCTTGAAAATCTTTTGGTATTTAGAAGATCATAGTTTATCGATCCCCAGAAACAGATTTACATTTTGATCGATAAATGTGAGAGCCTTTATTTAATTTATACCTTATTAAATTACTAACGTTCTAAAAGGTCTCGATTCGAAGTCGTGTTTTACGAGCCACGTTTTGCAGTTTTTTGCTCGTATTTTATTTCAAAGCGCAACTTGTGGGCCGTGACTGGCTTAGCCTCTTTTGTCCAAGGCTGAAAATACGTTCGCCCGTTCCCGTATACTGCCTATTTCCATTCTAAAATTTTGTATCTATTTAAATTAAAATTCTATCCAGTTCCGTAAACAAGCACCTAAAATTTTCATAACGTTCGCTTAACTTATTTTCACGAACGTTCTTTGTCATTTGTCTGCGAAATGATTAAGCAATGGATTAGAACAAGATTGATCATCGTTGAAATCCACTCAAAATAACTGTAAACCTTTCTTGGGCGGGTTGACTCGAATTGTGTATATTAATATTCATTGCTCATTGTAAAACAAAACGTAGCATTCCAATTATCCCCCTCGAGGGCGAAAGGTGTTAGGTTAAGGGGACGTCAAAATGCCACATGCAAAAATCATTTAAATACACGGCGGAACCGGCGAAGCGCGAGGTGCCTTTAGGAATTAATAGGATTAATATAAGGGTAGCAAGGGGTACAGTGTATTTCAGACAGATTTAAGACAAAGACTCCGTTTGAAACGGGGATTAAACGAAAATCCTTCAATGTCGATCTAAGTAATCTGCTTGGTAATGCAATATCAATACTGCAGGCGGTCTCACAATTTCAACAATCGCTAAAAGCAAAAAGCATGGAATGAGACTTCTGCAATGTAAGTTGTCTGTTGGGAAAATAGTAGGGTGGTAGATATGTTTTTACTACGGCAGTAGGCATTATGGCTACCCAATAGAAGGGTTGAACCCGCGGTAGTAGCACGAGGTTTCATGTTCGGACGTGGCTGGCCTCTGATGCGGAAACTCCATTAATGGCCACAAATTTAGTGCTGTTCGGCGACTTTAGATCGATTCTGGATGGAAATTAGATTCGATTCCATGTTCCGAGCTTCGGTAAACATACCCGTAAAATTTGGGAGCACTAATTGATGGTGATGCATAGATCGGTGTATGCGTTTCGGTCCGTAATCCAACACGAGGCACAGAGTTAATATGTTTAATTACTAGAAATTTTGTGTTACATTTTCTTTATTCTTTATTGTGCGAAAATAAACCTACCAAAGTTTTATTTACGTGTTTGTTATGTCTATGTTTACACCGACTAAAGCTTACCTCCATTAGATTTAGTTTCATTTGACATTAACTGTTCACTTATTTTACTTTTCAGTACTTTAAATATGGATAAGGATTCATAAATGCCATTTAAACACTAGGGAGCAAAAGCTTTTACTTCATTGAAATTGATTCATGCATTATCTTTATCTTTCGTGAGTATCGTTTAATATTTTAAGTCGATTTCTCCGAATCTTAATGAGATATTAAATGTCAATTTCAGTTTGAATTTACATAAAGCTTTAATGAGCATTACTTGGGCCAAGGGAATTAAAGTGTTAAGGGTGATTCAACGTATAACCTACCTAGACTTATCTAAGTACCTACTTAGATAGTTTCAAAGGTTATGTTAGGAGTCAACGTTCTGCAATTGCCACGAGTGAAAGGCAGATTGGTGTTTAAATTGTCACTGTCGCGGACATTGCTAATTACTGAAAAGCATGAAAGCAATAATTCTAAGAAATAAGAATACATTTTGCCTTCAAAAGGAACATTTCATAAACTAAACAAATTGGATTCGAATAATTTACAGTTCAAGACGTAGCCTACTTTAAGTATGTAGATAAATCATTAGTCACCTTTTCATATTTTCCAGCTACGGACAATAAGGATTTCTATCCCGATTTGCCTTGAGGCTTTGTTTACAAAGGTCAACACTGTAAGGTCCACCTTCATACCATTAAGTCTAAGACCCATCTTCACCAGGTGAAAGTGTCGGGCGAAACTAGTATATAAAGTAATGAAACTTAGAAGCGAAGCGAAAAAAGAATCACAATTAAGCCTAAATTATTCTCACTATAATGCACTGCGTGAGTTGCAAAATGGTCGCACATGTTTTCTCATGGGTATAATATAAAAGCGGCCCGCCCGCGACTTCGTCCGCGCAAACATGTTCAAGTTCGAACAAATTTGAGAATTTTGCCGACGTCTACTCGCCGAGGCCTCCAACGGTCCCTGAATCATTATTTTAGGCATCGCGGTGCAACCTGTGACAATAGGATAGATCTTACAGCAATAATATATAGAGATATTATTAATCTTAGCTTTTAACCTATAAAATAAGTTTAAGTAGATCTATTAAATTTTAGCCTTATATATCTTAGTTGTTTCGTAAAAATTGTGTTTTGTATTATCCGTATATATTTTGCTTAGATTCCCGCTTAATGTTAATTAAATGTTCCTTTCAGCGAAGGTTGTGTGGAACAGATCGCTACAAGCGATAAGACCGCCTAAATTGTACATCTTTATTTGTTAAACTTGTCTGTATTTTTTGATTTGTGTTGTACAATAAAGTGTTAATCTATCTCATCATCATCATATCAGCCTGTTACAGTCCACTGCTGGCCATAGGCCTCCCATAAGGAGCGCCACAGCGCACGATCTCCTGCCCTTTGCATCCAGTCACTACCAGCTGCCTTTTTCAGGTCGTCTGTCCATCTAGCCGGGGGGCGTCCCACACTACGTTTACCTAAGCGTGGTCTCCATTCAAGAACCTTCCTGCTCCACCTCTCGTCGGTTCTGCGACAGACATGGCCAGCCCACTGCCACTTCATCTATCTACCTATCTATAAATGGAAGTAAGTCTACCTACTTCTTAAAGCGGACTTCAATACCTTGAAGGCATTTGCCTTAAAATAAGTGTCTGACAAGATGGTCACCAACTTTCTTGTCGGCTACGCGAAATAAGGTAACCTATCTCAAGTAGTGGAATAAATGAATTTAAATGTCCGTTTGCTTTCTCCTTGTTCGCTACCGTACTGGGATTTCCTGCATCACATTTGCAATCGATTCTGTTTCCTAAAACAAATCTGTAGCATCAAAGTGATTGGTAGACGTGAAAGGTCGTTTGTTACGTTCAAAAATTATCTTAAGAAGAAGAATATTGATCATCAACAAAGTCTAAGACTCACTTACATTTTTGTTGCCTTCTCTATAAATTTAGAAAGCGCTCAGGCCTATGGCAAGAGCCCGAGCCCTGCTTAATGATATCTTTTTTTTTCTGTCAGATAGGTAGGATGACAAGTTCAGTCATCAATAGGCGGTGTATAAGGTTTATAACTTGGGTTTATTTTGTGATAGTTTTCTAAATTTATCTTTACGACTCATTAGGTATTGAATTAATCAGTGACTGGGCATAAACTGACTACATGCGATCGTTTTGTTTATCTTCATACCAGAACTGCCTGATAACGGCGATCATACAAAAATTTTACCACTTTTGTGCATAAAATTTTTCTTCAGATTTTAGTGATTATTTAAATACCTATGTTATGAAAGATTACTCATCGTTGCTGTCAGTGAAAGCAGTGGACGGTTTAGTACCAGTTAGCACCACGTGCTAACTCAACACTTTCTCATTGCACAACTAATCGGCTATCGTACAATACCAATGCAGCTGATCAGAGACTAATAAACTGGTTTGGTGGATATGGCCTTAAGATGTGTAAGATGCCAACATGGTTATAAAACATATACTTAAGTTTCTCTTACAGTAATGGAGGCACGATCTGCTATATAGGAATATTTTTTACGACATGGGTATGCATAGTCTAGTCATATACATCTCTAGTAAATAACTGAATGCCAACAAAGCAATGGTTTAGTCAGAAAAGTTCACGAACCAAATAGAAAACCCTGTTGCAAAATGAAATAGCCAACTTGTCATGTTTTATCAACCCTAAAACGATTCCAACTGCAGTTCTTTTGTATTGAAGCAATTTCGTCCGGTCCAAAAGTCAAGATATTTTATTTGCATTCGCGAACACAAAATGCTTCAGGGAATTTTCGTGGCTGACAGTAAACGTCTCGGGAAGATATTTTGCTGGAAGCAAGAGCAAAGTTAACTTTCAAAATCAACATAATAACCCGGGACTCATAAACTTGAATACTTACTAAGCTACCTACATTGTAACTCTAGTTTTATACTTTACAACTTTGTCTTCATGAGTAGTTTTCAAGTACCGAAAAAAGGGATAAACTATTTAGTTTTGATACTTTCTGTAAAAGAAGAAAAACATTTATAACAAGCGAAGTTGTGAGTAACGATAACGTGCGAAACTTAATATCAACTCGTCAAACAATTTCCCACAGGACTTCTGGGGTTTTTCTATGTAATGATAATATTTCTCGGAAATATAAGTTTAGATCTGACCCAAGTTCCAACGCGAGATTTATGGTACCGACACGGAAGGTGGAAGGAATATATTGATAAGTGGGTGCCACGCAGAAGGATGTATGTATTGATAGCTTGCAGGTGTACAAACGTTGGGAACAATCTTGGGACCGATCGAGCCTGAATAGGGAAACTACCAACTTAGATTACCTATATGAAATTAAATTATGATAATGAAAGTACCTGATTACCCATATCTCATTAAAACAAGCCTCTCCCGGTGAAGTACGAAAGATTTAAAAAAAATACAAGCACATTTCGAAAACTCTGACAACGTGACATGTACGAAAAAGACCTTAGGGCATTTATAATGATAACTCGATGCCTCATCTTACTATTAAATGTAAAAAGCGAACAAAAAGCAATTAACTACATAAGTATTATTATTAAGCAAGATCTCTATTACCGCTTATAACACATCTGTCGGCAATTTGTCCGTCACTTTTGTGCATGATTTCGGCATAACCGAGTCTCATGTCACGACACAGCCATGACCTTTTGCAGGGCAGGTGGTAAGAATGAATCAAGGACTTTGCGAGACGTGATACGAATGCATCACGTATATTTTTACGCGACTTCTTCTCGCTAAGATCTACAGTAGGTCTCCTGAAAAACTAAGTACAGCCAACTTATTAGGCTACCCATTTTTGTCGTCTGTATCATAAGCGCATAAGATACTACAGTTTTTGCTGGCCACTGTACTTTAATGAAGATCTCAGCTAAACATAACCGCTGCTTTTAGATAAGAGATTTGTTTTCCCCGATTTGGACATATAACATTGTTCCTTGTTAAAAACTTTCAATGACTTTCAATTTGTTTCAGGTTCATTCAGTTTAGTACACTAAATGTAGCCTTTGAACAAAACAAATCAGCTCACAAGGTATAAGATTTAAATAGAATCGCAGCTAAATAGCTAGCGTAAATAAATAACGACTGCGAAGTCTATTGTAGCAGGAATCGCAATTTGACAAATCTAAATTAGAACATTGTATTCTAAAGCGAATAAAGCGCAGGTCAGCAGAGTTAAGGTCAACCTTGTACTATTATCGAATCTTTACCTAACGATACGATCGTAACAACGTAATTCGTGCATCATCTGAATACAATATTCTCGTAAGACTCCCAGAAATTAATCGCTTCGTTAAGTTCATTAAAAATATTATTTTTATGCTGCAAAAATTCATATCAAGCACTCACGATAATGTAGGAGGAGTAAATAACTTACTACAGAAATAATCTATCTAGCTTTAAAAACGTGCACTCCCAAAAATTATATGCTTGTAATGTGGTCAGTCTTGCTGGAGTCCTGTCCGGCTCACCAAATACACTTCGACTTTACCAAATACTACTTCGGGGAGTGTGCTCATGAGCTCCATATGCTAATTCCACCAAGTCCATTCTACCAGAGGGCCACCAGACGTACGGCGGGTTACCATCCATACTTGGTTGATATACCTACTATACGCACTAAGCGCTTCGCTTCATCCTTTATAATGCGCACAGCCAAGGAATGGAATGCGCTTCCGCCGACGGTGTTCCCTCTTTCTTATTACTTGAGCTCATTCAAAGCGAAAATAAATAGGCACCTTCTGGGTAAGCTCGCTACATCGTCGACATCTTCTTTACCTCCTAGAGGGAGAATGATGTCAAGAGCGAACCCATATTGATATAAAAAAAATAAAAAAAAATACCAATCGGTAAAAAGTTAACAACTTGTATAATAGAATAGAATAGAAAATCATTTATTCATACAAGTAGCAGGTTACATAAGTACAAATATCACAAAACATTACACTTTTTACAGATATGTACAATATAAAAAGTAATCCTACATTTACCTACTACGTTATTCACATTTTAAAATGTAAGTCTTGCATAATTTTAAGTACATAAGCGCTCCAGCCCAGCACAGGTTTTGGTAGTAAAATATGTAAGCAATCACGTTGTTTCTCGTTATTGCTAGAAATACCTGACAAAGGTTTCGTACAATAAAGGTGAGGATGTTGAGCTCGGTAAAATTGACTCCCTTAAATAGAAATAGAGATTTTAGAGGCCCCTGTAAATATATTGCATCTTGTTTTAATTAAGTATGCCGCAAACTCGGAAACTTATAACCAATGTCTATTTTAAAAGGATGTTTGAATTTATCTGCAAATAATTGATGTTAAAATATGGACATTATAAAAACTTAAGTTTAATCTACATTACTACAGTAATAATAATAATAATAATAATAATAAGTGTTTATTCCCAAAGAAACCCTTAAGTGTATAACATTTTTCCGGCGGTCTCTGCACTAAGCCATTGCTTGTATTGCAGAGGCCAAGAAGAGTTGATAGGTGACAATACATATTAATATTATTTTAGAATTAACAATGGAGAATAATTTAAAGAAATAATTATAATGATTAAACTAATGATGATAATTTTATTTAAGTGTGTGTGTGTGTGTGTGTGTGTGTGTGTGTGAGAGAGTGTGTGTGTGAACGTGTGTTTTTTCTAAGAAAAAGCTATTGTGTTTATGATGTCCTCAGATTCGAGGTAATCAAGTTCCAGAAGCCATGACTCGATCAATTGTTTAGCTTTGTGTATAGTTAGAGTTTTGATATTTACTTTACGGCATATAACATTATAGATGTGCGGAAGTAGGAAATGAGGGTGATGACTAGCAAATGTGCTGTTAATAATAGGGGTCGGAACTTGGTAAACCCTTTTCTTTAATAGTATTTCGTAGTTTTCAGACTTCAAGGTAATACTATGCATAGCTGTTGCGGCTCGTAAGATGTAAAGCTGCCGAACTCTTAAAACTTTACTTTCTTTATAGAGTTGGTCTGTGTTGAATTGGAACGGTTTGTTTAGCATTGTCTTCAGTACAGCGCGTTGAGCTCTCTCCAGCTCTAATAACACAGTTTTGGCTGCTCCCCCCCAAACCTTGCAAACTATGCAGTACATTAATAGAGATTGGCAAAGAGACTTGTATACTAGGAAAATCATGTCATTATGTGCAGAATGTCTTAAAAAATTCATAATGTAAATACATTTTCGGATACGTGCGGATAGACTACCAATGTGTTGTTTGTAGGATAAATGTTCGTCGATATGTATTCCAAGATATTTGATGTGGTCGGTTCTGTTGATTGGCTCACAGTTACAAGAAGGATTTGATCGGTTTTGATAACAGTCGTGTACTATTAGAGATAGGGTTTTTGGAGGTTCTGAAGTTTTGGTTTTATGGAATGCTATGTATTTCGTTTTACTTTTGTTAAGAGTTAACAGATTTCTTTTTAACCAATCAGTAACTTTAGACATTCCTTTTTCAGCAATTGTATAGCAATTGTATGCACTTCTTCCCAAGATGAACCCTGAAACAGTAAAACAGTGTCATCTGCATAGCATATCGTATCTGTGTTTTTAAGCGAAATATTTATGATGTCCGACATATATACTAAAAATAGGGTAGGCCCCAATACGCTGCCTTGAGGTACTCCAAAACCTATCGGAAGCTGATCGCTGATATGCTGACCAATACGTACACATTGCGATCGGTTCGTCAAATAGCTTCGAAACCAATCGAGTGTTATTCCCCTGACACCTAGGTGGTCGAGTTTTTGAAGCAGGATAGGGATTGATACGGTATCAAAGGCTTTGGCTAGGTCTACAAATACGCCTATGCATCGCCTATTTTTGTCAAGTGCCGTGGACAGCGTATGGCTCAAAATAGTAACGGCGTCTTCAGTAGATTTGCCACGACGGAACCCGAATTGCCGCTCAGGAATGATATTGTGTTCTTCAAGGTAAGAGACTAATCTTACAGTAAATCAATATATGGCTAGACTTTATCATTAAATCAAAATAAGATGCTGCTACCCATTCATAATTCTTAAAAACGCTAATTCTAATAAGTATTATAGATATGTTCGCATGAATATCATCGTTATCTTAGCCAAGCTTTCGGTGAGCGTCAAGGCTTCTGCAATTTGTATGACTCCTATTATGTATGACCTCATCACTCACTAAAATAGCGCGGCTCGTAGCTAATGGAATGTTAATTGGAATTTTACAATTTAAAACCTTGTAAAATTGGTGTTATTATATAATCAACGCTGACATTTGACTCCGACTATGAATAGTAAGTAGTTTTTGAAGTTATGTTTGTTGCAGCAGAAATACACATTTAAGTACCGAGCGAATCTTGTTATTGTCCGATTGAATTACCATCCCATGTTTAGTTTAATTAATGTTTTCTCGATTTATTAAGATCTTTATATCTTAACTCTATGTCTAACTCAAATCTCCGAACCCATACGTTCATAAATTGCATCAATAACTTACCACGATGATAGTTGTTACAATGCAAAAAAGGAAACAAAATATTACTTACTTTCCCAAAAACCCAGTAACCAGAAAAACGCATCAGCATTTTGTGTGCAGCAAAAACATTATTTTAGCATTTAGCCGCGATGCGAACGATACAAAAACGCGTCACTTTTACAATCGTCACATTTATTTCTAATCAAACACACATTTCCGATTCGATTCGTCACGTCGGATCCGCGCCGGAGAAGAAAGCCACACCTGCCTCGCTCTGTTGCGTTTACTCAAGCGTTCGAGCCAAGTGAAAACGTCCGTTTTCACGGTCAATTGCCATAAAGCAGCCGGTCGGCTTATGCGGCAAACGCAGCGGGTGCGGACCCAACATCCACATTGATTACGGTAATGTTGCAACTTCAGCTTTCGAACTGATAGATCGTCTAGAGACAGTTTTCACGAAACTGATACGAGAAAGATGTAAAAAAAAGCTTAATGGATAAAATGTGTTCAATATCAGGATGACTCATGTAACTTAAAAGTGGGATTGAAGTCTACTGTTGAAGTCAGTGCCCTTTATTGACATTTTGCACCAAAGTTTCAGTAGTAAAATGTTACAAAGATGCAATTTACAATCTGCTGCGTGATTTCTGCACAAAACAATGTGGTCCTTTAGATAAACGAACGGAAGACATTTTCATTGATAAAACTGTGTTGAAAACAATGAAGTTGATAGTTTGTTATATTAATTTAATCACTTGCTGGATTAAGTGTTTCTACTTCACCGACGCTTGGATTGCTTAAAACGTAGAGGCTCTAAAGTGGCGATTAAATCAATGACCCCTTCAAGCGTTTTATTGGATTTTCCCAATTTGAGTGAGTTATTTCTAAATCCCGGGGGTTATTCATCCATTTAGCAGAACCGGTATTATCGTCAAAATATTACTAGAAGGATATGAAATTACTGAAATTAATGACTGTCTTCTTGACCTCAGTGACCGAACTGGCAATTTATAGAGAAGATTTATGTTCAATAGCAAATATTAAGAAACTAGTTTCGGTGATAACAGTTAGGAATCGTTTAGGGGTCATGAGGCTAACAACAATGCTTATTCAACCATTGATTGTAAGGCCAAGATTACACACATGGTTTTAACCGAACTTAAATCGAACTTCACCGAACTGATAATAGAACGAAACAAATTTTAAAATAAATGGAGTATATTAGATAATTAATTAAAAATCCTTGGATTGTCTATTTTTAATTAATTTTCAAACCGGTTTTTAATTTAATTTGCCAACATCAAAATAATAAGAAAATGTTGTTCTGACTGAAAGTACGTTTATGGCCATAAAACTGCGCTTATGGTGTTTTTTTTCTATTATAAGATTGAGTGAAAGTAACTAACATTGACATACCTGTTTATACTTGACTACCTAGTAATTTGCCCAGGTAAATAATAGACAACCCAACGGCTGCACGTCTATAGGTTTTCTACTTTCAGTCTGGACAAAATTGTCATATTATTTTGATGTTGGTAAATTAAATGACGACCGCTTGGTGCAGTGGTCTACATGTCGTGGTGTCGCGGGTTCGATCGCCGCTCACTACAAGCATATGTGTGCATGAACACGTGTGTTTGTTCTGGTCTGGGTGTTGTTAAAAAAGGATTTGAGTATGTTTATCCGTTGTCTAGTGCCCATAACACAAGACTCGTAGCTTAATTTGGTACTAAAGAATTGGTGTGATTGTTGTGAAATATTTCTATTTATGTTGCAAAATTTAAAAACATTTAAAAATAGTCTATCCATGATTTTTAAGCAAACCCATTTTTAATATATTATCTAATATACTAAATTTATTTTCAAATATTTTTCATTCTATTATCAGGTCGGTGAAGGTCGTCTTAAGTTCCTATCTTATACTCTGTTTAAGCTTCTCTGAAATATAAGTAGCACGGCGAAACATGCTGTTCTTTCTTGTTTAAGAACCGTATTTTTGTGGGAATAATGCACTGTCCATGTACTGTAACAAAGCATTAACTTTTTTGACGATCTCGCTACTTCTTCATTGTGATTTGTAATATCCTCTTCATCCTTCGAGTTTACACCAGGAGTCAATATCAAATAATATCCAATATCCCTTATCATAATATTTCTAGTATAATAATCAGCCCAAAAACTGAGTACTGACCTATTAAAGAATACCAAAATTTAGTCTTATATTCTTTTTATATATATTTGATTCCAAATTACCAAAGTAGGTACCTAATTCATAGTATGTTCCTCCCCTTATCATTTATTTGCAATTCATTAATGTGTAGTCGGAGTAACGGTTCCAAACATGGCGAATACCGGCACGTCCGCTAACGGTCAACGCGCGGTCGCGTCTGTTGCTCTACTCTGGCGTTCATCTAAGATGCTCTCCGGATTTTCGATAACTCCATCCTGCTTACTCAAACACACATCTCATGAGCAAGAAAGACGTGTTAGATGTCTTGAAATGAAAACATCTTTCCAAAATAAGGACATTTCTCGCTTGACACGCGTCCGGCGGAATTTAATAACTCCACCACGTCATTTCATGCGACGCTCGTTTGTTTTTTGTGTCTGACATATTGACAATGACGGTAATGGTATGTGACTGCAGTGGCCTCGGTAAATAAAAGTAGATTGCTTGTAAATACCTAATCGGTAGAATATTTGGACGTAAAAATAATGTTCGAACCTATAATACAAGTTGGGTATTGAAACAGTGACTTCTACCCCATATTATAAAGGACACGTTAGGAAACTTGGAAACTTGTCCTGTGAGTCACAGGCTGTGACTGTCCTCCCCGTCAAACATACTGGTAAATAACCGGATAGCCTTTTGCTATCCGGTTATTTACCAGTATATTTGACGATATTTTTATCGTGTAACAGCTTTAGTTGCAAACTTGGTAATAGCTTTCAATTCGATAAAATGTATTTTGGGATATGCTAAATTTGAATTATAATTTAACAAGTTAACACTCAAGAGTGTCGCAATCAATTTTTTGTTAAAATAAATGAGATATCTAAGGTGTTTAATGGATTTAAAAAATAATCATCATTTTTATTTCCGACAAGAAGAGTATTGTTTTCCTCGCTTCTTACAAGTTGATAATAGCCGCAACCGAAATGTTTTTTAGCTTCATATTTTGCGACTAACGAACGTTGTTTCAAATCATTTGGATTTTTACGACGAGTGTTCATACATAGTTAGTTCATTCGATTACCTATCTGTAAATTAAAACGACGCCAAGCACTATGCGGAAAATATTATACTGTATGTCAATTCGATAAATAGCAATGTTTAAACAGATCCGGTTTTTGTAAAAAAATCCTTTGTATTTTTTTCCAGTCAGATATAAACTAGTATAACCCAAATTAAATATTACCTTTTTATCAACCTGAATTGGCTACCGGTTCCAAAAGAGTATTAAGTTTGTAATGTCAATGGAGGTGCTTGTGGCGCAATGGTTGCAGGGCTTTGGTAATGATACCAAAAGTTAAGCAACCTACTTTACTTTTGGTATCATTACCTCCTCCTCATGTTCGGGATGGGTGACCATTCTGACCATAAAAGTGACGTCTATTTACAAGCATCTACGTGCTTCAGAAGGCACTTTAAGCTGTTGGTCCCGGTTAATATCGATAGTCAGTTTATTATATTAGTCGTTAAACCTGGTCAGAGGCTCGGGCGCTATACAAATAACATCTGACAGTAAGGTTGGTCACTTACCTTACACACACCCCTACACCAATCCGTACTGAGCCCGCGTGGTGGTGGAGTATGGCTCGCACCACCTCATAGTTGAGGTGAGGCCTGTGCCCAGCAGTGGGACGTATACAGGCTAATGATGAATGGCAATGCATAAGAAGTCTTACAATCGTAAATTATGGTTTCTATTACGTAAGCAAAGGCAATAAAAACACCGATGGATGGCGTAAACTCCAGTCTCGGGTGATGACTATCATCATAGTCATTAGGTAGAGCTTTCTGCATGAATGATTAGGTAGGTATTACGTGTTGCAAAAATTGCACACTTTCGAAAATGACATTCAAGACAAAGACTCTACAATAGTATCAGTTTTATTAAATCCTACGAACAAATATAAATCAAAGATTTTTTTAACATTAGACGACCACTTTGGTGTAATGGTCAAAAGGTTGACTATTAACCAAGAGGTCGCAGGTTCGATCCCCGCACTGTACAAACATTTGAGTGCATGAACATGTCTGTTTGTACTGGTCTGGGTGATATATGTATTTATTTTAGTTTATTTGTTATACCACTGCTGATTCTGAAATCTGTAAAACAAGTGCTTAAGCTACTCACCGCGGAGTCAAATCAATGTATGTTGTCGTATATTTATTTATTTAACATTGATACCAGGGAGGTGTTTTTTTTACAGAAAACTCCATGCATGCTTCCACAGAAGCGCAGCGTATTCGTGAAAAATGTTAGCTGTCAAAGTTGTAAGCTTGTTATTTAACACTACAGCAAGCCTCTGCCTCGTTTACTATTTGACGAAGCCCTTGACATTTGCAGTGGCTACCAGCTTTTATTACAATTAACTTATTGGATGTGTAGTCAGTGCCTTATATACCATATATAATTTAGGCAACCAATTGTACACGTTTGTGGCTAACTCATTGATTTAGTGATTACATGCATTATGCGAGTAGAGGGATATGCTAAATGTATTGGTTAATCAGCGCCGTGATTAGTGCTCAGTCTGATTGTCTGTCTGACATTAACGCATTGGTAACCTCCTTGTTCTCAATCACATTACCAATTACTAATGTAAGTAACTTAGTGCAGTGGACCTAGCTTGGCCTTACAAATAAATTCTGTAAATGGGAAAATAAGTTGACACACAAACCCTTACTAGCACCATAGCACCAAGCCGATTTATGTTACTACTTACTAGATTTAAATCGCGTTCTGTCACTGTCAATTTCTTTAAAAACGTTAGAGACAACACGTTTATAATATAAAAATAAATCGCAAAATGTGTTGGTAAGCGCATAACTCAAGAACGCCTGGACCAATTTGGCCAATTCTTTTTTTAAGATATTCCTTAAAGTACGAAGATCGTTCTTACAAAGAGAAAATAAAAAGCAGGAACACGTCTGCGGGGTCCGCTTGTTAAAAACAAAAATAAAGTAATAAAGATAAATCGGCATGGTGCAAGAGGGCCGTAGACTTAATGTTATAATTAAGTAATGCGTTACACAAATCTCAGATATCAAAAAGATTTTGCATACAGAAAGTGAACATCTTCTTTCTAGATTACTATTACTTATCAGTTACCGATTAGTTCAGCGTCTTTAAATTTTTCTTACTGCCTTAACACTTAACCCCTGTCGTGACTGGCTCCACGAGACTGATCGATAAAAACCGATTCGTGCCAATTTGATTACAAACTTGTTCGCAAGAGTTAGCCACGGTCGATGACAAAAGTCACGCTCCCGACCCGCAGTCATCACTTGCGCTTTCAATATTTACGCCATAAGCGATATTTTTAGTTATTCTTACATCAACAGTCGTAATCGTTGATTATATTAAGCACTATTACACACCGTTGCAATGGAACTAATTTTACGTAACCGGTAACGCTGTATTTTACAGACACACAAAATAATTTACACGAAAATAATTGTAGTTTAATTTAACAAACAAAATGTATTTGGATAGGGAATGGAATTGATTTTAAATAATTCCTGAATTGGTAACCGTTCGTTAAACGCTGTTAAATTTTGATTGGAATTGCGATTCAATTACAAATGTTAACACAATTATTAGGTTTCGGTACGATGATTGTTGGATTGCCGAGTTACAAATAATGTAAATTATAAATTTAAATAATAATAAATAATAATATATCCTGATGAATGATATGGCAAATATTTATTTATTATCAAACTTTCTGAATCTTATTATTTATTTGGCTTAAGTTTCATAACAGGTTGGTAAATCTGTAGGAAAGTAGACGATGCTATAATTTGGTTGCTCGACTCGCCTTTTTATTTCATTTTAAGCCACAGCAGTGTTTTATTTCGCAAGTTCTTAAGAACGTTATTATATTCTGATTCCATCGCACCGCAGCCAGTTAAGAACAAACTTAAAATTCTCCTGCATTACCAACTTAGAGCATTAGTCCGGAAAAAGTTTCTTCCCATAAAGGATTAGCGTTGGGACAGACACGTAGAGGTACTAAGTTTTTTGAACGCCCGACAATGAAAGGGTTAAATTAAATTTCTCAACTGACTACCCCGGCATTAGTATTCGATCCTTTTCCGACCTAATTTGTTTAAAAACTCTGCACACTTTACATTTTAATGTAAGCAGGTGTTAATTAGAATTTTGACATTCCTTGACTGTCCTAAATGGATCTATGAATTATTTTACTAGATTTTAGCGTTAGTTAGAAATATAAAACTTCAAAATAAAAAGACCGAGCAGTTTAGCTAGTTGGTTACCAGCTAATTGAAACTCATTAAGTGTTTCATGAAAGCTGCAATTTCATATAAAGTTTAATTCTACGTTAATGACAACGGTTATATTTTAAGCCTAATCCGGCAGGTGGTAGGAAAACCTACCTGCCTATACCTATTACAAAATAATACTTCACTATGTTACATGTGCTCCACAATCGTTTCTATACACATGCACAAATATCGCAAAATAGAATACTGATATAAGTATTCACCTAGAATACTCAAATAACATCTCACCGCGTCATACGTTTATTATAGTTGATATCTAACGATATTTTTCACGACGCCGCCTATACGTGTCTGAAATGACTAAGCAAGTAATACGGCCACAGAATAAATAGAAACAGAAGTAATAATTGAGACACAAGTTCGTTAATAGGGCGTGTTTTGCTGGCGTACGGCCGAAGGCACACCTAATGTATGCGAGTCAGAATCTCGCAGAACAATCGAACTCATCGGAAGAGGTTCCGGAGTCGATAAGTTCGGCTGGCTGTCACACCGTTAACGCTATTTCACAAAAATAGCATGGTTAATGTTGCAGTTGCGCAGTTCTCCCGTTAGAGCGCAGCACTAGCGTACAGAGTCATCTTACTTCAATTCAAACACAATGCATATTGTTTATTAAATAAATGAAATGAAATACTACTTGATGGGCTAAAAAACTAAATGCCAAAAATCTTTAAACTTCCTTGTTTACTAAAGTCCATTTGCATACTAAAACAGTAGTTTTTGAATATTTACCATTATAATGTTTTCTTTTAACAAATGCCAAAAAATAAAGGTAAAAATATTTTAACCACTGTTGGCAATAATTAGGTAATTAAAATATTTTGTTTTCACCGGAAACTGAGATGTAAATGATGACTTTATTACAAAACTAACGATAACAGGAAGTATCACTTTCGTTTCGGTTGGATGATGTCGTAAATCACTTTCTACCATCAATCACAGTATCAATAATCACTCAACTAAAAACTATAACTTGTTATTTATCTCTATATATTATTTGTGTAAGGGCATTTATTTCCCGACAGCCTGTCTTGCGGTGCCTAAAAATATGATTGAGGTACACCGTTTTAAAGATCACGGCGAGTAGACTGGGCCAAAACAAACATTTGTTCAAACGAGGACGAAGTCGCAGGCAGCCGCTAGTATTTACAACTATACGCGATACGTTCATAAATTGAAATTATTAGAAGTTTCCTTTTCTACCAGACAGAATTATTAGCAGAAAGTCTCTTTGAACTCCATACGTATGCAAATAACAAAATGACTGTACAAAACTGCAACACAAGTCTAGACACGTCAACTCATGCATATCTGAAAAGCTATCTTGTTCCAATTTAAATCGCACCCAAAAAAGTAATTTGAAGAGCTAATTAAGTATTCAGGGGTTACTGTGTGAGAGGGTGCCGACCCACTCCAATCATTAATCCCGTCTCCACGACTCACGGCGTCCGACTGCGAAACGACCTGAAAGATTAAACTCTGACCCATGAATGAATCCCCGAACCCACACGTACGTAAAAGCCCATTTAAGCTGACTCCAGTTATCTGTTCTTGGCAATAAAGCGAGTTGGAATCACCACGGCAGCATGGAAAGGACAATTTTAACGTCCTGTTGATGTGTGTGTTAGGATCTAAAACCGGATAAGCGGAATTTCGTCTTAGTGCAAAAGATTCCAAAAATCCAGTCCATTAAGACAACCATGGTGTCGGTTTAAGCTCGATAAACAGTACATGCAAAATCGTAGTATTAATTATAGAAAGTACATCCTGCATTGGTAATAAGACTGTACAAGTCAATAATTAACAAGTGAGAATTACGGATTTATATTTATTTTGCCTATATTGTGTGTATGTGTGTGTGTGTGTGCGATTGTGTGTGTTTCATTTAAATTATTTAAATCAAATGACAAATTAATTAAAATTAATTATGAATGATTCTTCTCTATAACCTTGGATAAGTAACGTTATAGAGTTAATAGCAGAGCCGATACCCTGATAATTATATTTTGTTAGCATTGTATGATAAAATCATTACAGTTGATCTCACACTATCAATTCGAATTCTATATCAAAGGTTCAATCTGAAATCGTTTTGGCATCACAGAATCGTGCACCCACTGCGACGAGTACAAAAACTCGCTCTCAATTTAGTATCTATCAATTCTATGAGGATACAGCAGATGAGACCGATTGCATCTAATAGCTACCTCATCATTTGCAACCAGCAAAAAGCGAATGAGCAAAAAGTTCGGCCTATCAGTGTTGTGCTATTTTTGGTATCAACAACGGCACTCGATCGAGACTGATCTCATAAAACAGGTATACTCGTACACAATGTGCCAAAAAAACAAATTATGTTACTTATTAACATTTTACTTACTAATTATGTAACTTTATTAATTTTTATAACTAGGCACTACCTACCTACAGCTAAATATGAATCATTTGTTTTTCATGTTATTTTTATTTATTTATTGAATTAGATTTATCAAACCACGTTTTATCGAAATAATTATCAAATATCTACTACGGCGAAAAATTTAATAATGACCGCCATAAAGTGCCTTTGTTTGCATATTTTAGTTCAATAAAAGCATTTCCTGTTTAAAACACTTTATAACACGTATATTATAAATATTATTATGCAACATTATAAATACAATTAAACACAGGCATAATTTCGAAGCTATTGAAAATCATATTATTGACCCTATAGAGTATTGAAATCGGGTGACAAAAGTAAATGAGCACATTAAATCGGCCCAAGAACAATGAGAAGTGATTGTAAATATTCCAATATTCAGTCCCAACTGTGAAATAACTGTATTAAACGTATTAAAACACATTAATAAAAGCTGTAGTTACATAAATAGAGCCTATAAACAATGTGTTGAATAATAATTAAAGAATCGAATAATTTCGCTTCCTCCCTAAGCGTGGTTTTCATGCAAATCACACGCTTAGTTTTGCCATTTACATCAGAAACGATGTCATTATGAATGGCTAAATCGAGTATTATTCTTAATGTCATGTGGTACGGATCCCATTACTTTGGCTAACTTTGTAAAAGCACTGGAAACTCGGGCTAACTTTCGCGCCCGTCAACGAATTAACATAAATGAATTATGTAAACTCCGGAACATAATTTGGTTTTTACATTGATTTGTATAAGGGTAACTGCCTTCCGAACATGCGCCGTTACAAGTTATACTATCAGAACTATGGTATCATGCACTCTTTGTTGTTTTAAAACAGCCGCGGCAGTTCCCACAAGATTTTAACAAGTAGTCTTAATTTTACTAGTTTATTTTTTATTCTTTTAAAAGTGTTATTTAACCAGTAACGTCATCAGTACTTGTCTGTTTTTCTAAACACATAAGAAAACCACCTTTTGTTCGTATCTTCGAATGTCATAACACAGTATCGATTGCAAAAGCAATGACAGCGATTAATTGCAATAAATCCTTGTTCTTTCTTTATTTCATAACACTATTTACCACATAGGTGGTGATATTTGATACAGCACGTTGGATCATAATAACAAATACTTAAGTATTACATGTTGGTATCTCGTGACATCGTTTCACTCAAGCGTTGAATGAATTAGTTAAAGGCACGCTACTCTAACCGACTTATTTACTACAACCATCTGGACTCGTCTATTGCACAAAAAATGGTATACAACACTTTTTATTTTAACATTTTGCAGAAAACCTTACTCTGTGCATGTAAATTCTTGCGTTAATGTATATGTTGAAACGATGGAAGTGTTATGAAAAAAAAAATTAAGAACCAAACAATGATTAAATAATTGTTTTTCGTCTCGAAAATGTCCTTGATATTGTCGGCGGTTCAACATGTTCATGCATTCTTGAACCGGTGTCAGCAGTCAGCACCTTGAGAGACGATGAAGCAACTTTTACTAAAACAAAGTTCAGGTTTGCCAACATCTCAAAGAAATTTGGCGGTCAGGGCAGGACCCGTAGGTCAGCGAGTGTTATTCAATTCTTCAAGTTTATTCGAGAATATTTAAAGTAGGCAACTAATGACTTCTTTTTTCAGCATGCAACAATGCGGTTCATTATTAACGGCCAGTACCTTATTTCCTCCAATCGTTTCGATTTGAAATAAATGTCTCTACACTTTCACATACAATCTGCAGCTTTCGCAGCTTTCATAAATGATCCATTTTTATAGCGGTCAAAGGGTGTCTCCCTTTGCCGTCTTTACGACTTACGAAAGCGATCCTAGTAAATCTTATACACAAAATATATACCGTTTTATAATGGCAAAGTATGTAATATTTTACGGACAAAGTAGTTTAGATTAATAACTGGTTCAATTACATTTGATTGACTGCATTTCCTTTTTCCATGAAAAACAAGTTGCGCTCCGTCAGCTAACACTCTACGGAACTTTTCTTTAACTGTTCCGTAAAAAAAACCAAGGCCTTACTCATATTTTAGCTGTGAATATTTCATTTTTAAGCCGAACGTCTTTGGCCTCCTTTTAATTACCAAATAAATTGTCCGAAATCTTCGTTGCAGCCGCTAATGAAAATCTATTTGGAAGTTATGTTAATGAGAGGCCAATTAAGAGAACGCAGGAGTTGATAGCAATATACTCGTATATAATTCGAATATCTTGAGAAATGTAAAGGATAATAGGTATCAAGAATTTAAAGCCGACGTCAAAATCAAAATGGGCAACAGACGCTGACAATATTTCGATTAATACCGATTGTTACCTTAGCAAATTCCTGTAAACCACAAAATAAGATAAAGAAAGTGACAACAAATAAAATAAGGGATCAAATGAGGAAAAATCAGATATCAATATGATATTCATTCATATTTAAGAACAATTGTCCTACTCCTAGGAAATACAAGGCCACTGTTTTTTGTGAATGTTATTATTACATTTTTGTTCCCTGCTTTATGAATACTTGAGAAGGTTTCCCCGTCGTGAGCAAAAAGTAATCTGTTTGCGTATAATTATGCAATTTGATTTCATGTTTTTTATTTAAATTAAATTATTTTGTTGTCTCATTTCATCAAAAATCAGTTTTAAAGTTAAGTAATGAATCTAACTCAGCAACATTTTATAAAGGTTTTAATTTAATAGATTTAATTACATAGATTATTTACTGGCGTTTCATTCTTGATATGATACCCTCGAATTGTTATTTTAAACCTTTTCATAACATAATGCAATAGTTTGGTTGGTGCCGTGCGAATGGAATAAATTAAAACCGGATGACCGCATTTTTTCTTCATTAAACTTGTCTCTTTACAATTTAAATCCTCAAATTAGAAGGTAAGTGTGTGAATAATTGTAGATGTATTTCCACGTGCTTAAACGTAATTTTTAACGTTATTATGTTTACTCTCATACATATATAATTAATGCTAGAAACAACAAAAGCGTGACTAATTTAAACATCATGAAACTTTCTTTGTAAACCTGCATTCAACCTACTTATTACATATATCTAATAATCAGTCCAGTAGATCAACTTAAAACTTACCGTATTTTCGGGAACTGCAACAGCGCTTCAATAATCTAGTTCACAGTTTTAAGTTCAAAACTGCGCTGATATCGAAACGAGTTCAAATTGAGTTCAGAAAATCCTGGAGTCGTCCCACTTCACACAAACACCAAGTAGCTGTGTCCTTACACAATTTGTTATCACATGCAGTTTCACTTTCTACAGAGCGCTCTGAGCTGAGAAAGGCCGGCGCGTTCCGATCTCCGTGAAACTTCTCTCGAAGTGAAGTCAACCGCAGCACGAAAGCGAGCACCCTGTAGCATGCACGCCGCTCGATCGCCGAACAGCGACTGTGATAACGACACTTCCTACCACGGAACCTGCCGCCGCGCGTAAGCTCGCCTCTCTCTCGCATTCGACTTCAACCCCCTAACCCGATATCGACCTTCCAAACCGAACAACAAGAAACAAACTCCCGCAGCACCCAATCCGCCGAATACGTCTCGTTCCGAACGCGTAACGAGTTTACGGTACGTAAATCGTAGTAGATTTGTTTTTCAGCGCCGCCACTCTAATCCGGTTCTTCGCGCCGGACCTCAGAGCGCTTTTTTCCAAATCAGTTCCCGTTAAATAGAGCCTTCTTTTTATACAACCTGCCGCATGGTAGCCTATGTAGGGAACGCGGAATAACCGCTATGGACAAGATGCCAACTTTCTAAACTAAACTTATAAGAGCGCTCTATTCGGCCGGTGAATTACGTTATTTTTATTGGAAGTAACTCTAGTCGGGACAATAATAATAAAGCATTTAGGAGATTGGATGGATAGACGGAGGCGATTGTCCGCGACGTGTTGTAATTTCGCGGCGTTTTTACATCGCGTTTTCCGAGTTGCGGTTTTACTTTCGGTGCCAATTACGGGCTGCGGTCGAAGCCCCACAACAGCGCGGCAAATTGGATGCCAGCCCCCTGAACCAGATTAAACCACCTTGCGAAGGTTGTCACTCATTGCGCAAGGGCTGAGTAACCCCGCAATCGAAATAGGTCGTGCGTGTAATAGCCTACTTAGTACAATGGGTACTAGTATCGGGTTTGCGCTTGAACACTTCGAGAAACCCGAAACTTGGTTGGCTCCTTTGAGCATACAGCTATGAAGCGAAGGCATGGAAATATTGAAACCGTAAACCCTTCGGAGTGATCCCGCGACGATTGGAACTGGGTCAGCGTTCGGCAATACGAATACGGGCCGTAACGTTAGGGAACGTCCACATTGCACTCGTAAACTGGAATCGGGCGCGAACAAAGTAAAGTGTGTACCGAACTGCTTTAAAAATTCAACATCGTACGTGACACGTTTCAAAATTGGCCTTTTGTTAACCACATCTTACATTGTTAAATCGAGCCTGTCGTAAATAAGCTGACACGCTTTTATTTTAAATGCATTTCAATATTTAATAAAACAGGTCACGGATACTGCAGTGGATACTTGCCTCAAGATAAAAAATGCTGTCTATAAACTAAGTTTATCATACGAGTATAAGGTGAAAGTAATCCTTAATTTTTCAAGTTCCTTCGCTTAAGCTATTCTATATGCTCTCCTTTTGATCGACCTACCCTGAAATCGTTAGATTCTCTAAATGCATTTAGTTATCAGGAGGTTCGTGGGACATTTTAAAACATATCTTTGGTTTTAGTTTGATTTTGATTATCAATTCAATCAGTATACACAAAGTCACCGTATTCGAACCCGCCACCTTTGGCATTGTAGTCTGATCTGGATCATGAAAAACAGACACCAAGACGATAGCAATATATACTCCCCCTTATTCATATCTCGTTTCTCCCAGAGAGTCAACGATGCCGATGCTACTACGACTCCCACTTCGGGATGACTGACGGTAATGTCAAAAGTGCTTTCGGGACTTCCGGGAAACCAATAAAATATCGCAGGTAGTTCAAATAAAATGATCCTGATAACAGGGAATGGAATTTAAGATGTTTACTTGTACGAGTCGGTCGCGGAGAAGGTAAAGATTGTAAATGTAATTGTATAGGTACAAGTTGGAAGGCCGCTACATAAAGCCAGCAACAGACGACATGTTGTCGTAAACACTTCTGGTTTATATGTGTTTGAATGAAGTACCGTCCGTAGCTAGCGACACAAAGTTAGCGGAAGAATTTATACAAACAAATAGAAACCAACTTTCCCGTTGAAAAACCCGAATGAGCCAGGAAACAGCTGGTGAGTGTTAACGGGTCGACGGATTTTGACCAACCATAGCTAAAAACCACCGTGATTTAACTATCTTTTAAATAATAAAAAAATGCTTTGATACCGGTCTATCCGTTCGGAAGCTACGATGCCACAGACAAACACATATAATAACACCTTCTTAATAGTTTGCCGGAAGACATTCGACGAGAAAGAGATAAGCATAAATTTAAACTTAATTTAAAAAAATATTACCGCAGCACATTGGACACATAAATATTACTTGTTAAACTTAAACTTTAAATGAGACTCACTTGATCCTACAGACAAACTGTGTAAATAGTTTTGTAGGACTTTGTTTATAAAATGTACATGTTGTTTTCATAATAAATAATACCCAAAAACTGACATAGGGGTCAAACTTATTACTACACCCTTCTTTTCGAGGGTTAAACACCAGGAGGGACGACATATCAACTGCTGCTGCATCATGTAGCGAATTTCCAACTTGTACCTTTTGAATTCCTACCCAAAAGGTTCCCTTGCCATTTGATGTCTCCTCTGATCAATATCTGAGGTCCTAGTTGTGATCTTACCCGTTCTAATTAGTGGTACTCAACTTGAAAAGCTTAATTCTTAAACTACATCTATTAGACATGAAGCTTACGCATAAATTAACGGTTATAACTTGTCGACATGGACTTCGTAATATCAGACGTGAGAAATCATTACAATGCGCCATCATCATAAAGCACTTCAAACCCAAAATTAGAAAGACACGAAAAATATAATAAAACAATAGTACAAAAATCTCTACAGTTAAGAAAGTTTACCGTAATTTTCTTGAACAAGTAAAAGTTGTATGTAATGGGCAGGTTTTGACCGTCAAAATAATAATCAGACTGGGACATTGTACTGCTTATTTTCCCCCAAATAATTATGACGTGTTTTGTTGGGGTCCCATAGACGTGATAACAATGTTATAAATTCTTGTTTAATAACGTCGGTCGTCGCTGTAGTGCAGCGAGCTCAATTTGGTATAGCCCCACGACTTCAAATAGAGCACCAAAGTTGATAGGGTCGGCCATCAGTAAGCTTATTTTGAAATTTTTGGTCTCACCCAATAACTCTCCCTCTCTCTCTCTCCCTCCCTCTCTCTCTCCCTATCTCTCTCTACCTATCTCTCCCTCTCCTTCTCTCTCTCTCCCTCTCTCTCCCTCTCTCCCTATCTCTCCCTCTCTCTCTCGCGTCTGAAGGTAAATGTAATGTATTTTTATTGAAGTACTATACTATATAATATTGTAAGTACAAATTTAGGTGCTTACCTAATTTGATATATCCGTGAATGACGAGACGGAAGGATTTTAAACGCCCGATGAAAAAGAGGCGTATTAGTATTAGTTTGTGTTGTTGTGTCTTTGTGTGTGCCTGTCGTAGCATCGTAGCTCCCCAACGGATGGACCGGTTTCGAAGCTGTTTTGTATATTTCAAAGATAAAACACGGTGGTAATTAATATCTATGGCTGGTCGTAAACGGTCTACCCTACGATGTTCACCAGCAGTTTTTAAAATTTTTAATTTTTGGTAGGATTATTCATTAAATATTCAATCACAGCACTATTTCGTGCGAACTAATCAAAGGCTGATCTTTTTGTATCAAAATAAACGTTTTGCAGGTCAAAAATAAAAATAGTGATAAAAAGTAAGCGTGATCCCATTGTATTCGCATACTACCATCGCATAATATTGTAAGCACACTATACTTTTATTAAGGGGGAGGTCTGGTCTTCACGACACAGGGTATCCTAGTGTGGAGACCAGCGACATTGTTTAGTTCATGTGCTTATTTCAAGTTTGAATAAGTTATTTATAACAGTGTATCAATATGTGTATTTAATAAGTTTTTTGAACTGAAATAAAATTCTTTATTCTTATTCTTTATTCTATTCCCCGGTTTACACGGTAGCGTACCTACTTACAGCTGAATAGGGGAAGCGCAGTACATTTTTATGGCCTGTTATTTTTTATGTCGACGGCAATTTTCGCGTGATGCCAGACACTATTATGAGACACAATATTGAATTAAAATCGAACGACCGAAATATACATAGTTCGAACCTTATTTGCTTGTATCAGACGAAATTTATATTTTGTGTTAGGTGTTTTTCTCATAGCAATGTGTTACTGCAAGTAAAGTATTGCTATGATAAAATTTCACTTCAACTTTGAGCATTGAGCGCCTTAAAATTCAAAAATACATTAACTATTTACTCGTTAACTTATTATGGCTATAGGTACTTAAAAAAAATGCTTCGTGGTTTAAAATTGCTTATTTATTTCTACATAGATCATGCATCGCTACGCTACAGCTATATAAGTAATCTTAACTGCCTTTAACTACGTCAAAAAAACACACTTAATATATTTCACCCAGCAACAGAAATTGTCGTTTATGAAAAATTCTAGCACCGCAGTAGCTACACGAATCTGGAATTGGAATAAACCAATCTTCACGTCAGAAGGCAACATTCAAAGGGAGAGCGGAAACCGAAATAGTGATTCCATGATCGAATTCTTTCATCGCGAATATATTCCGCAGAACAAATATACACTTAAACGATCCACGGATTTCAGTTTTGGTTTTAGACCGTTGCAAAAGGATTTGAAGCTGGTATTTTTGAAATTCTAAATATTTAGATGCTTTCGCAGGATGATAACTCGGCAACATGCAAATCACGACTACAAGTGGAACAGTTTATTCAATAGCATTTCATTTTATTAATTAGTTGTTTTACAAAAACATTGAACTGCTAAAATGTCGAAATTCCACCTAAACTTCGTGATTTTTAACTCGGGCTCTATAAAGAAAAGTAAAGAAATATTTTTAAATATTAATTAAAACCCAAATGCAAAACAGTTATAAAGAATTGAATAAAAAAATTCACAGATCTTTTCAGGATCTTCTCTCAAATAGTTTTCCGCAACTATTGTTATACTTTACATTTATTTTAATACACATAATAGTTTAGTCGGAAACCTCAAAGCGACGCCTTCGGCTAGGTATTTCAAATATTGAACGTCAGACGTTGACTTAATATAATACGCCTTCAATGGCAGGAGGTCGGTAAATTTCCTGTTTCATAGGAAATCGAGACCACACCCGGTAAATCCAGGCAAGCTCAGATGAATAAAGATAATAATAGTTCACCAATGTTCAACGCCTCGACGGATGTGTGGCAGACACGTATAATTTCATTTGCAATATGATTTCATCTTTACATTACGTATCTCTCGGATCTAATATAGTATGTTTGACACAAGGGCGTGCATTATTTTTCATCAACACGGGATTGAGCAGATTTTGCTTGGCTTAAAGATATGACTAGAAAAAGAGAATTTTAACTTTCAGTTGGCCTCAATATTAATAATCAGTATACCAATAGTGTAAATAAATTTTCATTCATTCTTTTTCAGCGTGCTTTTTGGGTGGAGATTAGAGATTACACATTTCATAAGTTCTAAGGAAAATAGGATTGCTCTCTCAGCAAAGTTGAGAGAGCAATTGCTGTTTTGACTTCGTAAAAGTACCTACCTGTCTATTTTCAGTGATTGTGGTGGAGTAAGTATTCCTTGTAAAGATAGGTACAAATAAATGGACTTTAGTATTGACTTTAGTTTATCTTTTGTGCCGCTACGTCTGTGACTTTTCTTTGTGGCAACATCGGAGCTTTAGTTGGGATTACCTATTCAGACAAATGTTGTTAGTAACTTAACTCTACTCCTTGACTTATTCAAAGGACTTTCCTACTCAAATACGTACAACGGAGTTTTCGGTAATGATTCTCGAAATCGAAATGTAGGTGTTCCTTTGTTTATGTGATCTGAGGTAGGCATTTCTTCATCCACAGTAGGTAGGGAATTTGGATTCAGAAAGCTGTATAATCATAGTATTAAAAGTACTTAAATAAATAAATAGCCACAACATCACATACATTGCTCTGATCCCAATGTTGTCTTATGGAAATCACAAACAACGAAAGAACCCGTGACAACTTTAATTTAATTAAAGTAGAATTGGTTTCCATCATTGTCTCTGTCCGGGGATTAAACCAGGGACCTCAAAGGTAGCGGCACCTTGAAACCGGTACTCACGCCATTCCACCACAAAGGTCGTCACTATAAGTGATAATCATTCATTAAAATGTTGTTAGTCATTTTGTCTTAACGGAGAATGTTAGTTTTCGGTCGGCTGTATATTTTCAGCCCATGCTTGCCATATACAAAATATAAATTTACTGTGCTCAAAACAATTTAATTTTTAGTATTTTTACTCATAATTTGTATTGGAAATATGTGAAAATAAGCACCTTTCTGTCCGTATTAAACAGCATAGACTGCATAATGCATCGTCTACAGCAAAAGCGCATCCACACGCACTGAGTGGAACGAAACGCGAAGGGGAAATTGTTTCGCTCACATTACCTCCAAAATATTAACCGAAAGCCGCAAGGTTTATCGCAGTAATTGTAACCGTCAATTTAATCGACTGAAGCATTCCAATTTCAAAAATAGATCTCTCTTAACTGCTGACAAGTGGTGCAAAATAGTAAATTGCCACTATCTTCCTTCCGAGCAATGTTTTATCGCTCAGCATATTTCGTGCCGTAGAGTATACTCG
Organism: Pyrausta despicata; assembly: GCA_963921415.1. NCBI lineage: Eukaryota > Metazoa > Arthropoda > Insecta > Lepidoptera > Crambidae > Pyrausta > Pyrausta despicata. Next base: position 9,503,241 of record OY992853.1, read on the forward strand.
TATAATATGCATTTTAGGGACAACATGGTAAAAAATACGTATTTAAAAAATTTACTAAACCAAACATCTAATCTAGCCGGTAAATCCTATTTTAATCCTTCTACGGGTATTTAATTAAATAACTAAAAAAAATTGTACTTCGAGGGGGGTTACTATGGCAACCATTGTTCCTTTTAATGCTTCTCTCGGCTTTTTCAGACGTAATTTTTATTTTTATTAAACCCGGATTCCTCCATTAGCTGCTAAATAAAATGTGAGGAAGGAAAACATTCCGCTAAAATTTCTTTCATCGATAACAAGACAAGCAGTGCATTCTTGAATTTACCCCTGAAGAAAGGAAATTAGGGTGTTTATAAGCCAAGAGACTGTATTCAGTGGAATAAAATTACTCTTTGTTAGGCTATTTAGGCTCTAAGTACCTCGACCTACATAGGTAGCTACTGCACGGTATGTTTATTAATATACTCCGGTACCGACCTTAACTTTGTAAATAAGGACAAAGCCTACATAAACTCTTGTTGCCTAGATGATAGTACAAAATTATTAAAAAAATTTTTTTAACTTTAGTGTCACATATTTAGCCCAAAAGGTAGACTTGATGCCATAATGCATCCACTACCAGACATACTTTTAGCCGAGCAGACCTGAAAATTGACAATGCGACCTTTTCAATGTTTCGTTTATTTGCGGTCACGTTCATGTGTCCAAATCTGTGTGGTAAATCTCTGTGTGTCTAAATTGAAAGTATCGAAAAGTTTCCAAGCTATCCGCAAGCCTAGGGGCGTTCCCCTTCCTTATGCAATTGTTATTTCGCGCCGTCAGCATGTCGGTGGAGCAAGATCGATGTCAACGAGACGAGACAGGGCGGCGCTCTATCGACACTTCGGCACATTTACCCTGGTCCTTTATTATGATATTTCTACTGGTACTTTGAAATGAATACCGGTAGCCATACTACGAAAGAACTCGGCAGTAATACGAGGGCGGTTTGATAACTCCATGACTTTCAGGCTGAATAGAAACTTTTTTTTATTTTTAATGATATTTTCTTAAAAGTAATATTTTTGCGAACCTAAAATAATTCTATTTTCAAATATGGCGCGAAAACAATATTTAATAACAAAAGAAGTTTGGCGGCTGTGAAGGTGTTCTTCGAAAATGGAGAAATCCGAGTTTCGAGTCTTGATTAAACACTATTTTTTACGCGGGAAAACCATCACGCAGACCGAAGACAAGTTGAAAAAATATTACGGGGATTCAGCGCCGTCTCATGGAATGGTACATAAATGGTTTACTGAGTTTCGTTGTGGACGTATTACAACCAATGATGCCGACCGCCCAGGAAGGCCGATTGAGGTAACCACTGAGGACATTGTTAACAAAATCCACGATATTGTTTTGGCTGACCGTCGAGTAAAGATACGCGAGTTAGCTGAGGCTGTGCACATCTCAACTGAACGAGTTTTTCATATTTTGCACGATATTTTAGGAATGAAAAAACTTTCTGCAAGATGGGTGCCGCGCTTACTGACAGTCGACCAAAAGCGAAAACGCGTGACTACTTCTGAGGCATGTCTGGCTATGTATAATCGCAATCCAAGTGAATTTTTGCGTCGGTACATGACCGTGGATGAAACGTGGGTCCACCATTATACGCCAGAGACTAAACAACAGTCAAAGCAGTGGACTTCTACCGGCGAACGTGCACCAAAGAAGGCAAAAACGGTATGTTCGGCTGGTAAAGTGATGGCAACAGTATTTTGGAACAGTCAAGGGGTTATTTTCATCGATTTCTTGGAGAAAGGCAAGACAAAAACCGGTGCTTACTATGCTGCATTGCTGGAAAGATTTAATGAAGAGTTGATGAAGAAACGACCGCATCTAGCAAAGAAAAAAGTTCTATTTCATCAGGATAATGCTCCGGCCCACTCGTCTGCAGTCGCGACTTCAAAACTTGTCGAATTAGGATACGAATTATTGCCGCACCCTCCATATTCACCAGATTTAGCCCCCTGTGACTTCTTTCTCTTCCCAAACATGAAGAAATGGCTTGCTGGGCAAAGATTTTCATCCAATAAAGAGGTGATAGCTGCAACCGAGGCCTATTTTGCAGGCTTTGACAAAAAGTATTTTTTGGATGGGTTGAAGAGATTGGAGCATCGCTGGAAAAAGAGTGTAGAGTTGAAAGGAGAGTATGTAGAAAAATAAAATGTTTTTGTACACAAAATATATGTTTTTCTTTTCAAAGTCATGGACTTATCAACACGCCCTAGTATACCTACTCGACAGCTCTGATAAAAATAACCTAAATAAGACAAACTTTTCAAGTTGGTGCGGATATTATTTAGAGAAGCGTTCAACACCGAGTTCTGTTGTAGTAAGGCTATGGGTGTTTTACCGCATGTGGTCATGTGGTTCCTTTCTAATCTTATAAATTTTTCGCTGTGGTGCTTAGTCGACAGTTCGGCATACTTACCCTGGACCTTTTTATGATAGTTCTACCGATACCTTATATTGAACACCGGCTGTTTCACCGTTCGTCATGTGGTTTCTAATCTAGTAACTTTTTCAGCGGATCATGTCTACGGCATGCGCCGGGCGGCGACACAATGGACACGTCGCCATACTTACCCTGGACAGCTATTATTATTGTTCTACTGATACTTTAAAATAAATTCGGATGTGTTCAAGTGGTCCCTTCCTAATCATAATCAGTAAATCTCAACAGAAGGCCTGACGGCCCTAATTTAAATACACATTTCGGCTTACTTACCCTGGACCTCTATTACGATCTACTAATTCCTTGAAATGAATACTTACCGGGAGTTTACTGCCTATCGTCATGCGGTTCTAATCTTGTAACTATTTCACGGATCGATGTCACCGGCATCGCGGCAGGCCGGGCGGTGCTGAATTGACACTTCGGCATACTTACCCTGGACCTCTATTATGATAGTTCTAATGATACCTTCAATTGAATACCGGCTGTTTTACCGAAAGTAGTCAAGTGGTTCCTTACTAATCATAATCAGGCGATCTCAACCGATGACTGGGCGGCGCTGAATTAAATGCACTTCGGCATACTTACCCTGGACCCCTATTATGATAGTTCTACTGATACCTCCAATTGATTATCAGCTGTTTTACCGATATGGTTAACAGGTTTGTTCCTAATCATAATCAGCCGACATCGACGTACTTAAATAATTTTTAAGGATTGCTATTACTATTTAGATTACCGATACAAAAAAAAACAGAAATATTTAATACGTTGTGATCATTGTAGTTAAAAGTATCATAAGGGGTGTAAAATTTCGACCAATTTCAATTTTCTTTTATAATTTAAAATAGAAAATAGATTTTTTTAAACTTATTTTGAGTAGTCATGGATAGGTGTACTTTCTGGCGCCCGCTTATCTAGGAATTTTGGGACACGTTTACGAGTACTACAGAGACGGTTTATTTATCTATTAAATGACGAACACTACTATGTACATTCTGTCATTGGTGCAGTTTTAGAGTTCCAGTCGTGAAAATCAATTGTTATACATTTTAAGCATAAGAAATATACCAGTTTTGAAATACTGATTTAACAGTGTCTAAAACTGTATAATTAGGTATTTGTAATTAGTGAGACTGAGTCTGTTAGCATCTACTAATTAAATTGCCATTGTCTATATCTAGTCTTATCTGTGGTTCAATAACTTTCCTGCTTAAGTACGTCAAGCTTGTTTCATAAATAGGGTGTGAATTCCAAAAAAAATAATACCTAATTAATACGTATTTTCCTCTTGGTTATATAACTAGCGACTACTAGCGAATACGACTAAAATTGCTCCGCGCAAGTAAAAAATTTTAGTTAGGGAGAGCCACCTTTGAACACTTCTTACACTTTCAGTCATATCTTCAGATTCTGTGTTTCTTAACCTTTATAATAGAGAAAATAGACGCTACTCATCTCTTGAATTGGGTGACTGAGAGCCTTAAGCACTTATTAAAAAAAATTTCAAAATTAGCACCCGAAAATTAAAACTCCTCATAACTAAACGAAGGGCTGTCAAACGTCAGTTGTGCTGGCAAAGCTGCACAGTGCCTCCATCTCCCTTATTTATTAAAATGAAATGAAAAGTTCAATTTGAAGAAGAATATCTAAGTAGGTATTCATCGCCCAATACGACACCCATTTTAGCATCTTTTGAAAAACTTGGTGTTTAAATTACTAATTTTAGAGTACACCAATAATTTACTCACTATACCATACAGCCATCTACAGTGTGTGGAATAGTAGATGAAAATCTACGAAAATCTTACGAAGTCGCGGACAACGGAAGGTAGTTTTTTAGCATGATAATAAATGTTTCTATTTTGATTCACAATTACAACACTGGAACAAAATTTTAACATAGTAAGTGGAACTATTTTTAATGATGCTAAATATATATAGAAGTTAATTAAATAGTTTTCCTTTGCATTCAAATTTGTACTACCTATTTTTCAAACCAATTGTTAGCGTTGTAAGCGTATATAAACTAAGTTCCATTTAATTTATTTTATTTAACCGTTAGTATTGTCAGTGACGACATATATCACAATCCTCGACTGTAAACCTATTCAGTTAGCGTAAGCCGTGTACCATGAACATAATCCTTGCGTTAGTTGGCTTCGGACAAGTGATGGTTGCAGCGACGGCCCGCCGCATACATCCCCTTTCCGATGAATTTATTGACCTTATCAACTCCAAGCAAACACTCTGGACAGCTGGCAGAAACTTCCATAGGAACACATCACTAAAGTATTTAAGAAGGCTCACAGGAACTATAAGAGACGAAGAACCTTACGATGATCCGTACATTGGGAAACCACCTCGATATAAACCTTTACCCCTACCAGGATACTATGATGCCAGAGAAAGTTGGAGGAACTGTCCTTCTCTCAACGAGATACGGGATCAAGGCGCTTGCGGGAGTTGCTGGGCGGTATCCACTGTGTCTGCCCTGACCGACCGAATCTGTATTCAGTCAAAGGGTAAACAACGTTTCCACTTCTCAGAATTCGATGTCATGAGCTGTTGCTTAAACTGTGGCGCTCCTTGCGACGGAGGCAAGGTTCGCGAAGCTTACGGTTACAGTCAAAGGAAGGGCATTGTTTCTGGTGGCGAATACAATTCACAAGAGGGTTGCAAACCTTACACTATTCCACCGTGCGTATATAAAAGATACCGCGGATACAAATCACCATGTCCAAGCTCGGCAAATATCAATCTTAAATGCGAGGAAACATGTCAAGAACGATTCCATAAAGCTTATACTGCAGACCGCAGAAAAAGTCGTGTGTATTATAACCAAACAAGTGTGTGGAAAATAATGACAGATATTTATCAAAAAGGACCCGTTACATCTACGTTATTGGTATATGAAGATTTCTTCACTTATAAACACGGTATTTACCGCCATGCGGAAGGAAAGAGACTTGGTTATCACTCCGTCAAACTCATCGGCTGGGGCGAGGAAAATGGCGTCCAGTATTGGCTGGCTGCGAACTCCTGGAATACAGACTGGGGCATAGGAGGATTTTTTAAAATCGTACGTGGTGAGAACCATCTAGAATTAGAAAAAGTGGTCTACGGTGCAATAATAAAACTAAATAAAATAAAAAAAGTAAATTATCTAAACTAAAGTTACGCCATTATTACGAGTATTATGTTGCTTGCAGGTAATTTTATTGTGTGTTAATCATAATAATATTTTAAAAATAGAGTGAAACTAAAACCGCGCTAGAAAAAGATTTCACCGTTACAATATGGATATGTGATCTCAGAGTTTTGTAGTATGTTTAATGTGTTATGCCTTGTTGGTGTCAGTTAATAAAAAAATAATAATATAAAATAACTCTTTCTACCTTACTAAATTAGGCCCTTGGGCGACAGTACTGGCGTACTTTTTGCAGTAAAAAAAATCAATTGTCTGACGCGGGCATCGAACCCGAGTCCATTCGCGGCGGGTTCAATCCCCTCCTCACAGTTGCAAGCAAATATATTATCTTTAGTTTGCAACATGAATGCTCATCACGAAAAATCACAAAAGTACTGGCGATCGTGTAAAATGTATGATTGCAATATGTACATCATGGACTCTTTGTTTTCTTGAGTAAATAAACAATATTTTACCTAAAAAAAAATCACTATTGAATAACGAGTGACTTCAAATTTATTACAGTTTAGTTTAATACTCACTGTATACTGTATGTATTGTAACAGCTACGGATTTTGATTAAAAAAAAAACATCTTTGACAGTTATGATTCAGTGTTTCGTTAGTAGTGTTTCTGTCTCACACAGTTTGTGTATACGGTTGAACTTTGACTTTTCATATATGTAATTAATAAGTAACGTGTACCTATGAGCTTTATGTTTAGATTATGTTTCTCTAGAACTACTACACCGATTAAGATAAAACAACAGATTTTTAATTTGTGCGGTCGAAGTCACAACGGGACTAGCGGTCCCAGTATGACTTCGACCTTGTATTTATAATAAACTAGCGGACCCCGCCGACGTTGTTCTGTCCAGTCGTTGGTGTAGTGGCAAAGTTTCTGCCTTAGATCCGAGAGGTCCAGGGTTCGAATCCCAGGTCGAGTCAAAATTGTTTCTGAGATTTTATCTGTCATGAATTTCTCAAAAACCGCTTGGAGTCGGGAAGTTGGCGGTGTTACACCCCCGTGCCTCGGAAAGCACGTGAGGCCGTTGGTCCTGCGCCTGATCTCTCCCGGTCATGTCGGATTGCCGTCTCACCGAACTTTGAGAGTGATGGAACAGTGAGTGCACCTGTGTATTACGCTCACACTTGTGCACTATAATATCTCCTGCGCAGTTGACTGATCTCTGTTCAGATTGGCCGCGGTGGTCGAAATCGGCCAGGAGGACTATTCTTATTATTATTAACTAATTTAATTAAGAGTATATTGTTATTGGTACTGAAATAATGTACTGGTTTTCGAACGATATTTTGAAAACCGTGACACTGTTACTAAGGTCATATTTTTTTAGAGTTACAGATTTACAGGGTTATCCATTAATTCCTGGGTCCAAATGTATGTGTGGGAAAATTTTACTTTTAAATTAAAATTTGTATTATCATAAAATTAATAAGACATTAGGGTTTTAATAAGAAACACACCTAACTTCTGGAAAACAGACCAGAATCAAACATGAATCAGTAATTATTTTCCTTATTGGATAATATTACAATAAAACACCCAAGCCAATGTCACTATAATACTGTCGCAACCTTAGTCGCAATGCAATCGTTCGACCTAATGGTTGCTACGACTCGCGGAAAATGTTCGAGTTATGTGTACTTTTTACTTTAGTAATATCTAATGTAATCACTGCAAAAAATGTATCAGACATGCATCCTCTTTCCGACGAATTTATTGAACATATCAACTCAAAACAGAATTTGTGGAGAGCTGGAAGAAATTTCCCCCAAGATGTGCCGACGTCATACATCCACAGTCTCATGGGATCTTTGAGGGATTACAGAGCAATCTTTCTCCCGTTAAAAACCTATGACGGGGATCTTAAAAGACTTCCAAAGGAGTTCGATGCCAGAGTTCATTGGAATGGATGCCCAACTCTCAACGACATCAGAGATCAAGGAGCCTGTGGCGGTTGCTGGGCAGTCTCTGCCGTATCAGCCATGACAGATCGGATATGTATCAAATCTAACGGGGCAAAAAACTTTTATTTGTCTGCCGAAGATGTCATCAGCTGCTGCTACAATTGCGGCCAAGGCTGCAGCGGCGGCGGTCTACTCTCCAATGCGTGGTTATTTGCCAAGCGAAAAGGCGTGGTGTCCGGGGGTGGTTACGGCTCCAATCAAGGGTGTCGCCCATACGAGTTCAAGCCCCAACACGGCATTCCCACCGGCGAAACACCGAAGACGCCAGTTTGTAAGAAAATGTGTCAACCTAACTACAAGCACAGCTACAAAAGTGATAAAAGAAGAATCATGGAAGTTTACGCTTTGAACCATAATACGCACGTAAAGAAAGAAATATTAACGAACGGGCCAGTTACGAGTACTTTCACGGCGTATTCGGATTTTCTGAACTACAAAAGCGGTGTATATTATCATGTGTCTGGAACTTATTTAGGATACCACTCTGTAAAAATCATCGGTTGGGGGATTGAGAATAACGTCAAGTACTGGCTTGTTGCTAACTCGTGGAATACCGACTGGGGCGAAAACGGCTTCTTCAAAATTAGACGCGGGAAAAACGAGTGCGGTATAGAGAATCTGGTGGTTACTGGTAAACCTGGTATATAGATGATCGTATACTTACTGCCTTGTAATCTCATGAAGGGACTTATGCAAACCCTTTAATGGTGCTTAGTTATAATAACTCATGCTTTTACTAATCTTTGATATCTGAATAATTTATTTCCTGGAAGGTATGAAAAAATTATTACCTTCTTATAGGTATTTTTTTCTTCCTTCAATGCATCTAAGAGACCATGAAACTCCATATGTGAGTGGAAATAAGTGAATTAATTAATTAAATTATGAGCAAAATTTTAAATAATATGTCCGGTTTTCTGGAATGCTATGCACCTACTTAGTTACTTTGTAATGCCATACATAAAGTAATAAATCTATTCGGTATTTTCCTTCATTTGACATCATTCTCCATATTGTAATTGAAATGACTTCCATAAAATATGTTGTCTGACTTCACTAGAGATATCATTATGTTTTGTTTATTATAATCATTAAGGATAATACCCGTATAATGTTTCACATTACAATTACAACTAAGTTAAGTGATATTTTCCTAACCATGAGCGTAGGTGTTACTTTATCTTAGAATGATTCGTAGAGCAGGTATAGGTACCTAAAAATAAACTTATAATTCCCTAAATTGTCTTAACTTTTTCTTTGATATTAGCCTATAATTAATTGAAATCATGTGAGCCTAATAACGTGTGAAAAACCAAAACGCATTGTAGCATTTGAAGTTAATACATACTTAGATCAATGTTTGCTGAACATTTTATTGAAGGCGTTGTGAAAATCTGAAACCACCTGAAAATAAAATTGGATTAACTTCTGGTTACTAGACGCTACCAGCATTTGAACAGAAATTGAAAATATTTTAATCCTTAAAAAAGTAGGTAGCAAAAAGATCTTTATATAAATGATAGGTAGATTATTTTTTAAACATTTGTAGCAAGGTTATTAACGGCGGCAGGTGTACAGCTTGAGATGTTTCTATAGTAAAAAATAACAAATCGGTAAGTAGATACTTATATCAACAAAGTAACAAGTTATTTTTAAATATCTATTCCATTTATGCTTAGGCGTGTACATCACAGCAGCTCAGTAGTACAGCTCAACTGAACCGCCAGACCACATTAATCAACTGATCCATAACATACACACTAAATATTTACTTATGATTGTATTTTCCATTGAAGTCATAGGAGTTGGTGAAAAAAAAAACTCACAACCTAACGAACCGTAACTATTTGTAATACTGGTAAACATTGCAAGTTTCATGCAACAAGTTTTACTTATTAAGGGAGAGGAGGACCTTTGAACACTTTTTAAACTTTCTGTTATATCTTCAGATAATTAATTCTGAACCTTTTTACCTCCATTTTAGCAGACAAAGTCAAATATTCAAAGTTGGTGCAGCCAGCCAGTATTTTTATTCGTTTATAGTATAGCCAGGTGTCTAGGCGTTACGCCCCCGTTGCAGCCTAGACCGCAGTTGAAGCAACAACCGAGTATATCTCCAGCAGCGAAGCTAAAGTTTCTCCGTCCTTTTGATCGGATGCAGTACCGATCTGTCATAGCGGCGGCTGCGGCAACCGCCTAGCAGCTTACGCGCAATCCATATCTCTCAGGTCGTTTAAAACAGGACAATTCGGTCAATGAACTCTAAACATCGAAGTTTCCTGGTAGAGCTAGGTCCATATCCACGCCAATGTTATTTATCTTCATACGGCGGGAAATCATCTAACAATTCGTTGCTTGTACCATTGTCACGTTCTATTTTCTGGCAGTAAGTTGATGTATTTCATTGGAGTATTATCATGACATATAATTTCGAACATTTTTGTATTTACCGACACTGCAACAAAAACCAACATAAAAATTGCATCTGATTCATACTAAAGACCTTATTTTGTCTTTGCCAATTGAAATGGAAACAGCGTTTTTTCATATTTTTTTTTATCTTTTATTCTTCGCCTAAATATTACCTATAACCTATAACTTATAAACTAAAAAAAATATATTTTATTTTTGGCTTTTGTAACATTGGCAACGCCTGTTACTTTTATAACATTGACAAAGCCTTTTGAAAGCTACTGCTTTCCCAACGCGGCCTACGTCTAGGCCTATCTTTGGAAGGTGGAGGAGTAACGCACACGGGTCGGGTTCGATACCAACCAGCCTCAGACAGTTTTTCTACTGCAAAAATATATCTTTCGTTTGCAACGTGAATGCTCATCATGATAATCATAAAACTAAATAAATTAACTATTTAGTAATCTGTGACCCAACTGTGTTTTTTTTAATGAAATCTTTTTATAAATTTAACATTGTACCTACCTTATCAAGTATAATTAAGTTCACATAAAACCTAACTACCTACTTAGCAGATCATAAAACTAGTCAATACAAATCAAAGCATCACTCTTTGAAGTAGAAAGTGAACTAGATTTTACGCATTATTAGTTTCTTTGTTCGTGGTTTGTGTTCAACATGCGATGACAAACAATAGACCGCTCCCGACGGTCCGAGTAATTATAACCGAGGGGCGCAAAACAAATATTTGCTAATCGTTGTAAAGCGTCCGACCATAATCTCTGTTTGGTTTGTTTTATTGGAGACTATAGATTACGGGTGGGTAACCTTCGACACGAGCGGTCGAGCGCTGTCCGGCGGCACCGTGCTCTGACCCCCAGTATCGCGCAAGCCGAACCACCGCCCGACGCAATTACACGCCGCGCGAGCACGGCCCACTACGCCCGTAGCTGCACGCTCAGTCAACGACATTCGCTCGCTCGATCTACCCGTATCTTTTTTGCTACAAAAAAGGAGTCAAAATGGCTCCGTCAACCGCGATCCTATTCGCGGTCCTGTATGCGGTCACCGTATCTGCATTCGAAGTACCGTCTCCACTGTCCGACCAATTCATCTCGCTCATCAACATGAAGCAGAAGACATGGCAGGCGGGCCGCAACTTCCCCTTAAACACTCCGATGAAATACATCAAAAAACTAATGGGTGTATTACCTGATCACAACCTGATGGTGCTGCCAGCGGAGCCCCAAGATGAGGACGTTCTCGCAAACCTGCCCGAGAGTTTTGACCCGAGAGACAAGTGGCCGAACTGTCCAACCCTGAACGAGATCAGAGACCAAGGATCCTGCGGTAGTTGCTGGGCGTTCGGCGCGGTCGAGGCGATGACTGACCGGTACTGTACTTATTCGAATGGAACTAAACATTTCCACTTCTCCGCCGAAGATCTTCTAAGTTGCTGCCCCATTTGCGGTCTCGGTTGCAACGGTGGCATGCCGTCTCTAGCGTGGGAGTACTGGAAACACGTCGGGTTGGTGTCCGGAGGCAACTACAACTCGAGCCAGGGATGCAAGCCGTACCAGATTCCCCCGTGCGAGCACCACGTGCCCGGCAACCGAATGCCTTGCAGCGGTGATGCTAAAACGCCAAAATGCGAACGCACTTGTGACAAGGGTTACAACGTCGATTACAAGAAAGATAGGCATTACGGAAAGCACGTTTATACGGTGAGAGGTGGTGAGAAGCACATCATGGCGGAGCTGATCCAGAACGGTCCTGTCGAAGGTGCGTTTACGGTGTACGCGGATCTGCTAACATACAAGAGTGGTGTTTACCAACACACGGAGGGCGACGCTCTTGGAGGACACGCCGTCAAAATTATGGGTTGGGGTGTCGAGAATGGCGTCAAATACTGGCTGATCGCAAACTCCTGGAACATGGACTGGGGTGACAACGGCTTCTTCAAGATTCTCCGCGGAGAAGACCATTGTGGTATCGAAAGTTCAATTGTCGCAGGCGAACCCCTCTTCGATTAAAATTATATTTTAAAGTACCTACCGTTATTAAATTTGTTTTTACGCGATGTACGACATAATGTCGAACTTCTAGGTTCTATGTCACCAAATGCTTAGTCAATTTGTTTTGTACATATTAGGCGATTAAAATTAAAATAAATACAAAATTACTGAAATCTATTTTATGTTTATCTTTTTAAATACAAACAACACAGAAACAAGCCAATTATTTAGAAACTTATTATTTAGCATACACTATGTTTATAGGTAGCATAGCTCGTAGGTACTTGACTACATAAGAAGTAAGAAAAGTTAAAATAGTCGTAGATAGATAAGGTAGGTAGATACACCGGAAATAAAGAACTAATTAATAAAAGGGTAACCACTTTAACACTTTACAAGTGAGGGGAATGATATTATTATAATAAACATAAAAATGCCTGAATTAAAGACCTACATACGAGTACTTACAAAGTAGGTACATCATACATAAATTCAGTAACAAGTTACATCCATAATGCATCATCAAATCGCTCGGACTGATTCACACCACGGGCGCTTATTGTATTACAGGCATTGTCTTAACTCTGAGTAATGCATCGGTTAGAACTTCGGTCTGTACAGTAACTTTACTTTTGTAACAAAAATAGACAAAGCCTAAAGCGACTCATATATTTCTGGAATTCTAAACTTTTATTTTAATCGCATCCGTAACTGATTGGCCTTACTTTAAAGCAGGATCCACACGTTGGGCGAAATAGTTTATAAAATATAGTTATAAAATATATAATGCTAATAGCCATTAGAAAATTGCACCGGTCAACACTGAGGTCAATGGTTTTTCTGCATCCACTCGTTGAACGATAGGATTTCGGCCAAATGTTTAACGTTTTTACAGATGGTGCTGTTCTATGCTTTTATCCGAATAACCCAGAAACAAAGGCTATGACGACTTAAAAAATTACTCGTAGTAGTATTGCAAGTAGGTACCTTATCATCTCAATTGGCTAATAAACGACTTCCAAAGCACATTCGCTAATTGACCGAGTTATGGCAAACATTGTTCCCAGTACAAACAACCAACACAATACGATCATAATCGATCACTTAGAAATGACTTAGGTAGGACAAGTGGCCACAAGGTCTCTAAGAAAGTGAAAAATAATAGTTTAAAAAACTAAAAAACACGCTTTTATAGCTAACTAAAAAAGAGAAAATAATTTCTGAGTACACGGAATTTATTTTACAGTAGAGTAAAAAGCGTGGGGTGCACTTTATGACGTTTTCATACTTCTCTTTTGATAGTTGCAAATAATAGAATGATTTTCACATATGTACTACTTTACCAAGCACCCCACGCTTTTTACACTACTGTAATACAAATTCCGTGTACTCAGAAATTATTTTCTCTTTTTTAGTTAGCAATAAAAATGTGTTTTTTAGTTTTTTTTAACTATTATTTTTTTTTATTTTTTTAGTTAATAAGGATAATGAAAAATTCTTATCAAATTATTGAATTGTCATCGGTACTTAATACGTGTGCAAAGTTTCAAATTTATCCGATTTCTGGAAGTTGGTGAAAATTGAGCTCAAAAATTCCGTTACATACATACACCCCGATCTAATAAAAGCGCGTTAAAAACAAATCGGCATCACAAACCTTTCATTCAACATGCTTCTACTAAAAGTACTAAAAGGCATGGTTTAGGAAAATCTTCGCATAATTTAAATCGGGCTAGTTAGTAGTTTTTATCGAAGATAACCTACCACAAAAACAGTCACAAACGTAATCACGACTGGGTGTAAAACATTTTCATATAAGCATCTTAAATTTTAATTACGAATGTTTCTTATCTAACAAACCACACAACTACAAAATGAAGCTCGCGTTGAAAGTACTGTTATCTGTAATTTGCAGTTTGTGATAGAATAGGCGACCGCCTACACAAATGCGATATGGGAGACACGTGTGTGTATTGAAGCGGTCGAATAACAATAAATCATCATTTGTTATCAACCGTGTAGTCGTATACGTAAACTGCTTCACAACCCGCCCAGGCCCATAACAAAGGTTTACTTTATTAATATTCAAATTTTTAAAGCAACACCAAAAATAAATTCTGCAGAATAGCTTCAGGAAACGTACCCAGGCTTGTATTGGCCGTAGAATCGTCAACAAATCGAGTAGGTACAAAGAAAAAGTTGTGCCCATAATGTTAACAGAAAATTACCTACAATAACCGTTCTTCTATTAGTTCCAACAATGGCAGTGTGGTGAAAAGAAGTAGCTAACGCGGCTCAAATGAACCATTGTGTGGAGTTTGAAAGCCGTGTATTGAGTCGGTGATATAAGATTAAATTCCTTTCGCGCAACCCCAATCTGTTGAGCTTATCAACTACTGGTAGCGATTGTTTACCCAAATTCACGGTTGATATTTCATAAATAATAAAATACGTATTTAAAAAAAATGCCTGATAGCACAAAGAGTAAACACAATGGGAAGAAAAATTTTACGTTGGAAGCACAGCAGCATTAAAATAAGTAACGGAAACGCATGTAGGTACAATTTCTAAGTGCGACTAGCTATTACATATTTTTTTACGTTATGTTTTTATCTATCACGATAATCAGGTCATATTTTTATGTAGTAACGTGGGATACTCAGAAAGTTTTGCGAAAATAAAAATAATTGCTTCATGAATATAAATGTTCTTATTGAATCTTTTCAAAGTAGGTACTCTTCCTTAACCACATTACAAAGTTTCATGCGTCTAAACCAATTTTTCAAAACACTTTTTCCAGTCCGATGCGAACACTTCATTTACACTCTGCTCAAACGCTAATAGCGCATCTATCGGCGACGAAAATTATTGTATTCCTTTGAGCAGAATTTTTATTATTGGGAATAAAAAGAAGTCATGCGGTGCGAGGGTGACCCAAAAGTTTGAGGCAGTGAGAGGCAGACCGCACCAGACCTGGACAGCAGTCCAGGAAATCCATTGTTTTGAGCGCGGTGTGCGGGCGCGTTTTCGAGGTGAAGCAGTAGCCCGCGGAGCCCTGTGTTTAGCCGCCAGTTGCTCACAACAGCGAAATTTTCTGGCAAGCATTTATTAGTATACCATTCAGCGTTAATGCTTCTTTGCTCCTGTAAAGACCAATACGAAGTAAAATACCAAGTAGCCTGTTAAATTAGAAAAACTCGTGATCAAAATATTCACACCGCTTCTAGATCGCTTCACTTTAGTGGCTTTGCTTCGTTTTAACACCCAACCGTTGACTGGCGCTTATAGTTTCTAGATCGTTCTGATAAATCCACTTGTCACCTGTAACGATGACTTAAACACGCTGAGGTGAGCCTGCTTCAAATTTATGAATCATGTAACTGCACCATTCCACCCGGGCCTGTTTTTGTGCCTGCGTGAGGTTTTGCGGCACCCAGCCAGCGTGAAACTATCCGTCTCACGCAAAGATGGTTGTGTAAAATGTCGTTAATGCTTTATCTGCTGAAACCCTTGATACGTCGTGTAACTCGCCTGTTATCTAGCACTAAATTTTTCACTGCTAGCATGTTTTCTTCTGTAACAGCTAATTAATGAAAATGAAAATGTTATTTATTTAAAAACTCACTTAAATGTATACAATATTTGATCTGCTCTCGTATAAGGTTTCCCTGTGCTACGAGTCATTCTTTCTTCAAAGTCTTTCTTCATGCCCCAAAGTTAAACAACCGCGCTTGAATTTGTTATACCAACGATAAACAGTTGCTTTGGAAGTGTCCTCATCACTAAATGCCATTTTAAGCCTATCGTACGATTCGTCCGGTTTGAGGCGACATCTAAGATCATAGAGCGAAAATGTTCTCAGCGTAGATCCTTTTTTCAGTTAGACACGATTATTTGAAATGGCTCGTAAAAAGGCAGGGAAGGGAAGGGAAGTTTTAAAATTGGAATGTATCTTTTTTAACAAAAGAGGATCATACTTTCAAAATGGATTATAACCAGCCAGTCTGTCATACAGAAAAACTTGCTTTGTATGTTCACAATAAATGATTATGGCATTTAAAATTTCCTCCCCGTTAAGTAGGCTAGCCTTTCCAAACGGATTGTATCAGCGTAGGTAAGCTTGTGCTATGGTGACTAGGATAACGGATATAAATACTTAAATACATTTATAAAAAAACGAACAAATAAATGTTCGCAATTGTCACACAAACATTTGCCACTAGCAGGATTTCAAACCCGCAAAAGCCGTTTTTATAGTCTGGACCTCAGACCACAAGACCAAAGATGTCTTCTTCTTCTTCTTTGTTATGGCGATCGAACAAAGATGTCTTGAAAGGTGATTCATATTCAAACCTTTATTTGAAACGTTGGCGGTATTCCCCAAAAGGAATGATTGTGACAAAGAAGAAATACGACTGAGTTCGGCGACACTTAAAATGCCTAGACCGCGCTTAACGAGTTAAAATTTTAATGAAATGCGAATAACGAATACTGTTAACGTCTGCATGGTTGGCTTTGCTGAGCTCAGAGCGAGCGTTTGAATTTGTTATTTTGTACCCATTTCTAGTATACAAGGTTAAATTTTAGTGGATGTTTTCCCGCTGCGGAACGAATTACTTTCTGTAATAATATCGAATCATGGTAGTTATTTTTATTTTTAAATAGGTTCTTCTTTTGTTCTCCATACTGCAAGCGTTCCATGAAACGCGCCCGCCCATACATAATGTTGAAAAAATTTGTTGATTTTATTTAAAAATAACCTAAACAATCGATCTATCTACTGATATGGAATCAATTCACTGCGGGAAAACAACCACTAAAATTTCACCCTGTATAACTTACCTATATAAGCGTCCTTCCTCAACCCGACACATTTCGAACTAATTCTCTTCCTCCAATCATTGCATTAAGCATGATTGATTATACAGTGCCTTAGTCATTCACAGGATAAATAAATTATTAAGTAGTATGAGTTATTGGTTACAGACACAGGTAGATACCTACTCCTTTTTCAGTTCCGTAAATAGAACACTTTTGTGTGTTTTACCATACGTAACTTTTTGATAATCTGAGGTAATACATAGTTATAATAGGCTTGTTTCCACTATGAAAGAAATATTCAAAAACTGATTTTCTCTAAAATAATTCATAATTTCAGATGCCTTTACACTAATATTTTTCTGCAGTTCGTATTATTTGATTTTTAATTGGAATTCAAATGATAATTAGTCACTCAGTCGGCATTGCACGCGATGACGTCAAAGTGTGTTATTCCCATACAAACTCTATTAAGAAAAGCGTTTTAACAGTTGATAAAAAGTACGTCAACGATTGGTGGTGTCAACTACCGTATTATACTTCAATTTATTATCGTTACCCTTTTGTCGTATGTTAAGATAAATAAGACTAATAACCTCGTGTAAAGGTCACAACAATATTATCGATTCTTGTTGTAAGTAGGTGATGCTCTGTTTTGAGAAGAAAATAACAGATAACTGTCTGTATTTTTCTTAATTTGTCGAGAAATATTACTTAGATTACATATTTATAAAAGTAAAATTGAATGTAGGTACATGATATGTTAAGTTAAAATACATAATTCTTATTCTAACATTAAATTTAATTCAGCACGTAAGTCAGATAAATGAAAATGTTATCAGGTAACATCTACACCAAGAAACATATTTGTAAGAAGTTGATTTCTTAATAACAAATTACAATGAAAATATACTTGATGACGCCACAAAACATTTTTGTCTGTTTTTTTTTGACAAATGTATAAACTTTTTGAACCTTTTTCTTTACAATTTCTACAAAACTTTATTGAAATAGAATTGGCAAAAAAATCTACAATTTGTTTTGTTTGTTAAGTATTTTTTTGCGTTTACAACGCTATTTTTTTATTTCGAAAAGACAACACTTAAAAAAATCTTTTCGGCTCCGGTCATCGGGGAGGAATCGAACCCCCAACCTTAGGAAGTCCGGTCCAATGCTCTGACCACCGCTACCGAGAACCTTAATGGAGTCGTTGAATTTTGTAAGTGCTTTTTAACGCTTTGAGCCAGCGTATGTTTCATCAATGATTGTGGGAGACACCCTCAAACACCCGAGAGAAATATTTTTACAAATATTTAACAATCGGTTAAGATGAAACAGGCAATAATTTTGTTTGTTAAGTATTTTTTGCGTTAACAACGCTATTTGTTAATTTCGAAAAGACAACACTTAAAAAATTCTTTTCGGCTCCGGTCATGAGGGGGGAGGAATCGAACCCCCGACCTTTGGAAGGTTAGCTTAGTTTAGTTAGTTTCGGTAGCTCAGTGGTCAGAGTATCTTTTCTACAATTTGTTTTCTATTTGTTTACAGACTTTGAACCTATTATTTATACAAAAGCATGTTTGATTGCATGGTATTTATTCCTACATTGTTTTCAGTCATGAAATATGAATTAACGTAGAATTTTTAGTACCGTATGTCAATGTAAATAAAAATATGTTATTGACAAAATTCCAAGTATGCGGGCGAGTCACATCAACAATTTGTTATCTTTAACTACTTCACTACACTGCCATTGTACTGTAGTAGGTAAAGATATTGTCAGATTTTGTTTTGTTTTACTCTTTTACGTAAAACTATTATAAGGATGGGAGGAAATAATAAACTCTTAAATAAAATTCTATTTGATATGTGTATAACGTTTTATTGTAACTACAGTTAAATTTTTAACTGTACTTCATATTGTGTTACAGTAGCACTTTTTATGAAATACAGTGACACGAAATAATACTTACAAATCATATTCAATCTATTCCTTTTAACCCTAAGATATCACAAAACATGACTTACATTACGTACCACTTTTGAACCTAACAACTTTATGCCGTAAAAATGAGAAGTAATCAAAGTGTTTTCTATTAACAAATATCGCAAGTTTTCTAAATCACATATTTAACATTTTTACTCAAAATATCAGATAATGTACACAATGGATGAGGTCCCTTAGAGGTGCTTGTGGCGCAGTGTTGCAGCGCTTTGGTAGTAATACCAAAATTTAAGCAACCTAAGGCGCGGTCATGATTGGGATGGATCCATTCTGGGGACCATTCTGACCATATACAAGCATCTCCGTGCCTCAGAAGGCACGTTAAGCTGTTGGTCCCGGTTAATAACGATAGATATTAGTTGTTAAGCCTAGAAGATCTCAGAGGCCCTCGGACGGCTCAATAATATTTGACAGCAAGTATGGTCACTTACCTACACCCCTCCACCGACCCGCACTGAGCACGCGTTGTGGAGTATGGCTCGTACTCCACAACGCGTGGACCACCTCATAGTTGAGGTAAGGCCTGTGCCCAGCAGTAGGTAGTATACAGGCGGATGAGATGATGATGATGAGGTCACATAATGTTAAGATTTAGACCGATACTTAGGTTCCCAATTATTATGGTGCCAATGTGAATGTTTTATTTGAAAAAGTTATTACGCGTCAATTAAAGCAATTAATATTCTAGGTATCCTATTGTCCCCTAAACAAAGTAACACTGGATAGTGAATAATGAAAATCGATTTCGAAATTAGAGTGTCAAATGTATGAAGCAATAGAAAAGTTCACAGGTGACTCAGCGCTAGCAGCATACACGTATTAAACAAATCAAAGTTGATAGCGAGTTTCGCCAATCTCAGTGCAATGTTACTTTGTATAAGAGCCAGAACGGAAAATTTCCATTCTTTTTAGAATGAAACGGTCGCTACATTTATGTAAATGCAAAAAAAACTACATTTTTTTTAATATACTGAAACTAACAATAATTTACGATATTTGCTAAGAGTAGCGTGGTTAATAGTACAGTGACCAGCAATTCAGGCTTCCCATTTTAGTTATAAAATCGACCGTATCACAAGCGCACATCAGATACCGCTGTTTACCGTGACGTGCTAGCCACCGTACCTAGGCACTATAACTAATCATAAAATGACGTATCAGTACCGTACGGATTCTGTTTAAGTAAAACAAGTTTGAAACTAATTATATAAATCATTGTATAACTATAAAACTAAATCTATCAGACTATCCATTACACATCTATAAATAAATAAAAATGATTCATCTGTGTAAATAAATAGGTAATTGTTGATTAATTTATAATAGTAGGTACATTATAAGCTGCGAGGATTACAAAATAATAATTTGGAACTATTTGGATATCATAAAATAATGACAAGGTTCTAAGAAAAACACCTGATTACATCATTTTGACAAAAGTATAGTGAAAATTGACCCAAGACAGTTTTACCTATGAACTAGCCAGTCGCCGTACAGTGTAGAACAATATACAAATATTTACAAATTAAAGCCACCATTTACGTTCTATATGACAGAGTTACGGAGAGCATTCTATAATTTGGGTTTATCAAGCACCAGAGCGGATGTCTGTAGTCAGGAAATAATAAAAACTTAGAATTATGTATATGAATTGTCATTATTTCCTTTCTGCAGTCACACCGTATAACTTTAGCAGCTTTTGTTCGAAAATCATTGAAGAACAAGGAAAATAATAAACATTTGCATTGCTAGTTGTTTGGCACATTATCTAAAATGTCAGTAAGAACATTTTTAAGGAAAATAAATATCGACTGTCCAAAAATCGCGACGGCATTCTTTTCCTAATAATGTCAATTAGAAAAATGACCAGATTTTATTTTTTGTTCTTTCTCTTGGTATGGATTATACAGTACAAATTCACCAGACACTGTCACAATTCTACTTATCATTGAGATCTTCCAGTTAGGTTTAATAAAATTTTAATTTTATTCATGACCTCAGTGTAACGCGAATAAATAAAAATAAAAACATAATAAAAATGCAATATCATACGAATAAAAAAAAATATTAGAATTATGGAATGAAACTTGCGTATTTTATTTTAATTTTATGATCAACCCCCATTTCGTCAAATATTTAGCTACCCAATAACAAACTTATTTTTATTTAATAATTTGTTTTTAAATGTCCCATAACATCTCAATTAGCAATAAACTAATCGGTATAAATTAAGTAGTGTTACATGCATTTTTGTGAATTCTACAAAAAAAATATTGAACAAATATACAGTTAAAGGTCATTTCATCATGCTACGTTACAATCTGGTTAATTTGAATTATTTACATACATATTTTACAAATTGCATGTTTTTTTGTTTCATTTCAGGCTTAATCTAATTAGCATTTTATTTCAGTCAATTTTCACATTGTAGAATTATTTGCACAATATTTCATGAGCGATCATTTTGCTTTAATTGTAACAAAAATGTAACAACAAAAAAACAGAACATAATTATACATTTCGTTATAAAATATAGACCAAACAATATAATTTACTTTGGTAATTAATTCCCGGTGCCCTATTCATATGTGTAGCGCTAGGAAGTAAGGTTTGAACGTGTATTTCACACAAAAAATATTAATTGTACGTTTGAAGAATATTGATTTACCTTACTTTTCAAGCAATGACGAAGAAATGTCTATTAATCACACATTTTATAATTAGACAGAGAAAATTAATTTAGGCGTATAGTAAGGCCCATTTAGCACTCGCATTGATTAAAGTTTACCTGGAGAATACTGCAAAAATGTTCAATACATAAAAGAGTTCGAAAGATCAACATCAATCGAAAAGGACCGTATTACGATCTCGTTTACCGCTCAACAAAAGCGCTGCTATGTTTTTTTTTTTTAAATTTTTTGAAATTAGAACGCTGCTAATGAGCCAAAAGCAAATCGTAATACGGCCTATGATGATAATGGCCCAGTAATGGTGGCGCTAGTTTAGCTGGCAACGATCTTCGCATTTCAATCAAAAATAAGGTATTGAAGGCGTTTTTTTAAGCAATCTACCTATTTTAGTTTGGTCGCAACTGTACGCATGATTCCTAAATGCTCAATATTCACACTCCAAAGCATTTTACAGTATAACATTATAATAATAATCATAAATATTACAAAAACAACAACTCTTAATCATTTATATAGAACAGTTTTTGGCCTGCGAACATTGAACGGCCTTTTCAACCGAATGGCATTTTGTGGCGTTCGAGCCATCATTATTGTTGTTTATGTCATGGAGTCGTACCTTGTGTTAGAGGTGAGAGGGTCCGTGTCGTCTTGCCTGAAGTTGAAAGCGTTCCTGAAACTGTCTCTGAGACGCTCCGA
This sequence comes from Pyrausta despicata, assembly GCA_963921415.1. Taxonomy (NCBI): domain Eukaryota; kingdom Metazoa; phylum Arthropoda; class Insecta; order Lepidoptera; family Crambidae; genus Pyrausta; species Pyrausta despicata. Next base: position 9,525,555 of record OY992853.1, read on the forward strand.
GAACGTCTTGTAGTCTAAATGCGCTTGGCCGAAATCGAAATCGGCTACCTCAATTGTGTACCTGTAAAAAATGCATAAGTGTAAGCCGCAAGTGCAAATGTAAAACAAAATGTTAAGACTACTGTAACTGTTTTGGACTTAAAATGGGAGTTGGTGAAAATTTTGGAAACCATGTGTTGTATGGTATTGCATTAGCTAGTTTGTGTGATGAAACTCATGCGTAATTTTTATAAAAATTCAATAAAATTCAATAAAATTCATTTATTTCTGTAAGTAGGCTAAGAACTATCACTTTTACACGTCCCAACATATAAATTAACCCTACCACCGCTTCGGGACAATTTGGGCCAGTGCTGAGAAGAAGCGGCGCAAGAAACTCGGTCACTATTGTCATTGCCTCTTTTCAAATTGATTTACAATAATTGTAATTGTTTGCATTTAAACATTTCCATATATCTTTGTCATTTATATAATCATCAATTTTATAATATCCTTTCGACATTAATACATCTTTAACAACTGTTTTAAATTTATCTCATAAAAAATAAATCCTAATCTACCAATTTGCTGTAATCGGCCAGATGTTAAACAAATACACAATTATCTATGTGTTGTTTGAATAAATGTTATAAGTGTCCATTGACAGAAAATGCGTGTTTTTACATGTTTTGACATTCATGTTTCGGTCTTCATAATTCAAGGGATACTTGTTCAATTTGGTGGATCAAGACTACTCGATGGAGTGTCATTAACGGTATAAGTCTGCGATGGACCGCATGCCGCGCCTCATGCAGGTTGCAGTGACGTATTTATAAGTCACACCAAATATATAGAACGCTGGTGGGGAGGAGTTTCTGCATGGAAGCAGTCGCTATCCCGCTCGCTCGCACAAACGCAGACTTGCGGCGGGTGAAATGCCCGCTCTTTCCCTAGCGTCTATCACGTACACGAAATATGAGTCTAACTGAACAGAAGCAGCAACATTGACAAAGAATGCTAACGGCCACCTGTGCACTAGACTTTAGTGCATAGGTGAACCTTACTATGGGAGTGATATGCGCTCGCGGCTTGCGGTCCATCGAAGAATAGCACCCAGGTGATATTATCGCAGGTGTCGCCTGCGATCGTGGTATAAGCTTCATTGCGATCTTGCATCTTAAATTGATTATTTAGCACAAATGGGGATGGACAGACAGCCCACTGTGCGACTTTGGTACCGAAGACCAAATTACAGGCCACATCATGAAGCGACGCCCTAAAAAGCTATATCAGAATGACCAAACAGACTTCATTGGCCTGAAAGATTGGTAGATTGGTTGCGCAGGCTTGATGTGGGCCTGAATATTTATTTTTTTGTGTCGTTTAAATATTTTGTATTGATATTAATTATTTTTGTTATTTATTTTCATTGCTTACAAAATGTTAAGTGCCGTACAATTAAATAAAACTTAAATCAATAGTGTGGGTCCGTACTGCAAGCCTAGCGCAGCGCCGTCGCGGGCACAGAAATATGAAACATATGAAACGCTACTTTGCGTCCATAATTATTTTAAATGTTTATTTCAGAACTAAAAATTTCCATATAGTGGGTAAGTAGTTACAGAAAAAATATCTTACGAGCTAGGGTTAGTAAGTACAAAAGAAAGGACGTTACACAAAATATGGCTTACTTAACATTTACCAAAGCAGGTCTGGCACCCACATGGACGCTGTTCCAGTGCCTCAGGATAGGGCAGCAATAGCGATATTATGTGGTGACTAAGGCCTATACTACCTATGGCCATACGATTTGACGCGCTTATTTGCCGCTCCCGCCTAGATCCCTGTCATCGCGTATTTATGTGAATGCACACTTCAAATAAGAACAATTATTGGACGTTACCTCGACCGGTGCTGATAGTACGCCATGCCGAAGATCACCAGGATGATGGCGAGCAGGCCGAACACCACGGGTACCACGATCACCGACAACTGCGCGTGAACTTTCGCTGAAACAATTTGTCTAGGGTTCAACCAACGATGAATAAACACGCATTTTAAAAATACTTAAAGGTCTGATAGAAGTGTGGCTTTAACTTTTATTCCTAGAGAATTAAACATTCTGATTTGCAGCGATTTTAGAGGGCGGAAACAACAACGGCCGAAATCCATTTCGGTACATATTAAATACAACAAATACAACAACAACATCACATACATTGATCTGACTCCGTGGTAAGTAGCTTAAGCACTTGTGTTACAGATATCAGAATCAACAGTGGTATTACAAATTCACTTATATAAATACACACTAACACCCAGACCAGTACAAACAGACATGTTCATGGACACAATTTTTTTTACAGTGCGGGGATCGAACCCATTGGGGATGCGGGAAGCGAAATGGATTATGAAAATAAAAAAAAAATGCAATTTGAAGTGTTCTTGGTCGGTAAGACAGGATTAATGACTCACCAGACCGCGGAGACTTGAAGATATGCTGCAGCTGCCTTCTTAAAATCAAATCTTGATGCGGATATAAATAATTCCTTGAGCGATGCGATATTAAGGCGAAAAATCTTTATTGCAGTAATGACGTTCTTGACTAAACAACACGGTGTCTTGGAAACCAGTTCTAAGCTGCATTTAGATTACTCGTAGCGCCATCTATCGGCGTTGCGCCGCACTGGTCCCAGCCATCGCGCAGTCTGGAGGCCACGTCACCAACCATACCGACCAAGAACATGATGCCTAAAATATGTGGTAGATGGCGTGAACATGCTCCCCGGCTTGGAATTCCAAAGGAATTTCGAAAAAAGGAATGATGAGGAATGATAATAATGCGAAAGGAAAACTTAAATTGAACCATTTGATTGCTAAACATATTGACAAACTATAAATAATCAACATAGCAAGCCAGACATTAGACAAAAGAATATTAATATAAATTTAGTCAAGCATTGAGTTGTATTTATTGTGTTGGAATAGGACACAGTTTAACGACTGGTCGTTTAAAAAGTTTACCACGACATCGAACCAACACAACGCGTATGATACCATCCTTCCCTGGATAAACCTCTTCTATAATGCCTATAGGCCAATGCAGAGGCGGAACATCATCCTGATGAATGAGCACAATAGTACCAGTCTGAACGCTGCCTCTGTGCGTATGCCATTTTTGGCGTTGTTGAAGAGTGTGTAAGTAATCAAGGCGCCACCTTTTCCAATAACTTTGAACTAGACTATCTAGCAACCTTTTTCTTTGAGTAATACTCTTGTTCAAGTCAATATCATACGCTGGTAGAAATTTTAAAGGGGTTGTCATTAAAAAATGAGCAGGCGTAAGTATTTCAGGTTGTGGTTCGTCAGGTAATAACCCGAGTGGGCGCGAATTAAGCACACACTCAATTTGCGTCAAAACAGTTAACACCTCTTCGTATGAGAGAATTTGTTGACCAATAACACGGTACAGATGAGCCTTTACACACTTAATATTAGCTTCCCAAAGCCCGCCAAAATGTGGACTCCGGGGCGGGATTGTGTGAAAAGCAATCCTCCATTTGGACAATTCAAGATTCATTGCACTCTTAGTTTCCTGCGCCTCCAAAAAATCAAAGAGTTCATTCATGTGACGCTTGGCACCAACAAAGTTAGTGGCATTATCGGAATAAATAGCCGCAACAGGGCCACGTCGGGAAATGAAGCGCTTAAACGCGTCAATGAATGTCTCTGTGCTGAGATCAGAAGCGATTTCAAGATGTATTGCCTTAGTAGCAAAGCAGACAAAGAGGCAGATGTAAGCCTTCGTACTTCGTACGCCACGGTGCCTAGTCATAGTTAGATTTATAGGACCAGCATAGTCCACTCCAGTATTAGTAAAAGCCTTGGCTTCTAGAAGACGCGCGGGAGGTAGACTGGCCATGAAAGGCGTGTTGCTCGAGGGCGAACATTTGAAACAGGAATTACATGCACGAATACGCTGACGAATAATATTGCGGGAGGAAATAATCCAATAACGTTGTCGCAATAATGAAGTTAGTAAATGCGAACCAGTGTGGGAATTTATACGGTGGTAGTGATCTATCAGCAAATTAATAATATGATCACGTCGCGGGAGTAATATAGGATGCCGATTTTCGAAAGGCAGATTGGCGTTAGTCAGTCGGCCACCAACGCGCAATAGACCATTATCATCGATAAAGGGATCGAGCTTGCGGATCGGCACAGAAGGCAAAGTTTTCTTTTGTATTGCTTTTATTTCAGCATGAAAATATTTATGTTGCAGATGGCGAAGAAGAATATTTTCCGCGTACTCGAGATCGGAGGATTTTATTAAATTATCGCGGGGAAGTTTTTTAAGTATACGCAAAATGTAAACAATTATACGTAGCAGCTTCAACCATGAAGATGTCCGAAGAGAGAGTTCATAAAGCGGAGAATCCTCTGCTTCGACAACTGCAGCAAGTGTCACCGATTTTCTCAATTCCGGCAAGTCCTCACCCGATGGCCGAAACGGCTCGATCGGCCACTCAGCGACAGGACTACGCGCCCACAGCGGACCAGACCACCACAACGGATGATCCAATATTTGAGAAGGCAAAAGTCCTCGAGAGGCGCAGTCACTTGGGTTCTCCAAGCCAACAACGTGGAAAAAGCGATCAGAAGCGAGATTTTCGTGTATTTTATTAACACGATTAGCGACATATATTTGCCAGCGGTGTGGCTGCGAATGGATCCACGACAAAGCAATTGTCGAATCAGAAAAAGCGAATATATCTGTAATCGGGAAACGTTTATTATACGCAGTATGAACATAGTGTATAAGAGTAGAGAGCAGCACAGCTGCGCATAGCTCCAAACGAGCAAGCGAAGCAACCTTTGGCGATGCAACCTTAGACTTAGAGCAAACCAGGGTGAACGTTACATTATCATTAGGGTGAGTCACGTGTAAATAGACGGAGCATCCATACGCCTTTAGACTGGCGTCACCAAACCCAACAATGTTTACAACGCAGTTTGGAGCAACGCCTAAATGACGAGGTATCTGCAGTTGCGATAGGAGTGGTAATTCGGCCTTGAATTGGGAAAAACGTTTAGAAATTGACTCAGGAACGTCATCGTCCCATCCGATTTGAGCGAGCCAGAGTTCTTGTATCAGTAACTTAGCATACAAAACAACCGGGGCTACTAAACCGAGTGCATCAAAGAGTCGCGCCAGAACAGACAAAATTGTGCGTTTTGTACAACCTCGGTTTGTATCTTCATGAATTGTAAATGTGAATGTATCTGAAGCGGGAAGCCACTTTAAGCCCAATATTTTTAAATTGTCTCCATCAGAAAATTCTATAGAGGCGCGGTGTGATGGTGGAACGTGCGCTAACAAATGCTGCGAATTACTCGCCCATTTAACAAGATTGAACCCTGCAGAAGCAAACATTGTTATTAATTGCCGTGATAGTTCAATCGCTGTCTCAACAGTCAGAACTGAAGTTGTCACATCGTCCATGAAAATATCTTTAGTGGCCACTTCAGCAGCAAGTGGGAGAACTTCTTTATTTTCAGCAGCTAGTTGTCGTATACAGCGCATTGCTAAATACGGACTCGAGCGAAGGCCAAAGGCGACGACGTTAAATTGGAAGATGCGAATGGGTTCCGATTCTTTAAATCTGTACAAGATTTTTTGAAACTTGCGATGTTCTTCAGTGAGCAGAATACGTAAGTACATTTGTTGCACGTCCGCTGTAATAGCGATTGGAAATAGCCTAAATATCAAAAGTAGCTCCAATAAGTCGGTTTGCAAATTCGGGCCAGAGTGTAGGATATCATTGAGCGAAACATTGGTATCTGTGACGGCGCTAGCGTCAAGAACCGGGCGGGTTTTCGTTGTAGATTTATCTGGCCGAACTACAGCGTGATGTGGTATTATGTAACCCTCTTGAACTGCAGCGAGGGAATATGGGATTTCGGACAAATAACCCTTTTCAAAATAATCCAGAATAACTTTATCGTAAGCGAGACGTAATTCTGGAATCGCTCTGAATTTGCGTTCGAGTGAAGCGAATCTGCGTTTGGCACACGCATATGAATCGCCCAAAGAGGCAGGATCTTGTTTAAACGGTAACGCAACAATAAATCTACCGGAGAGATCGCGTGATGTGGTGGAGATGTACATAGCCTCACATTCTAGGTCATCAGGATTGCTGATTGGAGGTGAAATAATATCTTCCGATTCAAAAAACTTAGTTAAAGTTTTGTTCAATTCATCATTAGTTATAGGACCGAAGGACCAGGCGACGTCAACAGGATCAGCAGCAGAAGTAGGTACTTCACCCATGATGACGTAACCAAGCGAAGTCTCAAGAATCGGCGGAATAGCGGATGTGACACGTCTAGAAGATGCGGGAAAAACGCGAAGAGCGTCTACAACAGCGGGTTGCGGCGTGCAAAAAGCAGAAGCGGCGCCAGCAGCAGCGCCGGAGTCGGCGGGTCGAGGAAGCGGAGTCGAAATTATGCGACCCCCGACTAACAACAAAGGAAACAATTGAGCACCTAATATAGCATCTATTTCGCCGGGTACATTCCAGCGTTCATCAGCAAGCGGTAAATTATTTAAATGTGTCAGTGTTGATACATCTACGAAAGAAGTAGGCAACTTGTCAATTATATGGTTAATAACCATTAACTGTATATTGTAAACATCATCAGTGTGGCGCGATTGTATATTTAGGGATACACAACCGAGAATATTACAGTTTGCGGAACCAACAGTTTTTACGCAGGTATTATTAAGCGGTGTAATTTTTAATTTAAGTTTTCTACAACAGGATAGAGTTATCAAGTTGCTTTGTGAAGCGCTGTCTAACAAACATCTAATAATGGTTTTGTTTTGTTTATTAGTGTAAGCATAAACTTGTGCAGTCGAAAGCACAACAGTTTTGACATTATTATTTACACACGCATGCATAGCTACAGTGTCAAACTGCATGATAGGCGCGGGACGCGCTTCGACCTGCACCACGGGTGCGGGCGTTACATTTGAACTCGACCAACAAGAGCCTGTAGATGTTGTCACGGACGGTTCGGAAACTACAGCCGCCGAGAAATTGCTACTGTTCGCTACAGGGGGGCTATTCTTAGGTCGCTCGTTATTTTCGTTCGACTTCGGTTTGACAGAATCGAAATGCAACATGGTGTGATGACGAAGATTGCACAATTTGCAACGGGAGGAGGAATTACAATGCGAATTAGTATGACGAGCGCTCAAACAATTAGTACAAAATCTTTTATCTTTAACTAATTGAAATCTAGCATTAGTGTCCATGGATTTAAATTTCGGGCATTGATATACCTGGCCATGAGTATTACAATAGCAGACCGGACATGAGATTGTTGAAGTTGGCGAATTTTCAGCAGTCACTGCGAAAGTATGCGAATTCGGATTTCGAACGTTTTTAGAATTGGACCCCGTCACACTATCGGTGCGTTCCAGAACCTTTACATGATGACGGATGAAATCAATAAGCTCGGCACATAAAGGAATTTCCTTAGCGCGCATCGTTTGTTCGAAACTTTGAATAATATTGGTATCTAATCTTTTTTGTGCAAGATATAAAAATATAAAATCGGTCAAATCAGAAATGCCTAATTGCTTCAAAGCAGTCAAAGATGATGAAAACTTTTCAATGAAATTATTCAACTGATTAACGTTGTTTGGAACATGTTTTAGCTCAAAAATATTATTCAAATAAAAGGCTGCTAGTGCCCGTTTATCTTGGTACTTGTCAACTAAAGCCTTCCATATAGCAGGGTAATTTTCAGCATTAGGTAAGACACCTGCGAACACAGTGAGCGCCTTACCACTCAACTTGCCTATCAAATATTGGATGCGGTGCGAATCATACAATTGGTGGTTTTCATGAATGTTTGTTTTGAAGCTTTCATAAAATAATGGCCAATTTTCATGTTTCCCATCAAAGGAGGGAAGGTCTATGCATGGAAGTTTAATAGCGGGTGTTGTTTCATTCTTTTTTTGCGTGCTTTGTGTTGTTGGATTGACATTCAATTGAGATCTGAAGTAATTAACTGCACTGTACAGTTCTTCAAAAGAAAGCCACGACTTGTAGTTTATGACAAACTCTGGGTCCGCCGCCAAGCAAAACTCATTGTACTCATCGGTTAACCTACTATATTGATCATAGAGTTTGTCAATATTTGAAGATTTTGCCAGAAATTCATGCTTAGTGCGAGTATCAACCAGGGTTATTTTTTTGGAAAGAGCGTAAAGCGATGACAATTGCTCGTAAATTGCTTGCCTTTTGGCTTCATTTATTTTTATTTGAGCCATTTTTAACTTTTACACCCTGTATTTTATAAAACTAAAATGAGACCTTATATAAATTAAAATTTTAAGAAAATATTGTTGAGAAAATTTAACGAAATAGCTGGTTCAAGATTCGGCTCGGTGGGCCAGAAATGGGGATGCGGGAAGCGAAATGGATTATGAAAATAAAAAAAAAATGCAATTTGAAGTGTTCTTGGTCGGTAAGACAGGATTAATGACTCACCAGACCGCGGAGACTTGAAGATATGCTGCAGCTGCCTTCTTAAAATCAAATCTTGATGCGGATATAAATAATTCCTTGAGCGATGCGATATTAAGGCGAAAAATCTTTATTGCAGTAATGACGTTCTTGACTAAACAACACGGTGTCTTGGAAACCAGTTCTAAGCTGCATTTAGATTACTCGTAGCGCCATCTATCGGCGTTGCGCCGCACTGGTCCCAGCCATCGCGCAGTCTGGAGGCCACGTCACCAACCATACCGACCAAGAACATGATGCCTAAAATATGTGGTAGATGGCGTGAACACCCATCGCGAGTTATTAGTCAAGTTGGTTAATAGTCAACTTCTTAACCATTACACCAAAGTGGTCGTCCAGCGTACGCTTAATCAATAAACCAAAAAGACCCAGCCCAAACCTGTCGCCGCGACTCGCGACTGTCAGCGATTGAGACAAAGTCGCAGGTGTGGGCTGAGCCCTACACAGTTATTGATTTCAAACTCTATATTGTCTTCATTGCATCCTCGCTCCCCGAATGAGGGAAATGACTAACACATCAGGGAAGATATTTAAACATAACTAGCGGCTCTGCAAACTGTCCTGCCCGTTGTTTTTTTTTCTGCGTAAAAACTATTCCTGTACTTTTAGGAATATCATAAAAAAAGAATGGGCCAAATTCTTCGTGATACTTGGTTACCACGGTGGCGTACTTGGTTCGTTCTTGCGTTATGCGCGGCATTTCAATTAAATATTTAAAAATACGTTCCCCTTGCTCTGTCCCCGTTAATATAGTTGAATAAAATAGTTAAAATTATTTCCCGCTGTCCCCGTGCCGATTCGTTCTGAACTTGTTTTCAAGTTCCTAGTCGTTTTTTTAAATATCATGAATTCGATCGAAACAGTGAATTATTGTGGATGTAATGCTGTCAATTTTGCTTAAAAATAGGTAAGTACACAATCTTAACTAAATTAAATACATTATTTTCTATTATTTTAAATAAATGTATCGTACATTAAAAGTTAATTTTCTAGTAACTATGTTAAACAGAGTGACCTTGAAAAGGATGCGCCGGTGGCGCGCAAGCCTTATGCAGCTGCGGAACAAAAGCGCAGATAGCATTGTTTTTGCAAAGCTCTCATTTCCTCATGCATTTTTTTTGAAATATCATGAATTCGATCGAAATAGTGACTTATTGTGGATGTATTTACCATGATTATTATTTTACACATTTTTTTGAAATATCATGAATTCGATCGAAATGGTAAATTATTGTGGATGTATTTACCATGATTATTATTTTGAGGTAATTATTGTGATATTTTCGTTGATTTATATTATCTATATTGCTCAAGATGTTTGTGTAAGTTTGATAATTATTTGTTATTTTTTATCTTAAATTAAAATTCTAATACAACATGAAATCAACTTTGTTTGATTTCACTTTTCTTTTCTCATGCTAAAAATTGAAAAGATTGGAATTGAAATGTAGATTTAAGGGGACAACGACTCGTGAAATGTTTACTTCCCGCTGTCCCCGTTAGCCGAATCTACGTTAAGGGGACAGCGGGAAAGAAATTTAATCACTTCCCGCTGTCCCCGTGACGGGGACACGGCATTCGGGGACAACGGGAATAGACGCGCTTTACCAACACATTTTGCGATTAACTAAATGTATGAAAATAGAACATAGACAGTTGATTCAAATGTCAGTTAATTTACTCACCATTATAAATATTGATGGTCGCTCTCTGCACAGCCTTGCTCACTTCATTCTCTATGATGACCACCACTGTATGCTGGTCGCTGCCAGCAAAGTAATGAATCAGCTCTAAGTTATTCGCAATATTTCGGGTCTTGACAGCACACGTCTCGTTTCCCGTGATGTTGTATTGCCCTTGTTTGTATTGTACGCAGTAGTCGAAGGGTGGGCTGCCGGAGTACTTGATCTTAAGATGCAGTAGCTCCCCGCGTTGAAGCCAGTTGAGGCCCGTGATATTTACCGTTGTCACCGGAGCTGGAACAGGATGGAGATATTAAAAATAATATGAAACTTGATAACATATCTGGAAGTCCAAAGTCAAATTATAAAGAGGAAAGATTTGATTGTTTGTTTGCATTGTATGACCATCAAAACTACTGGAACGATTTGAAAAACTATTCTACCATTTGCACAGGTGGACTATTATTTGACTCGTGCAAAGCTGGGACGGGTCACTTGTTTTTTACAAAGAGCAATGCAGACATTTGGCCGAGAATGGATCATGTCAACTAGTAACAGTCTATTCACTTTTTTATTGAAAAATCCATTTATAATCTAGGGGGAACACTTCATCCGTCAGCAAAAGAAACTACCAATGTTCTTTTCAAAATCGCCCTTATTATGTACTATGTTTCAACTTCAAACAACATAAAATATTGCTAATCAACCACAGATCCAGAGAGACGTTAAAATTATTCATTAAGTGTAGAAAAACAATTATGAAATTGATTATTTATTAATATTTCTTCATACTAGTTCTGAAAACTGCACTGACCATTTTTTGATTAGTTTTAAGAATAAAGTTAAGAGACAGCATATGATATTTCTGTAATTCCATGAAACAAAGTAATTTTTCATCCCACCATCTCGGAAAGAGTCATTTTGCTCTTCAATATCTGAGTGGAAAAGCCGTTTTTATTCACTAGAGGTTAAAGTAAATTTGAATTTAGAACATCGTGTGCACCAAGTTTGTGAATTAAAAAAATCATTAAACCTATTTATTGCTACCTCTATGGTGCCAAATATATCATACAACATTTTTTAATTTGTTAAAAACTCAAACTCGGAACCTTCTTGGTGTTCTTTTTTCAATTTGCTTTGTAGGCGGTTCTTTACGCGGAATTTTTTCACGTCATTGTTAAACCTTATATTAAAAACAAGAAACTTGAAAACAAATGAAAAAACTGAAATGAGTGATTCTAGCGACGAGGAAGTTAGTTTGACGCCAACAGAATTGACTGAAACTGTTAATAATGTGCAAATGATCTTTCTCCCTCAACAATCACGCGAGAAGTATTTAAAACAGTACGTTATGTTCAACACGTGGCGACTAGCAAAAGGAGCCAAAACTTTCTCAGAAAACATTTTACTGGCATATTTTATAGAATTATCCGAGAACAAGAAAGCAAGCACTCGAAAAACAGTACACAAGTGATTAACACCAATATTACAGTACCCAACAAAAATATTACACTCAATTTAAATAACTGTAGTACCTAACGTTACTTTAAATTTTTATTAATTATACCTAAGTATTATTTTGTTATAATTTAAAGAGTATTCTGTAATACTTTACCTGTCATAATGTAGTAGTTAATACCTAAACTGAAATAAAAGTAGGTAGCTATCTTGTGATTGTCAACGGTTTTATTTGCATTTAGTTATTTCCTCGCTGAGGTGGAATGAAAAGTTACGTGTTGCACTCGAGTGCAGATTTTTTCACCTCGTGCTCTTTTGATTCCCTCGCTAACGCTCAGGATTCTAATTTTGAATCACTCGCTGCGCTCGTGATTCAATTTTAGAATCCTTCGCTTGCTCGGTCATCAAAATTGAACACGCGGTTAAAAAGCAACTTTGCACTCTTGTATAACAAATAACTATTATCAGCCGTATTTTAGCAGCAGTCTGTGCTGTGTGGCATTAATTTTTGCATATGGTTATGTTTTATCAGTAGACTCATCTTGCTTTAGTCACCAGTGGAATAGTTATTTTGTGCCAGAATAGGTCAGTTAATTGGGAGAAGGCACAATATCATAAGGATATACAGAAAATAAAAACGGAGAAATTGGACAACAGAGGGCTGTACGTTTTACATGAACAGTCAGTTGAAAACCAAGAATTTGATGTATAAGATACATGTTGTTTACAAAAATTTACATTTCTGTTCAGACTCCATTACCATATTTTTTTCCATTTTAGTAGTAGAAAAAATTTAATAAACAGTTCATTAGCATACTTAACTACAATTATATAGCATGCAAATATTCCAAGATATATTTATTTTTTTAATTAATCAGTTTCCAGTCTACTAATGTCAACAACTAAGATAAAAATAATTACAGTAATATCATTTAATAAATTGTCAAAAATCAATCAATGCATTAACCACCATTCATAGTTCTTTATTTATACTTTAAAAAATCGCCAATTGAGTTAAATGTCTTGTCTAATAACCATCTACATAAATCATTTTAAAGATATTGAAAGGTTGTTCTTTGATATAATTTGGTATGTTGTTATATATTGTTTTGCACATAGCATAGCAATTATTTTGGAATTGTTGCGTACTCGGAACTATGTTCAACAGTATTCTATCACGATTGCGTGTTGATTGTGGGTATACATGCTTTGCCTGTACAAATTTATGACGATTTTGCATAACAAAAACGGTTACTTCAAGTACATACAGGCACGGTAGTTAAGCTAAGTTACATATGGCTCTAATACATCTTTTTTGGGCAGAGAAAAGTTTTTTTATATTTTAATGCTATTTATCATTTTTTTTTATATTCCATCTAAAAGTAATAGTATTTAGTGCCTTTATTACAAAACTAATAAATAAATCTCATGAAAGTTCAGTCCTATTAAACTATTAATACATATATGAAGGAATAATGAATTTATACATTTAAGCATTTGAATCATTTAATTCTGATCAGAAAAATTGTTTGAACCTAGTGTTTCTCTAGAACTAATCTAAATGAAATATAACTATTAATTCCGCTTACCTCTGACACTCAGTGTTTCTTGGTAATGTCCATAAACATATCTTTCGCCTATTGGGACAACACTGGTATTGTAACATATGAAATCAATTGGAGCTCTGGGTTGTTTGGCAGAGTGGTTTCCATTGCTCCGTTTAGACCTATGAACTGTGAGTGTGTTGTTTAAAATTTGAATTTGGGTGGTTGATAGTACACTCTGTGTTGTTGGTGTCGGTGGTTTGGAAGTTGTTGTTGTTGTTGTAGTAGTTGTTGTGGTAGTTGTTGTTGTCGTCGTAGTCGTTATGGGTGGCAAGGGTTCACGATCAGCAACAACCAATGCCTCCACATAATGATCGGACATTGCATCATTGTATGTGAGGTTCAATTTAAAATCAGTAGTCTGATCTATGTACATGCAATCTTCGAACCAATATGTTACAACTTTTGAGGCATTATTTTTTAAGAACTCAAGCTCATTGTCTGGTAACACAACATGATGAGTCACAGTCTGGTTCACAGACACAAAGTGAGTATTCAGAATTGTATTGTTCTGATTCAATTTAAGGTCCCCATTTAATGTATCTGGAAAAATTAAACAATAACCTATTAATTTCCTTGCCTTTTAATTATGGCTTATATAACTACAAGGCTAAAAACGAACAAACCTGTTAATTTAAAAGTGGTAGATGTTACATTATCCCGAATCCAGAATCCATAGTAGCTTCTCATCAAGGCGACAGTAGCTGTGTATTCCCCTGCTTCATACAAACTTCTTGGATATTCTACAGTCCACTTGATGTTGTTTGTTGAATTATCAAACTGAAAATACCATTACAAAAGCTTATTAACACTGTTTCACAAAAATATTGCAATTGCAACTTGACATAGAACCTCAATCAGTGACTGGTGGCCGACCATAGGCAAAGGAAATAAAAATTGCTCTACTTTTACACAAAATATTATTTGAAATGTTGTCTACAGATGCCTCTCACAATACATAACAATATAAACTTACTGTGTCTGTGTGTTGTGGCTGTGCATTATCAGAAAACACGAATTTAATACTTTCATCTGTAAAATCAGGCACAGTCGCAGTAAATGTAATGTTGGAGCCACGCACAGCGGGACCATTGCTCTTCAAATACAACTCTAGTGGAAATGCTCCTAAAAAAGAATATGTGTCATGAATTTCGATTTTGTAATAATTTTCGGCGTAAGGCAATAATATAAACAATACATACCGTGAGCTAAGAATGCCAAAACAAATAAATTGATTCTGAAATAATCAGCCATAGCAGCAATGAAGTGATGAATGAAGGATTCACAAGTTTATTCAAAATTTGGACATTAAATTAGCCTATATCATTAGCAAAACATGAAGAGACGGAGAAATTGTTTCCAGTTTAGTAGCTGTTAGTTTGTGCGTAGTCACTATTTAGCAAATTTAAATTATATGGCTTTTCTTTTTGTTGGTTTACTTCGCAAGCTGATTTTTGACACTTTGACAGTAGGTAGATAGTATTTATATTTTCTTGGGTAGCTTGTAGAGTGTTCCCATAGGGAAAGGCAACGGTCAGAGCTATACAGCCTACTCTCCATTTATTTCAATTCTTACTACTACTTACAACCTAACCTAACCTAAGCCAAAGATAATGTTTGCCTAAGCCCACAGATCACCCCCAATAGATTCCGCATAGAGGGCCATCAAAAGTCACCACACATGGTTGTTTTTGCTACTATACTTACGTGCCGATCTCTCGAGACGCTAGGTTAGTAGTGACCAAACATTGGACCCGTGCGTTACGCGTGTTTTAATACCATAGAAAATATTTATGGCTTATTAAAGTGTTTGAAAATGGCTACATACAGCAATAAAATGGCGTGGAAAGTCGAAGAGAACATCAAATCTAAAAAAAAGTTGGTACCACATTCCATCTGTAAATACAGGATGTCCCAGAACTCAACGTCAAACCGAAACGGGGTGACAGGATTGATCGTAAGCATCATGACAAAAATCAGAAAAAAATTCTATCCCATGCAGTTTGAAAATTATGGGCATTTTAAGAAAAACCTAGAAATTTAGTCAAACTGTAACAATTTTTCGGTTATTATGGTTATTTTTTTTATTTTTGTTCATTTATACTTTGGAACCATAACCCTAAATAGCATTTCAGAATGACAGTCTAAAATGATGACACAGTTGCCCCAATAGAAATAAGACTGATTTGTTAAACTATGAATTTAAAATTTTCACAATTTGTCGACTTTGGAAGGCCCTCCTTTAAAAAAAATGTACTAGAGTGCCTTGGCAAGTGCCATTAAAAGTTGGCGCATTTAATCAGGAATCTAAAATGGTACAATATTTATTAGTTTCATACTAAAAAAAAAACGAGTAAAAAATAAAAACCTCATGTTACCCGATTTTTGCTAACCAATTTTACTCTGTTAAAATAATTTTTGATTCGCACAAACTCATGACAGGATCTTAATTTTACGGCAAAATGATGACAGAGATGAATACTGGACGCGTTGGCCATGAGTGAGCGAGACAGATAGTGACGCCACTTTTACAAAAGTTAACAAAAGTAAGTAAAATTAATAAAATAATGAAAAATCTTGACCTAGTTTAGTTCAATTTTATTGGAATAAAAGTCAGATAGGGAAATAACATTGTTTATTACAATAAATGTTCAAATTGTTTTCCATCAGCCTCAATACAGGCCCTACATCTTCTTAAAAAAGATCTACTTATTAGCCGGGCATATCCTCGAGAGTTTTTTTATTGGGGCGTTCTCAAAGAAAAAGTTTACTCAAAGCCCATTGAGAGCGAAGCCGAGCTGCGTGAACGAATTTCTCAAGCTGCTGAGGAAATCATCTCTCGAGGATATGTCCGGCTAATAAGTAGATCTTTTTTAAGAAGATGTAGGGCCTGTATTGAGGCTGATGGAAAACAATTTGAACATTTATTTTAATAAACAATGTTATTTCCCTATCTGACTTTTATTCCAATAAAATTGAACTAAACTAGGTCAAGATTTTACATTATTTTATTAATTTTACTTACTTTTGTTAACTTTTGTAAAAGTGGCGTCACTATCTGTCTCGCTCACTCATGGCCAACATGTCCAGTATCCATCTCTGTCATCATTTTGCCGTAAAATTAAGATCCTGTCATGAGTTTGTGCGAATCAAAAATTATTTTAACAGAGTAAAATTGGTTAGCAAAAATCGGGTAACATGAGGTTTTTATTTTTTACTCGTTTTTTTAGTATGAAACTAACAAGTATTGTACCATTTTAGATTCCTGATTAAATGCGCCAACTTTTAATGGCACTTGCCAAGGCACTCTAGTACATTTTTTTTAAAGGAGGGCCTTCCAAAGTCGACAAATTGTGAAAATTTTAAATTCATAGTTTAACAAATCAGTCTTATTTCTAGGAAACTTGGGGCAACTGTGTCATCATTTTAGACTGTGACACTCTCGAGGATATGTCCGGCTAATAAGTAGATCTTTTTTAAGAAGATGTAGGGCCTGTATTGAGGCTGATGGAAAACAATTTGAACATTTATTTTAATAAACAATGTTATTTCCCTATCTGACTTTTATTCCAATAAAATTGAACTAAACTAGGTCAAGATTTTTCATTATTTTATTAATTTTACTTACTTTTGTTAACTTTTGTAAAAGTGGCGTCACTATCTGTCTCGCTCACCCATGGCCAACATGTCCAGTATCAATCTCTGTCATCATTTTGCCGTAAAATTAAGATCCTGTCATGAGTTTGTGCGAATCAAAAATTATTTTAACAGAGTAAAATTGGTTAGCAAAAATCGGGTAACATGAGGTTTTTATTTTTTACTCGTTTTTTTTTAGTATGAAACTAACAAGTATTGTACCATTTTAGATTCCTGATTAAATGCGCCAACTTTTAATGGCACTTGCCAAGGCACTCTAGTACATTTTTTTTAAAGGAGGGCCTTCCAAAGTCGACAAATTGTGAAAATTTTAAATTCATAGTTTAACAAATCAGTCTTATTTCTAGGAAACTTGGGGCAACTGTGTCATCATTTTAGACTGTCATTCTGAAATGCTATTTAGGGTTATGGTTCCAAAGTATAAATGAACAAAAATAAAAAAAAATAATCATAATAACCGAAAAATTGTTACAGTTTGACTAAATTTCTAGGTTTTTCTTAAAATGCCCATAATTTTCAAACTGCATGGGATAGAATTTTTTTCTGATTTTTGTCATGATGCTTACGATCAATCCTGTCACCCCGTTTCGGTTTGACATTGAGTTCTGGGACACCCTGTATAATAAATAATTTATAATTACCAGTCTCAAGCAGCTCAAGTTATAATGATCGAAAAAAGTAATCGTGCATTTTAAAACAAGCACGCGTTGATGTCTTTTTGAAAAGTCTCTTTCTCTCAAGTGAAATTTATAATAAGCAATCTCTTTCTTACGGAATACTAGTGATTGCTCAGTACTGACACAATTATTTGTCGATGTTTGTCGATGTATTTTGTTAAAGTGCAAGACTATAATATAATTTGTTTGCCAACGTGTGGATGCTACACGAACGAAACGCGCTAACATTGGGACCCAAGAAAATATAAATACTATGATTGGGACGAGTTGTTTGGCGCCGGCGAGAAAATAATAAAATTAGTGCTGGGATGATGCTAACCTCCGTATTATCCTGCGTAGACAAATGCGGAGGTTTGCGGGATCGTCGTTTATCGTCACGTCGTGTTGCTTCTGCTATGTAGATCAGAGATCACAATCACACACATGGATTATAGGACTGACAACGTTTTCAAAATAGTTGTACTTTTATTAAGATTGATTGAATTTTAATTGAACATTATTGGTACACATCTATTTTAAAAGTAAAATACATATTCTACGATGGCAGCACTAGGTCCTGTCAACAAACTTGAATGTCAACAAATTGTCAAAAAAGCAAAAACTGGCAAGCTGCTTCGAGAGAAGAAGTTGCCAATCAAATTTTTATCAGTAAACTTAGTTTCCTGTTCTGTTGTGTTTGCCTTAAGACGTTCCAAATCTCAAAGTTAACTAATTAAAGTTTAAATTATTGAAATCGTGACATATTTGGATAATGTTTTAGTGTCGTGTGGTGCAAATTGAATTTGAAGATGGCCACCACCTTGTTTGATAGTCCCTTCATTCGACAACGATTACATCGTTTGCGGCGAACTGATTTCGACCTCGACGAAGATCAAAGATTTGGTCGATGTGACTGCACTAGTTATTCTTACTTTGTGCTATCAATGGTACTATTTTCGGTAGGGACCGTTATAACAGTGCTCGCCTTGGGAGATGCCGATGGGTACATCCTTCACAATTTGGGACACATGTGGCTTGTGGGGCCAATATTTATTTGCTCTGGAATGATGGTTGCAGTCAAGAGTATGTTATATTTACGGAGAAAAAGTGTGATACAAATGCTTCTACATCGACGCGAATTGATTCGAGTAAGTTACCAGAGAAAGTGGTCATTATAGCGTTCGATTTCGAACAGAACACGTTATAACTAATTAAAAGAAAATTGTAATTTGTTTTATTTTTTCAGGATATGGCAATAGTACAGGCTGAGCAAGCTTACAGTGGTCAAGTGCCCCGAACAGCATCTAGTGCTACCTTACCTCCCTCATATGATGCCTTATTAGCTAATGCAGCTACTAGCAAACCTCAGCCATCAAGCTCCGAACCACCGCCACCAACTTATGATGAAGCGATGTATCTCATTGGAGACAACAAATTTAAAATACAAATAAATGATGACAGTGCCAAACAGGAAACTAGCGACCAATCAGTGGATGGTGCTGATATCAGTAAACCGTGAGGAAAACTTACATTTTCTACTGTTAGCTAAATAAGTGTAAACTTAATTCTTCCTTTTTGTACTTATAACTTTATTATACAATTTTTAGTCACTATTGATATTGTATTCTCTAATGTGCCTAAAATATGAATTAGCAATGTTGTTGTTATATTTTATGTAAATTACATGAGTAAAATGTCATTCCACCAAGAACAAAATGCTAATTGGCCTAATCTAATGTTTCAAAAAGTAAATTTTATGTAACATTTTGTAACCTCATAATATTCTACATATTATTTTCTTCAATTCTATTTATGGGGTAAAAACAGTGACACACCAACATATTTCTTGGTTGGACATGGTTATAAATATAATAAATTCCTAACTTACATACAGCAAGTGCATATTTTAAGGAAAAACCCATAACTGTGGATGCTTCAATATTCAATCATGAATATGTGTAACAAAATAAGCATTTAAATTAATTAAGTGTTATTGCTTTTAACAAGTTGAATTGCACATGGATATTTTTTACCTTAATGTATTATTCTTTCACAACCTTGAATTATATTGTGACAGAAAGTCAATATGTTTCCATTGTGTGTTTGTACCAAATACAGATTCCATTAACAAAATTTATTAAGCAACTGTCCTATAAAGCTTACTGGTTGTGTGTGGCCATTATAAAAAGCAACCCAATTTTTAATGCTAATTGGGTAATTTCTAAAACCAGTGTTTTTTAAATGGATTATGATCTAAGGAGAAGACTATTTATTTGAGATGAGTTTACTCCACTATTTACTTTAAGTACTTTATGTTTAAGATAACTGATGGATGAATATCATTAGACTATTATGCTTCTTCAAAATTACATGAATTGTGAAGACTGATGCATTTACTGAATGAATTGTTACCTCATGTCATTATCACTGAGATGTTAGATAGGTCAGCATCAAAACGGATACCATAAAGATGTATTCACATACACCGAAATTATATTTCATGAACCAAACAGGTTGTATTTTTCATTACTAATTGTTTACTTTTATACTGGAATTTTGATAGCAAATGTGTGTACTTAAAACATCAAAAAACATTTTTTACAATAAATAAAATATTGCCTTGTTATTAATAGTCTTGTATAAGAAAGATGTGCCTTTAATATCTCTTTACTTAATTATTACACATGTACAAATGTAACATTGAGTTGTAACAAAGTACCTTTTTGCAACATCATCTTCATTGCATTTTGTTTTGCTCATACAAAATGTACCAATAATATGTTTTATTAATTGTATCAGTCATAAGCTTTCCTTATTCATTCAATGTAACATGTTTTGTCTCCAACATTTGAATGTTCCTTCATTTTATTATTTTGATTAGATTTGTTTTGTTACTGATTGTGAAAACCTCATTATCTGTATTATTGTTATAAAAAACTTTTAACTGTGCCTTAAGTATTTTCATGGGAAAATGCATTTAATTAAAAATTAATTATAATTACCTAACTGACAGCTCATTCAGAACTAAATAATATTTTTTGATAAAATCTACTGTACCATTTGTCAAAACACAATCTAAAATAGATTGTTTGAATCAATTAACCAACCAAATTAGAACAAATTAAGAATGATTATGAATATGATACATTCGATCAAATTTAATTCCTATGATTTGATTTGTTTTTTAATCAATATGACCCATGTTTTGGTAAATGTTGATGATCTCCCTGAAATAAATGAAAACATTTCTGAGTTGCTATTGTGTTTTATTATCTCATGTCAACCTACCAAAATACTTAGCTCTGAAACATGAATCTCTAAGTTGTGGCCACTGTACTACAACAACATCAGCAAAATATTGAAGGATCTTTCCTGTTAGTGACAATGTTCTCACTCTACAAATGCTTTCAATGAAAACTATTCTGCAGTCTAGAAGGAATAAGCATCTTAAAAAGAATGCAACAACACAAACTGGAACACATGTGCCAGGGCCATTACAAAATATTACATTAGGTTGGAAATTGAGCACAACTGGTACTGTGAGTATAGTTGCATACAGTGTGCTAGCAATTGAGGACAAATATGATTGCTTCACATTTCTACTGCGCGGAATCCATTGTAAAGAATATTGAGCTGGGCTATGTTCCGATTCAAGAATTTTAACTTCACTGCTGACATCATTATCAGCCAAAACGTAAAGTCGAGGCTGGTACTTTTCATGATTTAAGTTTTTAACAATTCTTATTAATTCAGTTGTATGCCCTCCAGAGCCGATACACAGAATAGTTCGCAATGAAGATTCACATTCTAATCTGGGGTCAGAAGTGAATATTCGGCATAGTAAATACAAGATTCTGAACAGAATCAAAAGAGGAAGTAAAAGGAGATATAGAGTCCAATATACCATCATAGCATAGTAGTTATTCTGTAACAAAATCGAGATATGTTTTAAGAGGTAACTTGGTAAATAATTTAATAATAATTTTACATTTAGGAATAAGAATACATACCTGTGCATTGGAAATAGAGCTTTTATAGCAAAAAAACAACTCTCTCAGTAATAATTAGCCTAGCAGAGCTTGTCAGTCTCAATTCATAAAATTGAATGTGCAGAGTTCTCTGAGCTTATCTGGGGACAGCTGGCTCATTTGAACTTAATGCTAATACCCTGAAACAGCAGACAGCTGTAAGCTAGCTGGAGGCTGAGCTGGAAAACATCCTGTCCTGACCTGACTGACCCTGACGGTGCATGTCAATTTGACACTGACATTTGGATTAGTGATGCGACAATAGAAATATTTGGGACAACACAAAACAGTTAGCTGGTATATACTACGCTGATATTCTAAAACCGATTCCTTTTAAACCTTGGTTTTATTACATGATAATGGCTACGTCTCTCAAAGCCGTAAGAAAAAAAACGGGTTGCACTCCGGGAGTGCCGGCAGAAGTGAAAACTTAACAACCGTCTTACGGTTTTTCGATCAGCATCACGTGACCTGACGCGAGTTTCACAGTTTCTACCCATGCCACAAAAGTGCTCAACGCCGCTAAAGAAGTTTTCACTTCAAAAAAACTAACACGGGTTGCACTCCGGGAGTGCCGGCAGAAGTGAAAACTTAACAACCGTCTTACGGTTTTTCGATCAGCATCACGTGACCTGACGCGAGTTTCACAGTTTCTACCCATGCCACAAAAGTGCTCAACGCCGCTAAAGAAGTTTTCACTTCAAAAATTGAAATAACAAGACTTGCCTAGACTTACATAGAAATGCAAGTTTTAGAAACATAGGCGTCACTTTTTAACATAAGACTGTTATCGTATGTAAAAAGGACATCAAAAGTTTTGGCAGTACCTACTGCAAAACTAAAACATCCGTGCCTGATCATCATTTTAGTTTCCGGCTAAAGTAAGTCTCTAGTCGCTAGTTTTCAGAAATTTTTCGTTTTTATACATAAAAGTTGTGTTGTTTATATTGTGGGTACTGCAAATATATTGGGTATGTACAGTTTTGCTGCCGCATGATCAAGGAGTATATTTACTCACGCAAGAAAGTGAATTCATTAAACCTCTACCTGGCTTTGTGGGAAAGTGTATTACGATACACTTGCTTTTTGAATTTGTTTAGTATTTTTGCTATCACAACGCTATTTTTAATTTCGAAAAGACATAACACTTAAAAAATTATTTTCGGCTCCGGTTATCGGGGAGGAAACCGGAGCCGAAAAGCGTTAAAAAGCACTTACAAAATTCAACGACTCCATTAAGGTTCTCGGTAGCTCAGTGGTCTGAGCTTTGGACCGGACTTCCAAAGGTCGGGGGTTCACTTCCTCCCCGATAACCGGAGCCGAAAATAATTTTTTAAGTGTTATGTCTTTGCTATTTGAAGCTTTCATCTTCTAGAAGATTAGGTATTGATTTTCAGTGATTTTCTAAAAAAAATATTTATTCCTTTTCAATATATTGTTATTATGGATTCTCAACATAAAAAAGCACAATTATTGTACGTGTAAACACAAAATGTATTACTTACAAATTTCACAAAAGTTGTAAGCTAAAAGTAATTAGAAGAGTTTTACGCTCGGAGCAACGAGGTTTTACGGAAGTCCAGGCTGTATAGTATTGACCTTTGCCTTTTCCACGCAAGCAAGTAGAAAGAAGACCACCAAAAAAAAAGTCACAGCCTGACACTGTCAAGTTCTAGCACAGACTAATTTATTAGAGAACAAGTTGTCTCTAGTCTCTACTAGTGTCATATATTATTAATCTGTGAGTGTCATGTTAGGGTCAGCTCAGCTGTTCTATAAGTACCTATTCAATCAATCATTTCCAGCATCAGAGAGCACCAGTAGATATATAAAATGTTTTATGAGTGGAAATATGACGATTTTGTAATTTATTAATGAATCCAACATTAATTTCTACCTGTACACATTTGGAAAGTGTATGAACGGCACAAAGTACATTTATATATGTACGGTTTGTCCAAAAAGTGTAGTGTCCTAGAAGTGTAGTGTTTTAGTTCCTACAAACAATGAATTTGGTTAAAGTTATTGGGTTTAGTGTTTTCCAAATTATATCTTTTTTATTCGTCCTTGGCTATTTTTTTGGAATTCTTAATGTTTATTTCAACGATAAAAACAATTATTGTGAAATGACGTATATGTTTGAATATCCAAAATTTGTGGTGAGTCAAAATAATTTCCTTACGTAATTTTTAAGCCTTGAAGTTCCTTGATCTATTAAAGCGAGTTCTGATCTGTTAATCTGTATCTTTTTGAATGTCAGGTTCTCAAGCCTATAAATAATGATCTGAAGATCAGTCCTTGAAAGGACTGTAACAAAACTTTCATGATTACTAAATCTTATGACTAAATCTGTTATTCTTTTAACAGCAAATAGCAGTTCCAGAAAATGCAGTCTATCCACAGTATGGCTTATATGCTTACAGTGAAGGAAGGTTCACTGAGAGAGCTAGGAAAATGTGGTTTGTAGCATTTGAATTTAACTTTGAAGACAATGGGACTTTAAGTGTGGAGGGAGCTAAGCTAGTGAAACTAATTTATCTTAACCACTGAGTAAAATTTTGTGATTTCTGTCTAATATAGCCACAAACATCTACATCAATTTAAATCAAGGCAGAGACATTTTTAACTGAAATTATATTCTTTTAAATTAATTTTAGGTTTAGTGGAATTCCTGTATTGTTTCTCCCCGGAAACTCAGGCAGTCATATGCAGGCACGGTCAATAGCATCTGTTGCATTGAGGAAGGCTCTCCAGAAAGATAAATTTGAATACCACTTTGACTACTTCACCAGTAAGTTTTTAGATAAGATAGCTAGCTGATTTTGGTAGTTCATTTACTTACAAATATGTAATAAATTACAATTAATTATTTTTACCAGTAAGTTACAATGAGGAATTAACTGGATTGTATGGAGGAGTGCTCCAAAGTCAATCGGATTTTGCAGCAGCATCCATATCAAAAATATTAAGTCTTTACAAAGGCAATAAATACACGAAAAGTATTCCAACTTCTGTTATATTAATTGGACACTCAATGGTTAGTAAGTACAATAAAATTCATGTTAAGAATTACCTAGTAATATATATATATATATATATATATATATATATATATATATATATATATATATATATATATATATATACATATGTTTTCCTTAGACTTTAGGAGTTTAATAACATATTTATTTTACAGGGTGGACTTATTGCCAAACGTCTACTAGCATACCCAAGAACCATTAACACAACCACTATAGCATTAACATTGGCTGCTCCATTGCAAGCTCCAGTTGTGAACACAGACATTACCATGAATGATTACTATAAACTCATGGAGTATGAATGGGAAATGTATGTAAAGAATGATCAGCAAGTTAACAAAAATAAATTTCTCATCAGTCTTGGGAATGGACCTAGGGATATTCTTATGCCCTCTGGGCTGACATCATCAAATGATAGTGACATAAGTGCCTTAGTAAGTATTTTAATGTTGGCCACACACCATACTTCCTAATGTCCAATAGGCATGACGCAACTGATTTGATCAGTTACTTAGAACTGATCGTGTGTGGGTGTGGAATCGTACATTTGCATGACAAGTTAAACTTATGGAAGTATGGTGTATGGCCAGCATTAGTTTATATAACTTTTTATCATCTATCTTAAATTTAATGCACTCCAATAATGTTTCTTTTTTAAAATCAGGTTACAGCAATACCAGGTGTTTGGGTGTCCCCAGACCATGTTAGTATAGTGTGGTGCAAGCAACTAGTGTTGGCCATCAACAGATTCTTATTTGCTATTGTTGATCCATTGACGGAGCAACTGTCATCTAACAGGGAGATATGGATGACAAAAGCCAATATCTACTTTCAGGTATTTTTTTACGTATTCTGTCTGTTATTATTGTTTTGCATTTCCTTTAATTCTGAATTTACCTCGATTTTAAGATGTCGTAATAATAATTTTAACCATTTTATTTCCCTATAAATATTTCTATTTCAGGCCAACAGATCAATGATACTCGATGCAAATAAACCTCGTGCAAATATGACTATGGTTGCAGACGGGTTTTGGTATGAAGACAGCAGGAGAATTTATCAGATATCCAGACCAGAGATTACCAGGTAAACACTTATCATGCTCTGGCTGTAAACTTTTGCGTCTTTCTTGTGTAAGCTTGAAGTAAATACAGCAGTTGTTCAAAAGCAGACACATAAGACGTTATGCTACGTAAACGACGCGACGCTATGCGACCAATACTTGTGTCAATGCCAATCGCGCTTCGCCACGTAGGACACGATCAAACGTAAATACATTTGGTATTGTCGCATCGCATCGCACTTGTCGTGCATATGGCTCACGTAGGACAACGGGTAAAAGACAAGAGCGATCGACAAGTCACAGTGTTTGACGACGGTCGAGAACAGTTGCTGATTTAATTGCCGACGGCACAGGCATTTAACTTGCTAGCGATCGTCCTCTACACACTGTAACTCTTGCAGACGGTCGCTGTCGACAGTCGTGCTGCACTGTCGACTATCTGCTACTGCGAATTTTGGCGGAAATCGTATGATGGCCACACACAATTGGCAGGACCACATTGGCACACACGATTGTATTAGTTAGAATTGATCGTGTGTTGGCGTGGTTCACGCCGCGTGGATTCGCATGATATTCGCAACTGTCTTCGCTCTGTCATGCTACTTGGCCGATAGAAAGTATGGTGTGTGGCCAGCAATAGACATCTCTTTCCTGTGAAAATTGTATGACAGTGTGCCTGCATGATGCATGAACTTGGCACACTTATTGCCCATTGTAAAAATGTTTATACTTTTAGATGAGATGAATTATTTATGATCTCATAGCTGAAAGCGTATTTCAACAATATTAGTCAGATTTCACAAACAAGATGTATTTCCCCACTAAGATTGGTCTTGTGTTGGCATTACTCCAGTGATGAAGATTAGGGTATAGGTATTTTAGGACAATATTGCGTCAGGATGTTTCCGTTGTATTTTGTGGTTTAAACATTACAAAATCAACTAGCAAATTTTTTTTTTAAATTGGGTCAGTATCAGTAACGCAAAAGTATTCGACTTGAGCTATTAAAACGATAAGATTAACCTGGTAGATATGGATGTCTTGATAAGGTTGTCTATTTATTGCGGAGAAAAATGTGAAGGGTTTTGACGAAATCGTTTTTAAGCCTGTAATAATTTCTTTGTATAATGTTCGCAGCAGAAAAAATCAACTGTCTTTATTATTATCTTTAGTTTGCGACGACTTATCACGCAAAATTATAAAACGACTGCTTAGTATGCTGTCGTTTGCAGTAACCCTATTTGGTTACATCAGAAAAAACTCATTAAAACCCTCAATAAACCCACCCAAATAATAGTCTTATCATTTTTATAGCATGCCGTCTTTTTTTTGGCTGAATCGGCAAGCGTTTTTCTTAAATGGATAAATAATTAATTGAGGTACTTTTGTAGCAGTACAGTTTAATTTATTTCAGAGCATAAAGGACACTAAGATTTTGCCAAATTATGTCAAAATCACTTTATCATCGTAACTAAGGCGCCATTTAAAAAATAGGTCTAAAATGAGTTTTAGACTTATATTGTAGGATAGTGTTTTTTCTAGTTCGATCTGTGTAGGTTTTTACTTTATCCTAAAACATTTTTGGCGCTTAAGCATTTTGAAATTTACAAGTATTCCTAATATGACTGCCCTTGTTTCTTCTAAAACGACGTGTTTCTAGTGTTTTTGAAACAAAGGTCACATAAGTGTTTTTTTGCGATCAAAAATTTTTTGCTTTCACAACATAAGTATTTTTGTTACTCAGAATTCGACTGACGTAGTCACTTAAGCAATTCAAGTTTCTTAAATTTTTGAGTTCATTTGTGTATAAGTAATTATTCATAACTAATGTTCGAAATGATATGGCGTGTAAGCAAAAAGATTCGATTAGTTTTGGTGATTTAGCAGTTTGTATAAAGCCCTCTAATAAGTTAGCAAGAATTTTATACTTAAGAACGATTCGAACATAATGTGTTAGCAAAAAGTAGTCATGAATAATATATCTTCTTACAAATTTCTTCGCTGGCGTATGTGACTATCATTCTAGTTGTTTAGTAATTTACCTTTGACTCATACTCACTTTACGATGGAAGATAGTAATATTATCCTGACTAACGTTTCATTAATGTACATAATATTTTTTCTAAAATAAGCTTCAAACCTGGTATTTTAATCAAATAAGGTAAAAAATATATAAACACGATAACATGATATCCACAAGAAACGTTTTGGCGCTTTAGCAGTTTTTTCTGCCCACTGACTATAGTCTGTTATTTTCAATACGTTCATAATAATAGGTGATTTCTTTTGTAATTTAATTTTTAATCTAAACCAAACACAATGGTTATCTTTGATCTAAACGCATTTTTCGCGAAACACGTGTTTAATATGGCCATGCCTAACTAAGTGTTGCCTGCCAAACATATCTTCAGTTGACAATATGGATGGTATAAGTGTATGAAAAAATCTGATAAAATTATGTATGAATAAGCGATTTTTTTCCATCAAAGTTCAACATTTTGTACTGCAGATACCACATTTTGGGCAGCAATGTATGTACAAAAAACGTGTCCTTTCCGATAAGCAAATTAAAGGTATGCACAAATAACTTGAATGTTTCAGAATGACGTACCTAATGATAAGGCTGGTGACCTTCCCACAGAACCGTTTCGTAGCCATACAAGCTACGAATCTTGAGGATCATGAATGGGTTCTTGGATGCAACGCTATGTACACATACGGCACTTACAGATATTGGTATGTATTCTGAAATGTTGAAAAACTAGAAAATGTTTATGAGTTTGCTTATAAACATTTTGGATTTTGCCCTCCTTAATAAAAACGTATTTTTTACTGTACAAAATGGCGTCCACGCTGCTAATTGCGACGATCTCGCTGCGCATGCGCTGCGGATTCGATGCGCATTCGTTCCGCGATGCTGTAGCTGCGTGCCCGTCCCGCCGCGAAGCCGTCCGCCAACCGCTAGTATGATAAGACCCTTAGTATCGATACAGTCGCGATGCAGTAACGATTGCTGGTGTCGCAACGCTGTCACGTTTCGAAAACGCGCAACCGCATCGCTGTTAAAGTCGCAATGCATAAATAATGGTCCTAAATCATTATTTTTTTCAGCAAACAGGCAACATCATTATCAGAACTAACCCGATGGACTGGTGCCGCTACAGACTTTGGGAAAAGGAAGTTGGCCACCATAAACCTGCATAGACTAAAAGATACGTATCCGGAGTGGACCCATGTCATAGTCAAAATCTCACCTACTGGGAAACCGGTAGGTATTGTTTATGTCTATTATTGCTTTATTTGCTCCGGAACGAGGTCATACGACATAAGACTAAGATAACTGATATTGTCCAAAAATGTAGCAAGCTGAAGTGGCAGTGGGCTGGCCATGTCTGTCGCAGAACCGACGAGAGGTGGAGCAGGAAGGTTCTCGAATGGAGACCACGATTAGGTAAACGTAGTGTCGGACGCCCCCCGGCTAGATGGACAGATGACCTGAAGAAGGCAGCTGGTAGTGACTGGATGCAAAGGGCGGGAGATCGTGCGCTGTGGCGCTCCTTAGGGGAGGCCTATGTCCAGCAGTGAACTGTAACAGGCTGATATGATATGATTGCTTTATTAACCTTTCGACGTCCACTGCTGAGCATAAGCCAAGGAGCATCGTCTGGCACACGGTCATCAGACAAGAAACTTTTCGCCTCAGGGGCTTTAATTTACTCTTTAATTTTTTTTGAAAGCTTTTTTTTATCTAATTTCTTTTTTTTTTCAGGTAGTCTTAAACGTAGATATAAACGACCACGCATCTCGAGTACAAACTGTGACACTGCCCTCGGAATTCAGTTTTGGAAAGAAAGTTGTAGTCCCAGAGACTGAAGCGAACAGTTTATATTACGAACTCGTTTTGCCCGGATTCAATACAGTACACCAAGCCTACCTATTATACGTAGAACCGAATGTCAGTTGTAAGGCAAGTCAGTTTCATGTGTCTGCTGAGATGCATGTCCCTTGGGCTAGGAATAACGAATACTTCCATTATTTTACGTGAGTTTCATTTTTCGATCCGGCTCGAAGGACCATTTATTTAAAAAGTCTAAGCGATATAATATTTTTAATATTATTTATATAATAATGTTTTTTTTAATTTTTAGGCAAATAAAACAGTCGCCAATGAAACTACGCTTATTTACAAGTAATCCGAACGTAACCTATGGACTGGACCCTTCAGAACACGTAAAAATTACTTTATTATTGGACCCTCAATGCACGTACAGTATAAGGTTTGATTAGTTGTTTCGCTAATTTAGTTACTAAATTGATATCGATATTCTATAGCGTGACAATTAGAAATTGTATGTAGCATCCCCGTCAACTTGCTATTCACATGTTTTTTAATACCTAATGCATTCTTAATTAAGTTGATTGAAGGTTATTTTTGCTGCAGTTATCTGTTTTTTTTTTGATACTCCAGGAGTCCAGGTGATTGCTATATGTACAAACATTGAAATTACTTAAAACGATTAAAAAATATATATATCTGTATCAAGGTACCGGACCCTCTTGTCGGTTATGACCCTGTTTTTTTTCTCTTACAAACAACTGTCACTTTTTACCGTATATAGAATTTTATGTATTACTTTTCAATGACTAAAAATGTATGACTTTAATTCCAGTATTTCTACCGCTTGGTATAATCGTCTAGCCCAAATGACACGCAACTACACCCCGGTACTGTGCCCTTACGTTGCCGCCATACTTTTATTAGCGGCGCGTAGTATGATATTACACCTACGGGATCATGGAACGTGCTTGACGATACACGGAGCCCTGATGAGTGAAGGCGTAAAACCTTATTATGCGTTGGTGTTCGCTAGACTCACCTCTACGGTACTCATGTAAGTATATTACTGTTTTTGTTTAATAAAACGAAAAGTCGCCAATACTCTTCAAAGAGCAGCACAATAGCAAGTTTCAAAATTACCATGGCTTTCCTCTGATTGGATGAAATTGAAAATTAATTTAAAAAAAAACCGTTTACGCGTGTAAGAGCGCCTTCATACTTTCTTTATTAAAGCAAAACCAATAATAATGTTTCCTCTTTGGAATCCATTTTGTTACTGATAATACCGAAACGACAACGAAATTGGGTGACGTCTGCGCTGCGCTAGCGCAGCGTTTAATTAACTGCAGAAGAAAAGTTGTCGCGTTGTCGCAGCGTCTGCGCTGCGCGTGCGCATACGTTCATCGAACGCTATCGAGCCCTCTAGATTGCGATTTTAAATGATTTCACCATACAAACGCTAAAATGATTCTTATTTTGAAATTATTAGCCTTACAGATTTAGTTTGATTTTTAATGAGTCCATTGTTTCAAAGTCTACTGAAAACTATAAAAATGTTTCTATTGGAACCTAAAAAAAATCGATTATTATCGATCGTCACGACACATTTTTGAACACTCACACTGTTTTTTTCAGGTCCGTGCCTTTCCTATCTTACCTCGTCGAAAGCGCCAGTTGGAAGAACCTTGAAATACAGTACTTCACGAGATCTTTGCTCGTTCTACCCGCGTACATGACGGCGCTGGGTTTGCTGAACATCACTGCGGCGGCTGTGGTCGCTGTCATGGTGTTTTCTTCGCAGTTGGCACACCGGCTGCTCTTTAGGTAATTGTAAACTATTTATCGATAACATACCTACCCAAACCTTAAATGATGCTAAAATCTTTGTTATCCAAATAAGGCAAATTTCGGTTACCAATTATTTCGGTCGGTAAAGATAGAGTAGGTTTGTGTGTTGCAGAATTTAGATATTGACTGGGTTTGAGTGTATTTGTAATGTGATGGATGGCAATTCTCTTTCCTTGAAAGAGTTCAATTTATTTAACATTGCAGTTTGCAGCTGCGATCAGCATTTGCAGCTGATCGCTTTTACTGTTTAAAATAACAGCGCCCTCTGCGCCGAGTTTTTAAGCATTATTGCTCAGTGGCACCCCCCATAGAAAAAAAAACAAACTAAAAGACTAAAGTGACTAAAAAAACTAATTAGTTCATATTTTGTTCAAGACATTGGCGGAGACTTTCGCCTTGGAGTAGTTTAGGGATAGGTGTGTCACTCATATAAAAATTCCTACCTCTGTTGTGTAGTGGCGTGAGTGTCGGTTTCGTGGTGCCGCTATCTATGAAGTCTCCGGTTCGATCCCGGGACTGATACAACGTTGAAAACCAATTTTCAATGTTGTCACGGGTCTGGGTGTTAGTAATACTTTCGTTGTTTCTGATTCCTATAAAGCAAGTGCTTAAGCTTAATACAATCATAGCAATGTATATGATGTTGTTCATAATTATTTTTTAATTAAGGCTCTAATACCTTTATTTTCGCGGAGGAAATGCTTTATGCTTGCTCGCTGCCATGGGGGAAGCTGCGAGATATTTCCTTCGTCCAGGTTTAACCTCAAAAATTTCTGCGGTTTCTCTCAGGCTTTAGTGGTGCGACAGAGGTTCGCTCAACGCATGCCCTCCATCGCACCATACCTAAGTATACCTCTTTTTTTGTACAGGATAGTATGGCGCGGCGGGCCCGACTTCGCCGAGCGGGTGGCGACGGGCTTGCAGAAGGTGCCGATGGTAGTCAGCGCTGCGCTCGTGTGCGCCGTGCCGCTGTCTTGTGGAGCCGCGTCTCTTGCGGCGGGGGCTGCGTTTTATGCGTTTATGGTGATTATAAGGGCCTAGTGCTGGCCACCAGCATACTTCCTTTCATGCAATTGGCATGACGCGATCGATTGGATCAGTCAGAACTAATCGTTTGTGGGCGTGGATTCGCATGATAAACTCGATGGCATACTCCACGCCCACATATGATTAGTCCAATCGGTTGCGTCATGCCAATTAGGCGATATGAAGTATGGTGTGTGGCCAGCGTAAGAAGAAGGTATTTTGAACGGGGATATAACGCGCTTTTCGGATACGCGCGTGTTCAACCCAAGTTTGAATTGCATTTGTTTGTTTCGATACAAACCCGCGTGCAATAACTCGTGAACGCTCAGCGTAGATTTCTTCGAAACTTTATATTGATCTATCCATTACGAAATACTTACTTGCATACTCATTGCTTTGTTTCAGATATCCAAAATGTACGAAGAATACCTCGAAGATTACGTATACAAATTAGTAGCAAGAATAGCATCTAAAGTGTGCTACATCTTTAAGTCCAAGAAGAGTGCTAATAATCAATCTGAAACTAGTCTTGTACCGAAAGGTTCGCCAAGTAAAGAGGCTATTTCGGAAAAACCCAGTATAGAAAATAATAAAGATACACCTGTGAACGACGAAAGTACAACTGCATTAGTTGTTAAAGAAGGTACTAAGACAGATGTATCGAAAGAAGACAATAAAGTTAAACAAGAAACAAAAGAAGATTACAAAGTCATTGGATTCATTCGATTTCTAAGAAGGAGAAAGTCTAAACGAAAATGTAGCGATGTTAATGGCAGAAGTGAGGACGAGATTGACAGTGATGCTGATGAATTGAACAATTTGAATTTCCATGTTATGATGTTTTTCTTGTGGATGTGTGTGACGTTAGTCAATGTGCCGGCATTGTTGACTTGGGCACGGAACTTCAAGTGAGTTTCATTAATTAACTTTATAGAGGTAGCTCTTTGCCTCTCTTAAAGTCTTTTTAGAATACGGGCCTTGAGTATTAAGGTGTTTTGGAAGAGTAGATATTTCTTTTTAGTTGCAACATTCTTATGTTATCATCATCATCATCATTATCAGCCAAAGGACGTCCTACCTAACCTAGGCTTTCCCCACAGTTTTCCGCATCGACCGATCACAAGCGGTCTGCATCCAGTGTGATCCTGCGATCTTTACACGGTCGTCTGTCCATCTTGTCGGTGGATGTCCATTCTTAAGTTATGTACCTAAGTTATCTATTAGAGCAAGGCAGATATGGTGATATTGCCTCACTTACAACAAAGGAAAAAATATGGAACAGATATATGACAGGGATGGCTTTCCTTTGTGTTCGAGGGGAATGCTTAACGCATTTACTCCTACTCGCTTAGAGAGAGTTATGTGGGACTCCTACCGTTTAGGAACGGTAGCACTAAACCCGGCGACACATGCATCGGTGGCAGTGTAGTGAGAGATCGGGATCAAAGGCTCCTTAGACATCCTACCCTAATTATAATAATGTTATTTTTCAATGTTGTTTAATTTTCAGGCACAGCATGGTTCTCAAGCCTGATACGTCGTATCATACAGGGCTTGTGATGTCAGTGTGTTCAACATGTGTCTGGCAAATGGAAGGCCCCCGGAAAAAACTGTGAGTCTTTAATCCAGTGTATATAAAATAAAATAAAACATTTGGAAACCTCTGACTGCATGAATACTAACACGTTTTTCATTACAGGAGATTTTACGACAACATAGCCGCATTATTATTTACAATGGCAGTTTTAATATTAGCACTGGGGCCTTTATCACTAACAATAGTCAATTATGGTGTGACTTTCATGTTTATGGTAATTACAATACAACAAACATGTGATAAAGAGGAGGTTTCTGATACTAAAGTCGCAACAAATGAGGAAGACCCTCCAAAAGAAGAAAATAAAGATAGTAAACCAACAGATGAAGGAGCGAATGATCAGCAAAATACCAAAGATGACAAAAATGAGGCAAATGAAAAAGAAACCCAAACTAATAAGCCAAAAACACCCAGTGAAGACTGTGATGTATGCAATGAAAGTCGGATATACAGAATATTTAAAAGCTTTAGAGATAAATATACAGAAGCAGCAGAAGCAACGTAACAATTGTCTCCATTTTATAAACCAAGATTGAGATTTTTTTATATTTACTGATTTTGCGTTTTGTCTTATTTCTCACCAAATATTTGGTGGGTTATGGTATGTTACTTACACTTTGAGATAAATTTTCATTGGGACATGTTTTATTACAATTATTTTAACTATGTATGTATTTTGTTAAGTCTGCTAATTACATGAGAGTATTAACATGATCATAAAGTATAAATTTAGTATTCTGTATTTAATTTTCCTTCTAATGGCAAATTTTTTATACTATGTAAACCTTAACTGTATTTATTTGGTGTCATGTTGTAAATTTTTGAGTCTTAATTTTCTACAAGCATGTAGCAGTTTTTATAAATTGTTTTTATTAATGCTGTTACTGTCTTTAAACCTACATCAAGTTAAGTTGTGATAGGTTTTAATTCAAGCACAAAATGATTGAAGAACTAGTTGAATGGGTGCTCATTTTAACTACTACTACCTAATATGGATAAGCAGGCAGGTCTACAATATAATGTAAATATTCACATATAAATCTATGTGAGGTTTCTGTTACTCATTCCAGTGAGTTTGTTAAACATTGTACATGTTAATTTGTTATTAAAAAAAACTTTGACCTTATAAACTAGTTTTATTCCAATTACAATTCAATAGTAAAATCACAAATGCATGAGGGTTATTAGATCACTTCTTTCCTTTCTTTCCAGCTGGTTTCTCCTCTGCGTTTTTAGGGTTCTGCCAGTTGAGAGGGTTTCGCCGGTACATAGGCCATGGTGGGACGGTCAAAATAGCAGCCAGGATAAATCCAGCTCCTAAGATATAGACTGATTGTGAAAATTGCTGAACTATGTATCCCCAAACAAATCCAACAATACTGAACAATGTAATGATTGCTTTGTATAATTTTTCAGCCTTTGCTTGGCCAACGTAGTCTATATGGGTCGGAATTGAGGTAAAGAAATCCATTTTTCAATTATTTTGCCAACGTTTCGCTTGGTTCAAGAAACACGACTTAATATTTTGACAACGTCAACGTGACACGTCAGTGAAGTTGTTGTCTTCTTTGTCTATGACTTTACACAGATAACAAAACTCATGCCCCTGGTTATCTCCCCGACTTTTTGAGTCTTTCAATCACACTTTCAATTATTCAATCAAACAAAAAAAAGTATTACTAAAACCGTTTTTAAACTCTTTGAAATCGATTACTCGAATCGTATCACATTCGCAGTTCGCACGTAATTACTCCTTTAGTAGTTTTTTATTCTATTTGTGTAGCAACACTCACTTACTATTATCCGTCAGTCGATTGTCAACATTCAGTACGATCAGACTCATTAGGTTAATTTTAGTTACAAAGATATTAGTTTTATTTTCCTAAAAGTACAACATACAAAATTTTATCAACAAAATGACAACGTTCAAGCAAGTTCCTCTCACATGTGGTGGCCATACTAGACCAGTCGTTCACTTGGATTTTAGTGACGTTACAAAGGATGGATATTATTTGATTTCAGCCTGCAAAGGTGAGTTTTGATGTGAACTGTAAGCTTATGATGCCCTTTTGCCTTGGCCTAGATTCAGGCGGAAGACCTGCAAGTGTATTTGGGTGTATTCGTTTCGAGTTTTGCTTGACAGATGTTGGGCATCGTGACTCGCGATGTGAGGCCTTCACTTTTTTATTTTTGTATAGAGTGGTCCATTCTGCCGGTTACATGCATTCTATGCATGTTGTGACCTTCTCTTTCCGGACATGCAGGAAGTACCTTGAATATCCGCTCGTAAGTTTCCTCGCGGCGCCTGCTTGCCTTGATAAATGTATCGTGCTTTTTGTTCACGTTGTCTTGTCATGACACACAGGTTTCTTACTTTAATGTGTGTGTACAAAATTGTTATGGGCTCGAAACATAGTTCCGGTTCTGTATGTTGACATTTTTCACCATTCTGGATCACCTTGTACTAACTCAAGGTTGCAATGTACTGCTTGTTTTCTTGATAAACTGTTTACAACATAAATCTGTAAAGTGTTGCTGTGTATAACAATTTATCATTGTTTTCTTAAGGAAAATATGCAATTCACTACCCACCACTCTATTATTGCACTGTCCTATTAGCTATTATTAAATATTTGTTTCAATCTTATAAGACTTATTTCCTGATTGATTAAAGCCTCATTAATCATATTAGATTCTCTCACTATTAACTCCAGGACACATATTCTTGTATTTGCAATTGATTGAACTTTGTGTACCTAATTTTATACTTTATTTACAAATTCAAAAGATGAATACTATGTATTTATAACAACATATAAAACTGTGAAATTAAACCTTTAAATCCAGTACATATATTACAAATCCTACAACTATGTAATATGTAGGATTTTGATTGTTATTTGACTGTAGATTGTTACATAGTTTTTGCAATGCTTTTTTACTATTGTTAAACATAGAACAAACCAAACCATTTTAATAAAAGGAAAAAAAAACAAAAAACACTGCAGTTAAAAATATTTAAGCCATGATATTACTCATGAAAGACTTATTGATGTCAACTATTATGCAAACCCATTCATGCTAATCTCATAAATGAATGAGGCATGTTTGTCCATATTTAGTAATCACATTGAGTCAATGATTGTCTTGTGAATAAAATGTTTTCTATTTATTCATTCATAGATGGCAAGCCTATGCTAAGACAAGGAGAGACAGGTGATTGGATTGGAACATTTGAGGGGCATAAGGGAGCTGTGTGGGGTGTAGCATTAACACAGAATGCTAATTTAGCTGCCAGTGGAGCAGCTGATTTTTCAGGTTGGTGAAAGTGGAATTACATGGTATAAAATACCCACAAGTCAAGATTTTAAAGGACTCATTGTCTTTTTCATTGTTCAAAACAAAGATTTACAATTTAGTACCATAATTCTAATAGCTAATGATCCAAAAATTTTTTTTTCTTGCAATGTATTGTGTTTTTTACAGCAAAGCTCTGGGATGCCCGATATGGTGAAGTTGTTCATACATTTGATCATGAACACATAGTCAAGAGTGTTAACTTCAATGCTGATGACACTATGTTGCTGACAGCCAGCAACGAAAAACTCATACGAGTATTTGATCTCAATAAACCAGACGCTGGACGTGAGTATTAAAACTTTTAAAATTTGTCACACCTTTTCTTATTCCACTTTCTTAAGGATATGTATATTCAGATTAATCACTATCATTACCAAATATCATATGTAATCTTTATTTAACCTATCTTTAAATATGCCTTGGGTATCTGATGTGTCTTCATTCATACCTATTTCCTTACAACCTAAATCATTATGAGTTAATAATAGTAGTTCTTATGGTGCAAACCCTAGCTTCTTGTGTATGTTTATCATCTTTTGTCTCAGCATTTCCAAAGAAGAAACAAAGGGAATGCTGAATCTCATTATAACATTACTTCATCTGGTGCCTAGTTTTCCTGTTTTGCAGCAGCAATAAAGACTTGCTTCCTTTGTCTATCAACTCATTACTGTAGGACATGAATACATAATATGGTTGTGTTCACGAATTCATATCTGTTGCATTATAATTGGGGTTACCATATACTGATATATAGAACATACTTGTCTCTTATGAGTTTTATGACTACTGGAGATAAAATTAAGCCGTTTTCTAATAATATTACATTTTGATTGACCTAATTGACTGATCAGCAAGCAAGCAATTCAGTTTATTTTTAGCAAGCTCTACTTTCTTTTGCTTGCTTTTAATTCCTGTAAAGTACAATAAAGACCAACTATCGTAGCTATTGTAGCTGACTTTGAATCAATCGGAGCTGGAATAAATATTTGAATGACTAGATTAATTTTTAAGTAAGACTCTAACATTTGCTAAATAATTTTTACTACTGGTAACCCTAATTCTGGTGTCGTTGCTTGCAGCCCTGGAGAAATTTAACGCGCACACGAACAGCATCCGACATGCCGTGTTCCTCCACAACTCGCGTATCGTGAGCGTGAGCGACGACCTCACTATGCGCGTTTGGGACCGCAATAGTGGGCAGGTGTGGACACTGTGATATCTGTTTATTTGCTTGCTAGTTCAGGGTTTCCCAACTTTCGCGGAAGTAAAGGCTTCCGTCCGTACTCGGGACACCACCATATGGCAAAGACGGAACGCCGCGGAGGTTTGAGTAAAGTCTCAAAGTGAGTAAACCTTGTCCTACTCAGGACGAAGCAGTGCCCTTTTTAGGGCGCCGGGAGTCAATTCTTACCGCGTCAAAAAAAGGGTTTCTCAACACTAGTCGTTGGTTTCAACGTTTCAAAGTGTTTTTTAAGTTGGACTCTGCCAATATGCCATATTTATAAGCCAAAAACATCAGAAGATGCGTAGTTTAAAAGCAAACCTCTTTCCCACTCTCTCACTTACCCGTTGAACGTATTTTCGGATGTAGCTATCCCTGTCTCGTTTTAGATGTTCTGACTCGTGTGATGTACCTATGTATGACCGTGCTAGCGATCGGGATAGCGGATACCCGTAAATACGAATGAAACGTTAGGAAGTAATGCCTCCGCTTTAAATACTCGCGATAAATAACTTTTCGTTTTGTATGGGGGTTCCTTTTGCCATAAGTTGGGAAACACTTGAATTATTTTATTTATCCTAAGATTGTAATATTTATTAGAATTATTATATTATTTATCAGAAGATTTCTCACTTTTTTATTAAATATTTTCTAAATCACTTTCACTATCACTTGTGCTGTTTATGACCTTGTCTGTATTTTTGTGATATTTTAAGTTTATTAAATTAAATATGAGCCTTATAATATGTATTTACTTTTTTTTGCATACACAACTGACGATTTTCTTTGTTTCAGGAGGTGCACAAAATAGAATTTCCAACCATTCCAAATAGCTTAGAGCTATCTAGAGATGGAGCAATTTTAACTGTAGCCCATGGTATGTAGAAAATACATATTTTTACTAACTTTAATACAATAAATCATAACTATTAGTCTCTTCTACGCTTTTGCGAATTCCTACAAACCTTATCGTTCTATAGCAAATAAGCTGTGATTTCATAAGACCTTAACGTTTCACTTCCGATTTCTTAGTCTTTGTCGCATTCACGCAAGCTATAAATAGCATAGTTATATAAACTTTAACTCATTCATTGTTTAAATAATTAAACTGGTTGTGTTTTCCTCCTTGCACAAACCCTTGACATTTCAAGTTGACTTACATATATTTATTCAGGGCAGGGCTGAACCTTTTACTTGCCTTTTCGAGGAACAAGCTGTAATTATAGAAAAGCCTATTAAAACCGCTTAGCAAAGGCTAACTGCGACATATCAGTATTAATTTTTATTGAATACCGGAACAACTAGTAAGTGATAATAAAACGGTAATAATATAGCATTTGGAGAAGGACAGCAATCTTGTTTGCAATTAAAGAGTCCCCGAAATTCTTTAGAATGAAGACTTTCTTTTGGCTGATTGTCTCGTCATCTTGAATCGTTCAAAATAGTAAAACACGACCATGTCAGTAGCTCATGAGCTATTATTTTTATCCAACACAAAGTCTGCAGGTCCAACCCCTACACCAAATTACCTATATTGCAATGTCGATCAAATCGATCGACGAAATCTGATGATATTAGCCAGTGCTAAGCAGTGGCGTACCGTGCATTGGCCGCCCCGTATTTTTAATTTGGTGGTTTTACAGTCAGATAATGTGCTATTAAAAGACACTTAAAGAAAGATAAGTTTTATAACATGCAGGGTTGCCAACTTTAGATATTCAAAAGTTGCAAAAAAAGAAATTATGTTTTTTTGTAATTTGTGAATGGTATTCAAAAGTTGCAAAAAAATTTTTTTTTTTTTTTGTAATTTGTGACCAGTGACTCGGGGGCCCCGTATGATTGATACGGCGGTAGCTACACCCCTTGTGCTAAGTCACGTGACTTTTGTATTTTTCACACATTTGATATACGAATTCGCCACCAACTGTGCGATGTAACTTTGTCTAGCGACTCTTGGCAGATATACTTATTGTAGTAATCGCGAAAGCTACAAGCGTGAGTCGATTTGTTTAAAATATTTTTTTTTTAATTTCCAGGTACAAACGTGTCGTTCTACTCTTCGGACACGATGCGCAAGATGCGCGACTTCGACGTGCCGACCAAGTGCCTGTCGGCGTCGCTGGCGCCGAGCCGCGCGACCTTCGTCTGCGGCGGCGAGGACCTTAAAGTGTACAAGTTCGACTACAACACTGGCACTGAGCTGGGTGAGTTTGGTGTGAATTTATTTCTAGGTACAACTAGGTATACCGATATTCCTCTTGACACACGCCTGCCTTCTATTGACTGCTGGCGGAGTGCTGAGGGCGGAATGACGGAGAAAGCAACTGTGGGACTCCAGGATATCGATGACACCTGGGTCACCAATACGGCGCTTCAGATTTTGAGCTAGGAAAGAGAAACTTCTGCTACCAACTACGTGTTATGATCGTGACTCGGTAAGCACGTTAAGCCGTTGGTCCTGCGCCTGATCTCTCTCCGGTCATGTCGGATTGCCATTCACCGAACTTTGAGAGTAAAGTAACAGAGAGTGCACCTGTGTATTACGCGCACACTATAATATCTCCCGCGTAGTTGGCTGATCTCTGTTTAGATTGACCGCCGTGGTCGAAATAGGCAAGGATGGTAGGGGACCAAGGTTCTAGGTAAAAACTTGTCCTACTCTTACGTACTCTTATGTTATACACGTTCAACACCTTAGCTGAGTGAGTTGACGGATTTTATCGTTAGGTAAAGGAGTTGTCTGGGGATTTGTGTGGGACTTAACACCCACTTTATATCAAAAATTACGGAACTAATCAGGTTAGGCAGTGACGCTATTAGGCTTTGCATTAACACGATTACCTATCCTATCCCTCTGGCGTCGCCCACGCTGATTGCTTACGCACATTAGATACATAGCAGTCCACTGTTTTCGTTTAATCGCTTTTACCGCAATATTAAAAATGGGTTGGAGTCATGACTTGCATAATAGATTTTCTTTGTTTATATTAAAGTTTTTTTTTACTCTGCAATAATATACGATTTATCCAGTCAATTTACTGGCAATTGAAAGGCTGTTATTACATCAATGACATAAATGGCATGTCATAGTTTGGTAGAATGGGCATGATGACACCTATCGTAAATATTTTCATGACCATGGTGTTTTAAAACAT
The DNA here is from genome assembly GCA_963921415.1 of Pyrausta despicata. Lineage (NCBI taxonomy): Eukaryota > Metazoa > Arthropoda > Insecta > Lepidoptera > Crambidae > Pyrausta > Pyrausta despicata. The sequence continues at coordinate 9,567,369 of OY992853.1, forward strand.
GACCACGACATATGAAGTTAGTCGATCCAATTTATTCTCAAAAAGCTGTAGAAACCAATTTTGATTTACAGAGAATGAAATAAATATTCAGTCAATTGACTTCGCTTTCTGATACTATATTATGGCGTCAAATTATAGTAATCCCATACAAAATATATGGAGGTAAATCGTTTTGACACATGATAAAGAGTATATCAACGATTGATGACAGACGACACAGATGAAACTGTGGTCGCTGAAAGACTATAAAATTTGACCAAGGATCTATACATTTGATCCAAAGCGCAACCGTACTGGGGCATGCCCGTCTTGATATTCTACGCCTAAGCCATGAACAATACTAATTTTGACATAGGGAAAAATCTTATTACTTATTCCTGCCTCGTTGGTGTAGTGGCAAAGTTTCTGCCTTACATCCGAGAGGTCCTGGGTTCGAATCCCAGGTCGAGCCAAAATTGTTTCTGAGATTTTCTGTCATGAATTTCTCAAAAACAGCTCGGATTCGGGAAGTTGGCGGTGTCACACCCCCGTGCCTCGGAAAGCACGTTAAGCCGTTGGTCCTGCGCCTGATCTCTCTCCGGTCATGTCGGATTGCCGTCTCACCGAACTTTGAGAGTGATGAAACAGTGAGTGCACCTGTGTATTGCGCATACACTTGTGCACTATAATATCTCCTGCGTAGTTGGCTGATCTCTGTTGACATTGGCTGCCGTAGTCGAAATCATCCAGGAGGACTATTATTACTATTATTATTACTTATTCATAGATTACTAACATTCTTATTATCTAACTCCAGAGTCGAACAAAGGGCACTTCGGGCCGGTGCACTGCGTGCGATGGTCGCCCGACGGCGAGCTGTACGCGACGGGATCGGAAGACGGGACCGTGCGCCTGTGGCAGGGCGTCCCGGGCCGGATCTACGGGCTGTGGAGGCGGAGCAACGAGCACCAGCCCATGGCCAACGGGTTCAAGGAGGTCGCCGCCAACTGACACGCGTCACACTCGCGACAGGTTGGTTTTTGACTTTTGATAGAAAAGAGGGGTGCTATAAGTATCACCCCTATGTCTTTTTCTGTTTGTCTGTGGCATTATGAATTTCCCGAACGAATGGACCGATTTCGACTCAATTCGATTTTGAAATGAGACACGTTTACGGATTGTTTTATCAAACTATGTCATGACAACAAACACCTTACCTGTGACCACGGACGCTTAAAAGGGTCCGAAACGTAAAAAGTATCTCATTTCAATGTCTAGTGTTTGCGTAAACCGAAGAAACAAATATAAATTCGATTTAAAAATAAAACACTTATTTTTTATTCGAAAATTATTTTAATTGTAGTGGTTCTTAGCTATGACTGGGCATAATCAGTCAAGGCGTTGAAGCTCACCAGCTGTATTCTAGGCTAATTCGGGGGGTTTTTACTGGAAAGTTAGTTTTCTTCTTAATAATAATAATCCTCGATTGCGACTATAAACTGCGATTTCTGTCCGCCCATTGCCGGAAGCACAGCCGGTTGATTACTTTTATTAGCAACGCGTCGCTCATGAGCTGGGCTTTTTAATAATACCTACCTCGCGACGGAGGTATAACTTAATAATTCCAGCCCGTAGCCTACTAGACGCCGAAAATCTAGCAACTCACTTGCGACAGGGCAGAGTCAGCTGTAACATTGTGTGGAATGCGTTGTTTTCCCGTATTTTTTTTAACCAATTACATTCAAATATAATTAAAATCTTTGGTATTTATGAGAGATAGCGATCAGATTCCCCGGAAACTATTTCATCCCATGGGAATGCGTTGTTTACCCGCGATCAAAAGTAACTCATGTCCTTTCTTAAATTTTAAACTATCTCCTTACCACACTTCATTTAATTCTGTTCAGTAATTTAAGCGTAAAAGCAATCGGCCCACTTGAATTTTCACATGGGAATGCGTCGTTTTCCCACGGTAATAAATAGCCTATGTCCTTTCTCGGGTATCAAAATGTCTCCATACCAAATTTCATGCAAATGGGTTCAGTAGTTTAGGCGTGGTTGAGTAACAGCCAGACAGACAGAGTTACTTTCGCATTTATAATATTAGAAATGATTAATGGGAAAGGGATTCTTTTAATTGAAGTTCAAAAAATATGGGTGAAGTTAAAACTGATACTCTACTATGACTTAATGTCCTATGGCCCCAAGATGGGGCAGACGGCGTCCTCATATCGCGTTCGGTCTTGAGCTTCGCGTTTTACTTCACTCCAAGTAATGCCGATACTCTACTATGCCGCACGTAATTTAGTTAAAGTTCAAAATCGATTATTTATTTAACTCGTCCGTTAAAATTTAAACTGTAAGTATTTAAGTTCCACGGGTTCACTACTCAATTTCGAAATACGTTTCGTCGAATTACAATTCATCGACGACAACAAGTCGATTATTTGTTTCAACGATGCTTTTTTAACCGTCTTAAAGCCGAAGGCTACTTAAAGTATCCAATTCGTAAAATAAAACTTGGTTATTACTAAGACTTCAAAGCTTAAGAAATTAATAAAAATATTAGCACATTTTAGTACGAAACATCCTGTGACGAGCACGCCGCGAGGGTCATTGACTCGGCTGTCTAACACTACTGACCTAGTTTTACGCAAGGATATGTAATAATTCTTTAGAGAAAGGGGTGGGTGTCACAAAGGATTTGCGCTAGCGCATGATTGGGTAGCGGTCCACGTGGACCTTAGATCTTAGATTGGCTAACGATGCGGCACGCGTAGGAGCGGCAAGGTCAAGGAATGCATTGTTGAAAACGTAAACATTATGCACAGGATGATACATTACGTAACATTACTATTTAGAATTTTTACACAAAAATTATATGGAGTGATGAAAATACGATAGCATGTCCTAGAGGTTTATTAAGATGGTTACATAACGTGGGTTTCAACACTCAAAAGCACTCATTCAGGGATACAGCAACAAAGTAACTAAAGAGCTGTTAAAGTTGAAAAGATACAAAGCTTGTGCTTTGACCAGAATACTAACAGGTCACTGCAAACTAAACAAACACATGGCAAACATGAATATGACAGAAGACGCTCTGTGCAGATTCTGCCACACAGAGGAGGAAACGGCCATGCATATTCTCTGCTCATGCGGCCCGCTTATGAGCAAAAGAAGTATCCATCTCGGGCGGCACATCATGCGCCCGGATGAGATAACAGAAGTCACGCTCCAAAGAGTCTGGCAATTTATAGACTCAACGGGACTAAGCAGTGAACTGTAAATACAAAGGGCTGCCACAATAGATCAAATTGGTCGAGTTGGCGATAAGAAGGCCCATAAACCCAATAATAATAAACGTGGGTTTCGGCTTTAAGACCAACGGACCAACCAGACGGTTAAAAAAGCACGGTGTATACCCGAAAGACAATGACGAATGCTAAAACAAATTCGATGAATGAACCATCGATGTAACGTCTTTCGGGTATGTAACGCATCGTTCAAACAAATAATCGACTCGTTGTCATCGATGAATTTTGATTCGACGAAACGTATTTCGAAATGGAGTAGCGAACCCAAGTTCCACAGTATGACATGAATCCGTTTTTTGTTCCAGGACACTGAGCAGAGCGGGTGCAATCCAAATTGATCCGTTGCGGTCACGTCTGCGCGCCACCGGACATCACATTGTGTATTTGGACTTATGAGGGGGTTAGCCTGAAAAATCAAGACTTAAGTATTCGAAAACGTGAAACTGTGTTTGTGTTGTTTATTTTTTTTCACAACACTAGTTTTTTATACTCAAAAACAATGTATTTATTGTAAAAAAAGAAACTTAATAGACTTGACATGCAACAAATAAAGTGATTTGTAAATATTGAAGTAATATTTTCTATTTATTAATAATCAGCAGTACAGTACAACCTTTTTTGTTATTATTTTTTTACTCACAACACCACTAAAACACAGTTCAATAAAACAGCGGATAAATAAAAATATTTTATTAAAATTTTGTCACTAGGTGAGTTTTCTGTTTATCGTCTAAAAATTAAAATTAGAACTAAAATAATTATGCCAATATTTTACAAATAATAATTTACAAAACCTTAACTTACGTATATCTAGGCAGTGAAAACATACTACAGAAGACGTAGGAGTGGTCCATTGAGTGCCACTGGGATTTATTTATTTGTACGACGTATGGTAACATTGAGTAGGTATAAACTGGTAACACTGGTATTGGTACAAATTAAACTGGATATTATAATATTTCACATCGTCTTCTCTTCGATTAAAGCTAAAGATGGCCATAAATGCTTACAAAAATTGTTATACGTATAATTCAGAGTATATTTAAGTACTTACATTACACAACCTCTATAACTCTTTTAAAAGCCTAAGTAACAATTTAGTTATAACTTATCGTTCTGAACCGCACAAAAAGTGAAACATTGCACCAAATACTTTTACGCTAAATACACAACGATGAGTTCTTTATATTATTATGACTTACAAAAATAAATCTAAACTAAATTATGTCCTTTAAGCAGGTATTACGTGGACTTTATTTTTGGTAACCAGAGATTTTATTTGTATAATAAATTAGTGTACTTTAAGATTTGCCAGACTTAGAAATTAAGTTGGAAAATTCACTCATTAACATTTTTTCGATACCAGTTTAGGCTACATATTTGCTTTTCTTCAAATAATAATCATATTTAAAATAGATATAAATGCCCTAGTTATTGAAATAGCAATTATGTACAAAACATTAGGTACCTAAATTAGGCTTTCCTCAGATGTGAAGTCTATTTTCGGCTATAGTAGAAGTAGGGCATTAATATAGTTTTTTAATGAGTTTTATTTTCTTGAACTGTGCCAGACATCTGTTTTCTTGATTATAAGGAGCTATCCAGACATTTGGCCACAATCTCATCAGATGGTAAGTGACATCGCCTCTGTTTGATATGTGTATTAAACGTGACGAATTTCAAAATATAGGTGTCTAAACAACTTATAAATTAAATAAAGTCTTCTCCACTGTATACGCGGTGGAGATGCCATGCGGCGCTCCAAAAAAGTTCAAAAAGTGTCTTGACCTGCCTTAGAATAAGGAGTAGCCCAGGTTGAGGCAGATTCTTTCCTTACTAGCAATATCAGCTAAAGGCTGTGCAATAAGCCGCTATTACAAAGCTGTGACACTTTTTTACCGTTAAAAAGTGTCACAGCTTTGTAGCGACGAAACGGTTTTGATTTTAAGTAAGCGCAGTTTTTCACACAGCTGATGTGTGAATTACTACTGATTAACACACGATGCGATGGGATAGGTTAGTACTTGGTCTATACGAACGTAGTACCATGGTCCATAGAAGATAGTCAATAAATCGTATTGTTCGAGCGTATTTTATGCTGGTAACAATTTTCATGTCCTCCAGACCAGGGCCTAAGTGTATGGCTGGCTTCACACGTTGGGCGAAAACTAACGTTATTCTCCATTAGAGAAAAAAACACCAATCATCGTTGAGGCCAATGATTTTTTCAAAGTCCAGTCAACTGATTGGGTGATAGATTTTTCGGCCAACGTCTGGATCTGGGATAAAGTTTGTAGCGTCGACAAAACGCGTGCCGACGGCTCGCTAATAACATATTTTTATTAGCACACTTTTTTACATAGTCTATCTACTCCACTACACAAACTTCACTTCGCAATGAACGGCGACAGGTCGGGGAACTTGAAGTTGAGCGGGGGCCGGCGCGGGGTCCGCGCGGTGCTGGCGGGGGCGGCGGCGCCGCACTGCGCCGCGCACACGTCGTCCCGCGCCACCGCCTCGCGCGGCCACTCGCGCAGCAGTTGCGCGCAGTCCGTGATGCGGAGGGACGCGCATTGCGCCTGCGAACCAAATTGTAGTTAGGTATATTGGACACGGATCTAGGTGTATGACGATGAACTTGACATCATTTCGCATCGGATAACTAGCCCAATTCAAACGACATGACTAAACCAGTGCATCGCTCATCATCAGTTAGCTAAAGTCGAGTAGCTGTGTGCACATAGTGTAAAGAACTGATGGCCGTTTGGTCAGAATAGTTCTAGGTTGGAAACGATTTAAAAGAAAGACCGGTAAGATTGTTACACGAAATGTTAATTTAAAGATCAGTATCGATCTAACTAATGCAATCGCTTCAACCGTAAATCTTCTAGGAAGGCTTATGACTGTACTGGGCGACTTGTGCCCGTTTTTGATGTTGTTGACTCTCCTAACCATCTGACCTACCTGTTACTGTAATAAGCGGAGCATAGCGTCATTTACCCAGTTCTTACGTAGTACTTACTTACCCCTTCAAACTACTACCCTTGAAGGCTTCAACTGTACATATGCACAATGTACAAGGCGAAGGGAAGGCGGACTTCCCTACGGCCACTGATCTTCCCGCTATAAGGCAACTTTGAGTTGAGCTTTCCGCCATGCTGTCAGAACTATCTTGGGTAGCAATGAGCAGGGCACACATGGGCTTATAATTTTAACTTACCCCTTCCACGGTGCATATGCACGATGTACAAGGCGAGGGGAAGGCGGATTCCCCTACAGCTACTGATCTTCCCGCTATAAGGCAACCCTGCGCTGAGCTTTCCCGCCACGCTGATAGATCGATCTTGGGTAGTGATGAGCAGGGAACACGTGGATTTCTGTAATGGAAAGTAGTCCATGAAAAATTTGCCAAAATTGCATATGCCTATGAAATCTCAAGGAGAATTAAGATCCTGAATATTATAGGCAAAACTCAACATCTCATTCAAAATATTTGGTTTTGCCATTTTGACCGCCAGGAAGGCATTCGTTATTTTAGTGTTAAGCAAATATCTAGTTGCCGAAGAACACAAAGGACAAGCCACTTTTCACTGAGATTAAAAATTAGGGCCGGTTGATATTTATTGACCTTTTACTAAAAAGTGATGAGATCTAATAGATAATTAATGATTTCTAGAACTTACAGGAAATTGCTGGGCAGATCGAAGGCAGCCCTCTGAATGTCGCCGGGCACGTCGAAGTTCTCACAGAGCACTTTGGATAACGTTGACTTTCTGATTTCAGCTAGCTGGTGCTCGGTGAATCGTGCTGCTGTGTTGTCGTTTTCGTACCTGGAACACGAGTAAGTTAGATTGTAACATTATACTTCGCCGCTATTTGGTAAAAAGTCTCTTTACTTAGCGTATGGATACATGTAAGTGATTCGCCAAAATATTAGCAGCTAGTGCGTGTTGCGTGATATTGTGAGTTCTTCCTATTGATCTCATGTTTTAACGACTATAGCAACAAATAGTCGAAAGCTATAATGTTTCAACAGTTTAGTCCTTCTGAGGTGACTGAAGACCGCATGAAGGTGCTTTCAAAGGTTGACACGAACCCACGTTACAATAAATACCTACATTTGTGCACAAGTCTCCACATCAAGCTACTCATTTTCGTTGCAATAGCATCCTAATTATGTAAGCATAAGATATCGCAGTGATTAACTTGACGTGTAGCTGTGCGTACCCACCTACGTGTCAATAAATAGGACGGACACATTCAATAGCCAGCAATAGGCAGCAATGCCGGGAACTAATGATGACTTACCAATATCTATCACACTTCCTCAATTGCCTGAACTGGATGGCGATGATGCAGGCAAACGTGGGGCCCACGAGACCTCCTTGCAGCGGCCTCTCGCTCATGCCTCCAGGAAACAGGTCAATGTCATCGACGGTGGGGTAGATCCTCTTTAGTCTGTAAGCAAAAATGTATAACTAAAGTATCTAACTATAAATATTTCATTCAGTCAGATATTGACTTGAAGATCATTGATGGATCGCTGGATCGATGGATCAGTTTGTAATACTTATGTATTTTCCAAAATATAACAGGTTTCAATTACACTTTAGTTGCTTGATCTGACCACGAGAAATGGCGTCAACTCATTTTTGGTCGCTGAGCCATCGGAGAAAGTAAGTATAAACCTTATAAAGCAAATTTTACGTAGCTCACCTAGCAATAACTTCATCAGGAATCTCTCTAGCCAAATCTTCAAAAGTAGCTGCCCTCTTCAAGTTGCAAAGCGCTCTGTAGTTGTTGTAGCTGGGCATGCCATGGTCTCTTCCTCTTTGGATGTTCAGCGCAATCAGATCCACTCCAGAGAAGGGGATTCTTCGGTCTTCGAAAAGGTGGTTGGTCACTTCACCGGTGATAAACTGGTCTAGGGTCTCCATGGGCGTGGAGGAAAGACCTCGCATGAGTTCGTCTACCATCGACGCATGCTGTGGGAGAGAAATATTATTGATTTTATTCATGTGAATTCGGCCACGCGATGGTCGGTTGTAGGGGACTTTTCTTAGCCTTTTTTGTTTCTAGTTTCTACAGTTTCAATGAATGGTTGCAATGTACTACCCTTAGCCCTGTAACTTATATTTCTACTCACATTCAACAACATGTCAGGCTTGAAGAACCTGATTTTCAGATAGCCCGGGAACGTGCGGCAGAAGTAATAGAATAGAACTAAATAATTTATTTGCTTTAGAATAGGGTACACTGAAGTTATTACAAATTTTCGAAAGTTCGGCCTACTCAGCTATTAATAATACCATGCAAAAATTGATAATAGTAGCAGTCGTCGCAAATTCAGTTTCGATGGAGTGTTACAGGGGACTTTTTGAGCCCTATTGTCTATGGTCGGCGGCTCGACCGGCTGGTACGTGCGTGAGAGACACGGCCACTTCTAAAGCCGGCTGGGCCAAACTTGGTAATGATGAAGGTTGCAAGAGACTACTCTTAGCGCTGTTGCTTTTCTAGTTTCTACTCACGTTCATGAACATGTCGGGCCTGAAGAACCCGTCCCTCAGCAGGATCGGTGGCTCGACAGGTTGGTACGTGTGCGACAGCCTAGGCAAGTGCGGCCGCAGCAGCGAGTGGCCAATCCTAAAGGCGGCTGTGGCAAACTCGGTGACGATGGACGGGTTGCAGGTGGGCGAGTATTCTTTGTAGTATCCTGGAAGAGAGTAGTTTGGTAAGTAAGTTGTACGAGCTAGCATCGTACATGGAAATTGCCCAACATCGGAGCGGCGTCAGCGACCCACATACAGCGGCTGGCCGATGGACCCTCAACGAGCACCGTCGGCACTCTACACCGACGGCACACAACAACATATCTTTACATGTTTTCATAGCTTAAGTTCAATATAAATACATGTTCATTAAGATTAATAAAACAGATATCAACCGTCCGTGTTGGTTCTCATTTCCCTCCGCTGCGGCCAAGACACCCTTAGCCGTCACTATGATCAGCCTGGTGAGTCTGCCCGGCTGGCAGCGGGTTCGCGCCACCTACTTACCGTCGTGATGCTGCTACCCGGCCGACCTGGGTGCAGTCATCACGCATCGTCTCCTTATTATATCTAAGTATATATTGTTAGGCGGGGCTAGGGCTCTAGGGACTTAGTGTCTTGGGGAAAAGGGACAGCTACGCTCACTAGGGAGTTAGTTTCCATCCTTACGTCATAGACTTAACAGACGGGACTTCTTCCCGTCTCGTACATTCTTCGAGCCTGATAGGTACACCTTCAGTGACCTATCCTCTACCAACGTTCATAGACATACTGACTGACTGTAGTAGTGACAAAGACGTTGACTGGTAGAAAATCTATTCAAAAATTAAGTCTGCCGTTCCACAAAACATTATTCCGTGCAGTACTTATATTAGTCAAATTAAATTTCGCTTGTTTACATCGCAAGTGAAAGTGAGAAGTCAAGAATTCTCGCATTATCATCAAATGCAATTCAGCAATACCTAACTTTAGCATCATATTCGAATTTTATCGAGGGACAAACATTAACTACTTTAACATATTAACTTGACATACTTTTTCACATTTTACAACTTTGGTAGGGTAGGTTAGGGAAATTAAAACATGACAAACAAACGGGAGTAGTGCCTTACAACCACCACTCCAAACAAAGCAATGACATTAGTAAGTAGCTAAGCTTTTCTTGGGGCTCAACAAGGGGATTCTCAAGTAATTAACTGACATTTGACATGACATTTAGCATTATCATTAACTTGGACTCAAACAAGGAGCCAAAGATTTACCAAGCAGGGAAAACATCCCAACTTTTCACTTTCTTTGGACTCAAACAAGGAGCCAAGGATCTATCAAACTAAACTTATCAAACAGGGTCGGTGCCTTACAACCACCTCCCAACTTATCGTTAACTTTGAGCTCATTCAAGGAGGCAGGATTCACACACAAGCAGACGGGGAACGACATCCCAGCTTTACAATATCCATGCACTCAATCAATCAAGGGCCAAAGAACTATCAAACATAGATTATCAAACAAGCAAACTGTTAGATGCAACAGTAATTTTAATGTGGACTACTTCTCATCGACACTTGAGAATAACAGTGATCTACGACCCCTAAACTGCGTAATTCCATTTACAGTTGGAAAGTACGTATTGCATCAACTTATATTTTACAATGACCTCATTATTATTATCAAAACACAACATTGACAAGGACATGACAGGACTTAGTAGGGACTATATTCATAGTATATAGAATAGGTAGGTAGCCAACTTTATCATTATCAACCTATCCATTCCCTTGTCCTTTCCAACATCCTGAGAACCGACCGACGGAGGGCGTCTCAGGAAGCCTACAAACAATACAAAAGTCAAGACGTCGTGAAGAAATAACAACATCGAGAAGACAGAAGATCAAGACATTGGCAGCAGCGGTTCGGTTACTGGCCTCCCAGAAGAGGGTCTCACCAGTAGCTGAAATCCCACCAATGCTGTCAGTCCTCAAGCAAGAAGCATCGTCGAGCTTTATCAGCTGCTCCATAGTCGAGCTTCATCAGCTCCTCCATCGTCGAGCTTCATCAGCGAGCTTCATCAGCTGATTCATCAGCGAGCTTCATCAGCGAGTTTCATCAGCGAGCTTCATCAGCGAGCTTCATCAGCGAGCTCCATCAACATCAATATCATCCTACATCAAGAGGAAACTTCGGCAGAGCCAGGGTTGCCATTTCAACGAAGAAGGTCATCAACATCGGCTTCCCACTACAGAGCGAGAGCAGACTTCAACCACAACCACATCAATCCATCGGGTTAGCCCAACAACCGCAGCGGGTCTACAACAGACTGACGCCAACCACATCCACATCAGCAGCATTCGGGACGCTAGGATGTACGAGCCACGCCATACATTGGATACATCTACACTTCAGCAGCGTGCGCCAGGAGACGGGTGCGGCATCATCTTGCTCATCTTTTGGAGTTGCCAATATGTACGAGCTAGCATCGTACATGGAAATTGCCCAACATCGGAGCGGCGTCAGCGACCCACATACAGCGGCTGGCCGATGGACCCTCAACGAGCACCGTCGGCACTCTACACCGACGGCACACAACAACATATCTTTACATGTTTTCATAGCTTAAGTTCAATATAAATACATGTTCATTAAGATTAATAAAACAGATATCAACCGTCCGTGTTGGTTCTCATTTCCCTCCGCTGCGGCCAAGACACCCTTAGCCGTCACTATGATCAGCCTGGTGAGTCTGCCCGGCTGGCAGCGGGTTCGCGCCACCTACTTACCGTCGTGATGCTGCTACCCGGCCGACCTGGGTGCAGTCATCACGCATCGTCTCCTTATTATATCTAAGTATATATTGTTAGGCGGGGCTAGGGCTCTAGGGACTTAGTGTCTTGGGGAAAAGGGACAGCTACGCTCACTAGGGAGTTAGTTTCCATCCTTACGTCATAGACTTAACAGACGGGACTTCTTCCCGTCTCGTACATAAGTATTAAAAATGCAGTGGAATATAAAATACCCCATATAAGGACCCCACAGACGTGGTCCTGCCCGTGTTCGTTTTCAATTTCTTCTTAAGAACCATCCCCATAAATGTGTTGGTAAGCGCATAAATCAAGAACGCATGGACCAATTTGGCCAATTCTCTTTTTATGATATTCCTTGGAGTACGGAAATGGTTCTTACGAAGAAAAAATAAAATAAAAACAATGGGCAGGGCAACGTCTGCGGGGTCCGCTAGTCCGCTAGTATTATATAAAAAACGAATTGGACAAATTGGTTCAGGAGTTCTTGAGTTATGCGCTCACCAACACACTTTGCGATTCATTTTTATATTCAAGAAGAGATAATATCTACAATACATATTATGTAAAATAAAAAATAATTAAGTACAAGTTAAACGCCACTAACTGTGTTATGATAGTTCAAAAGTTTGTTCAATGTATTTTGTTTAGAACATAAAAAAAATCGTTGTTCTATCCGAAGACAAAATATTTTTGTGTCCAATAAGTAACAATAAGTGCGACCGTGACAGGACTCGAACCTGCAATCTTCGGATCCGAAGTCCGACGCCTTATCCATTAGGCCACACGGTCTTGTGATGAAACTGGCTAGAAACGAGACACATTTAGAATAGCGTGAATCTAAGTGACAAACGATTAACGACGTATTATGTTAACATGGACTGTCAAATTGATTTTCGCTAATTAACTAATTTAGTTTGGAACTAAATTAACTAACTAGTGATTCGGTTTTATTTGTACGGTTTATGAATGTATGAATTACTTGTCCAATTAAGTAGGATTAGGTAACAATAACATTAGTTGTACCAACTTCATACAAAAATCTTGTTCGGCTAGATAATTTGATGTTTTTTCCAACGCGTCGGTAAACAATGCGGTTTCTTAATCTCTTGTGATATGGGCGATTTTGTAACAGAAATGGGTAGGCTGATGTGCAGGACTCTGTACTATCAGGTGCGACGTGTACTATAAGTACTTTTTAAAAATATTAGGTAAACTCACCAGCGGGCAAAAGTTTCAGTCCATATAAATTCACAGCGTTCCACGACAACAATCTCGGCAGGAATTCATTATAGATGATATGCGTGAAAGAAGCAGCAACGATTCTTCTAGCGTGTTCGAATAATAAGTCGGCGTCCCAGTGAGGGTTGACACCACGAAGGCCTTCGACGAGACGGTTGTGTTCGCGGACGAAGATCGTGTGGATGGCTGTCAGCCCTGGCTGTTCGGAGGCTCGTCCGTCACCTGTGAATATAATTTTAAAGGACTGAGAAAAAGGGCTGAAAACGTCATCGTCACATAATATGAAGTTTATTATTGCTATGATAGTATCAAATTTCTATTTGACTGCCCTAAATCATTGATTAAATCATGGATAGGGCCAGGGGCGGATCTACTTATAGGCTATTTGAGCTTCAGTTCAGGGCCCAGTGCATACAGGGGGCCTCAAGCCTCGTGAGGTTGGTAACCCAAATCGATCAACCCGTGCCGACTATCAAACGAAACGGGGAATTCCCCTGCTGCTTAGCTGCTGTCTATAGATGGTGTATTAAATAACGGGAGTGTGTATTACACTTTTTACTTATACACAGTATTTGTACAAATTAAGTTTACGGAAAAAAATCACGACTCTTCAAAATTATGCAAGGCTATTCATGTAAATGTGCGATCGCTCTAGATTTTGAGCTCCATGACGGGCTGAGGGCTCCCTGAGTTTGAATGCCCTAATAAATAGCACCAAAGCCCTAGCAAACGTTTTTAGATCTAATTTCTGTAACTAACAATACAAATATCTCGGGCGCTTGCTTCACTCGCGCACTTTTTACCATCTTTTTCGGTATTTGGAGAGGTCATTTGAATCTCGAAAATCTTAAATTTTGAAAAATCTTAAAGCTCTAAGTACTCTTGAACTTCTTTGCTTTCGCAGTAATTCATATGGCTGTAAAATATTCTAAAGGATCATCACAGCTTAGTTATAATTTAGAGAGGTGGAAAGGGTGAGGGTGGAAAGTTGCATTGGCATCTTTTGATTAAAGGAAAATACGCTATTTGTCTTCTACACTCAAAAACTTACCAGCAATGAAACAGTATCCACTAGGTGCTTTGCACTCTGGATGGCTGTCAGATCGGGGCAGCAAGTCCTTTCCTCCATGGGGGTTAACGGTGGCATTCAAGCGGCCGTTGAAGCCACGGAGTTTGCGCGCGATGCAAGGGTTCTCTCCGTAGACTACTGAACCGTCTATGAAGGCTGTGTTTTGGTTCACTTGTTCTCGTGGACCTTGAATATAAAATAATATGTTTCCATTTATTATCATCATAGCAGCTGTGCGTCTACTGCTGCACCAAGGCTATACTCATTGATTCTAAAGTAGATTCTAAATATTTTGCACCCAGAACTAACTATTGAAAGTTTGTCCAGCTTTGGAATTGTGAAGACTAGACTTTCTATTAACGTTGTTCGTCTGCTTTAATTAGAAGTAAGTGTTAAGAAAAAAGAAGATTAACTAGATGCTCATCGGTCATAGGGGCAATAGGAGCCATACCTGCTCCTAATACGCTAAGTGCGATGAATATCAATGCTTTGTGATAAGATTCTTACCTAGCTGCTGCTGTCCAGGCAGACTCCTCATGAACGGGAAGCAGAGCCTTTCACCGGAAGTGACGTTCACTTCCGGGTAGTAATGGTCGCCACGTGGTACCGGGAACGGGTTGCATTCGGGGTGGACGGTGCGAGGAGACTCGCAGGAGCGGCAGTCCGGAATGGATTCGTGAAAACCTGGGTGAAACAGTCAATTGGTTAATATGAGAAGTCATGACTAGATTAAACTGTAGGAACGTTTTTGTCGCACAGCATTTAAACCTCCTTCATGGGTAGCTTGATGGAAAATATCACTGTGCGATGTTCGGTTGACATTCAGAAACGGGGTGACGAACGATGCTTGGGAGACAAAGTAGTAATAGTAATAGAATTTATTTTATAATGTCGCGGTGTAAATAATGAGCGTCAAATACGTGTTACTCACCCCATCCTAACCATAAAAGCCTTGTCACTACCAACGTCTGATACCACGCAAGACTATAGTGTGGCAACTAACTTTTGTGGATAAGGGTCATAGGGAGATCGTGGTTAACGAAGTGCGTTAACTGCATCACCATTAGTGTGTTTTAGCGCGTATGAAGGTCGGATATGACCGGATGGATCATGGTTGAGATGATACGGGTGATGACGGAATGCATACAAGCTTCTCTTAGTACTTAAGTCTACATTATTACATTAGTTAGTATGTGCCATACCTTTGTGGATGGGAGTCATGGTGAGCTCGTGGTCCACGAACTGAGCGAACTGCATTACCATCAATGTGTAGCGCGTATGAAGGTTGGATATGTCCGGATGGATCACGGTTGAGATGATTCGCGGGGACGGTAGCGGGGTTCCTGTGACTGAATTAATACGGGGACGACTTACACCTGGAAAATAAAGGTCAGAATTATGGTGCTGTATTCGAATGAAACATGGTGACTCATTTCTAGGTAGATGTTCCTCATTTTTAGCAACTGTAATCTGAGTTTGGCATTCACGTGCCATGAATTTTTTTTTGATTGCATGAAATACTAAAGTTACCAAAATATTTTTTTCAAATTATAAAATATTTGATCAGGGCTAGCTGTAAAAATATCAAAGGAGAAAAAAAAATCTTACCATCCTCATAAACCGGCGGCAGGAGTCTAGCAAACGTAGTCAAACCCTTCCCCAAATTTGGATTCCTTAAATTGTTGCAGTATCCAGTATACGACCTGAAGGGTGTATCAGGGTCACATGTTCCATTCTCGTCGCACTGCGGTTCGATGGTGGGGCCAAGGTCTTGGCCGAGGAAGCCGGTCACGTCAACAGATTGGAGGGAATCGACAAAGTCGTTGGTACCGAAGCCGAGGGAGTCATCAAAGATTTGACGCTTGCGGCGGTGGCTGGAAACAAATTATGGTAGGTTTAAATTACCGATATTTATTGGTTACACACGGTAATGGCCGACAGCTCAATTGACAGCATAACTCAGGTAAACATAAAGGAATCTTTTACTGTATTATGACCAATTCATTAAGAATTGAAATGATGAAGCCTTATACGGTCACTGAACTGCAACTGTATTATGCCACAATGACCGTGATGATGAGACATTAAATAATTTCTTATGTAAGGGAAGATAGTATAAGAACTTGATTTTGAAAATCAACTTACCTGCCATGGATGCTATTCAGGAGCTCGTTGGTAGCGAATTCAAAGAAGAGAGATGTGTTGGCCAGTTTCAACGCGTATTTGTTTGCCTTTGAGAACGAGGCGGCAGTGCCCACAGGAGATTTAGGGTCAGCTCCACCACCTGGAAAAATAAGTAATGGCAGTCAAAAACTGTTCCTTGCGACAAATTTAACACACTTTATTGCATTTTACTTTAATATAAATGGAATAATAATTCTGCCACTGTATTAATTTCTTGCAACATTTCCACGTTGGTATTCAGAATAGATGTAACTTGCATCCTAGATGTCTTCGTTATATTCAAAAACTACGATGGATTTCAAGCGCTCTTTAGCTCGTGATAAATGTACTTCAATTTTGACGTTATTTGGAAATTTTGATACCGGTTTGATTACTCACTTACTATTGCGGGATGAAAATTTATTAAAGCGAATTTCGACATTTGTAAAACATTGACTACACTTCAATTTAACGTACTTGTCTCCCAAAGCATGTACTCCAATCGCTTCCTCTCAGCCATCTCCTGCTTGGCTTTCTCCAAGGCGGCCGCGAGCATGTCCTGCGATAATCTCTCAGCGGCCTTCGCTCCACTCTCGTCGCGCCAAGCAGAGAGTTCCAGACGATTGTGCTGAGAGCAGTGTTGGGCTGCGTTTCTGGAATTAATGTGATTTGTTATTGAAAAGTAGTTTTAAAGAGGTTAAGCTTAGAATGCACCAAGTTGAGCGTAGATAAATGGACCTGGACCTCTGCAGGGTAGCACATAGAGTCCATTGTCTTGCTTATTAGAAAGGAAGATTTTTCTAGTAATCCCACATTGTTATCATGATTCATATATACTTTTATAAAAGTTACTAACAAGTATGGATCTTCTTTCACAAAAGCTTTAGGCTGAATGCTGGATAGAGTGTCATCAGATGCGCAGAGTAATCCCGCAAGGGACACCTTCCTGATAGCCACTAGTTGGTCCGGCAGGAAAGAAGATGGAGGAATGTCATTTTCGTACCAGAACCTGAAAAAATAGATATGTTTTTCAGCACATGCTAAAAAGATTAAATAACAACAATAATTAGATTATAGGAAAACGTCAAAAAACTGTACCTGTCACTCTTCTTCAAATTAGCGAACTGCAGAGCCAAGACGCAGGCGAGGGTATTTCCAACCACAGCACCAGTAGCTGGCTTTTCCATGGCACCTCCGATCAGAAGCTCTACATCTTCTGCGTTTCTGGAATCAAATGAATAATTGAGTGGTTTTAATAAGGAATTCATAATTAAGCTCGCGCGGACTTATTATTTAGGGTGAGCGACGCAACGCGACAAATGCGATTCGATGTTATTCGAGTATAATGAGTACTTGTCAATGTCAGTTGCGGTTTGTCACGTGGAACACTATCCATATTGTTCTTTTGTGCTTTATCGCGTTTGTCGCCCACCTAGGACAACGGGTAAGAGTGACTATTGGCGACATATCTTATTTGCATCAGACTAGGGCTTGAATACTAACCTGTACATATCAGCCATCATCTCCAGCTGGGTTCTGTCGAAGCCCATTTTCTCGAAGTCCCCAAAGGTCTTGATAGAGGAGGTCGGCTCGCACATCCTGAGAGCCCTCAAGTAGGGGGAGACTCCGTGGTCCCGCGCTCGGTTCACGTCCCACTCCACGGAGGGCGGGAAGTGGGATACGTGCTGTGCGCTGGTCCGGACTAGCTGGCTTAGAGTTACTGTTGTGTTCACCTAGAATTTTAGAGAAGATTATAGAAGCATAAAGATTTCACGATTTTTATTCAGACCATCTTTGATTCAAACAAAGCAAATAAGACAAATTTTTATAAGAGTAAGCAAAATAGATAGCTGTAATAGTTTCGACCACAGCGGCAAATCACAACAAAAATCAGCCAGCTGTGCAGTAGATATTATAGTGTACAAGTGTGAGCGCAATACACAGATGCACTCAGTTCACTCTAAAAGTTCAGTAATACGGCAATCCGATAAGACCGGATAGAGCAGTAGCAAGCACCAGTGTAAATTAAAAATGTGGTTTTAAAGTGTGATAGCCCTGAATATAAATAATTGGTCGAGTGATCGCTAAATATTGGAAAAGTCAAAAGTTGGGGGACTCCACTCATGAATGAGAAAAAGTAAAACTTACATTTCTCACTTAAATTATAAAGAACTACTTACCAGTTTCTCGTTCATCATCGCCTTGAAGATAGGAGCGACAGCAACGAGTTCCGTGTAAGCACCAGCCCGGTTAGCGCTGGAGTATCCTCGCCAGAATCCGAGGCTTTGCAGTTTCAGCTCAGCTTTGGCCATTCCCACCTGAAATTAGGTAGATGGTTAGTATGTTGGCTGTGGTATGCTGTAAGTCATGTAATACAGTAGAACCTCGTTAAGTCGAACCTCGATATGTCAAAAACCTCCAAATCTCGAAAAAATGTTTTGTTCCCTTCCCTTCAAACACCAAAACCTCCATCACTTGAAATCTTGACCCTCTGTTAGTGGAAATAATCACCGAGTCCCTCCAAGCCATTTTGGTACATATTTTCACTCTATAACTCGAAAAATTAAATTTGACCTCTGTATCTCGAACATAGCAACTTTTTCTTTTACAACCTTTACAACTTGATCATTGGGAATTTATTACCTCTATTTTTGACGTGACAACGTCTTATAAATTGGTTTGCCGGGTGACACTTCAAGAAACTGCGTTACGCTCCGCTCACGTTATGCGCTCACAATGAGAGCGAGTGAGAGGCACGCGTCCCTTCGACTCGGGCATGGTTAGCCCGCCTAAGAGCGAGTGAGACAGACATAAAAAGTGAAAGGCACGCGTCCCTTCCACTCGAGCACAGTTAGCCCGCCTAAGAGCGAGAGAGACAGAGCGAGAGAGACAGAGCGAGAGAGAGAGAGTGAGAGAGATAGGCATACACACCGGTTCATGTTATACGAATGAATATTCACATTAAAATTATTTTACCACTCAAAGTCGTTGTCACGTAAAACTTTCGCCCGTATACCGACTTTTTTACCGACTGACCGCAACCAATTTTTTTTTGAACAAAAATAAGTTACCGACTTAAAGAACTTGCCGACAATGGGAGTAC
The DNA here is from genome assembly GCA_963921415.1 of Pyrausta despicata. NCBI lineage: Eukaryota > Metazoa > Arthropoda > Insecta > Lepidoptera > Crambidae > Pyrausta > Pyrausta despicata. Next base: position 9,586,589 of record OY992853.1, read on the forward strand.
CTACACTATTGTTTCTTAGAAAACATTTTAGGAGTATACGATAATAAATTTATGACTCACGTAAACACGTGTTTGCTTGCTTGGTGTCAGGTGTTCGTTCAATTTTGATTTCCTTTGAAATTTAGCTAAGCAAGTCAATAGTTTTCGACTTAAATACTGTCAGAAGTACCTCTGCAAGTTGAATTTTTATTTATTTTACCTCTCTAACTCAAAGTTTATAAGTATAAACCTCAAACTCTTTATGTCGAATCAAAATCCGCCTAAGTCGAAATCCTCCATAAGTTGAAAACTCTATAACTCGAATTTTTTGTCGTCTCCCTTGATGTTCGACATATAGAGGTTCTACTGTATTAAATAATTGCATGTTCTTACTTTCTAACAAGTTTTACCTTTTAGAACAGTTCAAAAATGATTCAGTTGTACCAGGAGAACATCAAACTTTCTAGGTTCCCAAAATTGTTTGAACTACGAGTACAACCTATCAATCAAGTTACAAAAATGGAGTTCCTCTAAGAGAACCGTTGCCAATATTAAGTTATTGGTGCACCATTCTTGCACACATAGCCCACTCTAAATTATTATAATGAAATTTGCTAGCGACCTACGTACAATAGATTGAAAGTTCCAGGTTCAAGGAATTTTGGGACCGCTCAAGAACAAATCATAAATATCGATGAAAAACATATACTTTAAAGTCCCTTACCTCACCGAGCAGCACCGGAAGGAACTCGTTGTAAGTGATATGCTGGATGACGGCAGCCATCGCTCGTCGCGCCTCCAGGAACAGTGTGGTGTCATCCCAGAATGGGTTCAAAGAGTACAGCTCGCCTGCGATGCGGTTGTGCTCGGACACCAGCGCCTTGTAGAGGGGTGCAGTCGGTTGGCCATCTTGACACCTAAAGTACAAGTTGTATTATAAAAAAAGTGTAAAAATAACGAAAAAGGGTATATAATCGTTACTACTCCTACTTTATTGAGTACTCGTTAACATGATATCGTTATTCGTTACTTTTCATGACCTAGTACATCATTACATGACTCCGGGAGGCACCCAATATTCAGAGGGCCTATTTCGAAAACCAATATTAGTCAGAACAAAAGTCGTTTTTTGTTTATTGGCACACGTATATACAGCAGGGTGTCAAGGTAAAGAGTTAATATATTAGAGCTTAAAATTACAACTACAAAAAATATTAAAATTATAACTAACAGCCATCGATTAGGCATCAAATGTTACTTTTTTGGTCACAGAAATCATCTTTTACCACTCTCATATTCACCTTTTTCGATTTTGAGAAACACATTAAATTTGTCTGCATTTATAATAAGAATTGAATAGAGGATTCTCATGGGATTTTTTAAGGTCGTGAACCTGCTTTGCATTCCATTCTTCGAAATGGACATTACGTGTTAGTAAACAAGTTCGCATAAATCAAATGCCTATGCTAAGCGGAGAAGATTGATTCACCGTCGATGTACAAATCGTATCAAGGTTGAATCGACTAACGATTTGCATACAATCCATTTCTGTGACGACACTAGGAATTCCAACATGCTAACGCTTTGAAACTGTTGTATGTTGTATGAAAAAGTCTTGGAGAAGAGATGGAGTATCTGGATATTAAATCTGTTCAAGAACAATGGATAGTCAAATAGTGAGTAGTAAGGTATCCAACGTCATTGAGTTTCATGGATGGACATTAGATATGAACTTATCGTTTGGTGGAGCAACAAGGAACAATGCGACGTGAGAAGCTATTAAAGTTGCTATGAAACAATGGGGTCTGAGTAACATTAATTTAACACCTTTAGTGGCTGTAAGAAACCAGCACTCTATGGGATTAATGAAGGACGTGACAAAAACTTGGATAATTATGATCTCGCAAGAAAATATAGTGGACCTAACCATTGTTATCATTTTCCGGTTTTAATACGCCGTTTTCATTGTGCACATATGAGTATTAAGTACTAACATACCCACATAGCACAAAGCATAAGGATGATAAAAAAAAACTAAATGGTAGCATACGACATTATTACATGAATGCATCCCTCATTATCCCTCCCACTGCCACTGATGTTCCGGATTAAGCCAAAATGATATTATAATAATGATTAATCCGCCTTTGTGCATGATCTTTACAAACATACGATATTGATGTACTAGCAGTAGACAAAAGAAGGACAATTCAAGACATGGCTGCTGGTGCTTTTATAGCGCTTTCACAATATGAGTATTTAACTCGAATAGTAACCAAGGTAAAACGACTCTCCTTCAGTCTAAATTACATTAGGTTGAGTGAGCACGAACAAGTATCTTAACGTATTCGTAGCGTTAACTATTCATTATTGTCATTTTGTGGAAACGGTCACTTTCTTTGGTCATTGTGACGATACGAATATGTTACGATAATTATCGTGCTCACCACAAGGTAGGTCGAAGTAATAGTACATGCTGAAGTCTTTGTTCAGCAATTATTTTCATCTGACCATACTGAACGTGATGCTAGTACTGTAAGCAGGTATGTACTCACTTCCTACACGCGTCGACATCGAGTTTCCCAGCATCATAGAGACGCAGCGACCGCAGTTCCTTCTCGGAGCTACCGTAGAGAGCCGATCCGTCCAAGAAAGAAGTGGCCAGATTCATCTGCTCACGGTGTGCTAAGGAGGTACAATCAATGGTAAAAAAAATTGCACGACGAGAATGTTGAGTTTGATTAATTAAAAATATTGTAATAAGTATAATAAATTAAATGCAAAATAAAAAAAAATTGATAAATAAATAAAATTTTAAAATATTGTAAAAAAATCATGCTGATGTTTTAAAACTGAATAGAAAAAACATTTTAAAATTAGTAAATGTTATTTGGATTCTATTCAGAGCATTGCTTGCATTGTTTTATTCGAATGATTTCCATGATATAAACTTTTGATGAAAAAAAAATACCTTTAATCAAAAGTGTAACTTTTTATCGGGCCAAAAATTTTACTATCTGACATATACTGAGAAAAGTTAATTATTTTTTTAATTAGGCTCTACAACACGGACAGGTTGATCAGATTATCAAATTAATGGCCCCAATTAAATGAGACGGTGTACTGTAATAGTTAAGTTCTCAAACACGGTGAACCGATTACTCAATTAGCTCATCAAAAAAGCTTGGGTAGCAACAGAAGAGAAAGTAAACCAGATTTATCTCATGAGCATTCATTGAATAAGTCATTCCGATGATCGCATCGATAATCATGTTAATTCGATTATGTCAATGTTACAAAATCGTGAACGTCTGAAACCTGTTTCGCAGCGTTCGATGGTTAGGTATATCTGATGAAGCTAAATAAACGTTTCAATTCAATGATAAACATTGCTAATAAGACGTCAATATGCACGTACTTTTGTGGATTTGTTTGAAAACAAACCTTAACTTACAACCAGTTGTGTGGAATGTTAGACATCATAAAAGTTATTGGACTTGATAAGTTGTCATCATCACGAATTAATAATATTAGAAGCTATTACGATAGTAACACTTAAACTTTTAGTTTTCCATGTTCATCATTAATTAGCAGAATACTGACTGACGGCAAAATAATACGTACCAAATCCACAATTGTCAATGTTCCTCGCCGGTGCAGATCTAGTATACTCGCAGCCCGCACTCTGGCATTCCTGTATACATAAAGATAATTTTCACACCTCATGCTCGACAAAGTCTAGTTATAATTATGTCACGAAAAATATATTCTCTAGAGGGATAAAGTCGTATGGAAATTCCTAGGGGTTAAAATGATTTGAATTTGGAACATAGATATTCGTCGTCATCCAGAAGAAAAATAAATTCACAATTTGAAAGTTACAAATAATTTACATGAACTATTACATAAATTTTGTCAAGTGATAGTCATTGCACTACGGAGTTTATTAAATTTGGATGCTTTAGGATTATGAATAATCTCCAACCGGAAAAATTTGAATGTTAACTATAAGCTTATGAAGCTTTTAAATAATGGAGAACAACCAAAAAAGTAGGCCTTGTAAGTTTTGCCTCGCACACTGTGTGAAAAGTAGAGTATTCACCTCTGGAGTAAAGGACTGTCGTAGTCTTAGGTTAATTGAATCCCTCGCTTCACTCAGGACTCTATTTGACTCTTTAAGATCGAGGGAAAAGATATACATACATACGATAGATACATAGTCCTTGTTGTAGTCAATAACCCTTTTAAGTTTATAGCACAAGTAGCTAAGAATGTAATTGATACAGATTATAATTGTAATGTAACAACTTGCCTAATCTTCGCCTAGGCATTCAAACCAGCTTTACGCACGAGTTTTATTATCTAGATCGGCACGATCTTATTGGGTCAATTTAATTATAATTCCCCTGGTTTTATCATTTACTTTATGACGATGCGAATTGCAGAAGACATTTATTAGACGTTGAATTGAAATAAATGACAGTAACAAAACTAGATTTTAATGTGAGTGTTGTAATAGGATAACGAAGAATTAACAGTTGACATGTAAGAACAAAAATATGTTGTGATTAACCTACTGATCCGATAGTCCAATTAAATTTATTCCTAAATTCAATCAATGCCAAAAACACGCAAAGCTTTCTATTAACAAGTGCAGAATACGTAATTGCTATGACAGTATTTTTAAAATCAACATTCTAAAATATTCATTAGGGGTGATAACTACTTTAAAGCATGTTAAGATAAAAATCCTTCTTATCACGTAACGATAGAGTTCCACAAATATTGTCAATACTTATTCTTCTAACTTTCGTTTGTATTCGTGTGTTTTTTTTTATTTGATCTGCTGTGATATATTTTTTAATTAAGTCACGATATAGGAAAATATTTTACGCACCTACCTAATAATGTTATTTACTATTTACTTTTAGGTACAATGTGAAAATTTGCAGTGATATTATAATAGTGGATATTTAGTAATAAAAACTTTTTGAAGCAATAAGCAATCAAACCATGTTTTTTGGGGCGCTTCTTTTCCCTTGCTTGAGTGGAAAAGGCAAAGGTTAATAAAACCATACAGCCTGGACTTTAGTAAAACTAAAGTAAAGTGAGCACCAAAAAGATGCTGTAAAATTTGAGTAAAAGTGGTAGAAAACACTAAGATTGTTTTAAGAGCAACATAAATTTCATATATTGTATTATTTTTCATCCAAGTAACGCAATCGACTTGCTATTAAACAGATCAAGCAAATCCGAATTACTTTTATTCGCCAACTTTAGTTTTATAACAGCGAATAGAATGGTTTTCTCGACTAGTAAGTACTGTAAACGATCTAAGGGACGCTTATAAATCAATATCTTAATAAAAAATTTCAACGCAACGAATGCGAATGCGTTTGGTGTTTTACCATCATATATGTAAAGTAAACTTAATTTCAAAGGTAAAAAACTAATAAGGTAGGTAATAAGCTTTTATATCACGTTATTGAGTAATACATGTGTAACGTGACGTCACGTTAGAGTATTCTCATGCAAAATCTATGGAGGCAGATCTTTTTGACAGACAATAAAGAGTATGTCAACGCTTGGAGGTGTCATCTTGCATAATAATGTCCTCAATTCAAATAAATAAATAAAGCAACAAACAAAGAAAGCAAAAGTAGTTTTATTGGTTAGTTGAAACTTTGTTGAATTTTAAAGAAAATAAATGTAAAGAACATAGCCAGAAACAGCCACCAATCCCTGTTTGCAATAATTCCCTTAATAGAGAGAAGCAGTTCCTCATGGATCGAGAGATCGTCTATTACTCAACTGCTTTCACATGATCCTTTCTCCATCCGACACAACGAACTATCACGAACGTTATGAAACACCATGACCTTATCCAATCTTTTTTTTTGTCGCACCTATTTATGGTGCCGGGTACCATATCTATCTTAACTATGCCAGACACAAAGCTTCTGTTATTAATCTAACCTTTTAGGACAATCCAAAGACTTGACACTGGCCATTTAGAACAAAATAAAAAAAGATTATTACATTTCCGCAAATTCTAATTCAATACAATGTGGCGGAAACTTTTTTCAAGAGGCAAGGAGATGAAAGCCAAAAAATGTTTGATTCATAACCATCAAAGAAACTAGAAAAATGTTTCTTACAAAAGAATGAGGTGACTTTGACTTCACGCGTTACGATCTCACGGTGTGGTTTTAATAGTTCATTTGAAGCTGTCATTACTATTAACAGTATAATAGCCCGTAATTGGTCCACTATACGGCCAAGTTCAAGTTGGTTGTCATGAAAAAAATCAAGTGGAAGGCTTGGGTCGTTAGCGCGATGGTTGCGACACTGGCCGATGCCACAAAAATATCGGCCTTCGACGTCACGAATGATTGGTTGTGGGTGGGGTTACACGTAACATGTGTAATTAACCGTAGGAAGTTAACGCACGGATAGTGCATTTGCTGTGCCTAACCTCGAAAGACATTCCTAATGGCAAGTAAGGGCCTGAATAAGAAGTGGAATAATAGCGTACAAATATTCGTCCTATCGTGGAGCACGGGCGGTTTCATTTTACGAAAACAAACCGTTTAATCTCTTTTTTACGTCTAGTCTAGACAAAATATTAATTGCAGGCTGCATATTATCAATGTTTTTAAACTAAATCACATAGCTGAACCATAACTGGATCTAATCACATACCTGATGTTAATCGTAATGAAATCTTGATTGTAATGATTAATAGGTTGCCTGCATCAAGATCAAAAGGCTTAATAGAGATGTTAGAAGCTCGAAGTGGAAGATAAAAGAATTTGTAACGCTAATTTGAGACATAGCTATTATATGGTCTTTGTGTAGAGCAGAAACAATGATTGCTATTAGAGTAATTGTATAGGTAGACACGTTTAGACGCAGTCTGGTCTTAAACTGGACGAGGTTAATGATATAACTGGCGGGGAGTGTCTACTGATCAATGTATTAATCATAGGATTTGCAGAAGAAGACTATGTTTGGGAAAACCATGACCGCATTTTCAAATTATGACGCACTCGCGATGCTATGCCAGTAAAAATGACAGGAGAAGTTTGATAAACAACTTTGAAAATGTATACCGGCTAAGGAACGCAAAATAAGAAACTAAAATACGGTTTCTATGCTTCACGTCAATATTTAAGGTATAAAAAGGAAATCATTGCTTGAATAGAAATGTGTTGAGCGCGTACCGGTAAAATTATTAATCAATTTTACCGGTACGATTCAGTTTACGAAAAAGTACATCGATTTTAGGCTACGGAGAGCCTAAAAGCACTCCATTCCGTCTTCTTGTAAAATTAAATGCAAATAATGATGTACCTTTTACCCATTAGCAGTAGCGATGAGGACGTGCATCTGGCTCCACGCTGCTAGCTGGAGGGTAGTCACAAAGACATAGTCAACCGGCCTAGACAGGTGGGTCGCAACCAGGGTTGCCAACTTTTCCAGCCGCCATAACCGGACAACAAATTTAATCTGGTCATACTTGGTCAAAATCGAAAAAAACCATTAACACGAGTCTAATGAATTTTATTAAGTTTTAAGAAAAATACAGATGTCAGCTTAAATAGAGTTTGAATTTCTAGGAACATTATTTTTTCTTAAAATTATACTTGGTCTCGCTTTTCACATTTTTGACTAGTAAATTTCCTGCATTCCGGCCGCCCCACTCGCCCGCCACCCCCGCCACCCGCGGGCCCCTCGCGGCCTGCGTGCCTGCCTGCCTGCATGCATCCATCGCCCGCCGTCGCCGGTGAATTAGCAACGTCGCGTTCATAATTTTATCTGACCGGACAATTTGCATCCGGTCGGAAGTTTGCGACCGGACCCAACAATTCCGTCTAAAACCCAACAGTCCGGTCGAAAACCGGACGGTTGGGAACCCTGGTCGCAACGCGAACGGCTAACGACGGCTCCTTGAGATGAGGAGCTGATAATGACTTAGCCAAATAACGATGTAAGTACCTTATTCCCATTAGCAGTGGCGACCAGGTCGTGCATCAGCATCTGTCCCCATGCTGCTAGAAGACTAGTCACGTAGTCGTGATCGACCGGTCTAGAGAGATGGGTCGCCACGCGGACGGCCAACGACGGCTCCGGGAGGTGAGGAGCTGAGAACGGCTGGGCCACACCTGAGGGAATCAAAGAGAAGTTAATTGTTAAAAAATAAAACACATTGTAGGCTTGCAACAACATAACATTACAGTAGCATAACATCAGAAAAAAAATTTTAAATTTTAAGTTCTTCTTCTTCTTCTTGGACGTTCCTGATCGTTACTTGGAAATAAATATTGAATCATATTCCGAATTGTAAAGTCATATTTGACAGTTTAGATTTAATAGCAAGATTGAGAATAGAATGCATCTTCACACGCAAGAATTAAAGACTGTTATTTTGATTGATAAGTATCTATTTTTATATAAGAACTTGTATCCGTTCTTTGTAGCCATCGCGCTCTTTCGTATTTGTGTGCAGTCACGACAAAGACAAGAAGAATCGAAAATATGGACAACGATGGAAAGAATAGGGTCTCTGTCTATAGCAACGTAACTCAAGTCGTGTAAAGTGTGATTACGAAAGAGCCGTGTTGCCCAAGGCAGTTAACCATCGTATTCATTAAATGATAGGTATTATGAACCCCATATTCGGTCGATATTATCTATCATATTAACAACGTCGTAGCCAATAATGGCATTAGAATAGCGATCAATGTTTTGCATGTTATTGTTTTTTAATAGCGAATAAAGTTACTGTTACTCGTATACGTGTCATTGGGAAAAGGATGTATGGATACAATACTCTTCGCCCATATTCGAATCCGGATTTGTAATTTGTAATAGGATGTTTTCATTGGTAATTCTAATGATAATGATGCATCTTTAATAGTTGTTCATGCGAGCAGCAAGCTTTACTTGATAAACAGGATCTAAATATTCATTGAATCCATTTGAAGATGGCACAAAAAGTTTTCTTACGAATCATTGACACATCTTTATAAGGAAGGATATCCGTATTCAAAAAACCTCATGATTCCGAACTAAAAATTTACCGCCGCCCATTTCTGACGATTTTTGAGGAGTTTCTTGGAATATGTTCCACCTTGATGACTAGAATTTAGCCTCTATGGGACCAATCGGACATTAAACTCTTTGTGATGTAAAAATATTTTTTCAAATCGGACTATCAGACCTCTTCCATTTTTAATATCGGTTAAAAATGTTGTCAACGAGTAAATGGGTTACAAAAAAAGTGCTTATTGTGTATTATTATAATAACTAAATGATCTTCTACGAAAAAGGCATACCTGTATTCTCATTTAAAACCTTACACAAGCTGACGTAACACATTTCACTTTTGAAGATAAATGTTATAGTGTCTTGCGTGTGTCGCCGATTAATATAGTAACTTGTCGTCTATTTGTACAAAAAGGGTGTAATTAATTATGAAAGAAAGTTATTTATTTTCTCTTCTAACTCATACTTCCCTGTCATGCCCAGACAAGTTACAAAGATGAATGAACGACTATGATAATGCGCTCTTTGACATTTTACCTTTATGTACCTGTACTAAAAACGTCTCTGTGGATCTTATTTACGATAGAGTCTACAACATTAATATATATCTCGGATGGTGCGATTCAGAGGCTTGACTCTGATGCTACGTTTTTCTGTTCTATAGCACCTTTATTTACCTACCTAAGTTACTAGAAATATTGGTCGACTAACGACCAATATTTTTAGTAGTACGCACTGCCGCAAATCAAGTTATTCACTGCCGTATCTTATACTTACGTAATAAGGGTGATTTTGCAATGAAAATGAATAGCTTGATGTAGGGTATACATGACAATTATGAACTCGTATATAATTAAAAAAAAACAATGTCACCTGTTACATGTAGAAGAATTTATTCTCGGGGGCAAAATGTTAAACTTGACCCACTTTCACGTATTCTACTTTACGTGAAACCCGATTTGCAAAGTTCAGTTGGCAGTTTTCACTTAGTATGTGTTACACCACGTTATGTAAAAAACCCACTTCCGTAAAACCGGTTTTATGATGATAAATTGTTGAAAACAAAACATTATGATAATAAAATAAGTTCGTACTACAAAATCAATTAATTCAGTGGGACTAGAGAACATCTTGCGACTCATAGAACACGGCCTCCACGTTAGAAAAGCAGAAGCTAATTTCACAAGGCTTTGCCAAAGTCTGTGTGGCGCAGTAGCTTACGCATGTGTCGAATTTCTGATGGACGCAGGTTCGATCCCTGCGTCAGAACATTATTAACCATAGAGGTAGAACCGAGTCCAAACAAGCAAAGTAAGTAGCTACTAATAACGGATTTAGAATCCGTGTTTAGGGATTAGGGACTGGTTGAACTCAACTGTACCTTATGGTGTCGTAAGATGATCATATCACCGATTGTCACTTGTCACAGTCGAGAAGAAAGTTGCACCTCATAAATCAGATGAGAACGGGTTTTTAGTTTCAAAAGCCTTTAGAACAATCGAGTCGTGGGGCTATTGATGTCTAAAAATGCTTGGTGTTATGCAAGACCAAAATATTCTTCTCGATAAAGACAACTTTATGACATTTGCAGCTCTAGACGTTTGTGTTTGCGCGATAGGAAAATATTAAAAATGCAAACCAATTTTTCCATCAAATGAGAGAGAAAAAAGGATGCAAGACCAGAAGATTAATTATTAAAGTAATTCTAAGGTGACACGGACGTAAAAGTGATTTTGAATTCAGTAGAACGTTCATTATCAAGGTACCAGTAGTTTCAATGTCACTTTATACATATTACTTGATTTTTAATGTACATAGCATAAATGACATATAAAAATGAATATTAAGATTGTTAAGTATATAGAAGCACTATCTTTTGATAGTGTTATTAGCATCAAACAGCTTTTCTTGTTTGTTTAGTTCATTGATTGTACGTATAGGATAGGTAACACTACGCCATCTACAGATAAACTAGGAAAGGGGCAGGCGAATGCTGATTATGTTTTTTCTAAAGAACACCAGCGTCTAACGTGAATGACGTAGCGTCAAAAATATTACATAATATTGACACCTATCTTGTAAACACTGTATTCATTGGCTTTATATTTTCAGCTCCAATTGACTTTTTAAACATAGCTTAAACCAAAGAAAGCAAAGGTATAATTTGTCCAGATATTTTTATGATTATTAGCACTAAATACATACGTAACGTGAACATGAATTCCTTTGTAACGTATCGTTAACGTTCTAAATCCTTGAATTTGGTTTCTGTTTTGGTAGTCAATTTGACTCGTGATTATGTAAGTAAGTAAGTAGACCACATGAAAACTGCTTACTAAACATATTCTGCGGAAAATTGAAATTCTTAAAGTATTTTTTTGCGTTATAACATCGCATCTCAAGGCATATATATATACAGGAAAAGGATCATGCATGCCTTTTCAATCCAATTCAGTCCTTACTTTTAAGCATACGGAAAACTATATGTATAAGAAGTTATTTAGTTGTTAAACACCAATCACATGTCTTGGCTTTCAGCCAGAAGTGTTACAAACTTATGATATAGTTACGATTTCGCCTGTACCGAATCTTGTATAGCTTGTTAACCTACTTGTTGATCAGATGCATATTATTGCATTATTATATCCTTCTTTTAATAATGTACCTTACATCTATTACTCAATTTAGACAACTATTTTAGTCACCTGACCCAGACATGGTCATAATTTAAAGACGATTGCTCACTTTGGAAAACATGTCAAGTTCAAAATTACAATTCCAATGTAGGTAAGTATTCGTGGAAATCGTGAGCAATTGATGTGATTGACAGTTTAACTGTTACGCAATCCCATGTTGATTGTTATCGTACATTAGAGGTGTTTGTTGTAAAATGGAGGTCGATTGTTAACTTTTAAATGTTAACTTGAAGTTTGAATACAGACCTACTGTTAGTGGATATCCCATGAGACTAGAGGCACATTAGATAAATGGTAGGCAAATGTCAGTAGGTTCCCACATTTTTCTTTGACATTAATTGTCTAAGACTTTTATCTCGGCTATTGTAGATTAGTGTTACAATCTCATCAACTCGTCTCATCAGCTTATATACGTCACACAGCTGGGCACAGGCCTCACCTGAACTATGAGGTGGTACGAGCCATACTCCACCACGCGGTTGCGGGGTTGTTTGTAAAGTAAGTTACCGAACTAACTGTCAGATGTCATTAAGCCGTCCAAGGGCCTCTGACCAGGCTTAACGAACAATATCTATCGATATTAACCGGGACCAACAGCTTATCGTGCATTCCGAAGCACGAAGATGCAAAAATTTATCCTACGAGGATATTAGGTAGCTATCTGCCTTAATTAATCCCTCTTTGTAACCAGCAAATTTTATTTTTTTGAAAATATTTTTGTAAATAGAATCCAGGTGAAGTGTTTACGCGGCGCGAGCGGCTTTTTAAGTAGCCTACATCAAAGATAATCTTTGCCTTCATCTAGATCGATTTTGCGTTGTTTACAAGGTTGTCAGTCGATTTTGACCATTAATGTGTAAGTATTTGTTTGGCTGCGGTAGGTGCTCTAAGATAGAGTAGACAGTGAAGTTAGCTCACCTGGCCCATGTCTGGTGGCGCACGTTTTTGTTCCCCGCTGGGGGTACTTGCTCTAAACTACTTAGCAGCTAAGGTACTTGCTCTAAGCTGCAAAGTAGGTAAGGTACTTGCTCTAAGCTACTAGTACACAGGGAAGTGTGCTCACCAGCAGCGTAGTTCGGCGACATCAGCCTTAGGAACACGCCCCGCGCCGGCCCCACGGCCGTTGTAGCTCCCCGCTGGGGCTGCGGCACTTACTCTAAGCTATTAGTACACAGTGAAATATGCTCACCATCAGCGTAGTTCGGCGGCATCAGCCTAAGGAACACGTCCCCGCGCCTACCCCACGGCCGGTGGCGCACGTTGTTGCACTCTCCGCTCGGGCTGCGGTACTTGCTTGGTGGGCAGGGCGTGGTGCTGCCCTCGTCCTCGTCTGATGTGCAGTTTTGTCTGAGAAAATTTAAAAGTTTTTACTTAATATCTGAGAGAATTGATTAAAGATGATGCGGAAACACGTCAGAAACGCTGATTCTTGTAAAAGCAATAGACTGCGTCTAAATAACTGAAACCTGCCTACGTACCACGTAACTCTGTTTCTCTTTGCCAAAATTTTGCGTGAAGGTCATGCCAGACTACTTTCATATCTAGTTAAACTAGCAATAGTGGCTACAAATAATAAACGAGTCCCAGTGCACTAATGTAGCATATTGCTGCAGCAGACTTACTACTAATCGCGTGTCAACCAATCGATGTGGCTGAAGTCGCTTTCAGTCGCGAATCACGAGTGTGCTGGCTCCCTTATGCACAACGACATTAAGCATCAATGTCTTGGGTCTCCGGCAATAAATAGATTTTAGTATCGATACTGCCACGCGTTAGCATCGATTCAAACGGGATGCAGCATCGACGCTGCGTTGCTACAGTTTAATGGCCAGCTTCTGCACCGCGACTGCATTGATTCTGCATCGTTGTTACTTAAATGCCGTAATGCGTAAGTGTCAGTGATTATCATAAACAGTATACATACGCATCATTGGCCCCGGCAAGGAACCTCCTCTCCAAGGCGACGGCCTCGCTGACCGCGCGCCGCAGGTCGCTGGGCACCTGGGCGCCATCGTCTTTGCTCTTCTGCGCGTGAGTGCAAACGGCCGACACCACCGCCAAGAGCAATAGACTTCGCCTTAATCTGGAACAAAAAAAGATTGTTTTAGTGACAAGTCGTTGCCTTAAATTTGGAACAGGCATTTTGAGCAGGAATGGTTTTTGGGATTGCGTATTGACATAATCATTTGACCATTGGAAGATCATTGGACCTTGGCGGTAGGCCTATCTAGAATCCAAGATGAGGCTTCTAGTTTATTGTACATCCCAGATTCATAACTGTGTTCTACGTCTCCTGACAAAGTGACTAACGTTCGCTAGCGCTAACTAACAAAATCGACAGTAAAATTCGTCATCGACTGTGCCTAAACATTTGTGTCTAAGGGCCCTGGTTGGGATAATACACGATTTGTTGGTAAAAGAATTTAAAAATGGAACGTTGAGTAATGACTCGACTTCGGTTACGAGACAATTGATAGTAATGTATACTTTTAGTCTCATCGTGTACAATATGGATCACCAAATCATTGAAGCTCGATAAACAACGTCAACTTCTAATGATATTCTCAGGAATGCGGTGCGGATGTCGACACAACATGATTGAGAAGACATGATAACGTCAAACAAAGCTTGTTTTCAAGCGACTCTATTAAAAGATGTGACAGTTGAATATATTAAGCGGAGAATCAACTAGACCGTTCATAGAAAATATGAATAGTAAACAAGCCTCTTTTGTAGCTAGCCGAGTGCTATGCCTATGTTTTTTATGTGGTTTCTTCTTTGTTTTGTAGGATGTGACGCCCTTTACAAACCGGCAGTGAGGAGATTGAAAATGAATATAAAGTTAGCAGAAAGCTCAAACAGCTGTAAATACATAAACTTGCCTTAAAAGTAGGTTTTCAATAGTCAGCGAGTGCAATTAAATAAAGTCCTCTTTTAACAATTATTAAGGTAAATAAATATTGTATGGGTTCGTTACGTTCATTTCCGTCATTTAGGACGTACTTACGTAAAATAAATTCAATACTTATCGTGGTTTCCGTCGGGTGATAATATGTTTGAAAAAAAATAATTCCTGTTTTAAACGTGACAAAGGAATAGCGTAAAACTGTGAAACACAGATATTAGCACTTACTTATGAACACTGTTTGATTATCAATTACAACATGTAGGAGTATGACAGAGATGAAAAACTTTTGTGTCATGTATTTAGGATAGAGATGGATCTTGCATTTGGTTTCTCCAATTATTAAAGTACACATCTCTTACTTGTATTGTATATAAAGATACTACTTATAAAAAGCAGTATACAGTCCGACCACACAGTTAACCGGTGACCACATCGGGTGCTTTCGTTTTTATCTGATCTCTTACGTTAGCTTTCTAGCCTTATGTCATTGACATTGTATCAAACCTTCGATGAAATACGTCTGCGCTACGTAAGTACATATTGTAAGCTAAAAAGGGAATCATAACGGCAAACCGACTAGACTACGTCGTTTGTCTATACTATATTACAAAGAGGAAAGATTTGATTATTGCTACTGGACCGATTAAAAAAAATACTTATTAGAATTTTGCATTATTCTTGTTAATAATAGGCCAATTTGTATGTTTATAAAAAAATATGGTCCACCGTGCCGCTATTTCAAATAATGACAGCTCGAAACAGCCAGGAATTTTCCCCGTCTGTGTCAAGATTGTAAATGATACCAGGAAACGCAACCAAGAAAGCAGTTTGATGTTAAGATACACTAGTTTTGAAAGACACGAGTTTAAATATATTTTATATTTTATCGTATATTTTATCGTCGAAAGCGGGACGTCTTGCAACGCTGCTTAGAATAAAAAAGATGTGTGATGTGAAAAGGGGGTGTGCAGTTTTCATGCAATACTTATTTATCATATAATTCTTTAAACATTGGTTGAAACAATGGTAAATTGTGTAATATATTTTCTAAGTACAGGCCCCAACTTTGACCTTTAAATCATAGCTTAACAATGATTCTTGGGAAAAAATACAAGGTTATAATTAAGCATCATCTTTTTTTTCTCGAAGGTGTGGTAGGAATACTTACTCGTAGATGTGGTAAATGCTTCAGTCAATATCGATTATGTTATCATTTGTTTTGATGAATTACGCACTGAAGAGGTGTTGAGTAGTCCGTTTGTGGTAAGCTCAAGACATTGGCCCTGTGCCTTAAAAAATTTAGTATGCGAATACTTGTAGATTTGTTTGTAGCTCTTTCATGCTTAAACGGTTAGATCGATTTTGATGTAATTTATATATCTATAGTAAGTTAACCTTGAAATGAAGTATGGAAAACTTTTTACCTGTCGGTAATTTGCACCCACGGTTAAAATGTATGAAAACTACTTAGAGAAACAATGAGAAGATTAAAAAATGAAATTTAAGATTTGGCATTACATATATCTGGTCTTAGGTTCTAATTATAGATTTAGATATCATTGCCGCCATTACACATGAAAGAAAGTAAAAAAAAAGATAACAGCTGAGAAAATATCTAATTTGCACAACAATTCACTTCATTTTGAAGAAACTGTGGCGCAGTTTCACCATTCATGTCTGGTAGTTACACGTCAAATTGTTCTTTTTGACGTTGGTTTTGGCTAGTCTTGCTGTTTCATTTGAACAAAGAATTAGCTACACTAACAAAGTTTAGTTTACTATACACGTATGTATAACCTATGAAGTACAAACATCACAACACCAAAAGCCTTTAAAGTTCAAATTAAATGGCAAATAAACAGCGCCCTTTAAACGGGTACGTATTATAATACCGAAAGTTCATAATACCTACAAATGAAATACCTACGCTTGAAACGCCGAAAATCAAAATACCGAACGATTGAAATACCTACACCCGATATACCGAAGGTCAATATGCCGAATTTCAAATAACCGAAAGTTCAAAATCCCAAAAGTTCGAAATCCCGAAAGTTTGAAATAGCGAAGGTTCATATCCCGAATGCTTAAAATCCCGAAGATTAATATACCTACAGTTAGTATACCGAAGTTCAAAATCCCGAAAGTAAGATTATCGTTGCGGTAGGTAACATTTGTTTTTCTTAATGAACCTCAGTCTCAATGTATGCAGCAAGCAGGCACGCAGCATGCAGCATGCAAGCAATCAAACAGGCATGCATGTAGCAAGCAGGCGTGCAGCATGCAAGCAATCTAGCAAGCAGGCATGCAGCATGCAAGCAATCAAACAGGCATGCATGTAGCAGCAGTTTTGCTCTTTTCCGGCGCTGCGGGAAGTGCAGCCCTTTCGCCCTAGCGTAGCGAATCTCAGTCATCGCTCGCCTCCGTAGCGGTCGCCTTCGGCGACCAGCCTCAGACGCTCCAGCTCGCACGGGAGCCTGAGATTCGCTACAGCGGGCGAAGGCTGCTCTCCCTCCGCGCCTCCGGCTTTTGAATTACACTCTAGTATCGGGCAGACTAGTACTACGGCGAAGGACCACGGCGAGTCGGGGTCAATCAACATTTGTTTTTATTAATGAACCTCAATCTCAATGGTATACAATTTGTTGTTCGTTTCATTCATAGGTCTTGTAAAATTTGGTATTTTTAATCATCGGGTTTAAAATTTTTCGGTATATTAAACTTTCGGTCATATAAACAGTCGGTAAATTGAACTTTCGGTCATATAAACAGTCGTTATTTTAAAATTAAAACATTCTAGTATTCGGCATTCCAATTATAGGTCTTATAAGATTCGGTATTTCAAACTTTCGGTATTTAGAACTTTCGATTATATAAACATTCGGCATTCTAAAATTCGGCCTTCCGTTCGTAGGACTTATGAAATTCGGTATTGTGTTACGTACCCCTTTAAACAGACTTCGTTTAGCATTTATATGAGGTGGTTAATTTTATTCGTTAACTATTTTTAATTTCGAAAAGACATAACATTTAAAAAATTCTTTTCGACTCCGGTCATCGGGGAGGATTAGAACCCCCGTCCTTTGGAAAGGTCGGGGGTTCGAATCCGAATTTCGAAGGTGGTTAATTTATGAATTTTGTTTGCAGCCGCATAACATTTTCAGGTTATGATGTTTTCGTTTTTTATTCGTTATTTCACAGTGTCAGCTGTTAAATCTTATTTCTTGCAAGTCACCTTGAAAGGGAGTCTGTATCCGTAAATACTGCGTGCATGAGCGCCAAATGTCAAGTCGGCACTTTCACATTTTCGATCCTGTGCTCTTAACGTAGCTTGGAACAAAGGAAAGGACTTAACGAAATACTCAATCAACCACCTCGACTTTTTACTCTCGATTTATTTGAGAGCATCCTGTTTATTCGAAGTTTATAAAATAACAGCATGTGAGTATCAAGTTTCAACTAAGGGAAAACCTCTTGAATGTTTAAGTAGAAGCATAATGTATATTTTTGTCAGGGATAGGGATCTACATTGAAAGAAAAGATTTACACAAAAGGTAGATTGTCTTAACTAGATGTGGCATTATCCAGTCATAATGACTTCAACTTTGACCGACATCACTGTTGCATTCTGAAATGACCACGTGACCCGTAACGCGCAGTAGCTATTTTGTATCAATGTCACACGCAACAAAAAGAGTTCACAGCCTCGATAATTTTGACATTAATTCAAGCGAAAGTGCGTTCGGTTGGCAACTAAACGTGATCGCAGTTTGAATACCCGAACGGCTGCTACTAGAATTGGGCAAGGTCAAGTGGCGAAACGCAGACGAAAATGGTTTTGCTGGATGGGACCGGCTAAGTATGCCTTTTAAGCCACCCATCTAGACCAAAACGGCTTTACCACCAAGCGTCACAACTAAAAGGGGCAGTGTTAGAAGCTCGTCTATGATATATGATACGAAACTTAAATGTAAGTCTCCATTTAGGTTTTGTGGTTCTTCATGACGACACTAGTCACGTCGTCATGAACTTTGAATGACTGTGCTGTGTTTAAACAAAGTTTAAACCTTGTTATTATTTGAAGTAATGGTATTGTAGTCTAAAAGTTTGAATTCATATCTAAAGCTTTAGGAGTTTTGCAAAAATATGAGGTCTTATGGTCCGTCCCTCAAATTCCCAAATTAAATTTAGGTTAAAAATACTTGATTATTAATTCGTGCATTCATACTAAAGTATGTTTTGAAGCTATCTGCAGGGACGACACTTCTATTTGTTTTGCGTCTGTGTAATATTTCTTTTAAAAGCTATTGTTCTTTTGGGAAGTTTGCAACAGTTCGCTTGTGACTAGCGCGAACTGAATTTATGAACGTGGCTTGGGTGATATTAAATGCATATTTAAAGGCTACTTTATGCACTAATTACTAACTAATCTAAACGAATGTTGAGTACTTTTATCTGCTATCTCTATAATTATTTAAATTAGCAATTCAAAACAGATCGTCATGCAACGTAGAGCCAATCAAAAAATGACCTTACACCTTCATCACCATAGGTAATGTTAATAACAAATAAATTGAATGTTGTAAAATGTGGATAATCTTTAAATGCATTCTGATAGTGTTGTGATTTATTGCCTCAAAACACTGGTTGTGGAGCGAGTTGCGTCGTCTTTTAGTTTTTGTTTTGTTCATTAAAATGGTGAGGTCTAATTGATGTTTTAAAGATTAGAATTTATTTTTATTTGGTAGCATTATCCGGTGCAGTCGAATTCTCGGTAGTGTGTAGTCACGCGAGATTGTTTTTGGAACGCGGTGTAAAAGACATCAACGCGTTAGTTGCTACAAAAAATATTTAAATTTTGCTTATCTCAATCGTTCAGTCCTCTTTTAAATTGGAATTAATTTAGACCTCTTTAACCAAACCCTGTAATTTTTAAACAAAGATAAGAGTGCAAAAGTAATGGGTGCTTCTTGTAGTTGAAACGAATGCATATTTAGTTGGCAATCTGGCTTCTAATATGGCGAGCGAAAAATGTACGATGTCAAATCTTTAAAAAAAAATGCACTATTTATAAAAACGGAACCCGGCTAGTAACAGTCATATATCATCTCAAAAGGCTTTATTCTCAGAATTCCGTAGATTTAAGTTTTAAAAATATTCAAAAAGCAAAACATCTTAGCGCCATATTTGTAGACAAAATTAGAATCAATTAACATAATTAAACTTAATAATAAAAATACGTTTTATCATACGCCACGTGTTCTCATATTATGTTACTACGAGTACAATCATGACTTGCTAAGAAGACAAGTTTTGTGTATAGTAAGTATTTATTTACTTTGAGTTAGCTAGCTTTGCTTCTCATAACTTAAAGAGATCCTTACAATACATACAACAAATGCGTGATTAATACATAACGGAGACAAAATTTCATACGAAATTTTGATCTTAATAATATGGCACATATTATTTAATAACTTGTCAAATCGACGGGTTTTCAAATACTCATAAATTACAAAAAAAAAATCAAAATTGTCGTCTCTATATTGTGTTCATTGATGATATTATGTTAATTTATTTTTTGCGTTATTAACCACAAATAAATTTTCTCGTTTAATTTTCACTGCATCTTTTGTCTTTTTTCTGCATGACCTTGAGGTTGACTGGTAGAAAATGCTTTTAACATTAAGTTCACCCTTTGTACATTTTTCGTGCAATAAAGTTTAAAATAATATAAAATAAACAATAAAATAATAATAATAAAAATATGATTGAAAAGTCAGTCTTTTACGAGTTAGCAGCATGTTTGATAAGAGCTACAGTATTTAAGATATACATATTACTTGCATGACCAACTTCATAAAAACCACTAAACGACAGGCAACAAACGTTTTGTTCAACGATCTCGTTTATTTATCTAATCGGAACAAAAAGTGGAGGCAGTCGGAACGCGATGACCTCACTGAGCGGACACCTGTCGACCTTTGCCAGACATCCTGTATGCTTCTTCAGTCGTAAGCTCGTACGCCACGTAAAGCTCTGTGCAGACCAGACCAAGCTTACTATGAAGTAAAGAAGTTGGTTTTCTTTTTGCAATTTTTTTTATGTAATTGTTTGTAAACGGACATAGTTTAAAGCAAGGTCGCTTCCCGCTTCTGTCCCTTTTCCTGATCTTTAAAAAACTACTCAACGAATCTAGATGCAGTTTTTTTATTATAGATAGAGTGAATTAAAACAAGGCTTACAGATCAACACATGAAATCCTGAGGGAGATTGAGAGTTTCTATTGACAGTTATACTCCATTCACACCTATTAAAATCAAGGCTAAAGAGCCTACCCGACACTATACCGGAGGTATCCCGGACGTCAGCCTGTTTGAGATTAAAATGGCTCTTAAGCAGCTCCAAAACAAAGAGGCGGTGAGCGATGACGGAATTACTACGGATCTTCTGAGAGCGGGCGGTAAGCCGATAGTGCAAGTCCTCCAGAAGCTTTTCAACTCTGTCATTCTTGTGGGCATAACGCCAAAGACATGACAGAAGCGATGTGATGCTGTTCTTCAAAAAGGGTGACAAAACTGTTTTGAAAAACTACAGACCTATCGCGCTTCTGAGCCATATCTACAGGTTGTATTCGAGAGTTTGAGAATTGTCTCGCGCGCAGGTATGATGACTTTCAATCTCCCGAGCAAGCCGGGTTCCAAAAAGGCTAAAGTACCATAGACCACATTCATACGCTGCGACAGGTTATACAGAAGACCGAGGAGTATAACTTGCCACTTTGCTTGGCGTTCGTGGACAATGAGAAAGCCTTCGATTCGATTGAGACCTGGTCCTGCTGCAGTCTCTCCAGAGGTGCTAAATAGACTACAGGTACATATAGGCCCTAAGGTACTTATACCAAAACGCCACCATGTCCGTTACCGTACAGAACCAGAGCTCTAATCCTATCCAACTGCAGCGGGGTGTGAGACAGGGAGACATTATTTCTCCGAAACTGTTCAAAGCTGCGTTGGAGGATATTTTCAAACTCCTGGACTGGGATGAGAACGGCATTAAATTCAATGGCGAGTACCTTACACACTTGCGTTTTGCCGACGATATAATTTGTAGACCTTGGAAGACCTAAACACAATGCTCGAAGATCTCAGTAATGCTTCTCAAAGAGTGGGTCTTAAAATGAACATGGATAAGACAAAAAATATGTCAAATGGCCATGTTACACCCACTCCAGTCAATGTCGGGAACATTTTTGTTAATGATTTTTATTATTTTATCAAATTTTATGAAATATTAAGCGACTTGACTCTTCTGTGAATATTTCTTAGATCCATTCCACTTACTCATTTCGGAACAGCTTAGTTTAGGTTCTCGTAGAACCACAAAGCTGTGGTTATTGTGGTATAAAGTGTCAATGGGAGGAAACCGCAAAATAATTGGGAGTTGCGTAATATAATGCATGTTGGTAAGTTCCACTTTCAAATAAGAAAAATGGAAGAAAAATTAACCTAATTGGTAAATAACAACACAACACAACGCATTATCAAAAGAGTGTAAAAACGTTTTAAAATGTCAAACTGTCCCAGCATCTTATGGACTGGCATCTCGATGTTTTATTTGCCTCCGAACAAATAGAGAATCAGCGATCCTCTTGGATGTAGATAGATTTTGGTGTGTATTAGATCCTAAGTATAACCTCGGCTCTCTATCATCTAAATGAAGCTGCTTGTGTCTATGGCCTAACATACTTGTTTATAAGTGTGGGAATACTACCGTACAATTATAAATGTATTATCTGTCACATGACCGCAAGCCACCTTTAGCGGAGGGCATTCGCGGTATTTCATCCTCATTTTCACCAAATATGGAGACAAGGAAATAATTATGTTTCCATTATTATTATAGGACATATGACCGGCGATTTTCAGACGTATTAAAGCACAAAATACCGTAAGTACCAAAAGTGAATTAGGAACGTTAATATAAAATAGATAGGGTGATGAAAACGGACTACTAATAGGTTTCTTTAGACTTATTAGAAGCAGGATTTACCGGCTTAATCAATGTGGTCATACTAACTTTGTAAATGTAAATACGGTGTTGTTAGCAAACATCTTCATGATAGTAATCTAAGTTATCCTCACAACGCTATTGATAGTGGTTAAATTATTCAGTTAGAATTAAATTAGTTGGAATTAGCATAGAGGCGCGTTTTGCACGGCAACGTTTCCGTATGCGCATACGTTGACGTAACAGTGTTTACACGTATGCGGGTCTTGGGCAACGTCACGTGAGATTATGTATGGAAGGTATACCAAAACAATGCAATATCTACTTAATGTTATCTCTCAACTCTCACCCATTGCGGGGCGGCCTTCGCTATGTTTTGACATATTTTACGGTTCGGTGATAACAATTAACTTTGCGTTTTAGGGTACAGCTACCATTAGAAGCTACTTATCTTTTTCTCACATAACAGTGGAATAAAAGAGCCCCTAAAAGTTAAGGACGCCGTTTTAAACAATGTATGTTTTGACTTTTAGAGATGAGAGAAGAAATATGACAAGGACTTTGATCAACATAATACGCGAAGGAATAAACCATAGTATCAACTAACTTCGATGAGCTAAAACAGGAGCTTACTGGGACTTGTGTTTCATATATATACGTAAATTGTACGGATTGTAAACTTCATGAAAATATTATATCGATATAATAAGCTCCGCAGTAAAAACCGTAAACCGTCTGATCTTGGTATATTTTTCGCTGTTGCTAAGAAACATATTTATTTATCTTTTACGTTGACTCACTTGAGTTAAGTAAATAATTGATTTTGAGAATTGCTTATTGAAATTATTCATAAAAGATGACCGCATCATTCCATGAGGTAAAATCAACATCACCATTACCATTTGAATTTCTGTGAGTTATTTACTGGAAATATTGAATAAGTGAATTATTTTTTGGGGATTCCACAAAACGTAGTTACTTCCGCGACTAGAAATGATCATTACTCGTATCTCATTGAGACATAGGCATTTGGAAATGTCCATTATTCATAATTAATACCACAAAAAAGAGAATTAAAAAAACTGTTTTACCTTGTTGTTTTGGATAGACTATAATTATGAATAGTGTTCATCATCGTTTGCATGGGAGCGTTTAATCCAAGAACATTGCATTTAAATAGCATGTTTGCTTAATTACAAGGCGGAAACCACCACGATCATTGATCGGACACGCTCGATCGACACCCAGACAACCAACATGAAATACGCTTTAGTTAGGCCACCAGATTAAATTCCGTATCAATATTGTGAGCTATGAAAATTTAAATTCACTTCTCTATTGTATTGTTTTAAAGTCGGTTTCAACTTTTCGGCCGGCCGGTGTGGCTTACAGCAATTAACTCTGTGACTCTGAGTGTGGCAATGCCTCTTGCAAAACGCACCAAGCCGGGGAAAAACGATTACCTAATCGACTACGGTGCCGTCTGTGCTTGTTTAGTTGGACGTGTGATGTATCGACAAGGATGACTTTGTGCTATATTTACAAGCCATATTTAATCACAGCCTGAAGAGTATTTCGGACTGATAAAAAGAGTTATAACGGCTGAAGCCAAACGGGCAAAGTTTAAACTGATAAAAAAATATTTCCAGTTACAAAACTAAGTATAGCAATTTCTTATTTATTTTTTGATTATCTGTTTTTATACTATTAGGCTATTAGTTTAATTATTTAAAAATTATGTACCGTACTATAGCAATCAAGTTTTTACATGATATCGATGGTAAAACGAAACAGTGTGTGAATTTTCAGTACATAGGTAAATTGTATAGGTGTTAGGTTCATGTCAAACTTTTCCATTTCCAGTTTAGCGTGGGTGTGTCAGCGTGAATTATGATTTTATGAAATGTAGATTTGGGTCAACACCGGGGCAAATTGAGCTAAGTCATTTTAGTCGAAAGATTTATGGTTCAACTTTTCTAGAATTGGGAACTAATTCTAAAACTAGTAACCGCTTGCGATTTCGTCTGCGAGGAAACCTTATAAATTGTAGCTTATGTATTATTTCGATGTATAAGCAATATTTTACGTGAAAATGTAACAAACATCCATACATACAAACTTTCGTGTTTATAATATTAGTAGGATAGTAGGATTGGAAGCCCCAGTAATACAGAAGCTTGAATGGAATCAATAAGTAAAATATTTTTACGACCACGAGTTGTCAGATGGAAGTCTATTCAACACGAGAGGCGAGTCGAGTTATACGAATCAAGGTTTGGTATTTTCAGCTGTCGCCCGTCTGGTGATTGGGTGGACTTGACCTTGAAACTTTTTGCACCAGAACCGCTACTACGTGACATTCCATCCGTATTTTTGACTGTAGTCATTTCGTTCGCTCACATAGTCAAGTTAGCATGAGTGATAAAGAAGGTCACAATCCAATCTGCGGACATCGGCTTACAGGGTAGGACATCAGAGTCAATACACTCCAGAGATTCGCTTAAAAAACTCGAATGACCTGTGTTTCTACCGATTAACTATAAATATTTGGTTTTGTTATCAAGATTTTGTTGCAAATAAAATGTAGGTATGTTGAATTCCTGTACAAACACAATATTGCGATTATGTAATGCCTAAATGTTGTTATTTTTCGACGTCTATGTGTGTCAGAAGAAATACTTAAAGTACACAATATGAGAACGAGAAGAACCAATTCAAACTGAACTAATCAAACAATAAAAGCATGGCGCTCAAACGGTGTCGTGGATGTCATATTCCTAGCCAGCTCTAAATAATAAAGTGACTTATATTCAGCAAAAGGGGGACTGTTTACTGCTTCTGCTGTTTACCCTAAGAACAAACCTAAAAAAATAGCCAAATAATCTTTAATCTCAAAATATTTGCCAATTAAAGCTGCAAACAATGCATCATGTGCATAAAACTTCTTCCTCAACTGTGTCACAGCGTACGTATTATCGAGTAGTTTTTAATAAACCTCGTGGGATAACACTTTCTCACGTTCACAATAAAATACCTGGTAGGCAGTTAGGTGGAACTCGCAATTAGCCTGTGATTCCGCCGTGCTGTCTAATGGAAGTGTCAATCGTAATTACTTTAAGTACTAACATACAAACTATTTGCAGGTTTCTAGGATTTGGCAAACGGCGGGGCGTGACATTGGCGTGCTTACTTACTATGAAAATGTATCTTTTTATGTGAACTGTTAAACTCGAAACGTGATATTTCAGTCAATTTCTTTCATTCATCTTTCAAGTAAGCGTTAATAACGCCTCGCTCATGCCTCTGCCTCGCTTGCTGTTTGACAAATCCTTTTTTAGATTTTGCATTCCGTAATTCTTAATTGCCGTCTGGCCACGCTAGGGCTTAAAAGGTGTAGGTGCTAATTTCATGTTAATTGTTTAGCAATTAAGTAAGCGAAACCGGCTATCAGCGGAATAAACAAAAAAAAACTAGGTTTTACAAAACCTACTGCAGTTGTTACTGAGCACCTACTTGTAGATATTTTTAAGCTGGGTATATTTTTTCCAATAATTATACTTCTATTAATAAAGATAAAATAAACTTGTCTATTACTAGCCTGAGTACGGGGAAACAATAGTGTAACTAGTATTAAAACGACCCAAAAGCTTATAAAAATCAATAATTTATCTAATTGCTGTAAAAACACCTTAAAGATTAAACTGTACAAATTACTTCCTGCGTCTTATTCACTTAGGAAGCGACTCATTGAGTTTAATAGATAATAACAATTTGTAAATATTACAATCGCGTAACTTTGTAGTTTTTACGAGCGATTTGAACTTTGATGGCTAAATCACGACTCGGATGTCTTGGTGTATTAGTTAAATCGCACTTTGATGGGTTAAAGAATTATGACATGGCGTTTTTTATTGTAATTTCTTATGACCTTTGACCGGTGAGTGGCCTATAGTTTGATATAACAATTTATCACAACATTTAGGATGTTTAAATCGTATTTCGATTACGTTTATATATGCAAGATAAATCAAGTGTACCTGTATGTATTCGCATGAATTAATTTGCATAGGTTGCCAAAGATTTATTGCAATGGTTCAAGCTGTCTTGATTTTATCAAAGTCCCTGTAACTGGGCTTAAACTAATCTGAGAGATAAGAAAGTGGCTTTGAAAGTTGCATACGTTTTGAGTTATTTAGGTTATAACAGCCCTTGGAAAATGTTACATTTAATATAGCATACATTTATATGGTCACTTAATTTTTATCAGTATCCTTAGCTAGGCGATTATCAAGCTGCGCCGCGTTCCGTCGCAGATTCTGTTTGCGCAGTACAAATAGCATTGCACGAGTTTTTCGTGTAATAATTTATTTAAAACTTTAATTCACAAGAAATGTACAAATGGTGGACTTAATGCTTGATGTATTTTCTTCCTGTCAACCTCTTTAATACATACTAAGGTGCTTGCGTACGAGGAAAAAATCTGTCGCTCCGCGGACACCTGCGGACCGCGACGGAGCGCAGTGCAGTGTGATAATTGCTTGAAGCATATGTTTAAAACCTAATGCGGCATCATCACAAGAAGTGTAATTTTTGACATAAAAGAAGTCATAAGCATATTATAAACATATTTTGGAAAAATTGCATTGCAGGTGAAATGACTTTAAAGTAAGACTTATTACGAGTAATTGGGTATTTTCATTTGTAGGCTAGACCAGCATATCGGTAAGTTTGAATAATCCTATGCAGAAAGTAAGCGTGGTCATAGTCATAATCTGTAATAAGTTCCGTCTTTTGTTCTTCAAGTTTTTATTAGGACTGTTTATTACTGCAATTACCGTGTCTATAATTGGCAATAGGTTGATTGGCCTTTAATTACTTCCTAACATGTGTATCGTAGTCCTGACCTCTGACTGCAAGACACGACTTAGTTAATGTCGGTTAAACGCACACGTGACGTCATTTTAGCATTCAAATATGCATGTAGGATTCTATGATCATTAGCGGTTTGCAGCAGAAAATGTGCTGTTATGTTGGAAAAATTAAGATTCTAGCGGTGCGTCCTCATTGAAATGATACACTTTTTACGCATTATTTCGCGATTTATTTACATTTTGTTTTAACCTGACGTTTCGAACCCTTTTCAGCGTCCGTGGTCACAGGTAGACTAAGGTGTTAGTTGTCATTACATAGTTTGAAATTTTTTTAACTACCATCACTCAAAAATATTAAGTTACGTTCCTATCCACACAAAATGAGCTAACAGTATCTTGAGGTCTTGCAGTGCGTGGTCGAGCTTGAGTCTTGGCCAAAACAGGATCCCAAGCTGGTGGAATTTTCCAACCATCTTCTCTATTAAAATTAGGGTGTCTTCTAATTTCAATAGCCTCACGGAGCATACGAGGAAGAAAACGGCGTTCTCTTGCGAGGACTTTTGGTTGGTCAAAGCGTATGAAGTGGTTGGGTTTATCTAACGCGTGTTCACACACTGCAGACTTTGTGTTCCGTCTATGTTTAACGTCGGCTATATGTTCTTTAATAATAATAATAACATTGGTTGGTGCGTCCTCACTATAGTCTTAGATAAGAATGTCAGGTTCTGAGCCATTTTCCAATAATGGATTATGCTGATTGTCAAAGCTAAAGTGTTATACTATAAATAAAATAAATAAATAAACGAATATAAATATTTCACAACAATCACACCAATTCTCTAGGTCCAAATTAAGCTACGAGGCTTGTGTTGTACTAGACAACGGATAAACATACTTAAATACTTTTTTTGTAAATAAATACATATACATAGAAAACACCCAGACCAGTACAAACACACATGTTCATGCACACTTATACTTGTACTGTGCGGGGATTGAACCCGCGACCCTTGGTTTAGAAGTCCGACACGTGGACCACTGCACCAAGCGATCGTATAAGGATTTAGTTCTAACGACCATTTATCTCAATTAGTATTTAAGTATTTAACCTTAGCGCGTTTGAATTCTTTAAGAGAGGACAAAAGTCAATGCACAGGATACTGTTTTTGGAAAGACGAGTTTCACAATAAAGTCAGCAATTATCAGCGAATATTCTAATATTATTGTTGTTCAGTAACCATGCGTTTCGTTACCGTGGATTACAAACATTCTGGACGTAAGAATTTTGTATGGGTAATTAAAAGTTTGAATAATGTTATAAACATGATTCAAACTTTTAGCACATTTACGACAGTTGCTCATGGTTTTGAATGTAAGATTCGTAAGTATAGTGTACCTACTTCGTAGTTATACTCACACGATATTTTTCATCCACGCGTTTAGTTATTAAACTACTATTAGTTTTTTCTTGCGTTCCGGAAAACAGTTAAAAAAAACAAGCAAACGTTTTTATAATTTGATCTATGAAAAATGAGAGCCATTTTGCATTTATTCATGCTGAAAAAGTGAAAGAGTGAAAATTAGGGGACCAGCTTTGTACAAATCATAAGTTTACAATCAGAGAACAGAATACAAAACCAAACTACAAAATATTTGGACGGCTTGCTCTGGCGCTTTACGACAAAACGGTCTCATTATCTCTCAAAGGATTATATTTTTTTCCGTCTACCTAGACGAATAAGATGAAGAAACTACTTCATCCTATTTTTGTTTAGAAGTTGGTCAACACAACTGAATGACCGAGTAGGAACATTCGTTACGGTCACTTACCGCGTTGTGTAAGCGGTCATCATTGAACTCATCATTTGTGCTTCAAGAAGCTTGTTGTATACACAAAATAAGTACATGACGCAGAACAGTGCGTGGTAATAACGGAACGCGTATCAAGTATCAACAAACTACAATTTCTTCTAACTGTCATTAAGTCCATGAATACATATATAGATAGAGTAGGTAGTAAGCTTTTTTGGAATCATGCCTTTTTTAAACCCCCAAATCTGGTAAGCAATGGATTTTTTAGCTTATATCAAGAGCCTATCACTCTCCTGAATAGGTACCTAGGCGTTTTTTGTTTAAGCATAATGTCGCAGGACTTTTCGCGACAAGCTATGTTATCAGCTACAAATTGGCGATTGTCGTAAGGAACCTTCTTCGCCGCGACTGCGTAAGTCGTTCATTCGCAGTCGCACATTCTGCCTTATTCGTTGGATTTTGGCACGATCAATCTCACGTCGTACCCTCTCGATACAAGTACTTCTATTGTCATTCTTGCATGACAGCAATTTCGGGTTAGTTGCGTTATTCCCCAGTTGCAATTTCACTCGAAATTTACTAGTTGCGATATAGTCCGGTGGCTGACTGCAAAAAATTCTACTTGATAAAATTTTTGAAAAAACTTACTCGTTAGAGAAAGCTTTTTATACTTTACAATTTTCATTTTACAAAACATAAATTAATAAAACATTGTTCATTTTATTATAAATCTAAGTCTTCTTCCAATACCTCTATCCTACTTTACAAGTTTAATATTATTTTAGATGAGGTTTTTTTTATAAATTTTTGAAGCACTTTTTGCCATTTGCCCAAAAGGAGCAGTGGCAGACCAAGAGCAGTTTTTTTCAACTGGGCTTCAAATTAGTTTTTCGGGTAAAATCGCAACTGAGGTACCTATAACTCTACTAACCCGCAATTTCGATGGTAGAGATCATTGTGTCAGCTGCAATGCGGCGCGACCGACTGCATTCGCCGCGGTCGGCGGCGCGTTGGGTAAGCGCGCTTCATTACACCACGAATGTGTAATAATAAGAGTTTCTTCCTTCCTCCAATATTGCACAATGTTGGCGAGTCGTACATTTAAGTTTAATTGCATTATTGTATTTGATTTGATTGTGCTAATTAAGAATGACGATAGGTTTACTCTTATTTCAGATGAAAACAAAATGTGATACAATTTAGATGCATTTAGTTATAGAAGCTTTGTTAAAGAAGGAGTAAAACTTGTCTATCGAAATTCAGTACCCAAGCGTTCGTAAGACTGTGTATTAAGTTCCTAATGAGGACAACTTTGTTCATGTTTAGTGTCAACAGAAATAATGATGACAGATCATAATTTTAACGCTAAGATGAAATGACATCTAGTTCAGTTTACACGATATGTAATCATTGATCTGATCTTCAAGATCCTATCTGCCAGAACAAATAGAAGGAATAAAAGAAACATAAACAATTATGACTTATAATCTAATAATGTTAGTTAACGCTGCCCTGCCCGCTGTTTTCGCATTTTTCCTTATTTTTATACATATAAACCTTCCTCTTGAATCACTTTATCTATAATAAAAAACTGCATCAAAATCCGTTGAGTAGTCTTAAAGATATAAGAATACATACATACAGACAGACGCGGGATGTGTCTTTGCTTTATACTATGCAGTGATTAATCATGCAGCTTTTGCTTTTGAAGAATGTCAAGACTGCAGTTGCGGTTTTCGATACAGTTTTTATTACTTGTTCCGATGAATGTTTTCTTGTAATTGATATCCTATTAGTCATACGAGTAGGTCATTGGGCTGTTAGTAATGTTCTATAAAAAACAAACAAGCACAAGGGAATCCATAAATTCTGTATCGTCCTGCTGGCAAAGATTTCGCGGGTTTGGTTTTTACTTCATTGTTTTAGCGGAAAGAAGTGCAAAAATAATAATAGTTATTCCACTTTGTCTTAGTGGCTACCTATCTCATAATTAGATAATCACTGAAAGAGACTACGGTAAAAATCTTTTTTTTTCTTTTCATGTTAAATCGCAAGTAAATGTGTCATCTAGATACGCAGCATATTTCCCTAACTAACAGAAAATAGTGGATTTGGGCTCTATGAATTAGACATACGCCCTGGCCCGTAACCACAATTTGCTCTAGCTATTAAACCTTGTCAGTCCCTAGCAATTACACGCACACAGTCCTACGCATAAGTCATATGAACACGACATGAACGAAAGTGAATCCGCCGGCAGCTGGGTCGGCAGCTGGATGAAATCGAAAACTTACGCTTGCGCAATCGGAAAGTGGAAGGTAGAGGTCCCCACTTGCGCAAACTCTTCTACTTCGGGAACATTGTCATATACGAGTGTGTTGCGTAACGTATAAATGAGTTTTGCGAGCCTTGCGTGGACGCTAATATGACTCGGAAACGGTCAGCTGTCACATATAATAACGAATTCTCGCCTTCATTCAGTTTGGTTATTTATTTTATTATTTTATTTTATTTATTTATTAAACAAACAACGTTTTAAAGTGAAATGATAATAGTCCCACAAAACTATTTACATAGTTAGTTTGTGGGATCACGAGTCTCTAACATATTAAATCAAATCTTAAATACTAAGTTATGTTAGCTAGAAAATACTTTTTAAGTTTTCTTTTAAAACATTTTTATGTTGTTCCCGTCGTATATCCCCGGGCAAACTATTCAATAGGTAATTGTTACCTGTATTTATTTCTTCAGTAGACCATAGATTTGGTGTCCGTTAATCCAATTGACCTGGTAAGTCAGGTAAAGTGGGACACAATATTCTTACAAAATTTTTATTATTATTATGCTTGCTAGCGGCTGGTACTTATTTAATTTAATCTACAACAACTGTGTGACGAAACGGAGCGGATTGACCTTTCAAAGTTCAATTTCTCTTCGACCGAAACAATCAATTAATTAAACCTACACCACGTTCAACCTTTGATCAAACAATTTACGCTAGATTTCTCAAACGATTAGCGGACAAACACATAAGGCGTCGCGTCGTGATCTTGCATAAGCGTTTGAGCGTGCTTGGCCTGCCGATGGTGACCTGCATTCTTCAGGGCGCTATTGCGTCACCCTCAAAACATAGTGCCATTGGGTCAGCGCATCCTTAGCATTGTTTTCGAGATTTATATTCGATTTATTATATTTATTATAGAGATCTTAGTACATTTGACGTTGCTGTACGATTGCAGCGGTAACAAATCAAAAGTTTACACTTTTATATATTTTTATATTTACTTTGTTTAGTTTTAGAGAAGCTTTGCTGACAGCGCAAGTTTGTATGTTACAGTAATTTTTATTGCAGTATTTTTACATAGAGTATCGTATCGTAATCGTATTTTGTTAAAAAACATTTCTACAAAATATTATCGTCACGATTTAATGAGTTAAAATAACAAAAACAATAAATTAATTAGCTGCAGCTGTTTACGCATTTTATGGCATAATAAAAAGCATACTAGAGATTCTTCATTCTGAGCATGAATGCAACTTAGAAATGATTATGCATTTTCCTGCTATTAAAATAGAAATACATCTTCTATGACTTAATAATGAATTTATTATTCCTAGGAATCCTATTACTAATGAAGAGTTTATTGTAATAAACGTATCAGTTTCAGGAAATACATACACACTATCGTATGTCTAACAAATATTTACAACATGACCTTACAGAAACCATATTAATCCAGAAATGTTATATTATCCTTTTTTTAATGAAGTTCAGAGAATCTAGGTACTTAGAGCTGGCTTCAATATCCTATCTACCTTTGAAAGTTAGATAGTTGTCAGTTTAATACTAAAAGCTATCATATCCGAGGTTGCAAACGTGTCTACTTAACTGACAGTTACCTTACTTTTAGCTATTCAAACCAGCCGTTAATAGACAAGTAAGACTCGTAGTAAAAACTCAAAATGTACTTTTTAACTACTATCTACTTTATCTGTTCGGTGATTGTGAACTTGATTAAAACAGAACGTACAACTTACAATGATGTTAAACGTACAATAAAATAAAATACGGAATACGTCATCAGGCTAATTAAGTGGATACTTATACCATTTATTCAGTAATCGCGATGAGGAAGACCCAGCTTATTTGTACCTCTACGTCTAATTATCATAGCAACTGGCATAAATAAAATGCATCTATTATTCAAATGTCTTAGCAAGATCATATCTGTATAGTGATGACATTACATCTGTATTATCAAATTGAACTTGTACCTTTAAGCGTTTTTGTATGATAATTTTGGAGACTTCATATATGATGATGATGGTTTCAAATTTGGTAAAGAGTACTTAATACATTAGTAACTAGCAACATTTTAAGAAGACATTTTAATTCAAACCTCCATAACATTTTAATGGCCGTAACCTTTGTAGGTTATTAACATTTGATTTTAATAAAAACAAATGAAGTCTCATTCGTTAAAAAAAACAAATGAAGACTAATCATCTTCATCATCGCCTCTACATCGTAAGAGACTTTGGTTTCGAATTAAATTCACAATTGCAACATGAAAAAAATGACACAGCCCTGACACGAATGTAGTTTTATTAATATTTGTCTACTTTTTAACACAATATCATACCTTGGCGGTGTTAACGAGCACCGCCGGTCACTACACATGACCACAGTAACAGAAGGCCTACTACGAGAAACGCTAACGTGTACGGACGACAGCACATGCCGCTATGAATTTCATCGCCCTTATTACGGCGTATAAGACCCTACAGTTTTTTACCTTGACGTGCTGTAATTTACACTTGTGTCATAAAACGAAAAAACAATTATCGTTTTGACGGATTTCGTTTTTCGTAGTAAGTAATGTCAATGTAAAACAAAATCAGACACTTACGTTCATAACTTGAGCGTAACCTACAGTTACTGGCTTGTATCTTTTACCGACTTCAAAAAAAGGAGTGGTTCTCATTTCGACCGTTTGTTTTCAGTATTTTACTTATTTTGTTAGATCTATAGATAAAATGTATTTAGGCATTGTATGACATGTATGAAATAAGATTTTAGAAATGCAAAGGACAAATGGTGCCAAGATTAAAAAAAAAACAATATAAGCAAAATATCCAAGTAGCGAATGAAAATGTGGACTAATCACACTGATTAATGCTAATCATTATATTCCAGACAGATAAATTAAAGCTTTTGGAAAGTTTTCATATAGTTGGTATTGGTTTAGTTCGGCGGCTATACAAATAAGTATTTTATAGTTGGCTAATGCCACTTTTTCGCAAGTAAATAGTGTACCAGTAATCCTATTCATGCTGGTGATATAATCGCGAAGAGTCGCTATTAATGCAGTCGAATACTGAGAACTTCCGTCATGTGAATGTATTATTTCCATACTAAATGGCTATGAAGATAAATGAATGCATTCAATCTCAAGTTGAGTCTTTTACTAATTGAAGCATGCATGATGGTTATTTCAGCTAAGAAAATAAGATTTGTGGAGGATTTAATAGAGTCTACGCGATGACACTCTAAGGCAATGATGAATATAAATAAAATCTTCTAATCTCGTCTCATCAGCCTATATCTTGTTGGCAATGAAAAATATTTTTATTCGTATAAACGTCCCACTGATGGGCGCAGGCCTTACCTCATCTATGAGGAAGTGCGAGCGATACTCTACTACGCGGGCTCAGTGCGAATCGGTGGAGGGGTTGTTGTAAGGGAAGCGACCGACCTTACTGTCAAATGTTGTTAAGCCACAAAAGGCCCTATGACCAGGCTTAACGACTAATATCAATAGATTTTAACCGAGACCAACAGCTTAACATGTCTTCCAAAACACGAAGATGCTTGTAATTAGACGTCACTTAATAAAATAATAACATTTCGCTTTTAATTTGCCAAGTCAGGCACCTTTTATAGTATGCTATGACTTGTCAGATGGACATTGATATCAAATCAGATGAAACTATGATTTTTAAACAAATACTTGGTATGATATTCGCTAGCCCAAGAACATAACCCTCCTTATGGGTTTCGCCGCAGTCGGGTCAAATAAAAATAAAAACTTACAGGCGATATTTTTTCTACTTACGAGTACGATGTCTGTCTCTACCATATGCAAATGATTGTGCTAGTTGAAGATTGAGAAAAGGCAAACGTGGTTTCTTATCTTATGTAAGCTTCATAACATTATGGCCTTTTAATACTTGACGGCTTGAAGATTCAAACTCGCGTGTGCTTTAAACTTTTTGTGATAAACTAAACACGGAATTAAACTTTTTGCACCAACATTAGCAGGTTCACATTTTTTACATTAAGTATTTCAACAATGTTGTGATGGTTTTAACAAGCGGCCGTTTAGATTTAGAATTATGTTAACTACGTTTGGTTATAGCGCGTAAGTTTGCGTTTCAAGTATTAGTGATATTACGAGAAGGTATGTAACCAATGCGAAAATGTAAATTGTAAACGAATGTAGTTACGTTCTCTTACACAACTAATCACGAGTACAACACAGTACTTAAAACTTGGTCCACGTAACTTTGACGTCGGATTTGATTAGGCATATGCAAACGGAGGCTGAGAGACTAAGCTGAACTTGCAACCTCGTCTGGCATTGTCCTACATTTGGTATACAAGAGGAATTTCGCACTCAGAACCGACAAGGACATTACTTAGAAACTGTAGTTTCAACTGTGTTAAAATCATAAAATAAGCACTCAATTTTTATTGTCTCGAGTCAGCGGTGGGAAATTCTATCAAACAGTTTTCCTGATTTATTTTTTTATAAATGTACACGAACTCACATTCCAACGGTTCCCATGATGGCACAATGTGGCAAGTACAATCAGATCACTTAGAAAAACATTTATGTTACGAACAAACAATTGAAGAGCACGACTAGCTTTTGTTTTCGGCCGTTTCGGTATCGGCGTATGCGCGCGCGCCGTTCGCCGCGTCCGATCTCGAGCGTCTGAGTGAGGCTGCCGCGCAGGCCTGCGCCGCCAGAGAGAAAGTTGCCAAGTTATCAAACTTCGCGGTTACGTTCGGCGATGACGCCGTCTTCCTCGCGGTTGCGTATTCGATGACAAAATTTAATTTTCGACGGCTGTGCGCTACTGACACGGTCCCCAGTTTGCAGGCCTACTTTGCTGTACGAAAGTTGTTTTGTTGACTGGACAGATTATGATAGCTTTGTCTGGTGTTGATTACGACTCTGGTTCGGTGGATTAACTGGATTTCATTGAGTAATGATTGACTTTGACTGTACTTTTTTGTTACAAACAATATTTCAGAATTTTCAGCGATACCAACACTTTTTAAGTAACTAGGTTGCTGAATTTGCATCCAATTTTATTAATGAAGAGCAGGGTGTAAATATATTAACAATTAAGCATCAGCTCTGTTAAATAATGGGTAAATTAAAAAAGGTTTCATGAAAGTCGTTGAAGTCCTAGGCTACAAATAGGTTGATGGAAATTATGATTTTCCTCTTACAAAATCAACATGTTACTAATAAAAGGTCGAACTGCAAAACTTCACCTACCTACTTACATATTCGTTAGCACCAGTTGCTTAGACGTTGCGTGTGTCAAATTTGTTAGTCTAGTTAGGTTTCTGATAAGAAAAGGTTAGTAGCCACAATTTAAACGGAGGTATGCTTGATGTTGCATGTATGCCAAGTACGTAAACGAGAGAGAAGCACCTTCGAACACTTTTTACACCTTCTCTGTCATAACTTCAGATTCCCTTGATTTACCTACTTGAAATTATTAACTTCGTCTTTGTTGTGCGGAAACCAAAATATCACTTATTTTAGTTTAAATCTTATTAACGTATAAATTCATTCCAAAACAAGGAGATTTGGTTGACTAAAGACTTAACTGTATACAGGTAACTGATGGAAAAAAAAAGTTTTTCTACATTGGCACCTACAGGACAATCGTTTGATATATACTTATAATTACTATAGTTACTTATAACTTAGTACTTATAACACAATATAAGGTTTTTGTGGGATTCATTTTGTTAATCACCGCATAGTAAAAGTGAGCAAAGTCGCTTCCCGCATCTGTCCCTATGTCTGACCCCGGACATGCGGACCCCGTGAAAGAGAATTAAGATGTATGTATGCTTAGATCTTTAAAAGTACGTATTGGTTTTTGATGTTGTTTTTATAACAGCTAAAGTGATACAAGAGGATGATTTATACATATAATATGCATATTTTTTTACAAAATCACAGATATTTTTTTCTGTGGGGTCTGCGGGGTCCGCTAGTTAGTTATAATCACATCTTTGGTTGTAAAGAACTTATTATTTTTATCCACCGGCAAATATGACTATCATCAAGCAGATGTTACACGACGCCGTAAAAACTTCTATTATTCTTTAGTTGTGCTAACAATAATTAGTTTTGATTTTTCATAAGATATCGCGTGAGTCGGCGGTTAGTGTTCAAGGTAGTAAAGGCCTATTCCGAAAAACGAAAACCATCAAAAAGTTAATCGCTTTTTTCGTAACATGTGAAACAAACACATGACCACACGTATAGTAAAAAAATTGTGGCATCTTATGTGCTTGTAAAAAGGGGTGATAAATTCTTAGTTTGATGTGCTGTCATTCACGTCATCGTTTTGAAGGATTCCGTTTTTCGGAATAGGCCTTCTGTTGACCTAATGCTGCGAGTGCTTTACGACTTGCCATATAAATAACAAGCTAGTTATGACAGCCGGATCTGTCTGTTGCGTGCCAATGTTTTGCACTTCGGTTAGCAACGGTTATTATTTAAACAGTATTTTTTATTACTGTTTTGTTAGTTCACGTAAGATCTGTGATCGCAAATTAAGATACTACGTAAGTTTGAAGCGCAAATTTGATAGGTAATATTCAGGGATACCTATTTAATTTTTCTTCCAGCTTTAATTTTAGACTTACAAACACAAACTGATCTACCTTTCATTAAATTAGAAGACGATTAAACAGAGATTAAGATTTTCCTCTTCGTTAATTGTCATTGCCGTCTGTCGCCTTTCCATATCCTGTTGATGGCTTTCATGCCATTATGCGCAAAAGAATCGGGTCCTTGATGCGCAGGGTGCGTGGGAGCGCCAATACCATCCTGAACACCATTGCATTAAGGGAGGATAGTCCCATATTAAGGCACTGGGTGGCAGAGCATTTGTCTCCCACCAAATTTAATTATGTATAAATTTCTCTTAAAAAATAATACTAACGTAGTTTTGAGTCATCTGTTACTAACACTTTATGGATTTATGGTTCGAAATAAAAGATTTTTAATTTAATTTAATTTAATATCTTTTTCTATCAGATTTCGGGATTCGTTATCAGTTTTTGGCCTAGAGCGTCGTCCTACGAGATCGACGTAATGCGATGCGATGCGACAAGTAATTGTGTCAATGCCAATCGTGCTTCATCAAATAGGACACTGTCATTAAATGACGTTTGATAATGTCGCATCGCGCGCTTCTTCCATGTCGCGTTTGTATTGTAAAGGGCAATCCGTTTTTAAGGTCCGATCAGTCTTAAATATTTAGTTCTTAAATACCTTGTGTGTTGTGTAACAGCGCCCGAGAGTCCAAGTACGGTGTTGTTACAATCACGGATGTACTCTTACACTGGATACTTCTACATCGAATGATTACAAATTTGTACCCTATTAAAGTTACCTGTCAAATGTAAAAGTAGAAAAACGAGCTGCTTTAGATAGCTCAAGTAGTAGTGCGTCCTTGTCCAGCAAAATTTATTATGTTACAATTTCGACGAATTGGCGTCTGTCACACAGT
This sequence comes from Pyrausta despicata, assembly GCA_963921415.1. Taxonomy (NCBI): domain Eukaryota; kingdom Metazoa; phylum Arthropoda; class Insecta; order Lepidoptera; family Crambidae; genus Pyrausta; species Pyrausta despicata. The sequence goes on from OY992853.1 coordinate 9,625,741, forward strand.
TTCTTTAAAACTAGTATAGACGTCAATAATCCCCATCTTAAAATTAAGTTAAATATAGTAATGTACCCATATTTGTTAAGAAAAGATAAGAACAAATAAATAAAGGTGGTGCCCGATAGCACCGTCAAATAAAACACCGAATGTAGGATTAAATCTGTACTAAAGATTGAATCAAAATAAAATTTACAAAGTATATAAGCTAAAGGAAAAATCGCATCTATTGCGCGAGTCAAGCGACTGTCAGCGCCATCTGTTGAGCGAATGTTGGAAATTACTTAAAAATAATAATTATTATTAAGTAAGTCAGAGCAAAATAAAATCATCTATGGTTGAGTGATCGTTTTCTCGAAATTGAGTATATTACAATATTGTTTATTAATAATAAGTGATTTGTTTTCATAAATTAATGTAGCTGTTATAAAGAAACATACATATGTGTTTAGGCAAACCATAAAATTCAAAAATATTAATATAGATAAAATTAAGTAGAATTTGTTGATCCAAAAATAGTAACTTCGTCTAAAAAGGCAAAATGTCATGTCATTTGTTAATGGTGACGTGTAAATGAAATTGGCTAGATGACACCACCAATCGTTGACATACTTTTTATTATCTGTCAAAACGGTCTGCCTCCATAGATTTTGTATGGGAATACATGATCGTGACGTCACGGTCATGTGTCAGAAATCGGAGTCAATTGAACGAATATTTATTGAGTTTTACGTGTTTAAAAATTGGTTTCTACAGCTTTTTGGAAATATATCAGGTGTATTAACTTCATAGGGGCTATGTTTTTAAACGCCATGATCTTGAAAATATTTAAGATAGGTGTCATCATCCCAATTCAATGCTTATTTTGAGATATTTAAACGTCATTAACTTTACAAGTCAAAATAGTGTTCTTTTGTTGTGTCAATGGATGCCAAACATCATCATCATCAATGTTTGCATGTGTAATAAATCTTATGTCATTAATTCCTTGTTTTATATTCTTTGCCATTAATATATCTTGATCCTATTCAACTTAAAAACAGTACTTAAAATTAAAGAAGGTACGGTCCATGTGCGCAAACTAGGTACTTTCAACTCGTATGATCGATATTAGATTAATCAAGAGCACGCCTAAAAAAAATAAAAATCCATGGGCTAGTAGGTGACTTAACCCTTACTGCATTGCCTGCATATCAGGCATTAAAGGTTTTTGGGACTTCACTTAAAATAAACGCTCCAGATTGGTTTTAATCCAGTACCTTCTGCAGCTTTCCAAGAAAATAATACTTTATGGACACACCGATAGAAAAATACACATATCTACTCTTAAGCCTCTCTTTCGGGTCGTGGTTTTATAGACACTGCGCAGTCCAGTTCTAGTACACGTTCATGGTTACAATATAGTTTTGCTACGAGCACTACAGTTTACGGGGTCATAAAACATCACGCATAGTAATTAAAATACCTATGAAAATTACCGATCAACTCAACAGCCTATAGATCGATTGCATAATCGCCGGTTTAATATTTATTCGATTGTGTGTGGCCCATACTTTCACTTTTGCAAGTGCCGTCGTAAGAAAAGTCATGTGATGGGGCGGTGGGGGCTGTGAGAATTTTCCGTCTATTTGGGCCGATTGCAGAATCAGAGCTAGATTGCAACGACGATTGTTCAAAATTGACGATTGTTTGATGCTAGGGAAGGTCAAGGCGGCTTGCCTGATTACCATTATTAAATTTAATTTTAAATTTGTTAAGTAAAAGTAATTAAATTAGCTACGTACTTGCAAATTGAAAAAGAAACAACTTGGTTGATTATTTTGAAAAATGCCTTTGGTACGTTATTTATTGTATTTAAAAAAATATTTAAAATTAACTTGAATACGAATGTGTTATATGCTTTCTGATTGCCCGATTCTAAAATTTCACTATTCATATAGGACGATGACAGTTTTGGCCAATCATCAAATTAAAACTATGCTGCCAATCAAGAATTAGCATTGCAGTCTATTAATGTCAATAAATACATTAAATTACATTGGGATATACGAGTATACAGATGATGAAGTGGTATAAAAACTAAACATAGTCAAATGTTGGGTATGTATTGTAAGTACAACAGTGTAGTTTGGCATTTGATTTGTATGTATACTTATCGCCTAAAAAAATTTTTAGGCACATTTTTAAATTTTTTTACACATGCTCTTGGCAAGCCCGGGTAGGTATTTTGTTTGGCACTTTAGTCTACAATTGTCAAATTATATGAATCAAATTAAATCTGCTTAGTTTTGTAAATATTAATCCTTTGCAAATAGCCGTTCTTAAATTATTCACGTGTCAATGGCGGAATTTAGTGTCACGTCCATCTGTACGCTAATTTGTCGCCAAAAGGAAAATAAGGAGAAGAAGAAGAAGTCAAGTTATATGGAACTTAGATTCTTGAATTAACTTCTAAGATTCTAAAACAAACTCTAGCTAGCTAGCATCATGCTAGAAGTAGATCTATTTCTCAGATGACAAGTTAACAAATGATAAATTATAATCAGTAAGTACCTTTTTTACTTTGTTAGTACCTTTAACGTATATGACAGATTATTAAGTGAAAGCGGTTTAGCGCAAGCCTGGACCTCACCTTATGACATCACACATGTGGGTGTGTACCTACGTACTACCTACTTCAATCCTATACAAGGTGTCCCAGGAAACCTGTACCAGCGAAGGTCTAGAGTTAGGGGACACTAATACCAAACGTTTGACCCTAATGTATGTTCCGCGATATTTAACAGTTCTCGAGATATGATTTTTTTGTTTATTTATATTTCGGAGCGATTTTGCTATAAACTGTTTCTGAAAGGGGTTTCTTTTAGTTTTTTTTTATTGAATATTTTATCTGAAGTCTGTGCTTACCTGTACGAACAAAAAAAACACCCAAATTTTATTTTCTAGCAAGATTAAAAATTTACTTTTGATTTCAATTTCAAGAAAATTTTAAAAAAAAGATTTCAAACGGTAGGTATTACAGTCTTAGGACCCTAGACTTTCGCTGGTACAGGTTTCGTGGGACACCCTGTATACGCACAGAGGTCGTATACAAAAGGTGCAATTTTCTTGGGTCACATTAAAAAAGTGATTTTGCCAAAATTACGTGACATGCAAAATTCGGACCAACAGGACACAAAGTTATGTCTTTAGCCATTTAATTTTTTATCCTAATCCTTTTTACTCTAAGGTAAATTAGTTCTTACAATTTAGAGGCTTTTAGAGGTGACTTTTAAATTTCGTTGTAAATACGGCTAAGTTAAGGGACAATCACAAAGTACTCGTATATCTTTAATCCTAACCCTTTTTACTCTGTAAAGTAAAATAGTTCGTACGTTTGCCTTTGAGAGGTGACAGACGTCAAATGTCAGGTGTTGATTTCGTATTTAGATACTGGCAGAACTTGTAGAGAACCTACTTAATAGCTGGGTAAATTTCAACAAGTAGATTTTTTTTATCACTTCGGTGAGATTTTTTATTTCAATGCTATTCTACAGATTTTTGATGACAAATAAAAGTTTAACCCATTATATAACATGTGTGAGAGAGGGCAACAAATATCATTAAAATTCAGAGAAATATTCAAGATTGAATTTTTATAGGTCCACCGAAGTTAAAAGTATCCTCCGAAATGATAAAAATGTCCACCGAAATGAAAATTTGTCCACTGAAATTATATAACTCTACACCGATATTATTAATGACCACTGGAATGATATAGCTAAGAGCAAACCGAAATGCAAGTTGGGGTTTCTTACATTGTTATTTATTCAGTTTATACTAAAACGCTCTGACTAAAAGTACGATTTTTACAGGTATGTACTGTAAACTATTCTTATAGGTAGGTGATATAAATAAAACTTCTAAAATAATCAAATCAACTTTTTTTTATTTTTGATCACAGCAATTATCTCTTTATTTCACTAATCAGCCTTTTTTTACTATATATAGGTATGTACTCGTATGTACTATTATTTACTCGTTAGCTTATAGATATTTAAGTCGCAAGTATTATAATGCTTTAATAATATGTTCTATAAATCCTACTTAGCAAGTGTTCTTTTTGTTAATCATATCACGATGAATTTTTACCATAACTAAAATCGTTTCTTATTAAAAAAATATATTCTCTTAAAAAACCTCCATTCTTAATTTAATAGACTTGTTTATTTTCATTATTAGTAAGATATCAAACTACCAAACACGCACGTCACGAACAAAATACCAAATAAACACAATAATTCTGACTTCTTCTAGGTTAAAATTCATTTCGGAACTATGAATAAATATTTGAGACCGGGATCCCTGATTTATCATTTCAGAGGTGTATTTCATTTCCGTGGACTGTTATCAGTATTACAGTCCACCGAATCCTCTGAAATGATAAAACTGAAATGATAAAATGTACCTTAAATTTACATTATCTCTAGAACCTAAATCAGTATCAAAATATCAACACTTCTCAAACTAGCAGTCCTTACGGCGAGTTTAATGCACAACTTTGAAATAAATTAAATAAATCTAACACGAGTTATAACGGCTACCGAAATGAATTTTTTTTTGTCCCCACATCACTGAAATGATAAACTTACGTTTTTAGCGGGAAACCACAACACGTCACGACCGGTGCGTTCGCGCCGCGGGCTTAAGCCGCACTGATCCGAGGTGGGGAGAGGAAAGGGGAGCACAACAGGCGCCATTTTGACGGAATATTCTCTACGAAAAATACTGTCCTCTAAAATGATAACTTTTCGCTGGACAAAAGTTGACTGGTTGTCAAATCTATAACAACGTAGTTAAATAAACAAAAATAGTTTTTGTAGATAGATAATATAAACTTCAATGAAATTAAACTATACTTACATTCAATTAATTATTCGTATTTGCAGGAAAACTTATTTTGTGAGTCGAATAGAGTTTAGGACAGGTCACTGTTATGATAAAATGACACTTTCTAATTTTTTTTCGCATGTTATCCGATATTGTAACTCAACAATTTTTTTTGCCAAGGTAGAGGAGGTCTTATTCTACTAAGAATAAATATACATAGTAATCCTATATCAACATCTTGTACACCCGTTCTCACGTTTGCCGTGTGTTTTTTCTGTTTGCGCAATTCACCCAGCTGCTGAAAAACCAATAAATCATATTGAATTACATTTCAGATACATTTCAATACAATTACAATTCAGATTTTCAATACTATAATGAATATCTCAAGAGTAGATACTTATGCCACATAACAAACACTTCCGAGTTATGTAGTTAAACAATATTTACGGATTTCACCTAATGTTTAGGACCAGAACATCATGTTTGACATTTATGTTGCAAAATCGCCTTTATTACGACTGAATAGATGCTAATGGGTCAAGTTTGATGAGCTTTCTTACCACGTGACGCGGGTCACCTGCGCACACGCAATTCGCCAAGCTTTCCTCAGGACAAAGACTGTACAGTTTTGTTATTTTGTATGCGTTATGCTCGAGGATACTCAGCATATATGCATGTTTATGTTATGTTATTACCAATATTGGAAAGTCCTTTTTTACACGGCGAAACATCGCTTTGTACCTTCATCTTTCCTGCTGGCAGCTAAATTAAACGTGTGACGTTAATTTTTTAACGTCTCATGTCTGAGGATGTCCCAAAGAACATGTATCTCATGACTGAAGAGAACAGCTGCAGCAATACCGACGCATGCTCACTATCTAAAATACTTCAAAGGTTGTCCATGAAAACTTTTTTCTTTCATTCTTTTTACAATTTATATGTAAGTTTCAAGTAACATGATTGTCATGCATTGCTTTTGGTTTTGCTGTGTACCGTATTGTTACACCAATTGAAGGTACCCAAATGCACAAACATCTAAGTTGTATTTGTAATTTTCACATGACCATTGCGTCCGAGATTATTTTTGTGTGACTTTTGCAAGTAATTTACATACATTAACACATTTTCAACCCAGTCGACAGTGACGAAATGAATTTTGTAACTCACCTTTTGTGGTATATAGGTGTTTACAATATTTTGAATGACTCATTAATCATATTGCGATGCTGTTAAAAATATTTTATGATATTTTCTACAGCACTAATGTTGAGGACTGTTATCTGCCCATTACATTTTCATAGAAGCACTTGCGAGGTTTAAAATATAGCTAGCAGGCCTCCGAGACTCCTAATAGAACCCATGTCATTATAGGATTCCCATATATATAAAAACCACCATGTGCATATTCAAATAAAAGGTATATAGCCTGTAGAATTTTCGGATATCTAACGTCTATCTATCTATTCTTTGAAAAACTATTGAAATTCAATACAATCATTATAACTCAGGAACTTTCCATCTTATAAGGCTTCGTCTGCGTATATTTGCCGTTACCGTGGGAAATCCTTTCTCAGCGGATGCCTACATTATACTCGTAGTAGCTACCTGTATGGCGAATTTCTGCCCGATCCGTCCAGTCGTTTGGGCTGTGCGTTGGTAGATCACTATGTAAATCAGTAATCAGTAAGTAAGCCACCTTTGAGTTTTATATATTTTAGATTAGTTTAACAAGCAATTGATTTCTACTCTAGTATTTCAAAACATTTGAAGTTCTACTCTATAAGTTATGATCATGATCCTTCGTGAAACGTGAAGGGATTTAATAATACCCCGCTATCTTCAATAGACATGATTCAATTTATTATGCAGTTGTTCACGTTTGTTTTATATCTACTTGCAAAATTAAGCAGAACTCGCGTAGGTAATATTTAGAGTTCAGTGCTTATGTACAATTTTTCATAAGAGTATTATTTTCAGTAATTAAACTTTTTTCAACCTGACATTCAAAAATGCTTAAATCGGAGAAGCAATTTAAGCCAATCGTCACCTAAACTGCTGTGAAAAGAAAATCGTGTGCTGCGAAAATTTCAACAACGGGCATTCGATGCTACGGGGTAGCAGAAAAATAATTCGACACTTTGTCTTTCGCACCAACTGCCTTCGATCCTACGTAGGTAACCCGCTGCGAACTCGTGCCAATGATTCTGCCTTAAATGCTTATAGACTTACTTAGGTACTTATCTACTTACTTCGCAGGCTAGTGGATCTTAGCCTCCGACATTAAAGTGCCCCATTCTTCCCTATTCTGTGCCAAATCTGACCAGTCGGACTCTTCTAGTTCTTTTAGGCCTTTGGCGACTTCGTTCTTCCAGCGATATCTTGGACGCCCCACCGGTCGGCGCTCGGAAGGTAATTAAAAGACGACCAAAAGACCCAATAGCTAAACCTTACAAACAATTCGAACTTATTTTCTCATTCGTCCTTACCACTACTTATAATTTACACAACGCGGAAACAAATCATTCAATTATGAGATTTGGCCGGGAACACTATGATTGCAGTAGTCAGGGTCGGTGACCCGCAGAGAAGGGACGGCCCAAGGATGCGCGTGCGCACCGCTCGTGACTCGCGCCGCCATTGTTGCACCGTATGAAGAATTGGGAGCTGTGTTGTGTTTATGAGTTTTGGAAATTGATTAACGTATTCAATATTATTATTAAAAACAAAAACCTCCCTTTATTGCTTATAACTATAATAAATAAAAAGGAAAATATTAAAATGAATTAGCTTACATAGACGCAGTCAATCAGAGAGGTACTTAAAGGTTCGAAGACTTTCGAATATTAATAAGTTGGTTGGTCAAAGAAAAACATTGAAAAAACTTTAAGATCGCCAATCGCTTTTTACTTGACGAATTTTCGGGAAAATCCTTTTTACCTAAACATTGCTGCACATAATAACAATGACATACATTATTTAATCCGGCCTGAGCCAGGTCACGCACCATCTACTAGGAGATATATCACTATTACATGAATACTTGTGGTACCTACGAGCAGCACGAACGTTGGGCAATATAAGTAAATCGTTCTGCGGTATTGCAACTTTGCAACTTATCGCTTTGGGAACCGTTTATTTCCAATACTTACCTACAACTACGGGTAATAATGAAGTAGAAATATCATTTTGGCACACTTAGGTATGTAAAAGGCACATAAAGGGAAGGTTACATCAATTTCAGTAAATAAACTTTTTTAGGTAACGATAAAAATGCATTTAAATATTTTGTACGGGTGTTGCGTTTTGAGCTTTGTTACCAATACAATTTTCACCAATTATCCATCACTACTTATAATAATAATAATAATAGTCCTCCTGGCCGATTTCGACCACGGCGGCCAATCTCAACAGATATCAGCCAACTACGCAGGAGATATTATAGTGCACAAGTGTGAGCGCAATACACAGGTGCACTCACTGTTCCATCACTCTCAAAGTTCGGTGAGACGGCAATCCGACATGACCGGAGAGAGATCAGGCGCCGGTCCAACGGCTTAACGTCCTTTCCGAGGCACGGGGGTGTAACAGCTGTTTTTGAGAAATTCATGACAGGAAATCTCAGAAACGATTTTAGCTCGACCTGGGATTCGAACCCAGGACCTCTCGGATGTAAGGCAGAAACTTTCATTTTCAGTACTAATAAAGTGAATTTAAAGGTTTCTCAAATTTTCAAATAATTGTTATTGATAAAAATTAATTTATTTATTTTGTGTTACAAATAGTAGACCAAAGACTAACACAGTTGAAAAACTGTCAGGAAACGTGTTTTTACTTATTTTGAAGACAGTAGAAAACCTTCCCGTTTCCGTGTCCCACGAAGTTCCCCGCGAGATGATATTTATCATTTTTCGCTTTAAAACATTCATCATACCTTTTAAAAGGAATCTGGAGATGAGCGTGATTATAAAGATATATTTTTTTCGCCGTCCGGGTTCACTAAACCGGACCCTCAAGTATTTTGACCCGCGTCACATGACCACTTTAGTCTCTGCTCTATGGTTATAAAAAAAAACCGTTAAAAGTTTATTGTGGTGGCACGTGGTGTTACAAGTAAATTAATTAGCGAGATTTAAACAATTTATTTTGATTCTATTTATTATTGGTTGGTTAGGAAAACCAAGTACAACAGCACATTACTGCGGGTAATGAACCTTATAGAACCTTTTTTACCCAATCAAATCACTAAGAACCAGTAATTGCTTAATTTCAACGACTTATTGTTTAACAATAGACCATAAAATCTTCTCTCGATTGCTGCTGCGTTACGCTGGTGTAGCTTAAGAAAATTCAAACACGCTTCAGGTTTATTTTTTATTTCGTACCGAATTGTTTAAAGCTTTTTTGACTTAGCCTAACGCCTGCCGAGCTCGACATCAGAAAATTGCAGATCTGTATATTATTAAATTATCACAGCTGAAAATAGGTATCCCTCATAGATTTGCATGTTGAGTTGTAGTTTAATTCAGCAAATGCCATCAGGGGTCATTCAAGTATTACGTAAGCAAAATAACAGTTTTCTCCACCATCTCCCTTGTCAGCAAAAGTAAGTTAAGCTGTAACCCCATCCTCCCATGCTTACGTAAAGATTTTCTTGGAAATTTAGATTTTTTTGACAAGTGAATAGCGTGCGGTAATTTCCATGGTCGGTTTTGAAGTGAGTGCCTACTAAACATGCAGTATGCATTTATATGCGGGACTCTCCAATAATGCGTTTCGTGTTCAAGACAATGTGAGGGTTGCTATTCTTGAAAAAGTAAAGAAATAACTACTGATGGCGCAATCATCATGACTACCCCCCACCCCCCATGTCATCCAAATTAAGCAAAGCAAAGCCCCCCCCCCCCCTCCCCATAGTACTTACGTAATACTTGAACGGCCCCTTAGTCTCTTTTGTTGTTATAGCAACAAATATAATATACATTAGCTATGAAAAAATTAATATTCTAACTACAGTTAAATTTTTGGTGAAAGACAGGCAGACAGACAGACGATATTGTTAGTAAGTAAGCTTACTGATGTGTTTGGGCTGTGACACGGGCTCTTTCTGCGGGTCATGTGATTCGCGTTATACACGTAAGTAAAACAGCGGACCGGTTTGCGACAACGATAATGTATTTTTCTTACATAACAACCGACGGGGCTGGCTTTAGACAAATCTGCAGTTAAGTGGTTGGAATTTTAACAGTGGATGGAAATGAATTAAATTTATGAATTTATGCCTTATATGCTTTTTTAGTATTAGATAGGATAAGACATGATTGTCCTTTGGGTTCGTGTTAATAAAGGCTAGCATTATTGAAGCAAAATGCTTTTTAGAAGACTGACGTGTTCCACAAATCGCCTTTATTAGGGTTTCGAAGGGATCTTTGGTTCAGTCAAAAAATATTTGCCATAAAATTATTAACGCACTAATATTAAAATAAAAACTTGAGAACAGATTATATGCAACATAATATAGCCATTATATGCATGCAAATATGCAAAAATCGAAATATGCACCGAAACGCACACAAACGCCTAAAATAATAAAAAATGCAACTTTTGACGCTTCTTCCAAGAAAATTCGTATCAATTTAGTTTTTAACAAATCTTTTACTCTAATTAATAAAAAAAACGCATGTTTCTCTTAGGTCAACTTCAGATGAAGCACGTTCTATTAACTTCAATCCATTTAATCATTTATTTAGGTTCGTAAACCGAATCCTGCAAAAATACAAAACTTCAGAATATTTCGCAATCAAATTTTGTTACTGTTCGTTTTTTACACTTCATTTTTTTGCTTAAATACCTACCGACAATAATGAAAACAGTGATTTTCGTTCTTATATGCAATTACTGCTATGCTATTGGACAAAATATGCAAATGCATATGCAAATAATATTCCTTTCTCTACTAATAAGCTATCCATATAGCGAGTAAAATTAAATTGCCACTACCAGAGAAACAAGTAATCGTACCTATTTGTAAAGTTTCCGAATGCTCCATCAATGATAAGGTCTTATGATTGTAATAATTGATTATAATTGATTAAGCTTAGTCACAATCGATGTCACGAATTGACTCCCGCTAAATACCTCAGTGAACGGATCAGGCCCTAAGCATCCCAGTTGCAACGCGCGGAGAAAGTCAGCATTCTTCCGCGGTGCAAGCCATGTGGTTCAGTATTACCGCACACACAAGCAAAACAGATACCCTACTCAGTAAGGGCAAGCGTCCACAGCTCGGTATCGTACGCATCGGACTCATCGCACCTAACGGATAATTTTTTCACTGCGTCCACTGTATCGCCGGGGACACTTACCTTCGGATTTTTGTAGATCGGCATTCTCTATGACGTCATCGTTGATTGTTAACTGCCTCGTTGGTGTAGTGGCAAAGTTTCTACCTTACATTACGAGAGTTCCTGGGTTCGAATCCCATGTCGAGTTAAAATTCTTACTGAGATTGTCTGTTATGAATTTCTCAAAAACAGCTCGGAGTCGGGAAGTTAGCGGTGTTACACCCCCGTGCCTTGGAAAGCACGAAAGGCAAACTAAAATCCTTTACGTACGATTCGTCCGATGCGTGTCATGCCGGCCTGTGGACGCTTGTCTTAATCCGATGTCTGTCAAAAGTAGCTTTTCCTTTCGTTTATGCTATATTGACTGTGCGAGTGAACGGGTTGGGTAAAGTCGAAAATACGAGCGAACTGTAATAGAGTAGAAGCAGTTTGTAAAGATAAACGATGTGATAGTGTGCGTAGAAGCGGGGTAATTTTTAATGTGGGAATGGTAGATAGCAACATTATCTGATTTTTTTCGTACGAAAAGCAATCGATTGGACCACTGAATTCTTTCATAACTAAATTCTTTCATATAGTCTCAGTAACTCCCTACTTAGGATTATGCGAATCTGTGTCTCATTTATTGGATAAAGTTGCAAAATTGTTTGAGTGAACAGAATAAACATTAGTATTAATGTTGAATTACAAATAAATCATAGGATTTTAGGTGATATTTTGAACAAAACTTATTTGCGTAAGTTGTAGCTAAGGCTATTACGTAGGAATTAGTAAACGGATTAAAGATATTATTGGTCCTGTGTTTCAAAAGTACTACATTATATTTTGTACTTTAAAGATGTGTTTAAATATTTATGATGCCAGCACACAAACAAAAACAAATATTTTTGTGAGTAATTGTTAATTCTTAAATAATTCTAATTAATAAACAACAATTTTAAGGTTCATTCATCATTTTATGTAAATGGCTGACCGACATATTCCTATATTATTTTTGGGCGACATAATCTTTTTGGGCTTCCTTACTAATAACTTGAAATGTTTAAAAGGTAAAGTTATAATTAGGCATGAATTAGCATACAATTTTGTTGTTTGAAACATCGTTGTGAACAAAGAATATCGCAATCAAGCCACAAAAAATATCAGCTTTTATTTATGCCAATGTAAATTGTCACTGCTACATTAATGATCCAATAATTTTACTAAGTTAATTAGGTACTAAGTAGTACTTGTTAATGTATAACAAATAGTATTTGGAAAATTAACTATATTTTTACTAATACTTAAAATACCTATTTTGTTTGTATTGTAAGCGAACTGACAATCGGTCGTAACTTTTTTTCTAAGTCTGACTAATGCTGCTCATCTCTCTACCGACACCATTCGGCATCTCTCTACCGGCACCTTCTCCAACAATTACACGTTGTTGTCGGAGCCGGTGAATCTGATCACTTTGTAGCATTTTATCTTCGCGATCTGCCCCACGATGGAGCGGATGGCACCCGCTGCAGAGGTCACGACGACCGTCTCGCCAGGTTTGGGCTGGCAAATCCAGAAATTTAGGAATAAAACCTCTCTGCAATGGCTGTGTGCTGTATGTCTTCATACGAACTTAAACGTTCCAAATTCAAATAATTTTTATTTCTAGGGATTATCCATACCATAATCGGGCAGATCGCAAAGATCAACGGCTGCAAAGTGATCGGTTTTACCGGTTCCGGCGACAAGATTCAATGGTTGGAGAAGTAATGTATTATATTCTATTGGTACAGTAGTGTTTATAATATTAGTAGGATTAAAATTACGGCGCACGGTAGGAAGTTTCGTGACAATTTGTAAATCGATTTTTATGTATTATAACAACAACAAAAGCTACAACAATATAACAATACCCAAATCCGTTTCGTTAAGCTTATTAATAGGCCGTGCAAGTAACCGAACATTCCTCGGCGGAATTTACAATGCGTTGCGAGAACCACGTAAACTGGGCTACGCTTGTTACAAACTTACGAGCGATTCCGCAACGCCATGCGTTCTTATTGAAATAGAACATCTGCGTAACGTGAATTAAACTCACGTGATGACGTTTAGAAATTGTAAAACAAAACATTTGTTTACATTATGTGAATATTCAAAACGTTAGTGTGATGCGGTTAGCGTTAAGTTTTGCTCGATTTTCGTCGGCTAAATGTGATATTGGCACGTAAGTTGGGAACTTGATAAAAATCTAGAACTTGACGTGTTTTCTAGAAATCTTTTGAAGTGGAGTCCATCTGGAGCTTAATTTTGTACATGGTGTTTTATGAACCTATCAAGATGTGAACGTTAAGGTCTAAAATTAATTAAACTCATTCATCAATAACTTAAAAACTGATCTTTCGTTCAAATATAGCTTACTCTTTAAACTCTTTATGCTAAGCTAAGCTGTAAGCCTTACCTTCATTCTATTTATTATATTCTATTCTCTACTATTACTACTACTACTACTATACTCTATTCTCTATTTATTATATTATAATCGGTTTACAAGTAAGTTTAATGAATGGGCTACACCAGGTATTTATAAAAGCAGGAATAAGTTATATGATCTGTATAGTATTAGAGAACATTCTCAGGACCCACATATTATAGAATATGTTAAAAAATATTCAAAAATCTTTAAAAAAGTTTGTGCCCAAGCAAAGACGAATCATCTTCGTAGGATAGTTTCAGGTTCAAAAAATAAAGCCAAAGCTACCTGGAATATCATAAACAAAGAAACCGGTAAAGATAAAACAAAAGATCGTTCATATTCATTAAAAGACGGAGGTAAACTAGTTAAATCTGATGCAGAAGTAGCTAATATTTTTGAAAAGTTCTTTGCTAATATAGCACCATCTACTACTAAAGAACTTAACTCTTCTGCAGAACTGTCTGAATCCATTCTCAAATCCAATATTGATGAGTGTGATTCACCACTATACTTTAGATACGTAAGCACCGATGTAATTATGAACGCATTCAATGAAATAAATATGAAAAAAACCGAGGATCTGTGGGGAATATCCGTATGTATCATTAAAACTATTATTGAATTCATAGCACCTCTTTTAGCGATCATTTTCAACAAATGTATTGATGAAGGAAAATTCCCAAATTTAATGAAATTTAGTAAAATAGTACCGTTATTTAAATCTGGTGACAAAAATAACCCCTCAAATTTTCGACCAATATCTATCTTACCGGTTCTAAGTAAAATTTTTGAAAAGATTATATTCAATCAGCTACTATTTCACTTCACATCAAACAATTTATTGCATAATAAACAATTTGGTTTTACAAAGGGTCGCAGTACTGCTGATGCTGGAGTCGCTCTGTTGAAACATATATTTGATGCCTATGATAGTAAGCATGATGCTGTGGGAATTTTTTGTGACCTCTCTAAAGCGTTTGATTGTGTTGACCATGAGACCCTGTTGAGAAAACTACGCCATTATGGTGTATCAACTGATGCATGTAACTTATTTAATTCATATCTCACTGAGAGAACACAAAAGGTTTCTATCAATGGAGCAGAGTCTCCTGGAGCACCTCTCACTATGGGTGTGCCCCAGGGTTCGATATTGGGACCCTTACTGTTTCTGATATATATTAATGACCTTCCATACTTTGTCGACGGTGCTTGTGAGATAGTGTTATTTGCTGATGATACTTCACTACTTTTTAAAACTCCAAGGGGTAAAGAATCGTTTGACGATGTAAATGGTACTCTCTCGCGAGTACTTCATTGGTTCACCGTTAACAATTTATTGCTTAACGCGACCAAAACTAAATGCATTAAGTTTACAATGCCCAATGTCCGACAAGTTCCAACAAAGGTTGTTGTTAAGGATGAACAACTAGTTACTTCAAATACTGCAACTTTTTTGGGAATTACTTTAGATGATAAGCTCCAGTGGGGTCCTCATATCATGACCTTATCAAAGAGACTAAGCTCCGCTGCATACGCTGTAAGAAAGATAAGGTTTCTGACTGATGTTGAAATGGCAAGACTAGTTTATTTTAGTTATTTTCACAGTATCATGTCATACGGCATCTTACTATGGGGCTCAGCTGCAGATATAGAGACAATTTTCGTATTGCAGAAACGAGCCGTGCGGGCTATTTATAAACTTAAATCAAATGAAACACTTAGAGAATTGTTTAAAGAAGTTAAAATACTTACAGTTTACTCGCAATATATTTACGAAAACCTAATTTACGTTCGAAAAAACTTACACTTATTTCCTAAAAATAGCGATTTGCATAACTTCAACACAAGACAAAAAAATAGGCTTGCCGTTCCACATTTTAGGCTTCATAAGGTTGGTCACTCATTTATGGGTAGATGTGTATCATTTTTTAATAAATTACCTGAAAATTTAATTTCATTGCCTTTAGATAAATTTAAAACAGTTGTTAAAGATGTATTAATGTCGAAAGGATATTATAAAATTGATGATTATATAAATGACAAAGATATATGGAAATGTTTAAATGCAAATAATTACAATTATTGTAAATCAACTTTAAAAAGAGGCAATGACAATAGTGACTGAGTTTCTTGCGCCGCTTCTTCTCAGCACTGGCCCAAATTGTCCCGAAGCGGTGGTAGGGTTAATTTATATGTTGGGACGTGTAAAAGTGCTAGTTCTTAGCCTAGTTACAGAAATAAATGAATTTTATTGAATTTATTGAATTTTATTGTATTTTATATACCTACCTAGATTATGAAAAGATACTTAAATCAAATCCCAAAATTAAATCGTTATTGATTTCCCACGATCATTCACTCAAAAAGCAATATTGTTAACAGTTTAATATATTACAAATGGTTTTCCCACATTCGTTCAGTATAATCATTATTGTTCACTAATATATCGACACATTAATTGGATGCGTGACAGATGCAAACTTGACCGCGTTTATTGTTCGCTAAATTATGTTAAATCGATGCTTAGAAGATGTTAAGGCACGAGGGTAACCACTATATTTTAAAGCAGTAACTGCGAGCATTTTAAGTTTCAAACCAAATTGACTATCATTATGCTTTAGAGTTTTTTTATTTTTTTAATAAATATTTCACAACAATCACACCAATTCTCTAGTCCCAAATTAAGCTACGAGGCTTGTGTTATGGGTATTAGACAACGGATAAACATACTTAAATACTTTTTTTTGTAAATAAATACATATTATACATACAAAACACCCAGACCAGTACAAACACACATGTTCATGCACACATATGCTTGTACTGTGCGGGGATCGAACCCGCGACTCTTGGTTTAGAAGTCCGACATGTAGACCACTGCACCAAACGGTCGTCAGTTTATATGGCGGTACTTGCGTTCTCTTTAAGGGCCAATTGTTTAATGCGCAAGTTACGACATATTCATTAAAAATACAATACAATACAATACAAATAATTTATTTCATCAACTTAAAAATAAATACATCACTTTGGTTAGAAGCTCCTTTTAAGCTAAGACAAGCTTGTGTTAGGAGCATCTTCTCTTCCATAACAATGAATATATCAGTAATTTAATTTAATTTAATTTAACACAATTTTTTATACACTTTTTTTTTTTATTCATCAGTAACAATTATATAGATTATGTTTTATTTAGTAGTAATTATAATTAAAGTTATTTATTACAGTGGAAATATATTATGCATCTTTTATATGTGTGTTTATATGTGCGTGTGCGTGTGTGTGTGTGTGTGTGTGTGTGTGTGTGCGTGTGTAAATGGTTTTGCATGAAATTGTTATTTATTTAATTATTGACTGTTGTTTACTGTTTTTGTTGTTGTTGTTAGCCCTACGACAGCATAGCTTATCTTGGGATCAGTAGATCTCTATAAAGAGACCTACCACTAACTGGTGGACATTCAATATTAATTGGTTATTTTGATCAGGTCCTCAATTTCATCATAATTTTTGCTTTTTAACCAGTTAGTGACCCTGGTTTTACACTCAAAGAGAGTTTGAGGGTATATATTCAGATATTTATTAATGGTGTTATAAAGATGAGCCGACTGCCTAGTAAACTGTCTCTCTGCAAAATAAGACCTTACTATCGGAACGTTTATTATTTTGTAAGTTCTTCTTCTACTTAGTAGTTTAGGGTCAAATGGAAGGACTTTATGCGTTCTTAAAATTACTTGCAAAACAAATAATTTTCGTACTGTTAGGAGATCCGACATATGGTATAATTTTTCAGTACGGAACCGAGAAGGTTTGAAGAACATAGTCTTAATAAGCGCTCTTTGTGTCCTTTCTAAATCCAAAAATTTAGTTTTATCAGCGCCCCCCCACACTGGAAGACAATACGTCAAAACGGATTGAACCAGTGAGACATAAATTTGCTTCAAAAGATTCTCAGAGGTGACATGGCGCAAGATTTTGAACGTCCACATCATTTTACGTATCCGGCTCATTGTCATTTCTATTTGGGCATGCCAAGATAAACGCTGGTCAATCATTATACCAAGATACTTAGCTACATCAACTTTAGTAATTTTTTCACAAGAGCAGTTGAGACTTGGTGGGTCATTATTACGGGTACATTTGTGAATTTTTAGTTCCATATTATTATTAGGCTGGGTACTAGCTGATTTTGAAAAACAAATATAATGGGTCTTTGTAACATTTAAAGAAAGAAGATTATCCATTAACCAATCCGCTACTTTTGTAAGACCATTTTCAGTTACACTTTTTACACTCTCCCATGTCTTGCCAGAGAATACAATTGCAGTATCATCTGCATAAGAATAAATCTGCCCACTTTCAATTTCCATATTACATAAGCTGTTAATGTACACTAGAAACAGAGTTGGGCCTAGCACGCTTCCCTGTGGGACACCGTGTGTTCTATTTCTTCTGAACTTGTCAAGTCACCCAGTTTAACCTTTTGTTTGCGATTGCTCAGATAATCCTCCAGGAGTTTTAATGGAATCCCTCTAAAGCCAATAGTTTCCAGTCTGCGCAATAAAATAGGAATGGAGACAGTATCAAAAGCTTTTTTTAGGTCTAGGAGGACAGCCAAACATTTACTTCCACGATCCACTATCTCTGTTACAGTGGATGTGAGTGCGTGAACGGCGTCCTCCGTTGACTTGCCCTTACGAAATCCATACTGTGAAGTTGAAAGCAAGTTAAACTTATCAAGGTAACTTATAATCCGGGAATTTATTAATTTCTCAAGAATTTTAGATATGGCCGTAAGCACCGAGATAGGTCTAAAATTCGAAATATCACACTTGTCTCCACCCTTATATACCGGTGTAATGAGTGCTTTCTTCAGGCCCTGTGGAAAGACCCCCTGCTCGAAACATAAATTGGCAAGATGAGTTATTATTGGAACAATCTCCCGATGTGCAGACTTTAGAAAACTGGTTGGGATGTTATCCCACCCAGGTGAGCTATCTGAT
Source organism: Pyrausta despicata (assembly GCA_963921415.1). Lineage (NCBI taxonomy): Eukaryota > Metazoa > Arthropoda > Insecta > Lepidoptera > Crambidae > Pyrausta > Pyrausta despicata. Next base: position 9,644,397 of record OY992853.1, read on the forward strand.
TTTAAGTTATTCAATATCTTAAAAACTTCACAGACATCAGTGGGGACAAGGAAAAACGAGCGTTCTCCCATTGCTTCAGCATCATTAGTTGGGTTACGCACTACAACATTTGAGGATATATTTTCAGCTAGAATTTTTCCAATGTTTGAGAAATAATTATTTATTTTATTTAAAGATTGCTGCGGGCAGTCGGATGTATCAATTAGTCCTGTGTTAGTTGTTTTAGGTGGTTTTCGTTGGGTTATGGAGTTAATCGTATTCCATAGTTTCCTTGGGTTTTTATGTGCCTTGTTTATTTGCTCACGATCATACTTACGTTTTTGTTTTTTAATCAAATTGTTACAAAAATTTCGATACCGTTTAAATGTTATTTTAAGAATGTCATTATGTGTATTATTAAAAATACAACACATTAAATAGATTATACTCGTAATTATACCAGGTTATATTAATAATATGGTTACTTTCGTACTTGGGATATTGTTGACGTTAAATACCTAGTCAGCAGATAAGAAAAAAATATAACCAAATTTTATCTAAAAAAATGTAACCTAAGTTATTTCAAGTTTGCACCACTGATTACTAAGGCTAAGTAAATCCTGTTTAGTGTTTTTAATTAATTACTATTATTTAATATAATTTACTTAATTATTGAATATTCTATTGATCTATTGAAAAGTATAATATTACCAGCTCAGGAGTATGAAAAATAATTGTTCCTAGTTTCGTTAAAATTCGTGGAGTAGTTTTCGTGTCTATAACGGTTATACAGACAGACAGACAGACAAAAATTTTAGGAATTGCAATTTTGGCATCACCCCATAATCACCCCCTGATAGTTATTTTGGAAATATATATCGTGTACAGAATTGACCTCTCTTCAGATTTATTATAAGTATAAACATCGATATATGTATAATGATTGTGCCTGTGACCAGAGGCATATAAAGTATTACATCAGAATTTCGTTCATTATCAAACATTGGGTAGCGTAGTCACGAGCTTTTCGACCCTCGCCTTGAAGATTGTTATTTGACACCAAACAGCGCAATCGTTCCAATAATTATGAAAGATATATGCACCACGCGGCATGAGTCATCCAAGGATCTCCAGGTGATGACACTATCATGAGGAAAATCACGTGATGCACAATAATAAACGTTAAATTTTAGGAACCAATTAAATCGTTAGTAAAATGTATAAAAACAAAACAATTATGGTAGAGTCGGCGGCGAAATTTTGTATTTTTTAGAACGTTAATAAAAAGCGGGCGATACAGAAGAACAAAAGGTTTTTTCTTAAGAAAAAAAGGAAAGTTGTAAACAATGATTTGCCCTAATTAAAAAAAATAAGTATAATTATTTTTGTGTTAAAAAAAGGCATAAGTTCTAACCCTAGCTGAGTGTACCGTCTTTTCGGTAGAACAACAGCCTTAGCAAAAAAAATATTGTCCAAAAAAAAATTACACCGATATCATACATACGGCAGCGGAGGTCTGTGGCCGTATTTAAATTAGGTATCCAAGCGTATATATAAGCCGAAACTAACATTTTATCAATCATATAAGTTCCAACCCATAACACAGAATATCTTCTCGTACTTATTTGGTCTTGAAAAGACGTGCTAAGGCAATTGTTTTCATAAAACATGCACATTGCCCACACTACAATTTTTGCTGCTAGTACACACGACACGATTCTTGAAAGAAGGATGTATGATGATGAGATGAGCACAATTACCGCGGCGTCCGCTCGTGGGCAATTTGCGAGCATTTGGAGCCGGTATTCTGGGATGTGGTCGGTGATCACGATGCATGGAGAAGTTATAGGTACTTTGGATAAATCTCGTCGACAATCATTACCCAAAAATAACCTTAAAAATACGAGTACATGTAAACCTTCTGGTATTCAAAATATTCAAAGTAGCACACTTGGTGTTATGTTTCGGGCAATATTAACTATCAGACTTCTAATCGGGGTCTGAAATAGGTCTCTTGATAATCTGTCCTTATGACTTAGGCCATAGGCCAAGTATAAAATATCTTGTCATCAGAAGAGGCTGGTCGTGTGGGGGTCAAAACATTTGGTCAATTATTAATGTTAACTTCTAAGGTAGGTTTTAAAAATATCTTGTGTCTTAAGTACAGAAATAAATCGTTTTTATTTATTTTACTCACAGTAAAATAAATAAAAACAATTTATTTCTGTAAATAGACCCAAGAAGCATTTTTACCCGTCTCAACAAATAAATTAACCCTACCAACGCTTCGGGAAAATTTGGGCATGTGTTGAGAAGAAGTGACGCAACATTTTTCAAATTTGATTAAGAATAATCGTTTACAAATATTTTTTTTCATATATCTTTGTCATTTCCACAAATCTCTGATATTTCCATATAACTTTGATCGGAAAAGTACTGAAGTCGATTACTCTATAGATACCCTTTCGAACCCTTTACTCGTATCATTACAGAGCATTTGAGTACTCTAATGTGAATGACAGGTTGTCAAATTATAAAACGATAGTAGTTATAGTGGGCCCATATTGCTTTATGGCCAATAATTATAATGCAAGTTATCGCAGGGATTGCGATAATACTATAAATTCCTGCCACCGATACTTTTTGATGGGACATAAAATATTACTACTGTTAGCCAATTCGTATACCGATCGTTTTAATTGGTATTGCAAAAGCTTGTTGTAATCACTTTGCTAGTACCTAGGTGGAAGGGCTGGAACTATAAGTTTCTAGTTACATAGTAAAACAATTCTGTGACTTAAGATTACAAATGATACATAATTTTAGTTTGAAATAGCTACAGCCTAAGGAGCATTTCAAGAAAATCGGCCTTATGGCTAAGAGTCACGGTAGGTCAACTAGGAGAGCAATCGCCCGGTTTGCTAGAACTCGAACCTGCACCGGGTTCGAGTCCCGCCTGTGGCAGTCCATTTTTCTTTAAGTGTGTTTTAATTTCACATTGTAAAGAAATTTGCATTGTTAATGCTAAAAAATAAAGTTAATTAATTTTAATAGTTCTCCTGAAAACGTCACATGCTTTGCTAGATATGATATAACAGAGACGAGATTATTAATAAAGAGTAATTTACCTTGAAAAGATTACGTATAGTTTATACGGTTATTTTTAGCACGTGAACCAGTTGTTCCATTTTTCTTGTTTTTGTTACTTCGATCATTATCTATCATTTATTGTTTGCCGCTTTTTTAAACATATTTTTAGTCGTGCTTTCATGTCACTTGCAAAAAGCTATTAACAAGGTTAAATAAGACACAACCTTACTTGGTATGGACTTGTAGCTATGGGAGGTACCTGCCTATTTCTATCGATTCTAACAAAGTTATAACATAATGCAGATTTTGTTTAAGTAGTAAAATTACGTACGTAGCTGGTAGAGTCTCGAAGTTTTAAAGGACTGTCCAAAATATAGTCTAATTAAAGCTACAGTTCGTAACTCATTTATCTTAATTATGATAAACCTCAATTTGTAAAGCTAAAGTTCATGCAAAGACACACTATACCTACCTACCATCTTAACGGCAGTGCGAAGATGCTATTTATTTGTTTGCAAATAAAATGGCCTCAATTACTGATTTCGTATCCGGTAATCCAAGAAAGTGTCTGAGGCCTTACTTCCTAACGTTTCATCCGTATTTTTAGATCTAGCCAGCGCGTTCGCTCGCATGGTTGACCTTATAAGAGTGACAGGGAGGGCTACATTTGAAATACGGACAACGGCTTTGAGAGTAGGGGGACTGAACAAAACGAACAAACCATGTTACAAAACTTATTTTCAACCACAACCATTTAAGTATGTTTGTCCCTTTACGCTACATTACGTATATACGTAATACATTTATAGGCTGACTTAGACCTTTATTACGTAAAACTCATTTAATCCTCACCACATCTATGGTGAAGACGCGAATCCCATTCTCGGAATCTGCAAATATTGTGGCTACCTAATCTCTAACAGCTAGCACACAATGAAATAATATTTTTGCAGTAGAAAAACATACATTTAAAATGTCTGAGGAAGGGACCGAACCTAACCGATCCTCCATGGGAGTCCAGCCCGTGTGCGTAAACCACCCCGCCACTCAGACATTGGCAATGCCTGTTGACATTTCCTGCAGCTTTCCTTAAAACGGAGTTACGTAAATGCCTTTACGATAAAATATAAAACCATATAGAATTGAATAATGTCGAATACATCAAATGCGATTCTTCGAAACAAAGAACATTCCCGCAGTACTACCGAGTCGTCTCCACCGCGTCCTCTCGCGAAATGTCAAGGCTGGTTTGAGGCCGTCACATGACGCCGGTCATATGGTGCCGTTGTTTGGGACACCGCATTCTTGCTGTTCATACGAATACGCATCCTTGTTCTACAATAAGTGTGATTGAGTGACATGGTTTGGAAATTGCTGCGATCTCTTTTCAACTTTGAAGGATGCATCACATCAATTTACGATGACGAGATGGTTGTCAGACCATGGGTGGGCTTTGTTTACTAGGTACCTAAAGTTACTTTTAGTATTTTGTTCGGTTTCACTTTTACTTAAAAATTACTTAAAATTATTGACATCAAATATTTTTATATGGTAAAAGCAAAAAGCTCTAAAGCAGCAATTCAAACTCAGTTTTTTTTCCTTGGGGGGGGGGGGGTGTAGATTTATACTGAGATAACTATGATACCTTTTAAGTACTTCCATAAGTACTTCCTTTCAAGATGATCTTGAATTATAAAATTGAAACATACAAGCACTTGTTTTTTGTAGCAACCAGTAATGTACTTTCAACGTAAAACACGCATTTGGAAGGCCAAAATCCATAACGTTATAAAATAAATATTCCAACAGAAATAAATAAAGTTCAGGATATAACTCATTAAAATGTTAGTTCTACGCATCTTTATGCATGCATAATTTTTTACTACCCACCGAATATTTTATTAAAGTTTTACGTTTCTTAAAACAAAGTTTTACCTTGACAACTAGCGCCATCTGTGTTGTTTTCCACACACTACTAGACATTCAATCTAAAATGCCAAAAGCCTTTATCGGTGAAAGGAAAAACGAGTATAAAGTTTCACGAAGCGACGTTAGATGTCAGTAAAATGAATATAGTATTATTTTAACTAGCATTAAACGAGCAAATGGTAAATAATTAAGGTCAAAATGTGAAGCAATGCATGAAATAAAATGAAGAGTAATAAATGGAATTGAAGAAATATAAGAGAAGAGTTTCGTAAAATATGCTCCAGACTACACAATACAAATATTCAAGTCTTCAATGTACCGATACGCGATATGGATACGCGTTGATGTCTTTTACTCTACAACTCGTGTTTCTAGAACGGGGAACTGACTCAATAATATTCGATATTTTTTGGAATTAGTATCACGTTGTGGACATCAATTTAACGAAAATGTTCTTTGACAGAAATCTTTAAATTTTTACTACTTATTTTAATCTAGAACTCTTGATTTGACTTCCCTACTACGAAAATCAATTAAGTATGATAGATAGTTAAGTTAGTTAAGTGTCTCAGATTGTTGATCAATACATTTAAATCGAATGTTCGATAGCTTACGTATCACTTTTAGTTATCAATTCATTAATTAGACATGCAATCTTCTATATTTCTTTTACCAGCAGGAACATTGATTTCTTTGAAAAAACATGTTTATATGTTCCAATCTCTTGTTAACACTGTACCAAACTGGTCTAACATCTTTCTAACGTGTTTCCTCGCAATTTGCATGGGCTCGAATTCCAGCTGATCGTATTTAGCTTCGTTTCTAGTTGGGGCCGACATATCCTTAGTACCGTACGCCCTGTCCTTGTGCCGGTTGCGTGGAGGCACGCAGGGCTGGCAAAAATATATTTTTATTTCACAATAAAAATGTTTTGTAAAATATTTAAAAAAATGTAGCAAAAATTTTTTTTTACTATTTATTGGGAAATTAAGAACTATGTTAAATTAAGACACACTTAAAGAAAAATGGACTGACACAGGCGGGACTCAAACCCGCACCTCTCGCAAGCTGCTTGCTCTCCCAATTGAGCTACCATGACACTTACTCTTCGGTGCGATATCTTTAAGCGCTCTTTAAGTGGGTTTTAATTTATCATTGTAAAGAAATTTGCATTGTTTATGCTAAAACAATTAAGTACCTTAATTAAGAACTAGTCGAATAACCACTAAACTCTACTAAAAAAGTGGCTAAACGTAAATTAGGTAACGTCTCTCTAGCCTATTTGAAAAAAAAAATGTGTAGGTAGGTACAAGTACACAAGTGGATAAGCAGCTTAAATTCTCAATTCTTTTACTTCAGGCATTAGTCCATCAATGCGGCATTCCAGAATGACCGAAGGTAGATCAGGCACAGTATCGACTGCCTAACGTGATATCTACAAATCCAATTGGCTCAACTGGGATTTAAAAGGTCCCAAAAGAATTAGGTCCCAAAAGGTGCCCAAAGGAGCAGAGTTATTAAAGTGCAAAGTTATTAAAGTAGCAGTAGGTAATTCTATTTATGTACTACTAGCGTACTATGTACGTATCTACTATGTACTATTACACAATTTTTATACACGCGACTTCGTCCTCATTAGGTTTTTTTTGGAATGCGTTGTTTTTTTGGAATACCAATTTTATCAAAATATAATTCAAATCTTTGGTAATTTAGGAGTGAAAGCGATCAGATTCCCCGGAAAGTAATTTTTACAATGTGAATGCGTTGTTTTCCCGCGGTAAAAAGTAACTCCTGTCCTTTCTTTAGTATCAGACTATCTTTCTTAAATTTCACTTAAATCTGTTCAGTAGTTAAGGCGTAAAAGCGGTTGGCCCACTTGAATATTCCCATGGGAATAGATCATTTTCCCGCAGTAAAAAGTAGCCTGTGTCCTTTCTCGGGTATCAAAATATCTCCATACCAAATTTCATGCAAATAAGTTCAGTAGTTTAGGCGTACTTGAGTAACAGACAAATAGAGTTACTTTTATCTTTTTTACCAGTCTTATCTTTCAGTAGCAGCCCTAGTCCAGGCGGAAGTGAGAAGGCAAGAAGAAAGTACTCATGGCAACCGGTCGGGTTTGTGGGGCAGCGCGCGCGCACCGAAGGAAACTCCTTGTAAATAACCATCATTATCAGGTGCTCAGCTTCTTTTTATACCACACTGTATCTCGTTAGATACAAATTATGATAACCGTCGAGGTGGTCTCGGTTCATGTGGAGAATTAGATTCCTTTTTCGATCACAGTGCCGCGATGCCGTGGTACAAATTGATTGCTCGGATTTTAGTAATAGAACGCTTGCTTTCCAACAAATGTGTACAATGAGGTGCAATCAGGGTTTACAAAACGATGTGACGAAGTTGATTAATGAACTAATAAGTTACTGCATTATCATAACTGGCAATCCTCTCGACAATCCTATTTCTTGTGGCTGTATTGAACTGGTTCATTATGAAGTTCTGACAGTTTGAGGTACCTACTCTGTCTTGCTCACAGACTTTGATTTTAAAACTTTCAAATTGGGCGTATTATATTTAATACCAACTTCTTTTGGTAAAATCGGAATTTTACTTTTTGACATTAATATATCCGTGATCTCATTCCCGCTCTTACGTGAATTGACGATTCATTTTACGAGGTTCCTTGATGATGTCACATTTATGTAACAAAACTTTGAAGACCACAAAACGGGTGAAAGTTCCAGTGGTTAAACCTTATCCAGTGTTCTTTGTTCTGAGTTAACTTACGTAAGCTGAAAGGGGATGTATCACTAACGCTCGATGAAAGCTGTTACAAGATTTCTATAACCAAACGTTATCTAAGATCTATTAAAATTGACGCAAAACTTTTGACCCGAGAAAAAGCGTGGGTGCGCCGAAAGTGAAATTGTTTAATCTACACTCATTAACATAAAGGAAAAATGCTTATTTTGAGGATTCAATTTCACTTTTTACCTGGAATTTGTCTTAATCGATTCGATTGATTCGCATGCAGTAGCAAAATAATGTCAAACAAAATAGTTTTCCAACCTTAAATATTGTGCAATTAAAAATTGATAATCAACGAAAGCATGAAACTTTTTTAAAATTATGTATTGATACAATCGAACTGCCCCGTCGAGCTGCCATGTTGAACGAAATACGAGTTGGCGTATCTACTATTGCAATTGAATAATGAGGATATGATGTATAAGTGACAGTCGCAGGAGGGATTTTACCACGTCGCAAACGACACTGCCAGCCTCGAAACCGGAGCTAGCAAAACTTTTCATATTTCTAAGAAAAAACGATAGCCTATAACCATATTGCTAATTCACTTATTTACCGATTAAACAATCAGTTTTATGATGCACTAAAACGTAAGCAACGATTTTTGAAAATCAACAAGTATCTGAAATATGCCAATTAGACATTTAGTTATTAATATAATGGAAAAGACCTTGAAATTCATTAAGTTTTTACCTAATATGCGATAAAAGTTTTAACAAAGCCGTAATAAAAGATGCAATGAGGAATTAGTTAGTTTGCAAAAAAAACATGAAATGTATCCAAGTTTGGTCTTTTTAGTCTGTAGAGAAACTTGTAACAGCCATATATAAACAAAAGAGCCCGTTGCATTAACAAGCCCCGCTTTCGTCAGCCCGGTCATAGCATAGCATAGTCGCCGATGCAGGTGTAACTTTGTCAAGTCGTAACACAAATATTTGCCGTAACTATGTCGTACGCGAATACGTTGACCTTACCAACGAATCGGCTGGTATGGCCCGTCCATTGTCAACGGTGTAATGTTGCTGGCAAATAACAATTTTGGGCTTGTAACAAATGGCTAAACGTCTGACTAAATTCTTATGGGATTCATTCAAAAAGGTCATAATTTTTCATGGTTCAAGTTCAAGTGATGGCTTCGCGTGAATCTTGAATTCCAATCACAGCGTTAACGAATCAACGAACGCACGGATCATAAAGTTCAGAGAAACCATGGTATAAGCACATTTTCTCATTATATTCAGAAGCGGATCCCATAACCTTGATATTTACAGAAAGTTTATAATGGTTCAATTGATTATGCTTGCAATTAGATAGCGGATAAAGTTTCACTTTCAATTAAATTAAGAGTTTAAAATAGCCTAATCAAAACAGGAAATGAGAGTGTTAAATTGAATTTACGATCTCTATTAAACATTTACGACCATCCATTGAGTATGCCATTAAGTGAACTTTTATTCATCGATGCGCAAAAACGTATTTACTTACGAATAAAAAATACCGCACCTCACGAAGATTAAACTATTTATCACAGATTGTCATAGAATTATAGTGACAATGTTATTATAATCGTAGTTTACATTATAGAACATCGAATGAAATAAATAAAAACCCTCTACTACCTAACTAAAAACATTTTAAAAAAATCAGATTCAATTTATTGCTTAGCTATTAGTTCAGTTCAGTTCAGTTATTTCAGTAATTCACTGATTTTCTCGACGACTGCAACACACACAATATGTGTCCATGGCGCGCGTGTATTAGAGACTCGAGCGAGAGAAAGTCCATTCACAAGACGCATACAAATATTTAAACGCCTAGAATACCCAAAAACGGGTTTATTCTTTTCTAGGTTCGGTTTTGTCGCGATATCGACATGTTTTGAAATGTCTGAATTTTATGTTTACATCCTATTTGGACAGTTATTTTATTATATTCACGTATTCATTGCGTGGGATTAGGTAGCCATCGTGTAAAGAAGTAGAGTAGGATTTTTAGAATGTAAAAAGCAAATATTTTATTAAAATAGAATGGTAATTTTAAATCGCTTCTATGTGAAAAATACGAATGTACCTCAGTCACTAACTTTGCGTTACCAATTTATACTTATGTCTTAGGTATCTACGACGAAATAATGTTTGTGGTCACTATAGTGAAGAAATACTGATTTGTAGAGTGTTATAAAAAAGGTTTATTGCAAAGACTGCATATTGTATTTTCACGAAGCTATTTATTTGAGCGTTCATTTCAAATAGTGGAATAACTGTCACGTTATCTATTTTAAGTGTACGGTTGTATTTATTGAATTACAATATGAAGAATGAGGATGGCCGGCGAAATTATTGGCACGCAAGCCACAGGTACATAAATGCAAGGTAAAATTCCTTCTTATTTAAATAAGACAACACATCTTTTAAATAATGTGTAGTGGCGTGAGTACTGGTGTTAAGGTGTCGCCATCTTTGTGGTTCCGGGTTCGATCCCCGGACGGAGACAATGTTGAAATCCATTTTTTAATGTTGTCACGGGTCTGGTCGGGTGTTGAAGTACCTTCGTTGTTAGTTAATTTGGGATCAGAGCCATGTTTGTGATATTGTCCCCATTTAAATACAAATTACGGATTCAAAATAATAAATTTTCACATACTTACAGTCATGATACCCTTTACATTCATTTAATACCCTGTTAATATTTCACGACTGCCTCGTTGGTCTAGTGGCAAAGTTTCTGTCTTACATCCGAGAGGTCCTAGGTTCGAATCCCAGGTCGAGCCAAAATTGTTTCTGAAATTTTCTGTCATGAATTTGAGAGAATTTCACTTTGAGAGTGATGGAACAGTGAGTGCACCTGTGTATTGCGATCACACTTGTGCACTATAATATCTCCTGCGTAGTTGGCTGATCTCTGTTGAAATTGGCCGCCATGGTCGAAATCGGCCAGGAGGACTATGAATATTTCACGGTTAACAAGATAGTTTAATTACTATACTAAGGTATTTTTGCTGGACACTGTTTATCTTATCTTGGCAAGAAAATTATCTGTTAAATATTTACCGTATTACATAATATAAGTAGAGTTCTAGTCGACTTAAAAATTTAGCTACGCTTGTCAAAATGTCGAGTGAGGGAAATCGAATGGTATCATGCCAATCACACATTAATCAAACCAGTCGTAAACTACTTGTTATCGTAAGAACACAATAATCCAGTGCCCTGTAAAAATCGACTATTACAATGGTCTCAGTAAACAAATTTACTAATGTGTTGGTAGTCAAAAGCTTACATTTAATTTTACGTACCTACTTATAAAAAATAAACATTCCAATTTGTCTTGATCTAATTTTGGTATACAATTTGAATTTCTTAAAGCATTTTTTGCTATCTTGACAAATAAATCTTATTTTTTTTAAACCAGTCAGTGTTTAAATTAAGACAACATCTTACTGCTTCAGAGCTGCTAGGATCAATCCTAGATTAAGCACTTGTGTTATGGGAATCAGTAACAACGAAGGTAACTAAACACCCAGACCCGTGACAACATTAAACTTTGTTTCTAACATTTTGTTTGGCGGTCCCTGATTTGATCCCCGGTCGGGATTGTGCCGAGGACCACAAAGATGGCGACACCTTGAAACTTGTACTTTTATAAAAAAAAAAATGATCGAAATTAAACTACCATTAAAAATAATTGAGATTTTTTACATTGCGCGCACACACCCATGACCGCCAATTTCTAAGTTAAGCAATTGCCTCCCACTGGTGTAGTGATCCTTTACGTCACGTTTTACTTGAGGTGCGTTTACACACATAACCTCGAGTGAAAGTACGGGACCGGTCCCCATACTAATGTTCGAAATGTGTTAAGATTCCGACACCACACTCGGTCCGGCTATACTTTTCTCCAATGAGACATGGCGACTCAGTAAATAAGCTGAATAAATTAATACATCGAACCTAACCAACCCCTCTTTAGCCATAGAATAGAAACGCTGCAAATTGTAGATGCATCATTTTCCATGATTTTTATTACGCAATGCAAACTATATCCAACTCCAAGTCCTCACATGTTTTAGTAAATAAACTTCACTTCTATCATAATATAATTGTTTGAGATTCCATTTTTTAATGATTACACCAAAGATCCAACCGACTATAGAAGATACAGAAATCATAGTTTACATTGTAAAAGGCTTCAAAGAGTGCCTGTGGCTTTTTATGAATGGGAGGAGTAGAGTACATATACATTTTAATTTTATCAATTAATCATTAGATTTCTATAACTGGTTACATTACTAATTTTTAACGAACTAACAGCAAAATTACCATGCTAGATCAAACAAAAGCTAAGAAAGCTTTACATGAACTTTTTTTAAATTTGATAACAATTTAGGATCATAACTTGAAACTAAATACTTCGAAGGTTTTACGAGAACTTTACCAAAGAAGTAGTCCGCTCGTCTGCGGCATCGGTGATCTGTGGCCGCGTGGCTGCCATCACTACTTTCCTTCCCTACGTGTGTGACGTAACTCTATAAAAGAGTCCGCGGTGAAGACGCCGCCGCTATAACGTTTCCGTTCGCCCACCTCGGCCATAGCGTCCCGTACACCGGCTCTGAAGGACGCGGGCGGACACTCTTCCGCCGGACCTAGTGACAGTTCAACAAAAGGTGAAGTGACAGTGCACGTGCTTTGTGACAGTGTTGTGATTGAACTGTTGCCGGAGCGAGGGAATTAAAGGTGGTTATTGTTTCAGATCGAGATGAGGTCGTTATTCTTGTTAGCGGCGTTGTGCTGCTTAGTTTTGTCGGCGTACGCGAGTCCCATCGTCCGCCAAGAGGAGGAGAGTAAGGAGGTGGGAAGGCAAGCGGCGGCGGCTGCTGCGCCCGCGGCGCCTGCTGAAGATGATGATGACGACGACGACGATGATGAAGATGACGATGTGGATCTCGAAGACGCGCTAGGAGGTCAGTGCCTTATGTTGATATGTAAAAGTTAGATTTGAATGAATTTACAATTGAATTGACTTCAAACAATTTAAAAACAATTAATTAATTAATTAATTTTAATTTCCCTTTGTTAATAAGTAACAGAATGAAATTGACTGATCGAATTTATTAAATTGAAAGATTTTATTTTGTCTGACACAAAAAAGTAAATAAATGATTGAAGCATGCTAAAAAGATATTAATTTGTCAATTCCCATTGTTTTAAATGATATTGGTGCATTCATACAGCTAAGTGCTTGTAAGTAGCAACTAATTTTAGTAATACAAAAGGTTACGGCAAGTTTACAAATATGTAAATAACTGTATACCTAGATGTTGGAGTGACCATTACATGTTTGTACCGTTCAAATGAGAAGAGGTGTAACGGTAAACCTTGTTTGTTTCTGCGAAATACCTACTAGAAGTAACTACATAATTTAAAAATATAAGCAATAAATTCAAAGCTTTCACCTGATTGCAGTATAAGCTCAATAACGACAGCAATGTTAATGGTGTTGACTCTATTACTTGGAGAATTGCGTCTCGCGTGATTTATAACCCAATTACAAAGTGCATTCGTCTGAAGACATAAATTTACAACACCATGCCATAACTAAGTGCTCTCTTATTAGATTTATGGTGAGTTTTATCGAGCCAACATTCTTACATTCATGCACTATTATGATGAATAAAAAAGTAGCATCGTTGCATTTCTCCGCGATAAAAGTTAATTGTTATAATAACGGGAAATTAAATTTGCAATTTTAATGCAAGACTTTCGTAGTCGGAAATCTGGACTGCAACATTGGGGCAAATAAAAATCTATTAGCTTCAAAAGTGTTACGGTTGCTCGATAAAAATTCCGTAGAAGCAGGACGCGGCGGGGCAGGCGGAATGTGCGGCGGCCAGCGTGACAGCCGCTCTCAATAGCTAATTAATTCAAACAGAAAGACTCAATCAGAGAAATTGACGCTCCCCTGCTTTCTAGACGATAGCCGCCGGGACGTCACGCACCGAGACGCGCGGCTGTACGCTGATTAACTGTTTGTTTAACAGTTCATTTGCTTCAGGTGTTGCTAATGGTGCTAATAAAATGCGCTCGCAATGAGGACGCGGCGCTGAGAACATAACAGTCACTAACAATGCGCGCTTAACACCTTATATGGTTTGTAAACTGTTAACTGAATAACATGGTTTTCTGTTGTCGCAGATGACGACGACGACGACGATGATGACGATGACGACGACGACGAAGAGGAAGCGGACGATGATGAGGAGGACTACTTGGAAAGGTTCTTCGATGACATCTTGGGAGGTAAGAATGCGAGAAATACGTATAAAAAATGCTCAAGCCAGTCGAGTTGGAGCTTAAAATTGACGTTTCTTTACCAGGAGAAGATGACGACGATGAGGATGACGAGCCCGCTGCTGTCCAACCGGTCGTCGCAGCCGCCGATACCGTGGCCGCTGCGCCGGCGGCGGTCGAAGAAGTAGCCGCCGCGGGAGAAGATGCTGCTGAGGCTGCCGAGCCCGAAGCCGCTGGAGAAGGCGAGGAGGCCGAAGCCGTACAGAAAGAGCCCGCGAGCGCTGAGCAGGAGGCGGCCGCGGTCGCCGAAGTCGCCGCCGCCGACACCGACGCCGAAGACGATGACGACGACGACGACGAAGACATCACCGACGCGCTTGAGGAGGACGACGACGACGAGGAGGAGGAGGACGACGACGATGATGACGACGACGACGTCACCGACGTCCTCGGCAGGAACAACTCCCACAAGCAAGCACGTGAGTCCAAAAAGCTGAAGGCGATCGTCGCGGCGCATGCGAAAAAGACGGGGAAAAAAGCAAACTACATCGGCAAAGTAAAGAAAACCAAAGCGACATCCGCCGCGGCGTCGGCCCCAGAACACAAAAAGTTCAGATAGTGAGCAGGCGAGCCGGCCGCCGCCACCGAATCCACCTGAGTGACCCTCGCGGTCCCCTCCTTTAGCTTAGTTATTTATTGACTATTTATTTATTCCATTTAATTTATTTTATTTATTAAGTGCGTGTGCTTGATGTGTGAAAGTGTAAGTATGGAACCGAGAGAGTTAAAAAGTTAAATTAATGTCTAGATCATGTCACACTGGTCTCGTGGCAATATATTTGAAATAAATCTGTTGTTCTAAATTACTGTGTGAAATTCTTTATCTAACCTGCAAGATGACTTGTGCGTGTAGATTTACGTTTATTATACTCAATACACAAATGCATCGGTCAGAATTCTAGTTGCCTCAAATAGCAATGCACTTTATTAGTTATCGAGTGACATTATCTAGTGATATTAATTTAATTTTGATTGTAAAATAAAATGTATACTAGTCAGCTTATATAAATACTCTCCCTACCCGTACCCATAAGTATTACATATATTTTTGATGCATTTTATATCATGCGTATATCTATACTAAATTCCCTACTTCCATATTAAGAATATAACAGTATTGTATATGTAAAAATTAAAGTAGATATAACTAGCCTTTTGACCGATATATTTATCTATTTAATCTAACGCACAATCAGTCTTTCCTATCCTATCATCCTGTCCGACGAGGTATCAGAGTGACGACGGAGATTGTATTAGTGATACGGGGCGAGGCGGGTGGGTTCGATAGCCATCTAGATACCCGGAGATGTGAGCAGGCGGCATCAGGAACTGGTCGGTGATGTGTGTCAAGGGGTCGCCGTCGCGCTCGCGTACTTTCCCGGCCTCAGCCCGAGCGATGAACTCGCCCGATTTCTTCTGCCCATACAACCTTGACACTTTCTTTGACCTTGCTCCGGCCGCGCCCAGCGCCGGGCCTTGACGAATATCAACGTTTCGACCCATCGATAGAAAGTAAATCACACCGAATGTTTACTCTCACTAAATGACGAATTTACCGCGAAATTTGCGTGTCCGGCTCAGTGAAAACGAGATAATGAGATGCGAAAAGAGAAATTTAAAATGTTTGCCGACGAGAAATGTTGGGAGAGTCGTGAGGAGTCATATTCGACCTAAATGGAACTCGTTTGTTTCCGGTAGCCACGCATGCGCCGGCGCACCTGCCACTCAGGCTCCGCTTCCTTTCACAGACCGAAAAGAAAACTGGCGGTACACAAATCGAGATATGTAAACATCTCTTACACGGATGATAATGGATCTACGATGATTTAAGAGTCATATTGCGTAATGCAACAGTTGCAAGGTTATTTAATTTTATGACAGATATTAACAAATTTGAACGTGTTAGGTATTGCTTTTCAAAACAAATTACTTTGAATACAGAATGCGTAACGTCATTAGATTTCTACGAATGTACACAACTCGGCACGCAGTTTCTTTTACGTGTGGAAAATAGAAAATTCACCGTTGACTGGACGTATTAATTGTAGCCGTGTATTAGAATTCAAGTGGAGCTGCGAGACTGAAACAGTTAGTTTGCGTGCCGGAGCAACGTGATTTGAATTAGGTACACATTCATCTGAATAATTAGCACAATACGTTATGAACACTCGCATGATATCAGAATCGACATAATTGATGAATTGGGTGACAATTCTTAATGTTCTTTGAAAGAGAAACCTGTCCTTAATGAGGTTTTCCATACTCAAAAGCTGTTGTCGGATCCACTTTGGGATCTGGCATCGAGCTCAGAAAATCAAGTTTTAATGAAGATAAACGTGTTACAGGTTTGACTAAAATGTAGTGTAGAGCCACTTTCAAGTTGGTCTACTAGTCCACATATAACGTAAAAGTAGGGCACACATATTTATGAAGAGTTTTTGCATCAAATCGCACTTCCTTCGAACAAAGCAGAGTCGATTTTAGGCACCAAAGCATAATTGTAATTTCAAAATGTTTATGCATGAGTGAAAGTCTTCGCGTCACACACACAATGAATAAAACAAAATTTCTCAAAGTGGGTGAACTTTAAAAAAACTTCAGTGATTTAATTAGTGTTAAATATACACTTGTGTATGATAAACACATTCGTATTAAGAAGCTATTCTGTGGGTACTCATACCGTCACACTTATCAGAGCATGACGTAAAATAAGCTGGATGATAATCAAATGGTTAGAGTATTCATTAACGTAACGGTACACTTAATTTTTTTGTCAGTCCCAAGGTATTATTGTAGGTACTTTAGAACGTTTGTTCATTTCAACAATTTCGGTAAGAAATTATGTAGATTAAGAAACTAATTATTAAAAATTAGAAATTCATCCGCAGAAATAAAATAAAAATGCTTTTAGTACACAATTTATCGGACGTGTACCTACACCTTACCTACTCTTAATTCGTAGGGCAGATGATTTGAAGTTTGAAGTTTTCGAGATCAAAATACTATTGAAAAGAGTTATTAACTATCAGAGTTTGTTTAAAGGCAATAAGGCTTAGCTGTCCAGGTCATGAGATTCTCACATCTGTTCATTTTAATTCTTATATCTCAGCAGTAACTTTATAAAATAGATGTTCCAAAGAACAGATAACTAGGCATGTTACTGATGAAATCTTCAACGACCAAAACAGGCGCGTTATCAGAAGCGTCGACGAAAAAGCCGCCGGTGCCCGCGATCTACATCGTGAAGTACAACAGATTCGTGGACAATATTTTGGAGAAGATGAACGAAATCCTGAGGAAGTCGTACGACCCTGTCAGTGTCAAATTGCAGCCGATTGATGCCAGTAAGAAGAGCTCCAAGCCGAAGAAGAACAGCACTAAGTCAAATAAGAAGTAAGTTTTTTGACAAAAGCCCGTCTCCAAATTCGAAGTGAGCTTTATCTATGGCCACTAGGATATAATTTTTGATTATTTTTTTCGTTTGGTTAAGGAAAACAATAAAGTGGTCGTTACTTGATATTTAGTTCAGTTCAGAGTGTTCATCTATTTTCCTACTCTAAAAAATCTGCGAAAATAATAAGCTTACGTAAATTTGTAGGACTAATTTAGAGGAGCAGAAATCGAACTAACTACTAAGTATCAATATTAATAATAGACACTAATTCTTAAGTAGGCAGTCTTTGTTAGTGAGATATAGTAGTAATTACTATTTCAAACTACTTATTTTCCGCCAGGAAATCCAACAAAAAGAAGAACACTCCGCGCACTGGCGACAAACCCAAGGACCAACCAGAAGCCGAGAAAATCGATGAAAAGCCACAGATTGTAGAAAACAACGTAGTATTAGACACACTGGTTGAAAACGCTTCCGAAGCGAGGGCTAAGAAGGAAAAAGCTGAGAGCACCAAAGCTAAGCCAACGACGATTAAACCGAAGCCTCCTAAAGCTTCAAAGCCTAAACCCAAACCTCCAGTGAAGACTAAGAAGCCAGTAAATAGCAACAAAGTAAAAACGAGTGAGAATAAGAACAAACCCCGTGCTAAAGGCACTCTGTATGGCCTTTCATCACTAAGAAGAGTTGGCGACGTCGCAGTAAATATTATGTCCAACCGCACAATGGTTAAAAGCAAGTTTGCTGTGGGACCGCTCATTCTTCGAGTTGAAAAAGAGGTAAGTGCAACATCTCCTTAAAATATTTTTATAATTTTTATTTTAATAAATTCTTGGAAGGGCATTGTCAGTTGAATTTCAGTTGTTGCCATGAAATAATTTAATGCATCTTTGGATTCGAAGATTTTGTTTGATATGGACTGATAAATCTTTGAGAGTCATAAACTATTATGATGATGATTTCTTTGGCAGAAAAAAACATATACCTTAACATAACATCATATGTTAAGGTGTTTACATAAAATGTTTCAAGGACTCATAGTTTTTACAATACTATCCATAGAGTTAGTTAATAATGCATTAATGCATGTGCCATTACACTGATTTCACGCTAAGTATAGCATGAAAAGCCAGTACAACAGGCAATTAGCTGAAATAATAATAAACATTGTGTTTCTTGCGATCACAATCATATTATGAGCGATGTTTCCTTTCTAAAATTACACGGTAATCGTGGATACAGTCAGCCTCGGTTTAGAGGCCTAGGTAGATTGGACAGAAGTTAATTAATGTTAATGAGCAATTATCAATTTGAGATATATGTTCCTATATCGCATTCCTATACTAACCACTTGCTTGTTTTTTTTAAATCTAAAATGCGTATAGAGGACCCCGCAGACGTCGTTCTGCTCGTTGTTTTAAGAACCTTGTCCTGACAAACAAGGAACACATAAAAAAGAATCAATCAATTTAGAGCAGTTGGTCTGAGGTTATGCGCGTAAGACATTTCGGCGATACATTTTTATATCCATAGCGTTTAAAGAAGTAATTATGTAATTAACGTTAATTTATACATTTATTTTACCAGGTTGGCCGCGGAGCAAAGAAAGAGATCAAATCAGCGACTGCCACTACGGCGGAAATGACAGGCAAAATCAGTCTTATGGTGAACAATGAGGGAGTGGCCACCTTACACGCCATCAAGGTTCTACAGCCTAAACAGGTAACGAAAGAAAAAGAAAAGGACGTAGGTTACCTTATTAATACAATCTACTTAACATGATCAGCATTTGGAAATATAAATATTTTTTAATGTATAAAATGACAAAAGTTATGCGTATCGCTCCACGTATTCAGCATCATTTGTAAGATTTAATAAGAAGGGTATAAAGGTAGGCGTTCACAGGCCCACATCGGACGCACTCTCACTCGATAGCACGTAACTTTTGCCTTGTATAAAAACTGCGGATTAGTGGACTCTGCTGTATCAGTCTGCTGTATAAGGTAAACTAAAATTCATTACGTGCGATGCGTCCAATGCACACCTGTAGATTTAAAACCTTCAGTCAGCTTTCGGGAGTGGGTTCCACCTGTGGCAGATTTTGCTTAAAGTGTGCTTTAATGTCACATTATTAAGAAGAAGTAGAAAAATAGGGAAAATCAACCTTTTAATATTGACTTGCTCTAGCTTGCGCACTTAGTAACGCTCATCTGTTTTAAGCAGCAGACGTTGTTTACACGTATCTTTGCTACAGGGGTGAAACACATAAAATAAATATTCAATTTACTTGTGATGACATTGTAGAGCACTATCTTTTTCACACGCATCACAAATTGTATTTTTTTATTTAAAAGAAACAATCGCACACGGGACTTAAACCCGCAAATTTAACCAATTGGTTAAAGCGATCGCCCGGCTTGTGAGAAGTGCGGATTCAAGTCTTGCTTGCGACAGTTTTTTTCTTTAGTGTGTTTTAATTTCACAATGTTAAGAAAATGGCATTGTTAATGCTAAATAAGTATAATAACTTAAGACATACCTGCATCAAATCTTCTTATCTATGTTTTCCATCCTTCATAGGTTCGCGTGGACAGCAACCATGAAAGAACACGCGAGCTTGTATGGAAGAGGAGCGCTAGAATCGCCCATGTGGTCTCCGAGAAACTCTTCGACGCCTCACGACCCATGTTCCAAACTGTTGTCCAACAGTAAACTATATCTCGTAATTTTAAGACAATTTCACAACGTACATGACAGTAGGAACAAATGTATACTTTAGCGGTATGAGATGTGACTGATTCGTTGTTTAGAAGGTGAATTGGTAAATTTTAAGTTATAAATGACAAGCATCCAGATCAAGGTTCTTGATAGTTTTTTTAGTGTTGAAAAACAAAAGATATGGCTCTCTGCCATACCTAAATTCAAAGCTTTGGTAGTTAACTTTAACGTAAATTGTCTGGGTTATACGTGAAAATTAAACAAAAATGAAAACGCCCCTTCAGTGGCGAAAACAATAATTTGGAAACAGATTGATTAGATATTTTAAATAACTATTTAAGGAATAAAAAATATGACTGATTGGAATTAGGTCACTAATATATTGTATCTGTAGTGGGTTGGAATATTGCATTTAATTTGTTTAAGAGTACGTAGATTTCATACTCTAGGTTTTATGATACTCATTACTTTAGTCAGAAAGTGCATTTATTTTTTCATAACTAGTGGTGCTAACACGTAAGGTCACAATAATTTATTTTTTATTTATTTACATATAGGTGCTATAATTTCAAACGATTTTTTTTTACGAAATAAAGGGATAAATAAATGTATGTTTAGTTTTTTTAACCTCAGGTAGGAAAATCAATAAAACAAATGTGTATGCTGCAGTCGAATGTATTTCTTTTAGATTAAAAATATTTGTTTGGAGAGAGATTATTTGGTTTGAAGTTTGCACAAGAAATATGTATATTCAAAATAAAGATCTGTGCCCTAAGCACGAACCATTTGCGTAAAAGTTTTCGTATAGTAAACGTAATCATTTTGTATGGGAATCAGAAAGCGCCTCTATCGGACGTAAAACTAACTAAATTTGGGAGCACGAATGACTTAAGTTATCGTATAGTAAGCGTACGTAAACGAAACGTCAGACTTTTATACTAAAATGCGAGCACGAACCACCTTTTGACGTATAGTTTCGTGAATAACGATAGCTGGCTTACGAATGTTTTGTCACTTGAAATTTTCGGTGAGAAAACTTTCTTCGGAGCTCATTCGAAGCAAAACACTTGTAATTCAAGCTTTATTTGATTTTGTGGTGAGGTTTAACTTGTTTAAATATGTCCCGGCGTACTTTGCACTATTATTTAGCAGCGTAATTGATTGGCGAAAGGAGAAATGGAGAAAGGGAAACGAGGTTAGAATTAGAATTTTTACGATGTTTTTTATTAGATTTCTATGCTTCTATTAATCGAAAATAAGCTAAAAGGATATATACTTATTTTTTAATTATTACAGGGAAATTTCAAGGAGAGCTCTCCTTAGAAAACAAATCCTTGTATCTGACCCTAGGCGACACTGAATGTAAAAAATAGGTTTCGCCTCAGTAAGGCAGCTTTTTTGCATACATGTCGCCAATTAAAAGAAACAACAGTGTGTGGAGTAGAATTTTCAATTTTATTTATGTTACATTAATGTTTATATGTAGGTGCACTTAGGTAGGGTAAATTTAATTTAATTTCTCATTTTTTTCTAGGTGCTGTGAGCTTTATCGTTTTATGCCACAGGCTCCTACCAAACCCACTGAACCCTGCAATACTTAATAGTTTCAATAAATTTCCAGCAACTCAAGAGCAGCGATATACTGTAAACAACAAGTAAATAACAATTCATTCAACCCAATAGTTTATAGACTAGCGTTTAATGGAGAACTCCATATTAGTGACAGAAACTATTGCGTAGGAAAAGAGTTTACTACGGCGACGTGTTTGTTATGATTGACGACTTGATTGCAAAGATATAAAATAATAAATTGTGTTGTACTCGTAATAATGTGATAAAAATAAAAGAAACATGTTAAGATACAACTTGCGATTTTATTTACGACCTCCCTGTTATTATATAACATGTAATACACATAACATGTAACTTTATTCAGAAATGCTTATTAAAACCATGATAGATCTAAGCATACATAATACATATTACAGACATAGGCACCAACGCGCGAAGCGAGTATGCTTTAAAATTTTGTCATCCTTTTCAAAATAAGCTTGTAACGTGAGCTTTTGGTCTCTCTGTCTTCTTTCATTTTCTTTTATTGTGGAGGTGTAATGTGTCCTATGGTCACTGCAAAAAGCTTAATTTGGATAGATCTCCATGTCTGGGAAACAGAAAATCTTCCATAATACGACACACTCTTACAAGAACAAAATCACTGTGATTATTAGGTATAAACTCTTGGTAATAGAACAAGGCCATAGAATTTCAATATACTTAGGTAGGTACATGCCTTTCCATGAACTCCACAATTATCATAAATTGTAAATTGCTCATTTATCGTAATCTTTTGAAACACTATTTGAAAAATTTTCAAAGTTTCCGTTTGTCTGACAGTGACAATCTTGAAGGACGTTCGGAAATCATAACACTTACGAAGGAGATATATTTTAAGGTTTATAGTTTTAATGTTTACTTTTACTTCAAATCTAATTAAATTTTAACCACATTTTTAGTGTAATTTGTTTTCTCTATTATTTCACTTATTTTCTCCATGAATTGCTTTTATTTTTTATTCAAAACTGAGCTTCGATGCGTTTTCGAACGTATCATTCGTTCATAGCTCAATCTAAGGGGCAGCTCTTTTACGTTAGGATGACGTCACTTTCGTATGGCTATCGAGTTTACCTTACGACGACGAAAGTGCTTCGTGCTGCCTACTTAAGTTATCGTGTCGTTGGCTCGATTCTATTACGTTGCGAATACGTGAATTGTTCGTGCTTAGGGTACTGACTAGACAACGTCTATAATATATGAAAACACTGGTTATGAAGACACTGGTCAACTTATAGAGATGATATGATAATATAAAATAAAGCAAAAAAAATAATAATAGCGATATCAATAAACATGTTTTCATCCCACCATCTCGGAAAGAGTCATTTTGCTCTTCAATATCTGAGTGGAAAAGCCGTTTTTATTCACTAGAGGTTAAAGTAAATTTGAATTTAGAACATCGTGTGCACCAAGTTTGTGAATTAAAAAAATCATTAAACCTATTTATTGCTACTTCTATGGTGCCAAATATATCATACAACATTTTTTTAATTTGTTAAAAACTCAAACTCGGAACCTTCTTGCTTTGTTGGCGGTTCTTTACGCGGCATTTTTTCACGTCATTGTTAAACCTTATATTAAAAACAAGAAACTAGAAAACAAGTGAAAAAACTAAAATGAGTGATTCTAGCGACGAGGAAGTTTGTTTGACGCCAACAGAATTGACTGAAACTGTTAATAATGCGCAAATGATCTTTCTCCCTCAACAATCACGCAAGAAGTATTTAAAACAGTACGTTATGTTCAACACGTGGCGACTAGCAAAAGGAGCCAAAACTTTCTCAGAAAACGTTTTGGCATATTTTATAGAATTATCCGAGAACAAGAAAGCAAGCACTCGAAAAACAGTACACAAGTGACTAACACCAATATTACAGTACCCAACAAAAATATTACACTCAATTTAAATAACTGTAGCAACGTTACTTTCAATTTTTATTAATTATACCTAAGTATTATTTTGTTATATGTAATTTAAAGATTATTCTGCAATACTTACCTGTCATAATGTAGTAGTTAATACCTAAACTGAAATAAAAGTAGCTATCTTGTGATTGTCAACTGTTTTATTTGCATTTAGTCATTTCCTCGCTGAGGTGGAATGAAAAGTTACGTGTTGCACTCGAGTGCAAAGATTTTTTCACCTCGTGCTCTTTTGATTCCCTTGCTAACGCTCAGGATTCTAATTTTGAATCACTCGCTGCGCTCGTGATTCAATTTTAGAATCCTTCGCTTGCTCGGTCATCAAAATTGAACACGCGGTTAAAAAGCAACTTTGCACTCTTGTATAACAAATAACTATTTCTTTCTCTTCTTTCATATCCTTCTCAGAAAAAAGTTATTTATAATGTAGTTCGAAAATTAATAAGTTTTACTACATCAATCGAATTGAACACGAAATAAATGGACCATGGCTAGGGGTGCTAATGTGAATAAAGACAGATGATAGAAGTATTTTTGCCAGAACTGATTTTTCATCGCAATAAGCCTTGCAAGCAATCTTAAGTAAAGTTAAATTTCACGACATGACTCCTAAATATAACTTATAATTCCTTGTGACTCTACATGGTTTTGCAAGAGAGAGCCACACATTGGTATTTAATAAACTCGAATAGACATCACAAAACGATAAGCTTAATTAATTAAGTAAATAATAGTTAACAAAACCGAATTCTTAGTACACATAACTTAGACTTCACTGGCCATACAATTACATATCCAAAGATACGGTATGATATTTCACAAGTTACATATACAGGGTGTAAAGAAAACCTTAACGAAGCCGAATACCACATATTCTACCAATTGTTACGATCATTTTTTTCCTTCACACCATACCTGGGAAGTTAATGGTTACTGAGATATTGATGGTTAAAGTTCGAAAAAAAATTGATGATTTTTACAGAAATGACTTCTGACCGTTATAACTTAACTTTTTTACAAAGAAATATGATACAAATTTTCACTAGTTCTATCATAAAAAGCCTCTAAATGGCACACTCCGCAATGAACGGCGCACACTTGAACCGAACCGCGTCGCGGCGGGCGTAAAGCAACACGCCCCGCGGTGACTTTTCCGCGTGCGCGCTGTACATTGCGGGTTAGAATTTAATTATTTTTTTTTGATGTCAAAAAATAAAAGTTGTTTCCCAGTCATAATTTCTTTTTCATACGATTTAGTTTGATGTACTGAACGCGTGGTTGACGGCTTCGTTAAGGTTTTTTTTACACCCTGTATAATCAATTTGTTAGATCTTTATCTTTTAAATGGAATGGTTAGATAATCTGATGATTCTGATCTGGGGACTAAATCCGCTAAACAATCGTTGCGAAATTGTAATTGAATTAACCCCCGGCGATAAAAAAGGGTGTTATAAGTTTGAGCCCTTTGTCTGTGTTTGTGTTGTTTTGTGTCTGTAACATCGTAGCTTCCCAACGGATGGACCGATTTCAAAGAGCTTTTTTTATTTGAAAGACAATTTAATCACGGTGATTCTTAGCTATACTTGGTCATCGGGGGATTTTAAAATGGAAAGTAAGTCATAATTGACAGTTCTAGAATGTTCGAAATGTCAAATCGGGTAATTCAATAACAATTGTGTTACGATTGATTGGCGGAATTAGGCCCCTGATGAAATCATTTAAAATTTTATGTCGAATTCAATATGACATTTGTTTTGACTTCATACATATTGGTAACATGAAAAGGCAATAAATTATTCCAAAAGTTTGAATTCAAAATCTTTGTAACTTGTAGCCTTGCATAGATTGCATTAAACACGCATCTTAGATAACTAATATTTCAAAAACTGCGATTCGCACTGTAATCTTACATCTAACTAAACTACAATGTATAATTGTCATTTACACACGTTTTGTATAAGATTCGATATAAAAGAATATTCACAATTTTACAATAGATTGGGTACCTACTTACTACATTGCATTGCCTTAAGAATATTTGTGGCCTGGTCAGTAGCAGAATAATATGTTTGTTCGTGGAATTGGGATTATACTGGATGATTATTTTATGTAAGTATTACTAGCGCTACGCTACGTATAAAATGAAATATTTTTGACAAAATGTTACAAAAATGTGATAAATGAAGAACGATAATAATACTACATTGTGCGAGACCAACTGACTATATGATTTCAATACACTAATTCTATACAATGTAGTGAAATAGAACTAATTTGGAATAAAAAATACTGAAAACTACGTAAAATATGGTTGTGTATAACGTGAGTTCATTTTTACAAGATTTTATTTAGTTTCACCTGTCTATGTTTAAATTATAATTAAGTCATTTCCCTAAATTTTAACCCAGGGTCCGATTGAGCCGAAATTTTGTATATAGGTACGTTTAGATTTGAAGACAATGCACAATTTGCAATAGTCTTTTTCACACATGTGATAAAGTTTTAAGCCTACGCCATATTTGGCTAGTGGTCCAAATTAAAAAGTCTACTCACACAGAGGAACACCACTGCTCCACCCAGGCCACAGTTTTTCTACCTAAATCGTTGAATCTATTCGACCCAACCTCTCGCTCCCGTCACGTATGTTCCTTCAAACTATTAGCATCAAGGCTCCCCTTAAGAAGCGGTGTAGTGTTCTTAGGGTCGGTTATGACAATTTCTGTGACGTCATCGTCGTGTTGACGGATCGAGTCGTAGTTTGGTGGTGGCGTGCTGTTTCTCTTGTCTTTTGTTATTAGCGGTAGCGGTATCTGGCCGGTTAGGTCTGAAAACAAAAGAGAATCGTTGGTTTATTCGATCTGAGTAGGTATCAAAGCAGGTTTAAAAGCAATGATAGGCTCTTGATTCATCACTTATTCTGCTTAGTAAGTCGCCATGATGAAAAGACGTGCTGGTAACCTAGATAAACTGAACAGCATAAAAAGGAAACGCTGCCCGATAAGATAATTGACTACATTAATACCACAGGCAACCTTTGACCATTGTGTACCGACGTACATACTCACTCGGTATACTGTTGATAATTTGTTCCCGGTTTGGGTTTCCAGTCATTTTCATTCTCACAATATATGCATTTTGCGTGTATTATTATTCTTTTCCGTGGAATCTTTTTTCGTTCACTTTTTACTGAAAAATAAGGAATTTCTAATTACGTGTTCGTAAACGTCAAAGTTTGTATCACCTATAAATGTGATATTCCGCTGTAAAATAGGGAAAAAAGGGTTATAACTAACATTTTAATGGTTTTTCTCTCCTTCTCAGCATAATTATTTCTTATTATGAACACAATTTATTAGTATTTTTCCGAATTTTGTACTTTTTGACACTATGTTTGACATTTTGAGTGACGGGAGTCTTATTATTTTTTTTCTGAAAATTGACAACTTTTAGCAAAGTTTCAATACAATTTCCATTACAAACTCTGCAAAGCACGAGTTTTATCGCGTTCTATCCACGCTCTAAATTTGAACGGCCGGCCCTATATAAGCCCATACCATCCATATCTGACTCATTCGAATCCTGGCTTCGATTACACAACAGTAAACTCTTTACTATACGATACTTCAAGAAGTACTACAGGAAGACCAGGACTTCTCTACCTCCGGAAGGCCCTCACCCTCTGCAACACTGAGGACTGACCCCTCCTTGACTGAGGAGAAACTGCGAGGGACTGAACCCTCCTATCCTGAGGAGGGCCTGCGAGGGACTGACTCCTCCTAGCCTGAGGAGGAACTGCGAGGGACTGAACCCTCCTATTCTGAGGAGGGCCTGCGAGGGACTGACCCCTCCTATCCTGTGGAGGGTCTGTGAGGGGCTATCCTCTCCTAGCCCGAGAGACTGCAAGGACTTGCCCCTCCTTACTCTGAGGAGGGATTATTCTTCTTTACCCCGAGGAGGGATTACCCACTTTGCTACTCGCTCCTATTAAGGAGGATTTTCACTTTACTCCCACGGAGGGAGCATTGCCTCCTCCTAAATTAATTTACATCGGATACATCAACTGCTTGCCTTTGCTGACAGAGCCATCGCGGCTACCTCTGCTGATCACCGGTGTCTTCACGGTCTCCGGCACAGCTGCACTCCAGCTTCTACACCGCTGCGCATCGACGGACTACTTCAAGAACGCTTCGCTTCACTTCGGCGCCTCCGGACCCGCTTAATCTTGAGAAGACACCTACCCACGCCCACTCCACTCACTACACTCACTCATTTCCACTCATTCATTCCTCTCACTTGTCTAGGTTTCTTTTTATTTTTATCTGTTTTCCTTTAAATATAATTTGTTTGTTATTTTTCAATTCTTTTCGTTTTCCTTTTCCCTTCCTTGTCGCTCCACGACAAGCTAAGTCATTTTTTTTTTTAAATTGTCGCTTCACGACAAATTGGCGCCCAACGTTTAAGTCTTCAGTCTCTCTTTCTTTTCTCTCTTTCTCTTATTTAGTATATTGCTTTTCATTCCTCATTCATTTCACTCTCTATCTTCTTCTAAATTCTAAAACAACACTTCTTCTAGTGTTCTTCACCTAATCATCCTTATTTGGCTTTTTCTTTTAACAAATCTTAACCCCTTCATTGTCATCCTAAATCTTAACCCCTACTCTGTCATCTCGAATCTTAACCCCTTCAAATTAGAAAACACAACTTCACTCTACAATCTAGAAGAAAATGAGGTACTTCATTTATTTTATTTTTTTTGAGCTTTATTGAATCTTGACTTTCTTTCTAATTAACATTTTTACAATGTCTCAATTAATTAAATTTGACTATCTTAACAAAGCCGAACTTATATTACGTCGGTACATTTTTTAAATCCCTCTCTTTATTTATTTGTCTAGGTTTCTTTTTATTTTTATCTGTTTTCCTTTAAATATAATTTGTTTGTTATTTTTCAATTCTTTTCGTTTTCCTTTTCCCTTCCTTGTCGCTCCACGACAAGCTAAGTCATTTTTTTTTAAAAATTGTCGCTTCACGACAATTGGCGAATGAAGATGAAAAAATACAATTCTTTTTTTCAAGCGGTATAAATTTTTGGATGTAACTGCTGGGAATTATTGGCTATATCCCTTCTAAAGTAGCGTCAAGCCGGCGCTGCTAAACACTGAAGACACACCTCGAAGCGAATCGACAGAAGTAGGTAATAGCGGTTGCCCGCGTGGAAAAATAGAAAGATATGCAGGTCGGTGTTTACTAAAGTCCCAAAAGTGGTGAATGTTTTAGTGGAAAACTAACCTTGTAGCGTCTAGCTGCCCAGCAGTCAGATCACGCTATAGCGGACGCTACCCAATCGCTAGCACGAGGCGATAGTAGTACTGACAGCTAGCTTTAGGACCAGGTCTTTAAGGCTACAACGTAACCGCCTTAGACATAGTAATACAGTTTGGGTTTAATAACAAACTGGTCTTGTAAAGTAGCGTCCAGCTCGCCAGCAGTAAGCACCACGATCACGCGGCGCCGTTAAATACGGAAGCGACGCTGGCTCGAGTCGATAGTAGTACTGACAGCTAGCTTTAGGGCCAGGTCTATAAGGCTACTACGTAACATAATACGTAAGACAGTAATAAAGTTTGGGTTAAATAAAAAACTGACCTTGTAAAGTAGCGTCCAGCTCGCCAGCAGTAAGCACCACGATCACGCTAGAGCCGGCGCCGCTAAATACTGAAGCCACGCTGGCTCGAGGCGATAGTAGTACTAGCGGCTGCCCGCGCGATGACAGGGAACTGGATAGGGCGCAAAGGCCTTTGGCTGCTGTGAAGTCCGCACCTGTTGGACGAGAAAATTATAAATATAACAAAACAGCCGTAATGTCAAACTCCAAATGAAAATACAGTGGTAGAAACACACCAAAGTCGGTCGGACCGACCCAGCAACTTGAAAATACAAGGGCACATTGTAAAAGTCATATTGTGTAGTCGATGACGTAATTAGCTGTCAGCTTCGTTTTAAAAATTAATAATGATAATATTTCTATATTGCACAAGTACAATGTAACACAAAATACAATAATAATAAGTAAACTTAGAGCAGATTGCATAGTGCAAATGAATGAAATTGACAAATAGAAGAAGTCAAATGATTTAACGCTTGGCGAATCGGATTTGATGATAGTAGACATTAAGTTCTCTCATTAGCTTACATACGTCCCTCTGCTGGGCACAGGATTCATCTCAACTATGAGGTAGTACGAGCCATACTTTACCACGCGGACTCAGTGCGGATTAGAGGACACTAAGTTATTTAAGAAGAAATAATAGGTGTCCTGGAAGACGCAACTAGAATAGGAAAAGTTAGAAGCTCCATAATGAAAACCGTAAGATAGACTATTAGCATCTTTAGGAAACCGTTTGCATGTTTAAAAACAATTACAATGCGTAATTGCGAAGAAATTTATTTAGGTTTACATATATTTTTCACCATCAATACATATATGTTTTTATACCATCATGATTATGGCAGAAATGGCGGAACACAAAGAAGCGTATACTTCTGTAATTAAGATATTTAATGTCTGACTAATGTTATAACTTCAGTCACCTTACCAAGCACATATCTGCAGTCACTAGGTAAATCGATATTATATATATTATGCCGCTAGTTATAACGGCATGCTACATCCCCCTTACTTCTTCGCTCTCCGCTCGATTTACTGTCATATGTACTCCATGCCCAGGGAACTAGACACTGTTGCTCACAGTCACAAGTACGTAGCTGAAGACCGAGGAATTCAACTTACCCAGCACGTATCTGCAATCATTTACTATTGGCATGCTACACCCGCCTTGTTTCCTGGTAGTCCGCTAAACGTACCGGCGGATGTACTCCACACCAGAGAAATAGTGGCTGTTGCTTACATTCATTATAACGGAGCTGCGCAGTCACTAGGACGAAGCTGCAGTGAATAGGACGTAGCTGCACAGTCACTAGGACGCAGCTGTACAGTCACTAGGACGTACCTACACAGTCAGCAGGGCGTAACTGCTCAGTCACTAGGACACAGCTGCTCAATAACTAGGATGTAGCTGCATAGTCACTAAGACGTAGCTGCAAAGTCACTAGGACGTAGCTGCACAGACACTAGGATGTAGCTGCATTGTCACAAGGATGTAGCTGCATAGTCAATAGGACGTAGCTGCAAAAAACACTAGGATGTAGCTGCATAGTCACCTAGACGTAGCTGCATAGTCACTAGGATGTAGCTGCATAGTCACTAGGAGGTAGATGCAAAGTCACTAGGAGGTAGCAGCATAGTCACTAGGAGGTAGCTGCATAGTCACTAGGAGGTAGCTGCATAGTCACTAGGAGGTAGCTGCATAGTTACCTAGACGTAGCTTTTTTGTCAATAGGATGTAGCTGCACAGTCACGAGGACGTAGCTGCATAGTCACTAGAATGTAGCTGCATAGTCACTAGGAGGTAGCTGCATAGTTGCTAGGATGTAGCTGTATAATCACTAGGACGTAGCTGCATAGTCACTAGGACTTAGCTAAATTGTTACTAGGATGTAACTGCATAGTCACCTAGTCGTAGCTGCATAAATAAATAAATAAATAATTTTCACAACAATCACACCAAATCTCTAGTCCCAAATTAAGCTACGAGGCTTGTGTTATGGGTAATAGTCAACGGATAAACATACATAAATACCTTTTTTTTTTGTAAATAAATACATATTATACATAGAAAACACCCAGACCAGTACAAACACACGTGTTCATGCACACTTATGTTTGTACTGTGCGGGGATCGAACCCGCGACCCTTGGTTTTAGAAGTCCGACCTGTGAACCACTGCACCAAGAGGTCTTATGCGCATAGTCACTAGGATGTAGCTGTATAGTAACTAGGAGGTAGCTGCATAGTTATTAGGACGTAGCTGCATAGTCACTAGGACGTAGCTGAATAGTCACTAGGACCCAGATGCATAGTCACTAGGAGGTAGCTGCATAGTCACTAGGTTGTAGCTGCATAGTAACTAAGATGTAGCAGCATAGTCACCAGGACGTAGCTGCATAGTCACTAAGTCGTATCTGCATATTCATTAGGAGGTAGCTGCATAGTAACTAGGATGTAGCTGCATAGTCACTAGGTTGTAGCTGCATAGTAACTAAGATGTAGCAGCAAAGTCACCAGGACGTAGCTGCATAGTCACTTAGTCGTAGCTGCATAGTCATTAGGAAAAAGCTGCATAGTCACTAGGACGTAGCAGCATAGTAACTATGGAGGTAGCTGCATAGTCACTAGGAGGTAGCTGCATAGTCACCAGGATGTAGCTGCATAGTAACTAAGACGGAGCTGCATAGTCACTAGGAAGTAGCTGCATAGTCACTAAGTCGTAGCTGCATAGTCATTAGGAAAAAGCTGCATAGTCGCTAGGACGTAGCAGCGTATAGGATGTAGCTGCATAGTCACTAGGAGGTAGCTGCATGGTCACTAGAATGTAGCTGCATAGTCACTAGGAGGTAGCTGCATAGTTACTAGGATGTAGCTGAATAGTCACTAGACTGTAGCTGCATAGTCACTAGGAGGTAGCTGCATAGTCACTAGGAGGTAGCTGCATAGTTACTAGGATGTAGCTGCATAGTCACTAGAATGTAGCTGCATAGTCACTAGGACGTAGCTGCATAGTCACTAGGCCATAGCTGCATAGTCACTAGGCCATAGCTGCATGGTCACTAGGATGTAGCTACATAGTCACTAGGATGTAGCTGCACAGTCACTAGGAGGTAGCTGCATGGTCACTAGAATGTAGCTGCATAGTAACTAGGAGGTAGCTGCATAGTCACTAGGAGGTAGCTGCATAGTTACTAGGAGGTAGCTGCATGGTCACTAGGAGGTAGCTGCATAGTTACTAGGATGTAGCTGAATAGTCACTAGGAGGTAGCTGCATAGTCACTAGAATGTAGCTGCATAGTCACTTGGAGGTAGCTGCATAGTCATTAGGAAGTAGCTGCATAGTCGCTAGGATGTATGTGAATAGTCACTAGGCCATAGCTGCATGGTCACTAGGATGTAGCTACATAGTCATTAGGAAGTAGCTGCATAGTCGCTTGGACGTAGCAGCATAGTAACTAGGACGTAGCTGAATAGTCACTAGGAGGTAGCTGCATAGTTATTAGGACGTAGCTGCATAGTCACTAGGACGTAGCTGAAAAGTCACTAGTAACCAGCTGCATAGTCACTAGGACCCAGCTGCATAGTCACTAGGACGTAGCTGCATAGTCACTAGGATGTAGCTACATAGTCACTAGGAGGTAGCTGCATAGTCACTAGAATGTAGCTGCATAGTCACTTGGAGGTAGCTGCATAGTCACTAGGAGGTAGCTGCATAGTCATTAGGAAGTAGCTGCATAGTCGCTACGACGTAGCTGCATAGTCGCTACGACGTAGCAGCATGGTAACTATTGAGGTAGCTGCATAGTCACTAGGAGGTAGCTGCATAGTCACCAGGATGTAGCTGCATAGTAACTAAGACGGAGCTGCATAGTCACTAGGAAGTAGCTGCATAGTTACTAGGATGTAGCTGCATAGCCACTAGGATGTAGCTGCATAGGCACAAGGATGTAGCTGCATAGTCACTAGGATGTAGCTGCATAGTCACTAGGAGGTAGCTGCATAGTCACAAGAATGTAGCTGCATAGTCACTAGGAGGTAACTGCATAGTTGCTAGGATGTAGCTGTATAATCACTAGGATGTAGCTGCATAGTCACTAGGTCATAGCTGCATGGTCACTAGGATGTAGCTGCATAGTCACTAGGATGTAGCTGCATAGTCACTAGGAGGTAGCTGCATAGTCACCAGGACGTAGCTGTATAGTCACTAAGTCGTAGCTGCATAGTCATTTTGAGGTAGCTGCATAGTCATTAGGAAGTAGCTGCATAGTCGCTTGGACGTAGCAGCATATTAACTAGGACGTAGCTGAATAGTCACTAGGAGGTAGCTGCATAGTTATTAGGACGTAGCTGCATAGTCACTAGGACGTAGCTGAAAAGTCACTAGTACCCAGCTGCATAGTCACTAGGAGGTAGCGGCATAGTCACTAGGATGTAGCTACATAGTCACTAGGAGGTAGCTGCATAGTCACTAGAATGTAGCTGCATAGTCACTTGGAGGTAGCTGCATAGTCACTAGGAGGTAGCTGCATAGTCATTAGGAAGTAGCTGCATAGTCGCTACGACGTAGCTGCATAGTCGCTACGACGTAGCAGCATGGTAACTATTGAGGTAGCTGCATAGTCACTAGGAGGTAGCTGCATAGTCACCAGGATGTAGCTGCATAGTAACTAAGACGGAGCTGCATACTCACTAGGAGGTAGCTGTATAGTCACTAGGAGGTAGCTGCATAGTCATTCGGACTTAGCTGCATAGACACTAGGACGTATGTGAATAGTCACTAGGACCTAGCTGCATAGTAACTGAGATGTAGCGGCATAGTCACAAGGACGTAGCTGCATAGTCACTAAGTCGTAGCTGCATAGTCATTAGGAGGTAGCTGCATAGTCATTAGGAAGTAGTTGCATAGTCGCTACGACGTAGCAGCATAGTAACTATTGAGGTAGCTGCATAGTCACTAGGAGGTAGCTGCATAGTCACCAGGATGTAGCTGCATAGTAACTAAGACGGAGCTGCATAGTCACTAGGAAGTAGCTGCATAGTCTCTAGGATGTAGCTACATAGTGACTAGGATGTAGCTGCATAGTCACTAGGAGGTAGCTGCATAGTCATTAGGAAGTAGCTGCATTGTTGCTAGGATGTAGCTGTATAATCACTAGGATGTAGCTGCATTGTCACTAGGAACCAGCTGCATAGTCACTAGGACGTAGCTGCATAGTCACTAAGCCATAGCTGTATAATCACTAGGATGTAGCTGCATTGTCACTAGGATGTAGCTGCATGGTCACTAGGAGGTAGCTGCATAGTCACTAGGCCATAGCTGCATAGTCACTAGGCCATAGCTGTATAATCACTAGGATGTAGCTGCATTGTCACTAGGATGTAGCTGCATGGTCACTAGGAAGTAGCTACATAGTCACTAGGATGTAGCTGCATAGTCACTAGGAGGTAGCTGCATAGTCATTAGAATGTAGCTGCATAGTCACTAGGAGGTAGCTGCATAGTCACTAGGAGGTAGCTGCATAGTTACTAGGATGTAGCTGCATAGTCACTAGAATGTAGCTGCATAGTCAGTAGGAGGTAGCTGCATAGTAGCTGCATAGACACTAGGACGTATGTGAATAGTCACTAGGACCCAGCTGCATAGTCACTAGGAGGTAGCTGCATAGTCACTAGGTTGTAGCTGCATAGTAACTAAGATGTAGCGGCATAGTCACCAGGACGTAGCTGCATAGTCACTAAGTCGTAGCTGCATAGTCATTAGGAGGTAGCTGCATAGTCATTAGGAAGTAGCTGCATAGTCGCTACGACGTAGCAGCATAGTAACTATTGAGGTAGCTGCATAGTCACTAGAATGTAGCTGCATAGTCACTAGGAGGTAACTGCATTGTATCTAGGATGTAGCTGCATAGTCACTAGGAGGTAGCTGCATAGTCACTAGGAGGTAGCTGCATAGTTACTAGGATGTAGCTGCATAGTCACTAGGATGTAGCTGCATAGCCACTAGGATGTAGCTACATATTAGGAGGTATCTGCATAGTTGCTAGGATTTAGCTGTATAATCACTAGGATGTAGCTGCATAGTCACTAGGACCCAACTGCATAGTCACTAGGCCATAGCTGCATGGTCACTAGGATGTAGCTACATAGTCACTAGAACCCAGCTGCATAGTCACTAGGACGTAGCTGCATAGTCACTAGGCCATAGCTGCATGGTCACTAGGATGTAGCTACATAGTCACTAGAACCCAGCTGCATAGTCACTAGGACGTAGCTGCATAGTCACTAGGCCATAGCTGCATGGTCACTAGGATGTAGCTGCATAGTCACTAGGAGGTAGCTGCATAGTCACTAGAATGTAACTGCATAGTCGCTTGGAGGTAGCTGCATAGTCACTAGGAGGTAGCTGCATAGTCACTAGAATGTAGCTGCATAGTCACTTGGAGGTAGCTACATAGTCACCAGGACGTAGCTGTATAGTCACTAAGTCGTAGCTGCATAGTCATTAGGAGGTCACTGCATAGTTGCTAGGATGTAGCTGTATAATCACTAGGATGTAGCTGCATTGTCACTAGGACCCAGCTGCATAGTCACTAAGACGTAGCTGCATAGTCACTAGGCCATAGCTGCATAGTCACTAGGATGTAGCTACATAGTCTCTAGGATGTAGCTGCATAGTCATTAGAATGTAGCTGCATAGTCACTAGGAGGTAGCTGCATAGTCACTAGGAGGTAGCTGCATAGTTACTAGGATGTAGCTGCATAGTCACTAGAATGTAGCTGCATAGTCACTAGGAGGTAGCTGCATAGTCACTAGGAGGAAGCTGCATAGTTACTAGGATGTAGCTGCATAGTCACTAGGACCTAGCTGCATAGTTACTAGGATGTAGGTGCATAGCCACGAGGATGTAGCTCCATAGACACTAGGATGTAGCGGCATAGTCACTTAGACGTAGCTGCATAGTCACTAGGACGTAGCTGCACAGTCACTAGCTGCATAGTCACTAGGATGTAGCTGCATAATCACTAGGATACAGCTACATAGTCACTAGGATGTAGCTGCATAGTCACTAGGATGTAGCTAAATAGTCACTAGGAGGTAGCTGCACAGTCACTAAAATGTAGCTGCATAGTCACTAGGAGGTAGCTGCATAGTCACTAGAATGTAGCTGCATAGTCACTTGGAGGTAGCTGCATAGTCACCAGGACGTAGCTGTATAGTCACTAAGTCGTAGCTGCATAGTCATTATGAGGTAGCTGCATAGTCATTAGGAAGTAGCTGCATAGTCGCTTGGACGTAGCAGCATAGTAACTAGGACGTAGCTGAATAGTCACTAGGAGGTAGCTGCATAGTCACTAGAATGTAGCTGCATAGTCACTTGGAGGTAGCTGCATAGTCACTAGGAGGTAGCTGCATAGTCACCAGGACGTAGCTGTATAGTCACTAAGTCGTAGCTGCATAGTCATTAGGAGGTAACTGCATAGTCGCTAGGATGTAGCTGTATAATCACTAGGATGTAGCTGCATTGTCACTAGGACCCAGCTGCATAGTCACTAGGACGTAGCTGCATAGTCACTAGGCCATAGCTGCATAGTCACTAGGATGTAGCTACATGGTCACTAGGATGTAGCTGCATAGTCACTAGGAGGTAGCTGCATAGTCATTAGAATGTAGCTGCATAGTCACTAGGAGGTAGCTGCATAGTTACTAGGAGGTAGCTGCATAGTTACTAGGATGTAGCTGCATAGTCACTAGAATGTAGCTGCATAGTCACTAGGAGGTAGCTGCATAGTCACTAGGAGGAAGCTGCATAGTTACTAGGATGTAGCTGCATAGTCACTAGGACCTAGCTGCATAGTTACTAGGATGTAGCTGCATAGCCACTAGGATGTAGCTGCATAGGCACTATGATGTAGGTGCATAGCCACTAGGATGTAGCTCCATAGACACTAGGATGTAGCGGCATAGTCACTTAGACGTAGCTGCATAGTCACTAGGACGTAGCTGCACAGTCACTAGCTGCATAGTCACTAGGATGTAGCTGCATAATCACTAGGATACAGCTACATAGTCACTAGGATGTAGCTGCATAGTCACTAGGATGTAGCTAAATAGTCACTAGGAGGTAGCTGCATAGTCACTAAAATGTAGCTGCATAGTCACTAGGAGGTAGCTGCATAGTTACTAGGATGTAGCTGAAGCCGAATAAATTCAAACGCTTTAGTTTTGCCTACAATATTCAACTTACCCAGCACGTATCTGCAGTCGATAACTATAGGCATGCTACATCCGCCTTGCTTCTTGGCAGCCCGCTCGACGTACTGCCGGATGTACTCCACGCCAGGGAAGTAGAGACTGTTGCTCACTGTCACTAGGACGTAGCTGAAGCCGGAGGCATTCTGAAAAATAATGCGCAGTTGAAGCCTATAGTAGACGAATTTTGAATTTATTGTATGTATTGAAGATTAGTTGTAAGCACAGTGCACACGCATGCGAGGTGCGATAGATTTTTGTAACGTATGCCATAGGGTACGTTATGCGGGGCGTCGGTAACATAAGTCGTAAGCGTCCGCATGCAAGGTGCAGTTGCATAGAAGAGAAAAGTAATAATAATAATATAATATATAAATAAATAAATTTAGCTTTGAGGGAATGTTGTAAATTGAAGTTCTGACTAGTTATTCCGAATAAACAAACGCCTTGAACGCTTTGAATCGTCTGAGTTGTTGACTTATTCATCGACCATTGTAAATGCGAGCTTATTTTTAATCGTGTCTCATCGTAAGGCCGCCTTTACACCTGTGAGTTACTTTCGTAATATTTATGTAACTTACTCACGGTTGCATTTACACTTAAAATAAACTTACAGTAAATAATGCTTACGTAAATTTTGTAAGTTGTAACTTGCATAAATTATTACACGCCCATTTACATATATGCTTACTGAATCAGTAATAAAAAGTACCGCTGCCACTCTTCTTTTTCTTTAATTTTGTCACTTCTTGGTTAAATTGTCCTTTCATATTATGCAACTTTCTAGCAATTTCCTCTGGAGTGGTACTAAATATTTCACTAAGTTCAACATTCAACAAATTTGTTTTTACGCGGTTTTTGTATTCCTTATTTCTGTAGTCCCACAGTATGGGACGTGCTTCAAAAGCGGTAATTAAAGTTTCTACCTCGTCTGGTGACCAGGATTTGTTTTCTTTTTGTTTTTGTTTAGAGGACATTGTTTTGGTGTAATTTCTCAACTTATCAATTTAGTTCAATAAGCTGTGAGTTGCTTCCGTAAACAAACTCGAACGCGTTTAGACTTGTAATTTTCCAATTTACGAAAGTAGTAAAAAATTACTGTAAGTCACTTACAACTAGTGTTTACACTTGAAAATTTATCGTAAGTCGCTTACGTAAGTGACTTACGTAAGTAAAACTTACAGGTGTAAAGGCGGCCTAATAAAGACAAATCAATGTCAAACTACAAGGGTCAAAAGTTGCGAGTCCACACGGATGTTTTATGTACCGATAAAACATGGTTTTAAGTTAAAAAAAAAGATAACAGGTCTGTAGATAACGAAACCTATCGAAATAGTGGTTTATTTTTATAACTAAAAGCAAAACATTATACAGTTATCACACCACGTCCGTGTTTTATTAGCATTTACTATCAATATAAACGTGTAAAACGAGTTAAGTAGCGGTAACGCGTAGTTTACCTTATAACTGTGTTGAGAGTTATAACGAATGTTTGACACAATTTCAATATAGGTAGTTACGACAACCCGTTAACAATGTTTAAAACAGCAGCAGCATATACGACAAGATTTGGTAAAAATAAAATCTTACAACTTTTTCTGCAACGCCACACGACTTGTCCGACTGACATTTTATTTTGCACAAAAATAAAACCATTATGTACATAGGACTTCGCTGCGTCTAGCAGCTTATTTTGTCCACTTATGTCGTTGCTTGTAGTTGGTACTCACAGTGACTATCTAAGTGTCGAGCTGTGGCCTTGCACTGGGGTACAGGAGCAGTATAACGTTGACCACCACCCCAGCGAGTATGACCAATAACTAGATAGAACACCACTACCTCCGGGTTAATAATAGTAATAGTCCTCCTAGCCGATTTCGACCACGGCGGCCAATCTCAACAAAGATCAGCCAACTGCGCAGGAGATATTATAGTGCACAAGTGTGAGCGCAATACACAGGTGCACTCACTGTTCCATTACTCTCAAAGTTCGGTGAGACGGCAATCCGACATGACCGGAAAGAGATCAGGCGCAGGACCAACGGCTTAACGTGCTTTCCGAGGCACGAGGGTGTAACACCGCCAACTTTCCGACTCCGAGCTGTTTTTGAGATATTCATAACAGAAAATCTCAGAAACAATTTTGGCTCGACCTGGGATTCGAACCCGGGACCTCTCGGATGTAAGGCAGAAACTTTGCCACTACACCAACGAGGCAGTCACCTCCGGGTTAATGCGCTAACATCGGAACTACTTACAGTGACATTCTCAGCGTCGAGCTGTGGCCTTGCACTGGGGTACAGGAGCAGTATAACGTTGACCGCCACCCCGGCGAGTAAGTCCAACTACTATATAGGACAACGCTACGTCCGGGTTAATGCGCTAACATCCAAACTACTTACAGTGACAATCTCAGCGTCGAGCTGTGGCCTTGCACTGGGGTAAAGAAGCAATATAACGTTGACCGCCACCCCGGCGAGTATGCCCAACAACTAGATAGTACACCGCTGCGGCTGGGTTAATGCGCTAACGTCAGAACTACTCACAGTGACAATATCAGCATCGAGCTGTGGCCTTGCACTGGGGTACAGGAGCAGTATGACGTTGACCGCTACCCCGGCGAGTATGCCGAGCTCTACGCCGACAGCTAAGCAAATTGCGAACGTCGCAAACGCCGGGACGAGGTCAGCTCGTCGCGATCGCCACATTGGTTTTACTACCTGAAAAAAAAATGTGTGCGTAAACAGAACGGGAAGTTATTAGAAGACTCAACTGTGTATCGGAATGTTCATTGTGGCACAAAAAGTTTATACAGGGAGTCCCAAACATATGAGAGGAGGGAAAAAACTGCTTAGTGTGGCGGTATGAATATAAACACCCGTATATTACGAAAGCTAGTTTCCACACGTCGCCACGCTAAACAAGAGATATTTCAAATTGTTGTAACATTGTTTAAATAACGATACACAGAACCTAGGCCCAATGAATTAATGGCCAGGTTGAAGATTAATGAATTACCGAAAAGAATAAGTTTAATTAATATTTAACATATATTTTATTTATATCAAAACCATTTTCGCGACAAAGAGTACACATGACAATCACGCAATATGACTGGCACAATTTTTTGATTGTTATTAAAATAGAAGTCAATTCATGAAGAGATATGATGTACCAATTAGTAAACAAATTCGGTTGTTAAGATCAAAGTTTGTAAACATCAAGGAATAAAACAAATATCTGTGGAGAGCACGTGATTAATTATTTTGTGTTATTAAAAAAAGTGTAGGCACGTAGATACGACTAAGCTGATAAATTTTGTGCTGGTTATGATTTTATGTATTCAATTGGGTATTTTGACACTATTATTTACAAATTACATTCCAAAACCCTAAATCTCAACATGATGAGTGACTATTTCGTATTATTCGCAATATTTGATTTTTTATTGATCAGAAATTCATAAAAAGAACACCGATAGACAAGGGTGAATGATGACGTTACAAGCTAGTATCGCTATACAAAATCTATGCGAGACTGGCGTTTTGACAGTTTGTAAAAAGTACGTCAACGATTGGTGGTGTCAAATATCCAATTGATATATAGTACACATTGACTTATATATTTACTGAGTAAAGGACGCGGCTAACGGGCGCGTCTGATGGCACCAGCGCGTTGGCCCTAAAATGTTAGTTCAGGGCCAAGTCCAACGCGACTCAGTCGTCTGCGCGAAGCAGCAGAGCGCGGTTGTGTATGTCGGCGTTAGAAAATACCTATTTGCGACATAAAAGGCTGTAAAAATTATGATACAAAATTTTAAAAGCGACATGGGATATCGTAACACAGGTAATTAATCCTACTTTATATTTGTTTCTTGTTTAACTATTAAATAAATGCATTTTTATGCGAAATTTAAAGGTTAGTGACGCGCTATCACTTGTATGAACGTATTTTTTACTTTCGATTGAAAGAAGTAAATAAGGGAGTAAGTATTATTATGGTAAAAAAAAAAGTTGAGATTTTTGGCGCCACTAATAACTCCACTCTTTCATTCCTTCAATAATTTTTACAGTTTTTTATCTTTAATGATAAAAGAAACTGAATATTTCAAAAT
This sequence comes from Pyrausta despicata, assembly GCA_963921415.1. NCBI lineage: Eukaryota > Metazoa > Arthropoda > Insecta > Lepidoptera > Crambidae > Pyrausta > Pyrausta despicata. The sequence goes on from OY992853.1 coordinate 9,686,229, forward strand.
AGGTAGCCTAGTATTTTCTTTTTCTTTACAAAAGTAAGTGGAGTCGCTTGTTTCATCAAATTCTTAGTAAAAATGGATATAAAGATATTTAGAAATTTTAATAAGTGTTCATATAAATAACTAATATGTGATAACTAATAATATTACGAATTGTGATTAAATAAATATTTAAATTACAGATTTCCTAATGATCCAGTTCGTAAAGAGATTTGGAGTCGTATTATTCGAAAACAACGAAACGATCCTTATTTCAAACCTCATAAAAACCTTATGTTTTTATGAGGTTTGAGTTGCTCTGATCATTTTTTGAACAAAGATGTTAATATATCAAAAGCTGGACTACGGATCGGCTATACCATGTAAATGAATGTCGATAACAAAAACTCTATGTAAATGTATAATATGTTACTTAGGTTATAATTTCTTGTCTTTTATTTCATCATCTTAAAATATTTTGTTTTCGACATCAACAAAATATTAACTTAAAAGTTTGAACTAAAATAATCTTGCACGCTCGTACAAGGTTACGTCGTCGTCCTCGTGCAACGTAGCAACACGTAGTCAGCAAGATATTCACGTAGTTCCAATAAATTTTGACACATGGCGTTATTTTTTCTTTGTATGAAGATGGTTCATGGAAAAGTCACTGATGGGCGGATCCTTCTTTTGAAATCATTGATAGTACATCATAATTGATTTAAAATAAAAAAAATAGTAAATGGAAATGTTACCTCGTATTCTATCATAAATATCACAGCACAAATGACGACGGCGGCCAACGACGCCTTAGGAATGTAGTAGAAGTATGGCGTGAGCAGACTCAGTGCCAATAGCACTAGCACTCCTGAAAAACAACAACAAAAATGTTTAATAAGAGAAACATACTTTTTTAGCGAATGTTTGGTAATCGTAAGTATCCTTGCTATTTGAAAGAGAAATCTCTCTCAAAACTGGCCCCTTTCATACTGTTTAAAAGCAGCTGACCTTAAGAGGCACAACGTAACAATTAAGTATAAATCTATTATTTTACGTCGTTATCATACTTCAAAGGATACTTAAATAACCTTATAAGAAAGACAACGCTCCATTACAAAATCACTGGTGGACACACCAGTGATGCGTACTTGTATATACCGACAGGTAACCTACATAAGCGCAACACACTGAACCGCGCTCCTCCGTCGCGGTCCGCGTGGCGACATGTTATAATTCTCATGCAAGTACCTCATAATTTATGAAACACCCGAAACAATACATTGACAACACGTCATCGTATGGAATCGTTTGTATTCTGACCCCCCGAACGCTTGTCACCCCATCTTTCAGCAAGGACGATCATGTACTACTTAGATGATTAGCTTCGACGCCAAAATAACGAATGTTTTCAAACTTTATAAGATTTTTTTAAATAATAAATAAATAAATTGTACTTTATAAACATTTGTGTGCATGAACATGTCTTGTACTGGTCTGGGTGTTATATATATTTATTTAAGTTTATTTGTAATACCACTGTTGATTCTGATATCTGTAACACAAGTGCTTTATCGCTTACCACGGAGTCAGATCAATGTATGTAATGTTGTTGTACATTTATAAAAAAAAAAAAAGAAATATACAAAAACATCACATACATGGATCTGACTCCGTGGTAAAGTAAGTAGCTTAAGCACTTATGTTATAGACATCAGAATCAATAGTGGTATAACATATAAACTTAAATAAATAAATATAACACTCGGACCAGTACAAACAGACATGTTTGTACAGTGCGGGGATCGAACCCGCAACCTCTTGGTTAATAATCAACTTCTTGACCATTACACCAAAGTTGTTTTTAAGTAAAGCATTGCTTTATTGATTCAATTAAATATGTTTTCGTATATTTCGTATTACTGAGTCATTATACTCGTAATGTAGCCTTGTTTTTGACGCGTTTATTGCGTAGAAACTGATGATTATTGATTTATGATGCCTTTCTTGATATTCAAATAAGTAAATGTAACCTTCACTGAACCTTTGATAAGTCCAAAGTAAAGTTTGGATAAAATAAATATTTTTATTGGTTTATAACGGTTATTATTTACATTATCAGGACCACAAACGGAGCCGAAACTCTGTTTGCTTTTTGGTTGGCATGCATTAAACCAATAAAGTTGATAAGGATTAAGTTCTTAGCCAAAGTCCGTAAAAATTACAAAATCCCACAGAAAGGTGTGTTTCAATCATTTCTGAAAATTCTTTAGACTTAATGTGTTTTAGTGATTTACCTACTATTATTTGAATACAGCTGTCTGTAACTTACTACAAAAGAACCCGGCAGTGTTGAACACTTGCTTAAATATATAACGGCCAATTTAAAGTTAATGACAGAAGAATTGACATAATCTAAAGGATTTCAAGTTAGTTGGATAAATTTGTAAACAAATTTCTTGTCGACATCGAGTCCCCACAGGAGGGTCTCCCGCGATTTAGTCGGCCTATCGGTCTCACGCATAAAACGAGTTTAATTTAGATTTTTTAATCAAGGTCTTCATCTTCTTATTTATTGATCTTTTGTATTGATCTTGAGGTTGATTGATTGGCTGAGGATCGTGACGACCATAGTTAGCGTCACGTGTCAAGCAAGGCTCTCCAGGCATTTCTGTATTGAGCCAGATGTCTCGCTCTCTGGGCATTGCAGCGCAACCCCTTTAAAATGGCGTCCGTCCATCAAATAGGTGCCCTCCTTCTCTCTTGCTCTTCCTTCTCTCTACGTGTCCCACTCGTAAGTATCAGCTTATTGAGATTTCCTGGCTCCCGGCGGGCTACATGACCGACAGGTTCTATTAAGGTACGGGACCCTACACCTTACTAACCTGTATAAATACTGCCCATCTGGGTTGCAACTCCGCTGGCATGATTCACAGCGCTTCTAGAGAAAGATCCAGTGATCGGCATTGCACCGACAAACGAGCCCAGTATGTTGGAAAGAGATAACGTGAGGAGCTCTTGTGTCGCGTCTACTGACTCTCCACTGGCTGAAAGAGAAGAAAGATGTGTTTAGTGTTATACAGACTTTGACAGATTGATGTCTGTACTTAACAAGCACAACTTACTGTTAAAATGCAGTTGCTAGTCTGGTCTACTGTGGGGTGAACACGAACAACTATCGTAACGTATTCGCAGCGTTTACCTGTCGTTACCTTGTCAATGTGTATGGGAAAACTGTTAGTTTCTGACGTTTGGACAACACGAATACTTTACGAAAGTATCCGTGCTCACCCCACTGGTGTAAATCCAAATTTCGAAAAGGCGAAACAAGAGTTGATACTTATTTGGAAGTATTTAAAAAAGACGATGCTCATGAGCAGCAAATAGAGGGCGAAGACGCATAATCCCATCAATCGTGAAATTTCCCCGAAGATAATATTCATATTTTAATTGAAACAAAAACACCCTTCCTTTTCATTGCTACTTAAGGCGTTTATTAAGTTACTATATTTTTATTACATGTAAAATTAGAAGACACTCAAAGAAAACAAGAAAAGGCGCAATCGCCCGGCTTGCGAGAGATGCGGGTTCGAGTCTATCCTGTGGCAGTCCGTTTTTTTCTTTATGTGTGTTTTAATTTCACATACTTATGACGTATTTCACAAAAAAATTGATGGGCTTAAAATAGAATATTAAGACCGAAAAGTTTGATGGTCTTAAGGCTTACCAAAAGCCTTAGCAATGGCCACGTTTCCCAGCACACCAATGACGGGCACCAAAACGATCGACGAGCCGAGATCCGAACACATTTCGATGAACGTTACATTTCTGTTGCCGATTGTAGTACTGAAAGGTGGCGCTGACCACGACGGAAGTCCTTCCCTGAACACAAGAAAAACGTCAACTATAAGTCGCGCCATAGAAAAAGAACACTGGATGGGAGGAGTTAACACATGGGGTCAGTCGCTATCTCGTTCCCTCGCATAGGCGCGGGAGTTTACGCGCGAAATGCCTGCTCTCTCCAATAGGCTAGGTGACACCACACATCGTTGAAATACTCTTTATTATCAGTCAAAACGGTCTGCCTCCATAGATTTTGTATGGAAATACAAAATCGTGACGTCACGGTTGTGTATAAGAAATCGGAGTCAATTGGCCGAATATCTATTGAATTTTGTGTGTTTAAAAGTTGGTTTCTACAACTTTTTGGAAATAAACTGGCTGTATTAACTTCATAGGGGCTATGTTTTTTAAACGCCATGGCCTTGAAAATATTTAAGATAGGTGTCATCATGCCTATTAGACCCATAAATCGCCTAGTGTGCAGGTGACCATTAGCTTTTTTGTACGGCGTGACTTATACTTAATATAGATTAAGAAGCTAATATAGTGTAAGCATATCAAAATTTAGGGGCTCTCATTTACATATTTGATATGTAGGTAATTTTAAAGTTTTAAAAGAATATTGATTCAAGAATCAAGGCAAATTTAGTCAACTATTTTGGCACGAAGAGATACCGATATATATTTTACTTATTTTTGTAAAGTTAGCGTTAGCAGGGCTAAGGCATATCATTAAACTAAGCAAAGACTTCGAGAAGAAGCAAAATGCCTAACAACGAATACTTATGCAAATAACGTGAACAGTTACAGTAAAGTTATCTTTTCATAAAGAAAAGTAAACTATGGTTTAGTTATTATTAATGTTCTTATTTACTATTTAAATTATTATGTTTATCATTATTATAGTTATTGTTTTTTACTTATTTAATTTAAAATTTAAAATGTTATAAAATCTTGACATTTTGCCAATTGTAAATTAAATTCATTTTTAAAATTTGCATGCTGTTAATAACTGAGTAAGCAGAACAACCTAAAAATATGTCATCTTCAGAGTACCTTATTCATGAGCAGATAATAAATTTCATTCATTCATTTATTCATTATTTTTATAAAAAAACACACAAAAAAGATAGGCGTTTAACATTCGAATACAATGAGATACTAATGTATATATTTTTTTAAAATTTAGGTAAGTAGGTACACTTAAAAGTAAACAAGCTAGTAGCATAACCTTAGTTATTTTGTATAGTTACCTTACTGTGCCGGTAAGCCTGAAGGATGATCCGTAGTGCTGTTCCATCACATACGCCGCCACCGAGCACAGTACTACTATTATAGCGTTTCTTGATGTCGACAAAATCCATAGCGTCTTTTTCAATCCTTTGCGACTCGAACGCAAGTTGAGGTCTTTCATTTTCTGTAACAAATATAATTACTTCGGCATCACAAATTTGGCGACCACTTTTGTGTTTGTCAAGAAGTTGATTATTAACCAAGAGGTCGCGGGTTCGATGCTCGCACTGTACTAACATTTGTGTGCATGAACATGTCTATTTGTACTGGTCTGGGTGTTTTATGTATTTATTTAAGTTTTTTTATAATACCACTGTCATGGGCGTGCATTCCATACAGGCAGTTAAGCAGTGCCTACCTCATCATTATGCCCATTTTATATTACAATATAGCTGCATAAACAAAGCTACAAATTAAAACCATTTTATGTCACACATGTGAAAAACTCGTCAATTTACACGCATTAGGACCACGCGCTCAAGTAAAAACCGAAAATAATCAGGCAGTAGGCTGCCGAGTGATTGTTTGCTAGATACACGCACACATTTAAAATCCCGTCTCATACCTACAACGACACACGTACAAATTAAAAACCCGAACAAATTAAAAATGACACATTGTTCATACAACTCAAGGTGACAGGTGACATACGCATTTTATACACCTAAAGTAGGCATGCATACTATCCTCCTTCTCTGTCAGTTCACAATTGAAAAGTATTTTTGTCCTACTCGTGCAGTGACGTAGAATACTTCGAAATCTGATCAAAACCGCCATCTAGTATCGGGTAATTGAGCTAATAGTTACAACCCTATAATAGTAGCTACCCGATACTAGATGGCACGACTGCAGCTGTTTCCTGCGCCTAGAATTTTCTTACTTTTATGAAATAAAACTTCACAAATGATTTATTTCTATGATCAAAATAAATGATAATTTTATAATTTATATCCTAAGCATTTTCATGTGAAATTAAGTTGCGCTAGTATGATTTTTTGTTTAAAAGTAATACAAAAATTGTTTTTAAATAATTTTTTTGCCGGCCATTTTTTTTCTATGTAACTACATAGTTGCTTTCGACTTCATCTTTGCGAGTGTTTAGAATATTGTAATATACTAAAGATTCGGTTATTAGGTGCTTTCCAAGTGTAGGAAAGTGTTTCTAAGTTTTGTTTTGCATTCGAAACGATGGAGTAACTGCAGTGTACCGTTTGTGATGGCAATTCTAGTGTTTGTCTTGAAAAGTTACGTGCACAAAATAACAATTATCAACGACTTTTCTCAAAGCCCCTATGGGTATCAGTTAAATGATATGTATTTATTCATTCATTTCCTTGATGCCTGTGGTGGTAAATAAAATCATCAATTTAAGAACATAAATTGCACAGATCAAGAAAACTTGGTAAGTCATTTTTTGTTTTGATGGTGTTACGCCGTCATTTCCCAGAGCTGTTACTCAAAATTTGTATGTGCTTACTTAAATAAAAATTCAATGCGCGCCCCTGACTACTGTGGATTCTGATATCTGTAACACAAGTGCTTAAGCTACTTACCAGGGAGTCAGAAGTCAGTCAGGGGGTCCCTGGTAAGGTCATCTGACTGTCAGATCAAGGTATGTGATGTTGTTTAACAAAAAAACACAGGATAAAATAATAACGTAGATTACTATGCAGAGGAGCACAAGGAGTAAACATAACGAATGGCTGGTAGACCATGCATTTTATTCGTTTTAAGAGTTTTTGAATAGCTAGGATTATAATTTATAGAAATATTTTGAACAACAAATTAGTTTAACTTGACTTGTCATTGCTGGATTTAATAGAATAGGTATTGACATTGACATTATTGTAAAATCATACTCATTTCATTATAGATTCAATTTAATATAATACTTATACCTAATAATTAATGTTTGCATGCTATTTTTAATAGTTAAATAGGACGAACAATATTACAATTAAGATCTTCAGTGTTACCCTATTTATGAGCAAATAAATATTCATTCATTCATTCATACGTGTCTGATGAAGCTATCATTAAAAAAACACTTACTCTTATTCCTCATACGGTTATACTATAGCTTAGCAAGTCATCGCCTGCTATAATAGTACAACTATCGTAACGTATACGTAGCGTTTACTATTCGTCGACTTGTCAGTTTGTTTAGAGAAACTGACAGTTTCTGAAGTACCTATTGACGATAGAATACGTTACAATAATGTTCGTGCTCACCCGAGGGTGAGCGGGGTGCGAGCGGCGGGCACCCATCCGCCCTGAAGCTACGCTTCTTATTTACGTCAGTGTATAGAAAAAAAACTGCAATTCATTATTTGACCTTCAAAATGGGGTCACTGAAACGGATGAATACAATAATTTCTGAAGAAACTTAAAAAGACATTAATGACTAGTATATTATTAGTCAAAACACAACTTATAGGTACGTAAATATAGGTACTTACACGCATCAATAAGAGAATTACAATGCACGATATTCCCAAAGCACTGTCGGCCAATCTTGCGTTCGGTAGATTTATAAACACCTGGAATAAAAAGCTAAGGGTTTAAATATATGAATGGTGTCCTTGAGAATTGCGCATTTTACCAAACTTATAGATCAAAACAACAGCATCAAATTGGTTTAAAATATACTAGTTGATATAATAGTACTATTGTATGATCCAATGTTGATTGAACTTATACGGAATCTTTATACATCAATTTCTTATGATCTGATATGACAATACTGATAGAGCATCACTAACGATTTATCGATTAATAATATTCTACGTCAGTACAAAAGCCTTTTAGCCAAAAGATTTTTAACTGATTTCAAAAAAGGAGGTTATCAATTCGACCGTTTTTATTTGTATGTATACGCAAATTTCCGGCATTTATAGTCCTGTTTTAAAGAAATATTTTTTACATTCAAAAGAGCAGAATGTCCAATTGGTCCCATAGAAATTTGGCTAAAGTCATCAATGTGAAAGTTATTCCTTAGTATGATAAAAGTGTGACATGTGCAATAGCTTACAGTGGCACCGATTTCAGAATAATTTCGGCGGTAAAAATCCTTGTTCCGGATTTTTTGAGGACGGTTAATTTTTTAAATAATTTTTTCATTCGTTTTTTTATTTCGCCAGCGCACTCGCTCAAATTATCAAGCTCCTAAGTGTGACATGAATGGCTGTATCATCGGACATCGGCATGAAGAGTACGGCTACTGGTGTTATAGTGATTGTAGTCTCTCCACTCACCTGTTTGACGGTGTCCAAGAAACCCCCCGATTTAAACTGCAAGCCTAGTAGACTCTTGATCTGCGACACGGCGATGATGACAGAGGTAGCCGATGTGAAGCCCACTGTCACTGGCACCGATATGAAGTCTATTAGGACGCCTGAGTAAAAAAAAAAGCTTTTTGGATACACTGTTTACTCATTAATATGTAAGAAATGCTATAATGTAGGGCTAATTGATATGTAAGAAATGCTATAATGTAGGGTAGGGTACGCTGCCATTATTCCTACTGGAATGAGCGATTTTGTAATTTCACGTAAAATCCAACTAAACAAGGAGCCGCAAAAATAGTAAGATTTTTGCTAGGATGAAACCCTGTTTTCTCACTAGGTTAGGTACCTTAGTTTTTTGAAAACTTTAAGTCTTCTAATACCTACTTATTGTAATCCCTAGAAATATTTTTTTGAGTTTTTATCAATGTACAGAATTGACTCTCTCTACTAATTGACATGGTGATCTTTCAACGCACAGCCATAACCACAGGACAAATCGGGCTGAAATTTGGCATGCAGGTAGATGTTATGACCTAGGCATCCGCTTAAAAGGATTTTGAGACACTCTACCCCTCATGGAAGAAATAGGGGATGAAATTTTGTATGAAACTCAGTGGCATAAAACTTAAGTCGAAACTTAAGACGAAGCCGCGGGCGGCCGCTAGTTATTAGTTTATAGATTGTTGGTGCGTTGGTATAGGTAACATACACTCAAATGGCTTCGACTCTTGTCAAATCACTTCACATTACATCCACAGAATAACCCACTTCAATCACTATCAATCAAAAATATTACATCACAATAGGTCAAGGCTTAGAAAAGATAGCAAAATTATTTGTTACCAATATGCGGATGCCTGTTACTGATAAAAAATATCATATCTTTTATCCCTTATACCTATCCGTGATTCAATAAGGAAAACGATAATATCCAGGCAAAACTTTGTGATTTACTAGACTTATGACTGCGGGTCCACTCCCGTGAAATTAGTTAGGTGGTATGGTTACTAAGGCGTTGTCCTACGTGAGTGTCGCAACGTGACAAATGCGACGCGACGCGATGCGACCAATACTTGTGTTAGTTTCAACCGCGTTTCGTCACGAAAGACACTATCATAAACGTACATTCGTACGTACATTACTTTTGATATTGTCGCCTCGCATTGCATAGCACTTAACGCGTTTGTAGCTAACATAGTACAACGAGTAACGTTATTCATTCAAGGCCTTAGTATTATTCTATGTTCACTCTGTCCATTGTCATCACAAAATGTTTACGTTATATTTGAACAAGTTTAATAAAGACCATTATAACTTGTAAATAAATGGTTCTAGGACGATCAAATGAGCCAAATGATGCGTAGTACAATTTATTTTAAGATTTTAATGGGACGACGTAATCTGCGTCTTTATTAGGAACCAACTTGACAAGTTGTTTTTTAACACTGATCAACATTGCAACATCTTCTGAATAACATTTAAATAAATATCAGGATATAATATGACCGAGCCGGTTTTAAAAACGTAAAAGAGCATTCGCAATCCTAAAAGATTTTTTCAAATCAGATTTTGAGTTTGGAATATCGAAAAACCATTAAAATATCCAGTTCAGGCAGGTTTCACACTGGCGGAAACTAAAGAAAAAAAGGTTCTGTTTTATTTTTGAACGAACGTTCTTTTTCTTTTATTGGTTGCTGGGCATGTAAAGCATTCGTAAAGTTGAAAAATAGATATTAATAAATAAAAAAACGTGGACAAATACATTTACCTGCACAAAAATAAATTATACGAGTACGTGCTGTGGACCAACAGTATGAGTCACGAATTTAATAATATCAATGTTTATAATATTATTATGGCGATAGCAATTGATTACCGTTATCGTTTTCGTCATTGATTTTATTGATTTTATTTATCGTGCGACCTTGTTCATGAATTGTGGTCATATTTGGTAATCTAAATGTACTTTACTACTTATGTACGGATAAATCAAGGTCAATTGAACTTGATTTTTACAAGATTGGCAAAAGATATACGCATTATAACTTAGCCAGTGTACTTAAGCTATGTTTAGCTGTAACTTCTTTGATCAAATAAGGAAAGTTATTGCACACAAATTCGCACTTTGGTAATTTATAAAAGTATATATACTACAATGAAGCAGAATTTGACATATTCAGGCACACATATTAAGCAATACGATATCTCAAGATTGAAGTTAAATTATTCATCGCTTTTGGTTCAGTAAAATCTAAATTTAAAGCTTACCTAAATGTAGCATGCCCATGATCAACTGCACTACGCCAGTTAGGAAGCATAAGAGGACGGCATAGTCAGCATTTCTGTTCTGGATCTGTTGGTAAGTCATCAGCGCCATCAGAGCCGTAGGTCCGAGAGTTATGTCTTTACATGACCCGAATAGTATGTAGATGAAGCACCCCACGAAGGAAGAGTACAGGCCATCCTGGAAATAGAAAAACAGAATTTGTACGTGTCCAAAAATTATTTCCTATTGTGCTATACTTCTTTGGAAGGCTGCTACATCTTTAAACTATAACATAAATAATTTAATGAAAAAAGAAATAACTGGAACCGTATCGTACACGTACAAAAAGAGGATGGAACCTATGTACCATAATATTCAAAAACAACAACCGATAACAAAACTTTGAATATTGAAAGCATAAAATATACAAACGCACGGAACAATTACCATTCTAATCACGATATTGAATCTGTGAACAGTATCTTATCTACAGTGATTAACCTGAGGATCTAAGGGTGAGTATCCACTATGTTCGTGAACCTCTGGCTCCACATATATAATCCTAGAGCGCGAACGTATTTACTATGTGGAGCAAGAGGTTCGGCAGTTAATAGGTAAAGAAGAAAGATAGCTTTGAGTTTGAATGACGAAGGACGAAGTTTACCTGTGTGAGTAAGGATTGTAAGAGGATGGTTTTGAAAGACGCATGACAGGAGTAAAGATGTGCTGATGATGTGAGAAGATGGAGGAAAAGAAGACAATGTGTAAATAAACGAAGATATCAGCCAATCGTGTGGTTTCTCTGCAAGCCTTTGATCCTACAAGTGGGGGCTCGTCTGTCTCTTTTCTTTTTAGCTGTAACCCTTGTGTTTGTTCCTTCGACCATATCTTAAATTCGGGTGTATAGATTTACCTGAGGATCTAAACCAGCTAATGTGGCATATGCTAGAGCTTGCGGAATGACAGTCAGGCCGACTGTGACGCCAGCTATAATGTCCGCAACTGCCTTCTCCGAATTGTAAAGAGGTAGCCATTTCGTGATCGGAATCCTCTTGTGCATCAGCCGTTTGCACCACGTCCGCCTTTTCAGCCGTTGCTTTGATGGAGAAGACATTTTGCTGGACCTGAGAACGTAGAGAAATTATAAATTACTAGTTTCCCGTCAGCGGGTCGAAGGATTAAAACTAATGTCTTTCATTAAGGTCCACTCAATCTATTAATAATTTTTATCGGTTCAGTAGTTTCGTCGTGAAAGCGTAGCTGGTAGACAAACGGACAAACAGAGTTACTTTCGCATCACCACATAGTATAAAGCAAAGTAGCTTTCCGCGTCTGTCCCTACAAGTATGTCTGTAATATGTATGAATGCTTAGATCTTTAAAACTTCAACTATAACGGATTTCGATGCAGTTTTTTTACAGATAGAGTGATTCAAGAGGCAGGTTTATAACACAGCGGGCAGGACAAAGTCTGCTGGGTTCGCTAGTTTACGATATCAGCCTATCGCTCATGTAAATAACGAAGTTAGTTCGCAAATGGCTTTTCTGTCCGACTCCACGACAGAAGATATTATAGCAACAAAAACAAATATCTTCAAGCGAAGAAAACAAAAACATTCTGATTTCACAAAATACTATCATATCGATAGTTTCATTGTGAACTCATTTCGTCCAATACACGCATTGTTCCCGTTCTGAATAGGATTGCTCTTGACAAAAATAAAGATATTAACGGTATATGTCAGGAAAGGAAAGCTTTGAAATTTCTTGTTCCCGATAAACAATACGAAAGTAGACAAAAAGAAACAACACACAAGTTGTACGAGCATGATATAACAATAAATTGCGGGACAAAACTTCTTAAGGTCGTTTATTTCCTATTTTCTGTTATGATCCTTGTAAGCTAGCTTTTCTTTCTAAAGAAATTGAAGAGGTTACAATTAAGTTTTGGTTATATTCTGTGATCTGTGTCGAAAACTTCAAATGAAATTAGTTTTGATTTGAAATTATTAATAATCCAATACTATTTGATTGTTTTCTCCACATACACCAAACCATACCATACACACTTAGACACACCATACCAAGATATCACTTAATGGCGATCACAGTGAAGTATTGTAATCCTGGTGCTAAAAACTTTTAACTCTATTCTCGGACGAAAAAACCATAGTAGAGTAGCGACACAAATCAGATAATCAAGGAAACACTTCCAAAGTAATTTCAGAGGAGGACAGTTGGACACCTGATTTAATTTAAGACCCTTTGTACCGCGTTCTTCCAATTTCCTAATAAACGTCCAAGTGCTTAATACGACCGACGAAAAACAAAGGCCGAAGGCAGGACACAGTAGAAAGGGTCACAATAATCGATGTCTCTCTGTTTATTGTTCTAAATAACAAATATTAAAGTCCTCTATAAGCTTTTGTTGGAGATAATTAATGAAAATACTCAGAGGGTCAACTTTGTTGTCGATATCTAAATTCAGATCTCGATTTATGCATAATAGTAAGCCAACAATCTTCTTTTTGGGGTTAAATATGGCAGTCAGAAAATTAGGAAAACAGCTGAATTTTTCTTTTGATGCAGATCCTAGAGAGCATAATTATGTGGATCAGAGGATTAATAAACAGTACTCAAGTCAAAAGTAAATAATAAATATTTTACAAGATTTAACATCAGCCACTGAAGATTATTTAAAAAAGGCCACAAAAATATAAAAGGTTCATGGTCACCGTCTCTTGGGGAGGAGAAACAAATCAATTACTGTCAATTCACCTCTTACAGGATAACTATTGGGGGGAAAATTACCTATTAAGGTGTTAGGGGGACTTGGGCAGGGGTGTTGGTCATGTCCCAGATAATATTGTGGTCGGTCGTGTTAATTTGCGCTGAGATGTAACATCGGCCTAATAAAACCTTTGGTGAACAATGTCGGCTGGGAGGCTTTGTCGCCCAAATCAGGTGGGTCTAACCAATTATTTGCCAAAATTGGGTTGAGGATTTCCATTATCCTCTTGTTTGTGTTAGTACATCTTGGATGCTGTTAGTTTTATCGTTTCCATCAATACAATTGTCTCCTAACGGTAAATTAAAGGAGAGTGTTCAGTGCGAATATTTGTTTTTTATAACAATATCTACAATATATTCCTTAACTTTAATGAATGATGGAAAAATGAAAACTAGATAAGATATTTTAATTGCTATCTTTTGGCATTGAAAAACTGAATGCATGCCCAAACAAGTAAATAAATGTTTGATACGAAGTCGAAATCACAAATGAGATGTACAATTAGTAAAATGTGCATGGTTGCTGAGTGCTTGTAAGTACTCGTACATGTAGTACTATTTGGTTTCGATCAATTACCCATTTCCTATCCATAACAATACGTATCGCTTACCTAGGAGTGTAACAACTGGAATTAGGCAGTTAGTAATTGACCTTCAAACGATGTTTGTTTCTGCTAGATAGTTATGCTATGACAACATTCCAAATTGATAGTTTACCGTAGAATAACCGTAATCATGGGTTGGTTCTGCACATGTTTGCATATTTTACGACAAAACGTCTCTCAGTTCCAAATAAGTACATTCCGATTCCGATGAAAATCACAAAACGCCTTAAACCAGTAAGTGAAAATACCTATATAAAAAATGTTTGTAATGTACATTGAATAGGTACTGTCAGAAGATCGCATGCGTTGTTCTATTATCCGAAGTTTGCCTTGAAACGCCATTTCCTGATAGAGCAGTTACACGTAAGTATTGCAAAAAAATAACATTTAATTGATTGCTTCTATACTTGAAACTATATATTTTTAATGATCACATTTTTTTGTTCTTTCAGATTTCATATCTCATTTTTTGATACAAGGAAGTATAAAGTTACCATATATATAGCATTACCTCAAATTTCTTTACCATGTGAAATCAAAACACACTTGAAGAAAAAAGCAGACTGCCACAGGCGGAACATAAGCCCACACGATACATTATGAATTAAAAAAAAACTATTCGGATATGTTTTAAATTGCTTTACCTTTGACAAAAAGTAGAGCAAAGATATCTTCAATGGTAATTCTAAGCTCTGAAAGAACGATAGACTGTAGAAGTCTAGTTTCTCTACTTTACATGTAACATCTCTTCAATCAAGGTCATGCAGAAAACCATTTTTCTATATTGTTACGGGTTGGGTGTTTGTTGTATGTACCTCTGTTGTTTCTGATTTCCAAACCACTGAGCATTTTATATGATACTGTCAATATTAATATCTGAGATCTGTTTAGGCTACAAAAGTCTAGATTCTTTGCTCTATTTGTACAGTTGACGACCACTTTGGTGTAATGGTCAAGAAGTGGACAATAGTCCAGTAGGACCAAGAGGTCGCGGGTTCGATCCCCGCACTGTACAAACATTTGTTTGAATTAACGTGTCTGTTTGTTCTGGGCTGAGTGTTATATGTATTTATTTAAGTTTATTTGTAATACCACTGTTGATTCTGATATCTGTAACACAAGTGCTCAAGCAAATTACTGTTTTGTTTTAAAAATTGTTGTTGTATAATTAAAAAAAAACTCTTCAATCTTTGAGCTCTGAGTTCGCGCCGGTTCTACGAAGGCAATAAATCATGTTAGCCAAGTAATTCGTCTATCAATCCGTCGTCTCGCAATCCGTCACCGTCGGACACTGATGCGGATGGAACTCAAAATGTTTGTAAGAACTCAATATGTTTATCGATTTTGTGCTTTTCATGGGGGAAAGTGGCTTCGTTTCCTGTGAAAAGTTCAAGAAAAAGAAAAATCTTGCATTTGTCTAATAAGTAGGTTTTTTAGAAATATAAAAAATCATACAAAGCTCATTTTTTTGCAGGAACACTAACTTCACTGATTTAACCCTCCTACCACAATAATTTTGATAAAAAGTTAATCAAATCGATAGCACAATGTTTGTTCTCTATGATATGACTGCAGCATTGCAAACCTTTTAAAATTCTACAAAGGTTAATTTCTTCTAAAATGAATTGGAACTGTCGGACTGCCGTGTCCGACAGTTCAAATGCGTGCCATCACCCTACCTTATTTGTGTTCAGAAATAACTTTATATGTATAAGCTCGAGATTTGTCACATATAAACTTTGATTGTCACATATAAACGTTGAAACGTTTATTTATGAAAGACAGACGAGACAATAAACCTACTCCAAGGTTTAAGGATATCCTTTTTCTACAACACATGCATGCCGGCAAGCTAGAGCTATGCAATTTGTCGTTCGTTGGTCACTATCTTGCTATCCGTCAACGACGAAGATTGATGCTATGACTTGCTTTTTAGCTTGCAGTAAGGTTATTATTATGTTAGTTATTACTTGGTACGGCGAAAATGTACTGCTATTCATATTCAGAGTTTTATATCACTTTCTGTAGTAATACGGTGAGTGACGTTACAATATCCAAGTCTGACCAGTCTAATTAAAGTATTTGTTATTAAAAGCCTTCCTATTGCGCAGGACGATTTGATACTAATTTGTCACCCAAATTATATCCTACTGTCAATTTTAGCATTGCATCAGACTTGCATTATACATATTATGACGTGCCTCATAGTTTAATAGGGTGTGACTTCTCCTGCCCCGATCAAGACATGGAACAGAGTTAGGTATTTTGCTTAGGCGCTAAATCGTCTCGGGTTTGAATCAGAGTGCAGATAAAAAACAAGGAGATCAATGATTCTTCAATTCATTTTAAGACAAAATTCCGCTTATATAACACAGCCAAATTGATATGAGCTTTGCAGATTTCGCCCAGCATCGCACAACGGATTGGCAAAATAATAAATGAATTACATCTTCCCGGTATTTTCCTCCAGATATTCAGACAGCGTAATAGAAATAACAAGTAATTAATATCATAATTTCGGCACGCGTCACATGCTACATAATAAGTTTCCTCAAATGTGGCAACGAGCAAAACATTCTCCTAATGATATCGCCGATAAGAATAGAATACTGCTGATTTAAGTGGTAATCTTTATCCCATCTAAGATTATGGGAAATCGATAGATTTTGTCGGCGTGCATGTTTTAGTGAATACAATGTTATTGGAAATACGAAAGGTACGTTCAGTTCAGCTCAGTTAGAGAGGTATAACCGCTTATGTATCAGTGGGACCGTATCTTCTGACATAACAATAAAATCTGTTCTAACGAAGTGATGATACTGAGTAACATACTCGCAATACAGTTGTATAAATCCCTCAAGAAGACACGATTTTTTTCATGGTACCTGCCGACCTGTAGGACCTTGCCCCGTTCTCAAGGGGTATCCGCAATTTGGCTTGTAACCAGAATCAGAGTTGAATTTCACCAATTCGCTGCGACAAATCAACTTTATAGCTGCAAAAGCGTTACCCAAGATCCCCCAATCCCCTTTACAGATTACAGGATCGAGCGACGGACAACAAACGAGGGCTTGCACAAACACCGTTATTTTTATAGGTACAAATTGCCAAGACGAAGAGGCAGCCGTAGCCGCGTCGATTACTAGTACGCGACTGCGATTTGTCGCGAGCTCCGTAGGCGCGGCACGTTTATGTCATTAATACACAAGTTGAATCTGTAGGTAGGAACAGATTTTTATATTTGTACCTTTTCGGTCATAATTTAGAATAAGAAAAGCACGTTCGCTCGACGGTCAAGTTAGCACGGGTGACAGGACAGGGGACGGCGATATTAGAGAGTACCTATCCTACTTTCAATCTTACTTATGATGATAAAAAAAACGCAAAAGTTTTTAAGTCTGGATGTTTGTTACTCTTTCACGTTAATACGGCTGTACTCTGTACGGTTTATATGACAAAATTTTTCAAAAATATAGCTTATACATCAGAATTAAAATAGCTCATAGGCTACAATAAAGGTTTTGGCGCGGACGTAATATGCGGGCGACATAGAAAAGGGTTCTTACTAAAAAAAAGCTAGGTATCTGAAGTTACAGAAGTTTATATGAAACTGACAGATCTAACATTCACTCAAAGGTAGAAAGAAATATTAAACCATTATATGTCAATATTCTACTTCAGAAAATGTTCTCATGCTGAACTGAAGTCAGACTTTCATTTACAGCTATCGAACAAGGCATCCCATGAATAAAATTACAAGGAGAATACAGGATTAGAATCTGTAATTGAAAGTCATGCAGATATTTGTGAGTCGACGAGGCCCGGAGTTCCGGTATGTCGGTATGTATAAAAGCTTGTTGAAAAAAAATAGTACTTGTTTATTCACACCCGCTGCAGCTTATAAGTAGGCTAGGTATACGGCATATTGGAAATCCCACTTGATACGTGTCTCGTGAACTAAATGAGATATATTCCATCCAGTCACACGATCCACTTTCTCGAGAAACATTAACATAGGTCAGAATGTGTGTATCCGATAATAAATCTTGTATTTACTTATGTAGAAAATACGTATTGTTACCTTCATCCCCCATTCTCTTACTTTAGTGTACTATTGTCTATGATGTTAGCGGTTCTTATAAATGTGTCGCTATAGTACTTACATTCAAAGGAATACAGGGTGTCCCGTAAATTGACGGCGCACTAAAAGAACCCGTAAATCCTGATGGCAATGGGAATACTTAGCTATAGAAATTATTAGAAAAATATCCTAAGACATGCGTAATGAATAAAAAAGTAATTATTAAAATATGGTCTTCATAGTTTTACTTTATAGTTAATCAGGCGTTACTTTGCGGAAATCCATGACTAAAGCTGAAATAATAAAACATAAATTATCCGCCATTTTGTAGCGGCGGCCATCTTGAATTTATAATGATAATGAATAAACATAATTGTATTGTCACCAAAATCCAAAGTGTATACAAAATTTCAGATTAATCGGTTGACAGGAAGAGGGTGAAATTTGAATTACTAAATTTGACCCAAGAAAAATAAAACAAACGGGGTGAGCTAAATAAAACCGTTAAAAAAAAAATTTTGTCTTAAATTTTCACGAAACGCAGGAACCCAAATACATCTAACTGTAACAACTTGAAAAAACTAGAGCTGGAAGTCGCAGGACTTACAATACAACTCATAATGTGACACAGAAGATGCACCCGGAAATACAATTTTAATTAAACACTTTCATTTCTATGTGCGACAAGAAAACGCAATAAGGTCTTGACAATGCGTGTGTGTTTTATGTGGCCTTGTAGCGTATCTACCTATTTAAATGCAATGAAATCGTTTTTTTGTTTCCCCTCTTATATGCTTTTTTTCCATATATCAGTCGAGAAAAAAAGCCGAAAAACGACCTTTACTTACTTCCTAGCCTAAACATAATTTTGCAGAAAATTCTTTGTTTATAACATAATAATAAATTCAATTAATTTATATTTATATAAATATTTTAACATTATGATTTATAAATCATAATGTTAAAATATTTATTTACCTTAAGTAAAGGTTTCGGCCGTTTAAATAGCCTTTTACGTAACACCTTTCTTATTTATTTGCCAACTCACTTCCCTACATTTCCCGGAAACATTATCAAGATCACATTCGTTTCCTTGATATCCCATTTTAACTTGCTTGTCTACATGGCTTTGAAATGAAACCGGTGGCTTTTGTTAGCACTCAAGCTTATCGATAATTAAAGTCAACTAACCTGAATCAATATTGAATACCTAATGGAATCCTAATTACACCCAAAAGTAACACTTTCTTGTTTTTTTTAAAATAAACGTAATTGCAGCTGAAAATATAAATTGTTTCCTATCTAAGACAGTTAATTTGTTCTACTCCAAAAATTCACTCTTCCTTTGGGTTTAGCGACTTATTCCTTTCCTTTTTAGGGTTCCGTAGTAAACAAGGAACCCTTTTAGTTTTGCTAAGTCTGTCCGTCCGACTGTCGGCGGTTTTTCTCAGAGACTATTAGTGGTAGAAAGCTGTAATTTGGTATGAGAAATGGATAAATGTTATGGACGACCAAGTTATAAAATGTACAC
The DNA here is from genome assembly GCA_963921415.1 of Pyrausta despicata. Lineage (NCBI taxonomy): Eukaryota > Metazoa > Arthropoda > Insecta > Lepidoptera > Crambidae > Pyrausta > Pyrausta despicata. Next base: position 9,705,897 of record OY992853.1, read on the forward strand.
GAGAAATAAAATATAGGTACGTCATAAATACAAAATCTTTTATATCATGATACTTGCTGCTATGTAACCCTTAATGGGCGAGTCCAACTCGCACTTGGTCGTTTTTTTGGATTGAAATATGTTTATACTCGCAAGCGTTACACGTAGTTTACTCATCTATTACACGTTAGCATAGTAACGCACATGGAAAACTTTGGAGATAGATGGCAACAGATACAACTTACAACATATGAATCGATAAGCCTCTGGTATGTGGTTGAGTTGTCTTAATTTTGGTATTGTGTCCTGAGGTCGACCTTTGCAGTGAGATATTCCAACCACTGAAGTACTAATTATTTTTGGAATCTAAGAACACAGAAGTTGAAGGTGTGTTTTAACTACTGCGATGACTAAGCTCTATGTCACGTGTCAAGACCGTGATACCTCGCCATGCATCAGAAGCCTACGGAGAACTTAGATCAAACCAAAAAGAAGCAGATACGGTATGAGCTAGTCGCGCGTGGTCCTACTACACAGAGTACAGTGCACCTGCTCTGCTCCTAGTAGTCGTCGGTACCGAGAGTTGTTTACATGTGCGTGGTCTATTTTTAACCGCCAACGAAAAAGAGGGTTGTTATAAGTTTGATGTTTATGATATATGTGTTTGTGTTTTTGTGTTGGTGTTTTTTGTGTGTGTCTGTCTGTGGCATTGTAGCTCCCGAACGGATATACTACTTCCAAGCGTTTTTTAGGGTTCCGTACTTCAAAAGGAAAAAACGGAACCCTTATAAGATCACTTTGTTGTCCGTCCGTCCGTCCGTCCGGCCGTCCGTCCGTCTGTCAAGACCGTTTTTCTCAGGAACGCGTGGAGGTATCAAACTGAAATTTCTATATGATACTTAAGTCTACTGTCCCTGGAAGCTGTAGAAAAATCAACCTTCTAAGCCAACGGAATCAAAAGATACAGCCATTTAGGCCGCAAATTTCCGCAAATTTTCGAAACTCGCACGGGAATCAAAACCTACAGGGTACTTCCCGTAAACTTAGAATCTTGATATTTAGTACGAAGTCACGTCTTATAGTACAGATATAGGAAAAATTACGAAAACCGTAAATTTTCAGTTTCATCATATAAAAAAAAATATGAAAAATATTTTTGACAATTTTGAAAATTTCAAAGTTACTACTCCTTATCTACAGGTTTGTACGGAACCCTCGGTTCGCGAGTCCAACTCGCACTTGACCGGTTTTTTTTAATTAGCAATATAGTTTAATGGCGGTGGTCCGGTATGGTTGATCAAAATCCGTTCAGCCGTTATAGCTCACCAGCTATTTTCCTAGCTCATGTCGGGTTTTTTTTAGATGACGATTGTAAGGACGTGCCTTATCTTCCTCTGCTTGGTTTGATCTAAGACGAAGAAAGGGGTTTGTTGTGAAAATGGATTAGTTTTATCAACAAACGATGACAGTGCACATCTGCGAGGGTCCACGGCGGGACCTCACGAACTTTGTAACAAATTACGGGATCCATGTTAGTCCAGCGATTACAAGTCGACGATTCATCACCCAGGCTGACGGTATAGCACGTACTTCTCCCATCTATTTGAGCCCGCCTAAACGCGATCAGTCAATGCTATCGGAGCAGCAGAGCAGTGCCCTTCGAACAACCATATTAATTATTTTTTAGGACCAGCCGGTCCCAGGATGGTGATTCATCGAATTTATTTTTACAACGGTGGGTGAGAAGTCACTTTAGGTGTTTGAGAAACTCGGCTTTGCTTAAGTTAGCTTTCTTGTCTTTTTGGATTCACTTGTGTTTTACTTCTCTATTTATTTAAGCGACGTGGAAACCACAATATTGAAGAATAACAAATAAATTATTTATGCTTTCTATTGGAATGCAAGGAACAACCAAACTTGATGTAGAATCAAGTTCTGTGATGATTTAACATAAAAAAGACAATTGAAAAGCTTTAGTTGTTCTATAACTCCTGGTAGCTCTTTAATTTAAAAATACCTGGCGTATTTCGATTGTTTGGTTTGTCACTAGATTTAGTTTTATGTAGCAACGAATTTTTAGTAAAAGACGTAAGCCGAGCAACTGACTGGAGTGTTGTAGCTACACTACGAGTATAATTTCATGCGGTTTTATACCAAGCTTGTACAGAGGTAAATTATGAATGAGGCGCACAGTACAGATGCAACCAAAAACTATCTAATGCACTCACAATGTTTTGGTACGGTTCTAGGGTTATATATTAAATATAATATGCATGCAAAATTGAAATTTAACGTGAGCCATCGATGCATGCAGTACAAGAGCTCAGAGCCATCTAATGCAGTATTAGGAAGAGTCCTAAAGCCAGAATGCTTGAGATTTGAACGATTGAAGGACATTAAACTGTATGACGTTTAGTTACGAGTCCTTTTAGGGTAGAACAATGACAGTTATTGGAGATGGAACCGTGTTGTAAGGCGATATTGGAGCCACGTATTACGCGGCAAGCGAAAGGAACGACGAAATTTTATTGAGATGGATACTTGAGAGATGTGACTTTTCTATTGTAAAATTCTAGTGAGGTGATGGCAACATTCTCCGTAAGGGACTTAGCATAAATCGATGACAAAAAGTCTGTTTACTGATGGGTGCGGTATTGACAAGCTTAAAAAATCTAATTAGCTTGATTTTTTAACAAAAATTTGAAGTGTCGGAGGCTGGTGTAAAACGGTGGTGTGGTAACTCTTCTTTTATATATTCTGTCGCTGGTGTCTATTTTGACCGACTACTTTATACAAATTGTATGGCGGTGCGATGTAGATATCTAAGGCATACGGAGGATACTCAAGCAAATTTTTCATAACATAAGAGTTGAAAAGTTATAAAAAAGATGTACCCACCACAGGCACCGTTAGAGAGGTTCTCTAACGGTGGCTGAACTTTTTTTCGAAAACATCGACCTAATAATTTTCATTCTAAAATCAGTTTTGTTGATAATACAGACTAACATCATCAAGACAATAATAAAGAAAGTTATCAATTTTACCCTTAGTCTAAATAAAATAAAAAACCCTTAAGAAATGCTTTTTAAAAAGTAAAAAACTCCACGAAAAAATTAATTGTTGTTTTATAGTAAATGCTTCATTAGTCTAGGTACTTTCTACACTAATTAAGTGCAATTTCTTTACATCAGGATAACACTTAATAACATCACGACTAGTTTGTAATTTGTTAAGTATTCTAGCTTGTGATAACAGCAGTGTACTTTAACGCGCGGAATTAGTTTTAAAGTGAATTTAGTGTAGCAAACTTGGTTAGTTTTGATACATAAGGAGAAGATTCAAACTTAAGAAAATGTAGCGTAGATAGATAGAAGTAGGCCAAGTGTATTAACTGTTTGACTTGATTTTAGATTATGAAGGATCATTGAAGAACTTTATTTATAAGTTAACTAAATTCACAAATCATCTACTCTTCTTTACCACGAAACTAAAAGGATCACCCTTTAAACCATAAACTTACTAAAATAAATAAATGTATTTTTGATCATAATGACGTTTTATTTCCAACGTGTTTGGTAAGAATACTCGTATCGTAGGACTAACTTTGTGGAGCATCAATTCACTCCATTAAAATGGCGAATAACGGCGATAAAGTTCTCCAAATTTATTTATTTTGCATTCCTAGAACTGGTTATTTGGGACGAGGGGGCAATGAACTTTCATGGTATTCAACCCATACATTAATACATAATGTAATGTATAATAATGCAGAAAAAGCCGCCAATTTGCCATTTAACTCTTATCACTGTCACCTTTTCAGATGACTTTTAACTATCAAAATGGTATTGAATTTTTTGAAGGTGGTTATAGGCCGTTTTAAAATAATATTAGTTTAAACTTGATAATCTCGCAAAGCACACTATATTTTGGAGAACTGTTAGTTTTCAAGTCCTAAACAAACTGAATTGCGTACATTTTATGTAAGTAGCTCCCAAAGAAAATAATGTTGATTTAAGACCAACTGGATAGGTTCTCAAAAATTGAGCAGCATGTCCAGTATTGAATCTATCTCTAAAAAATATTGAGGAATAATTTTGTAGGCCCGTACTTTTAAATTATTATGGCCAATTACTTATGTCGACCTCCCAATCGTATTTCATTTGTCGATGCTGTACAGTAACGGTGTATTGACAAAAATATACAATCAAGTTAATAGTTGTTTAGGTATGTGGCCAAGGTTGAATTCAGTTTTACTACACGCAAGTTTTCAATAAAACATAAAATATAACCTTGATAGTATTAAAGTGGTAACTTACCAAAACTGTGAAACAGAAACAATTTGCGCGATTTTTTTAGTTGTAAAATTCTATAGCACGAAACGAAAAAAAAATACACTTAAAAAAAAGCGCGCCGCGTCATTTACGCGCGGAGAGCCGGCCTGACTGAACTAACCACTCACGCGCACGCGGCAAAATAGCGATTATGCTCACCAGTAATGAACATCTGATTGTACAGTCACCAGCGCAAGTTCGGTTTTTAGTATACGAGCCCCGATGCAAAATAGTTTGTCTAGTAAGAAAAATAAGATAATAAAGTAAAGTAACTAAAAAGTTAAGAAGAAAGTAAACCATAATACGAGTAATAACATTCCAAAGGTTGTTTTAACGTATCCAAAAATCTTTCATGACCTTACATAACATAAATAAATATACTAAAACACATGTCGCAAAAGTATTCATCTATCACTTCGGCTGATAACTAAGTGGAAGACGAACTATTTTGCGTGCAAAATAGTTCGTCTTCCACTTAGTTATGCCGCCTATGCTTTCAATTACAGCTTTAAAACGAAGAGGCATGGTCGCAACGCAACTAACGTTGCACACTCGTGGGTCGTAATTGACTCCCACACAGCCAAGAGTTTAGCCTTCAAGTCGCTCTTCGATCTTGATGGATTTTTGCGAAGGACTTTCTTTATTTTCCACCACAGGGTCTCTATCGGCAATAAGTCAGGGCTGTTAGATGGCCACTCGATGGTTGGGATGCTTTTTGAAAGCAGCCATGTCTTTGTTGTTCTTGCAGTATGGCAGGATGCACCATCGTGTTGAAAAATGAAAGAATCTTGAAGTTTGAGAGACGGCGGGAGGGCAGTAGACTTTCTTTCAAAATATTTTGATATCTTGTTGCATTGATTGAACCATCCAGAAACAGCATACCACCAACACCTTGCGCAGACATGCAACCCCAGATCATGAGAGACGCTAGAAACTTAACTTTTCGTTTGATGTAATCAGTATGAAATGCTTCATGTTTATTTCGAACCCTTTTTTTTCTTTCATTGCCGACTGTGACTTTCAAATAGGATTCGTCACTCCGTATGATACTTCGCCACTGATCAAAAGTCCAATGTAAGTAATCACGAGCAAACTTCAATCTCTTTCTGTCTCTTTCTTTCTCTTCTTAGCTGTCTAAAATCCGTAGTCCATTCTTTTTAACACTCCTTTGCAGGTATCCACTGAAACATCTTTGTCAATCATGTCTCTCCATTGCACCGTAAGTTCTCAAAACTCGAGCACGGCGATTTTTTTGACAATTTTCTTAAGAATTCTGTTTTCTACTTTACTGGTGATACGGGGTCGGCCAGTTTTCTTCAAGCAATAAGTATTTTCATTCTTTTTATAGTGCTGAATGATATTTCAGATATGTAGATCTGGGCAGTGTCAAGTCTTATAAGATTGTTACTTGATTTGCCCATTCGCTTTCAAAGTTCTTCACCCACCGGTTGCCACAACCCACCTTTACTAGAAAACTGAATAAATTAACAGAATTTGTCAGAATTTACACAATCTCTACTTTTCCAAACTAAATTTTTTAAGTATAAATTTTAAAAGGGAAAAAATATAGGCGAACTCTTTTGCATCGATTAGCAACTAGATGAACTATTTTGCTTACTATTTGCTCATCTTAAAAGTAGGATATCTCTTAATTTAAAAGGATGAAATAGTTTATTGCTTCAACAATAAATAGTGCATAAGTAACTATTAAACAGTACTGTACCGTTAATCAAAGCCTATATAATGAGAGCGGCGTATCCGATTTCGGTCGATTCGAGTACTTTTCTTGACTTGTCTGGTTACATGATCCGCTAACTAACTCGCCACGATGCGACACTAGCGCCACCACAGGCAGCTTATAGGAATGCTTTCTAGTTTTGTTATTGGCGTTTAAGTTTCCGACCGAGACGGTCGCACTAGTGAGCTCCGCTCCCTCTAGGCTGTCTCGCTAGTACTTTCATAATTATATAACTAATTGTGAATGTTGAGGAAATATTCGCAAATTTAAATTTAATTTCGAAGGTGTATTAGACATTACAATTAGAAGGAACCATATTGTTTTTTAACGGTGTTACCGTTCGGAGATAGATTTTTTGCAATCTACCTCAAATATTTTTATTTTATTTTGATCAACGGTAAGTTCTAATGTGCAACCGTTAGGCTTCTAAACGTTTTTCAGAAGTAATGGGTCTGGTTACTGGTAAGGAAGAATCATCGCGGGACTCTGGATAGTTAAGGACACAGTTTGGAAAAAACATCGGTGAAAGCAATGAACGAGCAAAGTAAGTTTGTTCTTTATTATCGTGTCAAGGACGTGTTAAATCACGTAAGTGCCTGCAGATGTACACATTCATAGAAACCTGTAAAGTATTCAGTGAAAATCATTACTTTGAATGTAACTGTTTATAGTACACTTCTTTGCATATCATAAATTAAGTGAACATAGATATGTTTGTAAAGCAAACACAGTGAGAGACATAATATTCAGACATAATATTATTTAATACTTTCGACACTCTTAGCACTAAGTGTTTACTCTTTCAGAATCTTTCTTCCAGAAGGAATTTTCATTCTTTTAGAATCGCTGTTCGAATGTTTTAATTTGGTGTTACGGGATGAGTACTCGTATTAAAAAAATATTTTGCGAAAACTGTTTCAGAAGTTGCTCTCTTTTCAAGAGACATGATATGGTGGGAAAAGCAATCTGAAAATACCTTCATAATTGTAATTTATCGACTCAAAAACCGGGATCGCGATTCTACTTCGTAGACCGATCCACGGGTGTTGCATTCATGTAGTAACAAGTTTGGTAATTATACATTTTAAAGTTTAGTCCAGTCCAGTAATAGTAAACCACATTAACCTGAGTCGACTCTTCCTTATCCCACCGGGATAGAAGAGGAATAATCATTTTTGACTTGAAATCGACTCTTCCTTATCCCACCGGGATAGAAGAGGAATAATCGTGTTTGACTTGAAATCGACTCTTCCTTATCCCACCGGGATAGAAGAGGAATAATCGTGTTTGGCTTGAAATCGACTCTTCTTTATCCCACCGGGATAGAAGTGGAATAATCGTGTTTGACTTGAAATCGACTCTTCCTTATCCCACCGGGATAGAAGAGGAATAATCGTGTTTGACCTGAAAACCATTGTTGGGATCCTACTTCGTAAATCAATCTCCATATATTGTATCAATATCCATATGTTGTAGTATTTCTGGAGAGTAAGCGTGATACCTAATTGAAATTAGCGACTTTTGGTACAGGTTAAGGTAACTCTTGAATAAATCGTATTAACATGAGCCGGCCTTTCCTTATCCCACCGGGATAGAAAAGAATGCTTGATGCTTGAAAGCGTGATTGCCTGATTTGAGGCATAAACTTTGCTAGATAATTAACGTTCACGTGTATTGGGCAGGAAGCCATACCATGAGTATAAAGGCATCGCCTAATCAATCTTAATCTTACAATTCAATGCAGTGGACTTGTAACTTTATGCCGGGTTGAAGTCCTCCAGAACCCTCTTGCACTCGTCCCGCCGGGATGATGAAACTTGATAAGATAGGCAGGTGTAAATTGAATGCAGTAATGATTCTATGGTAAATAAATGTGTGATATTTAGGTCGAAGCGGAGTTTCACTCCTCAAATGCCTAGAGACATTCCATAACATAATGTTTCTGCTAGTATTCATAAGAAGAGATGCACGATTACGCGTGCACTGGCTAAATAAAGCTAGCTTTGTAGCGGAAAATGAAATAACCTGCGCCTTATTGGATATCTCGGTATCACCAAAACCTGTCAAATGTGAAGTCACTATAGTATAGGCATACTATGAACACATTGACTTCAAAGAATAACGAATCTTATATTTTACATCCTTAGGACAGCGAATAGACGTTCTTCTTGGTAATTTCAAACCACAAACTACATACAACTTATTCATCATACTGATAAACTTAGTGATAAACACCCAGACGGGTCAATAAACACATAGAAGTCTATTCCGCATGAATAACTTTTTGCCTTGCTACTTGCCACAGCTTTTTATTGGTCCGAGCACAGCTTTAATTTGACAAAGAGGTCGTCGGGCCATGGATCTTTGTTATTAGCGTATAATTAATTTTTAAAACCAAACTCTTGGTAATTTTTCCTGCTGGGCTTTGATTTTAAAAACTTCAATGAATCAGAACATACGAGTTTAGTTTCCGCAAGCCACATTGACTGATTGTCCCACTTGCATTGCTAACATGGTCAGATTTGCGTCGATAGGCTTGGCCTAGTCAGGACAAGATTCTTTATTGATACACTTATTACTTTTTTGCTACCAAACTCTCATGAGGCAAAACCTCTGGCTTGGACCGAGCAAAAGTGAAAGCTAGTCATTTGTTGTGGAAGCTTATCTAACTGAACGTTACCAAATTATTAAAATAGTTTAATAATTTATCGTTATAGGCATTCACCTGGGACTCTTAAGATAATATTTGTTTTAAGGTTTGATCCCTGCCTCACACAGTGGTTTTATTTTACTGCAAAAACATTGCCAATTTATTAAAGTTTAAGAATTAAATATTGATGCAGTACTGCGCGTATTTACAGGTCATATAATCAATATTAGAAGCTGAATTATATCTATACATCTTTTTCTATGGAACTAGGATGGACGGTGAACAAGTATGGTCGCTTTGTTGCAAGTTCATCATAAATTTAGCCCACGTATGCCTACATCAGCTAACCTCAACAAAGATTAGTTACCTGCAGCATTTTTCATTTCACAACTTTGTAAGATGAACATTATCGATAATGATTACGGTACGGTGCCATCTTATTCCAAAGTTTCTGAACTTGTAATGTATTTATATACAAAATACTATGCTTCGCTGTGCACAAGCATGAATAATTTTTACTCATAAGCATGCCGGGCGATTATTCATCTTTTTTATCACCAGGTTAAGCGTACGAAGCTAAATCCAAAGGACATGCCGAAGCTGGCAATAGTACGTTTGACACGATTGTCAACATTGACACGATCTTGATCGGCTGATTGCTTTCATAAAATATATTTTGTTGAATTCCATTGCCATTTGGCCTCATCCTATTTCCATATCCACCCCATTGTCCAGCACCGTTAATAAGGAAAACAAGCCTCTTAGGTGTGAAGCCTACCCCCCCTGTGGGATCTCCACCTTGTCGTGGTGGGGGGGCTCAGTAACCGTGGCTTTGCCACCCACGGTGAAGCTAAGCGGGATCCCGGGAGGGGACGCTCCACGTGGGCTTGGAGAGGCCTGCGCAGGATGCGTCCAGGGGTGCGGGTGTGGGGGACAGTTTTGGCTGTCCCTCGCAGTCGGGTGCGGTCGCGGGAGGAGAGACGTCTCGGTGTGTCGTTGCCGTGTGGCCTATCTCCCGCGACCAAACGGGGGCGCACCGTTAGATGGCGCTGCGGTGAGGCCGCAGAGGAAGAGGAGATGCGGTGTGTCGTTGCCGTCCTCCCTATCCTCTGCGGCCGGGTGGTGGCGGAGCCCAACACCTTGCTCCGCCGCCAAGGAGTTTGTGGCCCTCGGGCTATCCGCCGGGGTGCCGTGGTGAATGCTCACGCGACCCCATGGCACCCCCCACAATGGCGGAGAAGCATTTCCACAGCGGAAAAAAAAGGTGTGAAGCCTACAGGATTTCTTAGGTGCTTGTTTTTATTTTAAGAATATTATTGTAAATGTTCAGAATCATTATTCTTAAGATGCGAACCTTGAGGTCCCATACATCGATGGACACACAGCAACTTGGCACCTCATACTTCTGCACTTTACAAGGCGTGCAGCACGACAAAAATGTTTCAACCTTTTTGGAATACCTACGCAAAATGACCATAGCCAAAGCCCCATGCAATATACCATCTAAGAATAAGAATAAGAAGACGTTGCTTACGACGTACTTATAAGTTTTCATGTTATTTTCAAAACTCAACAAAACAATAGTACAGATACAATTTTGTTTACAAACACAGTTTAACCCTTGTTTCTTACGTGTAGACAGAATTGGTTCCTACTAGTGCTTTATGAGGATAACTCCTTTTATCATATAAGAGGAACATGTTGTGCCTGCAGTTTTACATACATATCACATTGGCGAGCGAACACAGCGCCACCAGACGAAAATAAACACGGATCTCATTATAAAGGCTTTGAATAACGGTACAGTACTGTTTAATAGCGACGTTTTACCTGAAAATAAAATGTTTATTAAACATACTTACCTTATTCAAAGCCTACATTTATTCCTGCCTGTTGACCTTAAACGCAATGACAAAACTAGAAAGCATTCCTATAAGCTGCCTGTGGTGGCGCTAGTGTCGCATCGTGGCGTGTTAGTTAGCGGATCATGTAACCAGACAAGTCAAGAAAAGTACTCGAATCGACCGGAATCGGATACGCCGCTCTCATTATATAGGCTTTGAATAACGGTACAGTACTGTTTAATAAACGTTTTATTTTCAGGTAAAACGTCGCTATTATGTCCGAATCATCATAAAAATCACAAATGTAGTAAGCACTGTTTATAAGGCTATGTAGCCAGATATCAATTGGTTTATTGACCTACCTACATTATTTAACTTTATTTTAAAACAAAGTAAACATGTATCTACCTACACAATGCATACCATTTACACTGATTACTACGCTCAGATTGATAAACAACAGTAACCAAACATAAGATGGTAGAATAGTTTTTCTGTTTACGTAACTGGCAAAAAATAATAAGTTAGAAAAAATCTTTGTCGACGTTTTTCGTCCTAGACGAACTATTTTACATTGGGGCTCGTTTTATTTGTATGCCTCATAAAATAAAGGATAATTTGACATTGGTCATCTGGGCAGAAGCATTTAACTTTGACTCATTACATCACTAGCAGGGTTTCAATTGTTTTGCCTTTCTTTTTCGTTAAGCATTAGTAATCATGCAGTAACAATAGCTAAATATTTTAACAGTTGTTACATTAAAATGATGTGGTAAAAAAACGATTTTAATATCAACAACAATGAATGCAAGAAGCTAAATAAATATAATCTATGAAAACAATAGTAAGGAAAACATGTGAATTCATGTGTGTAATGTGATACATATTAATTGGTTCATTAAAGGAAATTAATCATGTAAAATTATAAATAAAGTAAGATTAAATATACTCACTCAATCCTATTCAAAAATAAAAATAGAAAATAAATATATCACTGATCCGAAACAAATAGCAGAAGAATTTAATAATTATTTTATTGACAAAATTGAACCAGTGGAGGGATACGGAAGAAATGTTACTAGCAATCTCAGCCATAAACTTGGTTCTATGTTTTTGGCTCCTAGTCTTCCGCTTGAAATATATAAAATCATAAAAGGTTTAAAAAACACAAATAGTGCAGGATATGATGGCATTACTACTAAAATAATAAAGTCAGTAAATGAAGAAATTTGTAGACATCTAAGTCATATCATCAATCTCAGCATAGAAAAAGGCATTTATCCCACTGATCTTAAAATGACAATTGTGAAACCTATATTAAAAAAAAATGACAAAGAATTAATGGAATGTTACAGACCTATTGCATTAATATCAATATTTTCCAAAATACTTGAGAAATACTTATATAATAAATTGAATAATTATTTAGAAAAAAATGACATTTTATGCAGAGAACAAAAAGGTTTTCGTCAAAATAAAACAATAAACATGGCAATTTTTGATTTTTATAAAAATGTTATATCTCATGTTGACAAGAGAACACCAGTTTGCTCATTATACTGTGATATGACCCAGGCTTTCGACTATGTCGATCATAATATTTTAATTCGCAAACTAGAAGCTTATGGCATAAGAGGCAACGTACTAAGCTTATTCCAGTCCTATTTAAAAGATCGTCAACAAAAAACGGAAATATGTAGACTAAATCTAAGATCCAAATATGAAGAGATAAGCTCATCGACAATGCGTACCGTCAAATATGGTGTCCCGCAAGGCAGTGTATTGGGTCCTCTCTTGTTTATTATATACATAAATGACCTACCAAATACTATTAAACAACCTATGAATTTATTTGCTGACGATAGTACTATAACTATAAACTGTAATGACATTAATTCGTATAAAAATTATATAAATGAATCATTGAAATCTATAATTGCATGGCTTCAAAATAATAATTTAAAAATAAATCTTATTAAAACTCATATTATGCACTTTTCGCAAAGATCCAATATTCCATCTAATAATGTATTATCTTACAATGATACAATCATTGGTGAAGTGGATACAACTCGATTTCTTGGTTTACAAATAGACAAAAAACTAAACTGGAAAAACCATATATATGAATTGTGTAAGAAAACAAGTAGATCAGCGTTTGCTTTGTTTAGAATTTCTACCTTGGTTAATATTGACGCACTGCTCACTGCTTACCATGGACTGGTTGAATCTGTCCTTAGATACGGAATCATTTTCTGGGGTAACTCAACTGATAAAGAAATAGCATTTAGAAGTCAAAAGAAATGTATCCGAGCTATGTTTGGTCTACAAACAACTGATAGTTGCGAGCCGTATTTTATTAGACATAGAATTCTCACACTTCCGTCTTTATATATAATGGAGATCGCTATTTTTGTAAGAACTAACTCTCACCTATTTCCACGGTTATCTGATAGGGTTGTTCGTAACCGTCGAGATGGTAGTGAACTGTACTTACAACGGGCAAAAACGGCTTTAATGAGAAAGAGTGTAATATGCATGGCTCCGAAGATATATAATAAAATTCCTCAGGCTTATAAATCCTTGAATGACACTATTTTTAAGAAGAAATTTAATAATTACTACTTGACAAGTGCTACTATAGCTTAAATGACTTTTTAAATGATAAATTTTGACATTGTTTTATTTTCATTATGTAATAATTTATTTTCTTATAATAATTCTGACTTCACTGTATTATTATGTTAATGACAAGCACTTTAAAATTTGCACGCCAAATATTGGTCAGACATGTTGACACTTTTAGCTATTAATATCAAGAATTTACTGTATGAAATGTTATATTCTTACACATGTTTCTGCAAATAAAATATCTTTATCTTTAAAGAAAAATAGTCTCAGATATTAATAAAATATCTATGACATTGAGTTACTTGAATAAAATGAATTTGGTTAAAGCTGTTTTAATTGTTGCTTCTGTTGGTTATATACATTAATGTAGGCATATGCCATTAAGTGCAAAAGTATTTTTCATTTCTCATACTCGGAAAGTAGTGTTTGTTTGATCAGAGCAGCGGGTCGAAAACGATGCTTCCCTCCCTTAGGCGGGAAAGACTCATAGTAATTGCCTCCCTCCCTAGGGCGGGAATGAATTTTAAAAATTGAACTAAAATTAGTTATTTAGTCGGCTATAATTTTTTTTACATAATTAAGAAAAATATTGATTAAAAAAAATATGCTGCGGTCTTGTGAGTGTATACGGCCAATGTGAATTAAAAAAAAAACCTATTAAAGTGGGATGGCCCGCGGCGGTGACGCGGGCGGTGTGTTCCATATTTGAAATTTAAATTAAAAAAGACTATTAAATAGGAACAATTCATGTTATTACTATCAATAAATATTTTAGAAAAACTACTATTTTTTACTTTCCTTATATTTGAAATGAAAAGTAGAGTGTTTAACACGGGTGAAAGTCATCAATTCCCACTCGGACTATAGCCGCCCTCACTTCGCTCGTGCGTCTATATACCTTGTATGGGAATTGATTTCTTTCCACCCTTGTATAACAATCTACTATTGTCAATATGCTGCTTGGGACACATTTTATCTTCACCATGAGCAAATAAAATATTGTTGAGAGACATCTAAACCAATGTTTGTTAAAGTTGTATATAAACACAACTATAACACTCAATACAATATTGACCTGCATTCAAATATATTTTTATGAATCGTTTTTCCTATAAATAGTTACAATAACTAGTATACAATATATGAAAGATTGTTATTTTTTTCATATTCATATTTATTTTTTAGTTTTCAATTAATGAAAGTACAAAACTGAGTGTTAGACACTTTGTAATTTCATACATGAAATTAATTTTAATTGATTAGCGTCATTGAAAATCAAAGTGATTAAAATCGACATTCCTGTTGCATATGTCTAAGTTATTGAATTTTCTGCCAGCTGAAGTGTTCCCGTTAGATTATAACTTGGATCTTTTTTAAGAAAGGAGTGAAGTAATTAGGGCTGTTACTAGACAGACATAATCCATCTTCGGCCACATTGTCACTTTCTATCGGGTGAGATTGTGGCGTCTCTGTTTCTTCAGGTGAAAAAGATCTATAAACAGAATATAGGAGCCTTCACAGTACTACTAGTGGCAAATTAACATGCAGTAGACTTCTTACTGCTTGAGCAAATCTGCCTTTCTTTTTACTGAACCCTTCAAATTCAAAACCTTTTCGGTCATTATCGGCCAAATCCTCTGTGGTTTTAATTGGTTTAATTTAACATACTATAATTACAATTTAAAACTTACATATTTATTTATTTACATAACTTACTAATACATAAACGCACTTTAACCCTAGATAACTAAACATTTGTCGAATGTTTAGTTATAATAATAAATAATAAATATTTCACAACAATCACACCAATTCTCTAGTCCCAAATTAAGCTACGAGGCTTGTGTTATGGGTACTAGACAACGGATAAACATACTTAAATACTTTTTTTTGTAAATAAATACATATTATACATAGAAAACACCCAGACCAGTACAAACACACATGTTCATGCACACATATGCTTGTACTGTGCGGGGATCGAACCCGCGACCCTTGGTTTTAAAGTCCGTCATGTAGACCACTGCACCAAACGGTTGTCATAAGTTATTACGTAACCGTGAATATAGTTTAGTAGTCTAGGGTTAAGGGTCATGTTAATTTAATTTCTTAGCTTAAAATTTTCTTGTAAATTTATAAATTTTCACATATTATGTGAATAGTTAATCCAGCCGCAGTAAATGGTGTCAGTAAACTATTAGGAAATTAAATAATGATAACATTGCAATAAATTTTTTGAATATCCATTTATATTGTAGCAAGACACAAACACAAGAAAATTATAGAAATAAAGTGATACATGCAAAACAGATCTAAAAAAGGTTACCTGCTCGGAGCACTAAGCAACAAATTGAACATAATATGGATGAGTTCACATGTGAAAGTTGGACCATTCTTTTATTTGCCCTAAAACATATTTAATTTCCCTTTCAGCTTTTCGTTCAATAAAACTCCGAAAGACTAAAATAAACCAAGCTGTTTAAACACTAAGGTAAGAATTAGTAGCGAAAAACTCCGACAGTTATCGATGATGCACGTAATCGTGGTTCATTGACTCAGAGTGCAAGTTAATTTGGAATTTGGAACACTTGTTTTATTTAACGAAATGTTACGTGTGGTAAACAGCTGTAAACAAACACTAACCTTTGCTTGATGTGTGATGGAGGCAATCTGTTACCTGGTGCAGAAAATATGCTAGAATTGTCTGATCATTTTTTCACTTTACTGTGAACGATTTTAATAGATAAATCTTAATTAATCAATTAAAATCTTAACACCTATAGCTCAACAACACGCAGAGTTCACCTCAAACTTTTTCATGACTTTGACTGACAGCTGACGCCTGACAGTAGTTCACAGCACAGCAGTAGTACAAATAGTAACGTTGTTACTAAAGGGAAAGGCAACGGTCAGAGCCATAACGCCTAATCTTTATTTATTTTAATTCTCAAAACTAACTACTACTTATAAACTAACCTAACCCAACTCATTGAAATGCAAGAATGGTTCACATTTTAATACTCAACAAATGGAGTTAAGCGCGGGAATATCGATCGGATCAGTAAGGAGCATCTTACTCCATTTCTCACATTTACTCCATTGCTTTCGTTAAGTAACACATTATGATGATAACTCCACTTCACTATTAAAATAATACGACACGAAAAATCAATTCACAAAATAAAGAAACAGAGCCCATCTTACTCCTTTCGTTTCCCGCGTTAAACCATTTGACAGCTGACAGCTTTCAGTAGTTGTAAAATAGCATGTAAAATAGTAACGTTGTTCCCAAAGGGAAAGGCGACGGTCAAAGCCATACAGGCTAATCTTCATTTAAAACAATTCTAAAAACTACTACTTATAAACTAACCTAACCTAAGCCCTAACCAAACTCATTGAAATGCGAGGATGGTTCACATCACAATGGAGCTTTACGCGGGAACATCGATCGGATCAGTACGAAGCACCTTACTCTATTTCTTATATTTAGTCCACTGTTTTCCTTCAGTAACACATTATGATGATAATTACACCTCACTACATAACACATTAATACGCTACGATAAATTAATTTAGAAAATTTAGAAACAGAGGCTATCTTACTCCTTTGGTTTCCCGCGTAAAACTCTTGACAGCTTTCCTTTGAACTGGAAATAAAGTTTGTAACGGGCTTGTTTCACGACCTAAACACTGATTGGCATTCTGCGGTAACCTTGACAACTTAGAGTTTTTATCTGTATTTTTGTTAAGTTACAGGGTTCAGTTCAGCAGGTAATAATTAGAGTTAAATTTATCTCCAATTGAAAAAAAATTTGAAACTTAAGGTGTGCCTTACCAAATTTTTATAGCAAAATTTTTCGGAGCATAATCTATCACTATCACGTTTTGACAGGGGTTTATATGAAAAAAAAACTTTACCTCGAAATGAAAGAAGACAAGCGTCTTTGCACGCAGTTTTTTTGGGATAGCTTCCGCGAGGTTTATGAGAAAGCTTCGTTTGACCGCGTTATGACTCGTGGTCCAACTGGCCCCTCTTGACAAGGCAAGGAATATAATATCAAGAATCACACAGTGGCCTGTTTCCGCCAAGAATCGTAACATAATACTCGATAGACCATATTATCCTGATTGCGTTCACGAAACTATCGCTGTATTCTAAGTGCTGTGTACATACCACCAAACATAGATTCTGATACATACTTACCTAGCGCATTTTAACTACTTCCATTTACAGTGGACAAAGGGAAATGAGTTCATGGTTGTGGGAGATTATTGTGGTGCGTATATGAAACCGGTTACATACAGTTATTATTGCCTATCAAATAAATAACTAATCAACTTTCTATCATTAAACAACTCCTATCAGGTCAATGTATTTAGGAATGTAACAGACCGAATATTTGAATTGTTTCTTACATACACCCATATACCACACTTAAATCCTAATTAATTCCATTCCTACACATGAATTAATTCATACTATCCACCTTTTTATGTCTCATGACCACTTTAAAACAGTAGTTATATTCCAATATCTAAAAAACCGGTTCCGCGATTCGATTTTAGCAAAACAGACTATGAGAAAGTTAATCAACAAAAACCAATTAGGGTTAAATGGAAAAAAAAGGAAAAATATTAGATTTAAAGTTGAGTTGCATAAATGTTATCAACATTATCTAAAATCGGTAAAGAAATTGTAAAAAAGAAAGCGTTAAATATTTTTGGAAATACGAATAAGAAAGCAAAAGTGGATATACCACACAGAGTACCTACGAGTATGTTATGAAAACCTAATCACAGACCAACCTGAGGATGTGTGCAATCTATTCTCAATATTCTAGAAATCAGTATTTGAACCGTCTTCTATTCCCAATGGTTTGACGTTCTTAACTTCGGTGATGATAATCACAGTGGAGTTCTTATCATCTGTAGTATATATGCAACCTCCTATAAAGAGGTTGTCAAATAGAATAAGCTTTTGTTAATGTGTCATATGTGACAGTCTTGAAATATATTGTTTCCCTGCATGGACGTCGTTTCAATACCAGCACACCGATTTCCAGGATATTTCAGTGGCGACGAGCTTGAGCATTTTATTTCGAAGAATCAAAGATGTCTTTCGGTAAGATTAACGAGTTTAACTGGGGCGGCGGCAATTGGTCACTGTACGTGGAGCGGTTGGAGATGTACTTCAAGGTGAATAAAGTGGACGAGACGTTATGGCTGCCAACACTCATTACGGCTATCGGTGATGAAGCCTATGAGGTACTAAGTAGCCTTGCGAGTCCGAAGAAGCCGGTGGAATTGTCGTATGTGGTTATGGCCGAACGGTATCGTTTTAGGCAAAGAAGACAGCGAGATGGCGAGACAGTGGCGAATTACATAACCGAGCTGAAGAAGTTATCAAAAATGTGTGATTTTGGACCCACTTTGGAAGATAATTTACGCGATCAACTAGTGTGCGGGGTAGTGAGTGACGTTTGTAGGCAAAGGTTGTTTGCGGAGGATAATTTAAATTACGCGAGTGCAGTTAAGTTGGCTTGTGCATTAGAAGCGGCGGAGCGTGACGCGGCTGTAGTTGATGGTTCATCAGGAATTATGGCGGGCGCGAACGCGGTGCACGCGGTGCGGGCGGGGCGCGGGCGCGGGCAGCGCGGGCATACCCGGCAAGCCAGCGGGAAGGCGGAGATTAGGTGCACGGCGTGCGGGAACCTAGGTCACAGCAACGAAGAATGTCGCTACAGAGCGTTTGTTTGTAGCAAATGTAAGAAGATGGGACATCTGCGTAGGGTATGCCCTAATACGGGCGAGTACACCCCACTTCTGAATGAAAAACGGGTGAATTGCATATCAGATCGGAATGAGGAGTCTGGTGAGGATTCTGGGTCGGACGACATCGAGAAGAAGTTGCATCAACTCAGTTTGGGCAGTTACAAACCCGTAAGCTTAAACCTTATTATTGATGGTGTCATGTTAAAAATGGAAATTGATACCGGTTCATCGGTATCATGCATAAGTAAAAAAACTTACGAACGGTTATTTGCGATTAATAATAAGATTGTTAAAAGTGATTTAGCTTTCAAATTTTATGACGGCAGTTATGTTAAGCCTTTAGGCACAATTAAACCAATGGTTAAGTGGAAAAATATGAGCAAACGATTAGAATTATTTGTAGTTGATGGTGGAACAACAACTCTTTTAGGTCGGCATTGGCTAGCGGAGTTAGGAATACAAATTCCACCGATTCTAATCAACGACCTGCACGTAGTTAAAGATGTTCGTGATAATGTACAAATGTTGCTCAACAGGCATAAGGAGTTGTTCAGCGGTGGTCTCGGGCGGTTCACGGGCGACAAGGCGACGCTGCGGGTGCGGGAGGGCGCGGTGCCGGTGTTCCATCGCGCGCGGCCGCTGCCCTACGCGCTCAAGCCGCAGGTGGACGCGGAGCTGGACTGCATGCTGCGCGACGGCATTATTGAGCCGGTTGACGCCTCGGACTGGGCGACACCCTTGGTTCCGGTGCGTAAAGCGGACGGTGGCTTACGGATTTGTGCGGACTATAAGGTTACGTTAAATCCCGTCTTAATGGTCGATAGGTACCCGTTGCCGAAAATTGATGATTTGTTAGTTAGTCTGAATGGTGCCCAGGTGTTTTCAAAGATTGATTTATCACAAGCCTACAACCAGGTAGAGCTAGACGATTCAAAGAAATTCACTGTTGTTAACACCCACAGGGGCTTATTTAAATATAATAGGTTAGTTTTCGGGCTTTCATCTAGCCCAGGTATTTTTCAAAGGATTATGAGGGATATTCCAGGAGTGGAAGTGTTTTTAGATGATGTGATAATAGGTACGGCAGGGGGATATTCGGAACATTTAAATATACTAGAAAAAGTCTTACATAGGTTATCCAGTCACGGCTTGAAATTGAAATCGAGCAAATGTTCTTTTCTTGTCGATGAAGTCAAGTATTTAGGTTATATTATTTCCAAAGATGGAGTGAAGGTCGATAATGACAAGGTATCGGCTATTGTTAAAATCCCGCGCCCGGAGGATATTTCACAATTGAGATCATTTCTGGGGCTAGTAAATTTCTATGCTAAATTCGTTAAAAATATAAGTCCTATTTTATTTCCTCTGTATAAGTTACTTAAAAAGGGTGTAACTTGGAAATGGACCAAAGACTGCGAAGAAGCATTTATAAAAAATTAAAAATATTTTAACGAGCGCGGAAGTTCTAGCTCATTACGATGTAAAGAAACCACTGATTTTAACTTGCGACGCCAGCGCGAAGGGCATCGGCGGTGTGTTGACACAGCCGGGGCGCGCGGGCCGCGAGCGCCCGGTGGTGTACGTGTCGCGTGCGCTCACGGACGCGGAGAAACATTACTCGCAGATTGACAGGGAAGCCTTAGCTATTGTGTTTTGCTTGCAAAAATTACACCAGTACCTTTATGGTAGACGCTTTACTCTCAGAACGGATCATAAGCCGTTGGTAAATATTTTTGGGCCTAAACATGGGATTCCGGCAATGGCTGCGAGCCGAATGCAACGATGGGCGGTCATCTTATCGGCGTATAGTTATGATATTGAATATGTTAATACTAAATTGAATGGAGCGGACGGTCTGTCGCGGCTGCCTGTGCCGCGCTCAGCGGATAAGCGGGACTCGTCACTCGATCCACCTGAGCAAACCTATTTACATTTCGCACAAGAACAATTATTGCTAGACTCTAACATAATTAAACAACAGACCTTGCATGATCCACTGTTAAGTAGAGTATTGTTATATATTAGAGATGGATGGCCTAAGGAAAATGACATTAGGGAATTGCAACCTTATTTTAATCGGAAAAATGAGTTGTATGAAGAAATGGGGTGTATCATGTGGGGATACAGGGTTGTAATTCCAGAAAAATGTAAGTATAGGGTTTTAGACGCACTGCATGAACCCCACATGGGCATAAGTAAAACCAAAGCCATGGCCCGCTCGTACGTGTGGTGGGCCGGCATCGAAGAGGCCGTGGAGGCGCTGTGCCGGGGCTGCGCGGTGTGCGCGGCGGAGGCCGACGCGCCGCCCCGCCACGCGGTCACGCCGTGGCCCTGGCCAGCGAGACCATGGAGTCGGGTGCACTTGGACTTTTTAGGCCCATTGCATGATAAAACGTACTTAGTTTTGATTGATGCTAGAACCAAATGGATTGAAGTATATCCTGTGCCGAGTACGGCTGGTCGTTACACTATAAGTAAACTTGAGGAAGTTTTTGCCAGGTGGGGATTACCTAGGCAATTAGTCAATGATAACGGGCCTCCGTTTAGTAGTTCAGATTTTGC
Source organism: Pyrausta despicata (assembly GCA_963921415.1). NCBI lineage: Eukaryota > Metazoa > Arthropoda > Insecta > Lepidoptera > Crambidae > Pyrausta > Pyrausta despicata. Next base: position 9,727,404 of record OY992853.1, read on the forward strand.
TAATTTAATCGTACATACATTTTCAGCCCCTTACCACCCCGCGTCGAACGGGGCGGCCGAAAATGCTGTGCGCACAATCAAAAGGGCTATTAAGAAGGCTATTCGAGAAAAGGTAGATATTCAATCTTTTTTGAATACTTTTTTGTTACATTATAGAAACACCGTACACTGCTCCACGCGTGAAAGCCCAGCTAGCTTGATGTTAGGAAGGCAATTAAGAACTAAATTAGATTTATTAAGACCCGATAGTAGTAGAAAAGTTGAGGAGGCTCAGGCTAGGCAGACTAAAGTGGGCACCAAGGTAAGTCGAGCCTTTGGGTCGGAGGAAGAAGTGTGGATCCGCCAATATCAAGGCGGTACCAAGTGGGTTCCTGGTAGGGTCACTCAAAGGTTAGGCGAAACTGATTATGAGGCTGTTGATTTGTCGGGTAAACCTTTTCATAGACATGTTGACCAGTTAAGACGGAGATCTTCGCGTAATATCCTTGTAGCTCCGTCACCGCCTATCGGAGGAAACAGGGAAACTCCGGTGAGAGAGCCACGGGTAACCGATGGGGTACAGTCCAGCACGAGTCCACCAGGCGAGTCCGCGTCTGGCAATTTAGATGAAAGAGTTACTAGTTCCTCTTCCGCACCAGCAACTGTTTCGCCAGAGTCGGTCATGCCGCCTCCAGCTAGGCCTACACGTAAATGTAGGATTATAAACCCGCCACAATATGTTCACAAATGATGTTAAATATGTTTGAGTTAATTTAATTGTAAGTTAGAGGGGAGGATTGTAGTATATATGCAACCTCCTATAAAGAGGTTGTCAAATAGAATAAGCTTTTGTTAATGTGTCATATGTGACAGTCTTGAAATATATTGTTTCCCTGCATGGACGTCGTTTCAATACCAGCACACCGATTTCCAGGATATTTCATCATCAACCGTATCAACTTGTGTTGTTCAAAGAGGTGTTACGCGAACTACGTAGCCTAGTCATTTCGAAAGGTTCCGGAGTTTATAACATACCGCTATTTAAAATCCACAGCATCAATAATAGTAGGTCCTGTTTGGCTTATATTTAATCATTGTCTACAACAAGGAGTTTTCCCGAACATATGGAAGTCGGCTCGGGTTGTCCCAGTCTTTAAAAGTGGTAGCTAATTTAATGTAGAAAACTATCGCCCTATGACTACTCTTCCTGCCCCGTCGAAGCTTTTCGAAAGGCTAGTTCATATTTCATAACAACATCTATCCATCTCTTCATAACATTATAATCACTCAGAAGCACAGATTCGTCGAAAGGCAAAATACTGCTACTAGTTTACTTATAAAACACTTCATATCTTTTCGGGAGCTACTTATAATCAAATCGATTGCGTTTATACAGGCTTTCGAAAAGCCTTCGACAGCATAGACAATGAATTGCTGTTTAAAAAAATGGCATCTTTCAATGGCATTCGGGCAGACCTGTGGAGATGGCTTACATCTTATATGTATATAACCAACCGAACTCAAAAAGAGGTAATAAATGGATTTGAGTCAGACTTGATACAGATGACTTCTGAGGTACCCCAGGGCTCTAACCTGCGCCCGCTGTTGTTCATAGTTTTCATAAATGACGTGCACGGTTTAGGTTAATTTTTGTGACTTTCTACTATACGCTAATAATCTAAAAATATTTTACATCATAGATACACCAGATGATGATATTAGGTTTTAATTAGACCTTGTCAATTTCTCAAAATACCGTATTGACAATAAGCTCAGTAAGTGCAAATAAATGCAAAGCCATAACAATCACCAAAAAAGATAAAATTAGTACATTCCGTTATGCACTTATGCACCATGTGGTGCGTATCTAGAATACGTCGAACCTATTAGAGACTTGGAACTTGTGATAGATAGATATTCTGTTGGAAGCACAAGCTTAAACGCATAATGTAGGCATCTTATTTATAAAATTCGTAACGATGTTCTCACACCTCAATTGAGAACAACTCCACTCTTATTGTAAGATTAATGTTATCATCTTTTAGTAACTTGTGGTAAACGGTGCTAGTAGCAAAGTTATCTACTGTGTTTTTGATTATTAGTACTGCTTATTTAGTACTTTCTATTTGCTATTCTTTGTTTACCCAAATAAATATAAAAAATATAATTTCAGGTACTATAAATATAATAAAAATATACTTCATTAGTATATATTAAAAATATACTAATGAAGAGGTATTACTCGTATCATGATGCCATGTTCTCTAGCCTTCAAGTTCGATTTTCCTTCCTTTTTCTCTAATCATCAGCCTATATTTGTCGTACTTCTGGGCACAGGCCTTACCTCGACTAAGAGGTGGTACGAGCCATACCCCACGACGCGGGCTCAGTGCATACAAGGGACGACAATCTACAAGCATCTCCGTGTTTCTGAAGGCACCTTCAGCTGTTGGTCCCGTATATATAATATAGATGGATTTCAGTCGTTATGCCTGGTCAGAGGCCCTCGGGCGGTTTGACAACGTCTGACAGTAAGATTGGAATTGCCACTAAGTGAAATGGCTTTGCTTTTCGATACAATTGACGTTGAATCTTAAGACTCTATTTTATTCAAGTAACTAGCCAGCCTGTATCAAATAGCCCAACTAACAAGGGAGAAAGGGGCACCATTGAACAGAGGAAGCTTTAATCATTTGAGTTTACGGAGCTATTTTAGAAGCTAATTTTGTGGTGATTTTTTTTTTGGGTAATGGTAACACAAACCTGCACAACTGTCAGTTGCCACTACTTACGTTTGACAGCCTGTCGTTGAGTTGTGCGGAGATTTAAATTTCGAGTGCAAATGATAAGCTTTTTCAACTAAGCGCGTAAGGATCTTGATCATCCAATTCAAGGTATAGTGAGGGTTTGTACCCTCTTTGAGATTGTTTTAAAATATTTAAGGAGGCAATGGACAACAGATCAATACCATTTTTAGACTTTTTCTAGGAAAGAAATAGTTTTTGATTTTTGAAGTAACCCTGGGGCAGCTTTGGACACTATTATTATGAAGGCAGTTCTAAAAATGGCTGAAATTAAAAAAAAAACTGAACATGAAATTGACTAGCAAGTCATAACGACTGTGGATCTAGAAGTACTCTCTGTTCTTATGAGGCTCGGAACTTATTTCAATTATAAGTTATGTTCATTTACTTTATTCTACTAAGTAATTTTTAACTTCATACTTAATTTGTTATTCAAAAGTGTGAGAAACCTTAAAACATTTGACTTCTTCTACTAAAATGGATATTTCGTCTTTGATTTTCATATTCTTAGTCATATGATGTATTGCCATTTTATAGCCCAATAGTTAGACTAAGCATTGTGATACAGTAGAAGAGGATTTAAAGTTATGACAGAAAGTGTTCAAAGGTGCCCCCTCTCCCTTACTCGTATTTTATATTCCATCAAGTACCTACATTAAACCTATCTAAATTGTATCCCTCTCCTTTCCCTCCCTTATCAGTTTTCCCAATCTTTGAGGGTCAAGTAATTAAAAGTCAAGTTGTAAAGCAATTTATTTGTTCACAGTTTACAGCCTGCCATCCCCTTGCCACTCGACTGGACCTGAAACGATACAAAAAAGTACCACATAAATTCTCTAAACCAACCGGGGTTTCGGTCAAAAAGTGTGTTAAAATGTATGGGATCATACATATGTATGTATGTGGGTGGGATATCGAGCGAGATAAATCACAGAGCAGGCGTTATGCACATAATTCTTGGGGCTCGGACCACTTGAAATTAGCAAGGTCTTGTCCCCACGTGTAGACGACCAGTTCACTGGATACGGCATGGTGTTACATGTAATAAATGTTATTTATTCATAATTTTTTATAGTGAGCATTCAATAGGTTTAGATCAGATGTTCTGTAAACACAGTGTTTATAGTATGAAATGACGGTTTCTCATGCTAACTCTAGCCGTCCGCTAGAGAAAAAATAATTGTAGCTATCCAGACGGGACATATCCCAGATGTTATACGGGTGGTGTAGCGAGCGTGAGGAGAAGCGTGAGAATCGCAACGTTTTTTTACAATAGTTTCCACACTGTCGCGCCTACGTTGACGCAAAAACCTATCAACCGAAAAGTGGATCTAGAAATAGCGTTCGTCCCAACGTTAAATATTGCTTTGTTTGTCGCTTTTTTTAATAGCCAATAGCGTTAATTGTCTGCTGTTTGCCCAACATGTGGAGCCGGCTTCATACGAAGGATCTCGTGATACGCGCTCAAATAAAAATTACGTTCTATCCTGTAAATTATCGTAATATAATAAAGTCAAGGACAACAAAGATTTTTATTAATGAAAGATATACTTAAAAAAAACATTGAGGAGGTCCTGTATACTGTCTGAGGTAAAATAAGAAATTGAAGAAAAACTAATTGAATACTTCAGAAAAAGTTAATAACTGACATAAACATTTTGAAGAACAGTCTGTTTTAAGTCCATGATCCCTAATACTACTTCCATCACTTTTTGTTAGGGACGAAAAGAAACTTTGAAGTTATGAATTGATTCAAACAAGTCCCTTACAAACTTTTACATCTTATCACATAAGTAACGGCTCGATATATCTTTATCAAAGAGGCCACTTAAATTTTAATACCTAAACTAGCGGTTCGCCCGTGACTTCATCGTGCATACGTAGAAATTTACCTTAACAGAGTGTCATGTAAGTAGAATTTGAAGAATGGACCAAGAAATGACGTGGTTCCATACAAACGTTTCCGCCCCTTTTTTACCTCTTTATAGGATAAACATCAAGAAATTCTAAAGCAGGTCATGCATTATTTCTGAATACTAAGTACCTCAATACCAATTGGTATTTTTAACTTTTGTATATTTAGTTTTATACCAACTTCTTCCAGCTTTTTTACCCCCATATTAGATGAATGTTTTCGTAGTGCTCTCTGCAATTCTAAAGGTTTCACAAAATTTCAACATGCTAAGGTTTGGGCTGTGCGTGCATCTGTTATACAGTCATTTTCCTTTATATATATTTATTATACATATATATTTTATGAAAAACACATATCTATCGAAATATATGAAAAGGTACGACACGTTCTCAAATTCAACGTGTCGAATTCCAATCAGAGTTCTTATTTCACAATGATAATAATATTATCTCCAAGGATATTTTGTTAATAAAAGAGCGTTATTAATAAAAACTTGTTCTCCGCCTGAGGTCAAGTGCTATGTCAAGAGTGCGTTTGCTAGCGCATATTTCTAACGTTTTTTGCAATACTTAGGTACAGGTTAAAAATAAAATGTATATGAAAAGATAAGTAGTTTATTTTTACCTTGTAGTCGCTGGATACAAAAAGCGATTCTAATGACCTTAATTGATTTGAGTCTAAGGAAAATCAACTATTACGTTTGTCAAAATAAACCTTCAATTCAAATTTAAAGAAACCCGACATGAGTTGAAAAAAAAAACCTCTCTGAAATCAGTCCATCCTTTCGCGAGCTACGAGCAAACAGAATCGGGGTCAATCTTATAACACCCCTCTTTTCCGTCGGGGGTTAAAAAAGGATTGATTTGTGAGTGAATATTACTCACAAGAAAAACTCACTAATTACCTAGTAATTAAGTACCAAGCTACTCAGAAAGTATTGAGAAAAAAAGTTTTTTCCGTATGACAGACTTTATACCTAATCTATTTTAAAAATATGATCCTTTGTTAGTAAAATATATATATTCCAATTTTAAAACTTCCCTCCACTTTTTTTCGAGCCATTTCAAATCATCGTGTCTGACTGAATAATGTAATTTAAAATCATAGCGCGAAAATGTACCCGGATGTGATATCCGGGTACATTTTCGCGCTATGATTTTAAATTTCGCCTAAAACCGGAAGAATCCAAAGACGACAGCTTTAGTCTAGTGATCTGAGGTCCAGACTACAAAACCGGCTGTCGCGGGCTCGAATCCTGCTAGGGGCAAATGTTTGTAGGATGAGCACGTGCATTTGTACCTGACTCATGGGTGTTTATAAATGTATATAAGTATTTCTATCCGTTATTCTAGCCACCATAGCACAAGCTTACGCTTAGTTTGGGGCTAGGTAATTGGTGTGTTCATTGAAACAATTTATTATTATTAATCATACGATAGACTTCAATTGAATTTTACTAATAAGTAGTAATTTCTTATTCTTAAGGAGAACTAACGATAATTTTAAGTTTTATGTTACTAACAACTCGCTATGGATCTTTGACTTGGTCTGAAATAAACATTTTATTATTATAATATTATTATTAATTCCTTTACAGAATCAAAGAAGCATCAACGCTAAATGGTTTACTACTAAATGCTTGCCAGCAGTTTTCTCTGTTGTGGGAACCAAGCGGCTAAACACAGCTCCGCGGGCTACTGCTTCACAACGACTACGCGCTCGCGCACACCGCGCTCAAACAATAGATCTCTTGAACAGCACGCCGGTTAAACTTTTGGGTGATACTCCTTACAGTCTTGACATAGCAACGCGTGAATTATTTTTATTCCTAAAAATAACAAATCAGCTCGAAAGAATACAATTTTCGCCGCCAAAAGATGCGCTGTCAGCGTTTGAGCAGAGTGTGAAATAAATGTCTGCAGAGGACTGGAAACAGCGTTTGGAAAATCGGTTAAGACGCATGAATCTTTGTATTGAAGCTAAGGGCTTTTAAACGTACTCTACGTTTATAAGATTTAATCAAAACATTTTAATCTATGGACAAATTATTTTTATTTGTGCAAAACTTTCTGAGTGTCCCAATTATAAAGCGTATAAGGTAAGGTAGTAGTAATGAGGTAAGTAGACAGGGTATTATTATATCAGTGGTAGAGATACCCCATCTAGTGAAATTTCATTCGGGTAGAGTCCCAAGCTTCGGTCGAGATTGCGTGGAGAGGTTATCAGTGGGACCTAATTTAATTCATTATGCCTGCTTGTGTGGACCCTTCCCGGTAAGGCCGAAACGTCCCTATGCAAAATTCTTTAACCGGGTTTTATAAATGTGCTCCAGTTAACTGCTTTACAGAATCAAAGAAGCATCAACGCTAAATGGTTTACTACTAAATGCTTGCCAGCAGTTTTCTCTGTTGTGGGAACCAAGCGGCTAAACACAGCTCCGCGGGCTACTGCTTCACAACGACTACGCGCTCGCGCACACCGCGCTCAAACAATAGATCTCTTGAACAGCACGCCGGTTAAACTTTTGGGTGATACTCCTTACAGTCTTGACATAGCAACGCGTGAATTATTTTTATTCCTAAAAATAACAAATCAGCTCGAAAGAATACAATTTTCGCCGCCAAAAGATGCGCTGTCAGCGTTTGAGCAGAGTGTGAAATAAATGTCTGCAGAGGACTGGAAACAGCGTTTGGAAAATCGGTTAAGACGCATGAATCTTTGTATTGAAGCTAATTGCTTTTAAACGTACTCTACGTTTATAAGATTTAATCAAAACATTTTAATCTATGGACAAATTATTTTTATTTGTGCAAAACTTTCTGAGTGTCCCAATTATAAAGCGTATAAGGTAAGGTAGTAGTAATGAGGTAAGTAGACAGGGTATTATTATATCAGTGGTAGAGATACCCCATCTAGTGAAATTTCATTCGGGTAGAGTCCCAAGCTTCGGTCGAGATTGCGTGGAGAGGTTATCAGTGGGACCTAATTTAATTCATTATGCCTGCTTGTGTGGACCCTTCCCGGTAAGGCCGAAACGTCCCTATGCAAAATTCTTTAACCGGGTTTTATAAATGTGCTCCAGTTAACTGCTTCGCTCGTTCAGCTCACTTAGCTCGCCGCCGAACAAATTTGGCTTTTGAAAACAACATCCAGTTGATCGGTGCCATTTGTCAGGCTGTGCAGTAAACACTTTCATTGATGGATTACGTAGATCGTTCGATCAATGGTTTTTGTTTTTAAAACATCTCAGGCCTCACCTCAACTTTGAGGTGGTCCGAGCCATACTCCACCACGCGGGTTTAGTCTGGATTGGTGGAGGGGTGTTTGTAAGGTCGCCGCCCAAGGGCCTCTGACTAGGCTTTACGACTTTTTAAAAATATTTTATGTAAAAATACATAAAGAATGTGCTGCAGATAGAAGTTAAAGATAAAAATAGGTTCGAGAAAGTGTAAATACGGTAGGCAAAACGAGTAACTAAGTTACCCAGTTTTTATACGGAGTCGATCGACAGGTAGGTATGTATCGAAACCTATACCTATTTTTAGGTACAAAAGATAAATGCATATGAACAGTAGTAAGCTTTCATACAGTTCCAATTACCCATATAGCGAATATACGAATTCATTGTTTCCGTTCGTGGTCAATTCTGTTTTAATTGAGTTTTACCGTATCCCCATAACACGAGTAGGTACCCTACTTTGCGAAACGATATCCTAAGCGAACCGTAATGCGAACATTGGCGGACCTTCACAATATCGCCCGAGTGAACGGTTAGATCCTCGTTCTACAAGTAAAGACTTTTACCGGGCACCAGAAACTAGCTTAAACGAACGTATGACATTGTGGAGAATTCATAAAGTGTGCTTGGAGAGCACTTTTATAGCGTTTTAGCGAATGCCGTCGTCGCAAAAGTAGAAAAGGTAAGGATTGTTCCTTTTTTAAGACTAGAATCTAGAGCAATAAATATTATGATCATTCTTCATCATATTTAAAGCTTAGAGAATAGTTTTAAATATATACATACTATTATACTACTATGGAGTGATTAATTTAGTCTTCTAAACCTTGAAAAAACCTATTTCACGAGAAGTTATCTTATACAGTGAAATTTGTTTTGGTAGGTGCAATACGAATGAGTACAGCCACTTATTTTCTTAACATGAATTATTTTGTCATATACAAATCACTAGTCTTATAAATTCATATCAATTTCACACACCACTTCATACGTTGGAAAATGTTGATAGCAATTATGTGGTGGAGTAGGTGGAAATAACTTAGGTATTCCAGTTTAAATACAACATCAGGAGCCTGTGAAACGTAAGTTATACGACTAATAGGTTTACAATGTAAATACCAAACATTTCCATTACCGGAGAATTTGCTTGAAAGTACCTATCTAAGAAAAATTTGCTCTTTAGATCGTCTATCGATACGGCATGCACGAGACATACGTTGCTTGCAAAGAAAACTTTATGGGCGAAATCGTAAGACGCAACTGCTCCTTCAAATGTAACCTTTATTTCTAATACATAAGGTGCTTTGACGTGGTGCCAACGAACAAAATAAATGTCAGTGTATGCATGCTATTACCGTCTCTATGCAAAGGCAATAATGTCTACGATGGCGTAAATGACGAGCATAACAGTTTCCACTGGCGCGTGGCCTGTGTACACAAAATTTTATGCTTGCGAGCAAGAAAAATATTTTCTTGTGGAACTTGAAAAGTATTTTAGTTTTTAAGATGCCATCGACACTTTGTGTGGATTTGACTAAATTCAGTCATATTAAAATCCTACGTCCTCCTAACTACAATAAAGTCATTTAATAATAATAATAATAATAACAGACAGAGATTGTATCCGCTTGGTGCACACATCCCTAAACATTAATGTATCACTAAGGGGCCTCTTCGTGTTGGATCTATATCCCCACGTACGCCTTCCAAATTAAAAGGACCGGCCTTGTGCTGTGATACCCTAGAGGATACTACAAATAATAATAATAATAATAAATCTTTATTTTCTCATCACAAACACATTTACAGTTGGACAACAATTGAGATACAATTGTTCGCATGCGTAAAAACGTACAATAAATAAATTGGAATCCGAAATCAGAACCCGAGTCAGAATGCAAAACTAAAATTTTAAATACACCTGACATGACCCAGAAATAAAAAGTGGTAAGCATCAAAGGCTAAACGGGTTTCGACCAGCCATTGCTAATAACCACCGTAATTAAATCATAATTTCGAACAAAAAAAACCGCGCTGAAATCGGTCCATCCGTACAGGAGCTACAACGCCACTGACAGACACACGCAAAACGTGGAGTCAAACTTATAACACTCATCTTCTTCGTCGGGGGTTAAAAAGTTACAGAGATAGTTAAGAAGCAAATACAAATTGAATTAAATAAACTTATTTTACCATTACTCGTATTATCCACTAAGCGCGCCTATTGAAGACAAGTCCACATCGGCCAAAGCGTTTATATCAGCGACGTAGGAAAGATTTTCTGAGTTCACTCTATTAATTTCCACCACCGACTTCACGAATATCTTGTAATGTTTCTTGTACTCCTCATCGTCTGGATACGACTTATTGTAATCTCTTAGAAACTTCTCGAACAGCTGCGGAGCTTCGTTCAAATCGTAGATCACTCTGTTCAATTTTTTAGGCTTAGCTATCTTCTTGATGACTGGCGGTAGATCGTCGTAATCTTCGTCATCGTATTCATCGCAATGCAATGTATTTATTAGGGTTAAAATCAACAGCACAACAACACACGTCTTCATTTTGCAATGCCAAAGTAAAACTTGAGCCTAGAGCCCAGCTTATAGCACAGCGCGTCATTTGGCATTTTGAATTTGTTTACATCATCGCATCTCACGACTTAAAGGTCACTGTTGCGTTGCGCTATAGCTGGTCTGATATGTTGTATTTTTTTCTACTAGACAACGATATTAGGTATTGGTGTTGCAACCACGGGCGGAGAATGAATGGGTCTTATTATCCTGGCTGTGATGTTGTACACCTTATTTTGACCTAACTAATCTTGAGGAATAATACTAGTTCAATATGATTTATCGTTAAAATATGCATTCAAGTTGCAAACTAAATTATGATTATGCCACTTTAGTTTATTTTGTTTATATAGAAATACGTACTTCGGTCATGACACCATATTATGGTCATTTTAAACTACAAAAAAAATAAAATAATCGAAATCCTTTTTGAGATTAGTTTTCCATCGTTATTCCATTTTCTATTAAGTCTCTGCTTGGTAGAGAGAGAGAGAGTCTAGTAGACATTTGACTTTAAGTCCACACCACTATACTACAGATTGTGCTGAAGCCAAAAACAAAGATATAATTTTTAAAAAACAGCTACAATTACTACCCTGCCTAAAGAGTTATCGTTGCGTAACACAAGTTTCAGTTGTTATCGCGAATCATAACGAAAACAAGGCTCGACGTTTTCTTCCCGTGGAGATAAGAAGACAAAGCCTTTATCGCACTGTGGGCACGTAGAGGTAAGCCGCGGACTCTTGGCTGAGACTTGGCTGAGGCTTATCAGTCTTAAACTGCAAGTGTTTGCAATAGAAGGTGCTAATCTTAAGTTCAAGTTATCGCCACAGCATGCGAGATAAGCAAAGCTTGAATGCAAGCGGAATTGGGCTTGTTTTAGTATAGACTCGCAATATTAAAGGCAAAAATGAATTAGTATGTAGAGTATTAGCTCAGTCTAGGCCTTTCTTTGTTCTAGGCTTTCGGTACGCTTCATCATTAAAAAGTCGCTCATCACGGCTATTAACTATGAAGTAATTCTAAATAAGTACCCAACAGTTCACCTTCAAGTCTCCTTTAAGGTTTTTCCGAATCTCAGCTGCCATAACTTACTATCTAAATGAATGTTATAAACGTTAAAGGACTTTTACAATCATACCTTTAACCGAGAGACGGAAGAAAAAAAACAAAAAAAAACATCACAGCTTCTTGTTTTTACCTGCAAGGCAATAATATTGAAAACTTCTTCAAGGTAAGCACTAATTCTTTAGCACACTTCCTTACAAGTTCGAAATGTAGGTATGTATGTGAAAATAATTACATCTAGTCAGAGTTTTAACTAACTGCCTCCAACAGAAAAGAGTGACGTATTTTACTTTAGCTATCCTACGCTAGAACTTTTAATGATTCAACTAACAATGACATACTTTTATAGTAGTTTGCCATAAGACCCAGTACCGAAAGTGAACTTAATGGTGCAACATTTTTTAAGAGGTTTCTCTTAAAGCAGTTTATTTTAAGAGCCTATTTTATGATGGCAAGAATTGTCTGAAATAAATGTGAAAAGTGTTTATTACGAGTATTAAATGAACGAAAAACATAAATTTAAATTGAATTTCACGTTCTCTACAAGAACAGACGACCTGGTTAAGGTCGCCGAAAGCCGCTGAATGCAGGCATAGTAGGACCGATCGCGGTTGAGATACTTAGAGAAGGCCTAATAGCCCTTAGCAGTGGGCGTCGCGGCGTCGTGGGTTGATATAATAGATAAATAGATAGCGCTTAAGTTTGCAAATACAATATTCGTATATTATAATACACATTCAAAGAGAAAAGCAATATCACAGTTCAGTCCATACCTTAAACAGTTTATGGACATTGCCTGAATGTTGCATGTTTCCCTCCATATTACAGTATTGGGTTGACCAAATATTTTGTGAGACGTAACCTCCGGGAACTTACGATGTGCCGAGCAAGCCCAACACTTGTGGGTTCCACTTGCCCTAGATATTTATATTCTATCTACATACTCCCAATAGCAACCAAATTAAAAGTTTAACATAATTAATTTACATTGTATATGTACATGCTTGTAACCAAGACTGTAGAAAGGTAAGTTACTCCAAAATGTATGTGTTTAGTTGATGTACCATTTTGTTTAAATAAATTGAAGTGCATTCGTCAAAATTCAGATCATTATGCAAGGTATAATTAAATTTTGAGTACTCCATCATCCTTAAGCGCTATAATGAGAAAACAAAACTTAATACTTTTTTTATTACATAAAATGTTGCCAAATAATCAAAAGAAAAAAATCATAAATAACTAAGTACTCATTGGGTTACGTAATTGATACGACGTAAGCAAAGGCACTTAATTTGATATTTTAAAACATGAAAACAGGTGCTATAACGTAAGTGGCAAAATAGCAAAAACTTTCTTGGAAGGTTTCGTTTTGTTAAAGGTTTCACAATAATTTTATTCCTACGTCTGTGTTATGCAAACTTGGCGCAGTTTTACTTTTGACGGAGGGTCGCTTAAAATAAGCCAAGTTTTCATAAAAGGGTGAGTGGTAATTAATTTTTTTAAATGAGCAAACAAGTAAAAACTTTTATAATTAGCTGCTTCTTTTAGATTGTTTGTTTATGCTATATATCAATTTATTATAAGTTAAAAAAAAGGTTGTAAGTGGATGTTATGTTATTTCATTATTATTTTAACGAACGTTCAAGGCATTTAAAAGACGCTTTGGGAGATACTACCAGAAAATGACCCAGGTGCTTTTAAAAGTTCGAGGCGATGGAACGTAAGAAAATTTATTTTTCTTTTCCTTTTAATTATAGGTACATTAACGAGGGCTAGAGTTGTGTCCTCTTAAAATCAGCTATCAAGAGCATTCTCAACATAATTTGATTGCGGTAGGCGTTAGCCATTGACCGCGTAGTGGCCTTTGACGTCATTGCGAGTTCTCGAGAGTTGGCACCTTCCCATAATGACAGTTGTTAAACTGTCAGGGAACCGATTGTAGAGTAGACAGCGGACATTCGAGTGTTTCAAGTAGTTTGAGTAGCTTAAGTCCACAGATAGTGAGCAACCTTCCTGTGGAGTGAAAGAGTGTCACCGGGGCGATTAATTCTATATCCGATCAGAGAAGAGGACAGTTAAGCAGGAAAGAGCAGTGGCCTAATCTGGCTAGTCAATCATAACAAAATCATCTTATTGGTAAGACTACTCTCCTACAATTTCAAAATGGTTCTACTTCTTACGTCAATAACTAGATGGACATCAAAAACGTTTGTCCAACTTGAGCGTACTAACGCAATCGTGGGAGTTGGACTAACTGAAGTCATTTAACTTCCACCGATTGTTTTAGCCTCTCCAGAGATTGGCTTAAAAGGCAGTGGTCGATATCTTTTACGGTAGCGTTCAGCAAACTTCGCTAACTGTCATGTTATAAATGTCGTTAGCACAGACCACGTTGAGTTTGAGACGCTACAATTAGGTAAGACCCACCTTCTTCACAGCCCAGGGTTGAAAATATATCCGTCTCTATCTGCGTCATAGACAGGGACATCGCTTTGTTTATCGCTGGGCTATATTAATCCAGAACTATAGCTAAATGCTTTGTTAATAAATTTTAAATAATTCCTTTTTTAGTGTTTTTATTATACACAAATATGCATTGGAAATGCTAGAAATATAGAGAAAAAATATCAGACTACGTGATTATTCAAATGATACGAACATAATTTGAATAATGTTGTTTACAATAAGCTTGGCAAAATATCAAACTTGTAATCATGAATAAGTGGCTTCAAAGTTATATAAGTAGTATCATAAATTAGTATTATTATAATTATTATTCATTTATGATTTGCTTATTCTAATTGGTATTTTTAAATTTGAATAAATAATAAGGGATTCAATTGTTAGCAAAATGTAATAGTTGGATTATCAAAAAATGGTTACTGTTGCACATTGAAGATCCAAAACTTATACATTTGTTACAATCTGTAGATATAACATTATTTACATACAGAGTGACTCTTCTTGTATAAATAAATAAAAATCCAATAAAATCCATTTATTACTGTAAGTAGGCTAACAACTAGCACTTTTACACGTCCCAACATATAAATTAACCCTACCACCGCTTCGGGACAATTTGGGCCAGTGCTGAAAAGAAGCGGCGCAAGAAACTCAGTCACTATTGTCATTGCCTCTTTCCAAAATTGATTTAAAATAATTGTAATTGTTTACATTTAAACATTTCCATATATCTTTGTCATTTATATAATCATCAATTTTATAATATCCTTTCGACATTATAACATCTTTTACAACTGTTTTAAATTTATCTAAAGGCAATGAAAATTAAATTTACAGGTAATTTATTAAAAAATTACATCTACCTATGAATGAGTGACCAACTTTATGAAGCCTAAAATGTAGAACGGCAAGCCTATTTTTTTGTCTTGTCTTGAAGTTATGCAAATCGCTATTTTTAGGAAATAAGTGTAAGTTTTTTCGAACGTAAATTAGGTTTTCGTAAATGTATTGCGAGTAAACTGTAAGTATTTTAACTTCTATAAACAATTCCCTAAGTGTTTCATTTGATTTAAGTTTATAAATAGCCCGCACGGCTCGTTTCTGGAATACGAAAATTGTTTCTATATATATCTGCAGCTGAGCCCCATAGTAAGATGCCGTATGACATGATACTGTGAAAATAACTAAAATAAACTAGTCTTGCCGTTTCAACATCAGTCAGAAACCTTATCTTTCTTACAGCGTATGCAGCGGAGCTTAGTCTCTTTGTTAAGGTCCCGATATGAGGACCCCACTGGAGCTTATCATCCAAAGTAATTCCCAAAAAAGTTGCAGTATTTGAAGTAACTAGTTATTCATCCTTAACAACAACTCTTGTTGGAACTTGTCGGACATTGGGCATTGTAAACTTAATGCATTTAGTTTTGGTCGCGTTAAGTAATAAATTGTTAACGGTGAACCAATGAAGTACTTGCGAGAGAGTACCATTTACATCGTCAAACGATTCTTTACCCCTTGGGGTTTTAAAAAGTAGTGAAGTATCATCAGCAAATAACACTATCTCACAAGCACCGTCGACAAAGTATGGAAGGTCATTAATATATATCAGGTATAAATAACGTTACTATTTTACTAAATTTCATTAAATCTGGCAATTTTCCTTCATCAATACATTTTTAAAAAATGATCGCTAAAAGAGGTGCTATGAATTGAATAGTAGTTTTAATGATACATACGGATATTCCCCAAAGATCCTCGGGTTTTTTCATATTTATTTCATTGAATGCTTTAATAATTACATCGGTGCTAACGTATCTCAAGTATAGTGGTGAATCACACTCATCAATATTGGATTTGAGAATGGATTCAGACAGTTCTGCAGAAGAGTTAAGTTCGTTAGTAGTAGATGGTGCTACATTAGCAAAGAACTTTTCAAAAATATTATTATTCATATAGCTCAGTGACGTGTTAAATTCAAGAATATTTTGGGCTGGGGGGAATGTTCATAATAAAAAAGGTAAATTATACTACCTACTTCAAGATTGCATAACATCAACCATGATAATATAAAAAATTGAGCTTCTACAATGCCTAGTGGTCTATGCTATCTGGAGTTCCAAGAAATTTTGGATTTGACAAAACACATTAGGAGTGTTTGTGCTATAATAATATCTCTTGTGCGAATTCCGCAAGTTACAAATACAAATAAGCAGAAAGTTTTGTTTTTAAGTAGGTTCTCATGTTATTGTTGAATATTTAGAAAAAAACATCGTCTAAAGCTCACACAATTGCAAACCACCCACAGACGGTTTCTTCAATAATTATCTACTTACTTAGACGTTCGTAAGGCACAATCGTCAGAATTTTGAAACTATTTTAAACACAACAATACAACCATCGTTTTTAATATTTTATCCTGAGACCATCAGTTCAGGTCCCGCGGTCCCTACTCCGTAAGTCGATGACTGTAGTTTCGAATGTATGGTCAATCAATTTCCTATGCGACACACGCGCACACACACACACACACACACACGCACACACACACACACACACACACACACACACTTAGTATTAAATTATCAGTGCTTGTTTTAAGTTACAATGAAATTCTTTATAACCTTCTATAAATTATGTAAGATTTACTTTTTGTGCCCCCGAACGGCATTGAGTGAGGAGAGTGCTGGAGCTCTGTATTAAAGGCCCCCAAGCCTAGTTCAGACTCCAGTTCTCTCTCAATCAATTCAATTCCACCCATAACATGTAAATTGGATGTACTGTGATTGTGATAGAAGAAATAATAATAATAATTATTATTGAGATACACTAAGATTTTTAAAAGTAAGAAGGGATAACTGCTGTTTCTCGGATATGACCTAGGCCAGTTACAAACCCAGAAGGTTCCCTTAAGTACATTATAAGTTTAAAATGTAATCAGCGTGTTAGTAGACTTGAAACAGAGCTTGACCAAGCGAGATGGCTAATGTTGAAAATAAGCACGAATCTACAGAGTAGGGGTTTCCGAGGCCGTACTCCCAACGTTTCGTTCGTTTTTTGGGTAGGCTTGTGCTTACTCGACCAGTCAAAGTATCACTCCAAACTAGTACAACTAGTGAACTAATTCGAACTATAGTTTTTATAGTTCGTTTTAGTTCGCGGGTCAATTCTGGACCTTATTTCAATATAAATAAAGTCGTCATCAAATCACGCTGTCTTCTTAGTTCGATCATCGTTCATTTATTGTCACGCTCGCATCTGTCATCTTTCCAACCACTCAGACACTCTCATTTATTAGTTCAATTTAGTTCGGACGTTGGGATTCGTCGGTTCGCTCGTAACGATCTAGGATTGGTAATTAGTACACTGAACTTGATGACTGATTTAACATGACGGACGGACAAAGAATGGTTCGTTCTCGTTCACATGAATGAACTAGGTCTTAATTGAACCTAAGCGTTCGCGAACTACACAAGACTATTTTGGGGTCTAGCCGGCGCGTTCACTCGCAAGGCGGTGTTTGTAAGAGTGACAGGGATGGTTATATCCTTAATTACGGATAACGACTTATGGCCGGTTTCCATGTCTTATATACTGTTTAGTGAATTAAGATAACTGTCACTTTCATACAAAAATCTGAAACATCAGATAGCTGTAGTATGAAGTGTCAGCTATTTAACTTTCAGTCAGATAGGATATTGAGACCATTTGAGAGTAGGGCATCAGGTCAGAATTGGCTAAAACAAAACATCTGGTGGTTTCCAGCCAGCAAAAGCGATCAACACTACGAATTAAGTGCTCTGCGAGGGCTCGCAAAATAAACAGAAATGCAAGCCGTTAGCCGCAGAAATAAGCGATGGAAAAACTGCCAGTCAGGGTTCTGTATACGAGTGCAAATGTCTGCTTCAATTTTCGTTCAAAATTCGCCCCTATCTTAATATGCTTTGGTAAAAAATAGAATTTAATTTTATTTGTACAATGATACTCCTTTTATTACAATGATATGATATTACGATTACGTCTGAATCATAAAGAGTAGCTACTGTTTTACAATGGCTACTTATCAAATGAATGAATTTAATTTTCATAATACCGCACTAAGTGCGATTTTAACAATATGAAAGCGCCGCTCTGCGTTGTTGTTGTCAAACCTTGACAAGTAGCAGTACCTCATAGTTATCAGCATGACACCTATCTCAAATATTTCCAAGACCATGACGTTTAAAAAACGTAGCCCCTATGATGTTAATAAAAACTGTAGAATCCAATTTATAAACACACAAAACTCAATAAATATTCGGTCAATTGACTCCGATTTCTGATACATGACCGTGAAGTCACGTTCATGTATTACCATACAAAATCTATGGAGGTAGACCGTTTTGACAGATAATAAAAAGTATGTCAACGATTGGTGGTGTCATCTAGCCTTTTTTTTTTTTTTTTTTTTTTGGGCGTCAGGAAATGCGGGTACGCATTCCCAAGGCCCTGGGTTCGGGACACCTGGGATATGTGGGACTCGGAACTCTTGGGAAAACAGAGACCCCTACCCACTAAAACCTGACGGTGGTCATCTTCGGCGCAGTATGGAAGGGAACCGGGATCCCCGACAAGGGACTCTTCACGGGACCCTTCCGTGCGCAAGGCCGCCTCGCAGCCAGCCTCGGGAGGAGCAAAGCTCAACTCCAGTGCACGATAACACAGACCACTGTGTCCGAAGACACGCGTTACCGTCTTCCTCGGGATCGCAAACCGAAGCACAAGCAGGCCCCCCCGCGTGCGCCTCGCGACCCCAAGGGCCCTTTTAGTCGCCTCTTACGACAGGCAGGGATACCTCGGCAGTATTCTACTCCCCTAACCGCAGGGAACGTGTCATCTAGCCTATTACAACCCAGAAATTTTCAAAGCTAGAGTGAACAGGCGTCTTCTAGGTGATCTCGCTCCAACGTAGACTCAGTCTTTGCCACGTTGGGCTTAGTCTTGGGTCAAGAGCAAACCTACCCCAAATTAAATAAAATAAAAAACCCCACACCGATCACCTTTTTATCTAGCGCTCTTAATTCACTTTTTACTGCCCCTTACAGACAGGCCAAATAAACATTAATTATTATATCGTAAATATTCAATTATACTTACCGCTGCTATGAAAGTATATTTTTCAGCTTCAGGTAGCTTTTTCATAGCTTATATAACGGTCTCCACGATGATGAAAATGAAGACATAAAATTAACTTCGTTCAGAATTTACTGCCAAAGAACGGCACTTTATTAATAAAAGTATTTATTTCGAGTTGTAGTTACTTATTTTTATACCTACTCAAATACAGAAGTTGTAAATGCAAAAGTTAATAAGTAGAATAGATAACCCTTAAAGAAATTGCGCGGTTTATTTTCTTTATGACGGACCCTAAATAAGACAGATAATGGTCTAACTGGGTACGTGAAGAGGTCAGAAAACTTATTTTCTTTTCGAGTTGCGAGTTATAGGCTCTACGTTCCTACTCTACCATTCTTCTTCTACGACTAGGAATTTATTCTGTGTTGACATGCTATGTCTCTTTATAAAGCTACGTGCAACTTTTTTTATCCCGGACTACTTCAGGTCACGCACAAAAAAGGTTCTTCACACGTTTCAAAGCGGACTATTTTATTGTTTTAATTGTTTCCGCTTTGAGAGGTTAAAATCAAATATGAATTAATTGTAAGTAATTGATAATTGACCGATTCTCCATACGTGGCAACAAAGTTAGGAGCAGGGAAGTTATAACTAATATGAGAACTTAGAATCATGAAACTTCAAGGAGTTTTAGTGGATAGATACTTCAAAAGCAAAAACCGATATGATAAATGGAAAACTTTGACCTTTAAACAGGTTCCGATTTATACAGTTAAATAGCTTTAACTAAACAGCTTACTTATCGAAAGTCGTCGTATTATGGGCCTAAAATAAAATAGACCGAGACCCAACTGTGACGTACGATACAACTATTTTTTGCGGTACATCCCGAAGTGTCTGTGAGTAAATAATATACTGAGTGACAAACGTTTTGCTCCTCTTTGCTCCGGGTCATCCTTGAACCGAATAAATTGCTCGCAATTTTCGGGGTCGTTTACCACGCCCCGGGATGCCAATGATACGCTTCTGAAACTTCTCGTGTGACCCCACTATACACATAGGATACTTACGTTATCCCTACAAATTGCTTGATATAGCCATTCGTTTCCCGACTCCCATTCCTACACCACGTTAACGCTCAGATAAACCGTTTAAATATTTGATGTCGTCGGCTAATCCCTTGTATTTTTTTCGTTTAATCTGGATTGTCTTGAGACACTGTTTTTGTCAACAGTCACG
Organism: Pyrausta despicata; assembly: GCA_963921415.1. Classification (NCBI taxonomy): domain Eukaryota; kingdom Metazoa; phylum Arthropoda; class Insecta; order Lepidoptera; family Crambidae; genus Pyrausta; species Pyrausta despicata. Next base: position 9,747,792 of record OY992853.1, read on the forward strand.
TTGAAAACGGTTGCTTAATCATGAATGACACGTTTACGTATTCAACAGGCTCGCCTATCCGCTAACTAGAAGACGAGATAAGTTTACAAACGTCGTCGTCTTGTATTCCCGAAGGCGTACAGTCCCAACGTTGATTATCCGGGATTTGAAATTAACATATTAGGAGTGTACCGTTAGAACTGTAGATACGGTACGTACATGTTTGTTTGAGTAGAGGATCGAGCTCTGACGTCGTGCTCTTAAGGCAGCCTCATAAACAATGGGTGTCTTGTATCTAGTCCCCGTGGTGTCGCCTGTTTGCATTTAGAGGAACACGCTTTACATACGTATGGATCTTGTTTAATTAAACGCACCCGTCGAACAATAAACATTATTATCAATTACGTCAAGCCTGCTGTGGGCTTGTGTTATTGATACGGCACGGTGACGCCAATATGGTTTCACTTTGAATAGTGAAACGTATTTTCTGATTGCATCGCTTTTTGCAGTATTTATTGGCAAAACTCAAATAAAAATTGGAAAATTGCTTGACTTTTCGTACGTTACGGATACTTAGTACTAAATAGCATTCTCGTGGTAACATTGTTGAGTAAAACACAATGTTACTAAAATCTTACTGCACCACACCATCGGTAATATAATATCGCAAAACGTAAGTCTGTTAACAGGGTCCGATTTTTCACAGTCGATTTCGTTAACGAGTTAGACAATTATGGGGAGTAATTCGATGAGGCACGAATCATTAGGCCTAAACTAATATTATACTGTGTTGTTTCAACAGTCGGCTGAGGCGTACCACTAATACAATCAGCCTCGTGCGAGGCTCTCATTTCTCTCCGTGCAAACGTTCTTTCATTTTCTAATGGATCGGCACTGGGGGAATATTTGTTGGCAAACTTTCACCAGACACGGATATTTACATAACAAAGAAAGGGGTAAGGGATCTGAGTGTCCCTAGAAACGTATTCTTGTCAGGAATCCGGGTTTTGTAAAGGATTTGTCGGTCAATTTCGCGTCAGTACGTTTTTGTTGAACTAAATTTTGTATAATCAGAGCATGGCTTTAGTAAGGATATGAACACGTACTTTATTAAGCTGGGGTATGTTTCCCGCGTCGTAAAAGGAGTAAGCAACACTTTTTTATTTGGTTGTTAAATTTATGAAGACGAAAAAACATAACGTGCCAGCTTTACCTTGAGAGATTTATCACAAAATGTTTTGCTATTTTCGCGCCACTTTATAATATGTTTCGGACTGTATATCTCTTTTAAAACCCCCGGGATATCTACATTAATAGTTGTGTGATATAACATCAGGACGGTACATTACAAAAGTTCTCTCGTTTTTAGTATCTACTTGCATTTCTCGAGAAATAGAACTGTGTCAAAATGACATCCAACTGTGTTCAACTTGTGAATGCCTGGGGGGTTGCGAGACGAAACTTTGCTGATATGATAACATTTTCGCATTCACTTCTTACATCTCGATGAGTTCTTATTGTCAGTGATGTAAGAGTGAAAATTAAATAGCGTTTTGGTGGTGTAATGGAGTGGAGTTTGTACGCGTCGGTTGCCTCCTTTGAGGCTATTTTGTAGGTAATGGTCCATTTAAAACCGTGTATTAATTATGACGTGTACTTTTGTTCCTCACTGTACTTTTCGCTGCATTTGACGTCATTAAGCAAGCTAAATTGTATTTCAAGAGCTGCCTCGGGATAGCTCTTTGGGTGGAGTCAGTTTTTAATTTTTCCTCTAATGAAATGCAAAAGCTTGTGTTGGTCGAATTAAATGGGAGAACGTGGCTGCAATTTCGCGTACGTTGAACTTTACATGTAACTTTTGGTTGCAATTTTAGAAACGTTAAATTTACGTAGTCATGAGCTACCTACTATTAGAAAAACAAGCTTTGTAAGTCATCCTAAAAAAATTGCAAGAAGATTTTTGTTAAGAATTCATTATATTTTTAATCTAGATCTGTTGTATCACTCTTACAAAAGAGTTTTTTGTAACATTTGATTTACATGCTAAAGTAAAGTGTTATTTTTTTCTAAATTTTTAATTATTATTTTGCATTCGCTGTGTATGTTTTATCTTATTTTATTTTCAGTGCTTTAACTGTACCCAATGTTTTCATTAAAGATAACGTAGAATTTATGCAAAACAGAGTTTCATCGCGTCGACACTGTTTGCATTTATTTTGGCTCGCACACACAGCTACGAGTCTACGAGGGAGGATTATTGAGAAAATGTTACCATATTCACGCGGCTTAATATACGTATATCTATATCAGTATACTTATAGTCATGTTGTAGAAAAAATGTTACCATAATCACGCAAAATGTTACCACGTTGACGCTGCTTACTGTACTTAATAATATTGTTTTTATTCTTGATATATTTTTGGGGATTTTATCCACATAGATACTTATAATAATAAAAATGCTACTGCTGGCTGCTTGCTAGGGTTAGGTTTTTGTAATATTTTTATGATTTGTATAAATTTATATTTTACTTTCATAATTATATTGCAAGAACCAACCGTAAGATAAAGTTTAAATGAAGTGAATAGTAATGAAATATTTATTTCTTCTATCACAACCATCAGTACCTACATTAAGATTTTATTTTATGGATGAAATTTATTTGATTGTGAGAGAACTGGAGTTTTTACTAGGCTTGGGGGCCTGTAATACAGAGCGCCAGCACTTATCTACTTACTTACTTAAGTAATATATATATATATTTATTTACGCAGACCTGAACAAAATGGTTATCTTACATAAGTTTTAAACGCATATCATCATATTTGTACTTTTTTTACTTGGAACGTAAAATTGCTTAAAAATTCTAAAGGTAAATAAACTCATCAGTAGCACAGTTAACTTGTCTTACTCCCATAAGAATAAAATTTGCATAGTACCATTTATAAAGTTCTGACAAATAAAAAGAGCTTAATATCCCTGAACAATACCTAGGTATGACGCTTTTTATTTCTTACGGTACATATTTTATTTAAAGAGAACTTGATAGCACTAGCTGGGAACAACTGCCAGAAATTGTTAAATATGTGGATTACGCTAGTGAAAATTATGAATACAAAAAGTATGAACAAAATTGTAGCTTGCAATTGTTTTAACATAGATAGGTTTTTACGAGTATGAAGCTGATAAAATATTATAAACTTACTTGAGAGAAAATATTTATTGCAATTAAAATCCAGCGTGATTACATTTTTAACTTACTTAGTGTCTTTCGTTGTTTCTGGTTTTAATTTAATTTAATTCAAAAAACTTATGCACGACTTGTGTACAGTGGCGGAGTTAACATGTATACCTATTTAATATATATGAAAGCGTTGTTTCTGATCCAAAAATGTACAATTAAAATAAAAATAAAAATCTTTGTTATCACCAATTTACATAATACAGCCGTTGAAATTCAATTGACCTGATCTGAACTAATATTGAACAAAAAAAACTTCACCGGTTTCAACTCGCGATTTTAATGGACCCTAAAAATGGCGGAATAAACATTCATAACTCCGCCGAAAATTCAGTGAGAATAAATTTCATTGTTATGATAATGGCCTAACGATTTTCACAAACCATTGGGCGTTACATTTCCCGAAGTTGCTGTGTCAGCAATTTGTGACCTTCGCACCAAAGTTTGGGATGATAGAATGTTTTTCGGTTTTGAGAGTTTACGGTTATGGGCTTAAGGGTGCGTGTGTCGCACTTTTCCATATTGATTTATGAGGGACATGGGGAAATCTAGCTGGATTGGCTAAATAAATTTTAAAATGCATAGCAAAGACTGCTTTTCGAATGGAACTGTCACAGTAACAAATCAGTATTAAAAATTATATTTAAAAAAATCAACCAAAACCTGTGAAAGGACATTTTGATTGATTTTGAAAGTGACATAGCAGCAAATAAATAATGCAAATTTTTTGGCTATATTTTCTTGCATATTACTCGTAGTTCTATCGTTTTGCACTCGTTCTAACAATAACAGCATTCTAACAAAAATAAGCATAGAAACATTTTATTTTTCCATGTTCTTCAAAAAAGTAACAAATTAAGTAACGATTTTGACAAACAAGACAAACACCCGAAAAATTTTCCCTTCCACTTTTTTTCTTCGAATCAGTCTTAAAAAGGCTTACAATTTATTGAGAGTAACAAGCGCCACGTAAGTACGATGGTGACAAAACATTCCGGTCGCGCTCTGACACAAAATAATGCATAGAGTTTATCAAGCGGGCTTAGGGCGCGGTGGAGCCTTTGACTTGGCGTAAGGGTACCTTTCCACCAGATATGTGCTATGGAGTGAAGATGTGAAAGCTGAGCTACGAAACTGTGTGGCCGTGCCACTGATGCCGAGGTATCGGGCGGCGCAAGTCAAAATGTGCTATGGAAATGCGCCAATGCAGATGCGCGAGGAAGCTATACAGTTCTATTTATATACCTTGCGACTATCTATTGCTTGCAACCCACGCCATTATTTTATGTCCAGTCAAAAAATGATTTTCCCCTCCATCTGTAATCGTAATGTTTTAGCCAACGTAGTGACTTGAAATAAGAGTTCACACTTCACTTTCACTCTGTCCTGAGTAGCACCACAGTTCACCACACCTCCAAATGATATTTATGATTGAATTTTTTTTGTATGTTCATGACATTTGTTTGGCTATCAGTTGCTTATTTTTGTTTAGTTTTAAGTTCCAAAGTTTTATTATGAATAGAATTATATCGTTTTGTTTCTGCAGTGCAGTACACAGTATCGATAAATCATGATTTTAAAATTACTCGATCCCAACTACAATCAGAGCATTTGTAGTTGGAAAATGACTAGGTAGGTACTTAGTCATTACCTTCAAATTGCTTAAAGTAAGTTTTTGAAACGTCTAAAATTCATGAATTTGTTGCGGTCCCAGAATTGCCAATGTACTTTGTACTGTAGCTTAATTATTAGTGTTTCTCATTGAAAAATATATACGATTGGTAGATATCAAACGCAAAGCAACGCAGCATAGCGCTTCCCTGGTAGAAAAGCACCTAAGTGTTGAAATTTTGACAAATCACACTTGGGGATTACCGCGCGGAATATGAAGAAAACCACGCATTCCACAAATTACTGCGTCGAGACAAATGCCGCCGTAGATGACCCGCCATTTATTCGGCTCTCGCTAAATCTAGTTAATGCCGGAAACCAAGAACATAATAAAGCGCAAATGATATATTGAGTGAGGACATAATAATGTGAGGTATTCTCAACGTGCTTATAGCCTTCATGAATAAAATAAAGTAAGAGCTCTTGAAATAAATTCAACTTGGAAGTCGCTAAAGTTTTAAAAGGTTTCCTCGGTCCATTACGTAAAACATCCTGTGTTTATTTCATAGCTTACAATAGTTCTGTGACACAAGTATCTAAACCTGCAGTGAGGTACCACAAATCGTTGTCCTTAAGTCACCTGCTTTGTAGCTCTTTGATCATAACCTAACAGGGCCAAAAGTCGCAACATATCCCGAAAATCTTCCCTTTATTGTTTACACGCGTCCTAAAAACGGGAAAGAAACGGAAAATCTCCGAATCACTCCATTGTTTCGCGGGAGATGTCAATTTATTTTGTTGTGTTATAAAATGGGGATTTACTGTATTATCATCTAAAAAGGAGCAGACGCGTTACATATCCCCAAAAGGAGATAAATATTTTATGTCATAATTCACCCGAACCATAAAAAGGGTGGGGCGCGCGACGCTCCCCTACACGATTCCACTCGCTCAAGGGGACCGAACAAAATATCAGCGGAAAACTTGATATTTTCTTCAATCTGTGAAATAAAGATAACATTTTCTTGCTGTTAACGCGACGAAACAACGGTTACTGCTATTTTCTTCTACTCATGGATAACGTGTCTAATAATGAATGCTAACAAAATAAGTTGCTGCTGTACCGGACCATGAAAATAAAATACGATTCACTTGATTAAAATCAAAATCACCGCTTAAAGCTTTGGTCGGCAAGTTATGTGATTAAACAATAGGCATAATGACATCTATCTTAAATATTTTCATGACCATGTCGTTTAAAAAAACATAGCCACTATAAAGTTAATACAACCAGTATAGTTCCAAAAAGCTTTAGAAACTAATTTTAAAACATACAAAATTGTATAAATATTCGGTCAATTGACTCCGATCTCTGATACATAACCGTGACGTCACATTTTTGTATTCCCATACAAAATCTATGAAGGCAGACGTTTTGACAGATAATAAAGAATATGTCAACGATTGGTGAGTTCATCTAGCCTATTATAATCACTGCTTTTGTATACAGCTATCTACACTTAAATGTAGTACCTACTCATGTAGGTATTATATACGTGACTTCTAATAAAAGTAAACCAAAAACTTTTTTTTGATGTACCGGACGACAAAGAATACAATCCACTTCATTTGATTGGAATTAAAAAGCACCAAGCAAGTCTCAATATCGGGCATTTTACGAAATACCCAGTAATTCAATGGGTATCTTTAATTGGTAAAGTTCGCCCACAAAACGCTGGGTGGTCGGGAAGTACTATAAAATTGCAGTTAACGGCCCCCAACGACTTCTCAATACCATTATACTGAAATACGATCTAATTGACTGTCCTTAGGGCTTATGAGAATAAGACGTCAATGTAGCCGAAATAGACCTATTGGTTACGTTAGGGAGAAAATGGACGCTCCGTGAAATGACGTGTCATTTTGATGAATAAAAATCTAACGATCTTTAACAATGGAATAACAGCAGTATTGACGTCGATATGTCTCTTTAACTTGTCACATATTTGATATTGACTGCCTCGTTGGTGTAGTGGCAAAGTTTCTGCCTTACATCCGAGAGGTCCTGGGTTCGAATCCCAGGTCAGCCAAAACTGTTTCTGAGATTATCTGTCATGAATTTCTCATAAACAGCTTAGAGTCGAGAAGTTGGCGGTGTTACACCCCCGTGCTTCGGAATGCACGTTAAGCCGTTGGTCCTGCGCCTGATCTCTCTCCGGTCATGTCGGATTGCCATTGAACCGATCTTTGAGAGTGATGGAACGGTGAGTGCATCTGTGTATTACGCTCACACTCGTGCACTATAATATATTCTGCGTGGGCCACCGTGGTCGAAATCGGCCAGGAGGACTATTAATGAATAGCCTTATTAACGAGAAAGAATGAGATACTTTTGTCAAGAAGGTTTGTTCATGCAGAAACTTAGATGGATAACTTAATCATGGATAACTTAGCGACGATGGCTTAGAAAGCAGGGATCTGCTTGCTAAGCTAGCCTTTTGCTGGAATCTGTTTAAAATACTTTGAAAATATTAATAATTTATATTTACACATGATATTTATGACTAATATAGAGGTAGCTTACATTATATCACGAGTCAGAATATGACTAATATATCTAGAGTTTGTCAATAATTTTATTTTTAATCACTTTAGAAAGATTTCTGATGAAAAATTAACAAGATTAATACGAATATTAAACATCCCAAAGATTACTTCCATCGTAAATCTGTCGATGAAGACCGCAAAGGATCTACGTCAGTCGTCGCGTCGCTGTGTTCGTTAATCATTCAGGATTCCCAGCTTCCCTAATGTCTTTCGTTTTAGAGGCCCTACTCTCTAAGTCGTATTTTTAGATGTAGTCAACCAAGTCGCTTATAGATGCACGATCGTGCGAGCAGGGTTACAATAGACTGCCTCGTTAGTGTAGTGGCAAAGTTTCTGCCAAAATTGTTTCTGAGATTTTCTGTCATGAATTTCTCAAAAACAGCTCGGAGTTGGGAAGTCGGCGGTGTTACGAGTACATCCCCGTGCCTCGGAAAGCACGTCAAGCCGTTGGTCCTGCGCCTGATCTCTCTCCGGTCATGTCGTATTGCCGTCACACCGAACTTTGAGAGGGATGAAACAGTGAGTGCACCTGTGTTTTGCGCTCACACTTGTGCACTATAATATATTCTACTGCGTAGTTGGCTGATCTCTGTTGAGATTGGACGCCGTGGTCAAAATCGGCTAGGAGGACTATTATTACAATATACGGACGATACCTTTAGGAGTCTTACTAGCTACTTTAGAAAGCGATATCCATTAGTCTTGAATCCAACCGATCCTGTGGAACGATATTGTATAAAGTTCAATAGAAGTGCTTCTAATCATAGTTTTGTTTCAAATTTATGAAAAAAGAACGCTTCCAGTGACCGGAAAGCAAGATCGTAACGTAATACGGCCCCAGGACGGAATGATTCGAACGCGCAAAATAATATGGGAGAAGAGACTCAATAGGGTAAGTTTTGAATAGTAACCGCGAATGATGTAGTCTGTTTCTAGAGCAAAGTCAAAGCGTCTTCAGTCTTACAGGACAACACTAGAATCGGTAGTGATGAAACATTCCAGGTTAGCAATTATGTCAAGATATTTTTCTTTTAGATGGAAATTGTAAACATTTATTTATTTATTCAAAGGCCACACTAACTTGGTCTCCAAAACAGGTTACACTAATATTATACAAATATAATATTTGTTTCTTTGTTTGGATTGAACAGGCTCCAAAATTAATGGATGGATTAAAAAAACCTATTACCATTCGAAAGCTACATTAAACCTGATGAAAATAAGCTATATTTAATACAAGTGGTTCGATCCGGCTTCGCACGGATGGAATAATCGCTTAGCCTTGCGAAGCTGGGTCAAACCGCCGCTAGTGTATACAGGGTTACAGATTAAGTCGACCTAAATCTTTTAATACGTGGTAGTTTACATCAATCCCTACTAATTTGACTATGGAACCCCTATACGAGTATCACAAAGTTAACCGTTTACGAATTATCGGCATTATAATTTATTTGATTAAATTACCGATTTTTTTGCCTATTATCTCCTTGTTTTGTCTTTGGCTACATTTTGTTGCGTTTTTGCTTATTCGTGTAGTAGATAGTTGCTTTATTATTTTAAACTCTCAAACTGTAATTAACTGTACCAACTGAGTTGTAGTAGACGATCGAATGTAAAAAAAATGTGATAAGGTTTTTTCTTTGTCAAGTTTAAAAAAAGTCAGTACAGTTTTAGTATAAAAAATATTAAAACAACTAATCTACTACACAACAAAGAAAAAACGAAACAAAATTTAGTCACCAAAGACAAAAAATCGGTAATGTTATCAAATAAATGAAAATGTCGATAATTCGTAAACGGATGTGGTTGTTGTTGTTGTTGGAGTCCTATGCCACCCCCGTGGTGCAAAGGGCCTTCATGAGCTGTCGCCATTTCCCCCTGTCCTGCGCTTGACTCTTGACATCCTCCCATAGTAGACCTGCAGCTGTTATCTCCTGGTCGATGGTTCGTCTCCACGAATGTATGGGTCGTCCGCGTCTTCTCCTGCCATCGGGCTGCCATTCAAAGGCCACCGACGCAGCATTGCACTCACTTCGACGCAGCGTGTGCCCTATCCATCGCCATTTGCGTAAACGGATAAGTTTGGGATATTAGGTTTCGTAGTCAAATCAGTCAGAAATGATGAAAACTACCACGTCTTAAAGGATTTAGGTCGACTTAACCTGTAACCCTGTATATTCTAGTTTGCTAGATACATCTTAATATTTGTGTAGGTAACCACATTTCGTTTACTAGGTTGACAAATGTGAAACTATAAGTTATAACATTTTATTTATACCATCCGTATATGCATATAAACTGCCTTTGAATAGTGAGTTTCAGCAGTCAGATAGGTATTGAATGATGCCAGTTTGTTAGAAAACAAAGAAGTGAGTGCCCAACTGCGGAGCGATTTAGGTTGACTGCAAACTGAAAGCAAAAATTAAATTGCGTTATAGCAGGATAGGAATGAGCTGTTTCTTTGAATTATGATTTAATCGATTTAAGCTGTTAGTAAAACCCTATTTAATATTATAATTAGGAAAGTCAGTTTGTTTGTTTCTTTGTTTGTCGTTCTTTCACGACGCGACGGAGCCATAATACAATGTTTTTTAAGTATGTAGGTAGGTAAGAGGCTGGAGAGTGACATAGGCTACTTTTTTGCGCGACAAAACACCTTAATTCCATGTGAAAATTGAAAAATCAACTTATATGAAGGCAACACACATGTTAAGTTTTGAGGGCTAGGGATTGTGAATATAAAGGGTTTCCACGCGGACGAAGTCGCGGGCGGTAATGTGATAAATTATAAATTAACGTAATAATGTAGGTATGGCGAAAGGCTTAACCCAGTGGACTAATGAAATGTTTTCATATTACCCCTTATAACATGTTTCTACCAGTGTTTAATACGTCCGTAGGAAAATATGAAAGGAAACGTAAGAAAGTAACGAAAAAAAAGTTTGTTTCTTACACTTACTAAAATTATGAATGTAGCTATCCCGAAATTTGTACTTACTATGCTGTTTCTGCAGCTTTATCCTGTGTAGCAGATAACTTAGCTGGTATATCCGCATAAAAAAAGTCTTAAAATGTAACACCAACCTATACCCGGTATCGGTACAAAAACGCAACCGGCAAAAAGTATCCGCAACAAATTGCGGCGATCGATTTTCAATTTTCGCAATGGAAAAAATATTTGTTCTCGACCTGGCGGTCGGAGCGACTTGGGGTATGTGTGAAATTCGTTAATCAGAGCCCGCGGACACCAATCAGGAGGCCTACTACGAAAAATGAACACCGTCAATACAATAGTCTTTTCTTTCGTTGTACAGGCGACAGACCAAGCTACGACTTTACTCGTATATTGCGAAATCGGTCTTATCACATGCAAATAAAATGCTACAGATTTTACATTGACGTGGTGTCATTCGTAGAACGAAAGAACTATTATCGTTTTGACGGATTCTGTTTTTCGTAGTAGGCCTTCAGAACTAGTAGACACCAATCAGGGGCACTATCGCACTGGAATAAGGAAGGGAATTCGAAGCTTTAGTGGCTGTAAAATTCCGGAGTGCAAAGAGGCGGCTGAGTAAATAGTTTGATATTGGATATTGTCAATTTCTTAACGCTATCACGGACGCTATGTTAAATACATTAATTTTATAGTTATAAATAATGGATATAGACGCCCGCTGTCCGTCAAAGTATAAAGTTTTTTTTGCGTTTGTTTTATAGAATAAGAATTAGTCAAAATTGTTAAAGGAAAAAATAAATTTGGTTACACAAAGGATCAATATTTTTTTTTGTTGATTTGCACGAACTTGAGAAACTAAGAATGATGCTAAAATTTACGACTAGTCGCTGGTAAGCCACGTCTTAGAAATCTCTGTATCGTTCTATAATTTACTGCACCTACTATCACTAATTTCTCTCTTCAGACAAGTCTACTTACATACAATGTTTGTTTCCGAATGACGACTCTCGTTCGTCCACTTTCAATACATTATCGGGAAAATACGATCATAAAACAAAAGAACAGTAAAATCTGTATCTAATGGAAGGAGCTTTAATAGTATTGCGGCTATCCTCGATATGGCGAATAATGGATTGGTCGATCTGATCCATGGAAACCATTTCATAAGACATTGCTTGCTGTAGTTAAGAGGATTTTGGTGAGCGGTTTTTTTCAAAGATCAAAGTTAGCTGAAATTTGTAATTATTTTAATTAAATATTCTGTTATTTGTGGTGTGAAACAACACATTAAACAACGATTTCAATTATATATGCTACGTCATTGAATACTTAGCGGCAACTACGTACGTATTGTAGTAGGCATTAAGATTCTTTATTCAGTACTCATTTCATTATTGGACGTCTTCTCTAACAAAAGATAAATAAATAAACGAAGACAGGTATTTTTTTATCTGTTTTGAAAAGCATTAAGTTGAATTACCAATAACAAAAAATACTTCGCTAAGGTAGATATGACAATTCCATAGATTTGTCCAAGAGTAACGTCAAATTTTGATACAGATGCTTGTGTACGTAAGACATTATTGGTAAGTAAATATGGTACAGTATATTTACCTTCCATTGAAAGAGACATAACTCCCTAAATTAAAAGATAACAAGAAAAGTTTCGAAAAGTAACCTGTTTACACTTTGCGAGAACGTTCGACTCAAGTTAGCTACAGAACCAACTGCAGCAGTTTCCTAATTTCGCAACTAGTACATTTCGAGTAAGCAGCCAAGTGTAATTAAACCCTAAATATTAATTAGACTTCCGCAACGGCTTTGGATTTAAGCGTACTAGCTTTTTAACTTGTTTTAATTGATATTTCAGAAGTCTTGCTTGTTTTTAACTGCTTGAGTTCGGTTTGCCGTTTTTAATGTCATAATCTCTATCTAATATATAAAATTCTCGTGTCACAGTTTTCGTTGCCATACTCCTCCGAAACGGCTTTTGTGAGCATATTCAGTAGGTCTGAGAATCGGCTAACATCTATTTTTCATACCCCTTAATGATAAGGGTTGTCCACCCTTAACATTTATATGGCAAAACAACGTTTGCCGGGACAGCTAGTCTTTATATATAAAAATGAATTGCTGTTCGTTAGTTTCGCTAAAACTCGAGAATGGCTGAACCGATTTGAATAATTTTAGTCTTGAAATATTCGTGGAAGTCCAGGGAAGGTTTAAAAGATCTAAAATTAAAAAAAAAGCAACGGGCAGGACAACGTCTGTCGGGTCAACTAGTCTTATATATAAAAATGAATTGCTGTTCGTTAGTCTCGCTAAAACTCGAGAATGGCTGAACCGATTTGAATAATTTTAGTCTTGAAATATTCGTGAAAGTCCAGGAAAGGTTTAAAAGATCTGAAATAAAAAAAGGAACGGGCAGGACAACGTCTGTCTGGAGTGTCTGGTCAACTAGTCTTATATATAAAAATGAATTGCTGCTCGTTAGTCTCGCTAAAACTCGAGAACGGCTAAACCGATTTAAATAGTTTTAGTCTTGAAATATTCGTGGCAGTCCAGGGAAGGTTTAAACGATGAGAAAATATGTTTTTTTTTGTTGAAAATAGCGGGCAGGACAACGTCTGCGGGATCAACTAGTAATATATAAAAATGAATTGCTGTTCGTTAAGAATAGTTTTATAACAAAACCTCTTTTGTATTGTTTTTGATAACCTTTTAACTCATTGTTACCTAGCAACCGTTGTTGATTAAAATATATATTTGGCTGTCACAAATCTACGATCCTTTTATTTAATTTTATTTGATAAAATTAAGCTCTAACATCTCGCTAAAACTCGAGACCGGCTATACCGATTTGAACAGTTTTAGTCTTGAAATATTCGTGGAAGTTCAGGGAAGGTTTAAACGGTCAGAAAATTAAAAAAAAAAAGCGAAAACAGCGGGCAGGACACCGTCTGCCTGGTCCGCTAGTGAATTTATAAAAGTGCAAATAAGTTACTAGTAAGGAAGTACTTTAAAAAATTAATAATAATCTGATAGTATTTTTAAACACTACGGGATTGACTTCACCCTAATAACACCTGCTAGCCAAGCCAAGCCGCCAGATCTGAGAAGCGCTGGACCGTTCGCGGTGAAGATTATTGGGGGAGGCCTAAGCATGTTATGCAATGGGCGTCGAAAGGCTCATATAGTGAAGACATAGGTACAGAGATACTGGTGTGTTTCGATCGAGCACAGGACCAACTTCCGAATTGTTTTTGAACAGCAATAAAATTTCTGTGTTGTTACTTAAGAGCTTCTCACTCAATTTGTTATTAAACGGGAGCTTAAATTCTAAGAACGTTTATCCGGACACAAGAATCGGTTAAGACAACAAAACGACTGCTATCATCAATTACAAGATTTGCACTGAATTCAGCGGTCGTGTTCCTCAAACTTCGTTACTCATTCGTTTAGGCAACATAAAACCTAAACAAGGTTCATTCGGCAGATTCCATAACGATGAACAAATACGCTTCGACTATTTTGATCCTATTATCCAGTTGGTTACTGTGGGAGCGTTCAAGTATTACGTAACGCAATTTGGGGGGAGGGGGGGTCTTGTGAAACGTTACGATGCGTTACAAGGGCGGGAGGGGGTCTTTCTTTCAACACGTTACGTAACATTGTTTTTCTTAAATAAAAAATTAGGGAATTAAAACTCCCAGGTTGGCAACCCATATACGTTTTACGGGGAATCCCTCGATTCTATATTCTGGTCATCAATTTTACTTTGTTCTCGCAAGTTGGCAAACCTTTTCGTTTATACTTCACGGGGAATCCCTAGATTGTATTGTACGGCATTTAATGTTGTTTTTGTTGTCAGTTTACCGCAATTACCGCAAAGGCAATTAAAAGTTTATCAAGGATAAAAACTATAACATAACTTTTTGCAACTTTAAGGTAAAAATGGTCACTTGAGTGTTACGTAACGTTTAGAGAGGGGGAGGGGGAGTACAGAAAAACGTTACGGTGCGTTACAAGGGAGGGAGGGGGGGGTCATAAATCTTCAAAAATTGCGTTACGTAATACTTGAACGCTCCCTGTACTGTTATATCTGATTCATTAAAAAAAAACACCAGAAAAATGGGAAATTCAAAACAGACTCTGTAGCATTTTAAAAAAAGTTATACATCTTTTGATCGAAAAAAAAACTGCCGTAGTCGTACGTATCAAAGCTAGCGATTGTCGTCAAGTAATTGTTTGAAATGTACCTTGTCTAGGGTCTCTGTTCTGCGTGAGTAATGGGCGAAATTTTACTACAATTTAAATTACTGGGTAAAACTTTAGCGTAGCGTTAGAGCGTACGTTAAATACGAGCTACAGAAATATCAAATGTAAGGAACTTTCGGCTGTTTCTGTTTAGGGTTGGTACTGACTGACAAACGCTGAAATTAAGCTTCAGATAATCTTTTTTTGAAATATACGTGGTCTGATATTCCGAGCGACTGTAAAAAATTTAGAGTATGAAGTCATTGCATTTTTTTTGTATAGTCATCACAACCTTTACAAGCCATTAAACAATAAGTACTTATACAAATTATTGATTAAAAACCCGACATGAGCCAGAAAAACGGCAGTTGAGCTGCAACAGCTGAACTGATTTCAATCAAACCAAACCAACGTGTTAAAATTACCTTTCGAACAAAAAACACCGCACCGAAGTTCGAAACCGTTTGGGAGCTACAATACCACAGACAGACCCACACAAAAACATAAACACACACAAACAGAATACGGGTTAAACTCATAACACCCCCCTTTTTGTTCGGGGGTTATAAACTATCATCATCTCAATGAGCCCTTGCTCTGAATTTATTATCAAAACTAAATATTAAAAGAAACATCAATTTTGGTTTTGATTCAGAGGTACTTGTGGCGCAGAAGTAGTAAAACTTTGGTAGTGATACCAAAAGTTAAGCAACCTAAAGAGCGGTCATGTTTGGGATGGGTGACCATTCTGACCATATAAGTGACGTCTATTTATCAGCATCTCCGTGCTTCGGGAGGCACGTTAGGCTGTTGGTCCCGGTTAATATCGATAGATATTAGTCGTTCAATCCCTCCACCAATCAATCCGCTCTGAACCCGCGTGGTGGAACATGGCTCGTGCCGCCTCATAGTTGATGTGAGTGCATCTGCATATAAAATACTCGTGTTACAAATCAGGGCTGTATAGAGTGAGGTTATAGATGAGGATCATTTTAATTCGCAACTGCTATAAGCTCATCTTACATTTTATCCTCGAATGTTCTCTGAAACATTACGTACACTTTTAACAGTTGAGGACAACCATAATGTCCTGGATACCCGCTCTGTAAAACTAAGACGATCTTTTCAGACATTACTCGTCTCATTCTCCTTGCTGAAATTCAGGACTGAGTAAGAGAGATAGCGGCAATGGTATATGCCGATATCTGCTTACAGAATAGGGTTGCTGGTTTGGCAGTTCCGTAAATTGCATGTAATTTGCGTGGTTGGCTGAAAGGAATTCACTAATGGGCGGACGGAATCCAAATGTTGGCGATAATCAAAACGAGACGATATGGAGTAATGACACGCATTAAAGATACGATGGGAGAGGTTCGTAAATGAGCATTGATGGTGTTTCGTCTTATATTATCTTAACATAGTCATAGTTAGAGTCTTGTTGGCCTCATTATTTAATTATAAGTAAACTATGAAATGATACACTTTTTACGGATTATTTCACGATTTATTTACATTTTATTTTAACCTGACGTTTCGGAACCATTTCAGCGTTCGTGGTCATAGCTGACAGACTAAGGTGTGAGTTTTGAAAAAAAGAACTACCATCACTCAAAAATATTAAGTTACGTTTCTATCTAGACAAAATGAGCTAACAGTATCTTGATGAGGTCTTGCGGTGCAGTCTTGTTATATTTATTTATCTATTTAATCTGTATTGCACAAAAAACTATGAATAAAATGTGGACTTAAAGCCTTAAGGCATTCCTGTTATTAACCAGTAGGTTTTTACCTTTAGAATGTGATTTCAAAGCATTTACTGTGTTGATACACTTTATTTTCAAGAGCACATATCAACACACACCAAGGACACATCAATCGTGAACAAATTGTAATAGAATTGTCTGATTTTGACATTTCGTCCATACTAGAACTGTCAAAAACATGTGATTTCATACTGATTTGGTTACGATTGATTAACGGAATTAGACCCTGGGATGGTAGCAGCATAGCGAGTTATCGTCATGCTATCTTTTGAATCTTGGCGGGACGAGATACCGAAGTTAGTGAGGCGTGTTTTAGACATCTTATTTTATAGAATAAACTGTTGATTTAACCGTAGTGTGACAAAGCCTTAAAATTTTCGTTATGAAAATTTAAATATTATAAGCCTACGCACACCTACGCATAAGTAACAAAGACTAATAATTGAATAGAATGGAAGAATTAATGAGGAAGTGGGCAGATGTCAAGACGATAATTAGTAAAATACATCTCGAGCTGAAACTTTAAGGTCTTCGTTAATTTGTTACGCTAAAAACACCTTTAAGAAACACAGTCCTTGTTCCTTGGAAAACAATTCTATTTATGTAATCCTATTAAATGTTATTTAAGGAGTGACTACTTTTACTAAGATAGAAATCACACCTAACAACCATTACCTGCCTGCTATCTCATCTGGTAGATTTAATCTATTTTGTTGAGATAAAAAAAAGTTACTTTAGCAATGTTAAAGCGACAATGTTTTTTTAAAATTGCAAAGTCTGATGTAGGAAGATGAAACGTGCCATGGCTCAATTTAACGCGATTGTTACTGTAAGTCACCTTACATGTTTATATTTAAGCTAATATTAATTAATTTCTACTGTCTATCAGCAGGTATACATAGCATTATCGTAGCGGTAGGCAATAGACAGATGATTGGCCATTTAAACGGAAAACGGTTTCCATTTAGAGTATAGGAATCGCTCATTAGAAGCCAATTGACCAACCCAAAGTGTTCTAATCGAGTTTGTCATCACGGCAATTCAAACAGACCACTCAATCACAGGATATAGTCGTCAAATACTGTTGGGGGTCTGTATTGACACAATTTCGATGCCACCATTTGCGAACCGATTGGCGGTCAGGTCAACAAGAAAGGTTTGTGAGTAGTATTCAATTGGAAGCGTTGGACCGCGCCAAATGTCGGGCTGACAATCTCATGTTGGTATTGGAATTACCTCAATCAGGTCAAGGGTCGTAGTCCGCTTGCTACGAGAAGATTTGATATTTTGGACTTACTTTGGATTACATTGAATTTTGTATAATTTCTTTCCTCTTGTACTATTTTATAGCAAAGCTTTTTATAGTACTTAATAAAGATTTCGGCGGCTTAGTAACATCTGTCAGTAAGGTTGGCAACTTACCTTAGACCACTTAGACACAACCCCTCCACGACTCCGCACTGAGCCCGCGTGGTGGAGAATGGCTCGGATCATCTCATAGCTGAGGTTAGGCCTGTACCTAGCAGTGGGACGTATAAAGGCTGATGAGATGAAATCTAACATAAATATTTTTCCTGAAATAAGCAATGTTAAATAGAACGCATATTATTGTTAACCAAAAATTATTTAAGCTTCCCACGACCCCAAAATCTGTGGAGTACAATATCACAGAGCCGTATCATCGGTTTGTTATCGCGACTGAAATTCAGTGGGTCATTAGTCCTAAAATAACATCAACTTGTGGCTTGTCAAACAAACCCTGAAATCAGTATCCGTGCTCCCACGGTCGTACACACCTAAATACTTTTAATTGAATGCTGACGTAAGTTTTAACTGGCAGTTTGTACGAAAACGTTATCCGCGATGGCTCATATAAGTATGGGAATGTGGAATTTAAAATATAGGTATATTTGGCGACCACTTTGGTATAATGGTTAAGAAGTTGACTATTAACCGAGAGGTCGCGGGTTCGATCCCCGCACTGTACAAACATTTGTGTGCATGAACATATCTGTTTCTGCTGGTCTGGATATTTTTATATTTACTTAAGTTTATTTGTAATACCACTGTTGATTCTGATATTTGTAACACAAGTGCTTAAGCTACTTACCACGGAGTCAGGTCAATGTTTGTGAGGTTGTTGTATAATTATCATTATTATTATTAGTGTAAACTGCATACTCTCCGCTTGTCCCTGCTCATTAAGTTCTCCTTCCTCTACAAGGATTTACCACTAAAATAACATAAAATGTAATGTCTCAGTGGAGGACGACTCTGGACAAGCCCATTTTTTCCTGATTTTCGTTCAAAGAACAACAAGCAGTAAAGTTTGAGTTAGTAATAGTATTTTTTATATAAAGTTTCCATTTGCTATTAGCCCTGATTTTTCAATAGTCAGTTAACGCTAACAGTCAGATAAAAATTCAAGATGGCTGATTTAAAAAGTAATGCTTATGACGAAACTTATACCACCTCAAATCGGTTAATTTTTTGCAGCTTGTTTATATTTAACTGTTTATCTAAGTACTGAAAAATTATCCATCAAAAGAACGTCTTTGTGCTTGCGCCAAAAGTAATGTAATTTAACTAAATGACTATTTGTGGTTTTATCACTCGTTAGGTAAGTATTAGTAGTTAGTTAAGTAGTATTTAGTTATAACCCGAAATTTATGTTTTACGAAGCTGACTGTGCAAACAGGGATGGGCGAGCCACGTCTATCAAAAGCGGTCAACTCGGAAACATGTTTATGCACTTATGGCGGCAAACTAAAGGGTAAACGGGGTCAGATGAACAACCCGAAGGTTAACTTTTGATTAAATTTACTTTTCAGGTCGAAAACACTTTATTATGAAGGGTTCTGTTTATAACGCTCAATATTGTCACAAATAAGTGCCAAGGGTTTCTTAGCTAACAGATGATTCATATTTATATTTAAAAAATATTTTTTAGTTCTGCTGCGTTTCTCTTCGATCGCGCAGAGACCAACCAACCACCCTTTGCAACGCTCGCCGGGTGAACAGGAGCCTTCTTATGAGACCGGTAGAAAGGTACCACGTCTCACTCCCACTGGCAGCAAACACTGGTCCAAAAGTTTTGTTTTGAGACGTTGAGGTATATTGGACATCACATGAGTGTGTGCCGGAGCTTCTCGAAAACAGCCCACTACAACAGACAACTTACTAATTAATTAACAACCAGAGAACCTACCTGATGATATTAATCCTATCTAAATCTTAGCTAAAAGAAAGGAACTGGTCAAAAATCTAGGAATCGGCAAGAATAAGCAAAGTTATGTAAATGGGTATCAAAACTCGGCAAAAGACTTTCAGTAAACTAAGAATTTGTCAAACTATATAAAAAATAATAAAAACCGGTCAAGTGCGAGTTGGACCCGCGCACCGAGGGTTCCGTAAAAACCTGTAGATAAAGAGTAGTAACTTTGAAATTTTAATAAATTGTCAAAAATATTTTTCAAAAATATTTTTTTTTTATATGATGAAACTGAAAATTTACGGTTTTCGAAATTTTTCCCATATCTGTACTATAAGACGTGACTTCGTACTAAAATTCAAGATTCTAAGTTTACGGGAAGTACCCTGTAGGTTTTGATTCCCGTGCGAGTTTCGAAAATTCGCGGCCTAAATGGCTGTATCTTTTGATTGCGTTGGCTTAGAAGGTTGATTTTTCTACAGCTTTCAGGGACAGTAGACCTAAGTATTATATAGAAGTTTCAGTTTGATACCTCCACGCGCTCCTGAGAAAAACGGTCTTGACAAATGGACGGACGGACGGACGGACGGACGGACAACAAAGTGATCTTATAAGGGTTCAGTTTTTTTTCTTTTGAGGTACGGAACCCTAAAAATATGTAATCATATATTAACAGTTTGAAATTTATCGTAATTCATTCAAATGGGTGATTCATTATTAAATCACGAAATGGTTTCTTATAAAAATAGAATAGAAGTAACCAATGTTTAAGCACGAAACGTTTATTTATCAAACAATTAACCAGGTTAATTTATGAAATAAACCTCAGCTAAATGCTTAATAATAACGGTACATTAGCATTCTGTTCGCCGGTTAGCAAACAAGTTATTTAAATTAAATCTAAATTACTCGCGCCTACCACTGCTTCTGTTTATCAAGGGAAACGGTGTTAGTCTTGGTTTGAAAACATTAGTGCTTGGATGAATAGGCAATTTGCTAAGAGAGCCAAAAAAAACTGAAAAAACCAGATGCTACCACATGAAGTATGACATTATCTGAGCTCTATCTACTTGCGCTGGAATGAAAAAAAAAGGATTTTTTCCGCCTATTATTATTACTGGATTTACTAAGGTGCTTGTGGCGCAGTAGGTGCAGCGCTTTGGTAGTAATACCAAAGAAAAGCAACATTAGTCCCGGTCGTGTTTGAGATGGATGACCATTTTGACCATTTATGTGACGTATATTTACAAGCATCATTGTGCTTTAGACAGCACATTCAACTGTTGGTCCCGGTTTATAGTGATAGGTATTAGTCGATTACCCTGGTCAGAGGCCCTTGGGCGGTTTTATAACATCTGACATTAAGGTTGGTCACTTACCTTACAAACAACCCACCATAGCTGAGGGGCGGCCTGTGTCCAGCAGTAGGACGTGTGTAGGCTGATAAGATGGAAGTAAAATTGGGTCAAAGAAAAATCTACCTTGCATTTTCATTTCAATCAGCTTATTATTGCTTATTTGCTATCACAATAGCCGTTTATAAATAATTGCAAACGTAACAGAACCGAGACGGTATGTATTTGAGATCTAACGCTCCAATGCCCGCTGCATTTGGGCAATACATTGGATAGAAGTTTATAATGGTTAAGTATAGAGTCTTTTATTATAATGACACTAATCTACATTATGATCTTTGCACATCTAGTCAAATCCCAAAGGAACGTGTCAGTTACGCATCCATCACTCGAAATTGAAATATGGAAAGAAGTCCCTAAATACCAGGAGGTATTTCTAGTAATATGACATTATACTCATAGGAATATCTTATGTATCTGTACTTTTTTGTTGGATACTAATAAATATTTGATAACAATCACAACAATTATCTAGTCCCAAATAAAGCCACGAGGCTTGTGTTATGGGTACTAGAACGGATAGAAATATACTTAAATACTTTTTTTTTGTAAATAAATACATATTATACATAGGAAACACCCAGACCAGCACACATATGCTTGTACTGTGCGGGGATCGAACCCGCGACCCTTGATATTAGAAGTCCGACATGTAGACCACTGCACCAAGCGATCGTCAAATTAATATTGCTGATGATTTGTAGAACATACAGCAAGCAAAAACAATAAGTAAGTATAACAGGCGGATATGTTTTAATGTATTAAATAGTATCTACAGTATTGATAAAAATAGAAACATTATATTTCTTTTAAAAGTATTTGAGAATCACTGTCGCAGAAGTCGACGATCACAGCAATTAATTAGTTGCCTTGCCCCGGTCCATTATTTAATATTCGCTCCCTGGAACAAAAAAAAGTAAGTTAGAGCACGGCAAACATTCAAACGAGGCAGGTGCAGTAGTTGTACTTCGGACAAGTAGCAAAAAGTCAAATGAGAATACTTTAACTAGGCACAACAAACAAATAAATTTTAATAATATTTAAGACAGATAGATGGACAGAATATTATGGATCAACAATTTACACAGAAATAAGAGAGACGAGAGTAATATTTAAAAAAAAACAACATTTTATTGCATTGTCACGCGTAAATAAGATACCTACATGCCAAATCTGTTTCATGCATTGTCCATTCTACCGACTATGTAAGTATAAAACTACCTACTTTTTATTTATTTTTTTAAGCTTAATTTTTTTATCATAAGTGCGCTCGTACTATTACTATTGTTGTTACTTTTAAGTATAATGTTTTTTTTTTCTCAATAAGTGAATTAACAATGTAATTCTTAATGAGAATAAAGTTTCTTAAACCTCAAATTTCAGCTCTATAGGACATTAGGAAGTGGGTGAAATTCAACTGGCAAGATTTGATTATAATCAAAGCACGGGTGAAACTAATTAATATCTTGTAAAATCGGAAAATTATCGAGTATAAGTAAATCATAATAATCGGCTTGGTACTCAATAATATCGACTTGGATACTCGAGCGCTGGACTACGATCCCTACCTACAACCTTTGTTATGTAGACAACCTTAGTTTTTATGCATAGGTATTTAGTTAAAGTACGAGTATTTTGGTATTTAAAAAGTAAGCGAGTGCCATGACATTATCTTTTTCATATGAATTTACCTAGGGTTTTTAAGCTACTCGCTGTGATTTTTTTTAACTGTGGTCACGGTCTCTACAAAGCATATAACGCGGACTCCGATTAACTTTTTCCCCGACATTCGATACCTTACTTAATTGAAAAGTTTTAAAAAGTCTTTTAGGTATCTCGCTGGAAAGACGGACACTTTTGCAATCAAAGTTTCAGAGAGGTACATATTTCTTAACGCCCTGTGAATTGTATTTACTGATTAGCTAAAATTATCAAACCATTTTGTAAATTGAAATTATTCAATAAATGGTTTTAAAATTGTTGTTTTTTTTTCAGCAATTTTGTTACTAAATTTAATTTAGCAAATTAGGAAAACAAAATTGGTAAAGGCGATCATTTAGAATAGTAAAGAAGCAGTTATTGTTTTTCTATGGTATAGGCTGGTAAGTATTTTCTATAACCTTGCTACTGTAACGTTGTGAAATTTTGGTTATTAATAAGGATAGTACATTTTGTGTTATGTTTTGGATGTATGGCATTTGATCCCTTTGCCCAAAAAGAAAGTGGATTTGTGACAGCTGTGTTGTCTGTGTCTTCGTGTTTTGACAAGTAAAGGGTTGCTGTTTAGGGAGTTTTCTCCAAAAGGTGGGAACTTTAAGGATTTGGTATGCTTGTTGGATAAATTTTGGTAAATTCAGATATTGGTAAAGTTCAGTATTTTGGCTTAGTTTAGATAGAGGAGTTATGATATAGTAATAACTTTGATTAAAACAGTATTCGCCCTTTTACTCTGTCTAAATTACGGGATAGGGTAGGAAGTGTTGGCGGTAGGTATGCGTAAAGCATTTTCCAGCGAGAAAAAAAAAAGGAAGTGTTGGCGGTGGGTTTCTGGTCCATCAGAATATTAGACATTGAGAATTTGTTTCGGGTCATTGGTTGCCATTTAAGGCATATTCAGGTAAACCGGAAGTGCCAAAGGATCCAGAAGGTTCTGGAAGGTTCGAGAAAATGGGAGATTTCTGAACCTGGTATCCCTACATTCCTGGGGAGGTTGATTTCCGTTTTGAAAGGACTCGGGGGTCTGACGCTGCAAAAGTAGTATGGCGTGAAGAAAAAGTTATATAAATTTTGGTATTGTATTGTCTCCGGGTCGGGGCTTGACCCCATAGAATCCTAAAAAAGTGCTCCAGAGTCATGCCTGTTCCTTGGTGAATTAGTTTCGGCCGCGGCACATATTTTTTTTATCATTTTCACCTCCAAATTGCAAGTCTATTGCCTTGAAATTTGGAGGTGACGAGTAGCGTCATGTGTGAAAAAAACAATAGTTAAAACATCGATTTCTTGTTTCAGATTTTGTTTTAAAAACTCTAAGTAATAAAATACAGCAATTGTTAAGTATTGGTCCAGGTACGTATTTCAGGAAATTTTATTCTATAACCGAGATGTTGATAAAGAAAAAAAGGTAATATCGTGATTCCACATGATCATTATTTCAGGTTGTTCTTAGCACATTAGTATGTTGAGCTGAGGCTTGGTTCAGCAAACATGTAAGGCAGCATCATTTAGTAACCTCGGGTAAATATATCTAAAGTTGTTGACTAAATTCTTAGCATAAAGCTCGGGCGGGAGTGTGGACTAATTGTACATTTCTTTCAGTGGCCTTCTCCTTCTTCTTCTTCTTTTTTTTCTTCTTCTCCGGCTTCACCTTTTGGCTCGGGGCTTTATTTCTGGAGTTTGCCCTGGCCGTTCTTATGAAGAAAGGAAAAACCTCTACGGAACGTCTTCCTCCGTGAAATTGTTGGAGTTCGAGTTAGCTGTTAAAGAAGCTTCGTTGGTCAGCTGATTCAGTCCTGGGAGCTCAGCTAAGTGTTAATAAAGTTTAGATTCCAAACTTATTTCAATTTAGTAGCATTTGAAATTTAAAATTTAATTGTATACGGGTATTAATTTATTAATTTATCAAAAATAATTGGATTAACTTGCTAGTTTATTACAAATGGCGGTCCTGAATTCCTGATAAGGCTCTGTTTGATCATTTACTACCTAACCAAAACATTGACAATGTAATAATCATTTCTGCATAAAAAAGAGTTTATATGAAACTCAACAAGGAGACTTAGGAACGCATTTTTGCAATATGTTACAACAACATTTATATTCTTACGGGTGTTTCCTTTCATAAGCGCTCGGGACCAAGAAACAGTTCGACTCCTTGTACATAATATCCCTCTTCTTATTGCACGGCCAAATTATGCTCCCGGGCTGGTTCTGAAACCGAGAAAAATACTTATATTAAGGGTGCCTGTCCACGCGCGCGTTAGGGGCCATCCATAAATTACATCACACAAATTATTAATTAAAACAGCAGTTCCGTATTTTTTTTTATTTCAATTCAAATTATGTAGGACTTATCTCTAAAGAGGGATCTCTTCCAGCCCACCTTTACAGTTAAAATATAGAAACATTGATAACACAGAAAAACAAAATCGGTCTTTTTTGTTGTTGCATGAAGTTTCTCTACTGTTGTTTACTAATTTGGGTGTGCTGAATTCGAATCTGCCCACAGATTTTTTGTAGCAGCTCTAGTTAATGAGATACAGGTACCGTCTCAAATTTACATAAGTAGTCGATAATTTCTATCAACAGCGGTGTAATTTATATTTTGTACTGAAGTTTCTCGTTATGTCTACCTCAAGAAGGAAGTTCTTAAACAGCCCTGATTGTTTTTGTGTAATATGTGGAAAGTATACCCTAAAAAAATCCGTTTGAATGTGTCGAATTTCGTGAAAAAAGCATACTTAGACTGCTTTCGGTTCCCATTGCCGATAAACACCAAGCCCTGGATACCTTTTTTGGTATGTAAAAATTGTGTTGAGTCTTTGCAATTATGGGCAAACAAGAAAACACCCACTTTTAAGTACAAAACTCCTATGATATGGCGTGAACCTTCAAATCATCATGTTGACTGTTATTTCTGTGCTACAAAAATCATAGGAATAAACAATAAAAATTGCTCTAAGTGGATATATCCCGCATTGAAATCTGCAATAAGACCAGTTTTGAACACTAGTGACACACTAGCACCACATCAGCCTTATACGTCTTCAGAAAATCCAGCACAGTGCAGCCAACAAACCAATAACGACAGATTGTGGCGATAGAGATTATGTTTGTTCCGGTTATAATCCCCGACCACTGAATTAAGATTATTTAAATAACTTGATCAGTTGCCTTGGACTGTCTAAAACTGCATCAGAATTTCTAGCTTCCCGATTGAAAGAGAGAGATCTGTTAACAAAAAAACGAAGCTCTCGTACTATCGCTACAGAGAAAAGGATTTACTCCCTTTCTTTACTGAAAAAGATAATTTCGTATTTTGTTCAGATATTCCAGGCCTAATGATTGCAATGGGATTGAAACAGTATAATCTAACTAAATAAATGGCGTTTGTTCATTGATTCATCAAAACGAAGTCTGAAATGTGTCCTTCTGCATAATCGCAACAAGCTGGGGTCTTTACCTAAAGCTCATTTATAAAAGTTAAGTAAGAATATCCTGTTTTATCTTTAGTTCTGGACAAAATCAAGTACAAAGAACACAACTGGATTTTATGTGTCGATTTAAAAATGGTTAATTTTCTTCTGGGTCAATAAAGTGGTTACACAAAGTATCCCTGTTTCGAATGTTTATGGGACCGTAGTGTGATATCTACATTCAGCACGTTGAACAGTTGCTAGAACACTACCAGCTGATTGGATGCAACATGAGTATCAAGCTTGACTACCTCCACAGCCATCTAGACCATTTCCCTGAAAACCTCGGTGACCTGAGCGAAAGACAAGCGGAGCGCTTCCACCAGGATATTCGCACCATGGAGGAGGGATATCAAGGATACTGGAACGTAAATATGATAGCTGATTACTGTTCGAGCATACTAAATAGTACTCCTGAGACACCTCACGCAAGAAAATCATATAAAAGAAAATTTCAATCAGATTAAATATATTTAATATATTTTCTTTCCCTAAGCTAAGTGTATTTTTTCAGTAAAATCCTGTCATTTCATAGCTGAAAAACTAGAGCTGCTACATAAAAACGACAATTATTTTTGAAATTGGGGTAAAACGACTGTTCACATTCATGTAAAAAAATTCATACAACAAACATGTTGTTTTCCTGTGAATCGGTAAGTTAACAACCGTGCACAAAACTCATTCTGTGATTACTGATTATAATAAGTTTTGAAATGTGACGTCACGAAATTAAGGACCCCCCCCCACCCACACACAATGTCACACTACGCGACCCCCTCCTTCCCCCTTAAAGTGTAATGTAATTTATGGATGGCCCCTAATGCGGCTGCGTAGCACAGAAACGCAGTAATATTATCCAGTAGGATTGCACAAAACACCGCTCCTCTTCAGTGGACAATCCTATTGGTTAGTATTTCTTCGTTTCTCCGTTCCGCAACCTCCCTCCGAGCCGATGGATGGATGGGTACCCTTAGGCTTGCTACAAAAGAACTAGGTAAATGATATAGGTAACCTAAATAAAGAATGCATTATACGATTCAAGTTGGTTGGACATTTGAAAAAAAAAAACGCTTTTTTTATAAGTAGTTATCCAGACATTGGACACAATTTCTCAGGATGTTTACCGGCTGTTAGTTAAAAGTGTATCAGTTGTTTCTTTACTTACCACTTTTCCACCTTTATACGATAAGTCAGGTACAGGCTCCTCAAACATCGGGAAATTCCCGAGCTCAGATTTTTCATTGTTCTGAAATGTGGGGCAATGCAAAAGGTTGGTCACAGAAACAAATAAAAACTATACTAAACAAGGAACACTTAAATTATAATCTATCATCGTCACAACTACCTGCAGGATCTTGGCTGCTAAAAGTAAACTTACTCTGAGATCAAACCAAACAGAAGAAGATACGGTACGTTCGTACAATCGTAAACTTCAAAATTGTCTCTCAGACGCACGTGTGGGGGAGAAGGTGGCACCTTGGAACAGCGATAGCTTTGAACATTTAAGTGTACGGAGCTATTTTCTAAGGCAATATTGTGGTGAATTTTTTGGGTAGTGGCAACACAAACTCGCACAACTGTCACTTGTCACTACTGATGTTTGACAGCTTGTCGTTGAGTTATACTCGTTTAGAGTTTTTAATTTCGAGTGCAACCGATAAGCTTTTTCAAATAAGCGCGTAAGGGTCTTGGTCATCCCATTCGATGTATTTGGAGCGGTGGCTCCTTCTACTAGTCGGAATGTTTCATAAATCACGCAATGGACTACAGATCAAAACCATTTTGACGTGACAACATCTTAAATTAGGTCGTGGCTCGGAGTCACTCATGAAAAAGGGTAACGCCCGCTCACGCCTGTTACGATGAGTCACCGAACGAGAGAGAGGCCCGCCGGACCGGCGAATGCCTTTCGTCTCTCTCCCACTCAAACATGATCGGTCCGCCGCGCGCGCAGCACTAGAGAATTAGGCGCGTTGAAAAGACGTTGTCTCGTAAAATCTTCGCCCGTAAAACCGACTTTACAGGCAACCATTTTTTTAAACTCTTACTTGGAAATAAATAGTTTTTTATTTTATAGGTACCCCTGGGGCAGTTTAGAACACTATCGTGGGGCAGTTCTAAAAATGGCTGGAAAAAACTTGGAATTAAGATTTTCAGTAACAAGTCATAAAGGCTGTAGTAGATTTAGAATTATTTACTGTTTAAATGAGACTCGAAACTTATGTCAATTTAAGTTATGCCTATTTACTTTTTCATTTTAATAAACAAGTACTTCGTAATTTTAAACTTAATATTTGTTATTGATTTTTCATCTCCGTCATTTCTTATGTCGAGTCTATTAATGTCGTTACTTGAAAGTGTGAGAAACCTGAAAATTTCGTCGAATTTATGATATTTCAAAACTGCCCCAAATGTGTTCAATGCTTAGGCAGCTTTGAACATTTAACTTGGTTTTTCTAAAATGGATTTTTGTCATAATATGACTGATGGCGAAAAAAACATATTACGATGTAAAGCAATTTTATAGTGTAATAGTTAGACTAAGCATTGTGAAACAGTAGAAAAGTTCAGAACTAGGGAATCTGAAGTTATGAGTCGGTTTGGTAGGACCACGTGCGACTAGCTCATACCGTATCCGTATCTTTTTGGTTTGTTCTAAGGATCAACTACTTGTTCGAATATACTCGTATGTTATGTTTTTTTATCGAATCAACAAAACCGAAATACCTCATTGTCAACAAGGTTTTTCTAAAATAAAAACTTACTATCTTGTCTTGATACACTGAGTACATGGTCTCCAACACGTCAGGACTGTAATGGTTTTCAGAAAAAATCAATCAAATTACAAATGGCATATGCAAAATACATAAAGCCGCCATCAAACTTTAAATTAGGTTTCAAAACTTCAGGGCTATGCATCAAGTTGTGACTGTTAGCATAGCATACTCGTAGTTACATTTTTGGAAGCAAAACAATAAACCACCGGGGTTGGATCCAGGTTTGTTTTATATCCCGAATTTTTAGATGCTAACATTGTCCAGGCATCATGTACCTATGTTACAATTTAGAGTGCAATTCATCACAGGCAGACTAGCAAAGCATGATTCACCTAAAAAAGGAATAATTAAAAACACAATGAAAATCAATTCTGCGGCTTTCAATAAGAAGTTGCTGTTCGTAACTATTTGTACCATGTGAGCGAGAAACGCGACAAGTGCGAAACGATGCGATACAACAATATCAATAATAGATACTACCACTTTGGTGTGATGGTCAAGAAGTTGACTATTAACCAAGAGGTCGCGGGTTCGATCCCCGCACTGTACAAACATTTGTGTACATGAACATGTCTGTTTGTACTGGTCTGGGTGTTATATGTATTTATT
Organism: Pyrausta despicata; assembly: GCA_963921415.1. Lineage (NCBI taxonomy): Eukaryota > Metazoa > Arthropoda > Insecta > Lepidoptera > Crambidae > Pyrausta > Pyrausta despicata. Next base: position 9,777,411 of record OY992853.1, read on the forward strand.
TTAGTTTATTTGTAATAGCACTGTTGATTCTGATATCTCTAATACAAATGCTTTAGCTACTTACCACGGAGTTAGATCAATGTATGTGATGTTGTATATTTGTTTATTTATTTATTTATCTGGATGAAATATTACAAAAATATGCCATGATTGGTGTAGCCTTTGTAGTATGTTTAGGTACTATGTACAGTGCGGGGATTGAACCCACGACCTCTTGGTTAATAGTCAACTCCTTGACCATTACACCAAAGTGGTCGTCAAATACGCCGCCGTCAGATTATTATAATTAGTATTCGTAGTAGGTACTCACGCATAAAAAGACAGTTTAATTTCAATTCCCGAATCCAGTATCATGTCGTGTGCCTCTTGGACCGTGAGGGTGAAGGTGCTCACCCCGTTGATGGTCTGCAGCACATCACCAACTTGGATACCGGCAAACATCGCACGACTGTCTTGCTTTACCTGGAATCAGTTTGTCATAGCTGTAACCAGCTGCAATAGGCCGTTAAGGCGGGAACGTTCCCGAATGGTGACGTTCCATGGACAGGCTGCCCACGTACGTCACCCGGTACGCCCTACTAAGGTGGACCGGCGATCTGGTGAAAGTTGCGGTAAGCAGCTGGATGCGGGAACCTCAGGACCGATCTTGGTGGGAATCCTTGGGGGAGGCCTATGCTCAGCAATAAACGTCAAAGGGCTTCTATGGTGATAACGATGATGATGATGGTGATACAACTGCAAGACGTCAATTGCGGCCCGTGTTATGTTCAGAAATGAAGCATAATTAGCCTTCCGCCCGCGTTATTTAATTCGTAACCGTGGATTATTTATTAGACTAAGCATGTTATTATACATTTAAACCTTGCTCCTGAAACATTATATTAATTTAAAAAAACAGCATCAAAATCTGTTGAGTAGTTTTAAAGATATAAGCATACAGACATAGGGACAGACGCGGGAAGCGACTAGGCTTTACTCTATGTAGTGATGAGCATATCGGTAGGCCTGAGTTCACGGAACATAATAGGCCGGTTAAGTCTCAATCAGGAAATTTCTGAGTCGATTTCCATGCAAGAATTTGACACAAAGCGGTCATTTACTAGATCGCTGGTTAAAATATAAGCTGGCTGAAATCATTGCAAAGAGTTCTGAATTGACGACTAACCAAAAACACTTAAGGATTTTTATACACTGACATTTAATAACAAGCCCTGCTGTTGCCAGCGATTGCGGTTCACGTTTCGACAACTTGGATGGCGGGGCATGGAGTGTGTCACGCTAGCGAGTATCAAAAATTCTCAAGTTTTAATATAATGCAGCCAAAGAAGATATATTCTCGTAGCTCTTGATAGTTGCTAAATCTTTCTCCGTCAGTATTAAGTCCTTTTCCATATTTAACAGCAAAACGCTATACTTAGAACTTGAAGAACATGAAAAATTTCGATGCATTTCTTAACTAGTGGCCGCTCGCGATTTCGTCGAGCGCATGGAAACCCTTTATCTTCACAATTCTTTAAAAAAAAATACCCTATGTGTATTCTGATGCTTAAATTATATTTTTGTAAAATTTCATTCCAATCCATATATTTTTAGCATTAACAATGCAAATTTATTTACAATGTAAAATTAAAACACTTAACACTGAACTGCCACGAGCGGGACTCGAACACGCACCTCTCACAAGCCAGGCCATTGCTCACCTAATTGAGCTACCGTGACACTCACTCATCGGTTCCAATTTCTTTTAGTGCTCTTTAGGCTGCAGCCATGACTTTTCAATGTTGCGGTAAAACCTACAACATTCGAAGGAAACAACTTTTTGTTTCCTATCCTAGTAGTTTATACGTGAAGTAGTAACAAACATCCATACTTACTAACTTTCGCGTTTAAAATATTCGTAGGAGGTAAGTTTAATAATAATACTTGAAAAATTTCTTTGCGGATATTTTTACCACACAAATAGCATTATTGGCATTTTCCAGTAATCATTGTCAAACAAGAGTAACATAGAAACCAGAAAATATCTAATATCATTTCGATTCCCCGAAGGCAATAAAGACGGAATCGTTTATTAAAGAAGATAGACAGCTAGACAATGCACATGGCTTTGCCTTCGGTTTTACTTCGCATTGTAATTGCGAAATGGATTCAGTTGGTAAGTTACAGTTATTGAATAGCGTTTTCGAATGAATGCTAGTAAGCTGGAAAATCGATATTGAATAGCGTTTTTAAAGGAAAGCTGGAAAATCGATCTGAAGAATATAAATAGATTTAACTTTATTATGTATTTACTCTAAAAAGAGTAAGTCTATGTTTAGTCAATTTACTAGGTTTAAATTACATTTTGTTAATACTTTGTATTATAAATAAATAATAGTTAAATAATTGTTAAAGCTGAACAATAAGCTAAGATTTATGTGTAGTATCTACTCATGTGCTAGATAAGAATGTATATTTTAACTATGTTGCTGTGCCCTGCTGGGCGTATACCTACTTATTTGTTGTACTAATAATAGTCTGCTGTATGTATACTTGCAATTAAAAAAAATATAAATACATAAATAAATACTTCGCGGTCCTATAAATCGTTACATGATTTCTTGATGCACAAAGTTACGTTTAGACGGATATGTTTTGAACTCGCCAGTATTAAAAAATAAGATTAAACTTACATATTTTTATTTTAAACTGGAAGGTCAAAATTGCTCCCTGATTAGGTGAGTGATCGTACCTGACATAACTATTTTAAGCTTGTTTAAAAAGGTTTTAAAAAGTGTTGGACACTAATCAGTTTTGGTTTCAAAAAAGTAAATTTCGCATTAAACGAGCCTTGACCTCAGGTCTACCGTTAGAAGCTGGACAGTTAATATTTTTATATTTTAACAAAACATCGCTTCAGCTACGCAATTTCAATGTTATATTCTATTTAATTTCAACAGAACACTAATCTGCTAACTAATATACCTCCAAAAGTTGTCAGCAAACAGACAAACAGCGTTTCTTATAGTGGTGCGCCATAAAGATCGAACCGCAAATGACGAGGCACAATAGCGCTCGTGTTCCACTTTATGAATGGCCCAGCCATTACTAGTGATGGGATACACGCTTAGTACTTTTAATTAACAATTAGGTATTTTCAACCAATCAAATAAAAATTAGAAATAAAAAAAATGCTGCTTCTCAAAATGAACATTTACTTTTACACTTAATTTTATTGAGTGTTCATTTCTTACTTTTCTTCGTCTGTGAACGAGGACGTCACAACTTATTATCGCCATACAAAATCTAGATTGGCATATTGACAGTTCATAAAAAGTATATATTGATATAGGTGGTAGGTAAAGATTTATAACACGGACTAAAATTGTTTACTTACAGTACCGTTACCGTTTATTACTGTGCCCTATGTTTTCAGAACGATACTCAAACACTCTACAAAAGTTCACATATGTAAGATTTGGGACTCGTAAGGTCTAAGCTGAAGACATTGTAACGGCCATAATTCAAATCCGCAATTTTTCAACAGATTGAAATTATTTATAAAATGCCACAAACTAATTGTTTATAAAACTGTTGGTTAAAAAACCTTGGCGGAAATTAGGGCTTAGTCCACTTGCGCGATCAAGTGTTACAATTTCAGAGTGTCACAAAAGAAAGTGAATTGTGACGCTTTTTTAATCTCTTGGCTATGGTAGGTAAGTAACCCAATGTGGCACAAGTTGAACTAAGGCTTAAGGTCAATATTGCAACAATAATATAATCCCACAATCATACCAAATATTTAGCGACTTTTAATTTTCAATTTACGCTTTTTTTTTGAGATTTGGTCCTTCTTAAAGTCTCATTAATCACTAGTAAAGTAATGATTCAGTTTCATTACTCCAAAGTGGACGACCTTTTTTACCTAAAATACTTCGTGCTACAAATAAAAGGATTTTTTCAAGTAAAAGCCCTATTTCTCAGCACTTAAAAGTATATCTCCTGCAGAAGGAATTTAACCGAGACATTTATGCGTCGACCGTCGTGATACGATGCGGTTGCATTTTAATCTATAGCTGAACTGCAATTTCAATTATGGATTTTCGATTAATCATTCGAATTACATAGTTGTCTGATCGGAATACCTATTCATGGGTAATATCGACAATTTGTAATTAGTACCTATCTAACATTTTGCATATAATTAAAAATGTTTTAATGTATTGAATATACGTGTGCTTTGTTATTAATAAATAAATGATTTAAGTTATCTGAAGAATAATAAAATATTATGTAGATTTTTTTTCTTTCTTTCACAGGATTTTGGATCTTTAGATGCAATACTTACATGGAGCCAAAACCAACACGTAGGGGCTCGTTTGAAACAAAAATCGAAATGAAATTACTCATTTTATTAACTTAAGTAATCATGTTTTTTTGTCGAATTACATCTCGATCCAAGCAACGTTCTGCAAAACCGACAATTAGTCAAAGTGAGAAATACCCTACTCCATATTCTAATCAAACATTCCTTATTCAGATACTCGTGAAAATTACAAGTCTTTGAATTGTAAATTAGCTTTAAATCTTATTATGGTTAAGAAATTACGATGTAAGCATAAGAGTTTTTGAGATGAGATGTGTTAGAAATTGCTGCTACACTTTAACTTTGTAAAGGCAACTTTAGAAGCGTGTTGCGGATTTTACACGTTTCAAGTTATAATTAGTGTTCTAAAACAAAACTAAGTTTCATACATTTTGAGTGCTCTGTGTTTTACCACTACACGTTTGCACAAGTTCTGTTGGATCCTCTTATGTTGTTTGTTGTTCAGGCATCCACGGGTTGTGGTTAAGTTTGAGTATAAGGTATATTAGGTAGGTCATCCATTATATATTATATTTGTTATTCATATTATAAATACGAAGGTCACTCTTCGTCTTCCTGTCTGTCCGTCTGTTCCGCTTTCACGTTTAAACTACTAACACAATTCCAATGAAATTTAGTTTGCATGTAAAATGGACTTTGGGAATAGACACAAAATAGTTATTATTACATTAATTTTCGAATTTGACTTTATTTTCTTGCAAGCCTTTTTATAATTTAGATTACCATCAAAACCATTGCTGGTGTTATGACCTCATTTCCGAATCTCTTAAGACTATATACTAAGAAATGTTTCATTCACAGTAAGTGGTAGTTATGGAGGACTTGATACACTTTACTTTGAATAATTTTATACAGAGTTTTTTTATTAGGGATGTCCCTCTTATTAGGTAGATATATTCGATTGCGCAGTACTTATACGCATCCAATGACCATCCTTTGGTATCAAATTGAAATAAAAGTTTCCTTGTAACACAGGAAATAAGTAAAAAAAAAACTAAAATTCAAAAACCATGAGCCGGGAAAATATCTGGACGGATTGTGACCAGAAACAGAAGAACAACCGCAAATAAATTATATTTAGAATGAAAACAAACTGCACTGAAATCGGTCCATCCGTTCGGAAGCTATGATACCACAGATAGACAGACACACACAAGAACACATACACACAAACAGGATAGGGGTCAAATTTATTAAACACCCCTCTTTTTTGTAGGTCGTTAAAACAGGTATGTACCTTAGTAACTCGCAAGGGGGTATCATAATGCGCCCCACCGGCCAGCTCGAAACCCCATAGCGTGTCATCAAAGTTTACTCTTTCATGGACACCTTCGTTGCTCGACTGCCATGAAGGTTTTTGAGAAGTGTCGAGCTGTTGCCAGTATGTTTGTGATAGTTTACTCTGGAAAAAAAAGGAAAAACCGGTCAAGGGCGAGTTGGACTCGCGCACTGAGGGTTCCGTACAAACCTGTAGATAAGGAGTAGTAACTTTGAAATTTTCAAAATTGTCAAAAATATTTTTCAAAAATATTTTTTTTATATAGTGAAACTGAAAATTTACGGTTTTTGTAATTTTTCCTATATCTGCACTATAAAACGTGACTTCGTACTAAATTTCAAGATTCTAAGTTTACGGGATTTTCCCTGTAGGTTTTGATTCCCGTGCGAGTTTCGAAAATTTGCGGTCTAAATGGCTGTATCTTTTGATTGCGTTGGCCTAGAAGGTTGATTTTTCTACAGCTTCGAGGGACAGTAGACTTAAGTAACATATAGAAATTTCAGTTTGATACCTCCACGCGTTCCTGAGAAAAACGGTCTTGACAAACGGACGGACGGACAACAAAGTGATCTTATAAGGGTTCCGTTTTTTTCTTTTGAGGTACGGAACCCTAAAAATAAACAACATGAGCCAGGAAAACAGCTGGTGATATTCAATGGCTGGACGGATTTTGACTAGTCATAGCCAAGAACAACTGCAATCAAATTATCTTTCAAATAATAAAAAACGCATTAAAATCGGTCCATTCGTTCGCACACAAAATAACAAACACACAACGGGACAGGGTTATACTTATACCACCGCTCTTTTTCGTTGGGTGTTAAAAAGGCCATTATTAATACAAGCACTCGTTTTTTGTTTTATCATACAGCAGCGGTTTAATTTCTTTTATTAATGAAACGGAACAACATCGAACAGTGTGCGCTAAAATAAAAACGCTATGAATATTAATGAAAGCTAACACAGTGGGCGGAATCCTGAAATGAATAATTCCATTTATCAAAGTGTCTAACTAATAAAAGGATTGATTTCCAACTCTCACATATCCAAATCTATTCCGCTAAAGTACCCAAATAACTCTCTTCTGACCCGTATGTTGTGCACACACAAAGTCTGAACTTTTCGCCCACGGGGCGTTCGCAAAAGATACGGATGCAAATTGATTCCCACCTAATGAATACCCGAACAAAGTTGTTTTCTAACACATAATAAAGCGGGGCAATCATAATAACGGGAAACAAACTTACATTTTTAATTTTTTCATCCATTTTATACAAGCGAAGTGGGAAAGTTGCGACGGGCAACTTAGTTGGTGTGTTTAAAACGCTGCGAAAACACTTTTTGCTTTTCCGAGTTCCGTGAGTAATGAATTTGTACTGGCCGCTTCATTCATTATCTTAATCAGTGGTGCATGCCTGCGGATCTTTGTTAATTGGACGATATTTATAAACTGCAAGTGGGAGACAATGCGTGTGATTGGCAGCCATTTTGGCGATTATCATTTGTTTTTCTCGATCCTTCTGGGGTTGTGTTTTTATCAAGTTGTTAGCAGCCGGCCCCTTTGTTAAGCTATTACATTCATCTCAATACCATTGGATATAAATAAAAACTTATTCGTTAAGGTTTATATGAATTATTTTGTCCATCATTTTATTATACTCATATCTATGAATGCACTACTGCTGTACAATACAGCCTAGTAAGAAGTTTTTCTACGTTAAAAGTTTGTGCAACTGATTAAGTTATTAATTATAAAATACAAGGGATGAAAAACTTCGTTGTACACAGGTTGTTTAACTAAGCCTCTAATAGATGGATTTATGTAGCTTGCTGTCTTCCATTTTCCTTTTTTGACTTGATTCTAGAGAAGGTGAAAAATTAATTAAGCAAACCTACCTCAGTAAGTAGTATGATACCTATTACCTATATAGTTAACAACAAATCTAACATTCGATTATCATGAAATACTTACTCATTTTTTACACTATGAAATGATATTTAAAGAAATAGTTTAATATGCTTTCAGTCAAAAGATTTTTAGATCTTAAAGTCCCTTGGGTTAGAACTCTAAGAAGGTTACAGTGACAATTTAATTGTTACAGTTGTAACAGTTGAATTGTGTATTCCCTTAGGTGGCTGGATTCGAACCTAGATCCCTCTGGAAGAGTGGCCAGGCTTGACAGATTGAGATATTAGGTTGACCGCTTTCAAATTGGAAAGAAAACTTAGTACTTACTACTAGTGCTTACACAACCTACTGTGAGTATAAAAAAAAAATTTTTTCAATACTCCATTGTCTGTAATATTAATCAGATTCCTACCGAGCAAAGCTTATCTTGGTATTTTCCAGAAATTTCGCAACACTACATACCTATACTTAAGGGCATTTGACACAAACAAAAGCAAGAAAATCTTTTCGTCTTCATGAGTATGAGTGCCTCGTCGAGTACTTTCCGAACTTGGGAAAGTTTGAAGATGTCTCGGTCTTACTTAATACGCTTGTTGAACAAAATTATTATCTGCGCATTACAACAAATACAAAGTTACGATTTGTTGATGAAAGCAAAATAAATTCTGTATTAAGAAAATGGTTGAAAAGTTAGCTAAATTGGTGAGACAAAAGTAATTGTCAAATTTATTTAAGGTATGTAAGTTAACAAAAACTTTTCGATAATTTAGTTTTTGTAATAAGTGCACAATAGTTTTATGCAAAAAAATGAGCTTGGAGTTTATTTTTTTTCGCCTGTCTTAGCTATCTTAGATTTGGTATGCACTTTCGTAAAAAACGAACGTTAACGATTGTAAAAAACTTATTAACAAATGAGTTACACACTTTAATGGATTTGCTATAGATACCTTATTAAATTAAAAAAATCTTGTTGTAATACGAGTATAAGGAGGTCGAGCTATGTAGGTTGGATGGCGCTGCGGTGGGGCCGCAGATGAAGAGGAGATGCGGTGTGTCGTTGCCGTCCTCCCTATCCTCTGCGGCCAGGTGATGGCGGAGCCCAACACCTTGCTCCGCCGCCAAGGAGTTTGTGGCCCTCGGGCTATCCGCCGGGGTGCCGTGGTGAATCTTCACGCGACCCCATGGCACCCCCCACAATGGCGGAGTGGTGGAATGCGCTGTGGTTTTAGTGGGTATTACGGCCCTTGCACACCAGCCGATGAGTCCCACATAACCCCTGCAGATGTGTGGAGAGCATGCGTAAAGGCATTTCCACAGCGAAAACAAAAAAAAGGTTGAGCTATGCAGAATTTCATTTATTTTTATGGTGTAAGCAGGAAACGTTACGGCTTATTTCATGTCTGATATAGCAAACAAACAAATCAATCATGCATGGCGTCCTTTCGGTCATTCAAAATAAACTAAAGCGATGACGTCGCATATAATTTATTCGTTACAAGCCGACCAATGCCTGATTGACACGACAAAATTTATGGGCGGGAAACATCATCGGAATCCCATGTTGGTATTCGAGCGATTGCTGTAGATTATTTTCAATCGGTTATTTTCATTGCCGCACTCCTGTTGTCATTCCAACAGAGCGATTGGATGGTTGCCTTTTTTGTTTGCGCTGATGTTTTTATTGTACTTTTTTGGATTGGATGCTCTTTGTGTTTTGCAAAAAAAACAAGCATATAAATATTACGTCAATATACCTATTAAAATCACAGAGAACGGTGGGATTCGTTCTCCCAACATTATGATGGCAAAAAAGATACCTTTGTGGTTTAATTTATACAATATTTTTATTGTGTTAGTATTATATAATTTTACCAATTTGCTTTCCCCAAAAAGCAAGCTACTTCTCCTACCTTATTTATATTTTTACCAATTACTCCTATGCAATTAGTTTCGTTATGAATTATTTACTCAAAACCGTAACGTAATAAAAATACAACGGATTGCACACCAATTATATCCACGAACACGGCCATTCCGGCAACACTGTTTCGCATGAAAAAATCGTCGAAAATATGGCTGGGACATAGGTACACACGACCACACGTCCAGGCAAACACTGCGGTATCTTAATAACTTTTAATAAAGGCGTTTTTGCAACAAAAGGGTATCCCGATGTGCAGTTGTCTGTACATAGATCCCCGAGCGTTGTCGTTTTAAAACGTCCGAATCGAGGAGCAGTTATTAAATTCCAATTTTAAGCTTTATGCCGCTGGCCGATAAGAGGATTCTGATTCCAATTCCGTTTTTGCTGTAAACAGGACGGACCTCGAATAAAAGCGGGTATTCCGTTCCGTAAAATGGCCGATCGATACGCTCTTTTTTAAATCGGCGAATTGTTTCCGTATCGTATTCTATCAGTAGTTGTGACAGTTGGAGATAAACAAATAAGCGTCTGCGCAATATAGTATTGAAATGTAAAAGTAAAGGTCATAGAACAACGAAACTCCTTACTGCGTAAGTAAAGAAGGCATTAGTCGGCGAGGCCACAGATTACTAAAGCGAGGCGCGAGTATAACTAACTGCGTTCTCGAAGTTGCACTTGATGAGCTTGTGTGCGTTTGGAGCGTGATATCAAAGTGTAGAAATAATGACAGTTTGTGAACCAACCGGCTTGTGAAATTTGTTAAAATTAATAAAAAAGCACGTTTAGATTTTTAATGTACATACTAGTAATAGGATTAGGTTCGCATTACTGGGTTTGTGCTAAGTGTAAGCTCTTATGTTACTGCTACGATTGACCAATCAAAACCTTAGGGGTTTTTACTTCTTACTTGTAACTTTATACGAGGTGTGAGTTTAATTACTCTGGTTCTCGTATTATTATGATATTTCTGTTAAAGCATATCATCAATATATCAATTGATTTGCGTTTTCGATAGCATAGTTAGTTACGAACACCAACGAAAAGTGACAATCATTTAAGCTTGTTCAAAGTACCTCAGAGAGAACCATTTCTTACTGTTTCTTCCCAAATTTTGAAATTCTTGTTACTTACAACTGATAATATGTTATAACGTATCTCATTTACATTTCAATCAAAGGTTCCACTGTACTCCAACGTGAGATGCTACAGTTTAACGTCACAATTTTTTTATTTTTTTAAGAACACAACATATCACGGTCCGGCTCATAAAGAATTAGAATTTATACATGCGTGTAAGTATTTTTATCAGCCTTTCCTTTTTACATGTTAAATCCAGTAGTGGTTGTACCTATTTACTGCCTGTAACATTGATATTTTCAAAATTAATGTTGCTGTAGCATAATCAAATTCGCATTTATGTACTTTTAATCAGTAACGCAAACTTGGTAATTAATTACGCTTCCGGGTTATAAACAATTTTCATTTTGGCATATTGACCTTTGTCGCCCACTGAAAATCGTCAAGTGCGAGTTAATTATGTTGCTTGTTAGTTTTAATTTTAACTGCAAACAACTTTTTGAAAAGCATGTTAATTTTTTACTAACTTGACATTGGCATGCCAAACAAAAAGACGTTTCCTTCGCAGTAATAACTATTTTTGCAGTTGAAATGTGTAACCTGACGTGCTGACGACCGTACATTGCATCGAGTTCGTTTGTAAAATGTACGAAAATGACTATAAGAAGTAACGTGACTTCTCATCGGCCTATATACTCGTATGTCCCACTGATAGGTACAGTCTTTACCCTAACTATGAGGTAATACAAGCCGTACTGCTTTACTTTTGGTATCACTACCAAAGCGGTACCACCACTGCGCCACAAGCACCTCCTAATGTCACTTAGCCCAAGTCACAATGTCGTAGTCTGCCACAATTTTATTGAAAAGCGAGTACATATAGCCATTTATTGGTGCAATCAGCTTTCAAATCGTCCAATATCGTCACCGTTACAAAGATAATATAAACCAACATGTGGCACTCATGAAATCGTTCCCCCAAAACAGATTACGTTCTCGATGTAAACAAGATCAGTAGAAATATTTTTCGTGTGAGCGACAAAAATGGCAGGCGTTCCGTCATTTCGCTCCATCTTCGTTCTTCACGCTAACATTTATTTCATTTCATTGTTTTGTTGTTATTTTACGGCAGAAGAAAATTCTTGTTTGCATTTTGTTATTGTTGCCTTAGAACGGGGCCGTTTCTCCCCTAACCTTTTAGGAGGATTTACACCATAAGACTGTTTAAAGGTTTGGTAAATTTTGTAATTATAAAAAACCTTAATAGGTTTTATTACGTATTTTCGGAGAACTCCCTAGGTAGGAAGGGGTAAAACTTATCTAAATAGGAATTATATGTATATGGTTACAAGTCCGAAACAGTGTTTGTCGTATAAATGAGTAGTGATTGCGGATCTTATTTTAAAAATAAAGATCAAAAATATAAATAGCGGCGTTGTTATTATTGCCTTGAAAAGTATATATGTTGGAGACTGCTGAATAAATTTAGATAAAGGTACATATGTACCTTTATCCAAATTGGTTCAGAAATAATAATATGAATGTACATAGAAATAGAAATAGAAATATATTTATTAACAACTAAAAACATACATGTATTTCATATAAATTATAATATAAAGAAAAAGCCATAAAATCTCAGAATTACCAGAGGCTCTCAAACTAGGCTATGCCTGTATCTTGAGAGACCAATTATGTTTAATTATCTGGGGTATGTGGCACTTTTATGATGAGTGTTTGTGTGGTGAGTTTATATGTGATGTATGTGTAAGCGTGGTGTATGTGTGTGTGAGTGTGTGTTTGCGCGTGTGCGAGTGCATGTGTGTATGTGTGATAGAGATAATGAATAAGTAAGTTTAGCTATTGCAAATCAGAGATTCAGTTTGTGTGTAATCGAGAGAGCAGAGTAACTGTACTACGCGTCTTTTTACTTAATTTACAGAGCAATTCTTTAGACTACATATAGCTGTCATGTTGTTATAGGTTGCAACCTGGCAGTATCTGGAAAATCGCTTCGCAAAACTTGTCTTTACAGCGGGCATAGGCAAGACTGCCTGTGCCCGCTGTAAAGACAAGTTCTATAGACATAGATACGACGTCTCATGATGATGTCGAAGTCTTCCAAGTGCGGGAGAGATCTTTGAATATCTATGGAAGCAGTTAAGATGTACAGTTGCCTGACGCGCAACATCTTCATGTCGCTATATACGGCGTTTGTGGGGTACAAAATTGGTTTTCCCAGCATTACCTTGAAAATACCACGCTGCGCCCTTTCCAGCTCCAACATGAAAGACTTCGCAGCCCCACCCCAGACTCTCATACAGTATGTGATAATCGAATGACATACAGCGTAATAAACGGTTTTCATGGCATCTAAATCCGCGCACCTCCTTAAAATTCGCATTATACCAGACACCTTTCTTACTTTGTTAGCAACATAATGAATATGCCTTTCAAAAGTAAGATGCTGATCCAGTAAAAGGCCAAGGTATTTTAGCTCAATTGTCCGCTGGATCACATCGCAACCGCAGACTGCAGGGGGGGCACCTCGGAAACGGCAAGAATGGATACGCAGATTATACGCCTTGATTGGACAGGACGCAGCAGTTATGTGGAAACACAAGTATTTAGTTTTTTTAGTGTTTAGGGTGAGAAGGTTTTGTTCTAACCACTCATAAACACGTGCTAGGCCTCTCTCAGCAGCCTCGAAGGCGCCATCCCAATCGCTACCCCTGAAAAGAATAGCGGTATCATCTGCGTAACAAAAAAGTTCAGCCGAGGGTATATCGAGGTCGTGAATATTATTAATATAAATAATAAAGAGAGTCGGCCCAAGTATGCTTCCTTGAGGAACCCCGTAGTTGACTGGGAGCCTGTCACTTGCGAGTCCGTTAATGCGCGTCAGTTGGTTCCTACCAGACAGATAGCTTCTAAACCACTCTAAAGCTATACCCCGAATTCCTAAGCCCTCAAGCTTTCTAAGAAGGATGGGGGTCGAAACCGTATCGAAAGCTTTGGCGAGGTCCAAGAAAACTGCAATACATTTAAGGCCACCATCCAGATAAGAGGAAACGAGATTTGCCATTAGCTTCACAGCGTCTTCAGTTGACTTCTTTTGACGAAAACCGAACTGTCTATCAGAAAGCAACCTATGCGATTCCAAGAAGTCAACCAAGCGCTTATTAACCAATTTCTCAAGGAGTTTAGAGAAGGTATTAAGAAGAGAAATTGGTCTATAATTAGATGGCTGATCAGCCGGCCCGTCCTTATGGATTGGGGTTATGGAAGCAGTTTTCCAAAAGGAAGGGAAGACGCCTGAAGAAAGACTGAGGTTAAAAATGTAAGTTAGCGGATAGAATATCGATGTTCAAGTCACCAGCTAAAATTATGCGTGACCTCTGAGATAGACCTTCCAAAGTTGCTGTTAAGGAATCAATAAACTTATTTTTGTAGTTGAACGAAGGCGACCTGTATATTCCTAAGATATCTATTTCATTTTGTATTATTAAATGAAGTGCACAAGCCTCTTCAAAAACGGGCTCTACCACCGAAACACTCCATGAATCTCTGACATATGCGACTACCCCCCCATTTTGATTGATATTTCTGTATGTATGGAAGCTAGAGTAACCTTGTAACTGCCCAATAACTGCAGTGTCTGTCAATCTACACTCTGTGAGAATAATGACGTCGAAGTCGACACTGATTGCACGAAGAAGAAGTGAGAATGCATCGAAGTTTTTTGAGATACTTCTAATATTGAAAGTAATTAATTTGAAGTTATACTCTTTAGTAAAAAAAATCTTGCAAGTGGAAGGTAGGCAATGTTCACACGCAATATCTAACGTAGAGTCTATATAATTCCAGAGTAGTTCATTATTCATTTTCGCAAGCTCTATTAATAACACCCATATGGCGTAACATGTTGGCATAAAGCCGGAAGTACTTGACACCAAGCACAGAGAGTGTTGTAGGTAGTGCGATGCAATTGTAAGTAAAAATTGTGAGTGAGTAATTGTGAGTGTAAGTTTGAGGTACAATCGAAACCAGAGTTCTCGAATAAACCGTGCGAAAGATAATTCGATTTACAAAACTGAGACAGTGACTAATTGAAAACAGGATTGGAAACATAGTTACGAGTAAATACCAATTCATAAATATGAGGTAAGAGTAATAAAATTGTATACAATACAGTTGAATTGGATTACAGTTGTTAGGAACACTGTTTGGCAACTGGATCATTAGTGTTCTGAGCTATAAGTTTGTTAAGTATAGCTTCCGTGGTGATACGTAGCACAGAGCTGGTTTCAGTTCTTCGCATAAAAATGTTGCCATTGGATGTCCATACGAACTTGAAGTTGAGCTCCCTCCCGGCCGCCCTAGCCTTGCCAAAAAGAACCCGGTTTTCCTTAGTAAGGTGTTCGTTTATGAAAACTTTACGCGAGTTTCCTGCGACCTCTAACTTATCAGTGGTGATATCTCGCCGCACACGAGCCGCACGCAACAATTGGTCCCTTGGTGCTCGTCTGACGAAAGTGACCACAACAGGCCTGGGCAGCTGTAGGTCTGCCTTTTCAGCCTTAGGCTTGCCAACGCGTCGGACATCGTCAATTTCCTTGGGATCCAGGTCAATAGTCATCACAATTCTATTATGTGTATTAAATTTATGCAAATCTGTTTAAAATTTTACGCAAGAGAGCGTACCAGACAAACAATTGTCGTATTGTGGTATAATATCACAATAGGGATCTAGTTAATAAATTAGTGAATGCAAAAGTAATATAAAATTTGTTTTGAAAAGATTATAAACCGAATTGTGTTAAATCCAGTAACCGAGACGCCTACTTCATCGAGAATTTCGCGGTGCTTAAGGCGGAAACGTCAAACAATAGAACGATCAAATTTTACAGGACTCAAATATCAATTTTAATTATAGGTAAACGGTTTGAAATTAATAATAGCAACTCGAAACGTACGTACTTAAATGCGCTTTCGTTTTTTTCTTCTTTACAAGAAATTACTTAGAAGTAGGTTTGTATGTAATAAAGTTAAGTACAATTAGTTATTTTTTACATGTTCCAGAGTTCGCAAACTCTATGTGCAAATAAACTACCTGTCGGCATGTGGCATAAAATAAAACATAAATTGTCTTATTTCGCATAGCTTGACAGGGAGTATACTTGATATTAAATATCTCCACACGAACGTACCTGAGAAATATGTTCTCGACAGACAAACGGCAAAGTGATTCTATTTATTTTGAGAACGCAAAAATTAGGCAACGGTCTTATAATAGATTTCTAATTAAGCTTTTTCTATTAATAATAATACAAAATTTCTTACTACCGTTTCTAATTACATGTCAATTATTTTAACTTCATATCTGAATATCTAAATGTGTACATAATTGATTACTTAATTAAGGCGTCGTTTGCACGCTAAAGTTGGCATTTTAATTAATCGACAAATGTTTTTCGGTGAAAATACGGGGTGGATAGTATAGATAGGTAATTTCATGTTTTTACCGTGACAGGAAATTAGATCAACACAAGGCTCCCGAGGGTGGAAAAACGGAGGCTTGTTCCATCAGCCCTATTAGGTTTATTTTCCTTTTTATTTGTAGCCGACCGCTGTAACAAAAGAAATAGAAACAGTAGGTGTTTTATTATAGTGATTAATATTGGCCAATAGGCGTAAAGAGTATTTCCGCGATATACTGTAACACGGGATTTATTTTTGGTTTAAAATAAAAGTCCTTACCAATAAACGCTAGTTAGTCTGAATATGTATCCAGAATTTCATTTATGACTACACTTCAGCCTATTGTTTCAAATTATCTTGTTACCTAGATACCTAACCCACCCACTACTGCCTTTTTATACGTTAGGGAAATGCTGTCACACATACCCACTAGCTGCGGCGCCAGCTGGGGGCTATGTGGGACTCCAGGCCTCAGAGAGAGAACCCGCCTACCTACTAAAATCCTGACGGTGCCCTCCGGTGCCATGTGAGTCGGGGATGTGGCCGGTTCATCATGGCCGAGAGGCCATAGGTATTCACCGCAATTTACCTATTACTGCCTAGTCTAACCTACCCTTCATATTTTCGCCGCCAGCTATTCTAGTCGCTTAGCTATGTCACTGTGATCAATTATTTTATTTCGTGAAATGAATTATCGCGTGGGACGGCTAAGAATCATCGACATCGATTTACAGAGTAGGGTAGGTTATCTTTAAAACTAGTTTGGCAGTTCTGGATTTTTCCCTCTGCAACATAAACGCACAAACCTACAAATCCAAAGCACCGGAACAAAGCTTTTTTGAGTTACTGAGAATTTGAAGCAGTTTAAATTTTTTTTAACATCATCTGTGTCCGAACTTCGGAAGATTGTGACTTCCGAAATTCTGTTAAGTTCCATGAAGTGGAAATTTTATGGCCAAGCCTCAAGATGATGTACTAGACTTATGATAGCAGAATCACAAGTATGAGACCAGAACGCGGACAGTCAGGGATGAGGACGAGGGACTGTACATTTTCTGTACTTAAGTAAATGTAAAAAAAAACAAGTCAAATTAACCCACCGAGATTTTCGTACGTCGGTTTTTTTGGACAACAATAGGGTTGGTGGTTTTGTTCAGAATAACGTTGGTATCTTTGTACAAAGTAAGCTTTTGTTATTTTATAAAGTGGCTTTTGGCCTTTGGCCGATCCGCGAAACGCTGGCGACCTCTCCCAAAAGGGAACATTTGTTGACACGGTCCTTGTGAATGCATTTCTGCTGATAAATTGGGCTTTGTAATCGGATTGTGTAAAAGTTTCCGCACTAAAACAAATCGAGAGTTTATGAAGCTACTGAAAAAAAAAACGGAATCTGTTGTTGTCATACTACGGGTGTATAAATGGATATGTTACATTACAATTACCTGTGATAGACACAGGTGCTCTTTTTAATAAATCAAAATGATTAACTGAATCCGAATCAGTATTCGTTCTAAATCATAATCCTTTATCTACACAACGACCCAAGAACGAATTCACGGGTATCAGATCAGTATTGAAATTGAAAAAACAAACAGAAATAATAATTTACCGTCAATATTTGAGCAAGCAATTTGTTTAAAACCGCCAGGGAGGAAAAACATGTCTGTTTGCCAGTAATCATTTCGCACTGATTCAATTTTATCGCCGCTCAAAAATCGCTTTATTTACATTATATTTTGAGACCTTTTTATGATTTGCGATTGATTCCGCTTTTTTGCAAGCTGGAGAGTTGATTTATTGAGCAGATATCATTGATTTATTGAGCGGTACTGCGTAACTTATATAATTTAGACATCTATTTTAGTTATGAGTTGTAACTCTGTAACCATAGACCTGCTAAATTAATTACTGATTGTATACTGATAATTACTGCTAAAAAATTAAATTTAGTTTTAATTAGATTTTAAATTTCACTTTTATGAAAGTATATCTTTACAGAGTTGAACATAGGTAAATTTTCTATTTCAGGTTACTTTAGGGGAATTTATAACAAAGACTGAAAAAATCCAATTTTATCCTGAGTATTAAAGCACCCTTTTTACACTAATATTATAATAAAAAGGAAACTAATTTATGATTGTTTGTTTGTTTGAACTAAATAGGCTCCGAAACTACTGGACCGATTTAAAAAATATATTTTACCATTAGATTTCTACATCATCCATGATGAACATAGGCTATATGTGGCGATGGCGAAAAGCTAGACCACCTACGAAGAAATTAAAGTTTAACTATTGTATTTTTATTTGGTTAATAAAATCGGTTTAGAAACAAGCAGCTTTCACGCGAAAAAGATGGACCAAAACATTAAGCTCCAACAGGGCGGAAGGAAAAAGAACGAAATTTCACTCTTCCTTTGATACCCAGCTGTTATGTTCTCCTAACATTTTCGAATGCTCAAAGTAAACTCGCATCTCTTTTCCTCGTCTTTCGAGTTAACACGGAAATGTGAAGCACGTTAAGGGACGTATATTACCATTTTTATTAGAAAATATACTTAGTGTGGTATCTGCTTAGTCGGCCGAGTATAAATTGCGCTACTAGACACATGGTTACACCGGAAGCGACGTGAAATTTTTGTGATTCTTCACAGAAATCTCGAAGGCTAGGTAAAACTGTGTCTTAAGTAGAAATACCAGTTATATGCTACATTCGCCTAAAACAATTGGATCGGATAAGTACCTTTTTGTCATTTTTTGCTATCGAAGTAAATATGGCTGAGTTGAGTAAGCGAAATCCGAGGATTCATTAAAAGGCAAATTAATTTGTCTGCAAGAGGTAACCTCTGAAACTACTGAACCGTTTTAAAAATTATTTCGCCAGAAGAAAGCTACGTTATCCCTTGATGCAAAATTAATTTTGATTTTAAACAGGTTGTTATGGGAATCCTATGATAGCGCGGACAAAGTAGTGAAGAACCGCTAGTTTTGCTTATTAAATAAAACAGTCGCATCGCTCCAACATCTTTGTGGAGACACACCTTAATCGCCACATTTGTCACTCTGGACCCTTGGCACTTGTGAAATTGTCCTCATATTGTAAGGGCTAATCCTAGGCGAGTATTCATCAAGTTCAAACGTGGGCCCTATCACAAACGCCCTTATTCACGACCTCTATCCTAGTGTTGGGAATTAAAAAAGTTGGTAGAGAGGCTCGCTAGCCATAGCATCGATAACTATTAGGTAAGCTGTTTAAGGGTGTAAGTTTTAGTGGTGCTAGCTTTTTATATTAAAAATATGAGATTTGAAGCTATAAAAACCAATAAAACTAATTCATTTTAGTGAGAAGGCCCACTTTTACACGTCCCAACATATAAATTAACCCTACCTCCGCTTCGGGACAATTTGGGCAGTGCTGAGAAGAAGCAGCGCAAGAAATTCAGTCACTATTTGTGATTGCCTCTTTTCAAATTTGTTTATAATAATCTACACTAATATTATAAAGCTGAAGAGTTTGTTTGTTTGTTTGTTTGAACGCGCTAATCTCAGGAACTGCTGGTTCGAATTGAAAAATTCTTTTTGTGTTGAATGCACCATTTATCGAGGAAGGCTATAGGCTATATAACATCACGCTGGAACTATTAGGAGCGAAGAAATCATGAAAAATGTGAAAAAAACGGGGAAAATTATTCATCCTTGAGGGCTTCCGTTGCGTACGCTGCGAAAACGGTTCAAGATACCAAAAATATTTGTATGAACGAATTATTCCTCTTAAAATGATCTAAAAAAATGTCTGCGACAGTATATGTCTATCTTTTAAGATCAAGTCACTAGAACCGTTTTTGTGGCAATCAAATTTGGCCGAAATTAATGCATTATTTGTTAAGAGTTGTATCAACGTAATAATATTAATCTATATCCAAATAAATGTGTTGTTGATTAAGAGTATTTAATTGTGACAAAATTGTCTTTGACATCACTTAATTTCAATGAATATCTTAGAAGATAATACAATTTTAAAATAACACCAATATAAAATTCACCCGCGCCGCATGATGTGCAAAACATGACGCTACAAGGAAGAGAGGCGTTACTTGCGAGCGACGCGGAGAGGGGGGTGTAGCTCTACGAGTTACCATGAAGAACCAAAATTAGATTTAATTAATGACCAGTTGCATCATATCTTCACGTCGACCCTACCGCAGTGCCTAAAAAGCCGGTTGTTTAACCAATGCGTCTTACCAGTCTTATTAACCTACGGAGCCGAAACGTGGAACATGACAGTCAAGCTGGCTCACCGACTACACGTCACTCAGCGTGCTATGGAAAGGTCTATGTTGGGGATCTCATTAAGGGATAAGATCCGGAACGAGGTCATACGACATAAGACTAAGGTAACTGATGTTGTCAAAAAATGTAGCAAGCTAAAGTGGCAGTGGGCTGGCCATGTCTGTCGCAGAACCGACGAGAGGTGGAGCAGGAAGATTCTTGAATGGAGACCACTCTTAGGTAAACGTAGTGTGGGACGCCCCCCGGCTAGATGGACAGACGACTTAAAGAAGGCAGCTGGTAGTGACTGGATGCAAACAGCGGGAGATCGTGCGCTGTGGCGGTCCTTGGGGAAGGCCTATGTCCAGCAGTGGACTGTAACAGGCTGATACGATGAATGACCAGGTGACCGCGTATAATAATCTGGGACGAATGTTCCTTGATCCATAGAGCTCATGTAGAGGGTCTAAATAGGACTATTAGGGATATAAGAAGCTGTGATAAAATTATCATCATAAAATTACTGTTATGTTTGCGGGGGACTTTCGACAAACTATACCAGTAATAGTAAGGGGAACAAGGGCAGACATTGTAAAGTCTTGCCTTAAAAATACCCCAATATGGAAGGTTGTTAACATCTTAAAATTAACTAAAAATATGAGAGCACATTTGAGGGGAGGTAGAAATAGTCCTCCAGGACGATTTCGACCACGGCGGCAAATCTCAACAGAGATCAGCCAACTACGCAGGAGATATTATAGTGCACAAGTGTGAGCACAATAAACAAGTGCACTCTCAAACTGCACTGTTCCATCCCTCTCAAAGTTCGGTGAGACGGCAATCCGACATGACCGAAGAGAGATCAGGCGCATGACCAACGGCTTAACGTGCTTTCCGAGGCACGGGGGTGTAAAACCGCCAACTTCTCGACTCCGAGCTGTTTTTGAGAGATTCATGACAGAAAATCTCAGAAACAATTTTAGCTCGACCTGGGATTCGAACCCAGGACCTCTTGGATGTTAGGCAGAAACTTTGCCACTACACCAACGAGGCAGTGGCAGGGAGGTAGTATAACTTTTCCTTCAAAGTTACTTTTAATAGGAGACGGGAAAGTACCTCACTTTGAAAATAAAATTGCAATTGAACGAGATTATGGATTAAGAGTGAGTTACATTGAGGACTTTATATCGAAAGTTCACCCTGAAATAAGCGAAATAGAAAAAAAAAGAAGATCATTAATGGATGTGTCAAAGTGCAATATTGGGAGTGAGAAACTGTAGCGTAGACGAAATTAATAAAATAATTATTTAACCACAAGTGGCCTTTCCCCATATTCCCTCAAGTTACAAATAGGTGCCCCAATAATTTGCCTTAGAAATCTTAAACCACCGGGACCCGACTTCAAATCTAATTTCTACGCAATATGTAACGTGATGGTTGCAATAGTTTAGACTGGTTTAGCAGTTGGTCAAACAGTGCTTATACCTCGCACCTCAATGATTTCAAATTGTTTACCTTTTAATTTTAAAAGAATTTAATTTCCTGTTAAGCTATCTTTCACCGTTACAATTAATAAATCACAGGGGCAAACATTTAAACACATGGGAATTAATTAACGTCAAGACTGCTTTTCACACATGTCTCGCGTTGTCAAAATCAGACTTACAAACGCGTTGCGGACAAAACTAATATGTTCTTCTGACACAAGAAAATAAAACTAGAAAAATAATTAACGCAGAAGTACTTTAAGCCAATTATGTTCTTTTAAAAACTTAAAAAATAAATTGTCTAAAATAATAACAAAAAATAAATCTGCAAAAATAAAATGATGCCCAAAATAAATATTCCATGCGGACGAAGTCGCGGGCACAGCTAGTTGTTAAATAATAACATTTTCTTTGCCATTTATATAATCATCAATTTCATAGTATCCTTTTGTCACGAATACATCTTTTACAACTGTTTTAAATTTATCTAATGGCAATGAAATTAAATGTGTAATACATATAATATTGATTTTAAACATAATATTTGTTATTAAGATATACTTTACATCTTGTTACCATTATCTATGTAATTCCCGTTATAAATTGGTATAAGCACTTAAAAAAGAAGCATGACTGACTAACACATCATTCGAATTAAAACATTTTTTGAACCGTTATTCATCTTGGATTTTTATCAAAGATTAAATGAAACGAGACTTTTTAGTTTCACGCTTAGTTCTGTATACCATTTTCAGTAGATTAAGATTCCAGAAGTACCTTAAGTATGATTAAAAGCCTAAAGTCAAAAGCTGTTAAGTATTTAATTAAGCAGGCAACAGATTAACATATCTTCAGTAAATTGTATGCATGGGCTATCGACGCTATTCGATAGATATACAACTTCACTTCTACCTTTTTTCTTCGTTTCCTCTCTCTCGTAAAATATGCACCTTTCCCTAAAGTGAAAAGTTTTAAGAGCTACGGCTGCAAAGTACACTTTTGGAACTTGTAAGTGTGACAATGGTTTATGGTATGAAGGAAACAATTTTGTTTTTCTGTTTAACTTTTTAGTATTGACGTTCACAAGTGTTATTCTGTTATTCCAATATTATGAATGAAGACTTTATGACGTATGACTTTTGAGGCGTTAGGACGCTTTTCTACTATAAAGCCACGAACCGTAATAGTAATCCTGGACTAGAATAAAGCCAAAGCACACTTACGACATACTATCGCCGCCACTCGCGACTTTCAGCATAAAGCCTCAGCGATTGAAAGAAAGAATGAAATACGTACTGATTACGGACATCACAAACACAGAACCACATCAGAAATGGCTGAAAAGTTAAATAACACAATAAGACAATTAAAATACACACATACCAAAAAAAGGAATTAAACACAATAAGTAATATATATAACTAGCTGACCTGTCAAACTTTGTTTTCCCATATAAATTAATTAGGACTAACCCAACTAAGGGGTATGAAAAATAGATGTTGGCTGATTCTCAGACCTACTCAATATGCTTACAAAATTTCATAAGAATCAGTCAAGCCGTTTCGGAGGAGTACGGGAACGAACATTGTGACTTTTATATATACAGAGATAGACTGACACGCAGTCAGTCACGGGTCGCGGCGACATACAGTTGCAAAATGAACCCTGGCGGTAAATTTTAAATAAGAATTTCTAAATATTTAATATGTCGTTGCTAGATATTTTCAGAACAACGCATAAACGTTCACGATAACGCGAACCGTTAACATTTAAGCGCTATCATCATCGCACATGAACATGATCATAGAAATCTCAAATCCAATTAAACCCTTCGCGACGGTACAGTCAAGTGGATATATTCGTATTTGATAAACCATTTATAGTAGATTGTATCATGAGGAAGCAAAATAATATTTTTACGGCGAGGGCGCTTTTTTGAATCCAGAGCGAAGTGAGGGATTCTAGAGTAGAATCCCGAGCGTAGCGAGGGATTCTAAAGTAGAATCCTGAACGAAGCGAGGGATTCAAAGTACGTCGCCCGAGCCAAAAATATATTTGCGTCCAAATGATACACTCTACTTTTCATCACCCTCTATGAGAAAATAAAAAGCGGCTCAGTTTTAATAAAATTTAATTATTGAATAATAATATAGAGTACCTGACGACTAAATTGAAATCAAAAAGTGAATAAAACAATTAAAAGCTTATATTTACATTTGAGACATTTTCGCAGTTATGAATGTTTATTGAATATGTGTCAAATTTCACATCGTTGTTAGATCTCAATGTCGCTTTGAGCATTGAGTATATGCCCCAAAGGGTGGAAGGCTGCCTAGTTTGGGCTAAATATTGGAAATAAGCCAAAAACACAGTTTCTGAATTATTTTTGGTTCCTCTTTCATTTCTCCATTCGATGAAATTGTCATAGGTCTTCATATATTTCTCCCGGGATTTTGCAGGTAACAGATTATCCATCACATTTTTTGCGTCGGTTCTTATACTTTCAGGAGTTAATTCCATATCACTGTCACTTGACGAACTCATTTTTATATAATTTATCAAAACCAAGAACTTGAATGTGAAAATTTATGAAAACGCGGGCCGTAGTTCGCGCGTTTTTTTTTTACTCAGTTGCCAGCGGCGGCGGCGAGGCGATGGTCGACGGACGTGCCGTCTAACCAGCCAGTCTCTTGCGTTCGGCGGGAAACTCTCAGATGTTCCAAATTCAATAAGTGCGAACAAAAGAATTTTTGGTCGCACTTATTTCAATAAAGAGGACCAAAATCTCATTTCTGCCCGCTGGACAGTTTGTGGCAAAGAGTAGAGTAATAGTACCTATGTCGCTTAGAAGCATCACCTTTGGGCGCACTTAAAGGCGACCAAAATCGTCTTTTTCGAATAGATGGGATAAAAAATTAATATCATATGTACGTACCTACTTATGTGCTGAATAAAAAACGGATGACATTCGACACAGAAAATTTGCCTACTGGCCGGTACTTCTTAGGGTAACAAAAAAGGGTAAAGCCGAGATAGATGCCCCACTTTTCGTAATCGCTCCATAACTTCAACAATTTATTTATGAAAAAAATATATTCTTGGGAGTTTTATCTACAAATTTATAAAATCTACAAAGTTAAAAAAACGTTGTCTTCGATATATTCAATCAAAGTATAAGGGACTTTTGCGGACCTCTAAATTTTGTGATATCCATCCCATACAGGGGAAAGATGTCCGACCCATATAAATTGCGTTTAGGATAGATGACTCACCGGAAAACACCGGAAAAATGGGCATCTATCCTCCAAAATCTTTGAATTCAATTTGGAATTGCATGCTGTCGCTACGAGACATACAATTGAGTCAATAATGATAAAGTTAGAGATTTTTTTGTTAGATTTAAAAAAAGTTATCGAATTTATGTACACAACTATATCGGCTTTACCCCTTTAAGGAGATATCAAATATAATGGAAACTTTATATCTCCGTAAATGTTCATTCATCAATATATTTTTAACAGTTGTGAATACAGTTTTTTGTTAATAGACATGGAAGGCTAAGGCCATATTTTTAGCAAAGACGCGTTCGAAAAACCAAAATGGCAAACCTTATCCCATACGAAAAAAGAGCTATTACCATTTTACTTTTACCATATTTAAACTATTTATCAGTGATTTAAGAACTCGACTGTACCACACGTGTTACTAATCCACGCAATTCCGCTGCACTTTTTCATAACGTTCACACTTTACGCAGTGCGGGCCGTAAAATGCGGACTTATCGCTCGGCGAGTTCGTCGAGTTAATGAGCCGTCAGTGCCGCGATAATGCGAACGCAGCACTCAACGTGTACTCCAGGGGTTCTATCCTGGGAGACTATATCAATATATATCTAGCAATGGTCACAGACTGTCTAGCTCTAGACTGTCAATTTTTTCGCCACTGTTGTGACAGGCACATTACGGCTGTCCAGGTCTAATTTTAATCCCAATTTGTGAATTATAATAAACAGAACCGAATAGTACTTAACTTATATTTATTTATTCTAATGCTAATTTTTTTATCGTAATTAAATTTTTGACATTATTTGTTTAAATTAATTAAAGAGTTTGATTTATTTTATAATTTTATTTAATGATGATCTATTTGATGATCCTGATATAAATGTTTTTTTAAAGTTATAATTCCCTACTAGCCTTAAACAGACAGCAAGCATTATGAATGTCAATGAAACAGCTTCCATGTACGGTTGCCATGGAATTCAAAGTTTTGCCACATAGCGACTGTAGTGTCGCCTGCGGTTTAGGTCTACGCACTGCAGTCTCAAAATCCCATCTTAAATCGACGATTGATATTCGACGTTACGCGATAATGGACTCTCGCAAAACGTCTCCTTTTAAGCATTTTGATTTACATAGACAAGCTAAATAATAATAATAAATAATAAATGTTTATTTCATTTCTAAGGTTACATAAACAAGATAGGGATTGGAAACTCCTTTTAAGCATACAATGCTTGTGTCAGGAGATTCCGCTCTTGCATAACTAAAATAACTAGCTAAAATAAAACAACCTCTACTTGCCTTTATAACTTAAATAACACCACACTACTAACCTGAAAAATGCTTCCAATACAGATCTAAGGCGTGGCCAACCTGACTGACAAGTGCGACGCGACGCGATATGACCAATACTTCAAACGTCGCGTCTCGTCTCTTTGTCGCGAAAGTTGCGCTTGTCGCGTTTGGCGCTCTCCTAAGACAACGGATAACACAGTAGCACCCCAACGGCCAACTCTCAAGATACGACCAACGCGTTAGATAAGCTTTTATTAGTAGATAGTATCACCACCCGGTATAATGGACGGTAAAAAGCAAGGGTGATGGCTTGATAAACACCTGAGCTGAGGAAGGAATAATCAAGAGCTTAAGTCTTGAACATTGCTTCCATGTAAGCAGGTCACATCGCGGCGTATAAAATCTTCAAAACAAGTTTTCAAAAATAGTAAATGGACAATGGTAATATTGAAATTGATTATTGGGACAAAAATTACAAAATATATAAAAATAACAAAAATAAAACATAAAAAAGGTAATCAAATAAAAACACATTTAGTATATTAAATAAACAAATAAACTTTGTGCCAACATTATATTGTCACGTGCTGAAAACTGATTAACTAACATAAACATTTGCTTTAAAAAACCACTGGTATATTCATTTTCATGTATCAGTTTAAAAATTGACCAAAAATTTAACTAACTGTGCAATAACAAAACTTTTGTTAACACAAAGTTTCAAAATTAAGTTTTTACACACCCTGGTGAGTATGAAATATATTCGTGTCGTCAATAAGGCCGTACTTGTAAAGTTTTTCTATTTTCTATTTTCAGGTCAGGCCAGCGCGTTCGCTCGCACGGTTAAGCTTGTAAGAGTGACAAGGATGGCTAGATTCGATACTAGGGACAACGGCTCAGAGAGTAGAGGGGCAGCTCAAACTTTGTTTCGGCTCGAACTGTACAAAGGCGGCGTGGGCGCTCGTAAACTTGTTCAGATAACGTTCACAGATATTTGACGACAACTGTACTTGCCACTTGTGTTGGGAAAATCGTCCCATAAAAAGGTTTTTGTTTCGAAATGGAACGCGACAAATGTTTTTAAAAGGTGAGTGGATAAAAACGCGAGTGCGCCCTGCCCGCCAAAACCTAGATTAGCGGGCAGAGCAATTACTTACTGACTAACCGGGCTTTGTCCGTTACATTAGTTCCTAATTCCTGATTCATTCCTGATACATAGTATTACTAATTGAAATGCGATTTACAGTCAACTAAAACAGCTACCACGTCTGGTCCGGCGAACGAGTTACAGTTTTCAGAACTTTAGTTCCGACCACTCATGTCAGAATTAGACATCGTGTAAATGAACGCACCCCAGGTAATACCGTACTGAACTTTCCCTCTAAAATGTTGGAAATTTCGGCAAAACATTCCCTTGTTCCTACGTTACGGGTGCAACTTTGAATCTGTTCAGAGTCTGATTTTGTGTTGTTTGCAGCTTTAAGTGATTACATTTGGGGAACATGATAACGAACGAACGAACGTTTAGTTACAAAAGTTTCGACATTGCTGCGATTTGATTACTGGGTTTGGATTTCATTAAGTCTTTATAATTGATGAGCGCATTTACTGAATCAAAAATATAAAATTACTTTAAAAACTTGCGCAGGCACAATGAAATAAAATTTCAGGCGAAATTAGTGCAAACTTATAAATAGGTACATTAATAAGTTAATGTATAATTTTTTTCACAAATTCACTCCAGCTGCTCATTTTTTTTTTCTATTTTAATAAAAAATTTAAACAAGTTTTACTAAGTATAAGATATTTTTTAATTTTAACTACGTCTTGTATATTCGGGTTTATTTCCCAGATTGATATATTACTATCGTTAGCAGGCTTGCTTTCTGAGGTAATGTCAGACCTTAGATAACATGAAAAGGGACGAACTCGCAAGGGCTCTAGTTTATCGTCTCAAAGTACTAGATGATTGGAAATTTCAGCCTAAGTGTCGAAAAACGAGAATTTTAACTCCCTGGCAACATACTTTCAATACCGGAATGATGTTAAAAGTTAGATTCCTGAAGTTATGTGTAAGGATAATGTTATATTGTTTTAAATCCCCATGTACCTACATTAATGTAACGATTAAATGTGTTTGTAAAGGAGACAAAAGGCGAGTCGATTCATTGTTCGTTAGGTACAAGATTGAGAATAGATCCTTAATGTTTTCGGGGTTATTAACCCCATTGATATATCAGGATCTTTGGGGATAGGCATTCGTAGCTGATCTTATCGGTGGACGAAAATCTCTATATGTATAAAATTCTCGTGTCACAATGTTCGTCCCCGTACTCCTCCGAAAAAACTTGACTTATTCTCATGAAATCGGCCAACATCTATTTTTCATACCCCTGAGTGATAAAGGTAGTCCACACTTTACATTTATATGGCAAACAACGTTTTTCGGGTCAGCTCGTAGCAATACTCGTATAAGATTATAGACACACATTGAAATGCAATTTAAAGTGACACCTGGGGGCCAATCCGCTAATCAATCGTAATTCAATCGCCTATTTTTGACAGTTCTGGTATTGAAGAAATGTCAAAATAAGACAATTCAATTATTGTTACGATTGAACATACATAGAAATAAAATGTTATATCAAGCGGGAAATATTTTAATGGTATAAAAAATAACCATTAACCTAGATATTAAAAACTCAATATTTTTTTGAATCGTTTTATTCAATAAGATATTGAGTTTTTAAACTGAATTTTGAAACATACACAAGCAGCTACAGATAAGTCATCACCGATGTAAAACAGTCGAAATCAGCCGTGTCCGAGGATATCCTATAGGAAAGGTGTTTCCACCGATTGATATATTGGAATCCTTACTAATGTCTGCCAGGTACAGCGAAAGGGCCGGACTCACAAGGCCATTAGTGGTCGAGGTGCATTCGGACCGCTGCTTCAGCAAGTCGTAAAGAATAATATCTGTAGAATGGATTTTTGTGGGACCCACTCGTAGTTTACGCGATAAGCTGTAAGAGATTTGGGTATTTGGATATTGGTGTGGTTTTATAAACGAGAACCTTGTTTATAGTGGTGATTTGCTATGTTTCATGAAAAAATGATAACTTAGTAGTTATACAGATAAATGGGGTTTTTAAAGACGAGGCTGCTGGTTTGCTTGTAAATGAAATCTTAACAATATGAAAAAGAAAGATTCGTTTTAAAGATCATTAATTAATGGGATACTGTCTTCAATAATTATGTTTTTTTTAAATAATGCAAATCAATACAATCTTAGTTTTTCGGAATAAGCAGTTTTTTTACCATGTCGTCATTTATATTTTCATATTGTCGCGTATTATTTTATTTAAATAATACGCGATGCTAATGTTATGTTTCCCAAGTAGACATCTTTTGTGTAGATTCGGTGAATAACCCCAAGAGTTAATGGTCTTTTGCGTCGTTTAACTTTCGGGATCCGGTAAAAAAAGTTCTTGTTAACAAGTCATGGCTGTGGCTTTAGTGAGAAAAGCTTATGAATGTAATAATGGAACTTAATGTGTAGTGGAAAAATAACGTGACTATGTGATTATTTAGTAGTTTTATTAGATGGATTACTTATACATTCTTAAGGTAATTTGCTAGAGGAACACATTAATTGTCTATTTATGAAGAGTATGACCAAAAAGTAATACTTAGTTTATACCTAATTGATATGACATAACCCATACTAAAATCAAAATTATGATTATGACATACAAATTAAAAATGACTGAAAATTTACCTTTTGACTTGTGACATTTTTTATCATAAGAATAAGAATCACAAGTATCAAAATGGACTTCAAACTGTGTTTTTCAGGGGATCCCAATCTTTTTCGACTCGCGGCGCAGTGTTCAAGTCTTTTGTCACCGCGCCCTAACCAAGCTTGCTATTTGAAAAAGAAACAGTCAAAAAGATAGGTACTCTCAATATACTCGCGAACATAACTGTGTGGATTAAGTAAGTGTAATGTATAAGTATAAGTGTAATGTATTATGTGATTGGTTATCCAATAAATAAAATAAAAATAAAGATTAACTCACGGTGAACCTTTTTTATTTCTACGGCGCCTGGGCGCCGCGGTGCACAGTTTGGGAACCCCTGATAAAGTAATAATAACAGTCTCGTCCCATCAACTTAGGTAAGTACGAAATGTAATTACTTTGAATGAAATAGTCAGGCTTACTTAATGCGTACTTTCCCTTATAAACACGGTAAATGCAAATCTCAGGCAACCCTTTGCGAATCACGTCAAAAGACAAGGCTTTTAACTAGTTATTTGTTTGTCCTACTCTATGCATTTCATTATACTATTCTGTTTTAGTGCTTGAATTACAGTTTCATAAGTTTTACATGTTTACAAAAAAGACATGAACTGATTTACTGTACCTTAATGGTAAATATCCGCTAAAGTAACATAATCTTAACACTAAATAGGATAAAAGTATGTATACTCATTGTAAATTATACAATACAATAGGGATGTGGACTGTACTCAAATAAGTCTATAATTTTACCATTAAAAGGTAGTTTCTATAGTAAAAATAATAAAAATACAATATTTTCTTCAAAAACCAAAGGATTATTTTTTTATTTAATAAAATGTAATTAAATATTTCACCCTCAAGTCACGTGGCAATCAACGCCAATCAAAATGCGTAACGTTACTTGTTGCCAAACAATAATTTTTACTGTCAAGTACTATGTGTTTGTTGATATTTGGACTATATTATTATTTTGATTCCCATGAAATTTCTTCGAAATTCGTTCAATTATCTTATTGAATTAATTTTTAAAGGCTTTCCTATCATGGTAAGCGGATATATTAAGGCCAAATTTGCCATGAATTGATTGCTTTACGGTGACTAATTTCTTCGCAACAAATAGTAACTTCTGCTCTGCTGATTTTAGAAATGTGAAGACCTCTATGTAAGTTATATACTCAGTATTACTCAGGATACACTATAATAGTAATTGTAGGTATTTATTAATTCCAAAAGTAAAATTGAATGTTATATAAAATAATAGGATTTTGAGGTTCAGTCTTTTCAACAAATTGTTTCATTCCTTTTTAGTTGCTCAGCAGGCAGTCATATTGGAGACGATGCTGTGGGATATATACAACTTCGACGAGATGCAAAATTGTGCACAGTTAAGTGCAAAATTTGCCCGGAGTATAAAATTTGTAGTAAACCATATTCAGCCACTGTGGTTGTGGATAAAGAAAACGGTGTAATAGTGAGTGCCGAGTGTGATTGTGCTGCTTCTCAAGGAGGTTGCAAACATGCTGTGGCATTCATCATGTGAAAAGGAATGAAATAAAAAACAATTAAAAATGTTCAGTTGTTGAAACACCAGTCAGGTTTCTACAAAGATTATGTTATAATGTGTTCAATGGACCAACTATACTTGAAATACAAGGATGCTGACTGTGAGAATTTTTTAGTAAAGTAAGCTCCTTTATTATTAAAAGTACCTTAATGAAAATCACAGACACAAGATACTAGTGCTGGATCCCGACGGGCTAGTTGAAGCCACATTTCCCGCATCGTTTTTGTACATGGAACGTGAATAGATAGATTTAAGGTGTTTTAATAGTAGTACTTTCACACTACGGCACCGCAAAACATTTATAAAATGTAGAATCCATCTTATTAACTCAAAACTACGAAATAACTTTCTATTACACACAACTTCGACAATGTTTGCCAACAAGTGACGTTACAGCGGGCGTTTGACAGGTTTCCACGTTTTGGCGCTAAATTTGGAATGGAATTTTAATTAACTTATTTTCAAGGTATTAGTTGTATTAAAAAATAATAACAAATAGTTTGGGCTCTATTTGGTACTTATGCATGGTTTTAAACACTTTCCCAAAAATAGTACACATCCCTATTGTACATATCATTTAAAACCGGCTGAAAAATTATTGGTTACTCTTTCAAAACTTGCCTTTTTACCACTAAAGTCTCGTTTCAAGAAAGTTATCTCGATCAAATACAATCACTTGCTTTACATTTCCGAATAGCATCACTTAAATGTAACGTACACTAACGGTTCAGTCTGCATTCGGATCCCGAGCTATAACATCTCGGAATCTAAGCATCAAAGTCTCTCTTGTGGATTTATCCTTTACAACGCATACCCGGCACGAACCCCCACTCACTATGCTATACAATTTTCGTATTTTTCCACAAACCATCTCGCTTGGTACTCGAGCTAGCATTTTAACGTAAAAGAGGAAACCAAAACGCGGGAATATCGATTACGTGGTACAGAATAGACCCCCCAACAGCTATTTCAGATATTTCATTGGCTTTTACAAATGCGGGACGGTCCCACATAGATTGAATACCTCTCTCAAACCTCTCCTGTCCCCGAAATTCATTCTTTATAAAGGAGATGGACGCTAATTTAATTGAGCGTGATTTCGGTTGATTAAACTGGTGTTGAGTGATAAAGTGATTTCGGAAAATATGTTGGATATGATTTTTGTCGACGCGAGAAAAATAATTTTACTTATTTAGATATAGTATATCATCATTCTTCTGATATATTTTTTAGTATTAGTAGTGTTTCCTTTATATTTCGTGTGATGATTTTGCTATTTATTTCAGTAGGTAACGAATAATTAATTCTTATGCCACAATGTATAACGAAATAACAATTTAAATACATCACTTCGTTAAATACGTTGCTCAGATTCCAAAATTGAAAAGGTTATCTTTTTCAGCAAACATTCTCTGGAAATATGTATATTCTATGTGTCTTTTTAATTTGTCTTTTCCACAATGTATATAATGCCACATGTCGCGCCAATAGGGGTCATGGAATTAAAGACTACCTGATGCTATTAACGTGTAATGTTGAATATCTAGTTTTATAAAAACTTGTATGACTGACGGTGTTCTCAATAACAGACAAATAAAATTTCATATTAGCGCAAATGGTCACCAGGGAAGTATATCCCTACCTTACTTATCTACTCGAACTCTTGATTACCCGAAAGGTATCTGTAACTAAAACACGTAGTAATTAAATACTTTTGATTTTCTAATAATTGTTATGTTTATAATACTTTTATTTAACATAAATATGTTAAATTAGTAGGTATAATTATATTTTGTTTTGCTCGGACGAAATTTATGTAATTGTGAACATTGTAAGCACTGTTCTCATGTAAGTGACTGTAATTTATGTCTTTAATGAGAATAAATATCTTTAAACCTAACCTAACTAAGTAAATTCGTGGCGAGGGCTTTACTTAACTTAAGTTAACTTGGGCACCGAAATATATATACTAAAAATATGCGCAAAAGGCGTCCGACCTATGACGTATATAAACTATTTATATTTATATTATAAACTATTTAACTATTTGACGACCGCTTGGTGCAGTGGTCTACATGTCGGACTTCTAAAACCAAGGGTCGCGGGTTCGATCCCCGCACAGGACAACCATATGTGTGCATAAACATGTGTGTTTGTACTGGTCTGGGTGTTTTCTATGTATAATATGTATTTATTTACAAAAAAAAGTATTTAAGCATATTTATCCGTTGTCTAGTACCCATAACACAAGCCTCGTAGCTTACTTTGGGACTAGAGAATTGGTGTGATTGTTGTGACATATTTATTTATTTATTTATTTGATAGAGGCGTTCATTCACAAATAATTTACAAAATTTTACAATGCACCGTGGTCAGCATGTCACGGTAAACAAAGCGGTATCTTATGAGATTGTGATACGGGCGATTTTGCGACATAAATGGGTAGCCTTATGTGCTGGCCACTGTACTACCTAATCTATATAGTATCTAATCTGTGTGTCAATAACATTCTTATCACACTAATATTACAAATGTGAAAGTTTCTTTGTTTGGATGTTTGTCCGTCAATCATGCTGAAACTACTGAACAGATTTTGATGAAATTTTGTATACAGACAGGGTATGAGCTGACTTAGGTGATAGAACTACCACTTTTATCCCGATTAATTATGTTCACTTGGGATAAACACTTTTGCGCGGACGAGGTCGCGGGCGGGCCGCTAGTTATTCCTACAATGTATCTTTATTATTGAGGATGACTACGACTGCATTATGTTTCAGAGTTAAGGCTCTGTCACCCGGCTAGTACGACGAGTAATTAGCGTGTAGTTTTTTTTAATGTTACCGTCAAAAAAACTTTTAATACAATTTATTATTATTGTTACTGAGTTTACCTAACGATTTTATAAAGCAAAAATGATTTATTATCAAAATTGAGTATAATTATGTACATTATGTTACCCCGGTGATGAGAAAATTGTTAATTAGTTTACAAATAAGGTTTTCACCATCTGTGTCTAACAATCTACTTGATAGGCAGTACCTAAGCTTGAGAGATATTTATCATTTGTAATCCAATATCGTTAGAAACTACCAATTTCGCGGTTGATTATCTCAAGACCGAAGCACTATCGTCTTGTATCTGCTCAGTTAACCGAGTTAGTTGCTAAGACAACATCTCAGAATGAAACCAGCCTCCATAGTGTTTGCGGTGATAATTGCTTGTCTTTCTATATCTGTTAAATTAAGTGTTCTATCTCAGAAAGTCCCGCTCATTTACGATTTGAAAAATGGGCCTGCCCTATACGCTGAGTTCATCAAGAAACACAAACGAATTTTTAAAGATAGAGAAGAGTACAAGATAAGATATATGAATTTCATGGACACGTTACGCAAAGTAAACGAAATAAATGGGATGTCGACTTCGCAAAAAGTAGGACCCAATAAGTATGCGGACTTTTCTAATGACGAAAAAATGGCCATAGGAAATGAGAATCGAAAACCCGATCCGGAGCTTGGGAAAGCAATAGGAGACCAGAGAGCTATAAGATTACAAGATATGTTTGTGACAATATAAAATTAAAGCAATAAATACGTCATTTCAATTTACGTACTCAGCAAACACACTAAGTTGAAATAGTTATATAGGTATTTAATTAAACTAGAGCTAACTGTCCTGTGTTTTGATTATATTATACCTTTAGAAAAAAAAAGTATGAATAAACCCCCAATACGTGCCAGAAAACAGCTGGTGAACCTCATCGGCTTGACGGATTTTGACCAGCCATAGCTTAGAACCACTGTAATTTAATTATCTTTCCTTTAAAAAAAATTGCACTGATATCGGTCCATCCATTCGGGAGCTACGATGCCACAAAACACACACATACAAACAGAATTGGGCTCTAACTTCTACGAGTAACACCTCTCTTTTTCGTCGGTTTTTTATTTATTAATTAATTATTCATACTATCAAAGGAAGACCGTGTTTTCGGATTAGGGAATTTATCAGTCGCTTGCAGACAAGACGGAAACCGCAACCTTAAATATTAAGTCACAGTCAAGGCCTGTTGTACACTGAACGCAAAGCGATACGATAAATATAACATCAGTTTCAAATAATATTTTTTAATGTTGTTGAATAAATAAATAAATAAACTCATTGAGCCCCGTTCGGCTAAATCTGTCTCTGTAAAAATTTAATATTGATTCGGTGTGTGGTCTTGACAAGCTTCCGCGTTTTCAAAGGAGCATAACATAAAATAAGAATATAGGTTTCTAAAATGCTAATTCAACTATTTGTAACCTACTTTATACGGTTTAAAAAAGTGTAATTGATCACTTTTTTAAAGTGTAGGTAGATGTGTGTGTTTGTTTGTGTGTAACTAGTTGTATAGCTTTCAAGCAACTTGGTGTTCATCAACCCATAGCACTAAAGAGGAATAGAACCGTTCGTTTCCCCCAAAATTGTTGAGATTTCCGTTTGGCGAGAGTTCCCAAAGGGTTAAGCTAGTTGTGAACTTTATGTTTGTATTCAGACGGCGAAGTTGTAATAAATATTGGAGGCATCGGTAGTCTCACTCGAATGAACTACATCAAACTGCTTTGTTGACGCAAAAGTTTGAGAGGCCAATATCCTGTTCCCGTTAAAGTGAACGATTATCAACTCATAAGTAATTGTTTGCGTCAGGCATGTACAGCCGACCGCTACCCATTTCCTTGCAAAATATCCCTTATTACAATTGCATAAGATGCTGCAGCGTTTACCTTGATGCACTGTCTAGTATACAAGAACCTACACTGTGGAAAACCCACTAATAGATGTCATACATAGATTGGATATTTTGACAGTTTTGGAATGGTAGAATGGTAAATTTTTTTACGAGTCGAGGGTATTTCTGTGACTTACGAAATAATCTATGAAATAGTCGTGCTTAAGGAGTCAAACTACAAAATCATACTGGTAGCAAAAAATAAAATTCAACTGTTCCTTATTCGACTTAGATGACAACCGTGCGTTACCTATAGGTGAAAACGGATCAAAAATAGGTTTTTGATTTCAACATTTAGTCTTAAAGTTTTCACCTGGAAGTTTATGAATTAGTATAGATTAAAGTTTAAGCTTAAAAACGTCCCACTGCTGGGCACAGGCATCACTTCAACTATGAGGGCAAGAGTCACACCACCAATAAACTGATAATACCTGTGATTATATTAAAATACCAATCATTGTATCACGATCGGTATTTTCGACAAACTATTGAAGTCATCGCATCGTCCACCTGATAGTATTGAAGTAATGAAATCAGAGTCGCCGTCGTAAGAGGGCGAAGCTTTCTAAAACAAAGCATCGAAAGTCAGCTCTTTGTTCTTTCGAAATGGAGAAACCTAATCCTAGTTAGATAGCATGTCTGTGGCTCTTCACAAATGGCTAACAGAATAGGATATTTTCGGAGTGCAATTTTCATTACATTTTTTGTGTGGGCTGTTTTGTCTGAAAGGATCCAGAAATATTTGTATAAGACTAAAATCTTATTCGTCAGGCTACGCGTATAAAATTAACACCAAGGACACTTTAGGATTTTGCCTAAAGTAGTACAAAATATGTGAAAAATATACTGTAATGACTGATGCTTTTCAAAAATATTTAAATGTAAAATGAGTACTGAATAATAAAAGGTTTAAAATAGGCTACATGTGCGTATATTCAAAATAGTTTCCAAGACTTGCGGCATTAAAACTTGCCAATCTGCCCATTCGTGCATGTAGTTAATGAAGAAAAAAAGTATTATGACAACGTCAATGTCACGTCAAGTGTCAATAACTGACAGCTGTGTTTTCAATCTAAAAAAAGTGTCGTTTTTTTTTCTTTATAGCTTTGTCGTTAACGTAGCAAGAGTGTCGTTTCCCATAACATAAGTTCAAATCAATATTTTTTCAACAAAAAGAAATAATTTTATCATGAACGTACTGAAAATAACAATCTATAATAATTTTATAGTTTGTAATTTTCAAAACGTTCATAATAATTGGTGATTTCTTTTAAGATTTAGTTTTTAATGTGTTTCGATCAGTCAAAACGAATTTTGCGTGAAACGCGTTTTAAATCTTGCCATGCTTAACTAAATGTTGGCTGCCTGTTCACTTGACGATTTTTGATTGTACAAGTGTATGAAAAATTCTTATGAATTTTTGTATGAATAAGCGATTTTTTTCTTTCAAAGTTCAACATTTGTACTGTAGACACCACATTTGGGCAGTCATGTATGTAAAAAAGTGTTTTTAGCGATCGTCACATTGACCCGTGCTCCGTCGCGGTCCGTGGGGCTGTAGATTTATTATTTTTAAGAAAAACACGCGTTCCACATTACACTCACAACGCGTCATCACGCCGTAGAGTTTTTACAGCGCAAGACAAATTCCCGGCGGACCGCGGTGCCGTGTGATAATCATCCTACTGTCATCTTTATGGACGCCAAAATTGGTATTTCTTAAGCTTAATTACTTACCTCTATTTCTGGTATAAACAACGATGAGAACTGGAATCACCAGTTCTCAGTGGCTACTGTTGAAGTGCATTTCAAACTCATCCCAACTCAATTTCTAGCTAAACACTACCCCGCCGACTCGATAGCAGTCCGTGTCTGCGCTACGTGACTTTTACTTGAAGACAGCAGTAGAGAAACGCATTTATCTACAACATTTTTACGTTGAGATTTTCAAATTTCTGCAACGCCCGCGAAACGAGGTGACACGCTTAGCCTAAGAAAAATTCGATAGCCGAACGGAATTTCTCATTTCACGATACTGAGCCATCATTTCGTTAAAGGTTTGCGCTTAAATTTCTAGAGGAATGAGGTTCCACACGGACCGTTTCGGGGCGAATATTTTGTGCAGAATTAGGAATTTGTGGGTCACAGGTAAGTCATGTTATGTGATCGATCACAGGTAATCATTTCTACTTAGCCCTAAGGTATGACTGGTAGAGAATGCCCTACGGCGTTAAGTCCACCTTTTGTACAAAGTTTACAAAGCAACAAAGCTTAAATAAATAAATAAGTCATGTGATGTGTGTCATTAAGTAAGGTAACTTAGATACATATTTTGAGTTGTAATCTAGCGAATACATTTAGTTGTCTTATTGTATTTAATAATCTTACCTGATTGTTACCTGTTTTGTGTCTACATAATAAATAAAAAAATGAATAAGGTACATTTAAAAAATAACACGATATCGTTAAAATGTAGCAGAAGAGAATTTAGAGAAGAAGAAATTGTCACCTTCGTCCGTCTACATTAACAGTCTCTCAAATACCTTGTTGGTCTGCGTCTAGTGATCAATTTGGTGGCCTGGCTCCAAGATAGAGGCAGCAAATCAATGTTGCATTTTATGAGCCATCTACAGACCGGGTGTGGTTCATTTCATCGAATGCTAAAAGAAATTCGATGAAATGAACCATCGACGTAACGTCTTTCGGGTGGGTTCGCTACTCCATTTCGAAATACGTTTCGTAGAATTACAATTCATCGATGACAACAAGTCGATTATTTGTTTGAACGATGCGTTATGTACACGAAAGACGTCGATGGTTAATTAGATCGAATGGTAAAAGAAATTCGATGAAATGAACCATCGATGTAGCGTCTTTCGGGTATCAAACAAATAATCGACTTGCTGTCATCGATGAATTGTATGTAATTCGACAAAACGTATTTCGAAATGAAGTAGTGAACCCCTTTCGGGTATATAATGCATTGTTCAAACAAATAATCGACTTGTTGTCATCGATTAATTGTGATTCGACGAAACGTATTTTGAAATGGAGAAGTGAACCGATTCAAACCACCTCACAACATAATGTTACTCAGTCACCTGCTCATACTTTACGCTTTCATTTTTTATTTATTTTAAGTTTTGACTTGCCCTCGCCTGAACTTTTTTGTCTTGGTACTTTTAATCTTTAAAATACACATCGTTTGACATCTGGCATTCATTCATTGTAGCTAGAGTTAAAAGTTGCGTAGATTAAAGTTGCCGTTAAACTTTACGCACTTGTAAATTGCATTGTCGATTTAAATGCACGAATACGAAAATAAATGGCCTCATTTCCAACGATGCTCGACTGCGATTAAAACTACCGAATTTCATGACGCTCGGAGCGACCTACGTATCGTTTACTCGATAATCATAATTGAACAAATTAAATTAATTTCCCGGGAACATTTCCGATAATCTGGCGTCGGACCATAAAATGCTTTTAAGCGACTCAATTCATTTGCGTTGCGACGAGTGTTCGCGTGAATTCAATATTGCGTGAATATCACGTGATAACCTAGAGTGTCATTGTTTTTTTACATAGATTGTTATTAATTTGTAATATTAAAGACAAAAAGTTGTATTTTTCTGCAAATCTTAGGTCATTGACAAAGTATCGCTTGGTACGCTCTTAAGTCCACAAAAGGTGCTTTTTACCGGTCAAAACTAAAATAAAACCTGATATGTGCTGGTGTTAAGAAGGAACTGTGCAAAATTCTATGTAAGGTATTACTATCATATATAGTCCCGAGTTTCAGTTTCAGGGGTATTCGTACCTAAATGAATTTGCTCGATTTTGAATGTCATCCATACTAAAACTATCAAAATTAGGCTATCCCATTCCGATTTTGTTACGATAGTAGGATTAGTTTACAGTTGATCTATGATTCTTACACAAATCCATCAACGTAGATGATTCATCAACTTCGGGTATACTTTTATAAACAACATCAACGCATCACGCATTCAAAGCTATACCATCACTTTTGAATTGCCGCGTCTATGTCAAACACGATTACGCAGATGAACTGGGCTATTCCCTGAATACCTGAATCCCCAAGAACTCCGTCCCGGAGGACCCCGTTTTTTGAAAACTTGATGAACTCAATTAAAGTCCTCTTCGGGGTTCTCCGGGATTGGTGCCTCGGGATTCGGGGTACTCTGGGAATAAACCCAAAAACTTTTCCGATTACCGCAATTTCAAATTATTTTCCCACTATCGCACCCTTAACATAAAGTGGGCTGCACAAAGAGGAATGCTAGAACGTTCCACATTAGCCGCGGTTCCGTCGAATAAATGTGAGCAATTTGGGAGACCGTTTATCACCTAAAGAAAAGTTCTGGCGACGTATGTAGCTGTAATTCAGAGTTCTGAGGGTTAATCGCGGGTGCTATACATCAACGGTTAATTTAATACAACTTTGGGTCACACAGAAGGTTGCTGTTGATGTGTTATGTTTATTTGTATGGGCGATGTGAATATAAACGCATTCTGAATGCGTCTGCGTTGGTTTAGTATTTAGAAATCATAACAATCAATTTTAACAATTTTAATCTGGAAGCGCGGTTGTACCCCCGCCATATGAAACGCGCTTTACCTGTAGCTTTATTTAAATCTTAGGTTTGAAAATACTTTGTTTTTAGCGTACGTTGAGAACATATCTTTTTGGTAAGAGCACACAGAATGATTTATTAATTTTTTCACAAATCAAATTATTCCATACGTATGCCTATGTTATTGTTCGAGTATACCATATTTAAATTACGGTGTTTGTTTCTAACTTATGAATAGATCGTAGTTTCATACAAAGTACCACGCAAGAATTGTTTAACATGGGCAATTAGTTTTCTAGATAATATGTTGTTTTATTTGTCCATCCTTTACGCTTAACAACATCTTGAAAGTCTGCTCATACAATAGAAGTCTGGCTAGACAGTAGACACTATTATTTTCTCGTTAGACGCCGTTTAGTGTTGACGTAAATGGCTTCAAAAGTTAGAATAATACAGCTATTCAGTTATTTACTCGTATCGTACATCACATACGTATGTGATACACGTTTATATATAAAACTATATTGGTATTATTTAGGGACTAGAAAAAAAATGACTGAGTATTTTTTTAAACAGAGTAG
Source organism: Pyrausta despicata (assembly GCA_963921415.1). NCBI lineage: Eukaryota > Metazoa > Arthropoda > Insecta > Lepidoptera > Crambidae > Pyrausta > Pyrausta despicata. Next base: position 9,819,099 of record OY992853.1, read on the forward strand.
AATTTAGCACGATAAACATAGTACCCAACATTAAAATTGGCGGGATGTGGCACTTTTGGCGCTTTTTTACTGCACAGTGGCGCAACAGCCATTCAGTATTTTATGATGCTAACTGCTGCCCGCGATTTCGTCTGCGTGGACTTGAAGTTTTTTGCCACCGAGACTCAGCCCGGTCGGTTTAAAATTGACAAAGTTTTATTCTCTATTTTATCCCCTTGGGGGTAGAATTTATAAAAAAAAATTCTTAGCGAATGCCTACATTAAAGTAGCTACGTGGATGCCAAATTTCAGTCCGTTCCATCCAGTGGTTTGGGCTGTGCGTTGATAGATCACCATGTCAGTCAGTCAGTCAGTGACCTTTAAGTTTTATAAATTTATATTAAGTGCCAGTAATGTTAATAAAAAAAAATCATAAATCCTTCAATATATTGCAGTTTAGTCGGCACCCAAAGTGTAAGCTTACACTTTACTTGGACATCTAATATCAACGTTCGACGTGCTCGGATAAAACCACGTTAGTTCTTCCCCTGCTCGGCTGACGGCAGCGAGGCGTTCGCGCTATATATCGCAAGTTTTACCGTGAAGGCTGACGGCGCACAGTGTTTCGAAATCGACGGCTATAGAAATAGGAAAAAATCAAGAAAAAGCTGACACCCTGTTTCGATTAATTAGCGCTTATCGGAGCTGGTCCCAGGTTAGTGTTAAATTCTAAGACCGAAAATTTAAAAAAAAATCCTTTATTTTGTTGTTCTTACACGCTTTTTAACACACAAGATTTATTTATTAGTACCTACTTGCAACAATTAGCTTTCGTTATGTATCTGTTATGTAGAGTAAATAATATAATAACATGACAGCCACATAATAGCTAAGGAGTCCTACACGAACCCTGTGTAAGGCCCCGGAGAAGGCCAGTGCCAAAAAGCACTGTTGATCAGCAAACAGTTCAGTGGTCTGATTCTTCGACTGTAGTTTTGCACCACCTTGCTGAATGTTTTTTTCAGCCAAGTCGTAGACTAGCTTAAGAGGAGTTACAATCGTGGAAAAGTGTATATCACCCACTTGTCTTGAAACTTGATATTCTTTTCAACTGCAATATTACTTTAGAATTCCATTTAATTTACTTATCTCTTTCTTACTCTTTTCTAATTAGTCTCTTCTCTATAACGTTGCTGACTTGCTTCTGAAGTAGAAAGCATGTGGTCCCAGAATCGCAGTGCTTAGCAGATATCTAAAATCGACTACGAGTTTTTTTTATTAATTATTTATTTATTAATTACGATAACTCTGTTAACAACACATGTAATTATGTTTACTGAAATTTTAAATTGCATGGATTAAAATAGAATAAAAATGCTGAATGTCTACGATACTAGTTGGCCCACTGTGCATCGTTCTCATCCTATCCTCTGGAAAATTTACAATATTTCCTCTACGAAATCAATTTGCCCCGATAGAGTGTTAGTCCGTAGTCCGTGTCAGCTCACCCGAGAAAAAAGTCACGTATTATGAGGCCTTGTAAAAGAATAACGACGCCATAAGATTAGTGATTACAATCTAAATTAATGTTGTATGAAGCCGGCTCGTGTTGAAAATGTGGGTTAAATGTGGTTAGTATTAGATAGCAGCTGTGATGGAAATTAGATGTGTGATTTATGATCTACCTATTCCAATGAGTGGTTGGTTTTAGGTGCTTCCAGCTTTTAGCCTGATAGACAGGTGGGCTGTTGGTATGAAGCAAAGTTATGATTGGGCTTTAAGTATGAAATAGGGGTATGTAAGTGAAGATAAATCCCTATCCCTAACTTAACTAATATTATTTAATGGAAAAGTAAGTTTGCTTGTTCGTAATTCATGCACGACGCAACGAAGCAATGTTATGATATGTTTTTTTTTTGCGAGAAGGTAGATAGGAGGCTAGAGAGTGAAAAATTAACTTATAGCTTACCGATAGATGGCGCCACTTGGTTAAGTTTTGAGGGCTATACAAACATGAGTCCACGCGCTGCACTAAGGGACTATCCTACCATATGCTATTTTGCTGGATCCCACACCTCGATAGAAAGTCGCAATCGGTGTAGATTGATTTATCTCGGCTACATCAGAATTTTCACAAACATGCAAACTGATACATGTGCATCCAAAAAGACGAAAAAAATTGATTCATTTTTTTACAAACATTCAGATTTTCGATCGCTTTTGTGTATCTTATGAAGGTATAAGTTTCTCATTTCAACGAATCAACTCGATTACTCGACCCCAAAAGCGATCGTATTAGTGCCGGCTGACTTGATTCGAATAATTGTGATGACGTCATTCACCATAATCTCTGTTAACGAGCTAATACAGTGAGATAAAAATCCGCAGATTTATTTTTCGTTATTTAAAACAGTTTGTTCAAAGGAATTCATGGTGCGTGCAAATCATTAGTCTTGGGGTCAGGAATGCCACAGCGATGCGACAAGACCAGGTATGTTGTTTTGCAAACTCTCGCAAATGCATGTTGTTGAGTAACTTTTCCTCTCAAATTGTTGATTTTAAAATTGCTTTAAGATTTAGGGGTTATATTTTGAAAATGCTTCGCCTTCAGTGGTGTTATTTAAAAAAATGATAAGCAGCGCTGCTGTTGAGTAGAAAGCAGGTATGTTTACCAAGATTCCTTAACTTTTAGATAGATAGTCTATGAGTCAATGAAAAAACTTGAAATGTTTGCCATCAGCGACCGATTTCCACAGAAAAATGCTATCGAAAATATACACTTTATATTATATAAAGTTTCCTTGTGGCGTTCCTCATTGGGCAGTACTAAATCGTTACATAGCTGTACCAAAACAGGCCATAAATCATCGATGAGATTTGATGGTCCGTAAAAAGGGATAGGAATTATAAACAGCTACATAGCGTTAAATGTTTAACGGGAAGTACACAAATATGTACAAAAACATCATGAATCAGCATTCATCGACAAATATAATTATCGAGTTAACAAAAAACAACGGTCAAAACCTCCTCCTTTTTTGAAGTCGGTTAACAACGGTAGCGTATATTAATTCTGAGTAGTTAAATATCGTAGTATCGTAACGTATTTTGTGCTTTGCCATAGTCAAATTCAACTTTGAAGATAGGAAGACTTCTCTAAGTAAACTTTGTACTAGACATAATTCGTTAAAAAAATATACATAAATTTAACCTCTTTCAAAATACTTAATAACAGACTTTTATCCGATGATTTCGAGGAGTTCTAAACTAAGGAGAGTAAATAAATTTCTACTCTTTTGAATGCAAAAACAACTTTTCAAATCAGACTAGAAATGCCGGAGATATGCGGTTGTATACTTTTAAAAAAACACGGTCGAATTGTCTTCCTTTATTGAAGTCGGTTAAAAATGTATTTGATCCAAAAAGTCACTAAATTAGTAGCGAAAAGTCTTCATTAAAATATTCTTGGATGAACAATAGTTGCGCTGTATTACTCAAAGGAATTAAATATATGTTTACATTCTTACATCTTAATCGCACATCAAAAAGGGTCGATATCGAATACTCTATATTCGATATGAAATCAATTGTGTTCCAAAGATTAATCCGACAAGACGGACAGAGCGATAACTTTCATACACAAAACAAATCGAATTTGACGACTGAATTACAGCTCTTGAAGCTTATTGGCCGTGGCGTCCTTTGTTCGCGGTTATGGGAGTCCGCCATTTTGATTTATGTGACAGCAGATTACCGGACCGATTTCGACACTCAAACACTCAATTGCTTTGATTAATTTTGATGAATACTTCAAGAGAACCTAAGTTAGTTTTGACACTAAATTTGTGATTTGTCTACGGTACGCACGGCCACATACCAAGTTAATCACTGCGGTATCTTTACATACGTAATAAGGGTCATTTTGCAACGAAAATGAGTAGCTTGGTGTCGAGCCGTGTGTTGATATTTAGGAAAAATTTGGTACACAATCCAGTGAACTTTTTTTCCGGATTCAGCAGGAAATGAAAGCATGACCACACATCAATGTTCAAGATTTTTAGAGAACTTCTGATTCACGAGGTTCATTCAAAGGTTAATCTTTAAAAGTTATTGTTATAAAATATACTAAAAATTATTTTCGGCTCCGGCCATCAAGAAGGATTTAAAGATTTTTTTAAGTGTTATGTCTTTTCGAATTGAAAAGAAAAAACAAAAGAAAATTCTACAATTAAAATAAAGACATGTCCTTACAGCTTTAAACCTAATTTTAAAACTACCCATTTCTGCATTAACAAATATCGTTCTCGTATTAGTGCCAACAAACATATTTTGCTGATTGGACATCCGTGAAATACCGAGCAAAACGAAGTTGTTTGATGAAATCCATCGGTTTGCATTGAACAAATTGAGTATCATTAATACCCCGAACCCAACAAATAATATCCCTAATGAGGGAAATTTTAATCACCTCTCTTTAGGCGGGACCCGGCCCGATTACCGGGACAGGGACGTACTTAAAGGTTGTTATCCACTAAAAGTGAAAAAGGGACTTTTAAGGAAATTTCGGCCCGGGTTTTCGCGTTTGCGGTTAATTTTAAGATGATTAAATCAGAAATCGTACGTCGTTACGCTTCTTAACAAATCAATGGATTGGAAATAAATACTTAACAATATTTTTATAATAATATAAATATATTATTATTTACTATTTTTGTGTTTATTTTATATTGTTGCATTGTAATATATTTCTCTTTTTTCTTTCTGACTGCACCCATTGCTATCTTTTTGCTTAATGTAAAGGTTTGACTGGAAGAAAATGTTTTTAGCGTTAAGTCCATCTTCTGTACACTTTTTTATGCAATGAAGTTTTTAAATAAAGTTAAAATAATATACTGTATCGAAGATTGCAATTGGAAAGTGAAACGTAATATATCGTGTCCTTTTGGCCGCTACCCTAGTGAAATATTGCCAAAGGAATTTAAAAACAATTGAGGTAGAAAATATATTCAAGTAAGTTTTTATAACAACTAGGTGATCCTGCAGATGTGGTCTTGCTCGTTGTTTTTAAAGAAAAACCTTGTACTGACAAGAAGGAATATTTAAAAAAAGAATTATTCAATTTGATGCAGTCGGTCTGAAGTTATTCGCGAACACACATTTCGGCGATTCAAATTAATTTATACGGTCGCCAACAGAAAGTGGTTACCACCTTAGAATCAAAATTGCTTGCACAAATTTTATTAACAAGTTCTCAATGCCTATTTCCTAATAATCCGCGATCCGACTGTTTTGTTTTCTAATATACCGTCATTTATTATTTTTTAGAAGCTCACGTCGCTCAGACAAATTATGTAAAATTTTAATTTTTTTAGTTTCTCGTAAGTGAAATGTATTTTCGATTAAGAAATAAAGAATTTTTAACCATATAATTTAATGGACCAAACATAATTTTGATTTTTTAACAAGATTCAATATTGCCTTAATGAGGTTGATTGACACTGACTACATAACTATCATTTCAAGGAATAAAGAAAATAGTTCTTTTTACAAACAGTGATCAAAAACCTTCTTTTAAATCTCGATGAATCAAATTTATTAACAAGTAACTTGTTAAAGCATTTTGGACTTTAGTGATAGAAGTGGGTTAGAGCATCTAATTCAAAAACTGGTGAACACTTTTAGACCGCGACAATACATTAGATGACACTACAAATTAGAACTATAATGCTACCAATTTTGTCAGGTTTGTAGGAATGGAGAGCGGGCTCATTGTTCAACAATTTAACCTTAACCGTAGGCTTGTGCCCCTATCACGCTCAAAGTTCAGACCTGAATATTATATTAGATAAAGGGTCAAAATTTAATTCGTGACCCCAGCAACGATCGCACAGAATCTAGTTTACGCATGAATATTAAATTTCATTATCCACTTTTAAGCTTTTAGTTTGCAAAATCGTAAAAAGCACATAAAGTGGGCTTAGAAGTGTGAAATGGCTCGGTTTAACTGGAATGACCCTACCCTGGTCTTTGAAAGTTTGGATTTTAATGCGATAAGAATTTAACGATCATGATTATGACTGTTTTAGTGTAACCTTTTGAAATGTTTAATAATTTTCAGAAATTCATAATCCTGTAAAAGTTATGTCCAATTAGACATTTACCAAAATAGTGTTAACTTAAATTTCTTTACATTTGAAATTATTTGGTGGTGAGGTGCTTGTGGCGCAGTGGTTGCAGCGCTTTGATTGTGATACCAAAAGTTAAGCAACCTACGGCGCGGTCATGTTTCGGATGAGTGACCATTCTGACCATAAGAGTGACGTCTATTTACAAGCATCTCCGTGCTTCGGAAGGCACGTTAAGCAGTTGGTCCTGGTTAATATCGATAGATATTAGTCGTTAAGCCTGGTCGGAGGCCCTCGGGCGGCTTAACAACATCTAACAGTAAGGTTGGTCACTTACCTTACACACACCCCTCCACCAATCTGCACTGAGCCCGCGTGTTGGAGTATGGCTTGCACCACCTTTTAGTTGGGTGAGGCCTGTGCCCAGCAGTGGGACGTATATAGGCTGATGATGATGATGATGATGAAATTATTTCTGTTGTTCAATTTCTTTCAATTCTTTGAAAGAATTTATTCTAAAGAAATTGCTTCTAAAGAAAACAGTGGAAACTTATTGATCATGTTCTCAACTATGCTTATTGACTGGTCTCAGATTGTGTAGAAACTAGTCTTGCCCGCGGCTTCGCTCAGTTCAGCCGAACTCAGTAGGTAACTTTATCACTGTAAGTTGTATCGCTATGTAGGTTTTGGTAATGACTTCGGAATCCAACCGGCCTAAGTAAATACTAGTGGCAGTACAACTATCTGGATAATTTCGTATTTACGGGTAAATTTTGCGTAACAGGTGATATTACTAGCTTAGATACTAAGTACTTTTTTTTGCTTTTCCGACCTTCCTATGTAGCGGATATGTTTCGGAAAAACGTCAGAACTGAATTATTGAATGCCTTACATTCCAAAGATACATAAACGACAATATCGTACGCAGAAAAAGACGGTTATGATTCCGCATTCAACTGCGTACAAAACAGAATGAATAAATTCACACTTGAAGCAACGGAAACCTTGTCAATATTTCATCAGCGCGCTATTTAAAAAGGTCAGGATACCGAACTGAGAGCGAGTGATAAATAAGGCGCTCGATGTCAGCCCTCGGCTTATATTACTCAGCCGAACCATGTCTTGATCCCAACGGTTGTAATTTCACGTCTGGCAAGTTCCCATTCTCTTTTTTGTTTGTGATGTAAATTCCCCCCCGTTCGGCCAAGAACTTTGTCGAAATCTCTCCTTTTGTCCCGATCCGATGTCGGATAACAGGAGATTTAATATAGAGGCCTGTAAATTCCCTACCACTTACACCATGTCGAGTTTGGATCCAGTTATTTCACGGAAGATTAGCTGATTACACGCTGAATATTTTCGCTGAATCCAAACGCTATTGTGACCGGCAAAAACACTTTTTCTTTCATAACTTGCGGAATGAAATTTAATGGAAGATATCAGAGAACTCCCATCAACGCTTTCGATGTGTGAAATTGGCCAGAAAATCTGAAGAGCGTCTTTACGATTTCGCAATGCTCTTTCTTGTTGTACTGTCGACTGTTTTGAATGTCTTTGAGGTAACAACAATTGATGATTTAAAAACCGCAAGTAAGATGTTTGATTTCTACAAAGATAAATATCATCGAGTTTACGCGAACAGTGAGTTAGAAAATCGTGCTAAAGAAAATTTTGTTCGAAATTTAAATAAAGTTAATGCACTCAACGAAAAGAATTCGAAGGATGACGAGATTTATACTTTAAATAAATATGCGGATATAGATCCAGGAGACTTTGAGGAACACTACAGTATTGATATTACTCCTTGTAAGTACATTTTTTTTAACTCGCTTGCAAATTAGTTACATACCAAGATCTAGTAGTCCAATAATTCTTTTAATGATACTTTATGTGTTCGTAAAAGATAATAAAGTTTTTTCTCATTTATACACGGCGTGCAGTTTAATAAACTCTAACTCTAAGATCCTGTTTTTTTGAGCCTACAGTAAGCACCGCGTAAATCAAACGTGACTTTTTTTAAGATGACGTATCAACAATACACAGGGAGTTTCCTTTGCCCGCCGGTGGCCTGCGAAATCGCATTGAACGAAAACCCGAAGCGAATAGCCTAGAACATATAGAATTATATGATTTGGACGACGCTAACAATCTATACAAAGAGTATATGAGGACGTACAATAAAAAGAATGCTACGAAGGATTACGATCGGACAGTTAACTATTACAGATTCCTCAAAACACTCGTTGAGATTAACAAGAACCATTATAAGGGAGTGAATACGAAATTAGATGCAAACGCAGATGTGGTTAAGCGGCCTTATGATTATTTTTATTGAAATAATGTTAATTTTTATTCGTTACTGAAATTCGTTATTGTAATACGAGTAATCAAAAAACATATATTAAGTAAAGCATTTGATTCCCCTACTGTCGTTATTCTACACAAATAGGTTGAACTAAATAATTAAAATTCTTAGAATTGATTAAAAATAAATTATCAACCTAAGCTCCAAACTAAAAGATAAAGTAAAAGCAATAAAGATCATTCCAAACGCATTTTATAACTACCCCGAGCTACAAGCTCAAATCGGGATTTCTCTAGCTTACCACAATTTTTCCACTTGAATTACTTCTAACACATTAAACCCCGGAACAGATGTATTGCCTGGACGCATTACTCTAAGCGTTGGCTCTTTACCGCGTCGGGAATTCTCCTCTGTTTTCTTGGGAACTCTAAAAATGGAAACAAGCGGGAACGTACGACGTGTCTCCCTCCATTTTCGCGCTGTGGCCTTAAAACGGGCGTACAAGTGAACATAGAAAAACAGCACAATGAGAACAGGTGCAACACTTAGTAAAAGTTCTAAGTTATCTTTTGACGACCACTTTGGTGTAATAGTCAAGAAGTTGACTATTAACCAAGAGGTCGCGGGTTCGATCTCCGCACTGCACAAACATTTGTGTGCATGAACATGTCTATTTGTACTTGTCTGGGTGTAATATGTATTTATTTAAGTTTGTTTATAATACCACTGTTGATTCTGATATCTGTAACACAAGTCCTTTAGCTACTTACCACGGAGTCAGATCAATGTATATTTATTTATTATTATTATTACCTTGATTAATAAGGCGGTGTCTGTAGTTTCAGAGGCGGCTAAATGCCTCCGACTCTTATGCTGTCTGCTGATCAGTCAAAACTACTTGGGGCTAAACGTCCTAAAAATTGTTTGGATATTGGTAATAGAGACGCCGAACCAGGAAACTAGTTGCTCTGATAGGGAGTTGGTTGAAAGTAAAAATAGTAAGTAATTTTTTTGACAACAAGATTGAGATTTCATTCATTTGTTATATCAATTTAAAGTTGGGTCCACATCACAGACTTTGCTCTGATCCCAAAGTTAGTAGTTTACGCTCATGTGTTGTGGGACGCAATGTATTGATTAGTACCTGCGTACATTTTTTTTATTCGACTGCTTCTTCTGTGTTGCCTATGTTCCGACTGCGGACTTTTTAAGATCAGTTGGAGGCACGTAAACGAAGATTATTGCCGACTGCGCGCCTCGCAATACGTTATTTGATTTTTACTCAGAGTAATGTAGACTGCATCGGAGTGTACGTTGATGATTTGTTGTGTATTCAGTTTATTGTCAACTAGTATTGCCGGTTTTGGTTTTATGAAAAAATCAGCTAGTTAGATACTCAACTCTATTATCATTATCTTCATTACAGTCAGTCGCATGATGTCTACTGCTGACTACTTGCTGATTGTATGCTTCGATCTACAAGTAAGAAGAGAGTATTTTTTATTTTTAACGTATTTTTACAAAAACTTTAATCGAAATAATAAAAAAACATACCATAAAATCTTAAATCTCAACAAATAATACTGGAATAACAGATGCCGTTTATTATTTTCAAATATTCATCCAGTTAATGTCGTTTAGTGTGATTGGGTTAATTTTGTGACGATTCTAGTTTAACGCATTGTGTAATGTTCAAATATGCATAAACCTATGATAGCCAATGTAAACAATTATGATAAATAATGATTTGGCATGATGTGCTAAATGAATTGGTTTTCAATTTGACGTTGGGCAAAGCATTAAATATTCACGTGATATTTGCTTCCGAATCATAATGTTGTATTCGATTTTTAAATAGAATAAACTGTCAAAATGAATACTTACATGACAGAAAAAAACAGCAAGTATTGGAGAAAGTGCTGAGGAAGTAGCAAAGCAAAGTTAATCGATAATATTGGTAGTATTATAAAATATAAGTAGCATTGTAAAAGATCGATGGGCACTTATAATATAATTATGATCATCATAACATCGAGGAATCATACTTCATAGTTGAGGTGAGGCCAGTGCCCAGCAGCGGTATGTATATCGGCAGATGAGACGGTGAGATAACCATCAAAGAATGAAACCAACAACTTGATTCACTTTCCTAACAACATCACTACGAATTATCTATTCAAATTTCCAAATGCGGCTCTCAGCGCCGACTTAAGCTCACTCAGTGCATAGGTAAAGAGTTATTTCAAACTTGTTTTGTCATTGTTCGGAGATAAACTATGTGTAATTTCACACGATAAGTTGATGTGGGATTTGAGAAACATCGGAATCACCTTATTAGCCTCGTCTTCGGACACAAAAATAGCGAACAAACGAGTTTCGCCAACCGAGAAAACTTTACTGACATGGAGATACGTAGCAAAGGATTTGTACGGCTAAGATCTCTGTAATTAGGTCTCTCTAATTTGCCGGTATCACTTTTGTTCAGTATTAATGAAAGTAAAAACTACGTTGTTGGGATTAGTTATATGCGAAGAAGTCTGAGGGCACACAGTTAACGTATAGATGACAACTGTATATGTATTATTTTGTTATGTAAAGAGTATTACTAAAAACACCGAAAAACATAACACCAAAATTTCATTGTATCGTTACGTACGTAAAAGATAAAACTGGATATTGCCTTGGGTATTAAAAAATATAATTGCGTTCATATTCATAAATAATAGTATGCCCCAATATTACTGTAAGGGTTTTTTATCCAAATCGGTCCATCCGTTAGGAAGCTAGGATGCCACAGATAGACACAAAAACACAAAAAAACATAGAGGTCCAACTTATAACACCTCTCTTTTTCGACGGGCGTTGAAAAGGAAAAAAAATAAGAATGTTGTAACTCATAGGTCACTTTTCGCTCTACTAAAACCTTTTGTTTTCGTAATGAGGAAAACTAACTAAAGTGACCTACTTATCTCCTATTGAATTCGCTTTCAAACTATCGAGTATAGCTGTCGTTTAATTTGAAAATTCATTAGGATTGGATAGTTATTGAAGTTTGGAAACCCCGTGTCAGTTTTCAGGGTTTGGTACTAGTTCGAAGATAATGAATTACTTACAGCAAATTCCATAAAACTATAATGTTTTTTTTTCGTTTCCTTACATCTTTTTTATGTTCAATATTTTTAGTTAGTTCTTTGCATGTCAGATCGCAAGATATATATTTTTTAATTTATAAACCTTAAGACATTGTGTATTTTAATATGCAGGGGGGCTTTAGGGTCACGGAGTTCACATTTCGATATACCGAACTAAAAATAAACTACAAAATAAACTATAGCTATAAGTTACAACTTCATAAGTTATTGTAGTGTGTGTGCACCTCGCCCATACGTATGCAATAGTACTTAAGTTCATTCTTTACTTATTTGACACATAAAAACTCGCATCAGTTAACATAAAGGTGTTTCCTTGAGTCTACATTAATCCTCACATCGCATTATACTATCCACTATCAGTCCCCTACAAGTAATGCTAACGTCCACTAACCCACGACCTAAAAGGTACTGTACACTATACATTTCTTAGCGGCCATGATAGCATCAAAAGCTATGCTTAATGTTATTCCGCATTTACGGATTTGCTCAAAGAATCCGCAATGTATAAATGGCTTGAACACGCACAAACGATGTTACGCTTAGTCCCAGATCTTGGCTAACATATATTACGTCTTGTCTTGGGTCTTCTGTTTTTGCGAATGGAAACACCACGTTTGATGTCCTCTCTCAGTTAATGTGAAGTAAAGTAGTACAACAACAAACATAGTTTCGGTTACTTTTACTGCCAAAGAGCTTTGTTGAGTTTCAAGACAGTAGTGGCATGAAAGCCTTAATAAATAGTTATCTGATGATATGATAATGCAACGTCTTAGCATGTAACGCGAGTCACACTAGTAAACTGGGATATAAATAATCACGCCGATGAACTTAGGGGGCAGGCAGGAAATTGAATCTCAGAATCTACTAAACCGATTTTAATGGGACTTTTTTTTATTTGACTCAACATTACTTGGAAGGTAAAGAAGGATAGAAATAATATTACATATTGATAAATTCTGCCCCCAAAGGGATAAAATAGGGGTTGCGAATTTGTATGAAGCCCGGTCGCAAAAAACTAACATCCACGCGGACGAAGTCGCGGGCGGCCGCTAGTGTATAATATGTATTTATTTACAAAAAAAAAGTATTTAAGTATGTTTATCCGTTGTCTAGTACCCATAGCACAAGCCTCGTAGCTTAATTTGGGACTAGAGAATTGGCGTGATTGTTGTGAATTATTTATTTATTTAGATATCAGAATCAACAATGGTATTACAAATAAACCTAAATAAATACATACAACACCCAGATCAGTACAAATAGGCATGTTCATGCACACAAATATTTGTATTGCGGGGACCTCTTGGTTAATAGTCAACTTCTTGACCATCACACCAAATGGTCGTCAAAACCTCAAACTGACAGTCAATTAAGCCTAGCGACCGGCTCGAACGCGACTCGTGAGGTCGATGCAGTCTTCAAAAGTGACACATTTTAAAAGTGAGGTGAGTGAGTTACGGTCTCGCCAGTCGCAGGAACCGACTGCCACATTTAGGACTTACATGGACTTCCAGGCTACTGCGATTAATAAAACATATTTTGTAATACGTAAGTACATTCTAATATACTTACTCGAAACGATCTGACCCAAGAAAATATGATCTGACATTAATGTCTTGTCTACAATATGTCTACGTGTAAAGAGTCCATCAGACATATTAAATTGACTTTCCCTTTATAACAGGGGTGATGAGGACGTGTTTTATGACGAATCGAACTCGCCTCGTAAATGCCCATTGTTCCAACTTTCGGAAACATTTAGCCCAAACAATAATACTGAGCCCGATGACAACAGGGATCGATGTCGGCCCACCGCGAAGTGTCTAAAGTGGAGGCTACGATTTCACCACCAGTAGATTTAGTGTCCTACTCTGTTTTACATTCATCAGTCAACTGTTTGGGATATCTTTCCGCAACTCCGCGTCTTTTATTCACTGTTTGAGCTAAGTTCTCGGGCGTATTTTTAATTACCGACTGTGTTGGATGTCATTATACCTGCCCAGCGTAAGCGTTAGTGTGTAATCTCAGTAGCCTTTGCGCCGCCCATGGGGTGAGGTTATCATTTTCACCCGCTAGTCGTCTACTGGTGAACACAGGCCTCCCCGCAACGTTTTTCAGGTCAAATAGTTATCGGCTGCCTCATCCAGTTGAACCAGTTCGATATTATAAGTGACGTAGTCTAAGGGCCTGCGATCTTTACGGGTCCAGTCGATCCTTCTAGCTTCATGAATGACGCAATATGCTGTACTTTTAGAAGGGGAGACCTAACAGGCGTTTTATTGTTTAGTCCTTGAAGGATTGTGTGGAACAAGTAGTACAATGCGACCATCGATTTTTCATGCAATACTTATCAGAAATCATCGCATTTGCTCGTGTTCGAATCAAACAATTTCAGATGGGTTATTAAAAGATTAATAAATTTTACACTTCACAAATCACATCTTATATCTTTTGAACAATCAACACAGATTGGTCAGGATCGGACAAAGTTTCCTGTCCTGGAATGCCTGTAGCTGTACCACGGTCCGGCTGCTAAGACGTGCCACGACCCTCCCCACCATGCCATTTCATAGGAGGGGTAGCCGTAGAGCGAAGCCGTCGTCACTACGATAGTCAATTACAGTACTTTTAAATATGAATTTTAAAATATAATTTCCGAGACTAGGAAAATAAAAACAATAAGATAAACATATCATAGAAAATAATAACGAATAATAATAGGGTTTAACCACAGAATAGTAAGATTTGTAACACTCATGCATTGTACTGACGGATAAGGACGGCATGAATCGAAAAAGCAGACTTGTCTCATAGAATATGGCTCTTTGCCGAACCGAATCCAATTATTCGGATCGTGTCTGTGCGAACGCTTTGATGGCCAATAAAATAACACTGTGCAAGGGATGTATGGTTTTGATGAACTGTCTTTTACAAACAGCGTAGCTTCAATTTTTTTTGGAGGAGAGCGTAAAGATCGCGTCTTTTCTTAGTAAATGAGTCAGACTGGTAAACATACAGTTCACTTGTGCCCTGTAAGATGAGCAAAAGTGTAGGAAAGTGTTACTTAATTTAATTTAAATGCTATTTGTATTGAAATGCAGCATCAAAAAAAGAAGAATAAGGTGTATAAAATAAGGTAAAGGTTTTTTTAGGGTTCCGTATCTCAAAAGAAAAAAACGGAACCCTTATAAGATCACTTTGTTGTCCGTCTGTCCGTCCGTCCGTCCGTCTGTCAAGACCGTTTTTCTCAGGAACGCGTGGAGGTATCAAACTGAAATTTCTATATGATACTAAGGTCTACTGTCCCTGGAAGCTGTAGAAAAATCAACCTTCTAAGCCAACGCAATCAAAAGATACAGCCATTTAGGCCGCAAATTTCCGAAAATTTTGGAAACCCGAACGGGAATCAAAACCTACAGGGTACTTCCCGTAAACTTAGAATCTTGAAATTTAGTACGAAGTCACGTCTTATAGTACAGATATAGGAAAAATTACGAAAACCGTAAATTTTTAGTTTCATCACGTAAAAAAAAATATTTTTGACAATTTTGAAAATTTCAAAGTTACTACTCCTTATCTACAGGTTTGTACGGAACCCTCGGTGCGCGAGTCCAACTCGCACTTGACCGGTTTTTTTTATATTATCTTTGACTCAAACAAAACTATATGAACTTTACACTTTACAGCTTCGTAATTTGTCTGGTACCCGAACAAAATGCGTTGCTACTGATATTTAAGAAACTGAGTAAGTCTATTCTTACACCAACGTTAGACCTGGAAATAAATAAATAAATAAATATTTCTCAACAAACACACCAATTCTCTAGTCCCAAAGTAAGCTACGAGGCTTGTGTTATGGGTACTAGACAACGGATAAACATACTTAAATACTTTTTTTTTGTAAATAAATACATATTATACACTAGCGGCCGCCCGCGACTTCGTCCGCGTGGATGTTAGTTTTTTGCGACCGGGCTTCATACAAATTCGCAACCCCTATTTTATCCCTTTGGGGGCAGAATTTATCAATATGTAATATTATTTCTATCCTTCTTTACCTTCCAAGTAATGTTGAGTCAAATAAAAAAAAGTCCCATTAAAATCGGTTTAGTAGATTCTGAGATTCAATTTCCTGCCTGCCCCCTAAGTTCATCGGCGTGATTATTAATATCCCAGTTTACTCTCCAGGTGATACTGAGTCAAATAAAAAAAGTCCCGTCAAAATCGGTCCAGTAGATTCTGAGATTAGCCCGGACAAACAGACAGACAGACAGACAGACAGACAGACAAAAATTTTAAAAATTGTTGTTTTGGCTTCTATTACGGTAATTAAGACCCCCTGTAACAATTTTTCATAAAAATCTTCAATGTACAGAAATCGATCTTTTACAGTCTTATTATATGTATATTTATACATAGAAAACACCCAGACCAGTACAAACACACATGTTCATGCACACTTATGCTTGTACTGTGCGGGAATCGAACCCGCGACCCTTGGTTTAGAAGTCCGACATGCGGACCACTGCACCAAGCGGTCGTCAAATGCAGGCATGTTGTTAAATTTTGCAACAATTTGCAGTACATGGTATATACGAGTGCTGTATGGCCATGGTTGCCATGTGTGGAATATCATATTTCCGTTCAGAGGTATCGGATGGCCGCAGCGATGTTCGTAAAAACCAATCGGGCGCTTTAAACTTTTTACAATGAGCTATACGCAAAGAGGTATTACAGATAGAGTAGGAATGCATGCGGCTGTTGAAAGTTTTATTTTATTTTATTATTTATTAAACTTATACTATCATTACAGGGTTTACCCAATGCGACAGTACAGCCCATATGCTTAAACTAACTAACTATAGAACCACTTAAACTAACTAGGTAATACATTAATTACATATTTAATTATTGTTACAAATAACAGCTAGTGCAACTCTGTTGAATTCATTCAGGGTACAAATGAACAGATCCGTCTGATTGCTTATAATATTAAAAGTGCGGAGTGCGCGAGTCAGGGGTGACTCCTTGAGCAGGTTTGTTTTCGCCGACGGCACCTCCAGCAGCGGTGGGCGACGTCGGCGCCAAACGTATTTATTAGATACACAGAGCCCCAGCCGCTCCAACAAAGTAGACATGCGCAAAATCGTTCACTGAACTGAAAGGAGTGATATAGTTCAGTGGGAGCTAGGGATATGTATCACTCATCTAGTTCAATTAGTTCATTTAGTTCAGTAGATCTATAGGGGCTTTTCTTACGTTCCATTGAACTAAATAATGAAGTAGTGATATAATTGCGTTGCGTAATTATATATTGTGAACGATTTTTGACTATTCTAAGGACTATTGGTTTTTTATAAGATTCCGGCAGCAAAGAATTGAAATAATAAAACGTATTAATTAAAAAGCCGTAAATGTTACATAGAAAACTGATTTTCCTTCATACTTATCACAGGCTTAGGACTGTCAACCTAGAATTTAGTCACATTGATTAATTACACTAGGTTGGCGTATTTAAAAATCAATTTCTATGTACAATGATTAAAATGTAAATGCAACTGGCAAATTTCAAAACAAAATTAAAAAGCATCCAAAAACCATCTATCATTGTCAATGAAAAATAACATCTATACTTGGCAGGTACTCAAGCAATACTAAGTCTTATTCTAGACATGTTAAAGAATATTTACGCTTACATTGCCTAAAACATTAAGGAGTCTGATTAGGCGCGAAAATGGAGACAGTTTATGAACATTGAAAACAGTCGTGTTATTTTACACGGCTAGTTTAAGTTGGTAATTTTTTACCTAAGGATTGATACAAGTGAACAGCTATTTTAATTAGTTGGGTTCGGTTCAGCCCTACTAGGCAGGAATTTGCCCGTATTTTCGAGTCTTATCGTCTTTCTTGCTCAAGGTGGAAGCGGGCCTGTGTGAGTGAGATGACAAGCGTCGAAAGTACGTATATATATATATTAAGACAGCAGAGTACGGCCTCTGGGCCGTGCAACTGTCTCACTCCTCTGTACTAACAAAATATATCCGTACGTTTTACTCTCATATCACTGAGTTATTGGACGGAACTACATTGAACTAAATGAACTAAAGGAACTAAAGGAACTGCTTTGAACGTAAGTGAGTGAGTGATATATGTGGACTAGATAGGTGAAGTACTTCTTTTGTGTCATTCATTCAGGAACTACCCATGTCTACAACAAAGCTGTGTTATGCAGCTTTCCACGCATGACTTTAAAAACATAAAGTACAAGAGCATATTCTCTTCGTACTTTGAGTTCATTATATCCCACCATGCCTAATATAAACAAGGTAGGATACATCAAAGTGTCTTTTCCAATATAAACAAAATGGTCGTCACAACACAATTATCTTAACTGACACATTCATTCGAAGACGTCATTTAATATTTTATCTACCTTTAGTTTTAGTTAACTGTCATTTTCTTTCAATAGGCTATCACCAGTGATCGGAATAGGGTGAGTATATTTACCTACAGTTTGACGAACAGAGACGGAAATCGGAGACTTCCTTACGACTAAAATTTTTTTACCGGTAAATTTACCGGAACTTTGATATGAAAGTTTTTAATAGCTAAATGCTTCAATAAATCTTAATTAATGTTAGATAAAAATAAAATAACGCATATTATAAAAAAAAAATTATTAAAAAAAAAATTTGTTTGAACATTTCAATATAACATATAACATGAATATAATATATTAATGACTTTCTTATCCTAAAACATAATTATTTTAAAGTATAAATAAATATAAAGTTTTAAATATTACACCTTTTTACCAACACAGCGGATTTATACAAAATGTAATTCAATACTTAATAAAACGCGATTACTATAAAAAAATTTACTGGTAAATATGCTGAAACCTTAATGTGTAAATCTTTATATCGCATTTTTAAACATTCTTGTTTGGTTCATTTTACACATCCTTTTTCAAATTAATTAAAAATGCACATGCATTATTTTTCAGGTAACGATTTTGACAATTATTTTAAACTTTTTTGTTCATTTTGACTAATTTTTGCTTGTGGTTCCGTCCGCGTGACTGTCAATCAAGGCGTAACTCTCAAAAGATGTATTTCTCGATTATGCATCGACTTTTGTTGATGCCTTGGTCCTACCGATCTTTTACTATGAAATATCCAACACGAATTTTTCATTTCGATCTATTAGTTTTAGTTAAGGATCTTGAAGCAAACAAGCAAAGTCTTCAACTTTATAGTATAAATATATAGACATGCATATATTTGCTAATTTTTTATTATACTGAATAGTGACAGTACCGCGGTAAAGGGGAGGCTTTTGCGGGGGGTAATCAGGTGAAAGGTATACCTGTTTACCCCGCGCTCGCGCACACTCCTTCCCACCCCCTGTCACTCGTCCCTTGGCTTTTGTAGTCCTTTAATTACGAATAAGCATGTACCCATATCATCAAGGTATTAAAGTATTAAGAGAAGAGGAATAGATAACACGATTAAAGCTTTTTCGAAAAAAACATTCTGTCGTCTTTTCCTTCCGTCATTCCGTCATAATATACTCGTAGTTACGTGTAAAAGTGCTAGTTGTTAGCCTACTTACAGAAATAAATGGATTTTATTGGATTTTTTTTATTAGATTATTTACCAAGCGCCAGTATTTCTAAATTCAGATCAATTGAAATATTTCTAGTATTATTTGAGGAACCTAGACGTCTTGCTCTACTTGGTATACCTCTATGGGTATACGTCCAATTCCGAACATGAAATAGCCTTCCTCTATCTGCTATTTCGAAAGAGAGCGAGGATTTGAAAGGGGTGTCCCCTTTAAAATTCCTCCTTGTTTTTAAAGGCTAAACGACTGTTTACCCACGCCGCTCCGCTTTTCATACGATAGGGTTACGAAAAAAAATAAAAAAGGTACAGTACGAATTGAGCATAGTACATCGGGGTTCCATACTTTATATAGCTTTTTGTAATTTATTCGAACGTACATACGTTAGTAGTGACTCGTAAATTTTCCTTGACTTTGCCGGTATTTTTTCGGGAAAAGATATTTCTACTTTTATAGTCTATTTGGATTATATGAAGATCAATTTTTATATGTTTGCGACTGGGAAATTAGATTTGAGGGTATGCGATACAAATGATTAAATATTTATATTGTATCCACTTGCAAGTTGGCTACTTCAATGTACTAAGAATTTATTTCAGCAGTTTTAAATAAAAGAATCTCAAGAGTAACTAACACAATCTAGCACTGATGCCTCTTTCCCTCTTTGAGGTACCCAAGTAAAGACTAAGGAACCCTAAAATGCAATCGGACATTGCAAGCCAAAGTACTTCCGGTCGTCCGGCATTGGTGACCAAAAGGTATTCTGTGTGCGCATACATTTCAATACATGTAACCAGTATTCATGGCGCTTTGAATAGCGATATTATCTCTGGATCTAACGTCCTGAAATGTAAAGTAGCACGGTTTGAGTCTTTTCTATCTTTATATTTCTTTGTCTTTTCTGTCTGGTTGTTGCTTTATCAAGAAGAGAGAAGATAAAGATTTCAGTTTACAGTAAGTACGAGTATAATGATTATACTTTTCTGTAAATGGGAGTGTAACTTTTCTAATTAAAAAATAAACAAAAACAATGCCTGTTGGTTTCATGACCATGAAATATAGTTAGATCTATAACAAGATATAAATATGTTCCTAGCCAATATTAAATTGAAAATCAATATTTGAAGCACCCTTGTCTCTAAAGATCCTGTTGGAAAATTTTAATGAAAGCAAATGTTTGCGTGGTATTTTATAACAGAAAGCTTAATATTTTCATAAATAGTAAAACGTAGAAATACGACGAAACATTTACAATGATATTACTTCTGTTATTTGTATTTGGAAATCCATTTACGAAACGCTGGCCAAATATTGTGGTTAAAAGAGAACTAGATCCTTACATACCGACCAGGTAGATATGCATATGGATTTGTGTATGTATTTTATATATTGTTATATATGTTATGTATTTTAATATCCTAATGCCTCCCATGCAAGTCTACCCAGTCACTTTTACGAGTCAATTGGTACCTAGAGCACCATATTTGCTAAAGGGCAGAATGCGTGAAAAAGAATCGCACACGACATTTTTATGAGCACCGGAATAGGTATGAGTCCCAAGAAAAGTTTCTCATCCTTACAAAATAAATCGTTTTTCCTCTTCGGGGGTCGAAGTGCTCACTAACTTTTTGTTATTTGACACCTATGAAATTTCGGCACCATACGAGTTCGGCTGTAAAGATAGTTAAGTTTACGATGTGCTATTTGTAATAAAATGTTCAAACGTGCCGTGTTTGTAAATATAATATTGTTTATTCGTAAAAGAAAAAGTATTTTCAGTCCTGGTTTTTAAAGTGTTGGCCGAGTTGGTTTTGATATTTTACATTACCTTCTTAGGTCTTTGTACCAAACATGCAGTCGGTTTCATTTGCCTCATTTTGCCATCAAGGGAAGTGTTTCTATCAATACGTAGGTATCTGCGTTGCCAGCTTTTTAATTTGCTAAGTCGGAATATTGAAACTTTTTGAATAAAAACAAAAACCTGGATTTTCTTGTCGAAAGCGGGGGATATGTATCTAAGATTTTTTTTAATTATAAACGAGGTGAGGAAAGCAGTCTGATTTTGGAATACATAATATGAAAGACGCTAGCTTAAATATTTTTTCGTAATTCCCAAAAGCAGTACAAAGCCTATCCGTTGCGGGACATCTAATTTTGTAAAAAAAACGAGACATCCCGCCAAAAGCGTGACGTCTGGCAACGTTGACAGTTATGTACTTTTTTTTTTAAATTATTCACTTGCCTGGCAGATAACTTTATGACGCTTCACAGCGTCCAATCATTTCAATCTAAATTCATATTATGTGCTGGCTGTATTATTCAGATGTTATGCTCGATGACGTATAGGGAATAAATTATTTTCGCGCCCTCATGTTTGTCTCCTCCAGAGGGTTGGTGGATCCAATAGATCTTTTACACTGCTATTGTTTGTGTGAACTAGGAAAATATTGTAGTTTGATAAGCTTACCACTTTGTCAAATTGGTTTTCACGACACACACAATATCAACAAAAAAAGAACGATAAATGTAACTCAAGCCCGTGTTATCCCTGCCTTATCTTAAGAACGTAACTTAAAAAAAAAGTTATTAAAAATCTATAATTATTATCGTTATTGTAACTTAACCTTGCGTAATACAACAGTTACTCGTATCATTCAGAAGTTTAAGCTCTTGCGGAAAATAAAAATAAGATGCAATTTCAGAAATAACTATTACTTTCATAGCAAACAATAACATTGTAACTCTTCTTCTCTTCATATAATTTCAATTGAAATCTTGACTCTTATATGTACAAAGCAGCATAGGTGTATGTATACCTACGTACTACAAAATAATGTAAAAAGAAAAACTTTTGTACACAATGCGATCTTTTAATTTCGCAGCTGTCATCTGTTAAAGCTTGAGATTAGTTAAATCGAAAGTGAATATAAAGAACTGCAATATAATCACATTTTATTAAACAAGATTACAAAATGACAAGGGTTCACCGTCCGTAGTGACGCAAAATGAAAAATGTGTCTCCTATACTAAGGTACATAGCTATAACCTACGTAGGACTTACGCTCTTGAATGATTAATGTTTTCCTAATAATCTTAAAATTGATGTTGAAAGTCTCCGGGAAGGTTAGGTAATTTTACCGGCAGCTTTTAATAAGACGTTTGAATGACTTTTGTGTGTACCGACGTGGGGCGAATTTAATTTATTTATGAGCCGGAAGCAGGCGGTTTCGCAACTTTTCACTTAGCGATACGGTCTTAACAAACTGGATCTCATTTTATCAATTGTCAAAGTTTAAAAACTTAATCCACTTAAGGACCCTTTAGGGTGAGTTCACACTGCGCATGACGTGAACCTAGCGCGAAAAACCAAGGACACTCCGCGGACGGTACACGTATGGGTCGCACGCTCCGTTCGGGCGCGTCATTCAAATATGGAATGCGAACGTATTCGGTGACTTGTAAACATCGAGCGCTCGGAATTCGAAATTCAATTTCAAATTAAAAAACTAAACTCGTGAATCTTCACTAAAAAGTATCTCGTACAAGTAAAAAAGAAAATGTTTATAAGTGAAAATGTTCGTAGTTGGGACGCTGTTGGCAGTGTGTTACTAATTTGTTTATAATGTGACTGCAATTAGGTAATTAACAGCAGTGTACGTGAAACCGGACGGATTATTATGTAATAATGCCGAAATCGTTTGAAAGCGTGAAAATGAAGCTTTTATCGTTGATTACTTTGTGCGGTAAGTAATAGGATATCTATGTTTTGTAATTAATTCACACTTTTGTATGAAACGTGTTATTGTCAGAATGTTAATGAAATATTACTGCGGCAAATTTTCTATCGATGCATTGCAATGTTCGAACATAGGCTATATTTAGCTGAATCAACCATTAAACGTCCGTAAATTACTTTTAAAACAAACTTTTTAATTTTTATAACTTATTATTACCTACATTTAAAAAAATAAATAAAGCATTAGTTACTGGATTAAAAAATAACACACTCACTTGAAAAATATAAGTCCTTGTCGAGTTCTAAATTGCACTGTAAAGGTTCCAAAAAAGTAGAGTCAAGCTGAAGTCAATAGACAGCGTAAGTCTCGCCAGAACGGTTTAACCGATTTGACAAATTTTAGTCTTGAAGTATTCCTTGAAGGTTCAAATGATAAGAAAAAAAATAAAAAAACAACGGGCAGGAACACATCTGCGGAGTACGCTTATTGGTGTTGCTCCTAGTTTATGTACTGCAAAAATATGTCATCTTCGCATGGCAAAACATGACGGACGTAGTCTCTATAGCTTTATTTTTATCTGATAGTACTTAGCAATATGGCCATCTTGAGACTTTTAAGGCAAGAGATTTTAAACCAAATGGTGTTCGTGCTCAAATGGGTTAAATTTTTTAAAACTTTTAATAATCGATAGCAGATTTTTTTAAACCTTTTTTTAATAAAAACTTTATAACACAAATATGTGCAACGTATTGCACTTTATGAAAGATAAAATTACACTTAGGTACTATTCCAACCTGATAACGTAACGTAAAAAGATTTACTGATCTGTTAAAATACTTTCAATATCTTTTATGATTTTTGTATTTTAAAAACTTATCGAGAAAAACGTTAAACTTTTTTGTTGAGTCGAAATAACTTAAATTCAAACTCTCATAACAATCAAGAAAACGCTTCAAACTAATAGCAAGCAGATTGCTCTAAGTTTTTTCATTTAATAATCGTAAAGATCATTATTTGCCTGCCAGTTTTTTTTCGATACACGTGTAAACTGACCTTTAGATCTTTACAAGGCACAACTTCGTTATAAATTTAACAACACTTTTGTAACGAATATTTTTATCCAACTATCTATTCAATGTTATTTAAAAACAAGTTTAGGTAAAGAACAATCTCTTTGCCTAATCCGCCGGCAACGAATTGGAATTACATTAAATAAATAAATATTTCACAACAATCACCCCAATTCTCTAGTCCTAAAGTAAGCTACGAGGCTTGTGTTATGGGTACTAGACAACGGATAAACATACTTAAATACTTTTTTTTGTAAATAAATACATATTATACATAGAAAACACCCAGACCAGCACAAACACACATGTTCATGCACATATATGATGTACTGTGCGGGGATCGAACCCGCGACCCTTGGTTTTAGAAGTCCGACATGTAGACCACTACACCGTTTGGTCGTCAATTATGCCTATTAAGGCGGGAAAACAGACAAAACCCTGTTAACCCGCGAAAGCACTGCGGAATATTTAAATTAGAAAAGAAACATCGCAGATTAGCAAGCTGGCACGGTCTTTGTTTGGGATTAAGTCAGTTACAGTTGGGAATTAACGTCTTACCACGAAAGAGGTAATTCCAAAAGGACCTTGGCAGCTAGTGTGACTGAGTTTGTTCCGGTATTTTTTCTCAACACTTGCCAAATCGTTTGTGTTTTGTGTGAAAGCGTTGGTACAGCTCAGAAATTAGGGACATATTGTAGGTTCATCGGAAATAATATTTTTAAACGACTTCAATGAACAGGAGGAGGTTGTCATTACGCCCGTTTTTTTTATAACTGATAACTTTCATATTATACATAATGACAGTTTGACTTACCTTTTTCATTGAATTTTGCATTTATTCAACTGTCGACCGGGTGTTTGAAATGCTCAGTGGGGTGAGCCTAACATTATCGTAACGTATTTGTATCGTCAAAATGTCAGTGTCATACAAATTGACAAGTTATCGAATAGTAGACACTACAAGCACGTTGTACGATCGTTGTTCGTACACGAACAACTACACCTATGTTTATGTCTATGTTTTGTATGTTTGTAAAGAATAACTTAAAAACGATTGGGCCGTTTTAAAACAAATCAGAATACCTTCCTTATTATTCATTCATAACGATGTTCATATTTTTCTTTGGTAATATGTACCATAATATCTAATGGTAGTGTAGGAATAAAAAACAATAAAATAAAAAAGATTCCTGATGCAGCAAAACCGATTTTTCTAATTTATGATTAGCTTTTTTTATAATATTACTTGAAGTGCTCGGATAATATTAGGACTATGTCTGCGAGGTCTGCTAGTCGCAAAATACCGCTAGAAATTACCGTATTTTACTCCTATAATTATTATATCTGTACCCATAGTCTGGCGACTCCCTCATACTGGAAAATGGATCAAGCGGTATGGATCTACATTGAAAATTCCTAATACACTTACCGAGCTGCTTGCAAGTTTTATTCAACAACAAAAAAAGTTCGGAAATAAATTCAACCATTCCAGTTTACATCAAAACCAACCTGATAAAAGAATACTGCTACGTACCCCACAAACCGTGGTATGACTTATTATGTAAAAGCAATACATTTTATCAGAGAAACTTGTCATACAAGGACTTGATTTATGAAAATATAAGCTCCGTGAATGCATGAATTTTATAATAAAGTCGTAAATCCTAGTGTGATTTAAATAACATTAGTAAATGCGTACAATCATAATCCCTTGATAAAAGGATGAAGTAACATTACGAGCCTTTGAAATTTGGCTTTAATATTTCATGAACGTCCCAAGTTTTTTGACGTGACAACGTCTTATAAATTGGTTTGCCGGGTGACACTTCAAGAAACTGCGTTACGCTGCTCCGCTCACGTTCCGCGCTCACAATGAGAGCGAGTGAGAGGCACGCGTCCCTTCGACTCGGGCATGGTTAGCCCGCCTAAGAGCGAGTGAGACAGACATAAAAAGTGAAAGGCACGCGTCCCTTCCACTCGAGCACAGTTAACCCGCCTAAGAGCGAGAGAGACAGAGCGAGAGAGAGAGAGTGAGAGAGATAGACATACACACCGGTTCATGTTATACGAATGAATATTCACATTAAAATTATTTTACCACTCAAAGTCGTTGTCACGTAAAACTTTCGCCCGTATACCGACTTTACAGGCAACCACTGTTTTTTTTCTAAGTTTTCAAATCGAATTTATTCTAAATAATTTATTCCCCTTCAATGTGACAAGCGTTTACAATTAATGGAACACAAACGAATGTTTGATAAACGTACTTTTTTAAATTCTGTGATCGGTGACCGGTGAATCGATGGGATTGGTGATATCAGCCGTTCGACGCTCACTGCCGAGCATAGGACTCCCCAAGGATCTCCACAGTACTCCACGGTCCTGCGCTTTCAGCTTCCTATGACTTCCTGCGACCTTCACCAGATCGTCTGTCCACCTGGCAGGGGCCTACCTTGAATCGATTGGCTATCTCTATAAAATGAACTGGCATAATTCTGATAAATAATAGTGTAAATGCTACTGTATCTATTCTTAAAGAGGATATGTCTTTTCGATGTATAATGTGTACAAACCTTTGTGTTGCTACAAGCTTGTGTTTCAAGAATTTGGATCCAGAAGCATATATCGGCAAAACGTTTTAATTCTTTAGGATCCGATTTCAATGTCAAAGTGCTTTCTAAACTTTTCTCATTGTTTTCTTTTTTGTTGATAGGCTGCAACGGAAAATATTTTCGAAAGCGAACTTTTCTTCCGACCTAAATCATGACTTATTACGCCTATTGCCCTAACCTAACTCGTGACCCTTCCCAATAATTTGCCGTCAGATTTATGATTATGCCCACGATAAACGATCCAAACTTTTGAGGGAGAATGTAATACACATTCAATACAGACGCTCTGTGTTCTTATGATCATATATATTAGGGTCAGATTTGAATGATATATTAACGAAGTTTACCAACCACCTGACCCTCTGTTGGATGGAAAAACAAAGCCAAGCTCGATGAAACTAACAAAAAACGGTCAAGTGCGAGTTGGACTTGCGCAAAGGGGGCACCGGCAGATCCAGCGTTAGTGATGCTGCTCTTCCAGGAACCTTAAAAGACATTATTGAATGTTAATTTATGATCTTTATCATAACAGCTACTCGCAAACCGGTTTGCTTGCAACCATTCGACGTGCAAACATTATAAGGTCTATTGACGACCACTTTAGTGTAATAGTCAAGAAGTCGCGGGTTCGATTCCCGCACTGTAGAAACATTTGTGTGCATAAACATGTCTGTTTGTACTGGTCTGGGTGTTATATGTATTTATTTAAGTTTATTTGTAATACCACTGTTGATACTGATATCTTTAACACAAGTGCTTAAGCTACTTACGGAGTCAGATCAATGTATGTGATGTTGTTGTATATTTATTTATTTATTATTTATCTTGCCGATGACGCCCTAGCAAAAGTATTCTTTTCTGGAACTTTAACCTTCCTTCTCTAGGGTTATACGAGCAATGTACCTACCCGAATCACTGCCCCTTATGCTAACTGTACTTTTTTTAAGTGGTTAGTTTTGCGGGATGACTTAGTGCTCTTAATAAGGTAGAGTAAAATGCCGATTTTCAGTGGCAGGGACTTACAAGTTTGAACATTTTTTACAAACGCGTTGACTGGTGTATCAACAACAGAAATATCAACTAATATGAGAGTATAAAAAAAGGTATTTTTCAAACTCTGATATAAGTTGGTACTTGTGTGGAAGGAATAATAGTTTATAGTTAGTTAGTTAGTGACAATTTACCTTTCTCATTTAATATTCACTGCACCCATTGCCTTCTTTCTGCATGAGCTTGAGGTTGACTAGCAGAAAGTGCTTTTAGCATTAAGTCCACCCTTTGTACATTTCTTGTGCAATAAAGTAAAAAAAAGAGAGACTACGTATAGATAACGTTGCTTTTGCAATTCAATATATAATTTAACTGAAATTAAGCTACCGTGGCAATACTCGAGCCCAGTAAGTGCTCATTAGATTTATATAGATGTTGTATTATTTCGGAATAAATCCTCTGTATATTTCCACGCTATGGAGAACCGTTGAAATCAGCACTTTCAATTACAGTCAAATTAATTCTAGTAAATTATACATCCCAGAAACTGACTCTGATGAACTAGTGTCTAACTCTAAACTGATCAAGTGCTTCGCAGTTTGGTTCCGTCAACAACTTTATTAACTAGAGTGGTTGGTACTGTGCTCAATTAATTTGTACAGCTGAGATTATGAAATAAATAATTCAATTTGTTAAAAACATCATGCTGTTTTTATTCATTATCGGTTTATTTATACTAGTACGATAAATGTTTACTCTTCTAATAAACCGCTTTGATTATTATTTAATTCAAATATTTACATGGCTTTTTTATATAAACTTTAGCACTGGATACTTAAATCATAATTATTCGTAATAATAATAATAATTTTACATGGTCGGGACGATTCAAAAAGGTAGATTTAAGTGAGCGGAATTTTAGACAAAATTATATAAATCAAATGGGGACACCATGATATACTCGTAGGTGCATTGCTTTTATCCTAAAGTTATTTAGCAGCTTGAGCACAATATTATGGAAATCATAAAACAACGAAGATACCACAAACATCCAGACCAGTGACAACTTAAAAAATTAGTTCTATACATAGTCTCCGTCCGAGGATCGAACCCGGGACTCAGAGATGGCGGTACCTTGAGACCGGTGCGCACTACCCCACGGAGGTTGTCGTATTATTCGTAAATAAATCTGCATTTCCAATTACAACAACCTATTTTGATAAGAAAAAAGTTCATAGACAATTTTGGCAACAATACCATGTAGAACGACCCTGGCTAGAGAAATGACCTTATTTCGCCAAGTCTGAAAATAAGCCGTGTTCATATTTGATGCCGTTTTGTTCCGTACGCCTGATAGCGACCGGAAAAAAATACGCTATCCTGACCCAGCTTTTAAAATGTTATAAAACCCAGGCTATGCTCGCCATTTGCGCTTGTAAAATTCACCGGCGTTTTATTTGTTTTCTTATGAAAAGTAGATAGTGGATGGCTAGTTTTCAGAGCTGTTTCGTCGAACTGCTCTGTAGTGCATGTGAATAATTAATCTTTTTGTTACCACGTGATGTTTTAGATGTTAATTTAAGCTTAAACAGAATATAACTAGTAGAAATAAGAGTAAATAACGTTTTCACTATTAACAATCAGTTTTAAATCTTTATTATTTTTACAAAAAAATGTGTAGGTGTAAGTAAGGAAGTTAACTTAAAATCTAATGGAATGATTTTAAAAGGTGTGCTATGCAAAACATTATACGAGCATATGAGAAATATGTACAGGCAGGTCAATATAAAATGACATTTTCTTCGTGAATATCATTTTTGAGTGGACGAATTCGTGGACAACCTCATCATTCACCAGCCGTTCGACGCCCACTGCTGATCCTAAGATCAACCCGTTTTAATAGCGAAACGAATTTTCAAAGAAACAGTTTTTAAGGTAATATCATAGTAC
This sequence comes from Pyrausta despicata, assembly GCA_963921415.1. Taxonomy (NCBI): domain Eukaryota; kingdom Metazoa; phylum Arthropoda; class Insecta; order Lepidoptera; family Crambidae; genus Pyrausta; species Pyrausta despicata. The sequence continues at coordinate 9,848,645 of OY992853.1, forward strand.
TAAAATGCTTATAATACCATCGTTGTAGAATAAAGCTTTGTATTATTTTGTAAAAAGTTTCAAATGATTGAAAAATGACAAATATCATGTTGGAATTCAATAATATTAAAAAAAAGTTTGCTCAATATAGTGGTGGCAAATTATTTTTGGGCACAATCAAGTCTAGTTAGTTAGTTTTTAGACTCGATTGTGTCCAAAAATAATTTGAGCTGTTTGTGTTTTCCCCCGCTTGCGCTAGCATAACCCAGATACTAGATAACGCGATGTCACTGTCAACTGCTTTGATGCTGATAGAAACCTCATAATTTTAAAACCCTGAGTTACGCTAAACCAAGGGTGGTGCAAAGGGGCTTAGATGTTAATGATAAAGCTACTCTACACAAATTTTATTCCTCACCTCTGTTATGTAAGGATCAGTCAATATAACCTTCAGTCAATATTGGTACCTATATGGATTGACCTTTACAAAGACCGGACGGCTGAGATTTGCACGATTTCCCAGACTCAAGATAAACAAACAGCGCCCGTTTAATCTTATGGTACTTCACTAGAAATTGACCTTATAATAATAACCTCAAGTTTGAACAACGAAAACTTTTGTTGACTAGTTATTGTTGCTTGAGTCGAGGTGGCTCAGGATGTTTATCATCTATAGTTTCCATGGCGATGAGGCACGTAAATAATCCAATACTAACACGGTTAGAATTTGTTTGAATATCAAGTTGCAGTTAGGATTGCGTTTGGTTGTAATCTTGAAAATAGTTTGAGAGTATAGACTATTCTTATGCACTAAACACAAAATGTCAAAAAAAAATGGCAGCTCTATTTCCCGAAACAATAATGTAATTGCTGGAAAAAATCAGAACAGTTAGTCAATTGAACACAATATCAATAGGCTAAATGATACCACCAATCGTTGACCTACGTAGACGTTGTTAATCATCTGTCAAAACGATCTGCGTCCATACCATTTTGTATGGGAATGTTTATTGAATTCCATGTAAATAAAAATTGGTTTCTACAGTTTTTTGAAAATAAATTGGTTATACTAGCTTCATAGAGTTTATGTTTTAAAAACACCATGATCTTGAAAATATTTACGATAGGTATCATTATGCCTATTGCCTTCAATTAAAAATGATGATGGATGTAAATACAAGTAAACGTTTCATAGCCCGAAAACATACAAAATTATTTGTATTTCTTGGCTCATTTTTACTTTCATTAGTTCCAGTTGTAATTAAAATAGTTTTGCAATAAAGTTCAAAGGTAAAATGTGGTTTTAAGTCGTAGCGTAGTAACACTAGTAGCATTATCGCTTGCCGCGTGTGAAAGCCACACAGAGTCTCGAACGTTTAAAGGTAATCTTGACGACCACTTTGGTGTAATGGTCAAGAAGTTGACTATTAACCAAGAGGTCGCGGGTTCGATCCCCGCACTGTACAAACATTTATGTGCATGAACATGTCTGTTTGCACTGGTCTGGGTGTTATATGTACTTATTTAAGTTTATTTGTAATACCACTGTTGATTCTGATATCTGTAACCACAGGTGCTTTAGCTACTTACCACGGAGTCAGATCTATGTATGCAATGTAGTTGTATATTTTAAAAAACCATGTAATCACAATCTCAGTTCATTGATTAGATTTTTTACTAATAAAGTTATAGTTGAACAATCGTATACATTATTCTTGTTATGAACTTCATGTTTATCACCCCTGTGATGGTCGTTAACCACACCCTATTTGTTCAATCCAAACTATTGAAATAGGTTTTTGAATCCTAACCTAAATTTTCGGTGTCGTGTCGTACCCAGCACTTTTCTTTTAAACGCAGAAAAATTGCAGAGCAATGAAAATCTCCGTGCCACTCTAAATTAACTTATTACTATGCCAAGTTCATCGGTCCAGGATATTTCCCTCAAGGGATGGGTAGGAATAATTTTCAGGATTTTTCTTTTGATTTAAAATAAAGCTTCACGAAATATTCACATTAAGAGTACAAGCGGTTCGTGCGTTTCGTTGGACTCTACTTGTCCTTTACCGCTCGCACTTGCCTGCGGTATACCGTCGCCATGACTCGCGACCGACAGCTTGTCAACCAATTACCGAGGTCAAATTGCTAACAATCGCGAATCGCGGCGAAAGATATTTAATTTATTAATTTATTGTTTTTCCAAAATATACAGATATTATACATTGTATTCACATCTGCCAAACTGCACAGCAGTTTGTCGGCAGGTGTTCTCCTTTAAATTATATATTCCGAAAATAAAATAACTTAGAAATAGGTGCTTACAGTTCTAATTACACTTTATCTTATAAGGCAATACAAAATGTAGGCAGATAAATACAACATCAAACACAAACAGAAATATGACAGCTTCTTCGCAGGCATAGTCAGTAGTCGCAGTCTGATGCAGTAAAATCTCTATACATATCATGTACATCTCACAAATACAAAGCTTGTGAAATGCCGCTGGTGTGCCGTGGGTCTTATGTGTGTATGTAGAATGGCGAATCGTAACTTAAGAATTACCATCGAAAACTTACTTATTTTCTTAAGACTGCCTCGTTGGTGTAATGTTAAAGTTTCTGCCTTACATCCGAGAGGTCCTGGGTTCGAATCACAGCGTCGAGTCAAAATTGTTTCTGAGATTCTCGGTCCTGATTTTCTCAAAAACAGCTCGGAGTCGGAAAGTTGGCGGTGTTACACCCCCGTGCCTCGGAAAGCACGTTAAGCCGTTGGTGTTGCGCCTGATGTCTCTCCGGTCATGTCGGATTGCCGTCTCACCGAACTTTGAGAGTGATAAAACAGTGAGTGCACCTGTGTATTGCGCTCACATTTGTGCACCATAATATCTCCTGCGTAGCTAATCCTGCGTAGCGTGGCTAATCTCTGTTGAGATTGGCCGCCATGGTCGAAATCGGCCAGGAGGACTATTCGTATTATTATTATTATTTTCTTAAAATAAAAAAGAAACATAACTCCAATTATTCTCTAGTCTCCCGGTAATATCGTCTTATTAGTCTTTTTATCTTCAATAAATTAGGTATTTTGTCTTCGTGCTTCTCGTGTACGTCATCGGATTCAAAACTCAGTTATTCGTTCTACTAACATTTTAAGCACAACTTTTCAACATTTCACTTCAACTTTGCCCCGACACAGGTGAAGTCTCAAAATTGCTTAAAGTCGAACATTTTTGACAACTCTAGCAGTGAGAGGTACTTTCAACGGTAAGTAGGTACTCCTCGTTGTTGACACATTATGACTAGTATAACCAGTAGAATGTAAGTTAAGTGACACAAACCTTAATACCTTAAAATAAGTGAATTCATCAGAGAAGAACAAATGACGAAATAAGATATTGTCAATTGACAACAATAATAATTGCTTTAATCAAGAGTCCTGGCATCTTAAATGCGCTAACTCGAAAACGCCATCCGTTTGCCGTTTTGATATTAATATTCGTCAAGAATTTAGTCAATTGTCAGCAAAATTAAACGAAATTCGTTCCTTGATACGGAACTGCTGTTAGCCAAGCGTTTTATATATTTCTTTTTCCCGCTATTTCTCCCTTGTAGGATCGTTTGCGAATCCAAAATATAATGTTGAATATCCGTGAGATCTTCGGCATGTGCCGACTCTCATTGTTTTCTGAGAGCCAATTAAAATTAGAACACAGCTTTTAAATTTGAACGGGAATTAATTAAGAATTAATTAAGGAGGACATTTTGTTTATTCATCGAGAACGGATCCTCGTTTGCTACTAAGTTCTGATCTGAAGCTCAAATGAAAAATTTACCGCATTATTAAATTAAAGTCACTGTAACACCAGTGCAGCAGCGCGTCTTGATTCACCATTAAATAATGTCATCAATTGGTAGGAATTGCCTGTTAGTGCGCAGTTAAATAAATTATAAATAAAATAAAAATTCATTTATTGAAAAAAGTCTTGGCAGCTGCAGTTGAGCAGTTGAGTTAGAGGAAGAGGGAAAAGTAAATATTGTTAATAGAATCACTCGATAGTGTAGGTAGGAGGGTATGAAACTAGCTTAATTTAATCAAAACAATAAAAGGGCACGATAAACTTTATGGTAAGCCTTGTAGTATGTACGAGGTCCCTTGTTTGTTTATACGTTACGCAACTCAGCAGACAGAATATTCGATGTTTTGATGAAGTCATGCATAACCTCAAAGCACACTGTATGTTTTTTTTTATTTGCGACTCACAAGCACAGTGGCTTATACGCACAGCGGCGAGTACGTTCAATCTTGTGTCAAAAACATGTGATAAGTTCACTTGGTTCAATGAAACCTGCCTCACTAGTCTCAGAAAGGCGTCGTCCTAAGTGAGCAACGAGACGTGACATGTTCGACGCGATTTGATGCGACGAAATACGACTTGTGTCGATATTACTTGTGTCAATGTCAGACGTGTTTCGTCAAGTATTTATGTAATCTTCACTGCACTTCTTGCCTTCTTTCTGCATGACCTTGAGGTTGACTGGCAGAAAATGCTTTTAGCATTATTTACATTTCTTGTGGAATAAAATTTTTAAATAAATAAATTGTTTCAACATACACACCAATTACCTAGCCCCAAACTAAGCGTTAGCTTGTGCTATGGTGACTAGGATAACGGATAGAAATACTTAAATACATTTATAAAAACCCATGACTCAGGTACAAATGCTCGTGCTCATCACACAACCATTTGCCCCTAGCAGGATTCGAACCCGCGACAGCGGTTTTGCAGTCTGCACCTCAGACCGCTAAACCAAAGCTGTCGTCGAAATAAATAGGTAAACTATCATACACGACGTCTGTTTGATTTTATCGCAGTGCGTCGCGTCCCGTCGCATATCGTCGCGTTGCTTTGTCGTGTTTGTCGCTCATCTATAACAACGGGAAATTGACATTCCGATGATGTGAACTAGACTTAACCGTTCTAGCTGTTCCTTTCCAATTACTGAACCGTGAAGGTTCAATTGAATGTATCATTTATCTGAAACCGGAACTGACAGGTAACTCGGCGGCTGTCGATTGCATCGCAAATTGTTAATTCCTCGACCGAAACACAAAGTGCGGATCCACACTGCAAGCCTAGCTTAGTGGCGCGGAAAAATCAAACAAATGAAATGCGCCTTTGCGTCCATATATAAGTAATTGGATAGATAGATTGACTCTTTATTGCACATCACAAAAAAATACAAAAATTCAAAAAGCACAGAAAAATTTACAATTTAAGCGGCCTTATCGCTGAAAGCGATGTCTTCAATACAATCTTCGGGTTAATGTTATTGTTATATTGTTTTGATTAAAGGCCACTGCAACCGTGACGGGACTTACATCCGGATGGGACGAGACGGGAAGTAATGAAAACGTCTAGTAGCGGCCTTAAAATCCCGTCACTTATGCAGCGGACATAAGGCGGGAGGCCTTACGCGATACAATTTGACGCCCCCGCTCATCGCGCCCGCTTAGTCCCCAGTCGCCGCTGCGCTAAGCTCGCAGTGTGGACCCACACATTGAGGGTCCGGAGCGACGGCTTGGCAGTCTTCCAGTCAACGATTGTGCTTTACTATACCGATTATTTTCACTGGTGCACCATTCAAACGGCTCCGCGATCCAACGGGTGAATAGACATGAAAGAATTTTCGTGCGCAACGACCGACTTTAATGATGGCCATTTATTCTTCTGTATATAAAATAGTAGTGAAAATAAATACGATCAATTACAGAATAAAACATGTTTAACGAAGCGCGAAACAGTGTCGAGGATAATTCGCTTGTTTATATCGTGAATGGTTTCGGCAGAGCTTTTGTAGTGTTGGGTGGCGTAATGTGATGGCCGCTATTCATATTCATGATGAAAATGGTACAAAGTTTTGGAAGTTAATACTGATATTTATGGTTATTCTGACATGACGACGAAAGGCTTGTATGAACCACAGCTACCAGCTATGGAAATATTGGAATCACCAAATCATATGGACATCTTTCCTGTACACTTCACGGTCTACTGAGCCATATCAATAGATTTACTTATGTAAAAAGTAATTTTAAAGCACAGACTTTACTATTACTATTGGAGCTATTGATATGTTGTTCCGATAAGAACATAATAAAGCATTCAATTCACACATTTTACCGGCAAGAAACAAGATTGCTAAACATTTCTTTGATATAAAAAAAACAAAATTTTGTCCTAAATCAAATTTTTTTAATCAAAATCAAATCAAAACTTTTGGGATTATAATGAAACTTATCATCCCAAATGAGTGCTCGCAAACATTGTCAAGTTGGGAAAAACTGGTTGGCAAAAGGCGCTCTCTCTATTTGACAAAGCCCATTCTCAAATAAGTAGCAAGACGACAAATATAAAAATGTAACGTTACACGTGTGACATATGTTTAGCTATTTCAACCATAACAAAAATGTACGGCTATACCCATTTGAACATATGGAAATGCGTTGGAGCATAAAACGGACATAAAACTTTCCCCGTGACCATAGTGTAACATTATTTTGCTTTGATAAACATGACCCTTGTTAAACTTTAGGTGTAATTAAATTGACCTTTAAGGAAAATTTTGGGGCTTGCTATCTTTTTTTTTGGATTACAAAGTAGGTAGGTATAAGTATCTAAAAATCTTTTTTGTCTGGTGTGTTCCTATTCATACCTATGTATAGATACGTGCCAATTGAAGTGGATAAGATTCTCGTTCAGCTCACTTTATTAGACGCTTCAGTTCAAGAACAATAAATGTAGACGCCGTTACTCTTCTCAGTAGTTGGAAACTACATCGCCTTATACTTTCAAAATTTCAAAATAGTTGCCCCAAAAGCCTCTTATAGATCCCTCCAACCCCTACAAATACAACTCTGATTTATTCAATATACAAAAGTGAATATTCACAAGCACAACGTCTAAGTGACAGTTGTGAGCGATAGCACCGTGCACATGATTGAAGATCATTGTAGTTCTCAATCGAGTTACCGATGCGATCCATCAACTGGCGTGTAGTTGGTAGTTACAGTAAGTTTTCTCAAGTTGCCTACTTGCCAAATTGGAGGCAGCGTTTTTATTGGGTGTGTTGTGTTCAGTTTGCTCGTGTCATGCCCGCGTTATGATTTTATTACGTTATGGTTGTTGTGGAACTGTGCAAGTAATTTTGGTAGTTCTTGGATATAAAACCGATACTACGTATATGGTTTAAGTATGACTTACAATATTATTTGTGTACTAATCTTTAGTATAAAAATGAATTGCAAAATGTGTTTGTAAGCGCATAACTCAAGAACGCCTGGACAATTTGGCCAATTCTTTTCTTATGGTACTCCTTAAAGTACGGGGATGGTTACGAAGAAAAAAAAAACAACGGGCAGAACAGGGTCCGTTTTTCATTAATTAATAAATACTTAAATTTTTTAGCAATCTATACATATATATATAATAAGACTGTAAAAGATCGATTTCTGTACATTGAAGATTTTTATGAAAAATTGTTACAGGGGGTCTTAATTACCGTAATAGAAGCCAAAACAACAATTTTTAAAATTTTTGTCTGTCTGTCTGTCTGTCTATTTGTCCGGGCTAATCTCAGAATCTACTGGACCGATTTTGACGGGACTTTTTTTATTTGACTCAGTATCACCTGGAGAGTAAACTGGAATATAAATAATCACGCCGATGAACTTAGGGGGCAGGCAGGAAATTGAATCTCAGAATCTACTAAACCATCCTTGAGTTGCGTACGCTGCGAAAACGGTTCAAGATACCAAAAATATAAATATGAAAGAATTATTCCTCTTGAAATGATCTAAAAAACTGTCTGCGACAGTACATGTCTATGCCCAAAATTACAACTCCACGCGGACGAAGTCGCGGGCACAGCTAGTACTTTATAATTCAATTAATACTCGTTAGACGCTGTCCTGCTAGGGTGTCATTTTTTTTAAACTCTCGATTTTTTAATGTAATAGGTACTCTTCAATAGTTGCATTTGCATGTTTAATAAAATACTGCACTCAAAGTTTTGTTTTACCAATATACTAGGGCGTGCTAACACATTATAACAATACGTTGAAGTAACGAAGAATTTCCATATTTTTGTACATGCAACCTTCCTCTTGAATAAATTTATGTATTAAAACAAAATTGCATCAAAATCCGATATCTAAGCAGACATAGAGAAAGAGGCGGGAAGCGACTTTGATTCATATTAGGTAGAGATAATACCTACAATTTGGACTTACTATGGGTAGCTAATCTAATGATTCTAAAATTGTAGAACTAGCTTTAAATAGGTATACGTGATCTGCATGAATTGGAAGCTACTACATAAAGAAGAGCCTGAAACAAATGCAGACAAACTCGGGCATGTTCTTGGCCAAAAATAAATTACCAAAATCGTACCCATTTCTGTTTTATTCTTGTGGAGCTGAGACTTCGCAGTGAATTTTGTTTTATTATTCGCTCTAAGAAAAATGGGCAAACAACTTGGTTGGAAACTATACCATAGTTTACAACTTATCGTATCGAATAATTCAACTTTCTCTTGGCCACGACACAACTTGAATACAAAATAATGCTACACCGAAAGTTAAGTTTCTGATACAATTTTGTTTGTCGTGTAATTTAAAGTTCTAATTAGGGCTCGTGTGGTAACAAATTTTCGAAGTTGAATATTACTCAAGAGGGCCGTAACTTTGTAACAACGTACGATCATAAAGTATTCATAACATGATTATTGCCATTATTTTTGTAACTATTAGTACCTAGTTGTTTAATTAAGTTAATCATTTTCGTGTGCAAGTATTTACACGACAATTGATCAAAAGGTGGGGTACCTATAATTAACTTTTGTACCGGATTATACAAATGATTTGGCCGCACACTTCTGTATGCACCAAATTTGGCCATGTGATATATTTTTCAATTCGTCAGTCAATTCTAGCCGGTGAAAACTCATACAATGAGCTTTTTATTATGGTCTTCAAACTAGATTTTACTGCCTAACAAATACTTACAATAAGTGAATGTGAAATCAAAACCAACTTAAAGAAAAATTAACTGCCACAGGCGAGAGTCAAACCCGCACCTCTCGCAAGCCGGGTGATTGCTCTCCCAATAGAGGTACTGTGAACTTTACACATCGGTCCGAATTCCACAAGTCAATGTGTCGGATTCATAGTAAACTAGCAAATTACAATTCCGACAGCCTACTGAATTTCTGGTTTCAAATAAAGCCTTGGTAACTCATAGCGGGCAACATCGCTATACATAGGCACCTACCTACATGTTCTAATAAAAGTAATGACAAGCAATTCCCTGGTCGGAGCATTCAATTCCATGCCCTAATGAGGCACGGCAGTATATCAGCCCCATAAAGTGCCCACCATTACGTAACCCGTAGCCTTCTTCAAAGTATTTACGTTTCAATCGGACAGGATCGAAACCTTCATTTGGAATGATTATCACAGGGCAGATGGGTACATTGGGGGTGATAATTAATGATATGCGAAGCAACGATTTGTAAAATACTCTAAATTGCATTCAGTTTTGACTTGATACTAATTCAGACTCGTCTTGACTCGTGATCCTTGTTATAAGAATGAAGATAATCAGTACTAACGGTACTAAAGTTACAATATGTAGTGGCTCTTTGAACTTTAGCAGATCACAAATCGAAAAAATTACACTTATCTGTCATTGATTAAAAAAAAGTGAATATGAAAGAGAGCCAGCTTCCGTGAAAAAACTTTCACAGCCGTCGTTTTTATTCTCTTTTTCTCGCCATTGTTTGACTCGCTTAGAAAATTCTCGTAATTAAAAATAAGAAATAGAAAAATGACGACTACAATGTCTACCCACTGTTGTCGTCCGAAAATTCACGAGTTAACAGTGTTTTATTTTGCTCTGTTGAATTTCACTCAAAACATGGTATCATCAAGTCTTATGCAGCTGAATTTATACCAAGATTGAAGTGTAGTGTCTTAGCTTCTCGGTGTAACTAGAATAAAACATATAACTTTAGTAATCAGTGATATTTGAGAAGAAATAGTGCTTGTGATTTGAATATTTTGCAACGGCCTACACTACGTCGCTACGCTAGCGCAAGGACGCCTGATGGTCGGTCATTGACCCGGCTCGCATCGCTCCCGCACCAATAACGTCCTCCGTCTCTCTCTGTCGCACGTAACTGGCCGCTCGTCACTGTTGCTCGCTTGCGCGTGAGTCATTTTATAATTTAACTTAACAATACCTGGAGCGCACACAGCTTTTATACAAACATTATGAACTGCTTAGCTTGTAAAACCTTAGCAGCGGCCTCTAATTCGCTTCATTGCGTAGCCTGCAAAGGATGCTTTCATTTTAAATGTCTCAATATGAGCGAAAAATATGTTAAAGAGAATATTAAAGAACTGCGCTTTGTTTGGCGCTGCGACCAATGCATGAATATTACTAGACGTAACAGAACCGACGATACACCTGTAGTTTCGCCATATAGACCACAAGAGACGTGCAGGGCTAGCATTGCATCGTTGCTTTCACGATCTGAGCCGCAGCAAGCGGCCGATATGTCTTGCGACGAGTCCCTCGTCAACACCTCCTGTATTTCATGCGGCTCCACAGGGGCCCCGCAGCATACAGATGTCTCCATCACAATGAAGCAGTTCAGCGAGCTTATTGATTCCAAGCTAGACAGTATTAGAATTACACTGAGTATGGAAATTCAAGACAAGTTAAAGTCAGAACTGGATAAAGCTGTAAAACACCTAAAGCTAGAGTTCAGCGATACTACAGATTTCCTCCACGCTGAACATAACGATTTAAAAGAATCCATTGTGGAAGCAAACAAAAAAATCGTCGAGCTTGAAAAACATAATTTAAAGCTGCACGCAGAGTTACGAAGCCTGGACACGCGTCTTAAGCTTGCTGAAAAGACTTCTCGAAGTTGCAACGTGGAATTGCAGTGTGTGCCTGAACGGCGAGGCGAAAATCTTGCCGCTATATTCAAAAAACTTTGCAAGGAAATTGATCTACCGATAACTGACATGGATATTAGATCTTGTCGCAGAGTGGCTAAGCTTAATCCCGCATCTAAACGACCAAGAAATATCCTAGTCACACTTCCGTCCGAGCGACATCGTGATCAGGTCATCTCATCTGTTAAGCGCTACAACCTTAAAAACACAAAATCACCGCTAAACTCAGCGCATGTCGGCATCTCAGGTGGAGAGAATTGCCCCTTATACGTCGCTGAACATCTGTCGAAGGAAATCAAAGAACTGCATGCTGCGGCACGTAGGGCGGCTAAAGAGAAGGGCTACAAGTACGTGTGGGTGAAATACGGCCGTATCTATATAAGAAAAGATGACAGCTCTCCCTCTGTGTACATAAATGACAATCTCTCTCTTGAAAAATTAGCATCGTAGCCTTGATATCTAAACTATCTAATATTTTATTATTTTTATTGTATTGTTGATAACCATGCTATTGAACCTTTTTTATTAACTATTTTATGCGTATATTTTATCAAAATGTGAACAGAATCCAATCTAAATTAAATCAATTGTATATAAATATCCTGAATGATAATTATGACGTTATTTGTTTATGTGAAACAAACCTTAACAGCTCTTTTACTGATGGTGAGTTTGTGGATGACAGGTACATAGTTTTTCGCAGAGATAGGGAAACCAGTTGCTCGCTGAAGCTCTCTGGGGGAGGCGTTTTGATGGCTGTGAAGAAGAGCATCATTGCTTCCAGACGACAGGATCTTGAGAGTGACATAGAGGATCTTTGGATAACAATTAAAAGTCCAAAAAGCCACTGCTCTCTTAACATTTACTTAGCCTATTTACCGCCCGACCTTGGTTTAACTGAGACCACGGGATTTTACGACAAATGCTATGAAACTCTTCTGAATCACGTCGATGAAAACTCGAAAACGATTGTCCTGGGAGATTTTAACTTGCCACATCTGACATGGTCACGCGACTCCACGGACTGCTCGCGGCTCGTGCCCGGCGCTGCTTACGATGCTAAGTCAACTCTTCTTATCAAATTACTAGATCTTGGTGGGTTGCACCAATATAATTATGTCCGCAATTACAACGATAGAATTCTAGACCTGTTCATGACTGACCTGACTGATCTCGATTTGTCTGAATGCTCACCCCTCTCAACCATTGATCGTCACCATCCTGCTATACAAATAAAGACTGAATTATTTTCTTCATCCAAGCATTTGCCCCGTAGTAATAGTAAAGTACGTAATTTTCGTAAATGTAATACAATTGCTTGCTCTGTTCAACTTAACAACATCGACTGGCTTAACACCTTATGCAATTCTAATATCAATGATGATGTTGACATCTTCTATGGTACCCTGAATAATATCATAGACGTAAACACGCCGCTGAAAGGTGCTCGTTCTTCTCAATACCCAAGCTGGTTTTCTCAACCTCTTATAGCCTGCATCAAGGAAAAAAAACGAGCTCACAAAAGGTTTAAAAAAACATGCAACCCAAGAGATTATGATGAGTTCAAACTCCTGAGGCAAAGATCGAAAAGCATGATTAAGGCATGCTATGCATCATTTATACATAACGTCGAGAAGTCTCTTGCTGATTCCACTAAATTATTTTTTTCCTTCGTTAATAGCAAGAAATGCACCCCGTCTATCCCTGACGTTATGCGCCTTGATGGTGCTACTGCTCGCGGTGGAGTGGAGGTAGCCGAGCTCTTTTCCCAATATTTCTCGTCTGTGCTCCTGCCCTACAACGACGTTGACTCCTGGCGCCCTGATAATCACATCGTTTCTTATTCTCTTTCCAATGTCCCTATGTCATTGGAAGATGTGCGCAGGAAACTCCGTGGTCTTGATATCATGAAGGGCGCGGGTCCTGACGGCATCCCCCCGTGCTTCATTAAGTCATGTGCCGATGCTATCTCTAGGCCCCTTTACATTTTGTTTGCAAAGTCACTCGGTTCTGGAGTCTTTCCGGATAAATGGAAGACCGCCCACGTTATCCCTATTTACAAGTCTGGTGACCGGAGTGACTGTGCTAACTACAGACCGATCAGCATTCTTTCCTGTTTCGCGAAAGTGTTCGAATCATTAATTTATGATCACCTTTACCATCACCTCAGTCCTCACATCCACGCACAACAGCACGGCTTCATCAGGGGAAAATCCACAGTCAGCAATCTCCTTGAGTATAATGACTTTATTGGAAATGTCCTGAACGGCCGGGGCCAAGTCGACGCTATATACACGGATTTCCAAAAGGCATTTGACAGAGTCAGCCATAGGGTTTTATTTCAAAAGTTGGAGTTTATGGGCATACATGGTTGTCTTCTTCGTTGGTTGCAATCTTATCTGTCCAACCGCAGTCAACTTGTAGCTGTGAAGGGTTACCAGTCACAACCTGTGCCTGTTACATCTGGAGTCCCACAGGGTTCCCATTTGGGTCCCCTATTTTTTATTCTATACATCAACGATCTGGTTCTGAGACTTAATAACCTAAAGCTACTATATGCCGATGACCTGAAGATATATGCACAGGTAAGCTGCGTTCAAGATTGCGAGAACTTACAATCGGACATAGACACATTGCAGGAGTGGTGCATAGAGAACAGCATGTCTCTTAGTATCGGGAAGTGCTCAGTGATGACTTTCACGCGCTCAAAAAGCCCCCTGATCTTTCAATATTGTGTCGAGGGAGTACCTCTCGAGCGTAAACAATGTGTGAGAGACCTGGGTGTTATCTTTGACTCAGAGCTGAGTTTCAGGGACCACTACGACACAATAAGCAGAAAATGCAACCAACTATTAGGTTTCGTATGTCGCATGTCCAGGGAATTCAAATCACATAAAAGCGCGATCCTCTTGTTTCGCTCGCTATTGCTGAGTCGTCTTGAATATGCTTCCATTATTTGGTCACCGCAGTACTTAACGCATATAGATAGGTTGGAAGCGATACAGAGACGTTTCCTCAGAGCGCTTACATACAGATATGGGCATAAAAGTAAGCTTCCAACTTATGACGATCGACTTGAGTTTTTCAAGCTGGATAGTCTCCAGAAACGTCGCAAAGCACATGGAATATTTTACTTGTACAAAATTCTCAATGGGTTAGTATCTACATCAGCCTTATCCAAGATCCTTATTAAAATACCGAAACGTTCTCTCCGAGTTCCTCGTACCTTTGAAATACCACTTTGTACGAGTAACGCGTCATCTCACAGCGCCATGCATAGAATATGTAGAGATTTTGATAGGCTTACCACCGATGTAGACAAGGTACCTGACATTTACAACTTTACTCTAGGAAAGTTCAAAACAGCTGTTAACAAACTTTTAAATAACGACTTATATACTTGATCATTTACTTACATTGTTACTCTTGAAATTGTTATTACTAGTATCTTATTATTAATTCATCTGTTATTATTAATTTATTATTCCGTATTCCAAATTAGTGATTATTTTTCTTTTATGGTTTTTATTGGTAATTTAATTTCAATTATTAATATTCATAATATAATATAATGTAATATTCTGATTTTATTCTAAATACCTATGTTAACTCGATTTGCATGCTGAGTACACTTGCCTTTGGAGCTGCAATCAAATCTGTGTGTGTAACTATGTTTATATTTATTGTTACGATTGTGTCTCTGTTATGTGTACCTATCAAATAAATAAATAAAATAAATAAATAAAATACCCAAATATTACAGTTACCCAGTTCTGTAACTCAGTGTTACAGTTAAGCTGTGAAACAATACCATTTGAATACTCTTGTTGATTTTCCGCTTCTGTGCCTTAACCTAAATACATTTGTTATACGCAACTTCTATAAATCCCTATAAATAACCGAAATGCGTTCTTCAGGTATGCGTAGCGTTATTGTAAATGTAGGGTCCGATCATGCCATATAAAAGTAATTACTCTTGGGGGGGGGGCACTCCCTAAGACGTTGTTCACAGTTTCCGATGTAGCCCTCCCTGTCACTCCTACAAGGTGGACCGTGCGAGCGAACGCGATGGCTAGACCCAAAAATATAAAAGGGAATATAAGGGAATACCGCCTCTGGGTCTTACGTCCATACCCTGTCGTATATGGCCCGCATAGAAATTGTCAATTTTGCCTAATGGCACGATAAGCACTCAGACTGACCTATCCAATTTATTGCTTTGTACCTATACCATGAATTTATCGGGTGCAAACCGATGTGGTTTTGTACTTTGGGCATTTCTATGAATGGAGATGATGACGGTTCAAAAAAGGAAATGCAGTAGTCCACCGGTCAGAGAATAAAAAAAAAACAATAGAAACTATTTTTTGATATGCAAAAGCATAGAAGTTCCAGAGCTTGTTTCGCCACGCCTAGGTAAAAATCGTACGCACGGCCATACTTCAAGTTACCTAATCATTGCTGTATCTTATGCTTAGGTAATAAGGGTGATTTTGCAACGAAAATGAGTAGCTTGATGTGGAGCTGTGTGTACGTCATGCGTTAAAAACTAAAATTGAAAATACCCACGACATAAGCCAGGAAAAACAGGTGAGCTTTAATGGCTTGATGGATTGTTTGTTCCCATACTCCTCCGAAACGGCTTGACCGATTCTAATGAAATTTTGTGAGCATATTCAGTAGGTCTGAGAATCGGCTAACATCTATTTTTCATACCCCTTAGTGATAAGGGTTGTCCACAATAATTTATATGGCAAAACAACGTTTGCCGGGTCAGCTAGTAATGATATTGTTAGGAATCAGAAGTGGAGTTATTTAAGAAAAACGAAAAATAGCAAACCGGTTTTTTAATTATTACAAAATTACAACAACGATCAGGCAGCACGTCCGTTCCGCACGATGTCCGAATGAGCAAAGAGACCCTCCGGCGCTTGGCGATAGTATTTATGGAGGTTCTGGAGGGGCTGTGACGTCACTGATGAACGTTGGCTTCTACCACCATCTCCAACACGGCCTCTCCTGACGCCCTGACGTCCTCGTCAGGCGTTGATGATGGGCTGGGTCGGCCGACCGGATCGTCGCCCATGGGACCCTCAGCCACCAAGTCTTCATCAGCTTGTGGTAACGAGCCAGTCCGAGTTGCCAGATTGATTGGTGGAAGTTTCTTCTAATGCATCACCAGTTTCAGAGTTATCTGTAAATTACCAAAAAGTTTAATATTTTTATAAAAAACAAGATAAACAATGCGTTAAAGCTTTGTTTGAGGCAAAGCAGGTTAGGTTTCATACTTGAGATACGAATTAGGCATAGGCTCCACTATTAAGCATACCAGCGTATATGTCATTAGGCAGAGGCTCCACTATTAAGCATACCAGCGTATATGTCATTAGGCAGAGGCTCCACTATTAAGCGTACCAACGTGTATAATTCTAGGCATAGGCTCCACTATTAAGCATACCACGTATCGTCCAATATACGGACATGGGCATAGGCTCCACTATTAAGCGTACCCGAGTCTGGAAGCAGAGGCTCCACTATTAAGCGTGCTACCCAACTAAAAGTACTCACTATCGAAGAACGATGCGCACGTTTCCGGGGTCCACTCGCCTCTCCAGGGGACGAGGAACTATGCCGCAGCGTATGTCACTTTGCCATACGCCCCAGCGAGAAGTTGAAGCTTGTAGCGGCCATTTTCCAGCACTTGGATGACACGGTAGGGTCCCCGCATGCCAGGGTCCAGTTTACCCTGCGACTGGGAATATTTAATTACGAAGACTAGATCGCCTTCTTTGTAAGTCCGTGGGGTGTGGCGATCTTCATTGACACGCCCATCCTGCTCAACTTGATTTTGAGCCAACCGTTCGGCCGTCCTCTGTCTTCTAACTTCACGCACCGATTCCCGGTTTTCAGGTGTTGCTATTGCAACATCGCGAATTAGCGCACGTATTACTGGAGTTGCATTTTCGGAACCGATTGACAAATTCAAAGGAGAGTACTGGGTGGTTTTTTGTTTTGTTATATTTAGGACTAGTTGCATAGCGATTTGAGCCCAATTATGAGGCCTACTTATGTTATTTACGTAATTAGTCGGATTGCGGCTTAAATAATCTGCATGTGGCATCATTACCCCCTTTCTATACTTGGGACACATCTGACCGTTGTTTTGCGAAACACGTACTAATATCGTGACCTACTTTCTTACAATAAGCGCACGAGTTCGGTTTTCTATCGTTTTTTATCGATGATGACGACTGTTGTACATTTATACCGTCATTAGTCGGTGACCGCTTTGAACAATCGGATTGCTTATGCCCAACCTCTCTGCAGAGAAAACATTTCGGCCCAGATGGTTTTATCGGATGATTTTTAAAAGAGGGTTTTATATGGCCTTCATTTGAGAAATTCGATCGCGGTGGATTGAAAAAACGCTTATCATTTGGTTTTGCATAGGTAGACAAACAGCTTACTAAAGTATCTGGAGTGAGGTTGGCATTAGAAGCAGACGCCTTAACAAGCGGGTCTTTTATACCGCGAATAACGATAGCCGTTATGAGTTCGTCCGAAAGACCCCCGACCATGCGTAAACGTAATATAGATCGCCGGGCATACTCCGCATACGTAGAATAATTATCGGAATCGGTACACATTACCCCGTATAAAATATTTGCAACGTCAACTTTCTTTACGCACAACGACCTAAAATCTCTTTTAAAATTACTCCACGTCCGGTCATTCGTGACCCACTCATTTAACCAAGTTCTAGCGTCACCTTTTAGACAATTCCCTACTCGCGATAAACACTCACTATCCGACCACCTATTTAAAACTTGAGCTTTATCTACCTCCTCAAACCACTGATTAATATCATGGTAATCCGGGTCGAAATTAGAAATGTAAAAACTTTGGGAATTTACAGTCCGTAACGATTCGATCGCCTCAACGATTTTCTCACAACCCTGCACAGTAGAAGCTACGGTGTTCGAACCACTCGGTGTTTCTATTTGCCGCGACCTACCCTCCAACGCACTTAATCGCGAAACTATCTTTTCCAACGACCGACAATACGCACGTTGCACCGACAGGTCACGAGACCTCGAACGTTCCCGACCGCGACGGTGGCTACCGCGAGACATGCTGCGTGATCGTCTACCTCGCGAATGTCGGCTACGCGAACGCTCGGTGCGTTTGCGTTTACTCCTTGATCGCGAACGACTTGGCCGACCCATAACGGTTAAAATTTAAACACTCACACACGAACGAAAATAAACACTAAATATCACTTTAAGAACTTAGTAGGCGCGAGATACTTTATCCCACTTCTGATGTTAGGAATCAGAAGTGGAGTTATTTAAGAAAAACGAAAAATAGCAAACCGGTTTTTTAATTATTACAAAATTACAACAACGATCAGGCAGCACGTCCGTTCCGCACGATGTCCGAATGAGCAAAGAGACCCTCCGGCGCTTGGCGATAGTATTTATGGAGGTTCTGGAGGGGCTGTGACGTCACTGATGAACGTTGGCTTCTACCACCATCTCCAACAATATAATATTATCTTTCGATTAAAAACCCGCTTTGAGATCGCAGGCGTCATTCAGGAGATACGATTTCACAGACAGACACATACAAAAACACAAACAAACAAAGGGGGTTAAACTTATAACACCCCTCTTTTAAATCGGGGGTTAAAAATAAGAGGATGATCTACACACTGTACACGAAAATTAATTTTTCATCATCTCTATTCAATTATACAGGATGTTCCAGAAAACCTATTCCAGCGAAAGTCTATTTTATTTATTTTTATTTTATTTTATTTTATTACAAGATTCACAGCTCTAATATAGCATTTATGTTTCAACTTAATAACTAAACTTACAGCCAATAACGAATCTACATTTTAATTTACAATTTTTATAATCTACGACAATCATATTAATAATATAATCTTTAATTAATAAGTGGGTTTATCTCTCACACGATATAACTACCTGTGTGTGTGTGTGTGTGTGTGTGTGTGTGTGTGTGTGTGTGTGTGTGTGTGTGTGTGTGTGTGTGTGTGTGTGTGTGTGTGTGTGTGTGTGTGTGTATTAGTCTTGTGTTCTAAACATTTTCCTCAAGTACCCTCATAACTTCTTTCTTAAAAACTCTTTTACTATTGTGAAAAATATCAGTGACATTAAATTTATTATTGAAAGTACGATGCAGTCTATTCACCAAAGCATTTTGTGCGTATTTAGTTTTTAAACAATTTACTGCGAATAATTTAGTATGTCTTGTTCTGACTTTTGGAGCACAGAAATTCAATATTTTTGCCGTGAGTTCAGGGCAGTCTATGTATCCATTACATATTCCGTGCAAGAAAGACATATCAGCAAGTATTCGTCTACTTTCGAGAGTCATAAGATGGTGACGGGAACAAGATTCAAGGTAAGTCTTAAAAAAGCATTGAGACCTATAATTTAAGTGTTTAATAAATTTTTCTTGAATTTTTTCTATCTCTTGAATGTAAGAATGTCTAGTGTCGTAAGACCTTATATACATAACGGTTGATATTATTTTTATTTTTAATCAATTTTTTTGAACTTGAAATTAAGTGTAAAATTAAAATCCTGCTAGTAGATAGAATTTTTTATTCGTACAGGTGAGCACATAATCCAGCTAAAATGTTCAATAAAAAAAACTTAAAAAAAAACACCATCCAGAAACAATCTATAGCTAAATCCCCCTGAAATTTAAATGAACCAAAAATCATATCTCGAGAACAGTTAGGAACATACATTAGGGTAAAACGTTTGGTATTACTGTCCCCTAACTCCAGACCTTTGCTGGTATTGGTTTCCTAGGAATCTCGGCAAGTGTCGTAACAATGTACATACTAGTTCTTGTGTGAAACAATGGAATGGCTTATTGTTTCGTAGCTATTGTTAATAGGAGAATATAAATTGCAAATTATTAATATGAAATTGTTAACACGCGCGTGAACCAATTACGAGTACTAATTACGCTGTTAAGTGTGCCTCGGCGCGCCTTTAATTATTTAAATGTATTATATTATCAATCAATACGGAGTAAAGCGATAAACACTTTATAATTACGATATGTACAATATGTTACAAAGGTGTGCTGTTGTTAATACATAGTAATTAATAATAATAATCATATATTTAGTTTCAAACGTACAATAGTACATTAATATAAGCTTAAGACAAGATGTAGACCGAAGACTTTCTTTACCTGAACTGGGTTACAAACCTATGTCGCAGGCTAAAGAGAGCACAAATATTTTTTAATAATAATTATTTACTTAGTAAACATAGTAAGGCATATTAAAATACCTTTTTAAAGATGATTTAAAGTAGATAATACTTATCATTTTATGTAAGTAATTATTTTATGTTAAAATAACTCGATTTACATTGTTTGATACCTTAATTTTTTTTTGCACCACCTGATTTTTCTCTGCACCTATGGTTGACTGGTAGAGAATGCCTTCGGCGTTAAGTCCACCATTGAACACATGTTTGTGCAGAACTTAAATAAATAAATAATGCATAATCTATCGTTAGCTGTTCGTTGGTACCAGTCTCTATCAATTGAACGATGAAAACCAATAATACCGGTATTAAATTATTAGTAAGGTATTATATAAGTAGTAAGAACTACTTAGGACTCACCCAATGATTGTTAGAGAGGTGGTTTGTAAGCTCTGTGTTATTTTGTGACTCTCATTTCTGTGTTTGGTTGACTTTCTCGAGATCCGCTATCATATTTGAGCCACTAGTTTTAACTAATTAAATATTTATAAAAGAGTCCATCAAGCATCCGATTTCTGCGTAACCGCAACCGATGCCTGCATTGCCAAAGTCTGTTAAAGTTTTCTTCTGCTTTCCTAACGCATATTTGCGTTCTCTTAACTTAATAGTCTATTATAAAAATGTTTAAATATTCAATTTCCATAAAACCGATATTCCTTGCGGCAGGCTGACGTTTTGGCAGCGGCGGCCCCTCATATGCAGTCGATCGCTCGTTCCCGCGCGCAATCCGCATCCAGAGTGGGATATGCATTTAAATACCGACGACCGCTTGGTGCAGTTGTCCACAGGTCGGGCTTCAAAACCAAGGGTCGCGGGTTCGATCCCCGCACAGTACAAGCATAAGTGTGCATGAACATGTGTGTTTGTACTGGTCTGGGTGTTTTCTATGTATAATATGTATTTATTTACAAAAAAAATATATTTAAGTATGTTTATCCGTTGTCTAGTACCCATAACACTTACACAGCTTAATTTGGGACTAGAGAATTGGTGTGATTGTTGTGATATATTTATTATTGTTTATTATTTGCTTTCTCTTTACTTATTTGTCACGTTATGTTGCATCGCGATGCAACATAACGTGAAAATATCAAATTAATGTACGCTTATGATAGTGTCCTACGTAACGAAATGCGACTGACATTGACATATATTGGTCGTATAATGTTGCATCGAGTCGCGTCGCATTTGTCGCTTTGCGTCACTCAAAAGGACTACGCCTGTAGGGTGAGCAACTGTCGGAGAACAACTATCGTAACGTAATCGTAGCGTTTACCTATCATTACCTTTTCAATTTGAATGGCGTAACTGTTAGTTTCTAACGTTTGGACGACACCAATTCGTTACGATAATATTTGTGCTCACCCCACTGAGCGATAAACGCAAGAATGGGATGAGACGCGAATGAAATTGACACAAGGCGCTTGAATAATTGGTCGCGCCGCGTCGCGTCGCAATTAAATAAATAAATATACAACAACATCACATATATTGATCTGACTCCGTGGTAAGTAGCTTAAGCACTGGTGTTACAGATATCAGAGTCAACAGTGGTATTACAAATAAACTTAAATAAATACATACATATAACACCCAGACCAGTACAAACAGACATGTTCGTGCACACAAAGTTTGTACAGTGCGGGGATCAAACCCGCGACCTATTAGTTAATAGTTGACTGCCTCGTTGGTGTAGTGGCAAAGTTTCAGCCTTACATCCAAGAGGTGCTGGGTTCGAATCCCAGGTCGAGCCAAAATTGTTTCTGAAATTTTCTGTCATGAATTTCTCAAAAACACCTCGGAGTCGGGAAGTTGGCGGTGTTACACCCCCGTGCCTCAGAAAGCACGTTAAGCCGTTGGTTCTGCGTCTGATCTCTCTCCGGTCATATCAGATTGTCGTCTCACCGAACTTTGAGAGTGATGGAACAGTGAGTGCTCCTGTGTATTGCGCTCACACTTGTGCACTATAATATCTCCTGCGCAGTTGGCTGATCTCTGTTGAGACTGGCCGTCGTGGTCGAAATCGGCCAGGAGGACTATCATTAGTTAATAGTCAACTTCTTGACCATTACACCAAAGTGGTCGTAAAACTTTTCTCGCCTTCAAGCTAGACCGAGGGAGCGAGCGCGCTGGCTAGATCCATTACGAACGAAACGTTGTAGATTACCTACAGCCTCTGATTTAAATGCATATCCCACTTTGGATGCGGATTGCGCGCGGGAACGAGCGATCGATTGCATATGAGCGGCCGCCGCTGCCAAAACGTCAGCCTGTCGCAAGAAATATCGGTTTTATGGAAATGGAATATTTAACCATTTTTATAATAGACAAATAAGTAAAGAGAAAGCAAACAATAATAAATATATCACAACAATCACACCAATTCTCTAGTCCCAAATTAAGCTGTGCGGCGCGCCGCTTTGTCGCGTTTGTTACTTAATTAGGGCAACGGGTAAGACTGAGAGGGACGGCTATATCAAATAACTACGCACAGCGGCTTAGAGAGTAGGACCTCAATTTCGAATTAAATGGGATTGTAAACCATCGCTTAGCAACGCTGGTATCATAATATGACAGAGTAATAATGGAATAATATGCGGTTGAATGATCCGAAAATGCGATAGGCATAACTTAATGAATTGTAATTTGAACATGTTAATTAAAATAATAAATTAAAGGTTACACAACAAAATACACCTTAATGCCTCCTGTAATAAAGTAGTACTACGGAATCTCAAATATAACTAAATCTAAAATGAAGGTTGTAAGAACTATTTCGATTCTGCAAATGCAATCCAGAATTTCTTAAGCTAGGCGCGTAATTAACTGTTGTTATATCAATAAAATACCTCCACCGCACAATGTCCAACAAATATATTCCATTTGTATTGGTCTCGGTCTCTTATTAATGTTATGGTCGCCAGCTTAATTAACCCACAGACTCATGATACACAATCGCGCCTATCACCGTAAGACAATTTATTTTATCCTTCAGACATACCGCACCAACTGGGGCGAAAGAATTATGAACACGAACAAATGCTACGCCATCGAACATTACTGGCCAACAGCCAGAAACGGTGACAATTTTTCGCCACCGATACCGTTTGTGTTCATAAAATTTTTCACCAATCTAACTTTTGCGACGAAAAAAAAATACAGAAAATTGAGTGTCGGAATTCGGTGGAAATATTCGATCGGAAAATTTGAACGATTGCACGGCCGCAGACTTCGCGCATGGGTGCTTCCACATTTTTATCGCTCAATGAAATTTTATTTAGATATAAAAGAGCAAAAGGGACGCGATTATCTGGTGGATACACACATGTGTCTGTTATTATAACTGCGGGTTCGATGAATGTGCTTCAATCGGCATAAGTAACCTCTTTGCTGTGATGCTCACTAAATAACTATATCCTTTTTAGATAAAATACATATATAACCTTTTTTGAAAAATGCATTATTGATACAGTATACAAAAAAATAGTAACTTTTTTTCGTCATTTAGGTTTCTTAAAAAATACGAGCAACTGCTTCAAGCGAGCATTTAATTCGTGCGTTAATGAATCCATAAGTTTCATGGGAATATCTACACATTTTCATTAATTCTATTCTATGCTGAACGCCTATAAAGCGGCCAATAAAATTAAAACAGCATGACATTAACAAATTAGTATTCCCAATACAAACAAACTAGGCAGGTACCTACTCGTACATGCGCTAAATATTAAATTTAATGCCATGGAAAGTTTGTGGGATTGGTTGTAACATTTAACCAGGCTAATGAACTCGGATACAGGCCCCAAATAATCGCAAATTATTTGAACACGTCACAATACTCATTCTATTGTTACGGAGCCGAATTCGGCCAAATGGGGCTCAATGAGTTAAATCGATACAATCAAATTTCATCTGTATTTTTTTGTAACATATAAACGCAAAATTTCATTTTACATTTGTTATCAATTTATGTACGTTTACCAATCAAAGATATCGCATACACGTAATTGTATCGTAAGAATGCAGTTCGTTAAAAACGTCCAGTTATTATCCACTGCTCCACTCCACTCGACTGCCTCGTTAGTGTAGTGGCAAAGTTTCTGCCTTACATCCGAAAGGACGTCCTGGGTTCAAATCCCAGGTTGAGCTAAAATTGTTTACCAAAAACAGCTCGGAGTCGGGAAGTCGGCGGTGTTACACCCCCGTGCCTCGAAAAGCACGTTTAGCCGTTGGTCCTGCACCTGATCTCTCTCCGGTCATGAGAGTGATAGAACAGTGAGTGCACCTGTGTATTACAGTTACATTGTGCACTATAATATCTCCTGCGTAGTTGGCTGATCTCTGTTGAGATTGGCCGCCGTGGTCGAAATCGGCCAGGAGGACTATTAATATTATTATCCACTGATCGAAACATCTTTGTTCACCTATACCATTAAGAGTGACACCACCGCCCTTTCAGTCGTTCCACCTACTCTATTCCATGCAAAACTAGCCCACATTGTAAAACCCCTAGCGTGTCTGTAAATCCATCCCAAAGGACCTAATGGAAATTAGCTCTATTCGAAAACAGCTCACGACATCCAGACTAGTACTTTAATGTCTCTACAGAATTAACCTAATTACTTCAAAAATTCCCTTTGTACTTGTGTTACGTAAGAACCGACGGCTGAGCAATTTTAATTTATGTTAGCAGGTATAAGTTTCCGAATGAGTTTCTGACTCGAGTCTTTTTCGACCTTTTGTTGTACAAATGACATATAATCTTACGTATTTTTTTAAATAAATAAAACACACATCACATACATTTTTCTGACTCCGTGGTAAGTAGCTTAAGCACTTGTGTTACTGATATCAGAATCAACAGTAGTATTACAAATAAACTTTAATAAATACATATAACACCCAAACCAGTACAAACAGATATGTTTATATACACAAATGTTTGTCCAGTGCGGGGATCGAACCCGCGACCTCTTGGGTAATAGTCAACTTATTGACCATTACACCAAAGTGGTCGTCAAATTAACAAAAAAAAAAAACAATAAAGTCACGTACCTAACAGGGAGTGTCCAAGCTCGGCTTGTCATTTTTTTAAAGTGCAAAAATACCATATATACATGTAAGCTGTTTTTAAGTGCGTAAATACCATAGCTATGAAACTTATCTGAGCCAGAAGTTGGCTAAAGCGTGGAGGTTTTAAATGCTTGTATGCATATTTATATTAAGTAAGCACACTAGCTCTTAGAAAATAATGATTTCGAAATTATAGCATAACTGTAGTTCGACGCGTTAACTGCGTATTTTGTATTATGAAAACGACGATATCGTAATACGCCCCGCTATCGCTGGCGCCACGCCAATGCCAGCTAAAGGCTTTGTCACACAACCAGCGCGACGGAGCGTACGTTTCTTTGTACTATGTAATAAAAGTCCTGCAAGAATTTGAAGAAAGGTGTCAACTCTATTCACTACTCAAATAGTTGAATGCCTACAATGTGTATTATTTACCGGAAAAGTTTTTTGTTATCGCCCAAAAATTTGGATTCGACCTACATCTGTGTGCAATTTAGTTTTGGATTGGATAGTAACGGGAAACTGCATACTGGAAACGGTATTTATATACTAGCGATTTTGTCATAAAAATATCGTTTGTTTTTCGTTTGAATTTTGGGAACAAATGCTGAAGGTATTTTTTACATGAAATAAAATGATTCCAAAAAAAACTGCTAAAACTTCGATAGAAAAATGTACAATATCGTATGCTGAAAACTAAGAAACCAACATATATTGTTAAAAATAACATTAGGTAACATCAGAAACTTTTTTAAGACACAATTTAAGTCTATGGGATCATGATACATTATTTAGTATATAACTGAAAGGTTTATGTCATGTACAATTATATTATTGTCTTACATACTTCAAACTTTCCAAGCAGACACTGACCTAAAGTGTTTAATTTTACGTGTTTAAGTACCTACAACGATTTCGTTACAAATCATGCCTCTATTTTGTGAAAGGAAAAAGCTCGGAAATAATTTATTCGGTCGTCCAAACATTTTTTCCACACAAAAATATTTGCGGGTTAACAAAAATCTGTTTGAATAAATTCTTGATAATCTTTAGGGGTATAGATTCTAAACTCGGACGATTCATCGAAATACCCACACCGAAACAACTTAAGAAAATTACTCAGTGGGGCCTTCCATAATTATATACCTTTATCCGACGCAAATCGGGTAAATTTGTTCCGAAATTACTTTTATTAAAAGCATTTCTTTCCCTCCGCCGAACCAAAGTGCTAAAGTAGAGAGTAAATGGACTGGAATTTCCGTTTCAAGAATAAATTTTGTAAGAATATTACAGTAAATAACTCTTTAAAGATGTTTCAAAACGATTGCCGACTGATGCGAGCGACTTTTTTTTTTGTAAATAGAGCTATTTTCGTATTTTTAACTATAATAGACCGAGTTGTCGGATACAGATAGAATTTATACAAATAGACAATATTTTTATTACGTTCAGTATCTTAAATTTGTATCTCTATGTAAGCGTTTACCTACATTTTACAATTTAATGTCCACTTGTTGACCACTTTGGTGTAATGGTCAAGAAGTTGACTATTACCATTCTACCAGAGGGCCACCAGACGTACGGCGGGTTACCACCCATACTTGGTTGATATACCTACTATACGCACTAAGCGCTTCGCTTCATCCTTCATAATGCGCACAGCCAAGAAATGGAATGCGCTTCCGCCGACGGTGTTCCCTCTTTCTTATAACTTGAGCTCATTCAAAGCGAAAATAAATAGGCACCTTCTGGGTAAGCTCGCTACATCGTCGACATCTTCTTTACCTCCTAGAGGGAGAATGATGTCAAGAGCGAACCCATATTGATTAAAAAAAAAATCAAGAGGTCGCGGGTTCGATCCCCGCACTGTACAAACATTTGTGTGCATGAATATGTCTGTTTGTACTGGTCTGAGTGTTATATGTATTTATTTAAGTTTATTTGTAATACCACTGTTGATTCTGATATCTGTAACACAAGTGCTTTAGCTACTTACCACGGAGTCAGTTCAATGAATGTGATGTTGTTGTATATTTATTATTATTATTACTTATCACAAAATGATAGAGCTTTCTTAAGTTATATTTAACTTTCGTTAGAACGTAACAGTTGTATGTAACTAACGTAACATATGGAACGCAAGTTCGGAAACTTATTGATACTGATAAATACAGAAAACAAAGAAACGTCGATAACTTTGTTTGCTAGAAGGTACGTAAAAAATAACTGTTTTTAATTCAAAACTTTTTAGAGCACAACCATGAACAGGCATAAAAACATAAATAAGTAGAAGAACTTGCAAAAAGCCTTTTAAAATTGGCCTAAAGTCAAAGAAACATTGTGCAACGTAACCTTATAATGAAAATGATCTTTGTACATAAGTACTAAGATCCATAAGGCCAACAGCTCTTAATGGGTCTGTTCTCAGAATTTCAAATTGAGAACTTATCACTCATTTTCTCAACTGCATTTTACGACAAATCGTTATCAAAAAGTTAAAATTTAATCCTGATAAAGTGCCTTATTGAAAGGCCCTCAGAGGGGAAAATTACGGTATAATCACTATTATTTAGCAGAGTAACTTGTCACTCAAGTTCCAACTTTGAGGGCAGTCCTTTGAAAGCTTCTACTTTATAGGTATTTACTTAATGCCATAAGTTTGGGTGACTTCCATTTACTAATTCACTGGTGGGCTATTAATTAAAATCAGATTAAATTTTGAAGTTAATTACTTACTCATTAATACTTTGAAGTGCTCGAGATGGGCTCCAAATATTCATTAGAATTTTGTTAATCTGAAGTCTAAAAGTATTTTAGTTAGAAAATAAATTAAGCTTTCATCATTGTCTTTGATGCTGACCTCAGGGATTTGATGTCATTTGATAATGACTTGTGTTAACCTTCTTTAAAAAAAATGTATTTAACTCTGGTGGGCTTACAAAATATCTATTCTAACTCTCTACTGCTAGGGCCTGTATCTTTAAGCTATACTTGACACTAAACTTTTAACATTGTCGCACGCTAACAGTACTTACGTATTTTGAAATTTCCGTAAAAAAACACGCAAAGAACGGCTACACATGACTGAATGACCAATGCATGTATTTTCGAGGGTAAATTTTCCCGCCCCCAATGACCAAACTCTCCAAGCTGTAGATTTAGTGGCATTCGTGCAAGCAAAACAAAAAGTATAAATAAAGTGTATTACAAATAAATTTTGACGCTTAGACATATTAACGCTGTGTTTGTATTGACCAAACCCTCTTAGCCTCAGTAAATGTTGACTTTTGCGTTTATTACGCGCCACACTGAAAGTACAGTGGAAAAAACAGGCCGATAGAAAAAAATGAGATGGTTTTCATAAAATATTTATTTTTTCATGATTAATACAATCGTAACGTCCGCTTGCTGCATTGTGGTCAGCTACACTTATTAAAACTACGCAGGATAAGAATGAATAGCAAATACTTAAGTTTTGGATGTTTGATTGTCAGTGGGAAGTGAGTCATACTACGAAAAAGTCCGTACTTGATGCTACGACCGGAATCTTAGATACTACGACGTTCAGATTCGTAGCTCATGCTACGGTCATTCTGCTACGACGTAGCAAAGGGCCTATACTCTGTTATATGAGTATATGACGTCAATGCGTTTGAATCTAGCCATCACTGTGATAAAATATATGGAGTCTTCGGAGAAGAGGCTTAGACACGGAACTTTGCTCAGCCTGGACAAAGTTTATTCAAATGGGGTAAAGTAATTTCAGACGTTTTAGCTCGGTGATAATTTTACTGTGCTCGTAACTCTAGTGAATGGCTAATAAATGACTCAAAAAGTACTTTTGGATAAATTATCGGATCTGTAGAATTTTAAAACAGCGTTGATATACTTGAAAATATGTATTAGTGTTCGAGTCATTAGACCCAACGAAAATATATTTATTTTTTCTATTAAAGCACTTCCCCACGTAAGACAGAAAACAGTAGATACTTACAATGTGAAATTAAAACACACTTACAGGAAATATCGGGCTCTTGCAAGCCTGTTTTTTTTTTCCATAAGTGTGTTTTGGTTTTACATTTTAAAGAAATTTACATTGTTAATGTATAAATATAATAACTTATATAATAAATATAGTGACTCGCAACTGGTCCTTCATCCATAGCAATTGTAGATATCATTAAATAAAACAAATAAATTGTACAAGCAATCCCTGAAGAGATACTCATTCAATGTAGTTGTAAAAAGAAAACTTCTACATGGTATTCAAATATAGTACATCCATTTCACTGAAACCGCTTTGCATTACCTTGTTTGAATGTACAGGTCTGCACACTTTGTTTTTACCCAATTTATTACGTTATTATACGAGTAATATGTTCTGGTATAATATATTTCCCTCTCACAATAAGATTTTAGTCACGTTTGCCCGTAAAAATGCATCGCGGAGTCTGTCGGCAATTTAAATGTTTAAAAGGAGCATGCCCGCTAGATGCATTTTATTTATTAAGACTCCGAACAAATTTATGATGTTGGCTTACACTAAATGTACTTTGTTGATAAAACTTTAAGGCGCTCATGAAATTTTCTATGGGTTAAGGTGCTTTTGCACCTTTGTATCGTTTCTGGATTTACTGGATTGGAATATCGTACGTTGGGAATAGAAGACGAGCTGTTTTTAATATATTGCTTGTCCGGGGTCAGTAGTTCTTGGAATCCAAGAGGACAATACAATAGTCAATTGGTTTGGAGGGTGTTCTACTGAAATGGTTAGTAGAATGGTGGTCATTTCTTATATTAAATTCGTTAGAAATGCTCTTTATCTCATAGTTTGGTTTCCTATGTCTGATAGTAAGATGGTAATTACTGTGCTGACAAAATGCATTGCATGTTATGCTTCAATAAATATGAGTTCTTGAACAAAACGCAATTAAAGGTTACAGCTTACTTCAGTTGTATCCAGTGAAACTTCCATAGCATCAAACGTTATGCACCATTTGTTTTACGTTCAAAAACACACTTCCTTATTTATTATATATATATTTATATATATAATATATATATAATAATAATAATATATAATAAGCCATCATAATACTGAGGTCAGAATCCAAATGTTTTCAAATCACGCGCTTCAAAATATGTTTAAAATCCCTCGAGTACTGAACAACAACGAGTACGTTCATCGTAATAAATAAATATACAAAAACATCACATACATTGATCTGACTCCGTGGTTAGAATCTAAAGCACTTGTGTTACAGAAATCAGACAACAACAGTGGTATTAATTAATAAACTAAAATAAATTCATACAACACCCAGACCAGTACAAACAGACATGTTCATGCACACAAATGTTTGTAACATTTGTGTGCAGTGCGGGGATCGAACCCGTCGCGGGTTCGATCTCTTGGTTAATAGTCAACTTCTTGAACGTTACACCAAAGTGGTCGTCAAATAAATATCTTCATTCTACCTCTATAGTACAGTGGCAAGCACAATAGGGCTACCCATTTTTGTTGCAAAATCGTACGTATCACAATCGCATAAAATACCACAGTATTTACCGTGACGTGCTGGCCACTGTACTATATCACATAAACATTAAGAACATCAAATCTATTGAAGTGTGTCTCTGTTCTTACAACATAGAATACGTAAGTAAGTAGAGTAAGTTAGTATGTAACTTAGGACTCCATCACACCAGCCCCAGGACTCTCAAATTAATAAAAGTACTAACCTTGCGTCCTCCTTGTCCGCAGCCATATCATCAGCACACGAGATCACGCAGCTACAGGTACCCCTCTACGCGGATCCTCGAAGACCTGCCGTCCTCAGCTGCCACTTCCAAATGGACGACCAGAGACTCCATTCTGTGAAGTGGTACAGGGACATGAACGAAATATTCAGATACAACCCCTCGCAGAAGGTAAGTGCCATTTAAAAGTCGAAGTCACAAAGATTTTGCTGTCATTAATTGTGATTTACAGACCTTAAAGTATACTATCTCTCTGCATGACCTTAAGGTTTGACTGGCAAATACTCCTCCTGACCGATTCCGACCACAACGGCCAACCTCAACAAAGATCAGCCAACTACGCAGGGTATATTATAGTGCACGAGTGTGAGTGTGATACACAGGTGCACTCACTGTTCCATCACTCTCAAAGTTCGGTGAGATGGCAATCCGACATGATCGGAGAGAGATCAGGAGGACCAACGGTTTAGTGTGCTTTCCAAGGCACGGCCGACTGGCAAAAAATGCTTTTTAGAATTAAGTCCATCTTTTGTAGTACTTTTATTGTGCGATAAAGTTTTTAAATTAAATAAAATAAAAGTAAAGATAGCATTTGGTACTTAGTCTAAGTGTCGGTCTACATTGCGAACTTACGTCCGGCCGTGGCGACGTTGAGTGCAGAAATATCAAACACATGAAACTCGTAGTTGCATCCATACTGTAGGGACTACAGCGGGAACCCAATGCCATACGATTTGTAGCGCCCGATTTTCGTGCCCGCCCAAATCTCAGTCACCGTTCATTCAGTGTGTACGCTCACTTAATTTAAAGAAAGTCTTTAGTATTTGGTATAAGTCACTTTGGCACTCGGGTAGCGTGACTGTTAGCGTCTTCATAGCCTCGTCTGTGAAAATGACGACTTCTGTATGCCCCGCTCTGCTGTATCACGATACCATATGTATCCAAAGCAGCTATTTTGTAGAGAAATAATAGTTGTCTGACTGATCCTGGCACTAGCCTGCTTATTAGTATAAATATGTTTTACTACATATAAACTCAAAGCTTGACTTAATGATATCCAACCATATTTATTAAGTATTTTTGGCGTTCACAACGCTATTTTTTTTTTAATTTCGAAAAGACAACACTTAAAAATTCTTTTTGGCTCCGGTCATCAGGAAGGATTCGAACCCCCGACCTTTGGAAGTCCGGTCCAATGCTCTGACCACTGAGCTACCGAGAACCTTAATGGAGTCGATGAATTTTGTAAGTGCTTTTTAAAGCTTTGAGCCAGCGTATGTTTCATCAATGATTGTGGGAGACACCCTCAAATCACCCGAGAGAAATATTTTTACAAATATTTGACAATCGGTTAAGATGAAACAGGCTAAAATAATATTTATTAAGTATTTTTGGCGTTCACAACGCTATTTTATTCAATTTCGAAAAGACAACACTTAAAAAATTCTTTTCGGCTCAC
This sequence comes from Pyrausta despicata, assembly GCA_963921415.1. NCBI lineage: Eukaryota > Metazoa > Arthropoda > Insecta > Lepidoptera > Crambidae > Pyrausta > Pyrausta despicata. Next base: position 9,881,252 of record OY992853.1, read on the forward strand.
TCAATTCAAATCCGCCGTTCTACACCTAGACAAGTTAAGTTTATTTGAAGTAAGCACGGAGATCACTAGATCTTATTTTATAGATAACATTTCAAAAGGCAATTTTATTACAGTACAAGAGCGTTATATCGTTTTAGACTTGTCATTTACGGAATTATTTTTACTTGACATTCGATAAGTGTATTAAAAACATGAATAAAATATCAATAACCTGAACGAGAACTAATCCTATTGAATGGTTTGTGTGTCATACATTAATGTTTTATCAATTTAATCCACCCAATAGCGTTATTGAAAGCGCCACGCTATTCATCATAAATAGGTTTGTGAAAATTGGCTTGTATTATGTTAAAATAACATATTCTATATTGGTTCATGCTGGCCAATTTTGTAATGACTAAAATGTATGTTTTTATAACACCAACGATCAATTCTACGTGTGAAGATTACAAAACATATATTACGGTACATTACAAAACATGTATTACCTATATGGTAAAGGCTGAAAATGTTACAAGAATTGCTTTTCAAACCAGTAAATTGTTTTATTTAATCCCATTTCCTCTTTTAACTGAACGTCTTCATACCTCATCTCTGTTTTTTTATCTATTTAATGATGATAAGATTTCCTCTCTTATCACGTTTGAGAGGCCACTTTATTAACTTCCTTTTATATATATACCTGCTAATTTACTCGAACAGCTCGACTTCGTTATTGTGAAAACTAGGAATTTCATTAGAGTTGAATTTAACGGGAAATTGTAGTATAAATGCGACTTGGGTTCAACATTGTCTCTACCTCGCTCTCAAAACAAGAGAAAAAATATACAAATACAAAAGTGCTGGTATTTAGGTCAGACGGAGCGTGGTCTGACTTTTAGTGTGTTCCTTTTGTGCTAGAACTTCACAGACGGAGTAATACGCATTGCCAAAAGCGAACTTTCTTGATAGATTGTTTTACACAGAACTTAAGTTATTAAAACCCACATTTCGTTCACAAAAGATAGTCTCATCGTTCATAGCGGGGTGTTATTTACGTCTACGGGATATAATCAAAGGTTACTTATTTACTTGCTTTAATTGCCATAACTAACATGAACAAAAAGTGCCCTAGCTCTCATCTTGAAATCCTCCAAATAGTACTTAATTAATTTGGCAACCTAGCAACCTATTTTAAGAGCAGTCCCTATTTTCATACAAACGCTTGAGCATTTAAGCTCATCAGAATCTCAGTTTCCAATTTGATAACTTAGAACGGAAAGATTGATATCAAGGATAAAACTTTGTATACTGTGAAGGCAATGTATATTGCCTCAATAACAGTACGGCATGTTGGTGCCTTGTTGACTTGTTTGGCTGCCGTTTGACTGCCTCGTTGGTGTAGTGGCAAAGATTCTGCCTTACGTCCGAGAGGTCCTGGGTTCAAATCCCAGGTCGAGCCAAAAATTGTTTCTGAGATTTTCTGTCATTAATTTCTCAAAAACAGCTCGGAGTCGGGAAGTTGACGGTGCTACACCCCCGTGCCTCGGAAAGCACGTTAAGCCGTTGGTCCTGCGCCTGATCTCTCTACGGTCATGTCGGATAGCCGTCTCACCGAACTTGTAGAGTGATGGAACAGTGAGTGCACCTGTGTGTTGCGCTCACACTTGTGCACTATAATATCTCCTGCGTAGTTGGCTGATCTTTGTTGAAATTGGCCGCCGTGGTCGAAATCGGCCAGGAGGACTGTTGTTGTTTAACAGCATGGACGCCCACAAAGTCAAAGTGCAAAATGTACATTTCGTTGGTGATACGACTTGTTATGCTTTAAGCATCCAAGTACGTAATCAGTTACTGGCCCTCTAAACGATAGAGAAATGTAACATAATTACTCATCCTCTTTTTTCACAGCCTCCCATCCGTCTGTACAATGTGACAGACATCATGGTGCAGGGCGGGGAGTGCCAGGCGGAGTCGTGCATGGTGAAGGTCATGCCGCCGCCGGTGGCCACCAGAGCGGCGTACACGTGTGAAGTGTCCACTGAGGGGCCGAAGTTCCAGATCGCGAGGCAGACGAAACACATGACTGTTGTTGGTGAGAGTTAGATTTGTTAAGATTTAAAGTTTTTTATTATTATTTGAGATTGGGCTCTTGACCCAAGACTACGACTAGGTACTCAACGAGGCAAATAATGGGTCTCGCTTAGAAGTTGCCTGTTCACTCTATGAAAATTCTAAGGATGTAACTGCAGGGAAACACTGATGCTGGTAGTGAGTTCCACTCTTTTGCAGTGCGCATCAGGAATGTAAATGAGAAGCGCTTGGTTCGCATTAGTGGAACATCAACACGGTATGGATGGTTTCCCGCGGTACGTATTGTGATCCGATGGTAAAAGAGGTAATGAGGATTGGAAAGATGACAGGAGACATAAAAGGCCACCAGTCTTTGGCGTTCAACGTTTTAAGTAGGTATTCCAGAATTCAGTGTGCCTTGTGGTAAGCGTGTTAACTAACTATATTCTTTGTTTACCGGACGATTATCATAACAAATATCAACGTTGTGCTTAAAAAACGTGAAAAATTCATTATTGAAACTGAAAATTACGAAATTCATCGTTTACAGTTTAGGGCTTCTGTGTAGTTATGTTGGTGATTTTTTATGTAATTAAGACATTAGTTCTCAGACACGGTGTAAGTTAATAGCTGGACAACAACATTCATGATAGATACAAAACATTTCTATGCTTAAATTAATAAGTTCTGTCATAACGTACTAACGTACTTACATACGTGTTCATTTTGATCATCTCTACATTGAGCAGCATCTCAAAATTCAAGACAGAAAACGTGCTGAGCGTGTGAATTCACGCTCAGGCATCAGAAGCCTCTTGAATATTCGTTTTTACTCACGCCTTTAACCGTCCAACAAAATAACTCGATTCCCATCCGGAATTTAAGGAACGTTGCACCTCCTTTATTATTTCACATGTTTTATTCATAAACGTTGAAACAAGTAGGTACGTACAAGAAAATAAATAAGCATGCTCTTTTGTTACAGAGTTCAAACGAAAATGAAAATATACACGTAAATAATCGCCGTTTCTCGAAAACCATTTGACGGGAAAATGGTTATTGGTTAATGGTTAGGGGTATATTTTTAGGGTAAAGCCGAGATAGATGCCCCAGTGGTATAGATGACCCGATTTTAATTACTTACATTAGTTTTGCAGATGATTAAGATTACTTTTTTCATATCTATCTCTAACTCTATCTTAATTGACTCCGTTGTATGTCTCGTAGCGACAGCATGCAATGCCAAAATGAATTCAAATATTTTAAAGGATAAATGCCTATTTTTCCGGTGCGTCATCTATCCTAAACGTAATTTATATGGGTCGCGCATTTTTCCCCTGTATGGGATAGATGTCACAAAATTTAAAAGGTCCGTAAAAGTCCTTAATACTGTGAATATATCGAAGACAAAGTTTTTAATTTTCATAAATTTGTAGTCAAAACTCCTAAGAATAATTTTGTTTCATTAATAAATTGTTTTGATTTTTATAATTGAAGTTTTAGACTGATTTCGAAATGTCCGGCATCTATCCCGGTTTTACCCTATTAGTGCAAGGACCGACTGCTGCGGCAAACGTGACTATTCTTTAAATACTGAAAAACTCATTAGACTTTATATCAATATGTTGTGTTTGGTACTCAAAACTCCAACAAAATCACTAACACTTATTTATATTTTAATAAGCACTTATTTTAATGGTTATAATCTGGCAGCACTGTATCGAATTAAAGCCAACCTAATAAAAAAAGTAATATGTGATCGATAAATATTTGATTTTGTCGGCATGCGGTAAAGGTGGACTAAGGTAGGTAGTTTTCAGTAGGTTTAATACACTGCTCAACAAAGTCTAGGGAACAAGCCAACTATATGACTTTATTTGTAAAATCTTCTTTAAAAAAGTACTGATCTCTTTGAGGTAAACAGGTAGGCTGAATGTTTATCAAACGTTGTACGAATTTAAAATAAAAAAAAATTAGAAACAAAAGAATTTTCGTAAAAGGCGGGAATCTTTCACTTTGATTGCTGTGTAGTGATACTGTATGAGAATTTTAAAGATAAAAATTTGTTTTATTGTTTTATGATTTTATTGAAAAACAAAATTAACTGTTGTTATTCGTAACTTTTGCGACTACGGCCATTATGTCACGACGTCATTTAACGCGGGAAGAAATGATTCGAGCTGTAGGAATGTTGGAAGCTGGGCTACCCTAACGCGAAGTTGCAGCTGCTCTGAATTCTCACGCGAGCGTTATCTGCAGACTGTGGGCACGTTACAGACTTACTGGCGATGTAGCCGAAAGGCACAGAGGCAGGTATAGGGTTACTACGGAAAGGCAAGACCGTTTTTTGCAAAATGTCGCAAGGAGGCAACCCACCATTACGGCTCGTCAGTTGGTAGAAGACCTCCAGTCGCAGCACCAGGTTGCTATCAGTGACCAGACTGCTCGGAGGAGACTCCATGAAGCTAATCTTCGTGCTCGCAGACCACTAAGAGTGCCCGCGCTGCGTCATGGAAATCGAGGACGTCGATTATTGTGGGCACGTGAACATTTGCAGTGGACCGTAGATCAGTGGGCACATGTACTGTTCTCCGATGAATCTCGCTTCGGATTTCATCCAGATTCAAGAAGAGTGCGTGTTTGGCGGATTCCTGATCGGCAGAGTCGGCTTCAAAACCCACAGGAGGTGCATCCCTACCAAGGTGGTACAATCATGGTGTGGGCTGGAATCCGCCTGGGTGGACGGACGGATCTCGTTTTGATCAGGGGAAATTTAAATGCAGAGCGATACTGCGAACAGGTAGTCCAATCCGTGGTTATCCCGCACCGACAAAATCTGGGCGCAGATTTTATTTTTATGCAAGATAATGCACGACCACATACTGAGAATCAGGTGATGGATGTGTTCCGCGAGTACAACATCGAAGTGCTGGAGTGGCCTGCTCAGTCCGCGGACCTCAATCCCATTGAACACGAGTGGGATTTACTAAAGAGAAGGGCTTTTAGAAATCTCCCTCAGAATTTGAACACAGCAGATGAACTTTTTTCACATCTCTCCAGAGAATGGAGTCTTCTTCCACAAGAGACAATCGATAGTCTCATAATCAGTATGCCACGACGATGTCAAGCTGTTGTTAATGCCTTAGGGGGTCCAACTGATTATTAAAAAAGTCCCCGCATATTTGTTCTTAACTGTAATGTTTTAATTTTTAAGAAATTTTATTAAATTAAATTTCTTTGTTTAGTTCTGTAATACACTTTCTTTGTTTTTCATTAAAATTACCTCGTAATTCAAAAACTGAATCCTTTATTTATATACGCAACTAATTAAGCATTAAATTGCGCATCGATTGGTATATAAACTTTAAAACAAAAATATATAAAAATAAAAATATTCCCTAAAAACCTCCTGTTCCCTAGACTTTGTTGAGCAGTGTATTATTAAAACAACCGGCAGTGTTGAACACTGCCAAGTTATTTAATAGTAAGCCTATACGAGCTTAGCTTCTTTATTAAGTTAATCGTTGTTCCAAACATGTAACCTACCCGGATAGACTTAACAATACTATTCAATCCCCAATAAATCTACCAACAAATCGATAACCTAATACAGTCCGCCTATAATCTAAGTTTATCACTGCCTTGCTAGTTGAATTATAACTGCGCTCTGATAAAGATAAGTCCCAGCGGTATTAAGTGACTAAAGTGCTTTGCTATCATGCCCGGTGAATACGTCTAAACGCAATTAAAACTTTGCTTGGCTGAGCAATTGTTCCTATCGCTGGGACGTAACCTTAATAAAGCAAACAACGGTATGAATCACGGTAAAGTTATGTCAGATAATGATATTGTGTTCAAGTTTAAATTTGTCAAGAATGGAGCGTTTTGTAAGTCTCATTCATAACGTTGACCTATGTTATTATGTGGGTTCTTCCTTGAGCCGGTGGTCTGGCCTATTCCTAGGGTTCCATGAAATAAATACTTTCAACGATTAAGACGCGATGATTTGTGATAGGCTATCAGAAGCGAGTCGAGGGGACATACAAGTCGCAGGAGTTTCCTGGCGGTTGATGCAGTTAAGCTAACCTTCTTATCTTGTTTTCTATCAACTTCAATTTAATTTATTTATTAGAAACACGTGTAAGCTTACAGAGCAAGTCCAAAACGCTTACATGTCAATTATAACATAAGAAATCAATTAGTAACAAGTCAAATATTATAGATCAAATAAATTCGTTGTAAGAACACACATAAATTAGGTAAAAATTTAATGTCAAAGTAAATAATAATATGTCAATAATCGAATTCATTTAACTAGGTACTGATGTCATTTAGTTGCATACAGAATTGGTCAAACAGATGCCCAATATTGTTAAAAAAATAATCTATGTCATTGTGCCGAGCTAGCAAGTCCCCAATAAGCCGCAGATCACGCACAGAGGGCGCGTTAGCCTTAGCGTTCATTACCCTTCAAGATGTAAGACTTGTACCCTATCTCGCCCCTGTCATGTTCTAGAAGTTAACCCTACTAAATATCATTTACCGATGTCGACAGCGAGCGCTATTATTAATCCTACTGATCCCTTTACCTGGTTCTCAATTGACTGGTCGATTCTCAATAGATCTAGGTCCAAATCTCAGATACTTTCTATCCTTTTGAGATATTTTGCCATTGAACTGAAAGAAACGGGCAGAACTCATTGGGGTATTAACTACTCCACTGCCTCGGAGAGCATTTGCAGCAGTTGATCCCTCTTCTAACCTCTATTAGATTTGCTGTTTCACTTAACTACACATTTGGTGTGACTCGCTTCACAATATTACACACACACGTGTGGACTGTACAGTTCCCTGTGGAGATAATTTGCTGCTTTTGGCTACCGGAGTTAAATTTTAGGCTAATTGGATTATAATAGTCTTAAAAAAAATCAAATCAAAATGTTTATTGCTGTATTGATATTAAGATTATAATAATTACAGTGCGTTGAGCCATCTCTTTTAAGTATAATAACTTGTATTAGGGAAGACTCGTTCTTCCCAATTATATTGTAAAATAACTATTTTATTTCTTGTAAAGTACCTACTAGAAAACACAATAACAAAAACTGGTTTATAGTGTGTATGTATGAGTGAGTGCGTGCGTGCGTATGTGCGGGTTAGTGTGTGTGCGTGTGTGTGTGTGTGTGTGGGTGCGGGCGCGCGCTCGTGTATGTGTGCATGCCTGCATACATGCTTTTGTGAAAATAGTGTTACTTAGTTTTCATGCAATTAATTACCTATCTTTATCTAGTATATTCTTAGTTTCTGCGTAAGATTGTGAAAAACAGTAATTTAACTTTATTTTTGCACTCATTTGAAATCATGATGTGAATGTTTGAACGTATTGAGTATAAAAATGATTCGACGCAAAGGTATTTCTGACTTTTTGGGATTAGATAACTGAGATGTTCAGATGTCATACATGTTAATATTCACACATAACATAATTTACAATAATCAGCCGCCTACCCTGCTCCTTTAGAATCGTATCGATATTCAAATTGGCAATAATAAGTCAGTTACCGTAATATTGGAGTTCGAATTTGTATCGGTAATGTATTCAAATCAATTTTGCCCGCAGCCATGCCAGATCTGGACCCGATAATCACGGGAGCGCCCAAGGTGCTGAAGCCTGGAGAGCAGATATTCCTCAACTGTACATCTGACTACTCGCTACCGCCAGCGGACATCAATTGGTACATTGATGACGAGCTGCAAAAGGTATGTGTTTGTGTTTTCATTATCATCATCAGCTTTCGATTCCCACAGCTGAGCAAAGGCCGTCTCCGAGGATTTCCAACGCGATCGGTTCTGCTTTTCCCTCATCCAGCGGCTTCCGGCGACCTTCACCAGATCGTTGGATCACCGTGTAGGGGCCTGCTCATGGAGAATCGTCAGGCACTCGGTCCATTCGAGTCGCCATCTGTGTTTTGCGTGATGTAACTAACATTTTGTAGACGGGTTGAATAGGATGTAGGCGATGCGCATGGAACTGCAAAGACGCGTTATTATCAGGTTGATATTACAACGCCTAGAAATGTATCTTAGACACGTTACAATACAAGGGAAACAATTCCGCGCCCCTCCGCTTCTCCTCGCTACCTAAGGCTACAAGGGGAACATTATAAAATATAATTTTAAACTTACTTAAGTAACTAAAATGAATTACAGTTCCTTAAACATATTTTTATGAATGTAATAGCACATTTTTTTCTTATGTGCCAATTACTAATATTGAATCAGACTTTAAGTTTTATCTCTGTCTCTGCCTTATCTCAAATGCCAAAAGATTTGTACTCGTAAGCTATCTCCTAAGCTATAATTTACACGCAAAATAACACCAGCTTTAACTCCTGACGTACACCGTAGTGTATTAGGAGTAATCTCCTCTACCCAGTTTGTATTCCACACGGCCTAATTCTCGCGGATCCCGACAATGCACTCACGAGACCGTCTCCCATCTCTATAGTAATTGAATACAGGATTCCAATTTGCTAGGATTACTATTCATTAGTGTGATTGAATCGGATAAATGGCATTCCGTTCGTACAGAGTCCGAGAGCTAGACACCATTCACTGTACAGAAATAGTTGGCGTAAAAATACTGCAAGATTTTCTGGGGCGACTAAACTCGTTAAATTGAAGTCGAATTCGGTGTATTAGGGTAATTAAGGTTTTTGAGCAATAGAAATTGGGTGCACGTCAGACGGACGTCGAACATGTCAGACGGATTTTGGTCGTAAATGCAAACGTACCTTTGTTTGTAAAAAAAACTGAGATTTTTAGCGGTTTCCCACCAACAATTTTATTAGTTCTTGAGTGACTTATATCCTTAAGAAACTAAGGACATATATTTGGAAAAAGCACCGTGAAAACAAGAAAAAGTTGCAGGAAACCACTAGGTTGAACTTAACTGTTATTATCACGGAAACTATGAACTTCAACGTTCAAAAGACTCAGAAGTCGTTGTCTAGATATCTTACTAGACAACTGTTCTACTCGTACGATCGTCGTTTCACCAAGAGATAGACACTCGAGTTCTTATTATTTGTAGTGCTTGACATGATTTATCACTTCCCTACTTCAGTCGCAGTGAATTTTCCTCCAAGAAAGTTATTACAATGTCGGTATTTTGATATATAACATGGATAGTTTGGTTGTCTCCATTGTGCGGAGTACGTTTGCTTTGTTTGCCATTAGTACTTTCATTGTTGAGCGACTTTAAGGAGTGGAAGCTCTCTTTAAATCTTCCCTAATGGCCTTTTAAAACAACCGGTGTATTTCGCCAAAATGCCTTCCTTCTTACGTACACCTTAAAATATTTACGCCTAATTACATTTCACTTGAGTTACTTTGGCGCTTTAGTAAAGGTAGCTTTTAAACAGCATGGCCAGTAAATTAATAATGATCAATGAAGGTAATTACCTTCAGACGTTTTATTTCACTAAGGTTGCCTGTCCTCCGAAGCGGAGTTAGGAAGCAGAAAGGCGAAATATGAACCAATAAGCTCCTTTTTATTTATTTGTGACAACCTTCATGATGCAGAGGTGTGCGTACCGGTTTCCATGGTGCCACCATCTATGAGGTTCCGGATCGATCCCCGGACTGACAAAAAAGTAGAAAACCAATTGTCTGCATCGTCAATGGTCTGGTCTGAGTGTTTACAGTTCCTTCTTCGTTACTAATTACACAAGTGCTTAAGCTATTTACTTTGGGTGATCTTAATGGAACCTATGTGATGTTGTCCCTATTTAATAGTAATCGGTTTCTCTGCTCCACTTCTCTAATGCTTTGGCGGAGAAGCAGCCAAACACTGCTTCCAGTTATGACGCCTGTAATAAGTTTATACACGCCTGTAAATCATCCGCAAAATATACGGAATTTTTAAATAACCTACATCAATGTATGTCTTACCCCGGGTCCACATTGTCGCGCCAACGTTGGCCCGAAAACTAACGCTATTGGCCATTAGAAAAAGCATCAATCAACGTTGAGGCCAACGCTTCTTTCTAGGTCCGCTCATTGGGAGAAAGGTTTTACGGGTGCACTTACTGTTCCTTCACTCTCAAAGTTCGGTAAGAGGGCAATCTGACATGACCGGAGAGAGATCAGGCGCAGGGCCAAAGGGCCAAACTTCCTGGCTTAAAGCTGTTTCTCAAAATTTCATAACAGAGTCATGGCTCGATCTGGGTTTCATACCCAAGACCTCTCGGATGTAACACAGAAAATTCACCAATACACCAAAGAGGCAGGCAACAGGGTTCGTATACCCTAACTACTATTGTTTTGTGAATTACAGCACTAAACATAATATTAAGCATTTTGTAAGCATAGGAAGAATATTCTATGAACAATAAAAATATTGAAATAAATTATACAAGCAATTTTTGTAGCTAGTAGGTAGTAATACCATTATTAGGGGATTAAGTAATCAACTTGTTAAAGGATTATCCGCTGTTTACTGGAAAATCGGTATTCTAGGTCATACGCGTCTATATTTGATCATGGTATTATTATGATAAGCTGGCTAATTAATGGTTACAGTTTATCGGGTAAACGTAATCACGTAATAATAATAATAATAAAAATAACTGTCGGTAGCTTGAGCCCTGCCCCGCTGCTGGCAGCTTGCTAGGGTTAGGTTTTTATAATATTTTTATGATTCGTATAATTTTATATTTTACTATTATAATTATATTGTAAAAATCAACCCTAAGATAATGTTTAAATAAAGTGTAATAATAAAAATAAAATTATTTATTCACAAAAAGATTGTTAACATGATTTTAACACTTACATAACTAACAAGATGTTTAAGTACTTAAGTATTAAGTTAACTATGATTATATTATGATTACATGGAACAATACAAGTGAAGACGCTGATTTCCAAACTAGGCGAATCCTGTGTTTCGGAATTCAGTGTTCGACTATATAGAGGGAACAATGTAAAAAGTGATAGACTGGATACCTAGTTCACACTAAAAGTTTTGCGTAGCTGGCCACCCGTAAATGTTTGAATTTCGAATGTTATATTTTTTTTAAACATGAAATCTCATTAGTTAATGAAAATAAATTCTGGCGGGATGTCACTTGTCAATTGTTTTTTATCTCAAATTGAAGTTCGTTGTCCGTCGCAAAAATGGAACTAACACGAAAAGATTTTAGGGCGATGATTTTTTATGATTTTAAAAGTTCGCATTCTCCGCAAGATTGCGCTGCTCGTCTTCAAAATGCTTTTGGGAGAGAAGCACCACATCTGAGCACTGTAAGGCGTTGGTATGCTGAATTTGATCGCGGCCGTGTTTCTCTCCATGATGAAATTCGTGAAGGTCGAACCTCAACTGCGATCACGGAGGAAAATGTGGCTACAGTCAGACGACTAATTGAAGAAAATCGGCGTATCACTTATGAGGAGATTCGAAGACATTTGGGGATTGGTATGAGCCAAATTCAAAAAAAATTACATTTTCATTTAAAAGTTAGGAAACTTTGTTGCCGATGGATTCCTCACGAACTCACTCCAGAACAAAAACGGAATCGTGTGGATTGGTGTAAAGAAATGCTATTAAAGTACAATCACGGACATTCTAATGCTGTGTATGACATCGTAACAGGTGATGAAACATGGATATATTGTTATACTCCAGAAAAAAAGCAACAATCTTCTGTGTGGGTGTTTGAAGGTGAGAGCAAACCAACGAAATTAAGGCAAACGAGAAGCGTGGGCAAACAAATGATTGCGTTTGTTTTCTCCAAGACGGGTCCTGTCTGCACGATCCCACTTGAGCAACAAAAAACCGTTAATGCTGAATGGTACACCACTATGTGTTTACCCAATGTCTCAGAAAAAGTAAGGGAAAAACGACCTAGAAGTCGCATTTTGTTGCACCACGACAATGCTTCGGCGCACACCGCGAAAAAAACAAAGTCATTTTTGGCTTCTGAAAACATAGAGCTCGTGACCCATCCCGCACACAGTCCAGACCTAGCACCTTGCGATTTCTTCATTTTCCCAAAAATCAAAGATTTAATGAGAGGTTCGACATTTACGGGGCCAGAAGAGGCAGTGATTGCGTTCAACCAGCACGTAGAAAACATACCCTCAGACCAATGGTCCTCGTGTTTCCAAAAATGGTTTGAACGGATGAAAAAGTGTTTAAAATGCAACGGAGAATACTTTGAAAAGCAGTAAATATAATATTATACAAATTAATTGTTTTATTTATGAGTTACGCAAAACTTTCAGTTTGGCCCACGTATTACATACCACAAAACTGGTGGATGGCTAGTTAAGTTTAAGGTGAGCAAATCAAACAAAAGATTGGTAGAGAGTTTAGAAATATTACACAAGCATAAAAAAGCGTAAACAAACATAATGATTGAGTTGCTAGGGAGTGGAAGAGGTTGTGGTGAGTGGAAGAGTGTGAGAATAAATGAGTTGACGCGTGTGTAGCGTGTGTGTGTGTGTTCCACAATATTTCACAGAAAATTAATCATATGGTGATTTAGTTCCAAAAATACTGTAGAATAACGAGTTCTTACAAAATAGTGAGTGTGCAATTGCTAAAAGAGTAAATAATATAAAGTAGATGTGGAAACGAGAGCACATTTTGATTTTTCTAAATGTGTTCCTTATTGTCAGGACAAGATTTTCATATGAAATAAAATACATATAAATAAAAATGAATAGACAAAATGTACTTATGTCCGCGTACAACTAAAACCCGACCGAATTAAAAAAAACAACGGGCAGGACGACGTCCTCTAGTCTAGTTTTATTAAAATTCAATATAGTCGTTAACAAAGGACCGTTACTGTCTATGGAAAATATTTAATAATTTCTCCCTGAGTATCAACTACAAAGAACATTTTATTTTTTGTCTTGCATAGAACTCGTACAGCCATATAAAAAGTTGTGAAAGAATGCGGAAAATAAAAGACGTTACGAAGAAACTATGCTTATTTTGCTCAATAAACCCGCTTGTACACCGTATATGAAACAAAAGGGAGCTTTGGCTAGACAGAATGCAGACGAAAAACTTTGCTTATAACCTTTTTAAGTAAACGTATTTGAATATATGTTGTTATAACGCCGTGACTAAAATAATACATTTTCTTTGCGAGTTTGGAGCAGTGTATGCTAACTACGAGTATATGTTTGAATGTAAAACAAATGGAAAAGGCTCACATGTTAATGCCAGCGCACACCTGCGGAATAATGTCGCCCTGACTGACAGCGTGTCAACAAATCACCGCAGCTAAATCGCTGGCAGTCGGGAGTCGCAGCGCAACAGTATACCGTAGGAGTACCCTAGACCTAAAGTTAGTGATTCTCAATTCTAGGGGATTCTAGCATTAACAATGATTATCAGCAAGGGTATCATTTAAAATTAAGTATGTACCTTGTCTCGTGACGATAGACACTAGTAGGGACCTAATACTACCCTATCGATTCCTTACAAACAAATACTTACCCTCATTTTCATTGCAGCCCGAACCATGGCAGAGGACAGAGATGAGCGCTTCCCTCATGGGAGGGCTCAGGCGTTCGTGGCGAGTGCTCCGAGTGAGGGTCCCTACCACAGCTAGCGGTGCACTAAGAGTGCGCTGCGAAGCCAAGCTGATGCAAGTTCAGCCAGCCGTGATCAGGGAGACGGTGGCCATCATCACCGTTCACTCCCAGACGCAACTGTCTAAATACGTTTCTAGTAATGCAGGTATGTCAAAGTTTTCCAAGTACCTAATAAGTCATGCACCTAATGAAGAGTGCGTGTCCTCGCCACATCCATTGACGCGCTAAGATTACCAGCCAGCATCATTCACTCTCAGATGTATGCCTAAATACGTTTACTGGTGGGTCCTCATAGTTATAAAAGTTAATTTTACTCATGCTTAGGTACTCGACTCACACTAAGCTCCAAGTAAAGTGGGCCTCTCGCAGAGCCGCCACTCAAATTTGTATTCCCAGATTCGGTTTTGAACTTGCTACTCGTAACTTCTGCTATTGTCATAATATGTTTACCGTTAAAGATTTGAGATTATGCAATGAGATTTTGTGTTGTGAACTCAGACTATGCCTTGTCGAGCTTAACCCTGGGCCAATAGCTATACCAATATAGAAAAAAATATGGTTGAATATTAACGATAGCATTTGTTACCAAGTACCGCGTATTTAAGTTAAATTAATTAAAACTTAATCCACACAGATTGTAACCTTTTCATTCGAATAGCAATAGAAAGTTCAAAAAACTATATTAAAGTTTTTTAATAAATGAAACGACTTATTACAACTATCAATATTGAAACGCAAATGAGCAACCCTCTGGAAATATTGAATGACCATTTTGAACTTGAAATTAAACACAAACTTCAATATTTTATACCCTCAAGGGAATAAAACTTTTAACATTGAACTTATTAAAGTTTCATAGAAATTACAATTCTACCTTAACCCAATTAAAAAAATCTTTACTTCTAAGTAATTTTCAGCGGCGACTTTGCTTGCGCAACGAAAAATTATCCATATAATTTAACGTTATTTCATGATTCATTACTTAGTTTCATTGTTTTATAAGATTGATTGTTAAAAATTAAAACTAGATTTGAATTGTCAGCTCTAATCATTGTTGTTCCTGAAACATAACCCTTTCTATCAGAACAACTTTTTCAGTTTCCTACTTATGAAATATCTTGATAGAACTAATTTATTCTTCCTTTTTTCAGGTGTAAGTGTAAGCGGTAGCTTGTTTGCGTTAGTGATCACATGGACTTTAATTCAAATATCAACATTCACGAGCTTATGAGAATCGGTTTGAAATAACTCTGGTGATACTAGCCTTAAGTGTAGATATGTCTCTCAAACCCAGTGTACCCATACGACCCACAAAGAATATGAGTGTAATATGACATGACAAAGATGTAAGACTTTAAAACCTATAGAAACTTAGGATGGCAGCACAACAGCGCGAATGAATATTTATTTAAAATATAAGTGTCACTTTACTATCTACGTAACGTAAAATTACGTAAACGAAACGGTGTTTATGTAGTTTGACGTTTACTTACGTTCAAAAGAAATTATCACGTGAAACTTATAGACATTCTTGAAACTGAAGTCACACGCACCGTATGGTAGAACCGCATAGTATGCTTCCTATTTATATTTTTTGCAAAATTAGGTATAATAACTTAAAATATAAATAAAAATATAAAAAGGAAGCATACTTTATTTATTTAACACATTAACAACACCAAATGGCAACATCCTGACTAACAACTTGTATACTGATCAAAAACCACATCAACATGGTAACACGTGCTTTTCCTACGGACAAGGATACTCCTAAACACATACACTCTAAAACACATACACGCACCACACGTACTTACTCTTCGAGCTTTTTCGAGGTTTTTTTTTTTTTAAAAAAACCTTTGTTTTTACTCGTAAGTAAGATTTTTCAAATTCTTAAGTTGTATCTGTTATACCTTAATGATATTGTTTAGTCGCTGCGATACATGCGTTTTGTTAGTGCAGTGACTATAGATATAAATGAATTGAAAAAAAAAAACACTTTCTATATTAACTTCAAAACATTTTAAAGCGAACATTTTAGTCAATTACATTTTAGATTTTTTGTATTTCAGACATAAAGCTGACCGCAGCGTTGTGGTCAATTCACACTCTTTCACCGTTAGGGACATCCATAAATAACTCCACACATTTAGGGGAGACCGGGGTTCACTGCCACTGTGACAGACTGTGTTTTGTATAAAAAAACATACGCTAAAATCCCAACAAAGGGCACCAGGTTTGAAAATTAAAAATGTTTCACAAGCAAATGGCCTCTTGTTCGGTAATTATGAAATGTGACTTTGGACTCACTTCGCTTTGTTGTGTTTCCATCCGTATTTACGAACCGTTGAGAACGATTATTTTTTTGTACATTCTACGTTTAGTCATTGTATAAAGTAGGTAACATAAATAATTTATTAGCAATAAACATGGTATATAGAGTAGCATCGATGTTATGCAAGACGGGAAAAAAATGTGTTAAAACTTACATTCCATTTTTGTTTATTTATACCTAATTGTATAATTTTTATTACATAAGTATCTCCGCATCAAAGTTATATTTTATTATTATTTTATTAAAGTAAAATATTTTATACTAATATTTGAATTATAAAGGTTTGCATAAAGTTACAAAACTTATGTTTAATTTTTATTATTTTTTATAATAAATCAAATTATGTTAAGAAGGTCATGTTTGAAAACTCTTATTATAGTTAATTAGTTTTATAAATTAAAAAATAGAATTATATAACTAGGCATTAATCTATGGCTGTGTTTTCACTTAAGATAATGTCAATTCTTTGCACGACATCATCTTTTAATCAATACTGTACAGTGACACGTTAAAGTTTATGTTGTATTATTGTAAAATTCAAATGGAATACGTAAATAAAGTTATTAAAAACTTAGGCGTTTCTTTTATTTGTAAATTTAATATAAATATAAATATGCTACAACATCACATACATTGATCTGATTCCGTGGTAAGTAGCTTATGCACTTGTGTTACAGATATCACAATCAACAGTGGTATTACAAATAAACTTCAATAAATTCATAACCCCCAGACCAGTACAAACAGATATGTTCATGTACACAAATGTTTGTACAGGGCGGGGATCGAACCCGCGACCTCTTGGTTAATAGTCAACTTCTTGACCATTACACTAAAATGGTCGTCATTTGTGTTGCCTTGTCACATATATTTATTCTGTCAAAGCTTAAAACCTTCGTTATATAGGTATCCCTGGGAAGATATTTGACTGTCAATTAGTTAAATAGCATAATTTACGTAAATAATGACGTTAATTTTTCTCGAGATTAAAATTGCCATTCATGAAGAAAATGGGTTTTGCAATGAGCTAAGTTTGGGGTTCTAGTAAAATATTTATTACTTGCATTAACATGTTGCCATTCTCTGTCTTATGATTGTATTTTGTTTTTTAACCAAACTTTTAATTGAAAAAGTTGACATTAAAGTCATGATAGTAAGTAACATAGAAAAGTTTGATAAAATTAATATTTAGAGACATGGTCACACTTGAATGAATTTAACAGCTGAGGTTTGAACAATAATGTATTTACGTATTAAATTCAACTTTCCCAACTATCCTTTATTGCTTCACCACTGTACAAATCTACGGATCGGTGTAAATACGCCTGAGTCTTGAAATTAATCGTACATTAGCTAATCCCGACTGTAATGAGTTCCGTGTTGAATAATCGTTTCGAATCGATTTTCCATTCATAGTGGAGACCATACATATTCACGTGGGGCATGGGTTCCCAACATAAGTTAACCCGTTACCAAAAAAAACCCCCGTAAATTATTTGGGAATAGGAATAAATGTAAAATACTATGCATAAGTTAAGCTAGAAGCTTTCAACCAACTAAGGATAGAAATTTTATCATCGTAGATCGACGAACGTGTAGATGTTAGACGATTTAAAGTTGCGACTTGCTTAGACAAGTCTTACACTCTACGACAGACGTGGTATTTTTTAACGTAAATGCATTTTCTTAAGCAAATAATTATTTATTCATATCATCTTGTTACAGTTCACTGCTAGACGTAGGCCTCCCCCAATGAACGCCACAGCGCACGATCTCCCGCCCTTTGCATCTAGTCACAACCAGCTGCCTCTTTGTGTTAGTGGTTCATACAATATATATATAACATCACATACGAGTACATTGATCCTGACCCCGTGGTAAGTAGCTTAAGCACTTGTGTTAGATATCAGAATCAATGGTGGAATTACAAATAAACTTAAATAAATACATATAACACTATACTGGTCTGAGCAGTAAAAACAGACATGTTCATGATCACAAATGTTTGTACAGTGCGGGGATCGAATCCGCGACCTGTTGGTTAATAGTCAAATTATTGACCATTACACCAAAGTGGTCGTCACAAAAATACACTTAACTACCTTTACTATACCTTTAATAACTTCAGCGCAACTGACTAATTTCTATTTTGATTGGCCACCAAAGTTTCAAAGATATTACTAACAACCACAGAACTGTTTACTTTGAGAACCACTGACCGCGCCCGACGCCTTAACTCTGGCGGATGGATTGCCGTATTCTGAAGCCGGCCATCGCTTTCCTAGGAATTAATTTACCTTGTGCATAATATTACGAGGCTTAAGCTCTTAAATATCAAAAGCCGATGGGCCTAGTCGTTTTATGTGTTGGGTCGTAGTGAAAGTTAACTAGATGGGATTCTGTAAGATGCATTTTCTTTAAAGTTATTCAAGGGATCGTATAAAAGTGGTTTTTCAAAATGTACAGCATCTTATTGTGTCACATTTATTTGGCCTAACTATATTGAATTGTATTGGATTTACATAGTTTTATCAATTAACTCCGAGTAATAAAAAACTGAAAGCAATTTTAATGTCCCCCGAGAAACGATTCCTCTTTCATTGGCGTCTTTTAGCGACTCTACGAGTGGACTAATAGACGGGCACTAAATATCAATTTACATGACAAAGAACGTCACGCCTTATATTCGCAACACTAATAAATACTAATATCATCATAACGCAGAAAAACATAGTCCCTCTTCATTGTCTTCGAAGAATAATTGGCGAACATAAAAACACTGATTTGCATAAACATCGCGATCCAAAACAAAAAAGGGAAGAGAAAAGGGAGGCAAAATTAAACCAATAAAATACGTAAACTGAGATATCAAGTTGTAAACATTTTTCGCTGAGTCACAGTCGCGAGATGTTCGGATAATTTACTCGTCGTTTCTGGGATCATATTATCTGGATTCTAATACAAATGATCCGCAGTTCCGCGGAGACGTGCCAAAATGGCTAAATTAAAACCAAGTACACTTCGCGAGGCGAATGTTGCGTGTATAAAAAGCCACAACGCGTCCGTTGGCCGTTTTCCAGATAGACATGGGATCGGTTTTTATGAAGCATCGGATAGACCTATTCCATGTTTATTTTAGTTTGGTAACGGGAAAGGACAACATTGTATCACGTAGTTGGACAGCTAATAGACCGAGACGGATAAGAAATAGCTGTCCGGTTATATTCAATTTGGAAAAGAAAACAGAAATTCTTGATTGAGTTAGTTGAGCCAGAATATGTTTCTTCTTTTTGCCTTGCTAAGCCTTTCTTTACGGTTTAAGCACTACTTTGCTATCATTGTGAAATATTTTTATGCTTGCTACCTTCTAATAGTTTGTTTAAGGGAAAATTCATACGATTATACAGACTTTACCCATAGTCTTAGGCATATAGATATGGTTTCTATATAAATTAAGGCAATTCGAGCAATTTTAATGTTTTAAGAGCAACTAAGTTGTTATTATTAAGTTACAACATTGTAATACTTAAAAGTGATATATTCGAAGTGCCCTCATTAAAAATATTAAGAGTACGTAGATCGCTTCAGCACTTGCGGATTATGACGCACTTACTTCTCAAGAGCGTAAAACTCTTCAAGTACTTTATGTGAGCCTAATCCATTAGATTGGGAAAAAGGCAAATTCAAAATAACTAAATTTGAAGTGCCCAACTAATAATTTGTAAATGTACGGTGGCCAGCACGTCATGGTAAAAACTGCGGTATCTTATACGGTTGTGCTACGGGCGATATTTCAACAAAAATGGGTAGCCTGATATGCTGGCCACTGTTCTTATTCACTTTATTTAAACTCGTGGAAGCAGGAGTGTTATTGCAATAATTGATTTTTCATCCCACCATCTCGGAAAGAGTCATTTTGCTCTTCAATATCTGAGTGGAAAAGCCGTTTTTATTCACTAGAGGTTAAAGTAAATTTGAATTTAGAACATCGTGTGCACCAAGTTTGTGAATTAAAAAATATCATTAAACCTATTTATTGCTACCTCTATGGTGCCAAATATATCATACAACATTTTTTTAATTTGTTAAAAACTCAAACTCGGAACCTTCTTGGTGTTCTTTTTTCCAATTTGCTTTGTAGGCGGTTCTTTACGCGGCATTTTTTCACGTCATTGTTGAACCTTATTTAAAAACAAGAAACTTGAAAACAAGTGAAAAAACTAAAATGAGTGATTCTAGCGACGAGGAAGTTTGTTTGACGCCAACAGAATTGACTGAAACTGTTAATAATGCGCAAATGATCTTTCTCCCTCAACAATCACGCGAGAAGTATTTAAAACAGTTACTACGTTATGTTTAACACGTGGCGACTAGCAAAAGGAGCCAAAACTTTCTCAGAAAACGTTTTGCTGGCATATTTTATAGAATTATCCGAGAAAAAGAAAGCAAGCACTCGGAAAACAGTACACAAGTGAGTAACACCAATATTATAGTACCCAACAAAAATATTACACTCAATTTAAATAACTGTAGCAACGTTACTTTCAATTTTGATTAATTATACCTAAGTATTATTTTGTTATAATTTAAAGATTATTCTGTAATATTTACCTGTCATAATGTAGTAGTTAATACCTAAACTGAAATAAAAGTACCTATCTTTTGATTGTCAACGGTTTTTTTTTGCATTTAGTCATTTCCTCGCTAAGGTGGAATGAAAAGTTACGTGTTGCACTCGAGTGCAAAGATTTTTAACCTCGTGCTCTTTTGATTCCCTCGCTAACGCTCAGGATTCTAATTTTAAATCACTCGCTGCGCTCGTGATTCAATTTTAGAATCCCTTGCTTGCTCGGTCATCAAATTTGAACACTCGGTTAAAAAGCATCTTTGCACTCTTGTATAACAAATAACTATTGTGTTATAACGTTTTACTTTTTTTTTAAATTTGTAGGACAACTCGTACATAACAGTAAAAATAGTGTTTGTTAAACGTTCCACGTGTTTACTTATTTACCTATGTTTTGAAATATTTATTTTGTATTCTGATGAAGGTTTTTATTTCAACGATGAAACCAGTAGATGAATGGCCACTGAAGGAACTTTAACAAAAACTGTGTTTCAAAACTCGCAGCCGAAAACGTTTATTCGTTAAAACGTTTAAAACTGTTATAAAACGGACTACATTTTTGTGACAGTGTTTTTAAACGGCATGTCGAGGGCTATGGAACTTGCCACAATATTGACTGTTGACATTTGAATTTTGGTGAAACAACGCCAAATCTGTTGAATAATGCAATGACATTTTGAAATAAATTCAGCACTAATCTTTATTTAAATTATCTACTCACTTATAAAATTTAAACATCGATAATAGTGTTCTGACACCATCATCGATGAAACATTTTTTTTTAAATTACTCCATCTGAAAAGTGGTAATATTTACCTACTTCTATTTTTATATATAGCGTATTGTAATAAATACTTACCTTGGCACTCAATAACTTACTGTCTAAATGGCCGCTGAGGTTTAGTTGGTTGAGTTTCTGAGGTTAAATTTGACAGGAGGGGTTTAGTTGAGGTTGAATTTCTTGCCATGTGTAAATAAAACTAAACTACCTTTTCACGGCCATATTTGGTAGTTTATAAAACAATATTTATCTTAATTAAACAAATAGGGTAGCGAGCAAAAATATTGAGATTCACTGGCCAAAAGTAATAGTCAACGGCTGGACGCGAAATATCTGGGGTTTAATGCGCGTTTCATTTTAAATTGGAATAGGGTGAAAGGAAAAACAACGAAAGCAAATTATGGAAAGCAAAAGAAACTTAAAGTTGGAAGGCGCTGACTTCAACTATAAGATATTAGCATCCAAACGAGAGTGGCAACAATAAGATGGAAATGGGAATTCAGTTTCACGTAGGTAGGTACGATTTGTAATTGACAGAGTTCACGTACCTACAGTTAGCATCACAATAATTTATGTCGAACTCTCTATGGCTTGGCCTTTTGCTATAAACATAACATAACAATGTGAATTTCTTTACAAAGTGATAAAACGGCCACTTACTGGTTAGAGCAATGGCTTGCAATAAGTTGTAGGTTCATGTCCCACCCGCGGCAGTCAAAATTTTTTTCAATGACAATAGTGACTAGTTTTCTTGCGCCGCTTCTTTTCAGCACTGGCCCAAATTGTCCCGAAGCGGTGGTAGGGTAAACTTATATGTTGGGACGTGTAAAAGTGCTACTTGTTAGTCTATTTGCAGAAATAAATTGATTTTATTGATTTTTATTGATTTATTTCATAAGCTTACTTAGTTATTAGAGTAATGGTAGGTTTGGGTATACACTTTAAGATAATAAGTACTGAGTTGAAGTTGACGGATACGATGATAGTGGTAGCCTTTTAAAAAAATTCGTAAAGTCCACTACCTACCCCACTACACGTGTCACGCTACCCCATTCGTATTTGTCGAAGCCTTGGCTTACATTTCATTTGTTAGTTCTCAAGATAATATCAAACCAATCGGAAAATAAAGCGGTTGTAATGTCTGTCCATACATCAATATAGTACCTTTCTCTTCGTAATATCATGCGCTTGCCAAAATTTTCACATTTTTGTAGGTTACACAACCCCAAAACCGCTTTTATAGTACACATAATGACACGACATCTTGTTAAAATATTTGAATAGACAGCAGCCTGCAGAAAACAGGCAAATTTAATACGGGAACAGTCCCGTAGGAGTCTTGCAGCAACCTCTCGGCGCAGACTGATATTGTGAAACTTTTCTTCGTCGCAATCTACATAAAAAATGAGCTGAGGGTTGGTGGTGACCCCTTAGTAAATGAGAGCCTTTTGAACTGTTAATTTTGTTTGCATACAAAATGAAATCTGACATGAAAGTTATTTGCGCCTTGATCTTTATAGTACTCTGTGTTTAGCATTTGAAGGCGCATTTTATTTTTGCGTCTTCATTTTTACGAGTTCCGTCTGATTACGCAATGATTTGCTTTTTTTAAAACTTTTTTTTTTTTAATAAAGTATGTTTGTAATACAAGTCACTAATCTCACTGTCGAATGTTACCTTGATCTTGTATCAAGATCTACACTAGATGCTCCCGAAGGTTCTAACCGTAAGTCGTAGAACTTAACTTTTATGTACTAAGTACGAGTACATGTTATTTCACCGAGATACAACATGAACTACAACGTTAATAAATGAACAATATTTCAAAGTAACTTTGCGCTTGTACGCGGTGAACAAAACCTGTAACATTCTACAAAAGTTAAAATGTAATAGAAAGGAGTAACAAGGGTACTGGGTACTCTACAAACTGATATGGAACATCCAAAGTTGCTGAAGTTACGTAAGCAGATTTTCCAGTTCAACAGTGATATTTTAGCCAATTTCAAGTCAATCAATTTTTGTACATGGTGCATGAATAAGAAGGTTACTTTCATCATAAAGTAGATCAAATAATCTGTTAATATGTAGGAAATACGTATAAAAGAGTGCGTCAATATTTCTGGGATTGTTTTCAGTGTCGCAAAACTGCAAATCGGGAATCCATAACGGTTTTCTTAATATATACCTACTATCATAAAAAATATTTTGAGTGACGTTTTAAGAAAAGGTCCATCTGCAAATTTAGTAACTGGAAATATTAACAAGTAGAGGTACGTATATTAAGAATAGAACATCTTAACTTTACTAGAAAGGGTTAACGAAAGGGTTAACCCCGTTTCAACTTTAACAAAGCAACACTTGATGGTTCAACTTTAGTCTACGTCAAAATGCCAAATATCTACTACTGTTACGTTCTTACACATTTACGCAAGAAACTAACCGCCGTAGTTCAATATTATGTGCACCTGAAACCCGAAACGTCAACACCTTAAATAAGTAAAATATTCAAGAAACCTGCACCAGATCTTATCCGATGTTAAATTATTCCGTCGGCTCGTTAAGTAGCAAGTTGTCTACCTATTAACGGCGAATAAGGTGGGTGCTGAAACTTCAGAAATGGAGCATTAGCGGAGCAAAAAACAACGGGCTGGTGACATGTTGTAAATTATATTGTTTAATTAGTATTACTTTAGAAAATCGTCTGAAACGAAGGTTAATCCTAGTTCAGACAGAGAGAATACTTAGCCCAAGATAATTTATTTTTCCTTTTTTGTTTCTAATGTAATCTCTTTTGTTAATGAATAAATGTTTTTATTTTTATTATCTGGGGGCACGGTAGTGCCCCCGCCAAGACGAGCCAAGCGAAGCGCACGGGCACTACCTACCTTTTCTCGAAGTTATATATTTCTCGATATTTACCCAGGTAGGATACTGTAGCGGGGCTATATCTGATTCTCTATTTATGGACCTACTGTGTATGAAATGTTTGTACACATCAAACTTGAAACGTATGGAAACTACTATACTCTTACTATGTAGGTATGGAAGCCTTCTATAAAGAATCATTGTACTTTTAGTCGGCTGAGTCGGCTCGAAACATGTTATTGTATATACGTTATCGTTGAGATAATTTTATACTTTACTAAGACATTTCCGGTCGAAAAATCGAGTATTGTTTTCCTATCATCGAAGACGATGCATCGTCAAACACACAGCAAAAGGAAACTACTTACTGCGTAGTCAAACAATGCCGGCGTCGTTGCGAGCCCAAAATGTATGCGAACTATCAAACTTTCCTAGTCGCTACAATATTATTATTTAACAAGTCTTTCTATATATATATATATACATATATATATACATATATATAGACGAACAGCATATATATAATGCTGTTCGTTAGTATCTCTCTCTAAAACTTGGAAACGGCTTAACCGATTTGACTAATTTTAGTCTCGAAGTATTCGTCAAAGTTCAGGGAAGGTTTAAACGGTGAGAAAATATGGAAATATTGCGATAACAGCGGGCAGGACAGCGTCTGCCGGGTCCGCTAGTCACTTATAAAAAACGTGTGAGCAACACACACAACACTGGTGAAACACTGAGCCTATGAAGGCAAACTTAAGTTCACTTGAAAAAAAAAAGAGGATGAAGAACCGCTCCGTCACGTTAGCACTTAGTTCAAGGGCAGGGTATTGTTATTTTACTTTACACTCAAAGCTACGATTCTATATTTAATTTTAAATTTATTTCTTTATTAAGCTACTTCTTAGCCGTTTTGTAGTTTCGAATGTAGCGTTCCTTGTCACTCTGACAAGCATGACCGTATGTGCGAACGCGCCGGATAGACTCGTAAAATACGAACGAACAGTGTAGGGAGTAGTGCATAAATACCAATTTCTAAGGTTTTTTGGAAGATATTGCTCTAAGCGATGCAATAAAGAGTAATCTATTCGGTTTAAATAATCTTCATTTCCACTAAGACAATTCATATCACTTAAATGGAAACTTACAACTAAGTAAAATTAGGTAGGTAACATTATTACAATTAGCAGGATCGTCGCCGCGTCACTGCTGAAGATAAAATTATAATAAGTGTGCATGTGTGGTAGATGTGTAGTTGTTTGAGTGTCATAATGTTTTTTTTCTGTATATATCGATGTATCTATTCTCTATCTAATCTCAAACGTCACAAAAGGGCTCCGGTCCACTAAAAGGCAGTTACCACGGTACCCAAGGTCCAAGTAACTGCAGCTAGTTTGCTAATAGCTATTAAGCAACAAACACCAGTCATACGACTTGAACTCCACAAAGCGTCGCACACACTACACTACAAGCGGGTTACATATTTCATGCTAATTAACAAACAAGATACGGGCTGCATTGTTCCACGCTCAAAGTCCACTGAACAATTTCCTTTTGTACAAGTAAATCACGGGAAACTTGTGTGCATTTGTGAGTTTTTTTTCTGTTTTGTCTTCATTTAGAGTTATGAATGGCAAAGGGGATTGCGGAGACAATGAAAAAGGACGTGGGTAAACGAGTTTCTTTTTGAATAAAGATGACGTATAGAGGAGATATATATTTATATCAATTGCAGTATGAAAAGTTTACGAATTACGTAGCACTGATTTAAATACGATACGCGAAAAAGAACTTGTAAAAATATACTGTCATACATAAAAATGTTTTTTTATTTATTTTCATGATAATTTTATTTTGCCGCCTTTGATGACAGTATTGCTCATTTTTATCCGCATCTTAAAAACAAAGTTACGTAAGTAGATACCTGGATCGAACGCAGGAAATATTTCTCCGCAAAATATTTATCATTTTACCGTAAAAAAGATCACGAGAATGTTGAAAATACTTTTCGTCCAAAACAAAAAGAGCGCGCCCATAATCCTATTGGTATAGCAAATTTTTAACGTCGCAGAGATTTTTTTCACTTTCATTGGTGTTATTATCGTTTACCAAGTCATTATTATTTATTAGATAAGTCCTAACCGCAAGCCAAAACACGTTGTTCAAAATTTTAATAATATTTTACTCTAAATATTGCTCTGCTCAGCTAATCTGCCTTTATATAATATATTTTTTGTTTTTATTTGTGAAAGACCGGATTTGTAAGTTTTTTTTCTTTTAGGTCGCAGGGGCGCTAAAATAAAAAAAAATGAATGCGCTCAAGTCTCAGCTTGCAAGGGTGCTTTAAAATTTACTTTTTCAATTCGCTGTTTGTTATACCATTTTGTTTTTCTAGGATTAAACTTTTTAACAGGTACTTTTATAAATATATTCAGTTTTTTGCCCCTGTAGATTTTAAGGGGTGAATAAAAAATATAATTTTAAAATTTGGTATTAGATGGTGGAAGGCGCCTGCCTTTACAGTAAGAATGCATGAAATGCAAAAGAGAGGCATGAAAGATAATAGAAGGGCGCAAGTGCTGATATCTATCGGAAAGTGTTAACGGGTGTATTGTTTAATTGATCTAAGAATAAGGGTAATTTAATCATTTATAAAATTCCTACTATAGAGGATATACTCGTACATATATTACTAAGGCTTTCCGATAGACGTAAGGACAACACTTGCGCTTCACTATTAACTTTCATGCCTCTATTCTGCATTTCATGCATTTCTACTGCTAGTACAGGCGCCCCTTAACCTCATATCGTGTTTTTAAATTATTTTTCTTATTCAGTCCTTCAGCAGCCCTTCACAAGGTGTTAGGGTCAAAGTTGATAAGCAGAACTACTAAAATTCGGATTTATAAAACAGTCGTTAGGCCGATTTTAATGTACGGGTGCGAAACTTGGACGTTAACTTTGAAGGAGGAGAACAAACTCTTAGTGGCAGAAAGAAAGATTTTGCGGAAAATTCTGGGACCAACAAGAGGAGAAGATGGGGTATGGAGGCGTAGGTACAACCGAGAGATAGAAGATCTAGTGTCTGAGCCGAACATCATCGGAGAAATAAAATCTTCCCGACTTCGCTGGCTAGGACATGTGGAGAGGATGGGAGAGGATCGAGCCACAAAAAGAGCCTATCTTGGACAACCTTACCAACCAACAACCAAACCGGCGCCGACCGGTGGGGCGTCCAAGATATCGCTGGAAGGATGAGGTCGCCAAAGACCTGACAGAACTAAAAGTGCCCTACTGGTCAGATTTGGCACAGAATAGGGAAGAATGGCGCACTTTAATGTCGGAGGCCAAGACCCACTTCGGGTCGCTGAGCCAGCGAAGTAAGTAAGTATTCAGTCCTAAAAAAGACACTATTTGATATTAAAATTTTATTTTATTAGGGAAACACTACAATATCTTAAAAACTTAATTTTCCCTAGACTTGTCACTAAACACCATTTACGTGTTTCCACATATAAATTCCAAATGACTTCTATACAATTTGAAGTAACTTTTGGAAAAAATGTAAATAAAAAACAATTAGTTGGACATTATCACGCTTAGTCAAAAGCTGAAGTAGTGAGCTCTATCCAGTCAGTGCACCGCTTCAAACCATCTTTTTGACAAAATGATGAAATAACCCTTATTAGCAAATCAATTAAACAGTAGGTATACCCGCTAACACTTTCCAATAGACGTAAACACAACACTTGGGTTCCTCTATTATCTTTCATACCTCTCCACAAAAGGGTTCCATCGAAGTGTATTACAATAATTGTTCATGGAACAAAAACAATCGATATAACAACCAGTTTACGCGAATATAAGTAGCTCTTGATTCGATTACAATGAAAATATCACGTTTGTGTGCAGGTCAGATAGATTTATAGAAGCCTTAAACGGTGTCGGTAAGTGTGATCTTATATATAAAAATTAAACGCTCTTGGTTTATCTCGAGAACGGCTGTACCGATTTTGCTAATTTTGGTTTTGAATTATTTCTTAAATTAAGGAAAGGTTAAAAAGGTGAAAAAATTTAAGGAAATTGCGTGGAAAATATATAAAAAAAAACACCATTTTATGTTCTCATAAAAAGGTGATACCGAGTACAGGGAAGATATAACGGTGAGAAAATTTATATAAAAAAAATGCGAAAACAGCAGGCAGGACGATGTCTGCTGGGTCCGCTAGTATGAAATAAGTTAATCATTAAAATGATTTTTTCACCTCAAAGCTTTCAGTGCTTATGTTCTTAAAATTTACTTAAATATGTACTGAAGCAACTGTTGTAAGTATAATTATTACTAATTACTTAATTACGGGTCTAAAGTGTAAACGTTAAATATTTTAGTTATTAGTGTTACAATGCAACGCGAAAGTTCAAAATCGTATTTTCTATATGCGAAATTATCGGACACCTAAACTACTAGGCTAAATTGCATAATATTTGGCACGCAATATAAAAAGTGGACCTTGGATACTTTCTGTCGGTATTATACTAAGTATATTTTTGAATTCCACCCGGGCAAAGCCACTGGCGGGAAGCTAGTCTTGTATAAATTAGTTTCATGTAGGCGAAACCTGTTTTTGTCAATGATTAATTGTAATAATCACCTAGCCCCAAACTAAGCGTAAGCTTGTGCTATGGTGACTAGAATAACGGATAGAAATACTTAAATACATTTATGAACACCCATGACTCAGGTACAAATGCTCGTCCGTCCTCATCATACAAACATTTGCCCCTAGCAGGATTCGAACTCGCGACAACTAACTAGCGAGTAATAACTGTGCTGTGTCTATGTCATAAAGTAGTCTGTGCATCCGCCTCACGATCTCTACGTTTCAATTGTTCACAAATTAGATTTCGAATGGAGGTTATGTTTCTTCTAAAAATAGAGGTCTGTTCGAGCGATACGATAAAATAAACATTGCTTTTGAGTATTCCCACACGTTATGTTTTAATAGAGTACAAGCGTAAGTAAAACGTAGACGTGAAACTGTGAAAGTTAAGCAATCGTGTGCCTACGGCCCGTAGTATTTATGGTGCATTTTAGTGTCACATTGAATGATGAAAAAACTTTTTTCAATAATCGTATTTTGTCAAGTTGGTATATATACTTAATGCTCATATTTCTTATTGTTTAAATGCGATAGGGTAAACATAATACACCGTTTAATATTATACTATTGATGTTTACACAAACTACACTTTACCAAAATTAACCAATATTGAATCCTACTACTATTATAAAGGCGAAAGTTTGTAAGTATGGATGTTTGGATGTATGGATGTATGGATGTTTGTTACTCTTTCACGTAAAAACTACTGAATGGATTTGAATGAAACTTTACAACAATATAGCTTATACATCAGAATAACATATAGGCTACAATTCATAAAGAATTTTTAAGATAAAGGCTTTCCACGCGGACGAAGTCGCGGGCGGCCACTAGTTTTTCATAATTCTTCTAAGTACCCATAACAGTATTATATTTGATGATTAGGATTTTATTGATTGATTGATTAACACTTTATTGTACAAAACAAAACAAAATTACAGACAAGTTTAACAAGGAAAGATGTACAATTGATGTGATCTTATCGCATGTATACGTATATAGTAATGTAATAATGAATCGCAAAATGTGTTGATAAGCGCATAACTCAAGAACGCCTGGACCGATTTAAGCAATCCTTTTTTTATGATGTTTCTTAAGGTACGTTAGTAAGAAAAAATTAAATAATACGAACAGGACAACGTCAGCGGGGTCCGCTAATATCAAAATATTTTTTTCTGAATAAATATGACAGTGCGTGTACTTTCTGAATGAATATGACAGTGCGTGTATCTACGTATCTTGGCAAAATGTTTTATGAACATCAAAAGAATCACCAGAGACATAATATAAGGAAAAACTGAAAAACAAAAAACAAGGGAACGTCATCAATATCAATGCATTGAAATGTTACAGGAAACAAGTGAATATTTGATGTATATTTTTTATTAATAGCGCCATCAATATTAATATACCACTAAACAAAAAAAATATTTTTACAAAAGTTATTTTAAGGTGCTTTATGCGATCAATAAAAACCTGTTTCACAAAATTAACAGATAACTTAACATCTTAAGTGAGTGATCTTGATATTAGACTTTTTAATTGATCGCTAAATTTTCTCAAGAATTAAGTATATAAAGATGACGACGAGTGAGAATGATGACTATTATCGCCGTACAAAGTGGGAGACAGGCATTTTGACTGTTCATAAAAAGTACATCAACGATTGGCGGTGTCAAATATCCGCATATCGTACTGTTTTCACTGTGCAGTGTCCGTGGATGTTTGGGCAGTAAAAATGTTAACAGCCATGCTCCAACATTTAACATGTTAAGCGGATTATACACTCAAAAACTGGCCAAGCATAAGTCTGACTTACGAGTGCACCGTTCCTTTCCGTAAATGTTTTATCTGTTTAAATATTTTATCGAAAAATATACGGTTTCCTCAAATTTTTCACTTTGTCGAAGTTTAAAAGTAAAATAAAGTACCGTAGTAGTAAAATATTTATAATATCAAATTAAATTGTTAATTTATTAAATGAAAGAACATTTTGTCTTGTTTTTTACTCCAGTAAAAGTCTGTGAGTTTGTAAGGTAGCCGGTAAAGGTAAATAAAATTGGTTTCCTTGCCTCTTTCAACACGTACCTACTTGGTAAAGTCAAAAGAAAATGTTGACCTACTTTATGTACGGTGTCACCTTTAAAATAAACCTTTGAATTTTTAGCCTTTTAGGTTCGCACAACTATTTATTGAGATATCTCCTCCCTCACTCGTTAAATAAATAAATGTTTCTGTAATGGTTAATTATTAGATACCATCTGGATGATCATTATGATCTATCTTATCTCTATACTAGCTGACCCGGAGAACTTCGTACCGCCTTAGCGTTGCAATGATGCACTACTTTATTTTGTATAGCTGACCTATCTTTGGTACCTATTCAAAATTAAATGTATATTTTTCAATATTTCCGAGAGATTTCCTTAATATTTTTTTCCGTAAGAACCTTCTCATAATAATAACAAATACAACACGTGATGCCGTGACCAAGGAAAACAGGTTTCATTTTTATATATATATATATATATATATAGATAACCGAAACGGCTTGACAGATTCTTATGAAATTTTGTAAGCACATTGAGTAGGTCTGAGAATCAACCAAATTTTATCATACCTCTTAATTATGAGAGAAATAATTTATATAGCAAAACAACGTTTGCCAGGTCAGCTAGTATATTATTTACTATCTTATTTTGATTACCTTATATATTTTTTGTTGCATTTGTTTATCTCAAACTTTAAACAATTCAAGGGAAGCAATACATTTTACCTACCTACGTCAAGAAATTCCTTCAAATAAGTTAAAATAAACATGACAACTGAAATTATTCAAAAAATATAACAAGTGTTTCGCAAACGATTGCAATGTGTACTTATTTAATAATTGCTGAGATAGTATAGAGCTACATACATATAGAGCGGGTATACTATATTATCTTGATATTTTCAAATACACGTGGTATTGGTATGGTATGGTAGAGATAACAGGTATCTTCTAGGTAAGCTCGCTCCATCGTAGGTGTTTGGTCAAGAGCAAACATATCCCAAAAAAAATTTAAATTAAAATATATTTTATATATGTATAGTGAGTGGCTCATTCTTCTGCTATAATTTCAAATTAAATTTATATTGTCCCGAAAATGTTTTGTTTACTTAATTTCATTATATTGCAACTTTTTAGTGTTTCGTTTAACTTAAATTTTGGCTGTACAAGGAGTAAGTCTGTCTGGGGGGCCGTCGGAACCTTTGGGGACCGTAAAAACGGGCCGTTCCAACGCTGTCAACTCATTTTTTATGCAGATTGACTTCGAAAAGTTTTCATAACGACAGCTCTGAGTATTAACTGGTAGCGCTGCACCCGCCAGCTTGAATTAAGCATAATTGCTGTTTCTTTTGGTAGAAATGCTTTAAGCGGGACTGTCAGTAAAGTAATTTTAGCACGACTTCGGCACGCTGTTTCGTTGTAAGACTGAAGTTAAAGTTTTGTAGGAGAATTGCTACTTCTAGATGTAAGCACCTAGCAGAAGCAGAATTTGTTAAACTGTCATTTCTTTACCATACTTAGATCGATCGCTTGTTTGAAACGCACGGAACTTTTTCGTATGACTATGGTCATTTACGTTTCATTTTGTTGTGTTTAATTTGTTTCCAGCTCAAGGATTTGCAAAAATGATTTATTGAAACTGATTAAAGCATGATAGATCCCAACTCTCCTATTCATGCACGGAACGCTTATTTTGATGAGCTAGTTTACTAAATTAACTCCATCCTTAATTATGGTGTAAAAAGCCTGTTACAGGTGATTGAATTTTGGTGGCAACCCTCCCAATATCCGCGTCGTTAAAATTTAGATTTTCAATCCCGCTTTCGAATTCACCGTTAAGCTCTAATTAAGTCAATTGCTCCGACTCGAGAAAAGTGATTTACTAAAGGGATCGGAG
This sequence comes from Pyrausta despicata, assembly GCA_963921415.1. NCBI lineage: Eukaryota > Metazoa > Arthropoda > Insecta > Lepidoptera > Crambidae > Pyrausta > Pyrausta despicata. Next base: position 9,914,133 of record OY992853.1, read on the forward strand.
TTCATTTTACTGTCATCTGCCTGTAAACTTAATTTAGTCTTCATCCTTCTTAATTTGGACGCCCTAATTTTTCCGCAGCTGACCACGTTTTAGTCTCGACTTAGGCTCAGGCTGATAGTAGCTGCGACAGTATGGCGTTAAATGCTGAAAAAGATGATTATTTCACTTTAAATTTCCACTAAACGATGCCAGCGCGAGAACCCAAATACATCCAACTGTAACCACTTGTAAAAACTAGAGCTGGAAGTCACAGAACTTACAATATAACTCACAACGTGACACAGAAGATGCACCTGAAATCACAACACTGACACCAACAAAACACTCGACGCGTTTCACCACTACACGTGGCATTCTCAGGAGATGTTGTCGCTTCGACAGACTACGTTACGACAGTATGGCGTTGTTCTACGTAAGCAACGCAACGCGACAAGTGCGACGCGACACAATGCGACAAGTACTTGTGTTAATGTCAATCGCGCTTCGCCACGTAAGACACTTTTTTTTAAAAATATACAACAACATCACATACATTGATTTGACTCCGTGGTAAGTAGCGTAAGCGCTTGTGTTACAGATATCAGAATCAACAGTGGTATTACAAATAAACTTAAATAAATACATATTACACCCAGACCAATACAAACAGACATGTTCATGCACACAAATGTTTGTACAGTGCGGGGATAGAACCCGTGACCTCTTGGTCAACATATACAACAAACTTAACCATTACACCAAAGTGGTCGTCAAATAATTGCTATATTACTACTACTATATTATACGTAAATTAATTTTAATATCGTCGCGTCGCCACGCACTTTTCGCGTTTGTCGTGCTCAGCGCGGGTGACGCCTGATCTTAAGCATTTAAAATGTATTTCTTCGTTTGAAGTAGTATAAATATTAGAGGAAGACGCTACGAAAATGACACTTCGGTACCCAGAATACTAAAGCATGATTTAGTGCTGTCCGAAATAGGATCCAAAGCGGTGCGCCGTTAAAAATTCAAAGCTGAATTTCTGACAAACAATCCTATTGCAGAGTCGGGCTGCACAAAAGCGCACTTTGTTACACGACGTTCGTTCGACAAAGCCGAAGCCAAAAATGGTGCATCTTCAAAACAAATCGACATCGTCGTTTTGACGGCCCTGGCTTCGTAAATGCGACCAAGGAACGGCATCGGTCGGCTCATACGTTATTCAACGACTATTTACACGGACTTGAGAATGGATCTGCGGATGTTCTACAAGTCAATCAGGGCTTAGAGGTCCAGTAGCTAAGTAGATGTAATAAACGGCTTACATACGGCGTACATTGATTTAACGGTACGAATATTATTTGCGTGCTGTTTGCTATTAGCTATTTTTGATTAAATTCCTACTTAGTTTACACACCGAGTTTTAATTATTTTTTATATGTTTTATTGTTCCTTAGTGGCAATGTAGCTAGTAGCTTTAATCATAGATCAATGTCAAATTGCGCCATCCTTTGAGATTTTTGCTAACTTTTGTTTACCTGGTTAGAAACTCGGCAATGTCTTAAACTGCTCCTATTATTTTGAACCAGCAAGCTGTTTTCGAGCTGAGAGTTCTAAGACAACCTAAATATCACTAGTCAAATTTTTCATTTTGACCAAGCTATAGATCCTGGCTTAACAGCAGTTACGGTGGTAATGGGCGCCAGGATACGTGGCTATTAATGCTCTATTGCAATAGATAAAAAACAAGTGATTTGTTAAAGTAATTAAATATATATCGGATTTCAATAAAAATAATCACTCTACATCTAGAATCGAAGACATGCGATGACATCCGAAATGCCATAGGGAGGTTGGCGAAGTTGGCAGCGCGCCTGAAGTTTCGGGATTACCACCATGTCTTAGTTAGAACAATTATTTCTTGCTAGATATTATAGTTTTGTGCGTGCACATTATTTTATACGTTAAAGAGTTTAATTTGTTTAAGTTTTAATTGAAATTTGACGGTAGACAGGTGCTCAAATTATAGCAATCTGTGTGCATGTAATTTTTTTGTTTGACCAAAACGGGTGTTGGTTATCGAAAAGGCACATTTTACAAGTGTTGTGAATTGTGAACAAAGTTAATTACTCTTATTTTGACCATTTAAAGGATTGTCTACATAAATTACTTTATTTTTTAGCATTAACAATGCAAATTCTTTTATTACGTGAAGTAAAAACACACTTAGAGAAACTCGTCCCGCCTGTGGCAGTCCATTTATCTATTAGTGTGTTTTAATTTCACAAAGTCTACATAAGTTATGCTATAGATTAGAAACTAAAGGATCAATATAAAGATCAATGTATCAAAACAAATTAAGTGTATTTCATGGATAAACGTAAATAAATTAGACATCACAGTAGCCCCCCAAATTTTATTGTGTTGTCGAACAAATCAACAGGATTAGAATGTTGCATAGCTAACCTGCGTGGCTTTGGTCTTTTTGTCTAGCACTACATTAATTTGAATTGCAATAAGATCGCGCAGATAAATGACATCGCTGACTGATTTAAGTGCGTACAATGTAGTTTGCTCGTTTTTATTGTAGATAATTATTGATTGATGTTAGTTCTTACGTTACCTACTACCTATTTACAGCGAATTTTCAAAGGCTTTTGGCTATTAAGTAACTTATATGACACAAAACAATGATATTGTATCAAAGAAGTGTGCCAAAAAGTTTCCCACTTATACGCCGAAACAAGAGTTAACATGTTACGCTTCTATATTTATATACGTATATTTTATACTATTCAGGCTCTTTTAATTTGTACGTGAAACAGGATATTGAAAATTGTGCGCAAACTATACATCATATAAAAAATAATTGTTTCGGATGTAGTGAGTCAGGCTGTTCAATGTTATTTTTGAATACTAGGCCAAAGTTTCATGAAAAGAATACCTTTTTTTTTTATTTAATCTGGTAAGATTCGTCAAAAAATGTTTATAATAGAAGTGTTTTTTTTTGGCGTCTAGCAAGTGATATGAGTAGTGAGTAACAGTTTTTGTTGATCATTTACTTTAAGTTGTTTACTTCACTCAGGTAAATGAGTTGAAGTACACCAAACAAGCACTATCCAAGCTTAATTTAGAATAATTCGCTTAATATATTTCCACGAAGACAGTCACACACAGCTGGTGTCTCCGCAGCCAGAAACCCAAGACCTCCAGAGTGCATCTTACGCTTAAGAAAACTGCTCGAAATAACAGGAACAAGGGGTCTATTTAAAATCGTCGCGCCGAGTTGGTGTGTGGTCATAAAATGCCAATTTTGCATGCGACCAGGCGAGACTACATCTTCAGCTATCAAATAGGTATTAGACTCCTAGAATATTCTACTGATAAGCATTATTACTTTTGTAATTCATTTTACAAACAGCTTTTATAATCAAATTGTGCATTATCATCAAAACTAAACGTGTGTACAAATTTTTAGCTCAATTGGTTTTTCTCTCTTTAATTTTCTCCCAAAAAAATTCCCCCGCCCCACTAACATTAAATAAATCATATGTTCTATAAATGCCCCTATCTTAAATTTTCTTGTTTCGTCTTTCTTTTGTTTTGTGAAGTTTCTGTGTATGTTTTTTGTACATACCCTATAAATCAAATTATTTGCTCATTTGTCGCCAAAAAGAAAATAAGAAGAATAAGAAGAATTTTTTAACTAAATCAGACATTGGGGAGCGGATGAAATTCCGCTTGCAAGTTTTGATACAGACAAACAGTCATAGGACAGGTGAAACTATAAACACTCAAATGGGAACAACATCACAAACATTGCTGTGATCAACGAACACTAAATATAATCAGAAGCAACGAAGGTACCACAAGAGTCGTTCTAGGAGCCTCGATTTACAAAGTCGATTAGCTAACCCACTCCACCAATCCGCACTGAGCCTGAGGTGGAGAATGGCTCGGACCACCTCATAGTTGAGATGTGGCCTGTGCCCAGCAGTGGGACGTATATAGGCTGTTGAGATGATATGAGAGAGATGAGAATCTACTTTTTCAAGCATTTTTAGTTGCAAAACAATTTTTTGTTAATTTTTACTGCTGCTGCTCTTTAGTTCTACTTTAAAAAAAAGTTAAGTCTGTAAAACACATGAACTCCGATTCCTTAAATATTTACATTTGAATTGGATTAATTTGACTCTCCCACGCAAACGAAGTATATTGACAAACACGAAAATACGATAGGTATACAAAACCACATTACACTGATTGACTCGTATATATTTTCGTTACGAAAAAAACATTGGTTCTTTGGCTGGTGAAAACATGTTGGAATAAGGTATTTAATAGATATTATTGGATTATTTTTTTACACGTTGTGTCAGGAATAACGGCTAATAGACAATTTATTTTTATAATGTAAATTGTCTCTATCTTCACAAGTCTAGACTAATATTATAAAGAGGAAACATTTGATTGTTTGTTTGTTCGAAGTGAAAAGGCTCCGAAACTACTGGACCAATTTAAAAAAATCACATTAATTATCCCTGATAAACATGGGCTATTTATATTCTGCTTAAAATATTAGAAAACTGAATTCCATTTTCAACTGAATCCGATTTTCTGCAGGGAAGCTAGAAATCTATAGACTAACTAGTGGTACCATGCAGACGCTGTCCTGACAGCTGTTTTTGCTTTTTAAAATATTTTAATACATATAAACCTTCAACTTGAATCACTATATATTTTCTTTAATAATAAAGAAACTGCATTAAACTCTGTTGAGTAGTTTTAAGGATCTAGGCATGCATTCATACTCGTACGAATTACAGACATAGAGACAGACGCTAGGAGCGATAGGTCAGCATTCAAAGTAACCAACTTCAGTGAAGCTGACTGTATTTCCTGTAGTTACTTGCACTGAGTACTGACTTAAGTTAACTTTGAGCCCTTCAAGCGTAGTAGGAGAACAATACTTTAGGTTTAGATTACATTCCTGCTAGATACATGAGCTACCATTGATGTAGTTAAATAGGAAAATATATGTTACATGCAATGCGAAACAGATAATACAGTGTGACATATAGTGGTTGTTACCCCGCAGCAGAACGATAAACTTTTAGTACTAAAGTATCCATTGGATTTTTTTAATTGTTGCTTTTTCTGTTCTCCATACGAAATGCTTGCACTTTGTGAAGCCCGGCTGTGCAAACTCTTGATTGTTTGATCTTTGACATTATTTAAAAAAAAACTTACTGAATCTATTTTTTTAACTACTAACTTAGAATCATTTCAGTGCGGGAAATAATAAATTCATCCAGTATAATGCTTACCGATAGCGAGTGAGACGAGACAAATCATCATAGGTAGGCACACAGTCCCACAGTCACACAGTTTTTCGGACCAGTTTCGAGCTTCATTTGGCATATCTTCTGCCTTTTGAATATGTCAATGTTAGCTTCCAAGTCTCGAGTGGAATGACCGCGTCTTCCACAAAGACGGGCAGAGACGTTTATATGAGGGCAATTTATATAAAGCAGATAGTAAGACACCATATTTTTAACTGTGTGATAAAGCAATTTCCTTCCTCAAGAATGCATAGTCTTGCTCCGGCTGGAATTCATTCGTATGTGCATTTGTTTGAGCGCAACTTAGTTTTGTTTTTTAATAGAACGTGTTACTCTGAACATAATTTTATTTAAAATTTCACACCTAGTTCCTGAAAAGTAGGATTCATTTTCTGTCTAGCCACTAGTTTTTTTGGAGTTTGTTATTATTTCTTTTAATTGATTGTGTACAGCGAAATTCATGGTTGGATCTTGAACTTAATAGTAAGTCTAAAATGTTCGGTGGGAATTTATTAAAAAATTGATACAGTTTCCCATGAACGAGTGACCAAACTTTTAAAGCATGAATTTTGATTATGAATATCACATTTTTTTGGAAATAAGTTCTCATAAATATATTGAGGAGCAACCGTAAGTATCCCTATTTCAAAAAATATAAAAATGCGGCAAAGGCCTGCGGTGTCGGCAGTTATTGTAGTCAAGCGCTTAAATAACTTATACTCCTAGCATAGTAAACTAAAAACCGGGGCATGTATCCACCCGAATCAACTATCCGGCTTTACCCTAGGCCTCCCCCAAGGATCTCCACCGCGATCGGTCCTGCACTTCCCGCATACAGTGGCTTCCCGTGATCGCCCACCAGATAGATAGTCGGGCCACCTCGTAGGAGGCCTGCCCACGGAAAGTGACCGGCACGCATCTAAAGCATAAATAAGCGCTTAAATTTGGATTATATCTATATGTATAAAAATGAAACCCGTTTTCCTTGGTCACGGCATCACGCGTGAATGGCTGGACCGATTTCACTAATTCTTTTTTTGTTGTATTTGTTATTATTAGGAGAAGGTTCTTACGGAAAAAAATATTAAGAAAATCTCTCAGAAATATTGAAAAATATACATTTAATTTTAATTTTGCATATTTTAAAAAACGCGTGTAACTAATGTCAATGTCATTCGATGACATTGTTCAATCATTGCAACGCTAAGGCGGTACGAAGTTCGCCGGGTCAGCTATAATTTATATTAAATTTTGGCTTCAGACGACATCACATCAGGTTAATCGAACTTACCCTTGGACCACACATACCAGTTTTGTTTTTTCGTTGTACGGATTAAAGTTGTTGCTTTAATGTTGTTATGTTACATTAAAGTAATCACAGTGTTATTGAAGAGCAGAGGCTCCTGGCACAAAAATTTTTATACTTAAAAGTAGACTCTGGCCCTTAGCTATAGTACTACGATTATTTAAGGTAAATAAATAATTTTGAATTTGAATCGATTTTATTGCACAACCGCCCTTATTATAAAATAAAGCAGTGCTCGTCTTCGTGTGCCGAATCAGCTAATAACTAACTAATCTTACAGTTCGAAATAAAAAAAAGGTATAAGAATAAAAAAGGTATCAGAGGAACAAAGTCATCTAAGTTTTCCTTACACGTTATTAATTTCAAATTATAGGGCACTTTGAAAAGTTAGTAGAACAAACGACTTTCCATTTTCTTCACCTTATATAAACAAGGTAAATTGAGAACAAAATTCGAAACCAAACGAAATTTAATCAAAAAGTAAAATTAAAAAAAGTAAAAAAGTAAGTAAAGTAAAATTTTGAGCACACCGTCAGTAGGTACTTGATATTATAAAAACAGAAATGGTTATGGTATTAAGGCAAACTGTATTTTAATTAACATTTAAGTTATTCTTTGTCACACATGATGTCATAAACTATTATTATCAATGAGAGACAGCCTCCTCACGTGTTAGAAAAACCTACGTCAAAAATTGGTGACGCCATTCCGCCCTTGACGCCAAGACTCTATTATTTTTTAGACTATATTATAATTAAACAATTACCAATTGATCTCATTACACACTTAAGCTGGATAAAAAATAGGTTAGGTAGTTATTTACAGAAAGCAAAATGAATTTCTTGGACGATTGTCGGAAAATTTTTCGTTTATCTCCAACATCTAAACGTCCGAATCTATCCATCTCCGAGAGAAGGCCGCCCCAGATGTGTCCTGTTTAATCGTATTCGTTGAATGCGTCCGAAGTAACCTACTCTTAAAGACGGTATCCATATTTTTAGAGTTCTGTACGTTTATTGGCAGTCATTAATGGCCAGAAGCCATACCTAGCCTAAATAGTACATAGAAAAGTCGCTTCCCGCGTCTGTCCCTTTGTATGTATGCTTAGATCTTTATATATATATTCATCACATACATTGATCTGACTCCGTGGTAAGTAGCTTAAGCACTTGTGTTACAGAAATCAGAATCAACAGTGGTATTACAAATAAACTTCAATAAATACATATCACTCCCAGACCAGTACAAACAGACATGTTCATGCACACAAATGTTTGTAAAGTGCGGGGATCAAACCCGCGACCTCTTGGTTAATAGTCTACTTCTTAACCATTAAACCAAAGTGGTCGTCGTCGTGATTTTGATACTGTTTTTTCAATAGATACAGTAATTCAAGAGGAATGTTTATACACAGCAGGCAGGAGAACGTCTGCTATGAAACGCTAGTAATTTAGTAAAAATATTTTACACCCTTGCAATCAGCTGCACGATGTCCAGAGATGTCCCACACATATTGATAATAATTAAAAGTAATAATTAATTAGGTCCTTACCTATGAAATTGGCGTTTTGTATGGGAGGAACAAAAAGTCGAAATTTTTTTATATAGCATATTTATTTAATCAAAGTATGAGCCATTGTTATCTATGCACTTTTGCCATCTCATAGGTAGTTAATTGATCCCTTTACTAAAAAAACCATTCGAACGGGAATCAATAAAATCTTTGAAGGCGACTTGGACTGCCCCATCTGAGTTGAACTTTTTCCCTTGCAAGAAGTTATCCAAATTTCGAAAAAAATGGTAATCTGTTGGAGCAAGGTCCGGGGAGTACGGTGGATGCCTTAGAGATTCCAATTGAAGTTCTTCTAATTTGCTAGCCGTCTGTTGTGCAGTGTGTGGTCTAGCGTTGTCGTGAAGCAGCAGTGGCGTAGAGCGATTGACCAGCCTTGGTTGTTTAGCAACTAGCTTTTCCATCATGGTTTGCAATTGCTGACAATAGATATCTGCCGTAATCGTCTGGCCAGATTTGAGAAAACTGTAATGAACGACACCGGCGCTAGTCCACCAAACGCTTACAAGTAACTTTTTATTGGTCAATTTTCGCTTGGAGCAGGCTTTGGCTGGCTTGCCAGGGTCCAGCCATTGCGATGAGCGCTTCCGATTATCGTAGAGAATCCACTTTTCATCACAGGTAATGATTCGATTTAAAATCCCTTCGTTATTGTGCCGGTCAAGTAATGTAACGCAGCAGTTGACGCGCGTTTGCCGGTTTGCTTCACTCAATTCGTGAGGAACCCACCTTTCAAGTTTTTTAATCTTCCCAATTTGCTTCAAGTGGATTAAAACAGTTTTATCACTAACGCCAAAGCCTGCAGCTAACTCGGACGTGGTTTGCGATGGATCCGCTTCCACAATAGCCTTCAATTCTTCATTATCAACTTGGGTCTCCGGCCGTCCACGGGGCTTGTTTTGCAGGTCGAAATTTCCAGAACGAAAACGTTGGAACCAAAAACGCACTGTGTTTTCTTTTGCAACACAACCGCCATATACATCATTAACCCTTCGAGCCGTTTCCGCAGCACTGGTGCCACGGTGGAACTCGTACTCGTAAATAACGCGATATTTCAAATTTTCCATTTTGTAAATTGAGCGATGCAAACAGAAAAAAGATAAGTAAAAAAACAAATGAATGACGGTTTACGAAACACAACTACATGTGGAAATAGCTGTATAAATTTGAATTTCGAATTCCTAACCAAATAGGAAAAATTTGTGATCAAAGTGGCCAGTACGACAAAACGCCAATTTCATATGTAAGGACCTAATATTATAAATGAGGACAAAATCATATGCATTGCTTTGATACCAAAGTAAGTACCAAAAGCACTTGTGTTACGTAAATCAGGAACAACTTAACCGTGACAATATAGAAAATTGTTTATTCTACGTTTTCCCCGTCTGTCGTATCTGGGATCTCAGAGATGATGGTACCATGAAAGCCAGTGCGCAAAATTATATGGATAGCGTTCATAATTTCGAATTTAGCCAGCCTTAACAGACACCCCAACTTAACCGTTAGACGTACTGGCTAGCTAGAGAAAAAAAGGATCTGGGCCAATTCTCGTACAAGCGAAAAACGTTCACATTCGTAAAAAGTTCTATCAAATACCACTCGAACGCAACACCGGGTGCTGACCCGTCGAAATTTGAAATTCAACTGTCATGAAATGCAACTTTCAGCAGTAGCAGCTCTAAACATATGATTTGGGTACCGTTTTAAAGATCTCGGCGAGTAGACTGGGCCAAAACTCGAACATTTGTTCGAACTTGAACGCGGACGAAGTCAACGGCGGCCGCTAGTTTGAAGTTTTTATTTTTACACTTGTGGCGCAGTGGTTGCAGCGCTTTGGTTAATATCGATAGATATTAGTCGTTAATCCTGATCGGAGGCCCTCGGGCGGCTTAATAACATCTGACAGTAAGGTTGGTCACTTACCTTACACACACCCCTCCACGAATCCGCACTGAGGCCTGTGCCCAGCAGTGGGACGTATATAGGCTGATTATGATTATGATTTTACACCTATGTACGAGTATAGCTGGCTACATACGAATTTCCGTGCTAAAAATTACGAATGCATGAGAATCGTACCCCTGATACTCGAATATGGTACGACCGCGATAACCGAAAGTTCGAACAATGTCCATCAGAATTGGACCCCTGACGGCGCTTCGATGAAAATGACAGCCTTGCATAGGAAAAGTGCTAATCGGTTGGTTCCGAGTCCTGACAGATGTAGGTCAGCTGATGGCGGACGGGGAAGAATGGATCAATAGCTTTGGAAATAGAGCCGCAAATCGTTAATCAAAACTTTGTGATTGTTATTGCTCGAAGGATTGAGAAGAATATGTACCGGTAAAGTTTTTCTTGTTATTTTATCGAAATTGTGTCTGTAGTTCATCTTTTAATTTGGCTACTTTTCTAGCCCCTCGGTACATAACTAAATTTTGACTAGTTATGACTATTTATCTTATTTCCGAAATAATATTTCAGGAGACTTGAATATTCCCTTTGTAAGTGTTATTTGATTTCTAAACGAACATGTTATAAAACGGTTTAATGTTTAAACGGGTTGCTGTCAGATCTATAATAAATGCTTCACTGATATGATAACAATACACATTCCTACGGAACCTACAGTACGTTCTGCCGACATAAGGAAAAAGGACGCATCTACATCAACCCTCAAACCGAGAAAAATATAAGTTTTTTTTTTTCGAAACCAAACACACTGTACTAAAGAAAATATATTTAAACAAATTGTATGCAAAATACTTGTTCACAATTAAAGCTATTTATGACTGATACATTTATATTTTATTTATATCATCAATGTGATTTTCCCTTCTTCGATGTATATGTATTTCTAATAGCTAGTATTTTTCAGTAAAAATACTTAAAAATGCGTCTTTTAAACACGCTTTCATTAGATCGGGGTGTATGTATGTATGAATGTATGTAACGGAATTTTTGAGCTCAATTTTACCAACTTCTAGAAATCGGATTAGTTTGAAACATGGCACACGTATTAAGTGCCGATGGCAATGCAATAATTTGATAAGAGTTTTCTAATATCCTTATTAACTAAAAAAAATAAAATTAATAATAGTTAGTACACGGAATTTATATTACAGTAGCGTAAAAAAAAAAAATTGGTTGCCTGTAAAGTCGGTATACGGGCGAAAGTTTTACGTGACAACGACTTTGAGTGGTAAAATAATTTTAATGTGAATATTCATTCGTATAACATGAACCGGTGTGTATGCCTATCCCTCTCACTCTCTCTCTCTCTCTCTCTCTGTCTCTCTCGCTCTTAGGCGGGTTAACTGTGCTCGAGTGGAAGGGACGCGTGCCTTTCACTTTTTATGTCTGTCTCACTCGCTCTTAGGCGGGCTAAACATGCCCGAGTCGAAGGGACGCGTGCCTCTCACTCGCTCTCATTGTGAGCGCGGAACGTGAGCGGAGCGTAATGCAGTTTCTTGAAGTGTCACCCGGCAAACCAATTTATAAGACGTTGTCACGCCAAAAGCGTGGGGTGCTTGGTATAGTAGTATGTGAAAATCATCCTATTATTGACAATTATAAAAAGAGAAGTATGAAAACGTCATAAAGTGCACCCCACGCTTTTTAGTCTCTGTAATATAAATTCCGTGTACTCAGAAAACATTTTCTCTTTTTAGTTAGCAATAAAGCGTGTTTTTTTTAGTTTTTTAATTTACTAATTTGAAATATTATGTAGGTATGTAACTTAATTTCGACAAAATTGTTAGATGCGTCTTTTCTTCTTAGGACGTTGCTATCATACCACTTTAAATTCTTGGCGTGCGCGTGCTGGTTCGACAAGATTTATATGGTTTTGCTTGAATGTGGTCGTGTTTCTGATTTAATAATAGAGATGCATTGCACTTGTTCAAAACGTTGATTCATTACAGACTTTGAATTTTGTTAACTACCACGCGGCACGCCTATTCAACTGATATTATATATATATGTTATTTTAAGCTTAGACTAGAGGCAAATTTGCTAATACCGATCACATTACTTCAATAACATACTCGTTTCTTTTTAAGATCGTTATTCTATGATATATAATACTCAAACGCAAAAATAAAGTCATCGGCGAGACGTAGGTATTTATTCATACTTTTCGTAATGGCAAAGGAATACCAGCGATATTTTACACACGGCTTATTTATCGGATCAAAAGATCCATTAAATTACGATTGGACTTCTTCCAATACGACGCTGTAAAATATTGTAACTGTTATTGCACTCCCTTAACTGGATTTTATATCGGTACTCGTAAGTTGAGAAAAATTGTGTATGTATTAATTCCATTTCGATATTTAAGTGTGGATGTGCTTTTATGTCTTATGTAAGGGAACCCATATTTAATAAGTTTAACAGGATTTAACTATGTCCGAACTAAAATTTTTTAACAAACTAGCGGACTTCGCAGACGTCGTCCTATTTGTTGTTTTATTTATTTTTTTCTTCGTAAGAACCATCCCTGTACTTTGAGGTATATCATAAAAAAAAATTGGCCAAATCGAAGTAGGTGTTCTTGAGTTATGCGCTTACATAATATTAAAGTCTAGAATTCATACCAGAATCATGTAAATGTTAAAGTTAAGTTGTCAATAAAGTTGTGCATAGATTAGGTTTAGGATATTTTTGTGCAAATGAAATTACCTACCTACAGTCCACATTAGTATCACATTAAGATAAACATGAACGCCATACCCATCCATCCGTAAAAACTTCCGTAGGTCAAGCAAACTTTTTGGATCCCACATAAACTCCAGCGTGTTAATACTTAACTACCTTTGTTCCGTAATGTCATGAACAAGTATGAACTCAGATAACTTCTATAAAGCATAAACCCATTAGATCCCAACTTCAATTGGCAAACTATTATATGGAAAACAAAAGATCAGTAAATCAGAGGGTACAAAAGCGTGTTTTTAATTAAGCCCCGATAGAATTCCCGAGGCGTTTCCTTACAATAAACTTTAATTGAAATATAATTAACTGATCGCGGTAACTCCGGCAACATGACTGTTCCCGACAATCCCATTTGGTGTTTGAGTAGTGATGGGAACTTTAAGATTGAGCTTCTCGGAACAATTTCGTTTGATCTCGATGGGTAAAGCGTAGCGGTATAGCCACTTTGGGACATTAAGCTCGGGCACACTTGTACCGCTGAAGCTTGTTAAAAAATTGTGCTTAATTTTGAATAAGGAAATATTTACCAATTATTGTTGCTTATAATGTTGACGACCACTTTGGTGTAATGGTCAAGATGTTGACTATTAACCAAGAGGTCGCGGGATCGATCCCCGCACTGTACAAACACTTGTTTGCACGAACTGAATATTAAATGTACTTCATAAAAAATAGGTTGGTGTACGTATTAAAACCAGGAATGTAACAGTCGAATACTTGTACAAACAATATGGTTATTAAAATTAAGGCTATCCCATAGGCTATTTACATAGGATTTCCAGAAAGTATGTTCAGTGCGGTAGAAAGTTACGCATGACTTAGATATTTAAGTAAGTATACCTCGAAGGTCATATGGGTGTATCCAGTGATCTTAGTCGTGCCTTCGTATTAATGGATCCAATATTGTAATTCAACCAGTTCAATGCCTAATACTAGTACGAGTAATACTCACTTTTCTATGACTTTAAAAGTGCCAGCGATGACATACGCACGTTTTCAAAGGACGCATGTAGGTAATGACATCTCACCAATGATTTGGCCACCGTATCGTTCAAATGACACACCGTGCATCTTCAAATTTGCTGTACAGACGACAGCAGAAGTAATTTTTGTTGCAAAAATCTCCCTTATTGCATGAGTATAATGGTGTCATATGTACAACGAAAAAAGTATTTTCGTATTAGAACAGTATAAGCTTAACAGTGTCGAGGCACCAGGCTTAACGTCACAATGTCACATTACGGACATTTGTGTGTCAACATCTATCTTGGACCTAATATCAAATGGGGCTATTGTGCGTCTGGCTAGACTATAGACAAAGCATGATGGAACTTCCGATGAATCCACATTACTGATGATTATCTCTCGTGTATGTAAGTAAATAAAGTTTACGGTACCAACTTTCAGAAATAGTAAGTTGTGTAATTTTTATGGCAACTTACGTTACACAATAAATGTGACGGTGCGTACAGACTGTAACAAAACATGTTATAAAACATTGTTACATATAATGTTTTGCAACAAACACATAAAAAAATATTGTAATATTGCAATGTTAGACGTGTTATATAACAGAAGTTATGTAAAATTTTACATAGTTTGTACGCACCGTTAGCCCATGACACTCGACTCGCGACTGTTCAGCGATTTAGCGGTGGTGATAAGTTGACTTGACACGCTGTTAGTCGCGAGCATCAGTGACAGTATACCTCATGTGTGCGCTGGCGGTCTTCTTTTTCTTCTTCAGCCTGTGGTCACCCATAGTCGCGTATAGGCCGCTTCCTGGTCACGCCAAGTGTTGCGGTTTCGTGCCGATCGCATCCAGCGCTGGCGGTAACTAAGACAAAATAGTTTGTACCGTTCTAAACAATAACATACCCCGAATCTATTTGACTCAAATCACTATTAATCTAAATTTGATATCAAATTATTTGGTGTAGGTTCTATCAAATATTGTTAATTATACCAGTGCGTTCATGGCTGTCAATTACTGTTCATTTCGATAACTAAATAATATGGGCTGTACTCTAATAAAATCATTATTGTCATCAATCTAATATGCATCCATCATCAGTGAATCCATTACATTAGAAACTTATTATTACTAGCATGGATAAAATGAGTTCTCCATTCGGTTTCCGATATCTACTTCAGTAGATCTTATGAAATGGGTCTGTTTTTTTTTTATTATTTTGGAAGACTTAATTGACGGATCTATTAATCGTAAAATAAACTTCATTAAGAGTAAATTAATATGCTGCATAGCGTGTACGTGTAAAATAGTAAATTAGGTATGTCGGGTGTAAGTCCAACAAATAAAATGGTTAAAATGGTAAAAGACGTTTTGAATGGTAAATGGTATATTAATTGGTAAAAATGGTAATGGTTAATGGTATGAGCACACGCGGCGCGGTTGATGACCGATCGTGAACTGTCTTTATATTAATTTTCCACTAAAACGCAATAATTGGGTCAAAGCGAAAATGCTGACCGCGCGCGCTCGTGATTGAATTCACTGTACTTCGTACATATTCCCGAGGGAGCAAGAAAGAATGGTGAGGGGTGCATGGTCATGCAATAATAATTTGGTGCATTTACAAGATGATAATAACATAATCACTTAAAAATTCAATGTCTTAGTGTCTCTATTCCACTACACTAAAATTAAAAGAATTTGGTAAAGTCACTTTTTTCACTCGCGCATATAATCGATCATCTGACGCACTAACACTGGCATTCACTTGATCATTATCTGAATGAACACGCTCACTAACACTAAAACACTGGTTACGTTCACTAAGACACTGGTGTGGTGCGGCGCTGCGGGCGCGGGGCCGGGGCTGCGGCGGCGCCGGCGCCTCCGCTGGTGCTCGCCACTGGACGCGCGCGCGGACCCTCCGCACGCAGTACGCTAAGCAAGCTATCATACCAGCCGTTGCTATTAGGTAGATAGCGATGTAATGATGGATATCATGACTGTCGAGGGTTGTGTCGTCTTCCGTAATAGATCTCGTTCCATTCTTGACTTGGTTAATCGTCTCTCCGATTTTCTTTAATTCCATTTCAATGTTTGTTGAAGTGGTTGCATCTTCGTAAATAGGTTGCGGCATTGGTATGTTTACAATATTATTAATCGTCGGTATTTCAATATGCAGTATATCGGGTTTCATTTTGATATCGTTCGTTGATTCCCTTTGTGACAGTAATGTGATTTCCTCGTCTTTAATGACGCATCCGTTTCCCAGTACGAGTATCCCGGCCTTGTCTAATCGCTCAATGGTAATTTGAGTTTCACATATGATTTGTATCGAGCATTGACCGCAACATGAGTACAAGTAATTGTTTATTTTATGTAATTGTACCCAAGTGTTTTTGCACTTTGTGCTTTCTGTCTTACAACTTAATGATCTTTTTTCCGTAATACAGTAACCCAGCTCCGTTTTGGTAATTGAGATAGGTATTTGGTGGGCACATAGTAACGTATCTGCATCGGAGTTTATGCATTGACTTAATTGAGTCTCTAGAAATGGTATTTGTAAGTCTTTTTGAATATTAATAGCCAAGAGATTGGATGATAGTATTATTTTCTGCATCTCATTACCGATTTTCTTAGGTATAGGTATTAATTTGTAAAGGTCAAAGTAATCTCTGTCGACTAGTGGTATTTTAATTTCGAAGATGAGATATTCGTTTGTAAATCTGGTCTTTACAGTTAACAAATGGTAAATACTGGTCAAATCTGTCTGAACGTTGTTAATTGGTAATGATAATTCCTTTGAAATTTGACCTGAGATCATCAGCAGTTCTTTTGCTAGTTGTTGTGGTTGTATTAAATGTATGTTGAATTTGCCATGGAAAATATCTGTGATAGTGTTTAATAACATTTGTTGTATATCTTTCAGGTTCATAAGTATACTATTTGCTGTAATAGATGATAGTGCGAATTCATTTGTTAGAGTATTTTGTTGTATTTGCTTCTGCATTTGGTCATTTAGGTTGTATAATTTATTTAGATGTTGGTTAAATGTTTTATGTTGTTGCCTAATAGAGGTTTCCATTCTCTTGAGTACGTTATACTCTGATTCAATGATGGATGTTTGGTTTTTTAATAGTTGGTTGAAATATTTATGGTTGTTTCTTAGCGTTGTCAAATCTTTTTTGTACTGTTGTGCAAATTCGTCGTCAAGGACTCCAAACAAACTATTCGCTACATAGCCGACTGCATTCACAAGACCACGGCGAATTCGGTTATGGTTTTCTGGTAGTTGCCCATGGTTAGATAAGATTTCGTTGTAATGTTCTAATTCTGACTGACAATGGTGTAAATGTAGTAAGACTAGTTGGCAGTGTGATATTGTTTGTATTTTCAAACACACATTCTCCAAATGTTCTATGTATTTCTTTGTTAATGATATACCTTCCCAATAAGCGTTCATATCATAAAATACTACAAGTTTCCACTCATCTCTAATCAATCTCAGTCTGCTGATATTATCAAAATAAATGGTTTGGTTACTGCGTAAGCTCGTTGTGTTAAAGTTAGCCTGAGATGGTGTGACTAACATCATGATGAGCATAAGAGCCATGGTTATAAGATTACATTTTCGAGTCTGTCTTCGTCGTCGTGGAGGTTGTTCTTCTTGTTTTATAATTGGTTCTGGTGCAACTTTTGAATGGTTTTGGTTAGATGGTAAAGTTGGTTGATTTTCTTCCTCGAAGATTGGTAGCATTGAGAGTTTGGTAATTGGTCTTTTTATAATTCCATTCTTGGTTTTTAAGGTGACTACTCTTACTAGACCGTCACTTCCGGGATGAACATCTAACACTCGCCCTAGGGCCCACTTTCCCGGGGATATATGAACATCTTGAATGATCACAATATCGTCGATTTTAAGATTTTTGTTTGCTTGGCGCCACTTTGATCTTGCATTTAATTGGGTTAAATATTCGGACTGCCATCGTTTCCATATGTCGTTGTAAAGTTTTTGAACAAGTTGCCATCTTGTACGTTCATCTTTCTCTGTCTCTATTATGGTTAATAATGGTCCACTGGCAAGAAAATGTGATGGTGTCAAAAAGTCTAAATCATCGGGGTCTTCAGAAATGGCACACAATGGTCGTGTGTTTAGGCAGCCTTCTATTTGTGTTAATAGGGTCATAAATTCTTCGTAGGTAAGTTTTTGGTCGCCGAGCACTCTACGTAGATGGTATTTAAGGCTCTGGACGGCTCGCTCCCAAATGCCTCCAGCGCTTGGCCAAGAGGGCGCATTGAAGTGCCACCCCAGAGGGTCAAAAACTTTTGATATTTCGGAGAGAAGCTCTCTTTTGGTAATATTTTGGTTTGGTGATGGTAGAATCTTGATTTCAAATGTGAATTGGTCATTTATTGGTTCCCATTTTAACCCAAGAGTTTTGGTTGACTCCAGCAACTTGAATTCAAAAGAGTTTTCCTTATCATTTGGTTGGTCTAATAGTTGAGGTTCGTTTGATTTCCATTTACGTAGGTTAAATCCGCCGGCTTTGAATAAATTTATCAATTCGTCCTTGACTTGTTTCGCAGTTTCTAGGTCATGTTGTCCGTGCAATAAATCATCCATATACAGGTTGTTTTCTACAGCTTTGGCCGCTTCCGGGTACCTATGGGCTTCATCTTTCGCTAACTGTCTCATGGTCATTAACGCTAGAAATGGTGCCGCCTTCGTTCCATATGTTACAGTCGTAAGTTGGTATTCTCGAATGGGCTCGCTTGGTGTATCTCTCCATATAATTTTCTGGTAACATTGATCATTTTCATTAACTATTATCTGGCGATACATTTTCTCTGCGTCTGCAACATATGCTATTTTATACTGTCTCCATTTAATTATTACGGATAATAAATCAAGTTGCAAGTTCGGTCCACTATACATGAGGTCATTCACACTGTACCCAGTCGATGTTTTTGCTGATCCGTTGAATACGACACGAACTGCACTTGTGGTGGATTCCGAGCGTAAAACACAATGGTGGGGTAAAAAACATTCTAATGTGTGTTTATTATGGCTTATTTTCATGTGGCCAAGATCAAAATATTCATTCATGAATTTTTTGTAATCGTTTGCTATTTGATTATTTTTACTAAATTTCCTTTCTAATTGGTGAAATTGCGCAATGGCTTTTCCTTTTGATTCTCCTAACTTTTCCTTTACATCTGGTTTCATTGGTAATCTTACGACGTAACGGCCATCTGGTAGACGTTTGGTTTCACTCTGGTATTGATGTATGCAGTATAAATCTTCACTTGATTGGTTATCTGGCCCGTCAGTCAAATCTTCTATCTCCCAAAACTTTTTAATTTCGTCACAGTGGTTCAATATAACGTTACAGTAATATGATGATTGCACACTACCGCACAATATCCATCCTAATTGTGTTTGTTGCGCGATAGGTCGTGATTGATCTTCTTTGATGATTCCATGTAACATAATCTCAGAGTACACGTCTGCGCCTAGTAGTAGGTCAACAGGGCGGCTTTGGTTAAATTCAGGATCTGCTAGTGGTATGGTTGCAAGATATGGCCATGATGGTTTGGTGAAGGATTGGTTTGGTAGCTTTTTGATAAGATTTTTCATTATTAATACATCAATGTTAGTGGTGAAATCATTATGTAATGAGGAAATAGTAATATTCATTGTGCCTTTGCAACAACTTTCTCTCTCCCCTATGCCGAAAATAGCGCCTTTATAACTTCGGCGTTGTATACCAAGTTGTTGTGCTGCGTTTTCTGAAATAATTGATGTCTGAGACCCTTGGTCAATTAGGGCTCTCATTGTTTTATAGGTTCCGTCAGCTCCTAACACGTTAACCTTTGCGGTGGCTAACAAGATTTCAGTAATTGATGGTTGATCATTCGTCACGTGTGACACACTTTTTAGTTGGTCAGGTATTTGGTTGGTAACAGGGCTGATGGTCATCGCGTAGGTATTGTGCAATAATGAATTGTGATTTTCGTTGCAATGACGACATGTTTTTTGCGATGTGCATTCTTTGCCGTTGTGGTTCAATAAGCAGTTTTTGCAGATGTTATGTTGCGAAATCAATTTCCGTTTTTCTTGGTGGCTTAACTGACGGAATTTGGTGCATGTAAAGAGCGCATGATGATCATTACAAATTACACATTTTTGGTTCGTTTGATCATACATCTTGGTAGTAGAGTAGTTGATAAATGGTTTGTTTTCTATGTATCTATTTGGTGTAGCATTGAAGTTGCTTGGTCGATTTGCGTAAAAAGGCGGTCTTTGGTGAATGGAAGTAGCTTCTCTAGGTTGGTTGACAGCAGCATCTCTTGGTTTCCTAAACTGGTTGCTACGGGCATGTTGGTATGGCTGGCTAAATCGATTTTGTTGATTATAAGATGGTGGCGCATGTTTAGCTGTTTCAGTTTTGCGACGAGCGGTTTCTAGGCCGATGAATTTTCCTTCCAAATAGGTTAAAAAATCCTGCAAGTATGGTAAATCTCGTGGCTCTGGTAATGACTCTATGTAATCACTGTACGTCTCGGCGTCCAGCTTCTGCGCAAGGAGATAAATAATCATCGGGTCCCATGTTGATATATCTATTCCTAGATTTTTAATTGCATTTAGGCATTCATTCGTGGTATCGTGAAGCCTTTTAATGTTTAATGCTGTTTGGTGATGCATAACTGGTATAGACATAAGAACATCCATGTGAGAGTTGAAAATTAATTTCTTATTATTGTATCTATGGTTCAAAATATCCCAGCAGGTTTGGTAATTTTCTGAGCTTATCTGAAGGTGCTGGATAAGCTTTTCGGCTTCTCCTCGGAGTTTTCCCTTTAAAAACTGCATTTTTTGAGCTTGTGACATTGACCTGTTTTTATGGATGCCTTCTAGGAATAGGTCTTTGAATGAATTCCACTGTTGGTAGTTGCCCGAGAAAATAGGTATATCTATTTTTGGTGTTGAGTTATCTCTGTGGTTTACGTCCCACATCCTATGGTTAATAAGCTTCTTAATGTCGTTATATTCATGTTCATAGCTACTAAATAACTCGTCATATTTTTTGTCGACTACTTGCAAATTGCTGTCGATTTCCCAGTGAAGAGTATCAATTGCATGCCAACGTGTTTCAATGGTTTTTAAAATATCTTGAAATTCCCATTTCTCAGTTAAAACATTGAGGTTGATCTGAGAAATTGTTCTCGCAAAAGCTTTAAAATTACTCTGCTGTTTTCTCATCATCTCATCAATCTTATCGGGTTTATCGACTTCATGAAAAGCAAAACGCGGTAATGGTAAGATCTTTTTTGGTATGGTTGCTGGTGTTGACATATCATCCTTAGAAGTACTTGGTTGTGCGATTGGTTGTTGCGATGGTGGTAATAATTGCTCAAGTCGTGGTGATGGTGTACGAGTGGGAATCTCACTTAAGGATTTCAATAAATGTGCTCTAACATCGTCATAAAAAGTTTTGGTTTTTGTATGAGAGTCATTCTCGAAGTATTGATCGTCTTCGGTTTCATCACACAAAGATATCAATTTATTGTGGTTAAGTAAAAATTCATTCCAAAAGTTATCGAGTGATTGTAAGCGACGTTTAATGCTATCAGAGGTTCGCCTATCTCTTCCCTCCTTTTTGAAGTTAACATAGAGTTTGTCCATATTTTCCATAATCTCTCGCTGAGCAGCAAACAATTCAGCAGTCGTAGACATCTTGAGGTTTGGTTATTAAAAATGGAAAGATCTTACTTGGTTATAAATGGTGATAGCTGGTGACTGGTAAACCGTGGTCGGTGATGGCTGGTAACTCGATGTAGGTGATGGTTGGTAGCTCGTAGACTTGTAGTGGTGAAATGGTAATCCAGATAAGTATTCACAATACACTTCACTGCTTGGTTCAAAATAGTTATTCACTGATTGGTTCAAATTGGTTATTGGTGCTGGTTACTCAGAAAGACAGTCACTGACACGTGGTCCAAAACGCGGCAGGTCCCACCTTTCCGAAGGTTCGAAGGACCAATTTGTCGGGTGTAAGTCCAACAAATAAAATGGTTAAAATGGTAAAAGACGTTTTGAATGTTAAATGGTATATTAATTGGTAAAAATGGTAATGGTTAACGGTATGAGCACACGCGGCGCGGTTGATGACCGATCGTGAACTGTCTTTATAATAATTTTCCACTAAAACGCAATAATTCGGTCAAAGCGAAAATGCTGACCGCGCGCGCTCGTGATTGAATTCACTGTACTTCGTACAAGGTATTTAACAAATATCGGGAACAAAACGTTTGTAAAGAAGAATAAAGAAGAATAAAGAATTTTATTTCAGTTCAAAAAACTTATTAAATACACATATTGATACACTGTTATAAATAACTTATTCAAACTTAAAATAAGCACATGAACTAAACAATGTCGCTGGTCTCCACACTAGGATACCCTGTGTCGTGAAGACCAGACTTCCCTTTTAAAAAAAGTATAGTGTGCTTACAATATTATGCGATGTTATGACCAGTAACAAATGATGTTGATGTGTGTGCGTTTGCGTATGTGTGTATGTGTTAGTGTGTGTGCGCGCGCGCGCGTGTGTGTGTATGTGTGTGTGTGTGTATGCGCACGTGTGTGTGAATGTGTGTGTGTGTTGTGAGTGGATGTGTGACTGTATGTTCGTATGTAGCGTGTGTATAAGTGCCTTTGATCAACAAGTTTTTAGTACTACCATTACAGTATTTAGTCTTAGTCACTATTTTACTAAATAAATACTCATAATAATACAAGACAGTAAAAACTAATTTTGGTCAGATAAGAATGTGTAGTATTGCCTCAGTATCCTCATAGTTTTTATTTTGTAGCCACTTATGTACCAGTACTCTGCAACTAGATCTGGTCATATTCAAAACGTTCGTATCAAATTTGTACAACTTTGAGTAAAGGTAAGGGCCCATATAGTCAGCAGATCTACGAGCAAAGTCCGTTTTAGTCTTAGGCCTATCCCATTTCAATGTTCTGTAGGAGACACGGGCTAGCTGCATAGCTTTGCGGTGGAAAAATAGTAAAGTTGAGGCTATATAAAGTTGACGAACACTGAGAACCTGGCAATCAGAATAGAGTTTGTCCGTTGGGTATCTCCTAGGTAAACGGTAGGCTATTTTCAAGATGGCTCTTTGGGTTCGTTCTAGTTTGAGTAAATGGGACTTGCATGTAGCTCCCCACACTGTTATACAATAGTTCAGAATCGATTGACACAAACTGAGGTAAATCATTTTTATTAAAGCTAAATTAGCGACATCACTAAGTTTCTTAAAGATATGCATCAGTTTTTTTTTTGTCGCTGTGTGTGTCGCTTTGCTTAGTTCAGCTCGTCAAATCATTTGTGGACCCTGGGTTCCATCGCTTCGCCTGGGAATTGCTGGTCTAGGGTATTGTCTCTGTATTCACATTTCGTTTTTGCTACGAAAGAATATTCTGTTGAGACAACAAGTAGTTAATCCGTGTCGTGTATGCAAATTTTATTCACATAAAACGTCTACATGCTCGCCAATTTAACTTTCATGTTGTTCGTAACTTCAAGTTTTTGTTTAAGTAGGGTATTACGTGGGCGCGTTGTAAATTACATGTGTTTTGGGGTGTTTATTATTTGGCTGCTTTGACTTTTGATTTTATAATTAAACAGCGTTTCTACGTCATAAACTTTAAAATTATGAGTGTTTTTAAAAAAACTAATGTAAGAGCCTGTGTATGTTGATTTCGGCCCCATGTACGACTTTCAACGGTCCGGGACCCTACGGTCCCCGGATGGGAAGTACCTGCAAAATTATAATAATAATAAATAAATATTTCACAACAATCACACCAATTCTCTAGTCCCAAACTAAGCTACGAGGCTTGTGTTATGGGTACTAGACAACGGATAAACATATTGTACATAGAACACCCAACCAGTGTGTGTGCACCAAGCGGTCGTCATTAATTAATCATTATCAATAATAAATTGAACACACCACCAAGCAAAGGCTTGTGCTTTGGTGAGTACGATAACTATAACTATTTTAAAGTTCTTGATTAGTTAAGCAGAATTATTAACGGATTTGAAGACGCAGCTTATTTTAGACTTGGTTTATCACCAGTAGGAACCTGATAATTTACCAATGCAAAGCCACACACAGTCTCACTTCAAAGCTATTTTTGCTTCCAGCTATCTTTGAAAAAATTATTCGCTAGTGACCACAACGTAATTCTTTGTGCAGTCTATAATTTAACCGTCATATTCTTACTTTCAGCTGCTCAAATCTTAGTGAAGATACTTGATCATGAAGCATAGAAACAGTTTAAACATCAATTTAACTCATTCCACATTTATCTTCAAGAACTTGTTTTGTCTGGTTTAATTTGAATGTGTTTCGCAGATGTCATTAAAAAAAAAACAGTCTGCCCGACCCAATTTTACAGAACATTTCGCATTTTAAATAAAACAAGCTAGTAGTGTCTCTTTATCGATAAATACATCAGGAATTTAAAAATATCCTATTAAATGCAGCACCCACAGACATTACTGGATAGACTGACTGACATCTCCTGATCGATTCATCTGAAGATTCACAGTTACCAAGCACGCATATATTCCAGTCTCAAATTATTTTAGTTAGAGGGTACTGTACTTATATGCTTTTTTAGTTCACTGCGGTAACCCAACTGCAAAATATATGAGCCGACAGAAGTAAGGAGTTAACCTACTGTGTATGGGAAAAAGGATACATATCATTTTCTTTTTAAGTATTACGTAACCATAGCTTTCCCTTGTCATGTTAGATTATATAACACGGCGGTTATTATTTTATTATTTTTGGTCATAACGTTGGTTCTATGCTTAGTAACAGGTGCACCAAGTCATATATATTTTTTTTAATTCTTAGTGAAAATAATGCATTTCCTGAAATTTTTTAGAATATGTATTAGGAAAAACAAGATAATTACACAACATTTGCTACTATTTTTATTTATGTTTTTTTACGTTTTATATTGTTTTTTATATGGTATCAATCAAGTTTTAGCTCGAATCGGTAAATTTTTACCGAATTAAGGCGGTTCCCATCTATATTACTTGTTTACGTTTAGTTGTTAAGTCAAGGAGTGTGTTTGTTAATTAAGCTTACCATCAATGCTTACTGCAAAGATCCAAACCAGTATTCATTCTTCAAACTATCTGTACTTTTAGATACGTAGATCCGTTATTATAGATTTGCAAATCTTTAGACACGTATTCTGCTACGTATCTAAAAATTTACCAACAAATCATCCTAACCAATCTGTGCTGCATCCCGTCAAAATTAATTTACCATGTTGTTCCCATATACAGATGACGGCATATCAGGCTACCCAATTTTGTTGCAAAACCCACCTCTATCACAAATGCACAAGATGCCACAGTGTTTACCTTAATTTGATGTATTGTGCACCATATGCAGTGTGCCACCGTGCATTTAACATGCACTAAACTCAGACGGCAGGACCCACGTGGCTTGCATTTAAACTGAAAAGCAAACGCATGAATTGGACACAACAATAGCACGAACACTGTGTGTCGAGTGACGAGAGCAATTGCGTTAAACTTGTTCTGTTTTCGCCAATTTGATATTTTCATGTGACATATTTTGCTGCAGTTAATATTATTTTAAATTGAAATTCAATCGGTGGCATCAGTTCACGCGAAGATGTCAAAGTGTGTTATTCCCATACTAACTCTATGGAGGAAAGCTTTTTGATAAAAAGTACGTCAACGATTGGTGGTGTTAACTACTTT
Source organism: Pyrausta despicata (assembly GCA_963921415.1). Classification (NCBI taxonomy): domain Eukaryota; kingdom Metazoa; phylum Arthropoda; class Insecta; order Lepidoptera; family Crambidae; genus Pyrausta; species Pyrausta despicata. The sequence goes on from OY992853.1 coordinate 9,939,844, forward strand.
ATTGTTTTGTATAGAATACAACGTTTAGAACAGTCAACACTTTGTCAAAGAGCTTTAAGTGACGGCAGCAAAATGTATTATCAAAACTTGCCATCATTCCATCAGCCTTTATACGTCTCACTGCTAGTCATAGGCCTGCCCCCAACCTTGAATTAGTCGCCATACTATACCATGCGGGCTTTCTGGCGCAGTGCTGGCGGCGCTTTGGTAGTGGTACCAAAGATAAGTAACCTAAGGTGACCATATCGTGTGACCATTTCGACCATACTCGTAACGTCTATTTACAAAACTTGCCAGGTGATGGCCAAATGTTGAGCGTTCAGACTTACTTACATTTTCGCATCCTACGCAAATACTTTGCCCCATTACATTGGCTGTTACAAAAGTTTGTTGCGCTTAGCAAAAGGTGTAGTAAAGTAACCCATCTTTTCTTATTCTCATTCATGTTTTTGACGTCAAGAATAAACAAAAAATAAGGCAAGGTATCACACCAAGGCTTTATAACACGCTACCCCAATGTACTGAAAAAAAAAACATTTGCGGCCTTAATAAAACTCGTTTCAACAAATTTCGAACGAGATAGCATAATAAGATCATAGCATAGCCGCACATTAGCCCATGATATATCGCTTCACTGTAATGGTGTTATTAAGGGCCCTTTCTAAAGGACTTTCCATGTTAATCCCGTAAAGGCCAACAGAAACACAGTGAAGCGAAGGTGTCTAATAAAGACCTTCTATTTAATAAATATACCATTATCCTGCTTCGCCCCGTAAAGTAAATAGAGCCACAGCCCAAAATAATAAAATAAAATGCTATTTGAAATGTTACAGCAAACATTCGTATAATTTGTTGAAATGAAATGTAATTGAAAAAAATATTGTGTACTGTCTGGGGGCGTATTTGGGTAATTGTAAAGGGAAGATATGTCTTAATGTTCTTTATTTAGTCAAAGATAATATTTTTGTAACCATTGTTGGGTGAATGACCTTCATAAAGACTCTAGCGGCATTTGTGTGACTTTCATTTGTGTTATGTATGAGGTATTGATTACAACAATTTAAAATAACCTCTAAATAAAATATCATTTGATAATCTTTTAAAAAAAACACACTAGTTTTCCAGAGTCTAAATTAAAGACATAAAAAATTTGCAGGCAAGGAATGAACTGAAATAATTTTTCAAAGTTTCCTTGTCCCCGATTTCTTTAAAATGTACTTCGATATGTAAATTTTGATATCAACTCAAGCGTGCAAAAAGTGATCACTTGGCTTCTACAAAAAGTTCGATTGAATAAAATATCATTATGGAGAATTTGAGATCAAAATTTCGTAGCAGTGCGATATAATCCTTCACATTCTATTGTCTATAATAAAAAAATGAATCTCAAAGTGTTGGTAAACATATAACTCAAAAACGCTGGACCAATTTAGCCCATTCTTTTATATTATATTCCTCAAAGTATGGGGATAATTACAAAGCAAAAACTAAAAAAAAATCGAGCAGAACAGCGTCTGCAGGGTCCGCTAGTTTTACCATATAATACAATCAACCCAAAATGGCTGTACAATCCTCTCTACAATAGAAGAATGGGCGATCATTCGCGTTGGGGCAGGTCACATCTGGCGTTTGCCGGATTATACTGGTGGAATTCAATAACCTTTATAGCACCAACTGAGGAGGTTCTCTCTTGCAACTTTTTTCGGCCAGCTCGAGTTCTGACGACTTCGGTAATCAACTTTACGGATGTTGGCGGAGTTAAGACGTATCGCGTTGCAGACACCTTGCACCCTAATTGGATTGCTCTGAAGTTGGCAATTTCTCTAACTGCAAATGAACGAGAGTGTAATTGTGTTTCTGTTTTTGTAAAGTCGTTCTTGCACACTTATAAGGTGCTGAAGTTTGAATTAGATGTCTGACGTTTTGTAAGTACATAGTACTCACTATACTATTTAGTACGTAGAAATGCATCAAGTAAATACGATCGAGTTTATCTGTCTAGGTATGAGGTAGGTACTGCCTTCATAATCGTCATTAGTGAATTGCATGAAATCATACCCACGGGTAAAGTAATATAATAGTAAAGTAATTAGACTGTAGTATATTGGTTATCATAGGCTTATTTCAAATATGAAATAAATATTCAAAAACTGTTTACTCTAACAAAATGCATAATTCAAGATAGATTTTCATGGACTCTTTTGTGGAGTTTTTACGTTTGATTTTTAATTGATCTTAATATAATTTATAGTCACTCAGTCGCCATTGCACACGATGACGTCATAGTGAGTTATTCCCATACAAGTTTTATGGAAAAAAGTTATATTGTGAAAATCGTCATAGGTGCAGCAATATTTTATTAAGGCAAAATGTATACATGTATAGAAAATAAATAAAATATAATATTTTGACTCAATTCAAAATGTAATTTACACCCTTCTCTGAAGGCATTTCTAAGAAATGTGTACATTATTACCACAGAATATCTTTCTAGCTCCAAGACAAGTGTCAATTACTTAGTATGATTCGGCATATTTTTTTCTAAGCCTCTCAGAATTCAGATGATGGGTTGTTATGTAATTCGGTCCGTGATTACTTCAGCTTGATACTTTTTGTAAGATATTACCTTGGCGAAACTGGTAACGGAGCGGTAAAAGATGTTATTCAACAAAATCGCTTCAGGTTACAAAAGAAATAAAAATGTCAGGCACGTTTCTGGTAAAAAATAAATACGCAGAGAAGTTTTCAACTTCAGGCCTTAGATTCTTTTGGAACGTAAGAAAAATAGAAAGTTAGATAGGTTTATAAGCAATATTGATTCCTTTACTCGGAGATCATCTTATATTTATTGTTTACTAGCTGACCCGGCGAACATCGTAACGCCTTAGCGTTGCAATGATTGAACAATGTCATCGAATGACATTGACATTAGTTACGCGCGTTTTTTAAAATATTATTATGCAAAATTAAATGAATATTTTTCAATATTTCTGAGAGATTTTCTTAATATTTTTTTCCGTAAGAACCTTCTCCTAATAATAACAAATACAACAAAAAAAATATGAAATCGGTCCAGCCATTCACGCGTGATGCCGTGACCAAGAAAAACGGGTTTCATTTTTTTATATATATAAGAAAGACAAGATGTAATACTAGTGCTTAAGCTTCTAACCACGGAGTCAGATCAATATACGTGGGACACTAAGAAAGTATTGCGAAAACAAAAATAATTGCTCCATAGATATAAATAAATGTTTACATTCAATATTTTCTAAGTACTCTCCCTTAAGGCTAAGGCCAATATAAAGTTATTTATTGTAGACGAAAATAATATACCTTTGAACAGATTTTTTATTTTTGGAAATCAAGAGAAGTCACACGGTGCTAAATCAGGGCTTTAAGGAGGATGACCCACAAGTTTAATTCATTGTTCTGAGCGCAGTGTGTGTAGGTCGGTGTCGGTGAGCGGTCGCGTTGTCGTGGTGGAGCAGTAGCACGCGGAGTCCTGTGTTTGGCCTCTATTGCTCACAACAGAAAAAACATCTGGCAAGCATTTGGTAGTATAACATTCAGCGTTGATGCTTCTTTGATCCCGTAAAGGAATTGTGACCAAGTAGCCAATAAAATCGAAAAAAAAATTGGTAGGCTTTGCTTTGAAACACCCAAACCGTTGACTGGCGCTTAATATCTGAATCGTACCGATAAATCCAGGACCTGTAACGATGGCTTAAATACGCCGAGACGAGCCTGCATTAAATTTATCTATCATGTCACGGCACCATTCAACCCGGGCCCGTCTTTTTGTGCCTCCGTGAGGTTGTGAGGCACCCAGAACTAACCGCCTCACGCGAAGATGGTTGTATAAAATGTCTTTAAGACTTCCTGATCCAATCTGCATAATGTGCTGAATCTCGCCTACGTTACTCGCCGATTGTCTTAAACTAAATAAATTCACTGCTAGCAGGTTTTGTTCTGTAACAGCCGTTAAAGGCCGACCACTTTTTTCTTCATCCCCCAAAATTGAACGAAAGACCTTAAATTCGTTATACCAAAGATAAGCAGTCGCTTTGGAAGGCCCCTCATCACTAAATGCCAGTCTCTTCGGGAGAATTTGATGAAACGAACGGATGAGATTCTACGACGTGTCTCCCAATGGGAAGACAACAATCTGGTAACGTTCAATGCTGCCAAAACCCAGGCATGTCTCTTCACCGCAAAAAAGAGTCCGTTCAACTGGACTCCTACTTTCAGCAGTGTGTCTGTACCCATAACCGACCATCTTGAGCTTCTTGGTATGGAGTTGTCAGCCAATCTGAACTTCGGCGCTGCCATTGAGTCCAAAGCTCAGACTGCGGCCAAGAAGCTGGGCATCCTTAACAAAGTGAAGCGGTACTTCTCACCTGAACAGCTTTTAACCTTGTACAAAGCACAAGTTCGCTCCTGCATGGAGTACTGCTCTCACCTGTGGGATGGCTCAGCTAAATACCAACTAGCCGCTCTGGACTCCGTGGAGCGTCGAGCCAGGAGGCTGATTGGTGACATGAAGCTGGTGGAGACTAAGCTTGATAGTCTAGACCACCGCCGTAAAGTTGCCTGCTTGTCGGTTTTCTACAGACTCTACTTCGGAGAGTGTGCTCATGAGCTCCATATGCTCATTCCACCAAGTCCATTTTACCAGAGGACCACCAGACGTACGGCGGGTTACCATCCATACTTGGTTGATATACCAACTATACGCACTAAGCGCTTCGCTTCATCCTTCATAATGCGCATAGCCAAGGAATGGAATGCACTTCCGCCGACGGTGTTCCCTCTTTCTTACAACTTGAGCTTATTCAAAGCGAAAGTCAATAGGCACCTTCTGGGTAAGCTCGCTACATCGTCGTCATCTTCTTTACCCCTTAGAGGGAGAATGATGTCAAGAGCGAACCCATTATATAACAAATAAAAAAAATGACATTTTAAGTCTATCGTACGATTTCTCTGGTTTCAGGCGACATTTAAAATCATAGAAAATCATAGCGCGAAAATGTTCCCGGCGTAGATCCATGTTTCAGTCAGACACGATAATTTGAAATGGCTCGTAAAAAAAGTTAAGCGAAGTTTTTAAATTGGAATGTATCTTTTTTTACTTGAAAAAGATCATATTTTCAAAATAGATTATAACCAGCCAGTCTGTCACACAGAAAGCCTTTGTTTCGCAAAACTTTCTGAGTGGCCTGGTATGTTATGTCGTTAAAACATCTTGAATTTTTATCAAAAAAGTAATTAATAACGTGCCTTTTCTTTAGCTAAGCATGTATGTTATAAATAACTTATGTATTAAAAATCTAAAAATATCTATCAGTCTCAATAGTTACCCGCCTAAAACGTTGTGTAATTTCCATTTGCTAACAGACAATTAACCCATGACAGGTACACGAGTATTTCCTAGCGAAATATTGCAATATCCCCAAAGTCTTTTTCAAGCTAAAATGTCAATTTATTATCAGGTTTTAGGGTGTATAAATTTGGAGGCACCACGTGCTGTATAATATAATGTATAATCCCGACCTAAAGGGCAGGCCTCGCCAACATTTTCTCCGTTATCTCATCAAAATATGTTTCGCTCTGAAGATAGACCCCCGTAATCCGATTTACGGTCTCATCTAATTCATAACTTGAAGATAATCTATAATTTTATTGGACCACTCGAAAAAGTCGAGATAAAACCTTTTTCAATACGATCTGTTTTTGATTAAAAATGTTTGGGTCGACAGGATTATTTCAGATGTTTTTATTCGTTTGATGTAGTTTTTTAGTTAATTTCAATTTTAATTGCTACGAAATAAAACCAGCAGATTTAAAATAAAAGCTGGATCTTACCTAGCTTCGATTGAAATATTGTGTAAAGTTTAACTTCTAGCACGAATCTCGGTATTGAAAGAAAAAACCTACAGTCTCAGTGAATATTAAGTGATCAGGAATGTTTATAACATCTTAATGAATGATCTAAGATAAAACTAAACATACTTATCAATCTTATCACAAAGTGTTGTAAGAATTCACTTACATTTTATTAGGTCCTCTTAGCTCGATATTTTTAAAGGGACGTACCAGAACACGGAACCTTAAATACATCGAAAGTTAAGACCACTGATTGGCCCCTAAGCCGGGTCATCGGGGCCCATTCTACTGCTCTCAATATAAAATCGTGCCTCAAAAGCGATGTAATCCGTCTTACACACACTTTCATTTCAAAAGCCTCTTGAAAGAAGTTCTTTTTTTTGTTTGTGCCGTATTTGATGTCGAGGTATAAACCTCGCCAACTTAGATTTTTCAGTAATCTTGCTAAGTGACTCATTTTTCGTGAAAGAAAGTTGATGCTAGTTTTAAAGCGATGACTATTACTTTCAAAGCTTTCGCATAGAACTTTGGTTCAACTTTATGGACGAGTATATTTAGTGTAGTGTTGCAAAAAAATACTTTAATTTCTTTTTACAGTACAATAAAAGTTTACTGATGCTTGCAGTAATCTGTTTTTACATTACATTACAATTTGCATACATATTTTGACACATTTTTTTTAAATTGACTCCTTATACTTTCCGACTGAAGTGGGCTTAAAACTCGATTATAATTAACTCAAATTTTGTTAAATTAAAGATTAATGAGGGTGTACAACGTTAACGTAAATTGAACGTCTAAAACCTGTCTTTAGCAATATTGTTATCATCACGATCATCTCGGTGACCTGGCCCATCGAAAATTGATGTACCATGTATCAAAGGGCCGTTGTACACACTATTGGGGCTTGATTGACAGTTTAATTAATACTAGAGGTCCCACACTGTGTGAACGACCTAAAAATCTCTTCTCATGCCAACTCTGTCATTGAAAATGCGGCTGAAAGAGAAGGGTGATGCACAAAATATGGGTAATTACTTTCTGAGTCAACCCTTTTATATATACGCTAACAGAAGCAAGCCCGTTACTTGTCTGTGATTGACTTAAAATTTCATATCGGGTAACTGGTAGGCTGATTTGCGATAGGCTTGTTGTAAATTAAAAGTATATGAATATTACGGCGATTTGAGTAGAATAGATAGATAGGTAATATCACTATCAGAGTTCAAGCTGATTAAAATATTATAATAGCAATTCCCGGCGATATTATCGGTGCCAACATTTAATTACGTTTATAAATTTAAAAGCTGAATCCCAATTAGGAGTAGAAGATATCGCTCGTAGCAATAAGACTACCTACATTGTATATCTTTCTATGTAAACTTATCTGATTGTATTTTTTAGTGTGCAATAAATCGTTGTCTAATCAAATCTAATCTAGCACCCACGATAAAAAAAAAACTGTTTTCCAAATACTCTTATACAATTGTAATTTCCGCATTCAATTTAGCAATGTCATAGGCAAGAATAAATATATGAGCATTGAAGTTACTTTATTTCTTTTCAAGTTGTTATAACTGAGGTTTCGGTAGTTGCCTGGATTATCTACGCAAATAGCATGGGTACGAGTATCCAAAGAAGGCTATGACTAATCTGGCCTACAGAATAGACCGTCGATTTATGACATTTCCAGAATTTCAAGAATAACCAGTTGTAACAAGCATCTGTAAAATTATTTTAGCGTAGCCGCACGTTTGCTACCAATTTTCGTAGTATTTCGTAGCACCTTAAATCTCGTAGTATTCTACAAACTTGGAAACGTTGATGCTGCGTATCGTAAAGTTTAAGGGAATGCTACGATTATAACGAATAGCATGGAATTATGCATGTAAAATAAACAATAAACATGCATCTGCAAAATTATTTTGGCGTAGCCGCATGATTGCTACGAATTTTCGTAGTCTTCGTAGCACCTAAAATCTCGTTTAAATACTAAAGTTTAAGAAGAAAAAATTATACCACAAGCCGAGGACCGAATCCACCACGTCTTGAAGTAGTAATTCCACCTCTCAAACCCATAACGTCAATTCTGACTTTCAAAATCTATTATTGCTTAGTTCAAAGTTTATGAAACTACCAACGAGAAAACTACATCATTCAGAATTTAAAATTCAACTACAAAAGAGGAAACGTTAACTTCGACATTGTGATTTTGTAACGGACAGTTTCCCAATAATTCGTTATACAGTTATAAAGAGTGGTACTCGGAAGTTAAGATATTAGATTTTGGGATATTTCTTTAATAACGAGGCCGCAGATACGGTTTTATGGGGCGAAAGTTTCAAAGGTCTTGAAACCCTTTGTGCCTATTAGTGGACCCTCCACTCTAACTAATCGGTTTTGTAATTCGCAGATCGATCCCGAGGCGTTTTGATTTAGCGTTAAAGTAAGGGCAGGCAAAGACGAAGTTATGAGTAATTTATAAAATCAATTGTAAGTTAAAAGTTTATTTTACCAATTAAGCGTCACGTGTCAAAATATTGATTGAGTCTGTTTTATCTGACGACCACTTTGGTGTAATGGTCAATAAGTTGACTATTACAACCAAAGGTCGAGGGTTCGATCCCCGCACTGTATAAACATTTGAATATATCCGTTTGTACTGGTCTCGCTGTTATATGTATTTATTTAAGTTTATTTGTAATAACCCTGTTGATTTTGATACCTGTTACACAAGTGCTTAAGCTACTCACAACGCAGTCAGATCAATGTATGAGATGTTGTTGTATATTATTATATATTTTTTATCATTATTTTCTATAGGTTAGCCTTTTCTTTGTTCCAGTCAGGTCCAGATTAGGTATATCCCCAAAAATAATGGGTTAAGGTTCCTTAATAAAGATTTTTATCATTTTTATAAAGTTCCCTATGTCCCGATACTGAGGCCTTACTACGAAAAACGAAAGCCGTCAAGACGATAATCATTTTGTCGTTTTGTGACACAAGTACACAAAACATGACAGCACGTTAAGGTGAAAACTGCGTTGTCTTATGCGCATGTAATAAGGTCGATTAAATTCGTAGCGTGATGCGTTTGTCGTCTGCACACGTTATCGTTTATACCGATGTCGTTTCTCGTAGTAGGCCGTCTTTCTGGTAAGTTTTTTTGTAATAACCTAGCCTACCTTTATTGTATTTGCATCTTAGAGAGTTTCATCGCTCATACTCGTAAAAACGCGTCGTCTGAGACCGGACTTAAAATTATTTCCGTGCGATTTACGAGACCGTCGGCGAAGACAGCTCAAATAGTTTCTGTTTATCCACCGCTAATACAAACAGTTGTGTATTTACACCCGTGTGTTTATCCCTAAACATTTCCAGTGTTACAAGGTACCCCGTTTGTTTAAGCATTCAAGTCAGAGCGTCGCAAACTGAGGAGTTCCATTTGAATCTCGCAAAACTAGAAGTTGCATCGCTGTAAATTGTACTCGGTTGCTTTCTATGCAAAGCTTGCAGTTTATCTGTTTGGTGCCGTCTTGCATACATAGTTAGGCAGGTGGCCCACTGCTGGCATGAAAACGAATAGCTATCGGCTATTTTCTTACTCAAGTACAATAGCATAAGCATATTAATGACGACCACTTTAGTATAATGGTCAAGAAGTTGACTATTAACCAAGAGGTCGCGGGTACGATCCCCGCACTGTCCAAACATTTGTGTGCATAAACATGTCTGTTTGTACTGGTCTGGGTGTTATGTATTTATTTGTAATACCACTGTTATTTCTGATATCTGTAACACACATTGTTGTAAAAAAAAATTAGATATATAAATAAATAAATATAATATAAATAAATCATTTAAAAATATATCGCGATTAGACCCGAAAACAAGTAATTAACATATAAAAAGTTGGTCACTGACTTATATACGAGTATATCAGGGACTACATCCACTTGTTTGTTTTTAGTAAATATACGAGTAATAACCTTCTGGTACTTGAACAAGGGCTGACCAAATTGTGCGATTGTGTGCGCTCCTAGGTGCGCCGACTGCGAGCACTGATGATTGTTCCTGCTCGCTCACATCGGCTAGCATTACAAGAGTATCTACTTATTCATTTTTTTTCTTTGCGACGACATTTCATTACTTATTGAAGTGACGTATTACCCAGCTATTCTCGCTTCAATCATCGCCCGCGTTAGAACAACTACTTTAGGACGACGTGAAATATCGTGATGGTACCTGTGGGATCACATGTGAATCTAGCTCACTGTTGAATGGGATGAATAGCCTGTTATGTCTGAGCAGAGGTAGAATTGACTAGTGACAACAATGTCTATATGAAAGCTAGGAGGATGCTGTAGGAGTACGCTACATGATTTTACAGCATCTTGATTTTATGCATTACTAGCTGACCCGGCAAACGTTGTTTTGCTAAGTATATAAATTATTTTCATTATCACTAAGGGGTATGAAAAATAGATGTTGGCCGATTCTAAGATTTACTCAATATGCTCACAAAATTTCATGAGAATCGGTCAAGCCGTTTCGAGGGAGTACGGGAACGAACATTGTGACACGAGAATTTTATATATATAGAGAAGAGATTTTTTATTTTTATTTTAATGACATTAACTTACAAATAATTCAAAACCATAACATTTTAATTTGATTAGTTACATTAATATTTAAAACTAATTCCATATACCATTCAAGGCGCATCGTAGAGTTTTCGGCGACCTTTTTTGTCAACTTTTTACCACCTACGATGACGAATAAATGAATTTGTATGTGTATTTTGTAGCATCGGAAATACATACTCGTAGTATCCAATATGAAGAATACAAAAAAAATGCAAAAAAAATTACAAAGTTCTCATTAAAACTAAGACCTTATATATATTTACAAAATGGTTGCTAAATCTTAATTTCTACGTATTACAAAAGTGATAACTCGTGTCACGGATATATAATATGTGTTCATTCTGTGTACGTATAATTTTTGTGTATTCCATTCGTGTGTTAGTGTTAAATGGTACAAAAACTGCACAAAAGAAGTATGTCTTTAAGTATAAGTCGGCAAATCTGAAAGGGCTTACCACGTCAGGGGCTGGTATCTCCTTTACGCCATCTCAACGCGGCGCAGGATTATTTTTGTCACCGAGAACCACTGACCGCAAGTGTGACCCTACTCTTGAAATCCACAACTTACGTTTTCTTCCATTAGTCTTACTTACTCGTACTAGTATTGAGCAGGAAGGATGCATAGTAAGTAGCTAAAGATGATTTTCAGAATAACAACCAGTGTTATCGCGCTCGTTTATCAAATAAATTCAGAGGCCGAGTGAAATTTATTAGTTTTCCGACGCCTTAGAAGGAGGTTTGGTCGGTATGAATCACTATCGTGTTCCATCTTTGCGGTTTGATCACTTTATTGCGGGGTATATTTGAAACCCGTTAATTTATGACTGGAGTAATAAATGTACTGTCACTGTTCTGAGTTTGTAACTTGTAACTCACTGTATTTATTTATTTATTTACAAGAACTTACCAGCTTTTTCGTATTTTAAAAGCCTATGTAGGTATAAGAAGAACTTGTATTTGTGTTAGTACTTGTTTTCCTGATATCAAATAAAATACAACAACCAGAAAGTAACTGAAACCTAAATAATGATAATAAATTTCTATAATTTAGTTGTATGATGTTTGCAACAAAGAGTTATCTAGCTGTGTTACCAGCCCAATGAAACTTGAAAAATACCATTTTATTATTAATATCGCTTAGCCATGGATTCAGTGGTAAAAAAATTGTCTTTCCACAAACTGAAATTAACTTAACCACTAGAAAAAATCACCAGCCACTAAAACCAAAATTTGCCTACTGACTAGGAGGTCTAAACCACCAGTTTTAGTGGATTTTCCACTAAGTTGGCAACCCTGTTATCTAGTCACGAGTATTTACCAATGTCAGCCATAACTTTTTCATGCGAAAGCCACAGATGATCGAAGCCAACCAATATTGGATTTTGTCATTCAAGCATCAAATCCATGCAATAAGTTACAAAACAGACACACATTCCCCACCAATAACAGTATTATTCCAAATATTTCCAGAAATGATTGCGAAAATCCGAATATAGAGGCGGCCGGAATTTATAACGCGATCCTGATATGAAATTCTATCGGTCACGACGACGGAACGGGAAACTCCGAACGCGGAATAGCACTAGCGAGAGAGAATACTTTTATTATACGAACCGTTGCGGCTGAGTTTAACTAGATAATATAACAATATGACATGTAATGGCAAGGAAATGTAAAGGTGAGATGCAAATAACCTCTGGAGCTTGAGACGTGACGGTGGAAGTTTTGCAACCGCGTGTTGAATACCAACTCGGGCACAGCGCAGTGAGAACATCTAGTTAAAAGATGAATAATTTAGTTGCACTGCAAATGGGACGCGTTTATGAATAGCGTAGGCGATGCTAATAAATTTGAATCACCTTTTGTTTGTTGTGAAACCTCACATACAAAATCAAAAGTTTAAAAATCTTCATACAAAATATAAATTAAAAAAAAAACGAACTAAAAGTTTCAAAGGCTGGACATATTTTGACCAGTCATAGCTAACAATTACCGTTATAAATCATACTTCGAAAAATATATAATTGGCCTTCTTGGTACACGTGTAAATAACCAGTAAATTTCCCTAAAATGTTAAATACAACTAGCTGACCCGGCAAACGTTGTTTTGCCACATAAATTATTGTGGACAACCCTTATCACTAAGGGGTATGAAACATAGATGTTGGCCGATTCTCAGACCTACTCAATATGCTCACAGAATTTCATGAGAATCGGTCAAGCCGTTTCGGAGGAGTACGGGAACAAACATTGTGACACGAGAATTTTATATATATAGATAATAAAAAACCGAACTGAATGAAGTCTATCTGTTCGAGAGCTACGATGACACATACAGGGTGTAAAAAAAACCTTAACGAAGCCGTGAACCACGCGTTCAGTACATCAAACCAAATCGTATGAAAAATAAATTTTGGCTGGGAAACAACTTTTATTTTTTGACATCAAAAAAAATAATTTTATTCTAGCCCGCAATGTACAGCGCGCACGCGGAAAAGTCACCGCGGAGCGTGTTGCTTTACGCCACCGCAACGCGGTTCGGTTCGAGTGTGCGCTGTTCATTGCGGAGTGTGCCATTTAGAGGCTTTTTATGAAAGAACTAGTGAAAATTTGTATCATGTTTCTTTGGAAAAAAGTTCAGTTATAACGGACAGAAGTCATTTCTGTAGAAATCATCAATTTTTTTAAAACTTTAACCATCAATATCTCAGTAACCGTTAACTTCCCAGGCATGGTGTAAAGGAAGAAAATGATCGTAACAATTGGTAGAATATGTGGTATTCGGCTTCGTTAAGGTTTTTTTACACCCTGTATAAACACACGTACACACACTTACATACCTACAAACAGAAATGGGGTCAAACTGATAACACCCATCGTTTTCTCGTCGGGTGTTAAAACTTGATTTCCTTTATCTGACGACCGCTTTGGTGTAAATGGTTAAGAAGTTGACTATTACACCAAGAGGTCGCGGGTTCGATCCTCGCACTGTACAAAAATTTGTGTGCGTGAACATGTCTATTTGTACTGGTATGGGTGTTTGTATGTATTTTTTATTTTATTTATTTAGCCTATATCATCCCACTGCTGGGCAAAGGCCTCCCCCAAATCTCTCCACCTGTCCCTGTCCATTGCTAACGTTTCCCAGTCCCATGTCGTATTGACCAAGTCATCACACCATCGTTTCTTGGGTCTGCCTCTTCGGCGATAGCCGTCTGTAGGCACCCATTTGGTGACGACTCGGGCCCACCTCTCTGGATGCATCCTGCAGATGTGACCCGCCCACTCCCACTTCAATTTATTTAAGTTTATTTGTTATACCACTGTTGTTTCTGATATCTGTAACACAAGTGCTTAAGCTACTTACCACAGTGTCAGATCAATGTATGTGATGTTGTAATATATTATTATAATTATAATCTATGTACCTATCGCCACATCATATTTCAGTAGTGCGCGCTACTGTCAAAGCCTGATTTAATTTAGTGTCCGGTAAAAATAAATAATTTAAAAATACTTTCTTTTGATATACTTTGTTCGTCTGCTAACTCCATGGGCAGTGTGTCCAAAGTAAATATTGTTTGTAATCCTCCCTAAGGCTCCTTTGAAAGCCTTTTCTTACTTTTCCAATTGTAAGTAGCCATTTCCGAGTCAGCGATTGAATTATGATATTTGAGATCAAAGACAGATTTGAGAATCAACGTCGAATGCTTTTTCATAAGGAAAGTCATAATAGCTTTTATTTGCTTTTGGCGAGCTTTTCTTTATGTAGAATAAGGTTTTTTTCGGGATTGTAAAAATATTATAAAACAAACTATTTTTTGTACTTATGGTTGTGCTTTGCCTGAATTGTTGAAATACAAAATTCACTTTTATATAGATACATTTTTAAACTGGATCAGTAAAAATTTATATATTTTTACAATCCGATGCTATTGTGTCTCGTTATATGTTAAGTCTGCGTTACATTTATGTGGCAGCATTTATCTATGGTTTTCATTTCCTACGTGTATTTGGGCATCTAAAATATCTTAAGCTTATTGAATATTTTGCAGCAGATTTATGAAATGTTTAAAAACCTACAAATGGTGGACAACTTGACGACCACTTTGGTGTAATGGTCAAGTAGTTGACCATTAACCAAGAGGTCGCGGGTTCGATCCCCGCACTGTACAAACATTTGTGTGCATGAACATGTCTGTTTGTACTGTAGGGTGAGCACGAACAACTATCGTAACGTATTCGTAGCGTTTACCTATCGTTAACTTGTCAATTTGTATGGGGAAACTGTCAGTTTCTGACGTTTGGACGACACGAATACTTTACGAAAATGTTCGTGCTCACCCCACGGATCAGTGCCCTAAGCACGAACCATTTGCGTAAAAGTTTTCGTATAGTAAACGTAATCATTTTGTATGGGAATCAGACAGCGCCTCTATCGGACGTAAAACTAACTAAATTTGGGAGCACGAATGACTTAAGTTAACGTATAGTAAGCGTACGTAAACGAAACGTCAGACTTTTATACTAAAATGCGAGCACGAACCACCTTTTGACGTATAGTTTCGTGAATAACGATAGCTGGCTTACGAATGTTTTGTCACTTGAAATTTTCGGTGAGAAAACTTTCGTCGAAGCTCATTCGAAGCAAAACACTTGTAATTCAAGCGTTATTTGATTTTGTGGTGAGGTTTAACTTGTTTAAATATGTCCCGGCGTACTTTGCGCTATTATTTAGCAGCGTAATTGATTGGCGAAAGGAGAAATGGAGAAAGGGAAACGAGGTTAGAATTAGAATCTTTACGATGCTTTTTATTAGATTTCTATGCTTCTATTAATCGAAAATAAGCTGAAAGGATACATACTTATTTTTTAATTATTACAGGGAAATTTCAAGGAGAGCTCTCCTTAGAAAAAATTCCTTGTATCTGACCCTAGGCGACACTGAATTTAAAAATAGGTTTCGCCTCAGTAAGGCATCTTTTTTGCATACATATCGCCAATTAAAAGAAAAACAGATTTAAAATCTAGTAAAAGGATCAGCCTGCAATACAGTGTGTGTGGGGTAGAATTTTCAATGTTATTTATGTTACATTAATGTTTATATGTAGGTGCACTTAGGTAGGGTAAATTTAATTTTATTTCTCATTTTTTTCTAGGTGCTGTGAGCACCTGTGAGTGTGTGTTTATCGTTTTATGCCACAGGCTCCTACCAAACCCTCTGAACCCTGCAATACTTAATAGTTTCAATAAATTTCCAGCAACTCAAGAGTAGCGATATACTGTAAACAACAAGTAAATAACAATTCATTCAACCCAATAGTTTTAGACTAGTGTTTAATGGAGAACTCCATATTGGTGACAGAAACTATTGCGTAGGAAAAGAGTTTACTACGGCGACGTGTTTGTTATGATCGCAAAGATATAAAACAATAAATTGTGTTGTACTCGTAATAATGTGATAAAAATAAAAGAAACATGTTAAGATACAACTTGCGATTTTATTTACGACCAACCTGTTATTATATAACATGTAATACACATAACGTGTAACTTTATTCAGAAATGCTTATTAAAACCATGATAGATCTAAGCATACATATATACATATTACAGACATAGGCACCAACGCGGGAAGCGAGTATGCTTTAATACCATGTAATGATTTATAAAAATTTGTCATCCTTTTCAAAATAAGCTTGTAACGTGAGCTATTGGTCTCTCTGTCTTCTTCCTTTTTCTTTTATTGTGGAGGTGTAATGTGTCCAATGGTCACTGCAAAAAGCTTAATTTGGATAGATCTCCATGTCTGGGAAACAGAAAATCTTCCATAATACGACGCACTCTTAAAAGAACAAAATCACTGTGATTAATAGGTATAAATCCTTGGTAATAGAACAAGGCCATAGAATTTCAATATACTTAGGTACATGCCTTTCCATGAACTCCACAATTATCATAAATTGTAAATTGCTCGTTTATCGTAATCTTTTGAAACACTATTTGAAAAATTTTCAAAGTTTCCGTTTGTCTGACAGTGACAATCTTGAAGGACGTTCGGAAATCATAACACTTACGAAAGAAATATCTTTTAAGGTTTATAGTTTTAATGTTTACTTTTACTTCAAATCTAATTAAATATAAACCACATTTTTTAGTGTAATTTGTTTTCTCTATTATTTCACTTATTTTCTCCATAAATTACTTTTATTTTTTATTCAAAACTGAGCTTCGATGCGTTTTCGAACGTATCATTCGTTCATAGCTCAATCTAGGGGGCAGCTCTTTTACGTTAGGATGACGTCACTTTCGTAAGGCTATCGAGTTTACCTTACGACGACGAAAGTGCTTCGTGCTGCCTACTTAAGTTAACGTGTCGTTGGCTCGATTCTATTACGTTGCGAATACGTGAATTGTTCGTGCTTAGGGTACTGGTCTGTATTTTTTTAAGTTTATTTGTAATACCACTGTTGATTATGATATCTTAAACACAAGTGCTAAGGCTACTTACAGCGGAGTCAGATCAATGTCACATACATTTATGATGATGATTGTATGATGATGTTGTTGTATATATTTATTTATAAAAAAAATATTAAAACAAAACTGTGTCTAGGCGTGGCCGCTCCCGTCCGGCTTGAAGTCAAGCAAACTCAGACCTCTGGCACCTTCGGATAACTGCGGGAGTGACTACAATATACTTCAGAGTCGGGGTTGGCTAGGGAAGAGCGGCCCTTATCGTACGCGTGATTTGAATGCCGACATCGACTTTTATTCGACCAATATGACAAAAATGTTTGCGACAACTGCGTTTTGAATACATAAACACCGGCTTTAAAATTTTCGCTGAGCGCGGATCAGTCGTGGCTGGGATTCCTAACGAAGTTTGCATTTGAAATTACGTTTTTCGGTACTAGATTTTATTTTTAACTCACGATAAATTGCGCAAACAGAGTATCTACACATACAATATGGTACATTCTGCAACCAAATGAAGGGTTAATAGTCCCATTTTATTTTTTTAGTAAATAGCCCGCGACTTCGTTCGCATCAACAGAATGTGCTCGTATTTTTTTTAATTAAGACGTTGTTAATACGTTCAATCATTTTTAGGCGTTCAAATAAACAGACCAGCAGAAAAACCAATAAACAGAAAAAAAATGTGTTGGAATGTGTTCTGTATTAATTTCTAAGTATCTCTAGCCAATTTTTTTGAATTTTAGACCTTTTTCCTTTTTAGCTTTATGTGATCATTTAATTCTTACGAATCTGAATGCAGAACCATCAGATAAACACCGTACAACGCTCCAATTTTTCCATCATACTCTTATCGGCTCACAGCTTTTGCCCCTTGCTTTCCGAGTCCCCCCGAACACAAAACAAGCATATAACGATAATCCCTTTTACATTTCTATTTAATCCGATGAGTGAGATTAAATTAAAGATGGACAAATACCAAACGTCCTTGCTGGAAAAAGGTTTAAGCCGTGTATGTGTCAGGGATGGTAGCGTTTCAAAGCGTTTCGGGTTAAAAGAAAAATACCCCGTGTGTACAGACAAGCATGTCAAGGTAAACACTGTGGCATCTTATTCCCTTGTTATACGGGCGATTGTGCAATGAAAATGGGAAACCGTCTGGCTACCATACGCTGTCGTTTGTACATGGACGCGGAATTCATGCGATTCACGCCACCGTGGGTTAGAAAATCGTACGGGCGCACACAATGTGTGGCCCCTGAGGTGACATGGTAATACAGACTAAATAGAAAAATATGGTTGTATGTCATGAAGATGTCAAAGCTTGTTCTTAATTGTATAAACGTTCCAAAATCGGTCTTAGATTGACGAATATATTTTCCTAATTAAGTTGTAGATGCCTCCTCAATAATCAGGTAATGCAAGGTTAGGGTAATACTTAGGTAAAACTAGTTTTGTCAAAACCAAAAGCAAAACTCGATCAAACGAAATCTTAAAATATAATCTAAACATAAAATATTACAATAACTTATTAATTGGTCTTCCTTCCTCCAAATTACTGCCACAAACTTTCTTTAAATCGTATTTTCTTGATTTAAACAAAGTTTACATAACACTACTAATTCAAACATAAAATTCACTATATTAAAAGTTTGATTAAAAAAGGTGTTTTTAAATCAAACTTCTAATACACACACGATTTTTTAGAGAAATAACGTTGTCATTACAACCTGCGTGCGCGCATTGTTCACACGGACGTTCAAAAGATTTTCGTTACGCACCTAGAGTCGAGCAGCGTCATCTGTGTATTTGCGCGAGAACTAATTCGTGCAAGTTAGAAGATTAATAAAAAAGGGTTTTTGCTATTTTCGAGTAATTATAAAAAGAGTCGATTGAGCTCAAATACCAGTGCGCAAAAGTCTCTGATGCTAATATAATTGCGGCGATAAAGGTAATGGTTTGAATGATACGAGTATTTAATCTATGTTCAGTGATATATTGTCGAATATTCGTGCTTTCATCATTAAAATAAACAGCATCGGTCTGCTAGTGCAGCGATTGTAGGTTATACTATAATTGATAAAACTATAACAATTAGTTAATACGAGTAGAACTATATAACGATGAGTAAAATGGATGAAGTCAATGGCACATTACATTTTGCATGAAATAGAAGTATTAAATAGTTATACAATTTCAAATATCTATGCTTTAAATGATTGAAATAGATTTTATCTATCCGTACATTAATATTTTTTTCGTTAGAATACATTAATTAATTTACTATCATAAAATTTTTGTACTTATAGTCATTCCGAGAACGCGTACCGAAATGCTATTGCCGGAAAACACGCATCTAAATCACGAATTATTTAATATCATTTTATTAAATTATTGGGCTATGTAAAATACTTATTTGCTTAGAAAGGCACAGTTAGCTATGATTTCAAAAAAAATAAAACATAAATGTATTTTGTGATTATATGCCTAAAGATACCTACTATTGGTTATATTTTCTTCACGAAATTTACGACACAGAGACGATAATACAATCTTCGTTGTTCTAACAGCCAGAAAACCATTAAGTTTTATTTGTATCATTACAAGCTTAAGCTTGTCTTGTTAAGTTGATACGGAACAAAGTCCTTCATCAGCGTTCATTGTGATGCAACATGAAATCAAATTAAATTTCTAGATTGCTTATTTTTTGCAAAGTTCTATAGAACTCTCGGGCTTTCAGGAGTTTTTATACGTTTCCAAGAGTTGTTATTTGGTAATCCAAAGGTTTACAAATATTCGTTTCATAATTCATTCAAAACCTTTATGAAATTAAAAATTTCAGGCACTAACTTTATAACGGTTGAGTGGATTTTAGAATCAGATTCTTCGGAATTTACAATTAGGCTGAAATTGAATTAGTGCATGTTGCTATAATGCATATCCCGATAAATATAAGAATTAAATAGATCGACTGTACCTGGAAGTTATTCTTAGTGTTTACAATGCCAACGACAAGGCGATTTGAGTCGCACAATTTTGGGCTCAAGAAATATAGACACGCTAAGAAGAAGACATGAAGTAACATACCTAATGATTTTTGTACATATAAGATGATTAAGATGATTAAAGGGTCCGAAACGTCAGGTTAAAACAAAATGTAGATAAATAAATCGCGAAATAATCCGTAAAAAGTGTATCATTTCAATGTCTACTGTTCGCGTAAACCGAAGAAACAAATATAAGATGATTAATTTAACATCTTCAATGAAAGTGTAGGTTGTAAAAATTAGTCCAAACTTATTTTTTCAAGTACTCAGCTTTCTAGCATTGATAATATTTTTACGAAAACTTTCCGTGCATAGGTAGTTACTGATGGTAAAAACACGCGGTCCGGGCGTTTCTCAAAAGCCCTTTAATCTAGACGGAGAGAGGAAACCGGGGAGTGTTTTGAATTGCTACAACGAGACATGAGTGACGAATGTTTGAATGCACAGGGGACATGGATTTATGTGGGCAGATGAGCCTCTAGAGCACAAAAACATAACCCTCATTTGGCAGTCGAGTAACAAATGGTTAAACATTACGAGAGAGGGGAAAATAACGAACTTGATCGTTTTTATTATTTTATCATTGAATCGTATGGATAGCAATGTGTTTATCAAATATCGTTAAAAATACGCATTGTAATAATCTCTAGTCCCAAATTAAGCTACGAGGCTTGTGTTATGGGTACTAGACAACGGATAAACATACTTAAATACTTTTTTTGTAAATAAATACATATTATACATAGAAGATACCCAGACCAGTACAAAACACACATGTTCATGCACACATATGCTTGTACTGTGCGGGGATCGAACCCGCGACCCTTGGTTTCAGAAGTTCGACATGTAGATCACTGCACCAAACGGTCGTCAATAATGGTATACGTTTCTGTTAAATGTGTAGTAGGTACGTAACACACTCTTTACTTAAGGTATAGTGCAGAATGGCTTTAAAACGAGGACCCTTCAATGTGGACAGTCCAGTTGGGACTCAATAGTTATACCAACACTGTAATAGACATACAGCAGACCTAGTCCTACCAGCCAGCTGTGACGCGGAAGTAAAGACTTCAGCTAGTTCTCGTAACACCGCCATTTGGCACAAACGAAACGCCTCGGAGATATTAGTGGGTAAACCCGATCCTTCAGGTAAACATCCTGCTGTATGCTATTCCTGTAATAGCATACAGCAGGCCTAGTTCTACCAGCCAGCTGTCGCGGAAGTAAAGGCTTCAGCTAGTACCCGTATTGCCGCCATTTGGCAAAAACAAAACGCCGCGGAGGTTTTAGTGGGTAAACCCGATCCTTCTCAGGACGGAGCAGTGCCCTTTTTAGAGCGCTGGGAGTCCCACACACCACCCTGCCCCTCGGCAGTGGTGGCGGTGCTTAAAGCATTTCCTACCGCGTAAACAAAAAAAACCTAGCCCTACCAGCAACAAAGCATCTTTAACCAGTCAAATGGTAAAAGTTTAGCAAGTCAAGTTCGCAGACGCAATAAATATTCTAGTGCTACGCGACCCGGAATGGCCGAACGGGGCTCAATCGGTAAAAAAAAATTAAACATAACGTGATCGGTTCTGACGAAGAGGGGATAGGGTTCCTCCCTTGCAAGTTCCTACTTGGAAGAACAAACTTATGAGTACATTAACGATAAAAGAACTCTTATTATCATTGGGACTAAATATCGGTGCATTTCAATATAATAACTGTTCAGTAACAGGATCTGTTTATATTGGTCGATGTGTCTCACTCGACGAAAGCTTGAAAAATTAAGTATTTTCCTCGTGACACAAAACCAACGGTCCTTCCTCCAGCCCTTCTGTAACAATAGTTCAGGAAAATAGTGCACGTAGTGGTCGAAAGGCCATCTGCGGACCAAACATTAGTCCGTCCGAAAAGCCTCTTCCAATAATTTATGTCTTCGCTCGACATCACACACGACAATAAGACTGCCTCAACAACGGTGTTTGGGGAAACTCACTGCATAATGCTTTTTAGGGATGCTTCTTTTGAGCTGTTTGCTTTTTGTAGCGTCAAGTACCGCTGTGCTAACTGAGACAATGGGGAATCTTCGCTCGGGTTTTGAGTTTGAATGGAAAGGTTTTAAAGCTTAACTTGTTTTGCATTTTTTTACTGAAATTTGTTCAATCCCATAAGAAGATCGATTTTGAATCTTCACTCGCACTAAATAAATAAGTTCAACAAAAACAAAAATCCGACTCCTAAAAAGTATGAAACAAGATGCGATAAAAAGTATGATTCTAAATCATAGAATTATACTCGCAGGTGAAAATAGGCTAAAAGTTGGAACCTGCCCATCAGGCAATTTATGCCAAGAGAACGAAAAAAAAGTATTATGCCAGCGTCAATGTCACGTCAAATGTCAATAACTAACAGCCGTGCTTTCAATCTAAAAAAAAAATATGTTTTTAAGCAAAGATAATTACGTATAAAAAAACCAGCTACATTAAATCATATTATAGTTTGTTATTTACATTACGTTTACAACAATTGGACTCCGTGGAGCGTCGAGCCAGGAGGCTGATTGGTGACAGGAAGCTGGTGGAGACTAAGCTTCATAGTCTAGACCACCGCCGTAAAGTTGCCTGCTTGTCGGTTTTCTACAGACTCTACTTCGGGGAGTGTGCTCATGAGCTCCATATGCTCATTCCACCAAGTCTATTCTACCAGAGGGCCACCAGACGTACGGCGGGTTACCACCCATACTTGGTTGATATACCTACTATACGCACTAAGCGCTTCGCTTCATCCTTCATAATGCGCACAGCCAAGGAATGGAATGCGCTTCCGCCGACGGTGTTCCCTCTTTCTTATAACTTGAGCTCATTCAAAGCGAAAATAAATAGGCACCTTCTGGGTAAGCTCCCTACATCGTCGACATCTTCTTTACCTCCTAGAGGGAGAATGATGTCAAGAGCGAACCCATATTGAATAAAAAAAAAACTGTTTTTTGTGATTTAGTTTTTAATGTGCTTGGAAAACGATCGGTAAAAACGCATTTTGCATTAAACGCGTGTTAAACCTTGCCATGATTTAATAAGTGTTGCCTGCCATAAATATCTTCACTTGACAATTTTGGGTAGTTCAAGTGTAGGAAAAAATCTGATTATTTTGTTATCTGTAATATGTCTTTTTCTGCAGTTTGCCCGATGGTCTTCGTTAAAAATCGGTATCGTGGCTTGCTACCCATCTGCAGCCACGACGTATTGTGAGCGGGGACCGTTTTGGCAGTCATAGTTAAATATTGTTTACCTACTGATAATCCCAATCCTAATTAACTCTAGGTATGTTGTGTTTATTCTAATTCGAATGTGTCAAATAAATAATTTCAAATTCTTATTCCAAGAAAGCTGAAAAAGATTATTATTTTGCTTTAAAATTCCACTAAACGACGCCAGCGCAGGAACCGAAATACATCCAACTGTAATCACCTGAAAAAGGTAGACCTGGAAGTCGCAGGACTTACAATACCTACAACTCACAACGTGACACAGAAGATGCACCTGGAATCACAACACTGGACACCACTGGACACCAACAAAATACTCTAGAGTGTTTCTTTCTTTCTCAAAATAAATTTTCTTTTTCAAAATAATCATCTTTTTCAGCTTTAGTCATGGATTTCCGCAAAGTAACGCCTGATTCCATCAACTATATTCCAAAAAAGCTTTCTAACACCAAATTGTAAAAAAAATACGGAGAAATATCTCGAGACGTATTTTTATAGAATAAAATAGTCGTTGGGACATTCTTCAAGTAAAGTTCGCGACGTAAAAACGTCAGCAGCACCGCGTTTATCTTGCCGAGAGTACTGCAGCGGATTTTATAACCGGAGAATCACCCAATGTGCAGTTTATTCGCGCACTTGTCGATTTGTTTTTGAATAGAGCTCTGCCTGTGACTTTTCTCGCTCCCAGTTAAGTGAGTTCTATTGCTACAGCAATTTATTAATTATTAAAAAAAAATTCTGAGTTAAGAATCGATCTTGCATCCATCTGGAATCCGGCCCGTGCGTAAACCACTCCGCCAGACATTAGCTAAGTCTGTTGTTTGCTACTGATATCCTAACGAATAGCCCGTGTTTGCAACGTTAATACGGTTATACGATTTTTATTCATCTACTAGACGAGCCCGCAGACGTTGTCGTGCCTGTTGTTTTTTAGCGAAAAGAAAGTACCTAGCCAAGATTCTTGTTTTATTCCAAGGGAGCATTTAATCGGGATAAAAAGTATCCTTACAACAAAGTCAGGTCTTACCCTGTCTGCATACTAAATTTCACCAAAATCCGTTCAGTAGTTTCAGCATGATTTACGGACAAACATCCAAACCTCCAAACAAAGAAACTTTCACATTTATAATATAAGTGTGATACCAGTGATTATATCGCATCTTAAATATACTTACAAACATCACTAATTAACGACACATATAAAAAAATAAGGCTCCAACTCCTTACGTTCTCCAAAAATTTAGTTTTTTTCGCAGATTTTCTTCAGTTTTAGCTAGAAAATTAAATATTAGTTCCAGCTTGATCTTAAGCTCGGCTGAGCAAGCTCTTGATAGATGGACAGACAATTGCTTTTAGGGTTACATACGAGTATTTTTAATTAAAGGTAATCAAAATAACTCATTCTTAAAAAGCATGACTTTCTTACTTTTAAGGGTTCCGTAGTCCGACAAGGAACCCTTATAAGATCGGTCAGTCCGCCCTAGTCTGTCACAGCAGAATATCTTCTACGTTTATGGACTGATTTGCATGTTCCTTGGTTCGAGGATACTTCACATATAGATCTCATTTTTAAAATACGTCAAATTAAAATTACCCCTTTACAATGATGACATTGACGGCTAGATGCTGATGATGCAAGAAATGCTATACAGCGCGGTGCCAAAATTGACAACGGAACCCTACTTTATGCTTGGACCGACACGCACTTGGCCGGTTTCTTTTATGAAATAGAAAAACAACTTGTGCTCTAATTGCGCTGAAATTACACAGGCAATAATAAACGGTGAAAAAGGTTACACAAAGACATTTCTGGCGAAACCTTAAAAATGTCTTGTTCGAATTATCGGAACCAACTCAACTATGTTTGCGGCGTACCCTTTCCGAAAAAAGACCTTTTTCGATGCTTCTGAGTCCCACTGGGAAAGTTCGTTGAATGAATAAAATTTGCTTTTACCATAACAATTTCAACCTTAACCAAAACGTGTATGATTGATTCTTAGCTAACAGGACTTATAATGCTTGAAATAACTACTAGCTAAATCTTATGGGGATCATGTATTTTTATATGTAACACTGATTCATTTTCAAATTTACCTTTCATATTCAAGTTAAAAACAAAGCATTAGTCTATTTTGCGATAGACGAAAGATGTAGTTCAACATTATCTAAAGTTTTCTTTTTGGCATCTCTTAAAAGTACTTAGTGTGAAATCCTTAAGTTTCTATAATACCATCCAACCTACAATGTTGTTTTTGACAAATCTTGTAATCTCATAAGTAAGTTTAAATAGACTTACTTGATTTTAAGATTCATTAAACCCAGATTTTAATAGCCAATAATCAACCGCCTTGTGGATTTTTAACAATGTCTACCTTTACAATGAACGATGACATTTTGCTAAAGCCATTTTCAGTATGCACTTAATACGCCATGCCGAAAAAGATCCTCCGATATTTCCTAATAAGCCGATATTCTGAAAATATCGTGCTCAAAGCCACGCGACACTAATAAAACATTCCAATATATTGCTTGAAATATTTAATAAATTATCTTTATAATTATTTAGCAATATCTTGAACTATTTTTAGGCATTGATACTTGTCATTAACTCAGTCTTAGAATACTGTGTGACTTAGTTGTGTTCCGCCTCAGATTCATTCCAATAACTTTAATTAATTTTAATTTTATTTTCCAAGCCAAATATGACAACAGTTTATGGTTAGCTCAAAGGTTTGCGTGTGCGTAGACCATAGACCGCCAAGAAAATGAAGTCCCACTTCTGAAGTCACTATACGTCCCCAAGGACTTACTATACGTCCTCATGCATTTGCAATATCCTTTGGCTACGGTGTTCCTAACATTGAACCCGTACTATGAAACCCTGACAACTTGCTAAGAATACATTTGGATAAAAGTTTCGTTTCGTATCACGTACATTATCATTTTTTGTTTCAAGAAGTAGGTATTTGTTTCAGCATTAAATCTACTTTCTAACTTTTTATTAATGTTTATCCGATTGAGCCAGTGGAAATTAGTTAGATATAAGTTCGAGTCTTTGAATGAATTGAATCTTTTGTCGGTAGTCCAGTTATAGAATCGGAGAAAATTTGATGTAGCGTGGGATGAATCAAAACCATTGCAATCAAATACCTATCAAATACGTGCACAATACCCTTTCAAAGCCAGGTTGGTTTCAATGTTTGATACGGAAGCCACTGGCTGCACACTAGTGAAATTATAGATTGGTCGTTCTACGAAATCTTGGATCGAATAGCACTGACTGTAGCTGGGAGCTACAGCTGATACAGCTATCAGGATTACATTTCACGCAATGAGCCCTGAAAGTGACGAATACAACCCAGGAGATAAGGTTTTCTGGAACCGACACCTCAAAATTTTGCCGGCATTTTTACGGGTTTACGGACATGAGAAGAAAATTCGGTTTGACATGACCGCTCCAGTCTTACGATTTGACGGCGAATAAAATTTAAGTTGCATTAGACCTTTACCCGTATATAACCGTAATCGAAAACATATTATGTTTGATTCGATATGACCGGAATGCTTGTATGTGCGTTTTAGCAATTTTTTTTTAATAACCTGTCAGCCTTTTTACTTCGCAAAAGTAGTACGGTAACCTGCGTTTTTTATTATTTTCCGACGAGCCATACCGGCTAGTATCATTCACGAAAATCACATAAATTATTACTAACTTTCCCGCATTCCCGACATCGAGTCACTATCGAAAAAACTTACCTCGTATTAGGGGCTGGAGATTTCGTGACGATTCACTCTATAGTATAAGTATAGGTCCATTCTAAGAAAGGAAAAAAGATAAAGCTTCTTCAGGAAATGGGCCATTCGGTGCCCTTTCGCAGAGCTATCGGGTATTAGCAATTTGCTTTGTGTTAGTCATTCCGCTTCTAAAAGTATCGAGCGAGATAAGGAAAAAGGGACTTTGATAATTAGCCCCGAAAAGCTGGAGTAATGTGAATTGAACGAGTGCCGGCGCAATTAGTGCGCTTTTATAGCGCAATCTATTCAACTTGAAATCCTTGCTGAATGCTAAATACGAAAATAACTAACAAAACCTTACCTTTTTCAATCGAACAATGATACCTACAAAATTTTCACAACACATCAATATAATTATTATTATTTTTAATGTAATGTATGGATGTACTGTTTTATTTGGAATTTGATTTATTTGTAATTATTGTATATTTTAATTGATTTATTTATTCTGGCCTGCACCTATCGCTTTGGAATTATTTCTGTAAAGATAGTTGTAGGTAAATATGAAATATAAATAAATAATTTATATTTCAAGGTGTCTTAAGGATAGCTTTTGGGGTGGCTTCAGAATAATTTTCTTTTTTTTTACATCAAATTTGAAATAACTTAACTACGGGTACTGTTTAAGCTTTAATTCAATAGGTAACAAGTAGTTAGCAGCTGCAGTATCACTGAAATAAGTTAACTGCTCTTAGTCCATTCATGCGGCTGCGCTTGCATAGTAGAAATTTAGGTGGTTAGCTGCGACGATTTATCTACTCACCAGTTGAAACTGTGCCCCCAGGCTTCCAGGACCCCTAACGTGTATAAACTTTCCTTCATGCACCGCATATCACCCTCATGATATAATTGAGGATGAATGAGTGCCTTTCAAAAAAGTTTGCGACGCGACGTAGCGCGTGGTACGTGTAATATAAAATATTTCACCAAAATCTTGTAAATTATTAACAAATAGCCATTTATCTTCACAAAGCATTAAATGCATCAAAATGATTAAAATTATTTTGTTGTATAGCAGGCTAAAGCCGCAAATTTTGACCAAAAATAACCACTTAACTAATACGAGTATAATAACTTAAGTTTTTTGCCACCAAGTTTCATTCAAATTTGCAACCCCTGTTTTATCCCCTTGGGGCTAGAATTAATCAAAATCCTTTCTTAGCGGGTACCTCATGCGGGTGAACGTCATAACATCTACCTGCATGCCAAATTTCTGGCCGATCCGTCCATTGGTTTGGGCTGTGCGTTGATAATTCACTATGTCAGTCAATCAGTCAGTCATCTTTAAGTTTAATATACATATTTAGATGACTGAGAGTGTTTGTTATAAACGTAGGAGTAGACAAATATAATCAAAAAACTTCGAACTGCTAAGCTATCGGACGTTACACGTGTTATTGTGAGTCAACCATAAAATATAGACATAAGCTTTCGTGTGATATTTTAATATAATTTTAAGCAAAACCTTTTCGTCATACATGATTTCTGAGTAGCTCTAACTCTCGCAGCGGAAGCTTTAAAATGGAGTAACTTCTCCAATTTTCCCAACATTTCCCTTCACTGATCTGCTTCTATTGATGGTAGCGTGATGAAAAGTATACTTTAACCAGCTCAGAAATATGAAATGTAATTGTATCAAGTTTCTTTAAAATCCGTCGAGAATATTTTGTTTTTGTTTCTATAACGGTTACACAGACATACAAAAAAATTACTGATTGCATTTTTGACATCAGTATCGATCCGTAATCACCCACCCCCGGATAGGTATTTTGGAAATATATTTCATGCACAGAATTGACCTGTCTACAGATTTATTATTAGTATCTAGACAAATTCCTAAATAAATTTTTAACTCCGCCTTAGACGGTCCCAAGCCCGTTTGCGAAAGGAGGAGGGTTGAGTCGTCGTCGTCGTTGAGGAAAGTCGATAACAGGAATGCTGTTTTGCCGGACGATCCGTGCTCACCAATATCCGGGTTGGTGGGTGAGAAATGTACAACCGAGGACTTCTCCATAGTGTAGTGTGTCATCAGGCTAAAGAGGCAGTAAATGCTACTGAGGACAACAACAAGGCACCGGCATTGCGATCCAAATGCCGAATAGGGACTTGGAATGTGAGAGGATTGCTACAACCGGGGAAACTCGAAATAGTAGAAAGGGAGATGACGAAATACCAGCTTACCATTCTAGGACTCTGTGAAACACACATGCAGGGAAAAGGTCACTTCACAGCTCAATGTGGGAATACAATGGTATTCTCAGGTCATGACACGGAGAGTATCAACGGAGTGGGACTGATAATATAATACCACGCAAACTGTCGCAATTCGTAACCGGCTACAACACCGTTAGCGACAGAATAATGACTATCCATCCGCATAAATTGCACTCCATTTCCCCTAAATAGTACAGATCTATGCACCGACAGCTTTGTCATCACAAAAAGTCATTGACGAATTCTACGACGCTCTTCAGACTACGCTGAACGGAATCTCTAAGTGCGAAATCACCCTGATTCAAGGAGACTGGAACGCGAAGATAGGCAACACGGAACTCTGGTCATCGAGTTCCGTGTTGCCTATCTTATCCGCCAGACAGTTGGGAGATATGGTCTCGGTGTCAGAAATGAAAAGGGCGAAATGTTTCTAGATTTCTGTCTAAATAACAACCTGACTATAACTAACACCTGCTTCAAGAACCATAAACGAAGACTATACACTTGGACCTCCCCTGGTGACCGATACCGGAACCAAATAGACTACATCACAATCGCACAGCGTTGGAAGTCCTCAATAACGAACGCAAGGACACTCCCAGGAGCAGACTGCGGCTCCGACCACCAACTGCTGTTTGCAGACCTGCAGGTTCGCCTAAAATCGTGTCGACAAAGAGCGAAAGTTGGAAACCGACTGTTAACACAGGAGTACGATTACTTTCAGAAGAAGGCGGAACCTCGGCTTCAAAACCAGCAATCTAGATCCAGGTGAACAATGGTGCCATTTCAAATCCGAGATACTCTACACCCTCGATTCCATGGTAAAAAAACCAGAACGGAAGAAGGACTGGATGTTGGATGAGGTTTGGTCAAACATAAGAACCCGTAAAGAACTAAAAAACGGTATAAGAACGGATAATTTTGAAGAGGAATACTCTCGGCTCTCTAAACAAATTCAAAGAAAATGCAGAAGAGACAAAAATAAACACCTAGAGAGCATCTGCATTGAAATTGAACGTCATGCGGAGAAATACCAAACTGTAAACACCGTAACAGAAAGGTCACCGGATATACTCCGCTCAGAAGTGGAAGATGCTATGCGGAAGCTAAAGAATAACAAAGCACCGGGGCCTGATCTGATTACGACAGAAGCTTTGAAAGCACAAGCACAGGAGTATCGTGCTTGCACGAAATCTGCAACAATATATGGCACATCGGCCAATGGCCTGAAGATTGGGTACATTCTTCAATCCTTTCTATCCACAAAAAGGGTTCGGTGCGTGCTTGCAACAACTATAGAACTATAGCTCTAATTTCACACGCGAGCAAGATTCTCCTCCACATCATCAACGCTAGATTGCGACACTTCCTCGAATTCCTCAAGAGCAAGCAGGTTTTGTCAAAGGACGGGGAACTAGAGAGCAAATCCTAAACATCCGACTCATCGTAAAAAAGTGCTACGAGTTCAACATCCCGATCTTCATGTGCTTCGTGGACTATCAGATAGCGTTCGACTGTGTCATCTAGGAAGAGCTATGGCAGGTGCTGACGGAAACCGGCGTACCCATCCACCTCGTTACGCTGATCGCAACCTGTATGAAACCGGGTATGGCATGGTCACAATAGGGAATGTTACGTCGAGCCGCTTCTAATTCCACAAAGGCATTCGCCAGGGCTGCGTGATCTCTCCAATCCTATTTAACATATACGGGGAATATATCATGCGCAAAACCCTAAAGGAGTGGGAAGGTGGCATTAAGATAAATGGGGTTAAAATATCCAACCTGCGGTACGCGGATGACACCACTTTGATCTCGTCTTCTGAGGCAGAAATGGCTGACCTTCTTAAACGTCTGGAGACAACCAACTTAAAAATGGGTCTAGCTATTAACAAATCCAAGACTAAACTAATGTTGATCGACCGTTTTGAATCCATTCAGTGCACTAACATTCTGCAGGAATTTGTCAGTTTATCAGTTCAGGTACTGGAACTGATAAACTGACAAATTCCTTCGACGATAACGTGCAAAGGTAACAGCGAGCCGTAAATAAGAAGACGCATTGGCATGGCAAAATCAGCTATGTCAGAACTTGACAATGTCTGGAAAGACAACAACATCACAAATCGAACCAAAGCATATCTCGTTCGCACTCTTGTCTTTGCCATTGCCCTTTACGGTGTCGAGACGTGGACAATCGAGGCGGCCGATAGAAAAAGAATTGACGCCTTGCAAATGTGGTGCTGGCGCCGAATGCCGAGAATACCATGGACAGCCCACCGCACAAACGTCTCGATACTCAATCAACTGATGCTGGAGAAGACACAGCGTCTGTCTGTGATTTGCCTGCTACGCATAAAGCAGTACTTTGGCCACTTTGCACGCAGGGATAGCAACAATCTGGAGCGTCTGACAGTGACAGGGAAGGTGGAGGGGAAAATACCTAGAGGACGAAGTCCCAATCGGTGGTCGGACCAAATCTCCAAATAGCTGGAGATGCCGGCCAGCGCTGCGCTCCACCAAGTGACGGAACGTAACCTATGGAAGCAGCTGGTAGACAGGATCAAAAGGAGTCACGATCCTCAGCAGTGAGGGAATCGACTGAAGAGAGACAGAGACCTAGATAAATAACAATTATTTCATAACATTTAAATTACTAAGGAACTATTTTTACCGAG
The DNA here is from genome assembly GCA_963921415.1 of Pyrausta despicata. Taxonomy (NCBI): domain Eukaryota; kingdom Metazoa; phylum Arthropoda; class Insecta; order Lepidoptera; family Crambidae; genus Pyrausta; species Pyrausta despicata. The sequence continues at coordinate 9,971,836 of OY992853.1, forward strand.
GTCAGCTTGTTATCCAAAAATCTGTAATAGAGTCATTGGACTCTTCATCTTTTTCTATCTTGTTAAATGTCATAAGAGATTTTCTTCTTCCTCACAAACTTTGTTTGGTTATATATCCTGTTTATCGTAGCTAAGTAGGTAAGCTTTCCCAACCTGTCTATGGTAGAGCTGACAAATTGTTAAGTTACTAGGAATGATAAAAAACTTGTTATTTTATATTTCTGTGTTTAAATCTTTTATCTGTATGGATCATACAAAGATATAAGTAAATCCATCAAAGCAATGCTATCAACAGCCATTTCTCCCTCTAGATAGCGCTTTCGGGCATAAAGTATTTGGCAATGCAATTTTGGCCTTACCAATCGGCTTCACATGGGTTTTAGCGAAGAAACCTTCAATCCAAATCCTTCCTAATTACTTACAGAGCGCATGATTGGATCGCTGAGTGGCCCATCCAATTACGGTCAAGCGCAATAGAAACAGAATTGGCGCCGTTTATTGGTTGTTCCGCGCGCAATACATTTGTGTTCCCCTATAAAACATTATTCGGGACATTCGAATTTAGCAGCTCTAGTCTGCAATCTCATTTGGAGCGGGCTTAAACGTCAAAGATAACGTGGGTATACGTTTACCTTGTAGCTAAGTTTTTTTGGTGACAGCCCTTGCTGTGCAGTCATAAGAAGCCCGCGCTGTATAAATTCAATATACTCGTAGAATATCAGGAAACTGAGAAAACAAACTTGCATTTTTGTTGTCTCTTAAAACTGAAAATTGTTTATTTTCTACTTGCTGAAGTGAAAAGACTGAAGTGCAACCTTGATTACTCCAATTTACGAACTGATGTAAAAGATTTGAAACAGAAATACTAACCTAATATGAATTTCAAGGGCACTGTGAACATAACTATCATTATCAAACGGAATTTATTCTATAATTTTTCGCTAATGACAGATTATAGGTTCGTTATTTGAAAAAAACGTGTAAACTACTGAGCTGTTATTCAAAATTCTTACCCCAAAAGAAAGCCACGTTATAAGCGAGTCCATTATGTCCATTTAATATATTATTTATTTCATATATGTACTGTGTACGAGTACACATTGAACAAAAATACATATACCGAAGCTGAATGTACAAACCAATCTATAGTGTAACAAATATGCCCTCATAAAATCTCTGTCTTGTGCTCATAGTCACAAGTTAACCTATCCATTTCCGATTTAAGATGAGCTGTCACGAAAAGAGCTGCCTGCATGATATAAGATCAGTTTAAAATGGTTCGTCTAGCTACGGTTGCTGCCGTACAGTCCAAAACGGGATTTAGTGTTGACAGATCTGGGTCGACCCTAACGCTTCGACTAATAGTGTAGTGAAAATGTATAGTGAATACAAAGTGAATACAATAAAAGTCTCAAAGATTTCTAGCTGACTGGCTTTATCATGTTAAATGTTGAAAAAGGAAAATTAAGAAAATGTTAAAGTTACTATAGTAGTAACTTATCGATCGTATTCGGTAAGTTTTAACCCTAAGTAGGTCTTCTTCTTCTTTCTTAAGTTAAAGGGCCTTGATCTTGTCGATGTAGCATTCGCCACAGTGTTTTGACGTGCGCTTTCTCCTTGACTTCAAACTTTTTATCAGTTGTCATATTAATTTCGATGATCATTTCCCACCTGCTTTCTACGATTTAGAGTAAATTTATTTTGTCCTTCACTCTATCTTGAGTTGGTCGAAGAGCAAAAATATATTTTTGTTGGTATCCAGCCAGTTTGTTTAGAATATGAAATTCTAATGAATGCGGTGTCTACCTATATAACCACTACCTGGATAATATAGGCAATCAAAAAATAGTGATGTGCCTGCAATTTAATTGTTCTGTCGATACAATCTCGAACATTGATAACAAGTAATGTATCGTTTCGCAAAATCGACGACAGTCTGATTGCCAGAAACCTATAACCGTTATATGATGAGGGTGTGCGCGGAACGGGCAATTAAACGGTTTTTACAGACCGACATGTGTTGCCTCGTTTAGGAAGCCTAACATTGTGAGTAAGTAATCAAAGATTGAATGATAGTTATAGATCTGATCAAGAAGGCATATAATATTTTAGTTTATGCCTAGGTTTATGCCCTGAGAACATGGTTGATCCAAATGTATAGGTAAACTTGTTTTTTCATTTTTATGTGAGTTTTATACAATGTAGATACTTACTTACTGAAACGAGAAATTGGTCACGACTTTCTAGTTCCAGAAGTAAATTTAAAGGCTTTGACACACACGCATTGCTCAATACGTCAACAATTTTAATCAATTTGTTTAAAAAAAATCTTGCAAAATCCTCGCGACGCTCTTGGCGTATTTAAGCATAGAGAATTCACTTTGAGAACGTGTCGTGCTGTTTTCGCATTACCTGTCTGAATACTTTAATACAAAACTGTCATTGTGCCTAATATAACAAGTCACAACGACTAATATCTCTACTCGGGCCATTCTTAGTATTTAACCAACACTAAAAGTTTCATCGCGTCCGTCTGCGGCGGGATTCTTAATTCTATATCGAGCCGAAACGATTAACCCACGTCAAATAACCAAGAGTGGGCGACGCGACCTGCGCTGTCAGTCTGATCGCTGCTGAAGATTTTATTGATACAATCGAGGGTAAGCTACACAATTGGATATTATTGGATGTGGCATCAACCATACCATGTTTGTATTTCTGTGATGTACAGTAAAGAGCTTTTTTTTAATTTAATCTAATCGTCTATTTCATAAAATAACGTATTTAATACCGTTGCGCTAAACAGAGGCGTGTTTGGAGTTGGAAATAACCTATCAATCTACTACCATTCCTATACGAGGCTGACGCTATAACAATGATGTTTTTAGCTTAATTGTGTTCCGTCAGTTAAATAATAATAATAAATAAATATACAACAACATCACACACATTGATCTGACTCCGTGGTAAGAAGCTTAAGCACTTGTGTTACAGATATCAGAATCAACAGTGGTATTACAAATAAACTTAAATAAATACATGTAACACCCAGACCAGTACAAACAGACATGTTCATGCACACAAATGTTGGTACAGTGCGGGAATCGAACCCACGACCTCTTGGGTAATAGTCAACTTCTTGACCATTACACTGATCGTCAGTCAAATATAAGAATTCCAGTTGGTAGTTGAGGAGTTTGAGAGCAGCGTGTCCGCTTTTAGCCTTATTATCAATTCCCATCAGCTATTTTACAAATCTTTACAAGGTTATACAAAGTAAAAAAAACTAACATCTACTTAGGTCACTCTTGAGTTTCAGGAACCAGGCAGAAAGTTTCATAGCGCCCGTCTGCGGTGGGACTAGCCGAAACGATTAACCCACGTCAAATAACCAAGAGTGGGTGACGCGACCTGCGCTGTCAGTCTGATGACTGCTGGAGATTTTATTGATACAATCGAGGGTAAGTTACACTATTGGATGTAACATCGATTGTACGGTCGACAGCATGTCAGGTTTCGCATGTCAACTACAAAAATAATGTTTTCATTGCGAAGGGATCAGAGGTGGTCTAAAGGTCGAAGTTGTCCTGATTTGCAGATGTCTATACTTACCAAAAACATTGTCATTTTCAAAGAATACGCGTACTTGTGTCACGTTGCCGTGAAGTTGCCGTGCTGACTATGGGCGTTACAAAATAATCAATCATATATATATGTCGCAGTCATCTAGTTGAATCTGCGATTTAATTGAATGACTAGGCCGTTCATTGAATGACTAAAGGACAACTTGTCAACTCGTTGAATGTAACGTTCGACGTCTTGACCGAACGACATTTAGCGAAATCGTTGAATGGGATGTAGCCGACTTTGTAATGTTTGGTTGGGGTGACCATGAGTTCGCAACTTAAAAGTTAACCTTACTTGAAAATAAATGAATTATAAAATGTCTCGTTAAATAGGATCTGAACGACTTTGTAATATTAAATAATGACCATAAGTTCGCAACTTAAAAGGTTACCTTACTTTAGATAACAAAAATGAAGTCATGACATGACACATCTTATTATGATTTTATACTGTATTTTAAGCCTTAAAATGGTAATGGTAACTATTTCTACCAACTAATTTAAGACTAGGACTGCCATTTTGATTTTTCGTTAGCTATAACCACAGTATCGTACTTTGATATCCAGTAATAATCCATAGGTGTTCTGACTTGATTAGAAATCATGGACATAGCCTTTCGAACATTGTTTATAACCACCAAAATTCTTTCGGTAGTCCATGATTTTCTTTTGGATCCAGAATCAGTAACACCAGAATAAATTGTTATTGTGTTCACGTCAACAGTAACACTAAGTTACAAAGCCCTAATTCTTACAAATAAACTAAACAATAACAATCAACTTATCTTGATTTTGTTGTTCGTATTCAGCCAGTGTTTGCCTCAATTTTTTCTTTTAAAGTAGCCGGTGGTGGCGTAATAATAGGTAAATCCATGTTGTCACACTATTTTATAACAAATAACGCACTTTAAAGGTTTTTTTTGAAATACAGTGCTTTCTGTATGAGCTGTTTAACGCCATATTTGTTTTAGTGACTACTAGCGCCGCAGTGGGAAAAAAATGAATTAAATTTGAATCACTTGACTGATTTTACGTCCGCCCTGTTCAAAGAGCTATGTTTCAATCCGCTAACTAGTGGGACGTTCAGTGACGCTTGTTCAATCAACGTTCGGCCTAGACATTCAATTGAATGTTGTCATTCAATGAACGCGCTAGTCATTCAATCAAATAGCAGATTCAACCAGATGACTGCGACATATATATATCACGTCCAGAAAGTGCTTGACAGTACTTTGTTCATTCTCTAAACCAACCGAAACGATTAACCTACGTAATAAAGCCAGCAAGAGTGAGCAATTTGACCTTCGATGTCAGTCTGACGCGGCTGAAGATTTTATTGAACACAATACGTGGCTTACACGAATCAGGACAAATTTTTGTTAAATTAAATATAGGTAATTAAATTTTCGTCTGAATCATATCAGGGCATACGACATTACACGGTAATAAAAAGCTTTGTTTTGTATGGGTAGTGCAATATCCTCCGGTGTAGTATATCGAAGAATACATTGAAAAGGCTGGGAGCATCAATTTTTTATCACTGATAAATGCGCGATAGGGAATGGAGATGTGTTTTCAGGTGCTATAAATAAGACGTGAAAAAGTTTACTTGTATGTATGAAGTTAATTTGGAGTTACGCATATCTTTGAAAATTCTAAATAGCTTGTAATATACAGGGTGGAGACAACAATACGACAAATGTGTGTAATTTGAGTACTGAATAAGATTCAAAGAGGCGTAACCGAGGTATCGATTATTCGGTATTTATTATGTTTCAAAAAACATCCAACTTGGATGTTAGGATTTTGTTAAATAGTGGAAACATCAGTAATATGAGTATAAATATTAGTATCAGATGAATAACAGCAAATAAAAATGGAATCTACCTCAAGTTTTCGTATTTCATATTGTCAGTCTCTCAGAATACACGACGTTACGTTTTGTACTTATAAAAAATCGGTAAAGTGCGTGTCGGGCCACGCGCATTGTAGGGTTCCGTAGTTGCGAGTGCCAACTTTCAATTCACACTCACAAATATCTAAAATTGAGCCCACATAGGACGGTAAGTAGAGCAGACGGTAAATAGAGAGAGCGGAGCAGATAGAGCGCACTTACTCCTAATAGATAAAAATCAAATATTTCAGAAACGGATCCCTAAATCGAGAAATGGTGTACGCAACTTCAGTTGTTTGTATTTAAAAAACCTATTCAACGACACCCCACACGATGAGTTAGTGGAGAAAAAAAATTACGCCTCACTTTATTTGTCACCATACAAAGTACAGCTTTCTACCACTTATAGTCTCTCAATAAAGCCACGGACAGACGGACGAACGGACAGACATTGCAAAATTATAAGGGTTCCTTGTTTACCACGAATCCCTAAAAAGTTCATGAATTTCGTGATCGAGCCTGACACGTACCTAATACTTTCAGCAGTCCTTAGAACAAATGCTTTTTTTTATAGATTTACTAGCTGTCCCGGCAAACGTTGTTTTGCCATATAAATGTTAAGGGTGGACAACCCTTATCACTAAGGGGTATGAAAAATAGATGTCGGCCGATTCTCAGACCTACTCAATATGCTCACAAAATTTCATGAGAATTGGTCAAGCCGTTTCAGAGGAGTAAGGGAACAAACATTGTGACACGAGAATTTTATTTATAAAGAGATATAGATTTTGCTGGTAAAGTAAGTTGCCTTATAATAATCCCCCTGGCCGATTTCGATCACGGCGGCCAATCTCAAAAGAGATCAGCACACTACGCAGGAGATATTATAGTGCACAAGTGTGAGCGGAATACACAGGTCCACTCACTCTTCCATCACTCTCAAAGTTCGGTGAGACGGCAATCCGACATGACCGGAGGGAGAAAGATCAGGCGCATGACCAACGGCTTAACGTGCTTAAATTGCCTTATAGAAAGATTAAAGATTTTCCCGTCTTGTGTAAATTAGGTCAAGCTTCTCCCATTTAATTGCGATAATTATAACATCTAACAATAAGTCGGCGGCGATCGTAAAATATCCGTTCCATGATCTTTAGAGCAAATAATTCAACTTTTATTCAGCGTAACTTTTGTGAAAGGTCGCCACTTCGTATTGTTGTAAAAAGTCGTTTTTCTTTCAGCCAAAGATTAATTGTTTTGCTCTTATAAAAAGGCAAATGAAACAAAAGAAGATTTTGGAGAATGATGCTTTTTAATAAAAGACATACGATGAAGCTTTGAATAAATATTTATCTACCTATCTTTTTGATTGCCTCGTTGGTGTAGTGGCAAAGTTTCTGCCTTACATCCGAGAGGTCCTGGTTTCGAATCCCAGGTCGAGCCAAAATTGTTTCTGAGTTTTTCTGTCATGAACTTCTCAAAAACAGCTCGGCACAGAAACAGAAGGCACGTTAAGCGCCTGATCTCTCTCCGGTCATGTCGGATTGCCGTCTCACCGAACTTTGAGAGTGATGGAACAGTGAGTGCACCTGTGTATTGCGCTCACACTTGTGCACTATAATATCTCCTGCGTAGTTGGATGATCTCTGTTGAGATTGGCCGCCGTGGTCGAAATCGGTCAGGAGGACTATTACTACATCCCTTTTAAGCAAAAGAAAGTGACATTTCTTGAGGCACAACATTTTTGTTTATTGTTCAATATTTTAAGGAACCTCTTGAAGACTCAGTGGACTATATTGGCGACGTATATCGAATTTTTCTCGGTTTATTGATCAAGAAATAAAGCATACTTATCTAACCAATGAATCTGCAATTGTAAATTTTAACCCAAAAATACGCTTCCTACTTATTTACTCTTAAAAAAAATTTAAGTACATACATCGTTTTTTTGTGTGAACTGGACGTTCTAAAGTACTTAAACTAGAAATTTGAATATTGTGAACATTCGTATCATAAGTCAACTCAGCCATTTACCGTCCCATTCCAACAACCCAAGTTCGGCCTGAGCAGGAAACTTGTAGCAATAACTTACCGAAATATTAAACAGACCCACAGAAACATTATAAAGATACAAAATAAAACCGTCGTTCAGGAAAGCAATGGACGTCTTGATTTATTCCTCCGACTGTAATCTGTCAAGTGAGTCTCCCACACCACAGTAGAGATAAGTATGAGCTAAGGCAGTATCAAAGCGAGAAACAAATTTTGAAAATAATACCGCACACAAACGCAAAAAAACTGGTCCCGCAGTGGCAACGCATCAAATACCCGCTTAGGCTACCTGCAATTGTGACAAAGTCATAATACGTTGCCCAATGTTGAAATTTTGTCTATACTTAAACTGTCAAAATCACTCACGGCTGGTTTCAATATTTCTACTTTTGACTGAAAGTTAGAAAACTGTTAGTTTCATATCTAATATATAAAAAGGAAAAATTACTGACTGACTGATAGCTGTGTGCACAGCCCAAAAAACAGGTTTAGGAACTTGAAATTTTGTATCACGATACCTTTAGTAGTGCACTAAGAAAGGATTTTTGGTAATTTGTATAAAACTTCGTCTTGTTCAGAAATAACGAATGATGTGTTTTAGAATTTTGTGATTTTTAACATTTAAAGGGGTAAAAAGGAGCTTTAAAGTTTGTATGGAACCTCGTCAATCCGTGCCACAATCTTCTTCAAAGTTACTACCATGACACACTGTTGAGGTAAAATCCACCGTATGCGAGGACGAAGTCGCGGGCAGGCCGCTAGTTAAATATAAATATTAAAAGCCATCTACGTGGCAGTCGTTTTTACGGATCTGACAGTATCTGTCGTTTTTTAATGAACTGACAATTTTCTATCTTTCAGTTGAAGGTATACAATATAATATTAAAACTAGCCGTAGGTAATTCAATCACGATTCTGTTAGCGGAGTTAGGGCCCTTTCGAGACGTGTCGATCTGTGTGTGTCATTTCAAGCATGAGTTATAAGCTTCTGTACTGCTTGCATCTATCCTGTACCCGCAACTCGGTGATCGCGATCCATCTGCCAACATTTGTGTTCTCATTTCGCTTTTATTTTGTTCTCATTTTCAACTGTTGTGTTCGATGTTCATCAATCCTACTCTTTGATCGTTCGAGCGCGAAATGCGGTTAGCGTTATCGATAACTTGCCGATTCTTTGTTGGAAACTTCTTAAGAGACCGAACTTAACTTCATAAGCTATAAGTTCTGTTTCGAAAAACTGGAACATTCTCGTTCTCCTATCTACATGTATTAATATGATACATAAAAATAAAGTAAAAGACACATTAGGAACAACGTTATACAGGGTGTCCAGGAATTAATGGACCATTAATTCCTGGACACCCTGTATATAAATAAATAAAACAACAATAAAATACGTTTCTTTTGTAACGCTTGTATATGTCACCGGAAGATAACAAGATTCGCAAGTTTATAAATTTCCTAGGAAATTTATAAACTTTCGTAGGATTCTAAACGGGAGAAAAATTGTATAATATTACGCCCACATTTTCGGAAATTTATCAATTTGCGACAGCTCGTGGTAAATTTATAAACTGACGGATATCCATACGTAAGATTTTAAACGGTTTAACCAATCACAGAAGAGTCTTTAATTTTACGCTTTTTTAAAACACGGCAAATATCACACTGCTCTTTGATTGGTTCGATGTTGACAATCGCAATGCTTGAGTCCATAGACTTTAGTACAATCAGACTTGCCAAACTATTTTATCAGTTTCCGTTCGACTGTAAGGTAAGAAGTACCTCACAGTATCTTTAATTTAAAGCTACTCATAGATAGCTTCACAAATTATTGGGTTCCTTTTTACGTAATGTGGTAATTAAGACATCACTCTACCAAAATAAAACAACAGAAATCGTATTCAACGATATTAAAGGAGTTCATTAAGATAGCAAAAACAATCATAAAACATAAAATTCGGCCTTCTATCAAAAAAATCGAAGTTCCAAAAGTAGATAGAGGCACTTTAGATAGCAAGAATATGTTCGGCAAAGTAAGTCCTAGAGAAAAGGAATGAATTATACAAAGTAGGCAATTCGTTGTTTTAAAAAAATTGAGTTTAAAATGTTTAGTTTTTATTTTTTGATACTTTGAGGTACTTCTTACCTTACAGTCGAACCGAAACTGAGAAAATAGTTAGGTCAGTCCGATTGTACTAAAGTCTATGAACTCAAGCATTGTCACTTTCAACATCGAACCAATCAGAGAGCCGTGTATTATTTGCCGTGTTTTGAAAAAGCGTAAAATTAAAAACTCTTCTGCGATTGGTCTAACCGTTTAAAATCTTACGTATGGATATCCGTTAGTTTATAAATTTACCACGAGATGTCGCAAATTGATAAATTTCCGAAAATGTAGGCGTAATATAATACAATTTTTCTCCCGTTTAGAATCCTACGAAAGTTTATAAATTTCCTAGGAAATTTATAAACTTGCGGATCTTGTTATCTTCCGGTGACATATACATAATTAACTTGAAGGCCATGTTCAAACGAAAGGACAAAGACTGTTAATGATTCCTTTCACAAAGTTAGTGAACGCGAAATCACGATAAAGGCTTCAATTCTAAGATCTTATACCTACCGATCTAGGTGAAGCCGGGATTCGTAGCTAGTTCATAGTACAACCGCTAGACTTATCGGCAAAACCGAGTCAGCAAGACGGATCCATCTTGATCACGTGTACAGAATAGCACCAAAGTAAAGCTGCACGCAGACTGGTGAAACATAGAAATGAAATGAAGAAGGGGTACATTTAGGTGGTAGGTCTGACATTGTGGTTCAGCTTTTTCAGCCATATTATAACAGCAGCATAAAAAATCATTATTCAAGTTCAATTAAATAGATATTTATCACTAAATTAAATTACTATGTCAAATATAAACAGGGGTTTATTGCGATGAAATAATTTTGTTGCGTATTTAAGCATTGATTCGTTAATCCATAAAAGAAAGCAAACTACGGCCCAATTTTACAAACATGACTTAGCATAGATCTTTCTTGACACTAATACAGATTCATAAACTCGGGATTAACCGGGTCTTAGTATAATTAAATAAATCTTATATATATAAAAATAAAATGCTGTTCGTTAGTTTCGCTAAAACTCGAAAACGGCTGAACCGATTTGACTCATTTTGGTCTTGAACTATTCGTGGAAGTCCAGGGAAGGTTTAAAAGATAAGAAATAAATAAAAAAAATCTCTTATATAAAAAAATGAATTGCTGTTCGTTAGTTTCGCTAAAACTCGAGAACGGCTGAACCGATTTGAATAATTTTAGTCTTGAAATATTCGTGGTAGTCCAGGGAAGGCTTAAAAGATCAGAAAATTTTAAAAAATCAATGGGCAGAACAACGTCTACGGGGTCCACTAGTCTTAAGTATATATAAAAATGAATTGCTGTTCGTTAGTCTCGCTAAAACTCGAAAACGGCTGAACGGATTTGAATCATTTTCGTCTAAAAATATTCGTGGAAGTCCAGGGAAGGTTTAAAAGGTAAGAAAATTAAAAAAAAAAACAACGGGCTGAACAACGTCTGCGGGTCCGCTAGTTAATTAATAAATATACAACAACATTACATACATTGATCTGACTCAGTGGTAAGTAGCTTAAGCACTTGTGTTACGGATATCAGAATCAGTGGTATGTATTGCTAATAAACGTAAAAAAATACATATAGTACAAACCATACCAGTACAAACAGACATGTTCATGCACACAAATGTTTGTTCAGTGCGGGGATCGAACCCGTGACCTCTTGGTTAAGAGTCAACATCTTGATCATTACACCAAAGTGGTCGTCATAGTATAAAAACAATGTCTAATCAAGTATTTAAAATACGACTGTTCACTTAGTTATTTAGGATTTTAGCGTAATAAGATAATAAAAGCGCACTTCATATCTATCTCCACAGTAAGTGCAATGACGACCACCTCGGTGTAATGTTTAAGAAGTTAACTATTGGACCGGGTCGCGGGTTCGATCCTCGCTTTGTACTGGTCTGTGTTGTATGTATTTCAGTTTATTTTTAATACTACTGTTGATTTTAATTTATGTAACACAAGTGCTTAAGCTAGTTACCACGAAGTCAGATGTGATGTGATGTTTTTTTTTTTAAAAAAAGTGAAAAAAGCAGTGATATAAATACGTTGAATTTCACCACTCTATATGCAGCTTAATGGCCAGATTACATGCCTCAATTACACCCCTATTCTGATGGAGTAACGTTTAATGATAACACGTAATTTGCTCTGTGACTCGACTGTTACGTGATAAGTGAGCTGACACATAGCGTGTAATCAAGAGCAACTATTTTAACAGGATATGTCCCATATATAAATGAACGTCTCAGTTATTTTGAACATCTAACTTGATTGCGAGTATGAAATGTTGAGACTTACATCGTCAGTTACGCAGTTTTTTTTAAGGTTCTCGTTCTTGCTAATCTTACAAAGCTATCATAAGCTTGATAGCATAGATGAATGTCAAACCCTCAGCGCTATTAAAAGATCGTGTCAAAAATTCTCAGCTCAAAGGCATTTAATTTTGTTTTCAGCAACCGCAGATAACGAATACTTTTTCTTATTCCGACGAAGTTTGGGACAGATTTTTATTGCGCGTCTCTGACAGTCGTGAATAATCGACATTGCCGAATCAAGCCTCGAGTTCTGCTAATTATCACGAAAAAAAAATGAAAAACACGGTCGTGATACAATACCCGACATCCGTCAAGTCACAAACAAGATTACATTGTAATCAATCAGGGTGGGGGAAGACATCGTTGGCAATTAATCAAGGCTTGTCGTACCAGACATTGGCGTTAACGTTCGAAGCGAGCAAAAATGTGAGAGACGCAAATTATAATGACAATTATGCATTTGAAGTTTTGATGCCACTTGCTTTTTTAACTTGTCAAGCTCTTGTGCATATCGTAGTAATAGTGCTTATTTTTTTAGGTCTTGTAGGTATTTAAATTATGATTTAAAAGATATATTTTTTATTGCAACCATAAGTATTTGGGCTAAGGATCAGGTCAGACTGGACTGTTAGAGATTAAAGGTGTGTCGATAAGATTATACGCTGTCAGAAGCAATTCGCGGCGACAGAGAGTCGCAGGTGTAGCCTGAGCCAATCTTAAAAATTATTATCACGTGCACAAAAGGGTGCATTAAACTTTAAAAAAACATAAAAATTTGTCCATGTCATAATTAGCCAAATGTTATTACTCAGTAACAAATTAATAACATGATATTTTTAGACGTCGTTCATTTCCCGGAAAAGTTTTAAAGATTATTTTTATTTACGGTAAACTCGTTTTAATATAAACGACTAATAACGGTATTATATTAACCTTTGTTTACTTGGTAAAGTCTAATGAGCAGATGAAATTCTGAAAGATAAACAATATTAAAATTGTTAGGTTCGAGATCTTGACAAAATGGTCGTAAAGGAAGAACATTATGTATTGAACACGAGGGAAAAGTTTTTTTTAATATATTTGGGATAGGTTTGCTCTTGACAAAGCCCAACAAGTCAAAGACTGAGTCTACGATGGAGCGAGCTCGCCTTGAAGATGTCTGTGAGAAAGCTTTTAAATTCCTAGGTTGTAACTGCAAGGAAACACTGACGCGGGATCATTAGAGATATTTTAATCTACTTTTGTAAGATCAAAGTCGTAACAACTTTCGTAAACCATGTAGGTTCTTTCAGATATTTCAGACATTTAAATGAATGAACCGAAAGGAAACTACAAAAAATTGATAGGTATGGTGGAGCAGAAAAGATATTTTTAACATTTGGAGAGTTAAGCATATTCCTATCCTTTATCCTAGCCTTTAAAGGGAATGAACTTCCTCGCCTCATTATCTTATTTCGCTCATTTTTAAGCGCAGATGGTAATAAAGCCAAGTACACACTTTGTACACTTAATGAACAGCCTTTTGTGTTATTTTCCTTTTTCTTTGATCCTTGTGAGTTTGTTGCGATCATTATGTATTTTAATTTATGTTTTTCAGAGGCTCTTCAATGGTATTCTTATTTGACTGCGTTGTTACTCTAATTTATCATCATAAATTTACAAATGTAAAAGTATGGAGAAAATGTATTAAACTTATGCATATTTGTTAGTTATAAGTAATTTTCACATTTCCGTAGCTATCTCATTTCTAATTTCTATTCAACCCACATAGGTAGGTCCATACGTGTTTAGTATTTGACGACAGCTTTGGTCTATTGGTCTGAGGTACGTCCTACAAAACCGGCTGTAGCGGGGTTCGAATTCTGCTAGGGACAAATGTTTGCGTGATGAGCACAAGTATTTGTACCTTAGTCATGGGTGTTTATAAATATATTTTAATACAAGTGGACGCCCGCAAACTTCTTTCGTAAACATTTTTGGCTTACATACATATTAGAAAGTTTAAGCCTCAATACATTTTTAGTACACTAATATTCTGGAACTTTTCTTCCTTATATAAACAGAAAGTGCTTAAGGCGTTATGTTCGTACCTTATGCTGTTAAACTCGACTGCTAGTGATCCACATTCAGTACCACAGATCTTAAGTACATTTTTTTTGTACGAGAAGAAATTTTACTTTAGGTTGAAAAATTTTTTCCTGGGTTCTACATTCATACTTTAGTATAGATAGCTGGGCTACCGTATCACATCAGATCTCAATTTTTGATATGGGGACAGAAAGTGCTCGTCACGCTAAACTTCTTTTTATAAAGCGTCATATTTTTACCTTTCAGATCAGATTCAAATCTGCATTTTTTCTGCATGTCCATTAATTGCTCGTGACGTTGAATAAAATTTCCGTAGGTAGGTTTTGCTGGGCTCCTGTGTGTCACATCGGTAACTCCAGATCTTCATTTTTAAGGACGAAAAGTGCTCGTCATGTTGAATAATTTTTCCTATGGCGTCATATTCATAACTCTTACAGGTAAGCTAGACTGCGGAGGGTCTACCTCAGAGATCCAGATCTTCGGAATAAATTAGCCTATAACCTAGCCAGGATTTTTCTTGACAGGTTGTTAAAGTTTTCATTTAAACTTTTAAGCCGTTTTCAGGTGATGAGCATAAATATAAACAGACAAACAGGCATAATTTCTAAAAAGTTGTGAAATGTGTCCTTTACTCGATTCTAAGTACATTTTTTTAAATAACTTCCAAGGACAGGTTTTTTTCCTTCTCCTATGTATAGATTTCTATACGAAATCCTAGTCAAAATAGCACAAGCTAACATTTACTAATATGCTAGGAAATTGGTGTATTCGTTGAGAAATAAAAAGTAGCTTAGGCTTAAATAATGTTAGTACCGCTTACATAGACGTAGTATCGCTATGATAAGCGTAGTACCCCTTACATAGACGTAGTATCGCTTATATAAGCGTAGTAGCGCTTACATAGACGTAGTATCGCTTATATATTCGTAGTACCGCTTATATAAGTGTAGTACTGCTTACATAGACGAAGTATCGCTTAGATAAGCGTAGTATCGCTTACATATACATAGTATCGCTATGATAAGCGTAGTATCGCTTACATAGACGTAGTATCGCTATGATAAGCGTAGTACCGCTTAAATAGACGTAGTATCGCTTATATAAGCGTAGTACCGATTACGTAGCCGAAGTATCGCTTAGAGTAGCGTAGTATCGCTTACATAGACGTAGTATCGCTATGATAAGCGTAGTATTGCTTACATAGACGTAGTATCGCTATGATAAGCGTAGTATCGCTTACATTGACGTGGTATCGCTATGAAAAGCCTAGTACCACTTACAGAGACATAGTATCACTTATATAAGCGTAGTACCGCTTACATAGCCGAAGTATCGCTTAGATAAGCGTAGTATCACTTACATAGACGTAGTATCGCTATGATAAGCGCAGTACCGCTTACATAGACATAGTATCGCTATGATAAGCGCAGTACCGCTTACATTGACATAGTATTGCTATGAAAAGCCTAGTACAGCTTTCATAGACGTAGTGTCGCTTATATAAGCGTAGTACTGCTTACAAAGACGAAGTATCGCTTAGATAAGCGTAGTATCGCTTACATAAGCGTAGTACCGCTTACATAGACGAAGTATCGCTTAGATAAGCGTAGTATCGCTTACATAGACGTAGATTGCTATGATAAGCGTAGTATCGCTTACATAGACGTAGTATCGCTATGATAAGCGTAGTATCGCTTACATAGACGTAGTATCGCTATGACATGCGTAGTACCGCTTACATAGACGTAGTATCGCTTATATAAGCGTAGTATCGCTTACATAGCTGAAGTACGCCTAGAGTAGCGTAGTATCGCATACATAAACGTAGTATCGCTATGATAAGCGTAGTACCGCTTACATAGCCGAAGTATCGCTTAAATAAGCGTAGTATCACTTACATAGACGTAGTATCGCTATGATGAGCGTAGTACCGCTTAAATAGACATAGTATAGCTTATATAAGCGTAGTACCGCGTACATAGACGAAGTATCGCTATGATAAGCGTAGTACCGCTTACATAGATGTGTTATCGCTAAGATAAGCATAATAACGCGTACATAAGTATAGAATCGCTTAAATAAGCGTAATACCGCTTACATAGATAGATATAGTATCACTATGATAAGCGTAGTAACGCTCACATAAGCATAGCATTGCTTAGATAAGCGTTGTACCGCTTACATAGATGTAGTATTGCTATGCTATGCGTAGCCACGCTTACATAAGCCTTAATACAGTGTGATCTTTGCCTAACCGTGCATTGGCAGGGGAAGTAACGAACTTTACCCAAGTTAATGACTAAACTTCGCTGGAAGAAGGCGCCGATACGGAATTGGTCTGTAACTAACGCTAACTGGACCCGCAATCGGGAGAGATTGGCGAGTATTCCCCTTTCAGTGCGGTTGTTTTATTTATTTTAACCGGAACGCTCTTTGGAAGGAACGCCGGACATTTTCTTCTAGGGTTTCGTCGAAATGCGCCCCAGTTTAGATTACGTGTGATGTTTTAGATCGGGTTGGAAACTGGTGATCTTGCTCTTTTTCATGCATCCAATCGTAATCGTATTTTTTATTGGATCTGATTTGAATGTGTTTTAACTGTGGCCCTATTTTTTCAACCGTTGTCCGTTGTTTCGGATGCATCCAAACCTGTCACTCTCATAAACTTGACCTTATAAATTCACGCGATGATAGACCCGAAAGCTGAAAAAAACTCTATGCTGAGTGGCCCACCTTTTCAGTATCTTATGTATGTGCATTTGAATATGTGTTTTTCTATTTTGTAAAGTATGTGATACTGAATAAACATGTTTTCTTTCTTTCTTTCCTTCAAAATACGAACAAAACGTTACAGAGTACGGCCTGAGTAGTTGATTTCAGCCACGTAATATCAGCTCTGATAACTCCTGCAACTTTAAGTCGGTTCTGAAGATGAGGAGTTTTGTCATACTTAATGTGAAGGAAGCTTTTTAAGTACGATGGCCGGCACGTCACGCTCAACACTGGGTATCTTATGCGCTTGTGATACGGGCGAATTTGCAACAAAAATGTGTAACCTGATGTGCTGGCCACTGTACATTTTTTAAATTGTAAGTAGCTGAACGAATCCTCCTCAGGAAAGTATTTTAAACCTTATTATTTGATTCAAATTTACTACTTATTATAAACATTGCTTCGATATACGTAGAAGCTTAACCGGTGAAGTTTGTGTGCAAATATTAGAAGAGCATACCAACTGCTATGATCTACACTGAATAACAACTTACTTATCTTAACAATATTTTAACAACAAGCTCTTCGTAAGGAACAAGTGCCTAAGAAGCTGAACTCATCAAAAAAACATTTGACTAACACAGGATGTTGCATTTATTATGTTTTGAAAAAATTCACGCTGTGAAGTTATTGTTATAAAGTATTACATTTAGCTCTTTGTTTAGTTATTCTATTTAGACCCACTACAATTTTAATTATTTAGTGACGGTTATCAGTTTTTACCAAACTTTGAAAATTTAAGATTTCAATTAAACACTATTGAATTGATGTTTACACATATTTGATTAAAACAAACACCTATAAATTTCGGGCTCCTTTTAAATAGGAACCCAAGAATGGTTTTGAAATACAAGTTTCAATATCAGCGACTGAACAAAAGGAGTGTTAAAAATATTGGGACTGCACACAAACGTTGTGACATAGTCACGGTTTCATAAGACAAATGTTTTTTTTTTAATTTGCGCAATTAATTAACATTTACTGTAAAAATCCTTGAAAAAAACTATCAAACACATCAACTCTGCTTGGCATAGGCCTACTGTAAATATCGTCACTGCGATCGGTCCTGCACTTCCAGAATCCAACGGCTTCCCGCGACATTCTCCAGATATCCTATTACTCGTAATATCGGTTACAATAATGTATAAAAAAATGTGAAGATAAATGGCTTCCACGCGGACAAAATCGCAAGCGGCCACTAGTAACAAAATAAGAGAGCTCGTTTAAACATCAACCTGTATCTTAACCAAGCAAGATGCACACAACAAATATGCAGTCTCGTTAATTAGCCGGGAACAGCGCAACTCGGCTTAAAGTGGAAACTTTGCTGCGAGGTCGTGATAGACAAGACGAAACAATCTATACGTAATGCTTGTAAAGCGGTATTCATAGATGACGGGACGTGAAAAAAGGATTGGTTCCTAAGGGCTAATAGGGGTGTCAGTTTGAGTTACCTCCACGTGACGACTGGGCTGTTACTGAATCCACTCATGATACGTCAGAAGGGAAGCAGTAGCGCCTGTCGCGGTTCACCCTGGGCAACGTCAGGTAGTGCTGCGTTGAAATCTCACATTGGGATCTCAATGAAGTGGTATCTGGCGGCTAAAGACTCAATACCCAATCTAAGGTGTCATCCGTACCGTGCCGAGAGATGCGTGGCTGAGGGGGAGCTCAGTCGTGAACGGTGGACCCTCGATACCAGGCGAACTCGAGGTGTATCTAGCCTTACTCCGGCATGCGGGGCTCTGCTGGAGTGGACCTACTTTCCCTAGCTACTCGTGGGACCAACATGAATAACTGTTTGCCCAAAACTGAAAATGGTAACCTGGAAGACCTATGCCAGGAACTTATGCCACTGATAGAAGGAGCAGAGCAACCTGCCCAAATATCAGAGCAACAAAGCATGGAGACAGAGGAATCTGTCAGCACGGCGGAAAGGGCTGCTTGCGGCTCACCCTCGCCGACTGATGAATCCACCGCCTCCAAACCTACTGACAGAAAGATGTCAAGTGCTGCCAAAAAGCGCTTCGGAGCTCTAAGAAAGCTGGGAGTGGAGCCGAATCTGGCTTCAACACTAGCGTTTAGGAGCTTCGCTGAGCTAAAGCAGATGGGGTACAAGTTTAAGGCCTCACAATCGGAATCTGGGCGTAAACCGGTCAAACGGGTTCGCTCGGAGGAAGAATCGCCAAAGGGTCATATCACCAAAGTCCCAAAGGTGAGTGAGACCTTAAACACCTCAACCACCGTAGCCTACAGTGAGGCCGTACGCTCAATCCGGGTCGGCATAAAAGACTCCAAGTCCTTGATGACTAACACACAAATGGAGTCGCTGCGCAATACCATCCTGCAAAGCATTGCCGAGACCGGAAAGGGCGAAGGGCCTAAATTCAGTGGCTGCTCCTTCAAGCCAGGATGGATCCTCATTACGTGTGAGGATGAGCGCTCCAAAACCTGGCTTGAAAATATAATACCCCCCCTCAAACCATGGCCGGAAGCGAGACTTGTTCTCATGAATGAGTCGGACCTCCAAAAGCCTAATGTGGGGGTGGTATTTATACCTAGCTCTGAGGCCAGCAGCGCAAAGCGGGCCTTAGAACTCTTCGGTGCTCAGAATGAGGGTCTGAACACCGAACACTGGAAGGTCCTCAACACGAAGGTCGATAAGGGAGGTCTAACCCTGACCGTATCCCTAGACGACCACTCGTTTGAGGCCCTGAAGGTGGCGGACCTAAAGGCCAACATTGGCTTCAGAAAGGTTCAATTCAGAGTC
Organism: Pyrausta despicata; assembly: GCA_963921415.1. Taxonomy (NCBI): domain Eukaryota; kingdom Metazoa; phylum Arthropoda; class Insecta; order Lepidoptera; family Crambidae; genus Pyrausta; species Pyrausta despicata. Next base: position 9,991,497 of record OY992853.1, read on the forward strand.
AAGGGTCCTGTCACCATGACTCAGAAGTCCAAGCCCCCAGCTGAACCCTCGACTTCCGCCGCAATCCCTGCCACCACGACGTCCGTACCTACACCCCCAACCACATCGACCGAAGGTACCGTGCAGGTCCGAGCAGGACCACAACGGGATAACCCTCCTCCCACTACCTCCACCACCTCCACTTCCGCAGGACCCAACAGGGGAAAGGGAAAGCGGTTTCCTCTCCACAGGGGGACCACTAGGGGCGCACATCCGCCCAGAGGAAGGGGGCAGCACAGGGGACCCTTCCGAGGGCGGCGGGGCCTACAAGGGCGCCGCGGCTCCCAATGTCAGTAGGCCCCTCCAACCTCGATGCCCAAAGGGGCTGGCGGTGCTCCAGGCCAACCTACACCACGCTATCGCAGCATCTGCAGTAATAGAGAAGATCTTCAGCGAAGGTGGCCTGGACATCGCTCTCATTCAAGAACCATGGATAAATGCCGAATCCGTGGTAGCCGGTCTGAACAACGCTGGTAAGATCCTTGTATACGAAAAAGGCCGTAAACCTAGGGCCTGTATCGTGTTTAACAAAAACATTAACTTCTTACCTGTTCCAGAACTCTGCAGCGAAGATACCGGCACCGCATATGTAGAAGTCAAAGGGCCGAACAGGTCCAAAGTACTATTCTGCTCGGCATATCTTCCTGGTGATCAGCAAGATCCCACTGAAGAACTGACTAACGTCCTAGAATATTCTAGAAAACAAAAGTCGGAACTGATTGTGGGATGCGATGCTAACGCCCACCATACCATCTGGGGGAGCTCGGATACTAACAGGAGAGGTGAGATACTATCCGATTTTCTACTAACTGTCTACGGGTGCTGAACAATGGCCACACGCCAACATTCGTAACAAAAACCAGACAGGAAGTAATAGATATAACTTTCGCAACAGAAAATGTGTCAAAATGTGTAACAAAATGGCACGTCAGTAGCGAAAACTCAATGTCTGATCACAGACATATACTGTTTGATGTTTCAGGGTCAGTAGAAACTCAAAATTCAAGAGTAAGAAATCCAAAAGATACCTCCTGGGATATGTATAGAATCCTGCTCAGTGAGAATCTAAAGGAAATACCCAAAACTATCAAAACACCAGACTCTCTAAATGCTGCGGTCAGAATGCTCAACGATGGCATAACTTATGCCTACGAACAGAGCTGTCCCGAAAGAGAATTAAAACCCAACAAGGTACCAATGTGGTGGAATAAGAAGCTGGAAAAGCTCAGAACCATCACACGTCGTATATTCAATCATACCAAACCGTGCGATTGGGACAAGTACGGCAAGGCCTTAACAGAATATAACAAACAAATCAGAAAAGCTAAAAGAGCCTCTTGGCGACGATTCTGTGAAGAAATTGCCCAAACACACAAAGGAGCAAGAATTCACAAAGTCCTCGCTAAGACCCCTAACAACTATCTTGGACTACTAAAAAAGCCAGATAACTCATTTACGAACACTGAGATGGAGACTCTGGATCTCCTTAGGTCTTCACACTTTCCGGGTTCGTACCAAATCAATACAAAAAGCTGCACCCAGCATTTGAATGACAAATTACATAGGGCTAAATGCTCAGACTGGAATAAGGCCACCAATATCTTTAGGCCCAACCAAATTAGATGGGCTTTGGATAAATTCAAGCCATTTAAATCAGCGGGAGAAGACGGCATCTTTCCTGCTCTGCTACAGAAAGGAAATGACTTGCTTCTTCCGCATCTGGTAAAAATATTCAGAGCAAGTTATGCCTGGGGTATAATACCAGAACCATGGAAACGGGTCAAGGTGCGTTTTATACCTAAAACAGGGAAAAGGGACTACTCACAACCCAAATCCTTCAGACCCATAAGTCTAACATCCTTCATGCTGAAGACCATGGAAAGGATAATAGACCAGCACATTAGGGCCAAACACTTAGTGGAAAGACCACTAAGCACCAACCAACATGCATACCAAAAGGGAAGATCCACTGAAACTGCCCTACTCGATCTGGTCGACAAGGTGCAAAAAGCCCTAGAGGACAAGCAAACGGCCCTATGTGCTTTTCTAGATGTTGAAGGTGCATTTGATAACACCCCTATAGAAACCATTCTGAAAGGAATGGAGGCAAAAGGGGTAGATAAAAGCACCATCAGATGGGTTAAAAGCTTGCTCTCCAACCGAGTAGCAAACATCACCCTCAATGCCACAAAGCTTGAATTCCTTGCCACAAGAGGATGTCCACAAGGAGGCGTACTGTCTTCACTTCTATGGACCCTAGCAGTAGACCAACTACTCGCTAAGATGGCAGAGAAAGACTATGATACACAAGGCTATGCTGATGATATAGTAGTAATCATCAGAGGTCCCTGCCTAAGCACAATTTCATGTCTGATGCAAGGAGCTCTCAACACCATAAGTAGGTGGTGTAGAGAAAACGAATTATCCATTAATGCAGATAAAACAGTGATAATACCATTCACAAGGAAGAGAAAACTAGAAAGACTCGCGAATCCGAAGCTAAATGGTAAAACTCTTCCTTTCTCGAGCGAAACCAAGTATCTAGGGGTAATTTTTGACCAAAAGCTTACTTGGAATTCGCACCTAGACAATATCATTCAAAAAGCCAAAATGGCTCTGTGGAGCTGTTGTCGAATGGCGGGGTCAAGATGGGGACTCAAACCCAAAATTGCCCTATGGCTGTACACAGCGGTCGTGAGACCTATAGTATCTTATGCCTCCGCCGTCTGGTGCAGCAAGGTCAACCAAGCGACAACAATACAGAAACTGAGCAGCCTACAGCGGCTAGCCTGCATCACAGCAACCGGAGCACTATCAACGACACCAGGAGCCGCACTAAATGCCTTGTTGGATCTTATACCACTGCATATGCACGTGGAAAAAGAAGCCAAGCAGAGCATATACAGAATCTTCACCCGCTCGAAAGTCAGATGGGCTTCTCAAATTCTGATAAGACTCAAGGAATCAGTATTTGAAAACAAACTTCTAAGCATGCCTAGTGACGACATGCATACGGAATGCAACTTTTCGAAGTTATACTCCGTAAACATACCTCCTAGAGACAAATGGCTAGAAGGTCAAATGTCATTTAAGAAAGGTAGTCACGTCTGGTATACGGACGGTTCCAAAAAGGGAAATGATGTGGGCTGTGGGATCTACGGAGAGAAGCCTAGGCTCAAAGTTAGCATTAACATGGGGACTGAAGCTTCAATCTTCCAAGCCGAGGTCTTTGCCATAAACAAATGTGCAGAGATAAACCTAGAGAAGAAACTCCGGAACCAACACATCTACATCAACTCAGACAGCCAAGCAGCACTGCTGGCTTTAAAATCCTTTGAACATTCATCAAAACTAGTGCAAACGTGCACTGAAACACTAAATGTACTGGGAAATACCAACAAAGTCATACTCACGTGGGTACCAGGACATTCGAATATAGAAGGAAACGAAGTAGCTGATAACCTCGCCAGAGAGGGCGCCGATAACCCTCAAATCGGCGTAGAACCGTTCTGTGGCATCACCAAGCAACGAGCCACTACGCTACTAACCATTCTCTATAAACAAGAGGCAATTGAGTGGTGGAAGTCTACTTCAAGACAAGAACACTCAAAAGCACTCATTCAGGGATACAGCAACAAAGTAACTAAAGAGCTGTTAAAGTTCAAAAGATACAAAGCTTGTGCTTTGACCAGAATACTAACAGGTCACTGCAAACTAAACAAACACATGGCAAACATGAATATGACAGAAGACGCTCTGTGCAGATTCTGCAACACAGAGGAGGAAACGGCCATGCATATTCTCTGCTCATGCGGCCCGCTTATGAGCAAAAGAAGTATCCATCTCGGGCGGCACATCATGCGCCCGGATGAGATAACAGAAGTCACGCTCCAAAGAGTCTGGCAATTTATAGACTCAACGGGACTAAGCAGTGAACTGTAAATACAAAGGGCTGCCACAATAGATCAAATTGGTCGAGTTGGCGATAAGAAGGCCCATAAACCCAATAATAAAAAAAAAAAGGGCTAATAAATGTTTTGAGATAAGTTTGTAAGGTTCCGCCTTAGTATTAAATATAAATATACAACAACATCACATACATTGATCTGACTCCGTGGTTAGTAGCCAGAGGACTTGTGTTTCAGATATCAAAATCAACAGTGGTATTACAAATAAACTTAAGTAAATACATATAACACCCAGACCAGTACAAACAGACATATTCATGCACACAAATGTTTGTACAGTGCCGGGATCGAACCCGCGACCTCTTGGTTATTAGTCAACTTCTTGTCAATTACACCAAAGTGGTCGTCGAACTATTAAACTAAAGACGCTTTGGGCAGCCCGCATTTCACCATCTTCATATCATAGTCATAAGAGTCGTGGAAAACATAGACTTAAGACTTCCAGGTCCAGAGATTAATCCTGCGATATTTACAAAATCTGGTATAAAATACCCGAAGTCTGGGAATCACTTCTAAATAAATCATGTTTAAAATAAAATAAAAATCTACGTACTTCATATAGGAATCTTATCTATTTTGCCAGCTCCAAAGAATTTTTTAGCACAACCCAAAACAACTTACTATCTCTTTTCAACAACACCCAATATTTCAACATTGGCCTCTGTTGAATTGAATTGTTACGAAGCTTTTATAATATCAACCTTAGCGTCGAAAAAATGATATATTTGCCGATAAAAGGACATCCCTGAATACATTCGAGGTTCTTCGTGACATTTCGGATAATTTATGCTGCGAGTGGTACGTACGGTAGTTTCGCCGTGTGTATTAGACACACGGCGAAACTACCGTACGTACCACTCGACAACTGAGAAGTGAGAAATATTCACACACGCTTTCTTACCTATTTACTCTAAGTATGTGCTTAAGTGAATTAGAATTTAAGACTCATTAAGAGCCAAAGCCAAAGAGTGGCAGGGAGGGGCTGGATGCGATTGGCACGGAACCACAACACTTGGCGTGCTGATGAAGAGGCCGATACCCGACTATGGGTGACCACAGGCTGAAGAAGAAGAGGAAGAAGAGCCAAAGCCTAGATAAAAATATCAAAGACATAATTTGACCTAAAAAAAAACAGAGGTTGCCTGTAAAGTCGGTATACGGGCAAAAGTTTTACGTGACAACGACTTTGAGTGGTAAAATAATTTTAATGTGAATATTCATTCGTATAACATGAACCGGTGTGTATGCCTATCTCTCTCACTCTCTCTCTCTCGCTCTGTCTCTCTCGCTCTTAGGCGGGTTAACTGTGCTCGAGTGGAAGGGACGCGTGCCTTTCACTTTTTATGTCTGTCTCACTCGCTCTTAGGCGGGCTAACCATGCCCGAGTCGAAGGGACGCGTGCCTCTCACTCGCTCTCATTGTGAGCGCAGAACGTGAGCGGAGCAGCGTAACGCAGTTTCTTGAAGTGTCACCCGGCAAACCAATTTATAAGACGTTGTCACGTCAAAATAAAGTAGATTGTGATAAAGATAACAAAGACACCAATAGTTTTTTTTTTCTTTAGTACGTAGTAGAAGCATGCGGAGTTTTGAAACTTAGCCAGAAGCTATGAAAACTCCTTTTTGTATTTTTAAATTGAAGTTGAATGTTTGGGTAAATCCTACTAAAAACTAAAGTTTCAACTTTCAAGCCTTTTTTCATTAATTTTAAGTAATTTCAAGCCGATTATTTTTTTTTACCTAAACTACGTTCAATACAATCATTTAACAAAAAAAATACTGCAAAATACCTACTAGGAAAAAAGATATGAATTTTTGAAACCTCGCTGGCAGAAATCATTAAAATACACAAAAAAAATTATAACTCGAAAACTAAGAAAAATCGCGGAACATACATCGGGTATTTTCGGATACCCGAAGGTGTAAGGAATCTAAAAAAAATTGTTGACGCCACTAATTGGAGTATGTACTACTAATTGCTACCAATGTAGGTACTTAAGATTAATCAGTCTGAAGTGTCAATGTAAACTCTACTTTAGTAATAAAATCGCATTATTCAATTGCAGATGTCTTAATAGTCTGTTTAAAAGTCGGTGCGTTCGAGGCTAAAGTTTTGCGTTTATTATTATTGTACTTAGGTATTCACCACTTACCGTAAAATCAAAGTAAACCAAAGAAGGGTTTTCATATTTTGGTGAAGGTTAGTTTTGTTCACATTCGCATCAATTGCAGTTAAACTTATCAATCGGAAAACAGCAACTATCATGAAAATTCAGCACGAAAATATAAATTATTTTGTAAGCCTCGTGACGTGTGCTTTTCATGCAAACCGCTACATGCATGTTTCCATTAATTGATCATTAAAAACTAATGAATAATAATTGAAAATCATTTTATTGGCAATTCTGTTTTTTTTTTTGCATATTCAACTTATTTATCTCACTTAAATACATTAACCTGTTTCCAGACTTATACCCTTACCCTGTAAAAGATCAAGCCACGAGTTTGCCACAGAATCGATATTTAATTTGTTCATCACGGATTGCGGTTCACCGTCTGTTTGATGGTGCATAATTTCCAAGCTGCTCACTCATTGTGGTTTTATGTCAACAATACTCGGTAAATTGGAATGAATTGACATTTAAATCACGCGACAGCTTTTAACTGGTTTCCTTTGAAATATTTTCACATGAATACCGGCAATGAGGACGGACTTGATGGACATTTCCATGCACAAAGTATCAAAGTGCATCAAATTCATTCAAGCCAAGAAATGTTATGTTACAGTTTCCAACTAAACAGAAGTGAGGACGGGTTTTAATGCACTACACTGCACCTGCAGAGTATATAAAGGTGTACAAGGTGCTTATGTTTGAAATTATTTAACTCACAATTGTGTTTTCTGCATTGGATCGCATCGGTCGCAGACATTTTTCAGACATACCTACGCGATGCTTTAAGACTTTTCATTTTGAAAAAGTAAGTACACCATAAAAGTTTGAACTGCCCTCAGTTTCGAGTCCCGGCGACAGAAAGTTGTATTTGTGCTCTGGCAGTAACCGTGTTACAATGCCTTAACCATTTATGATTTGCATCAGTTATACTAAGTCGTTATAGAATCCTAAAAAAACCTTTTAATAAAGTAGGTATTTCATTTTCTCCTAGAAACATATTTTCCCACAATCGTAGACAAAAGCGAATCGGCCCGAGATAAAATATAGCGTCGTTCTGAAACCATCACGATATTAAATTGCCCCTTACGCGGATCGCACTGAACAATACCGGATGAGGAATATTCACACTCCCCCGATTGATATGTAAAAGAAAATCTACGTGACACAATCCATAGTGAGGGTACGTATGCTTATTGAAAATACTTCCACTGAGACGGAAATAATGT